>MCGE01000012.1:0-1266665 GCA_002105175.1 Absidia repens | reverse complement strand
TTATACAGTAGGAGGCTCACAAGAACGCCATCAACAGGAAAATGAATGACATCATTAGTATGGGTCCTATCGTTATTCTGATGTGCAGTGGGCCATGAAATATCTAGAAAGATGACAACAGCCTTCGTGAATCGCTCGTTTTCGAATTTTTGCACATCAAAATGAAAATCGATTCTGAACTGGCGACCACAGACTCTGTTTCAAATCCCGCCCACGTGCATGTTTATTTTTGTCTCTGACCGCCTTTTTTTTATTTTTGCGGTTCTCTTTCACTTTAATTATTTATTCCTTTCTTCCTTTTTCTTTTTTTCCTTCCGCATTTAACTTCTTTAAGGTTATTTTGGACCTAGATTAGTGTCAGGACTAGTTTGGAAGTGTTTCCTGCTCAGGGTTTACAACATGCATTGGGAAACCCTTTCATTTTGGATTCAAGATTTTGAAACAGCCATTAGTTGACTTTTTGGAATCGTCATTAGCTTAGTTTAGTCCTAATTTGCTCATAGTCTGTATTTTCAACTGAATAAAATATGTCTCTTTCTACTTGCTTCAATGAAAAATGTCCCATTAGTTTTGTACAATAGATCTCATTTTAACCATCGCTTCGTTAGATTAGCGTTGACAGTTGCGATGTGTCAATAAAACATGTTCAGTTATGGTTTTTCAATGCCTTCCTTTTCCTGTATAGTATTTTATAAACAACGTTGTAGATTAATGTTGTCTATTCTTCAGGCCCCCCATAGTATCATTTGTGTTAACACCACTATATACGTTGCAGTGTCTTTTTGATGTGCGTTGCTTGTGTGGGTTACGCCTGGATGGTATTTTGTTTAAGATATTTATATTGTTTTTACTGTATTTGGTCAGAATTAAGGGATCCCTCAACGGCAGTATTGGGAAAGATGATCCGTTTTATGTAGGCTAAATTTTATATTTTTGGCAAGCAATACAGTATGACTTTCCCGGCATTATGTATACTAGAAACAGTTGCTTTTAAGCGGCCTATATAGGTGCGTCGGCGACTAATGCTTGCATTTTCACTGTGTACCTTTTAGTTGAAAAAATAAAAACTTTGAAGTCGATTTGTGGACTACTGGTTGGTGTATATTGGTCATGTGTATAGATTTTATTTTGCCTAAAATACATTGTCGATGCTACAAAATGACTCTATAGATCTTCTAGACCCTACAATGTACATGAACCCCTATTTACCACTTCGATATGTCATTGAACGATTATATTTTCTCGTTTACATTTAGTCCTCTCCCATTCCACATATGATTCAAATCCTAACTCTCTAGACTTGAAATGAAATGCTCTCCTGCTTCTACTCTTATTTTTTTATATTAATACATAGCTCGAAACGCAATCTCTCATCTACAAAGAGGGGGGTATCCGCGCAAATTTGCATCCAAGCGCACCACAAAGTGGATGATATCTAGGACGACCGAAAAAGGAAATATCATTCATTATTCGAATGACGATATTTCACAGCCAAATAAATAATGTTTCCAAGAGAAATATTCCGGGTATCGTTAATGTGGACTCATACAGTATGAAATGACCATATTGACTTCGGATGTGTGGTTAGCAAGCTGGAGGAGAAAAAAAAAACGGGAATTTCCAGACACTTTTCGCAAAGAAAATAGTATGAAAGTAAAATATAGGTTTAATAAACAGCGATTGTAGAAAAGTAAGTCAAAACGGTTTCAGGATGTTTTGGTATGATACTAACATAAATAATGGAAGTCAGTAGTTGGTTGGGTATGTATGCTCATGATGAAAAAATAAGCGATCGTGAATGGTGAACCTCGAGCGGCGACTGAAAATGATTGGTTGTCATTTTGATCTTTTTTCTTTAAAAAAAAGACAGAGGTGATGGATGATCCCCTTTCTGTCTTTTTCTTCGTTAACTTTTTTTTATCATGGTTACAACAACTACTATACCCATTCAAAACGATTCATATCCTAAGTCGAAAGTAAATAAAACCACTACACCTACATGCGAAGCACCAGCTACCCGATTTATATATCAACAATCAGAATTTGAGTACTCGGTTCATTCACCTGGAAGCCGCTTTGGCAGGGAACTAGGCACAGTGTTTCCGACCTTGTCAACCAAACAACTGAAGGAGATCCTGGTAATTCCAGTGATTCAACGATGTGAATATGATATGGTTGGCATCACTCAACAAGTGAACCATGAACGAGATGACAAATTGGAAATCGTAAGTGCTCAAGATATGGTTACTAGGGGGGGGGTGAAATATGACCATCTTTTGACTGTCAGATATATTCCTTTTTTGCATCATAGTTTGTCTCTTGGGGAAAAGCAGTAGTTGAAAGATTGAAAAGTATTGGGATGTGGGCTGACATCATGGACCCTGCGTCAGGCTTTCCGGTAAGCACCAACCCACACTACCCATATGGATTGATTTTTATTAATTTTTCGCTGCCTTAGATTTACACCGAAGCTGGGCCAACACCTTACCCAGATGTGCAAGGAACACAAACATTGACACGGTACGACATCCAAAACGTTGGCTGCTGCCATATATTGTTACACCCTACCTGGAAAAGCAAGATTTATCCATCCACCATGTTTACAACTGCACCGGCTGATATTCTTGTCAAGGTGATCAACGAATTCGTATAGTATAATAATTTAGTTTATAGTTTATTGTAGATAGTATAGATTCTAGACTCTCTCTCTCTCTCTCTTTTTTTTTTTAATACATATATGTTTGTTGAATAAAAATACCATTTGTTTTTTCCATTTAATACACCCCCGTATACATTAGGTAGGTGAAACGGACTTTTGTATCGGCATTTCATTTTTAGGCTTCTATAGAAATGAATAAGGTGCTGAGAATACCTGTCTTTTTTCCTTTCCCAATTTTTTTTTATTATTATTATTATTGTATATATTTCTTTTCTCACCGCTCATCTCTTTTATTTTATTTTATTTTATCATTCCAATACCTTATATCAATGTTGCATCGACGACTCCATTCCAATACTGTCTCTGGCGACCGTCCGCTATCTATAGATACAACCTCCCGTCCCGGCATGCCTCGACGGAATTCTGAAGGCTCACCTGGTTTGCCTCCAGAAATTGACATTTGTGCAGCTACACCGTTGGAATCGAAACAAGAAAATGGGCTAGACGGTCATTTGAGCCTCGAGGATTTCCCACCGAAGAACACTAACAACAACAACAACAACAACAACAGTACGACAACAACACTGAACCAGCATGCTCAAGACAAGGATGTTGCCATCAATAAATCCTTTTCATCTCATTCTTTACCGACTCCGGTGGCCGCTCCCGAAGAATCCAATAAGCACACGCTTCGCATTCCAACACCTGCAAAGAAATCACGCTCTCGATCTTCAAGTCAATCATCAGCTATTTCAAGGAAATCAAGACCTACTTTTACCTCTGGTCTGCGTTCGAGGAAGGCGAGTGAAAGTGAAAGCAACTTCAGCAACATCAATGGAACTCCCTCAGCATCGGCGACGCAAGATTCTTCTCGGCGTGGCTCTGATGGCACTGAAGACTCGGTATCTGAAGGCGAACACTCTATGGCAGCTGGTAGCATTGCAACAGCGGTGCGAACGGACTCTGTCAGTGACAAGCGAAACCAAGAATTCCATGCCTTGTTTAGAAGTGTACCCGAAGACGATGTCTTGATCGAAGGTAATATATAAATATGATGAAAACTTGAGGCCAACCATATATATTGTATTATGGGTATGGGGACTATGAAACTCATCACTTTTCTTTCTTCCCCCACTTGTAATTAGATTATGGGTGTGCCTTGCAGAAAGAAATCTTGGTGCAGGGGCGTATCTACATCTCAGAAAACTACTTATGTTTCAATGCCAATATTTTTGGATGGGTTACCAATGTAAGTCTTTGAAAATGAACACTTTCTATTTTACATCTGATTACTAACGCTTCTGTGTTGTGGGATAGCTGGTGATTGCCTTTTCTGATATTGTGGATATTGAAAAACGCACCACTGCCATCTTTATTCCAAATGCTATACAAATATCAACTCTTCATGCCAAGGTAAAAAAAAAAAAAAAAAAAAAAAAAAAGAAGCGACATACAACTTGATCATTTACTTTCAAATATGTGTTCTGAACTATGTTTTATTGTATCTGTTATAGCACTTTTTTGCATCGTTCCTCTCTCGTGACCAAGCCTATGATTTGATGGTGGATGTTTGGAGGTATTCTCGGCCACTGACAAACCGATCAACCGATACAAGTCCTGATGAAACCCTGAACAGTCAAGTGGAAAATGGTGAAGAAGACAGTGGTTTGGATGAAGAAGACACTTCGGATTTGGAATCTGATTACACTTATTCTGATACTGAAACCGAAGAAGACAGCCGTAAGTGGAATTGGGAATAATTGACCACAGACTTGGCTGTATGCTCATAATTTATATCATTGTATTTATTAAACTAGTTGCCTCACCGCCTATCCCGCTACCATCAGCATTACCCAAAAATATCGCCAAGAACGACTCTTTACGGCGACGTGCGTTTTCGGAAGGTGCGAAACGGATGCTTGATGATGCAAACGCAAAGGACACCCCAAGACCTGCGACGCCACTATCTAACGGTATCGATGATAGCAGCAAACCCTCAGAAACGGTTCAACCGTCAAGTGACGCTCAATTGAAAGCACCATCTCAACAAGTCAATGAAAAAACAAATTGTGTATGTGGAAAACTTGGAGAACATTACCCCAACGTCGTCATGGACCAGACATACTCTGGCAGTCTTGAAGCGTTCAACAATCTGCTCTTCACAAGCGACTTTATGAAAAGGTTTTTGACTGATGACGAAAAATCCTTAGGTAAAACACGGAAAAAACACAACGGGTATCTGTGCAACGGCGAAAGGAAAACTCATCTATTATTTATTATCTAACATTTTAACTATCAATAGATGTGGACATTGGTAAATGGAGAGAATCCGAAGAATCCAAGAAACAAGTTAGAAAAGCATCTTATATCAAACAACTTGGCGGAGCTATAGGTAAAAAAGATTTCATCCCGTCGAAGATAGAAAAGGGAAACTGATTTCTTTTCTTTTCTTTTCTTTTTTCCTTCTAGGACCGAAACAAACACAATGCCTACAAACAGAAGAAATGGTTCATTCGGATATGAAGGAAAGTGTCACGGTGCTCACAACTACCCAAACCCCTGATGTGCCCTCTGGAAGCTCATTCTCGGTGAAAACTCGAACGTGTTTGACCTGGGCTGGTCAGGGCAAAGTGCATATGCTGGTGACCGTTCTCGTTGATTTTACCAAGTCATCATGGCTGAAATGTAAGTTCAAAAAAAAAAAAAGAAAAAAAAAAAGTGCTCAGTGGGGAGTGGTGAGAGGGCGTATGAAACAATAGGATCAAAATCTTGATGTTCTTTTTCTTTGTGTTTCTATTACAATGTAGCTACAATAGAAAGAGCATCAGTTGATGGACAACTCACATTTTACAAGCACCTGGACACGGCTATTCAAAACTACCAGAAGGAACACCCTGCTGACTTCTTGCTCGATGGGCAACTTGTGGGCAAACAGAAAAAGAAGGGCAAGCGTCGCCATAGAAAACACGGCAAAGGACGGGACGCCAGACCCAAGGAAGAAATGGTCAGCGACAAGGACAAACAGCGAACTTCCTGGTTGGATATCATAACGGATGGGTTCAAGCAAGCCTGGAATATACTTCCTCTACCCTCGACCTCCGCTACTGACACCGGCGGATTGTGGACGACCTCTCAGCTGACATTTATCTGTTTGATGCTGATGATTCTCGCCAACGTTTACATTGCCTACAAGATGAAGGATGTGGAAAGCCGATTGAACGATATTGTTTATGCGGACGGCGGAAGTTTACCTGGTTTCTTCTCATCATCCCCATCAGCAGCAGCCGAGAAAAATCGATACCATGTGGACGACGATTCAATGGAAAACATGTACCGTGATGAACTTTGGGCTTGGTTGCGATCTTTGGACGTCAATCAGTCAGACCGCACAACAAATGCAACAGTACCTCCTCCATCGAACGCTCATACCAAGAAGAAGAAACAGCAACAACACAGCAAAGATGAGGATGAGGATCCCTTTGATGGTGATAGCAGCGGTAGGACCAGTGAATATGTCGGGTTATCTCAACAACAATCGAAAATGATGTTGGATCAGGATCTGTTGGCTTTGGCGAAAATGATCCGCCGGGCTGAACGAAATATTGGACAGGCTTCACGCGCCATGGAAAAACAGCGACATAGAATAGAACATCATTCCTAGTCATTACTATTAGTATAGATATGCAATTTTTCCTTTTATTTTTTGTTATTATTATTTCTCACACTCATGTCATGTAGTTTTAGATCTTTTTTTTTTTTTTTTTATGACTTGAAATAAAACCACACAATCACGTGTGACATATTTGACACTATAAAAAAAAGGTATTGTGACGTTTTTGAATGTTACGGATCTCTCTCTAAATGACTGAATACGTATATCATTATAAAATGCTAATGACCATCATGTATCAGATGTGAAAAATCGTTTCAACGTCATATGAAAAAAGAACAGGGTTGGGGACGAAGTGTTTTGTAGATTGTTTTTGCAAACTAAAAATCCTCACAAGGCCGAAGAAAAAAACATTGAAATCCCGCCCACGTGCTGTTATATTCTCACCCTTTTATTTTCGCTCTCTTTCCTTTTTTTCCCCCTCCTCTTTTCCTTCATCATTGTAGCCTCTTTGGGGTCATGGTAATCTTAGATTAGTATTAGGGCTAGTTTAGAAGGGGGTTTAGCTCAGGGATTACAAGATGCATGGGAAAACTCTTTCATTTTGGATCTAGGATTTGAACCCGCCATTAGCTTAGGACTTCATCTTCAGAGATGTCATGAAACCGCCATTAGTTTAGCTTAGTTTTATTTGTTTTGATTTATCTCTACATTTGAATAAAGTATGTCTAGTCCTTTTCACCATTAGCACTGTTAGTCTCTCTCTTATGATTATAGTAGTTTTCTTCAACAGTAGATCCTTTTGTATATTGGTCACCTCGCCCCTTTAACTTTAGACTTGACCATCTCGCAGTTTATGCTTGTTTATGCAAATGCTTCAATAAATTTTATCTTTTAACATTAACCATTGATTTAAATCCATGTTGAGCACTAGATCAAACCACTTTTGAAGCTGTATATTATATCCCATGGGAGCCAGCTTTTTCTCCCTCGTCCCACTTTGATTCATGCCCTTTCATATGTTTCATATCTTCACTTTGTAAAAGTTATATTCAAGTTCAAATGCTTTTCTTTTTTATTGAATATAATAGAAAATAATAATCAATAATAAACTACACTATACCATACTAGACTAGTTCACTGTATTCTGAATGTTGATGATTCTTTTTTTTTATTATTGGCGCAAATAAAACAAGGCAAACTGAAAAGATTGATTAAAGAAAAAAAAAAAAGATATATAATAAAAAAAATTGTAATATGTACAAATAAAAACAGACCCCTCGAGCAATATATGATATTAATAACTAAAAAAAAATCTACACTATACTAAACATCATACGGACAACCAAGACGGTAAAGGAGGAATGCGGCCAAGAATCACCTTCAAGACATCCAACCAACGTTCTCGTTCATGAGCAGAATCACAAAAGAATTCAATCATATCCCCATTATCAAATTTCACTTGGAAGCTATTCTTGACCGAGTAGGAGGACAAATCATCAGCATCGCCGCCGCCGCCGCCGCCGCCCCTATGACTTTCATGATGGGTACTAGTTGCCATGTTGACTGACGTACAAGATCCATTACCACCTCCATTGTTAGTACTTCTACCACCACCATTAACTTCCCCCATGGGTACTTGTTGAGGCTGACAATGTGTTGGCATCGTGCTGACATTGCTGTTGCTATTTTGATGAGGGTCCCTATAAGGCGGTGCATGGTGGTGATCCCTTTCCACTGTGCTGACATTGGTTTGTGATTCAAGCGCCATCAGTAAATTATGTCCAACGTCATTTTCAAACACTCTGTTGCTACTGCTGCTGCCTTGATGATGTGGATCTTCGTCGCATTGTCGGTGCTGATATCCAGGGGCGTTGGTTGTTGCTATTGTTGTTGTTTCCATAATGATGCGATTGTCGGATGCGATCACTACCGCTTTAGACAGATCAATCATCGTTCGTGGAGAACAGAGTCTGTCGGTATAGGAGTAGAGCTGGCCGCCGATCAATTTGAAGTACCTCCGACGCCAATACTAACATCGGATAAGTTTCATCGGATTGATAATAAAAAAAAAAAAAAAAAATTAGTAACGTCATGGTAGTTCTGCAAAATAACAATGACCATCCTCTTGCTATTATATTACCTTGACATCACCTCCAAGTTGAGACATATATCCTGATCGCCAAATTGTTTGATGGAACCTTTGTATATTCAGAGCATTTTCACAAGAGTCCATGTCAACAGGTAAATCAGAGAGCTATACATAAAAGAAGAACGGATGGGATTCAAATCATCGTCCCAGTAAATCATTCCATACATCCCTTTTTTTTTATTTATTGATTCATTTATTTTACCCACCTTGAGCTCGACATTGGGCAAATAAAACAATTCAATCGTCAATTTCCCGACCGCTTTTTCTTGGACCATAGGTTGTCGTTTTTCCTTAGATGCTCTTGATAACAGCAGAGGATGTCGGCCACCTGATTTCTTGGCAGGCTGGTACCATCCATTGACCAAAGCAAATGAGGCAGTACATAGTCTTGTACGGCATTGATAAGACACGGCACTCAAGGAAACACGAGTTTGAGCCAACGCACCATCCTGACGATTGATGTACCTTGACAGATCGTCCGCACGACCACCTCCACCTCCACCCAATGAAGTCCGCTTTGTCCATCGTTTCGCTGGTGACAATCCCTCGTTTTGATCCCCTTGTTGAATGGCATGAAGCGTCAGTGTAAATTCAGTGTCTGTGTTGATATCGTCCCTACAAAAAAAAAAAAAATTAATGAGTTAGTCACCGTGTATGTCATTATTATTATTATTATTATTATTTTTATTTGGAACTCACAGGATAAATTCATGATTAAAATGAATGTTATGCTGCATTTTGTAGTGTCCTGATCCAAAATAATGAGTACCGTCGTTCACTGAGCATTGGATACTTGGGGCGTCTAAAATATAGAAATGAAAAAGAAAAAGCTAGGTCAATGCACAAGTAATTATCACGCACAGTTTTTTTTTTTCATTTTCATTTTTACTTTGATTGATAGGGAAATCTAAATTTTCAGCAGCAATTACTTTGACGTAGAGACGGCCATTCTTTGGCGAATTTTGAGGTTGGTCATTATTTGGCTTCTGGTCCTTCACTGGTATGTCGTTTTCGTCTTGGCACCCCTACAATATAGGATAGCAAAAATAACAAATATATTTTTTTTCGTCAATGACAATACATTTGATTTGATATTTGATGTTTGGGCTTTTTTTTTTTACCAGTACTTGCCAAGCGACAGAGTTTTTTTGCTCTTGATCCTGGTCGTCGTTCCTTGAATCGTTGCTGGTCGAGTAGCTGTCTTGATTAATACTGATATCAGATCCATTTGCGTTTGGTTGACGATTGTCAATAGTCGAAGACGCCGACAGAGTCGATGTAGGAACTACCATATGCGTCTAATAAAAGGGAGATCGAGAGGGGTTAGTACTATATAATGTGTCGACGTCTGTGCCCATCCTAACCCCCTCACTCTTTTTCTTCAATTCCCTTACCATGTCGCCGGTGATCCGATCGAATTCATCACGAAGGGTGTCACCAAAGTCACATATCTGCTGTTCGGAGGAGGGGAGGTATAGCAATAAGGGATTTGATGCGTTGCTGCTTTCGGTGTCTTCGGTATTTTCATCACTGTCGTCACTCCATTGATGTGGGGCAGTATCAGTACCCTCTTGACGAGGCGATCCATTGCTATGATGACCGTCACCGTCACCATCACCGTCGCCATCATCGCCCTGATCATCTGCATCCATGTAGATTGTTTCGTTGCTATTGTCTTCTCCATGGATTGTCGTTGAGTCACTGTCGTCTCCGGAGTATAATTGACTTCCATCCATGCTACTGTCAGTAGGAATAATGCTTGATGACTGTTCTTGGCTGATGTTGTCCATAGGAATTTCGGCTGATGATTGTTCTTGGGTAACGCTGTCAGTATGGATGTCGCCTGGTAATTGTTCTTGATTGATATCGTCTGCTATCTCCATTCCATCGTCGTTGCCATCATCGTCTGACGTCCTCTCATCGTGTGGTTCAAAGACCGCCGTACTTCCATTCACATGATGCAATCGCGTGTCGCTCGTGGATGGACTGCTGCTATCTGTTGGTGCTGGTGGTAATTTGGGATCCATCTTCGCACACCTTCCAGTATTCGAAGCTTTAGCACGCTGTATGGCTTCCTTGATTTCATTTTCAACCGAGTCCAAGCTACGGTGGAAGTCAATGGGGACCTGGTGGTGAGGCTGTTGCTGTTGCAATGACAGACGTTTGCTGTTGTGTTTGGCGGACAGTCTGTTGTTGCTTCTACTTGGGGTGAATCGGTGATGATTAGATGGCGTTCGGCTAGATAATATTTCCAAAATAGCGTTTCTTGAAATAGTGTTTCCTTTTCGCTGTAATGCTATTTGAGGTGATGTCATGTCAGTAGTGGTCGAGTTGGGGGAGGATGAAGTTGACAGGGCGAGTGAAACAGTGGATGAAGACATTGGATTGTATGCTGGTAATGAAGATGTTGATGCGTTGATATGTTGATTGAATAAGGGTGACTGGTGATCATAAGACATGGCTACGGTGGCGGTGGTGTTGTTGTTATTTATGCTATTTGATTGCGTAGAGGAAGAAGATAAGGATAGTGTAGTCATGGAGTTGGAGGATGTTGTTGACGTTGATGATGTGACCGAAGAAGGTGAGGTGTATGTGCTGATTTGATGATTTGGTATATCTGTTGTTTGCAATTCTGATGAAGAATATTCATTTGAAGCTTCGGTATATGATTCGTCCCATTGATTGGCAATTTCTGGAGGTCCTGGTGAGTTGCCTGTATAACAAATTCAAATTAGTAACAATTAAACACATCTGCCTAGTCACTAACACATACCTTTTTCTATGCCGTGCTGATATTTTTTCTGTTTTTCACCATAGTCATCCAAATCTGTCGTTTTCGTAGTAGCATCGGGTGACGGTGAAGAAGAGTAGGTAGGAGGTGGAGCAATATCGTCATAATAGTTTATTTGCGGAGGTAGTTCAAAGAATTCAATATTATCGTTGAATGTGACACGACGGCGTGGTTTCTTCCGGTGTTGTTCGTTTGATTCCGATTTGGGTGCCAGCACTGACCAAGTCCTATCCAAAAGTGCACGGTCAGTTGTTGAGGTCAGAGACGAAGACGATGGTAGTAATGATCTTGATTTGTCATTGCTGGAATGAGAAGTAGTAGCGTACGACATGGGCGGTGCAAAAGTTGCTGTGGGTGTTGAGAGTGAACTGGCGACGAACGGTTGCTGATAGAGTTTAAACATGTCGTGTTTTGGGAATAATGGACTTTGGCTTGCAGAATGAGATGATCGAATTGCGAGTGAGGCCACTTGGATTTTTCGTGACGCAAAACTCTTCCCTAATTCTTCCTGTAGTGGCGGAAGCGGTGTTGTTGCTTTTTGCTGGGTGGGCGGCAAAGCACTGCTAGATGTAGATGGTACATGTTGAGATGACTGTTGGGGCTCGTCCGGCGGCTGCATTTCAGTTGATTCAGCAGGATCATTATTGTTGGTGGGAGAAGTGGAATCACGCTGGTGTTGTTCTTTTTGGTGTACCATTTTTCATACGCAAACACTCAAATGCTAGGCAAAGTATTCCCCTGGTGGATAAAAGGCAATAAAGGAAACGAAGAGGGGAAATGAAGGGTATAAAAAACAGTCAAAAGGGAATATGTATTAATAAAAGGGGAAAAGGGAAGAGAAAAAACAACAACAACAAAAAAAAAAAAAAAAAAAAGGGGGAAAGGTCGGGAAGGTTAGTTTTTGCTTTGTAGCATATTTTAGTTTTTGTTGTGATGTTACCAAATTAGGAGGCGCGGTTGCTTTAAAGGGAGCCCAATAGTATAAAATTATAGTAGGACAGAACAGATCAAAATCGACATCAAAACAAACATATCCTTATCAAAATAGTAAAAAATAAAAAATAAACCATATTTTTATTTCCTGTCATGTCAGTATGGTAAGGAATACAACAACTGTGAAAACATTTTCATTCTCTATTTCACTGTATTACTTCATCTAAGTCTTCAGTTAGTGGAATATGAGGTACAGTCAGTGTTATTGTTGCCATGTTATATCCACGAGGATACTCCACTACTGTCTTACTGATCATGGTAAAATGTTCATATAGGTAAAAAAAACCTTTATGAGAAGTCCCTTTTCGGGATTTACAGCTGTTAGCATTATTGTACCAGCCGGTGTAGTTTGCATACCGCATTATCAATGAATAACTTTGAAATTGTAAAATAAATAATCTTATCGTACATAGTCAATGAAATAATTGCTGTCATTAAACTCACTGGTGGGGCCATTGCCTCGGGAATCATCAAGTGGTATCCGCAGCGGACGTATTTTTTTGTTCGTACTGCAGTCGTCAAATGAGTCAGGGCAAAAATATCGCGAGCAAACATACGTGTAGTTTTAAAGCTAACTTGCCCATGCAAATAGCCTAGTAAATTCCATAAGTCAATTAAAGGTTTAGCATGTGCATTTCATTTGTAAGTTGGAGCGTCGATTAAATGCAAATCTATTATCGGTCCCAAAGAACAGTATCAGGGAGAAGTCAGGTCCAGCATGAAAAAGATAAATAATTTAATGACCGCTCATAAAAGCAATGTCTAATTCAAAATTCAAAGCATTATTAATCCGCTTCCTGCAGGAACTTCTACGCCGATAGTAAACATACATGAGCCTGAGAGTTTCTGTTAATTTCTTATCAGTGGTACTGAATATTTTCTTGTTTCAAGTTTACTCTTGGTGGTTTTCATTTCTATTGTATGTACTGTACATACTGTGTATGCCGAAATACAAAAGGTTTCCCTTGTCCTAGCATAATCATCGTGCAGTAGGCTGTATGTGACTACATATACAATAGTTTCGAAAGATTGTTGGAACTAAAAGGAACATCAGGTATATGAATATGCGTTATAGTAATTTACTATTGATTTCTCTTTTGCAATTCGATGAATATTTCCAGACCACTGAGTTTACTGCTACTGCATTTTTAAGCTAGCGGTCTTTGAAAACACACCTCTTATGAGTGGATTTTTTTTTCTCACTTGTGCTTTACTTTTATTTATATTTTGTTGTTTACTGACAACTCCATAAACATACAAACAATCCCACATAAATATTAGTATTGTTGTTGATTTTTTATTTTGACGACATATCGCTTCATTACTTCATGTCTGAAAATTCATCCAACAAAATCGACAATAGCCTGGATATCCATCCTGAGCGTCAACCTCTTTTATCATTCTTCAAATCTGGTACTCCAACAAGTGGTACAACGAAAAAGCAGCAGCAAAAAGACAAGTCTCCAGCAATTGACCAGTCATTCCCCTCTCCTACATTTGACAACAACAATAGTGATAGTCATGAAAGCAACAATAACAACAATCGCAGTTACAACTACGGTAGTGTCGGTGAATCGTCGTCTCATCCTCGACCACAACACTATCAGCAAGATCAACACCGACAACAGCAACAACAGCAACGAGACTCATCACGCGCACGACTTTATATTGTATTGGCACTTTTGCTGGGAATTATATTCATGGCTTCGCTGGTACTTCTTCTTCTGGCACCAAAATTCGCACAAAAACGCTTTGAAAACGGTGTCCAACTCGCATTCCAGCAAACTTCAATCCAAAATGTCACTCAAGTCGATGGGGTCAACATAATCTCCATGAATGTGGTTGGATCGGTCACCTTACTTGCCTCTGCTTATGACCTTAGCCGGCGGATGGCCAGTATCTTTGGTGATATTCAACTTCTCGATACAACACTGCAAGTCTTCGAAGTGGCACCTTCTTCTAGTCTATTGCTTTTTCCATCATCATCATCATCATCATCATCATCTGGAGCACTCTCAATACTACTGCAGCAGCAATTACAGCAACAGCAGCAGCTGCAGCAACCGTCTTCTATGGGAAATATACATTTGCCAGCTTTTACCTTATCATCGGAATCCAATGTGACCCATTTTGATTTTGTTACACAATTCGTGGTCGAGGATGCATCTGCTCTGATCAACTTTTGCAAGGACGCTCTGACTTTTAAACAGGTTGGTTGGCAAGTGCTTGGATCGTTGCCTATACAAGTGGGTTGGCTTCCTATGAAAAACAATATGGATTTGAACAAGGTGGTCAATATTGATGGTAAGATATAATATCTGTCTATCATCGTCAGAGTGGCTAACATTTGCTTATTTTATTTTATTTTATTTTATTTTATTTTATTTTATTTTATTTTATTTTATTGAAGGAATGGATGGATTAAAGCAAACCGAAATGAAAAATATGGCTTTTCCTGGTATACACCCTTTAGGTGGCATTGCGCTCCAAGGCACAGTTGGCATCTTCAACCCTTCCAAAACTCTTAGTATGACCATCGGGGATGTGGATTTTGGCATTTATTTACCTGGTGATGGTGATGACGATGATGAGTTGATTGCAGTAGTCAGAGCCCAGGATACCCAATTACTTGGTCAGCAGATGAATTATTTCAACATCATGGGACGAACGCTACCTATGGATAATGACAAGGATATCAAGAAACAACGACGGATGGAACGATTCTTATCTCTCTATTTGCATGGTAACACCTCAGTAGTACATGTCCGTGGAAGCACCTTTGGACCTGATGATGAAATACACCATGATACCACAGCGACAGCAACAGAAATAACAACATTTGGATCAAAGGTACCGGACTGGTTGCAAAAGGCCTTGGCGTCAATGACGCTGTCCATCCCATTTCCTGGTACAACACACCATGATATCATTCAATCACTTACTATGGACAATATCAAGATCGATTTCTCGATGATCTCTGGGGGTCCTGTGGTGTCTGGTGATGCGACGGCACTATTACAACTTCCCAAGGAAATGCAATTTGACCTGGATGTGACTGAAATTGACCCGGATGTGTATATCTATTTGGAACATGACTCTGCATCTCCTTTTGCGCGGCTACGACCCCGTAAACCTTGTCCCTCGAAAACAATCCATCGTGGCGATCCGGACGGTGATGATGGCTCTATTCCAGAAGGCATGTTTATGGTGAAATCAAGTATTGACAAAGCTCCCTTCCAAGTACTCTCAGGACACGAGGGCGAATTCGAAAAGTTTTTGGATCGGGTCTTCAAAAAGCGCAACAGCACCGTTTATCTTCAAGGCACTGCTGATGCCATGGTGGTTAGTGAATTTGGCAAATTGACTGTGCGGGATTTGGCATTCAAAGGACAAATCAATACTATGGGTAATTTTTATGAAAACACATATATACACACACAGTTAGAGGCAATGAACTGATCAATACTATTATGTTTACATACTAGGAATGCAAGGAATGACCAACCCGCCTCCAAAAGTGATCTCCATGGCTATTGTCAAAGGCCATCCCGATGCATTACAAGCCAAAACAAAGCTGATCATCACCAATCCTTCTGATGTGGATGTCAATTTGGGAACAATAACGCTGGCGATGTTGTACAAGGATATCGAAATTGGCAATGTAACTATTCAGGACCTGAACTTGGTGCATAGGTCCGACAATGAATTTGAATCGAATAGCTATATTTATGCCAAGGCGGGACGACAACGAGGAATGTGCTACAATGATGGTATACAGCTGTCTCCTGTGGTCGAGTTCATTGGCAATTATATTTCAGGTAAGTGCAAACGGCAAATTCCAAAAAAAAAGAAAAGAAAAAAAAATAGAAAAGATTTATCTCATTTGGTTTTCTTTTTTGGGACTAGGGGAATCAACGGACCTGGTGATTGCTGGACGAAAAGGATCAACAAAATCAAGACTCTTGGCCTCTTTGATGAAACAGATGGTCTTCTCGATTCAGGTACCAACCTTTGATGAACAACCACTACTGCAAGATGTCCAAATGAATTTATTGTCATCAACAGCTGTGGCATGGTTAAGGAACCCTTTTGAAGATATCGATATGCAAATTGTCAATATCAATGCGTCAGCAACATATCAGTCACAGAAAATTGGAACTATGTATGCAAACTTTACTGATGGTGGGCGAGGCTGGAAAGGACCGGTGGAGTTACCTCCTGTGAGCTGTCAGGATAGCATTGAAATGAACAACAACAATGACAGTGAGGATGACGACTGTGTTGGCTTTGTGGTTGAAACTCCTCGAATCCCGGTGATGATGAAGACGGTTGGCCTGGATATGATCTCAAAAGCACTTGGTGGTAAAATAGAAGTAGCTGTAGATAGTAGAGTGACGGTGATGATTGATTCGTTTATATTAGCTGATTTACAGTATAAAAGAAACAATATCACCGCCATTATCAAAAAATCCTTCTGATTCCCTTTATTCCCTTCCCCCTCTTTATCTTTTGAACAAATAAAAACATCTGTCTTTTCTTTTTTGCCTTATTTTTAGTTGAATTTAGTGAAGTTGAAAATATTTTTAATGTCGCGTGAAAATAGGTGTTCCCCGCGAGTGGTACAAACACTAAAATCAACAGACGCTCTTGAAAAAAAAAAAAGTTTAGCCAATGAAAGGCCGATTTCCTTATGAACTTCAATTTCGAGGTCTTGACTTTTTTTTTAATTTTACCCGTGCCCTTTTGTATTTCTGCTTTTTCTTCCTTTTCCTTTTCCCTCACCCTCTTTACACCATTCCCATTCATTTACATAATATTTTTCTATATATATTTATATTATATATTCATTCCTATTCATTCATTAACCACGGTATAGACAACTCATGCGTTTAAAACTGACTCCGTACCTGTGCCTTGCAATCACGATCGTTTTACTCAGCGCACACCCAGTCCATGGTTGTTTCCTTGGAATCTTCGGGAGCGACTGCAATGAAACTTCGTCGTCGTCCTCCTCTGCACCCACTTCTACGGCTGATCATTCCAGTGATGGTGGCAGTCGCTCTCATCCTCCTACTTTGACATCAAGCTCGGCAGTGCAATCTTCAAGCTCCGCTCCTCCCAGTAGGTCGTCAGCGCCTTCAAGCTCTTCGCCTCGACCCACCAGCTCCATGCACTCGTCTTCTGCATCAAAATCATCTGCTACGCCAACCTCCATGTCTTCTCCGTCACCCTCCTCCTCTTCTTCTGATTCTTCCTCCTCAGCCTCAGCAACTTCAGCGAACGACTCGAATAAAGACGGCGATAATAGCAGCGGTGGTACCAATGTTGGTGCCATTGTCGGCGCAGTGTGCGGTGGTGTAGCCGTACTTGTGATTGGATTTGGCTATGCATTTTACTCTCGATCTCGCCGTCACAAGCGAAACCAGAAAGCTGCTCTCTTCAATGACGAATTCAACAATACGACGTCCGTTGGTGGCGGCGGCAGCGGTAACCCTGGTTCACCATTTGGTAGAGACCGACCTTCACCAGCAATGGCCGCGGCAGCAGTGACAGCGGCAGATAATCTACATTACGCAAACAACAATGGGGCATATCAACAACAACAACACTGGCAGCAACCACAGGACGGATATTATCCAGCAAGCCCCACCACCGCGTCCGGGTATGGCTATAGTAACGGTGGTGTCGCCTCTCCTTATCAACAACATCAAGACTATTATTCTGCTGCACCTCCTATGGCAGTGGCTGGGTATCCCGATGCTGGTCATCCGGGTGGTGCTTATTATGCTGGTGGTGATCAAAACCAATACTACGACCCTCATTATCAAGAACAACAGCATGCGCCATATCAAGGATACGATCAGCATTATGCGAATACTGGATCAGCCGTCAACGTCGCTCCTCCTCCTCCTGTGATGACTTCGACACCAACTTCAAGTGAACCTACCTACTCGGCCCCCAACACATATGAAGATCATTCTTCCCACCCTCAAAGGAATCATTAGTGTAATGTGAACCCGCTCCCCCCACTCTTTGTGTTTTGATTATATTATTTATTACTTATCATTTATTATTCTTATTTTTATTTTTATTTTTATATTATTTATTATATCTTTATATTTCTTCCCTAGTATTTGTATTGTTATTATTTTATTAGTTTAACCCTTTTTACATACACACACACACACACACACACGTACACCCTCTCTTTGCCATAGTTATCGTATATATTCTTCAATAAAACCAGCATTTTACTTGATCATCAAAAAATTGTCTTCAAATTTTTGCATATCAATTTCACGAATGATTGATTTTTTCCCTAAGCATAGGACATATATTATGTAACATGACTCAAAAAGCTCGTGTTTTTTGTTGTTTTTTTTTTACTCGGCATGAGGCATATTTTTCAATTAGTATGGGCTTGCTTGTGATTGACAGAATTTTTATTTTCCTAAACAAAAGACACACAATATGTTAAAAAAAAAAAAAAAAAAAAAAAAAAAAAACGTGGTGGTTTGGGTATGATACATTTTATTCTTTTGGTATTGATATGTTCGTGAAGGGCAAATATAAAAATAGATAGAATATGAAGTGATAGAGAGAGGGGGGGGGAAGGATATAAAAAAAAAAGAGGTAGGGGTTTGGTCAAGGGGATAAACAATGATGATAATGAATGAAAGGTATATGTATATAATGATAAAAATAAAAAAAAAGAAAAGAAAGAAATGATAGCTAAACTATAGATGAATGGTAGGGACTAGACTAAAGTGATTTGGCTTCAGGTCGCTTTTGCTTGGCACGGAAAGCAGCAACATCCTTTTCTACCTCGAGTCTCATAGCCATTCGTAATTTGGGACGATAGCCTAAAGCAAATAAGAATTCAAAGAATACAAAATAGGGCGCCGAGACAAGTGCTAAAAGAAAAAACCAAACCAAAAATAAGCTCATCCATTATCCAACCCAATCCAATGCGATCCTTTTTTTTTTTTTTTCTAAACCAGTCCCTGTCCTTAACTTACCTTGTACGATGTTATCCAGTAGCTTTGGGCTACGTTTTTCAGCCGCTCCATGTCCAATAAACTGAAGAATCCATGATGTGATGTGTAATCCAAGAGCTATCTTGTTGGCATTTGGGCTGATACGTTGGAAAAGCGTTGCAGTGTAGCACATACCATAAAGAATAGGAGCATAAAGTGTCTAATTGCGATGAAAGAGAAAAAGATTAAGATCATTTAGTATACGATAAACTATCACCCGCTACCTTCGTTTTCGTCGTCGTCTGTTTCTCTTTTGCTCTTATTATTACTTACCGCTGCTATCGGATCCAAAGCAGCATAATATCCGCTATACAAAGTCACTGTGAAGAAGCCAAGATTAGGACCAACGTGCTTGAGCCATTTGAATGACGACGGTAAAGCAGCAATGTTAACCAAAGATCCAGTTTTGGCACCAAATACCAATGCTAAATGTTGCAATATAACGTTGTTAGTAGTTGCTTCAAGTTTTACATGTAGCTAGCGATGAGATTAACTTACCTGTCCAAAAGATGATGGGTACGAAGATCATGTGGATGATAACATTGGTCCTGTTGTAGTGGTGAGACCCATATTGTACAAGTTGTTTTTTCAAGTTGAAAATATCTGATAAGGCCATGGAAAATAAAGTGTGAATAAAGAAATAAATAAATAAAACAAAAAGTGAAAAAAGAGAGAGGGAAAAGAAAAAGATATAAAAAAAAAATTGAGCTGCTTTAATTTTCTAATTTTTCCCATTTTCAAGTTATGCCGGCACAAGTCATCGCTTATTATCCATTTTAGGAAGCATAGCCTATTTTAATAAAGAACTGAGGCGAAATGCAGGATGATGTACGAATTTTTTTTTTATATATATGTACCTGTACAGCGTATTGTAAGCGTTGTAAATCTTTTCTTTATGCGTCGACACATTTTTACAAACTCAGGGCGATTGTGACCTACATAGCAAAGAAGGTGGGACAATAAAACAGTTCGGCCCACTGTATTTTTTTGGCCATTGAGAGAGAAATAAACTAGGCAAGGATTTTAAAAGTCCGGTAAAATTAAAAAAAGGAGAAAGTCGTTTCACGCTCGTCTTTTTTTTTTTTTTTTTACTCTCTTTTCCCCTTTCCCCCTTTCTCTCGCCAATCAATCCAACCTTCACCTCCTCGGTCTTTCCTAGACTTCTATTGCACACAACACTCGCGCTCTTTCTCTATATACATATCTACACTATGGGTAACGCTCAATCTCTTGGCGCTGTCGTCGAAGAAGGTATCAAGGTTTACAAAACTGTCAAAGAACAACAAGAAGAACAGGCACAGCAACAACAAGGTGGCTATCATCAACAACCACAACAAGAACAACACTATCCTTCTCACTCTGAACACATTGGGCCTACGTATCATCAAGTACAAGAAGAACACGATGACCCTGAGTACTCTGAACTTCGCGCCGCTGCTCATGAAGAAGCGGAAAAACGGAACGCATGTTACCAACGAAGCCAAGAAGCCTATCATAGTGGTGACGGTGCACTAGGTAAGAGAGAATGCGAACGAAAATAAATAAAGAAAACACGTGTTACAACCAAACAATCTATTGATTTTATTTTTATCTTTTTTTTATTTATTTAAAAACTAGCCAAAGAAGAATCCAATCAAGGTCATCATCATGATGAATTAATGAAGCAATATAACAAGCAAGCTGCTGATTTGGTATACGCCCGTAAGTGTTTCTTGATCTACAATAAAGAAGGTTTGGAAAGATGACAAAAATTCTTTGATCTGATATCTCTCTATGCTTCGTTCGAAATTGGCGTGTGGCTGTTTTTATTTCATAGAAAAAAATGAAAATCGTCCCCCAACGGAAATTGATCTACATGGATTGTTTGTGCAAGAAGCTTCGCAACGCGTTGATGAAGCATTACGACGATGTGAAAGGGAAAATTATGATCATTTGGTGATCATTGTAGGAAAAGGTCTTCATAGTCCAGGTAAACAAAAAAAAAAAAAAAAAAAAAAAAAAAGAATTGTGCAGTAATACCGATCCGATCGGAATCTGATAACTAACGCTCACTCTTTATCCTTCCTCTCCCTCCCTCCCCCTATTTTTTTGGTACATGTATGCTTCTGCGTCTGTGATAGGTCACATCGCCAAATTGAAGCCTGCCATCATCGATTTGGTTCAAAGATATCAGGTGCAATGCACTCCTAATGTCCCTAACCCTGGATGTCTGTATATTGAATTTGGCAAAGGTACTGGTGACTTATCTTGGTTGGACCGCTTCACTGATAAGCTCTCAAGAAACGATGTGTGTGCTATCATGTAGTTATTATTCGATTACCTTTCCCCTTCTTGTTTTTATATCTTGTTAGTAGTTTTATCATTATCTATTATTTTAGTTGTAGTATTAGTGAAATTTGTTTATTTTTTTTTCGGTATCTTCTTTGTAAACTTTACATTTTTGTCTGTATGTACGTTTAATAAAAATTGTGTAGTTGGGTGATTCATTGGTGAAGCTAAGTAAAAACACTATTGGAGACATTCGTCTTCTTTTTCTCTTTCTTTTTTACTAATGATGATTGATTTACAGGTAGTTTACGAAGCGCGATACGGTGTGGTCCAGCGACGTATACATTCCAGCACATCTTGGAACGGCACTAAATTCGAAGTACTCTCAAATTTTCCTTTTATACCCACGAGTGGCACTTCATGCGATTATACGTCGTTTGGGAAGGATATAATTTTCGTGCGCCGCGGTAAAATACAGTATACGCTCGCTTTTACTATTTTATAGTGACCTTTATTCTAATACCAATCGAAAGCTGTACCTCACTTCCATATTGAAAGAATGCCAAAAGTTGTGCTGGAAACCGCCAACAAAGTTAACGATTCCGAAGATTTGATTTTTCGTCTTTACAAAACTTATGGTGGGCATGCTGCAGCAATATTCCATAGGTAATACCTCTAAAAAATGATGCGTGTGTTGAGTCAATGTTATATTAATGACTTTTTTTTTTGTAAAAAAACACTCCCCTCCCCCCCATTCAACAATGTAATATTTGGAAAATGAATTGGAAACCATTTATGAAATGAAAAGTGATGCAAAAGGGGGGGGGATCGAACCTTTAGCGCCAATCTTCGAGTATTGGACGACGATATATTGGATCTACAGAAAGAGATACAACATCAACAGCATGCAGAAGACACTTTGCTTCAGATCAAACCATTCCAAATCATGACTCCGAAGATCAAGTTGTAGTTTAGATTCCCCCTCCCCAGCCCCAACTCCCATTCATTGTATTTTATGTTTACATATTAGAATTAGTCTATGATAAGTTTCTTTTCTCTTTTTTGACAGGTTTACAAATAAAAAAAATATTTATTGTCTTTTAAAAAAATGTTGTTTGAAAAAATGATGACACATATCTGTTCTTGATAAATAGAATACAATGGTAGTTACATGAATAAGATCACCCTTCCATTGCGGTTCAATACATTATAACAAAGTGCAAAGTCATAGAGGCAATGTAAAAATACTCTTTAGGGGCCCTTTTTATCACAAGCGAACATGTCCTTTTTTTCTACGCACAAATATACACAGTAAACATGAGATGTTAAACGAAATCGCACTGATAATCAACCAATTTCTTTTCTCACTCTCACACGCACACACTGGCACATACCGTGTTTTTTTTTTCTCTCTCTACGCACATGTTCGCACATTCGACAAAGTAAATGATGTAAATCTTTGGCGGAGGGATTATGGATAAAAAACCAAGACATTTTATTCAGATATTGATACAAGCTATGGGCGAAATAAAACTAAACTAAGCTATTGAATGCTCCAAAACAAGACAACTAATGGTGTCCCTTCAGATCCTAGATCTAAAATAAAAGGGTTTCCCCATGCATCTTGTAATCCCTGAACTGAAAATCCATCTAAACTAGTCCTGATACTATTTTAATTTCAACATGACCTCAAAGAAGTTGAATGGTGGAGAAAAAAAGAAGAAGGAAAAAAAGAGCGCGAAAAGAAATGGGCGAAAATAAAAACCACGTGTGCGGGATTTGAAATGTGTTTTTTTTTTTTTGCGTGGATGTGCAAGACACAGATAGAGATCCCTCTCTTTTTCTACAACAATCAGCATCATCCAACATCATTAATATAATGATTCTCTTCTCATTCCAATAATTATCACTATTGAATATTGGTCGTACGATTGTTCTCTTCCCTTGCTGCCTTTGCAAAAAAAAAAAAGACAGGACAAGTCGACCTGGGTCATTGTAGAATGGCTCATTCGTTACTCAACGTACGATATGTAAACATTAACTTACCCTATTGAATTTAGAAATCATAGTTATCTGACGACATTTCTACATACCTCACAACAGGATACCCACACATTCACAAACACAGCCTCATACGCATATCCCAAATCGTCTCACATTTAGAAAGCTATGTATCAGAGTCCTTATCATTAGATCAACATAATAATTTTTATGGTGAGTATCATAACTTATACTGTATCTGCGTCTCAATAAAATATATCTTTTCTCTGCATTTAGTCTCTCTAGTATATGCGACCGACTTGTGGAATATAAACATCAATTAAATTCACATAGTATTCTTTTTTCACTCCTGTACCTCAATTGAATAAACAAAACTGATTGCTTCAATATATACTACGGTCTGATTGTGTGTGTGATGTCTTTGTATCTATATTTTTTATTATCCTTTTAATGGTCTGGAAATGCTACAACAAATATTACTACTTTTGGACGGCATCCTGCGCGCTGTTTAGCCTTATAGAGGGCTCGTTCTGGTTGTGTAGGGGAAAAATGGTATGAGTGGGATGAATTTGATGCTGATACTTATTTTATGTGGGGTGGGAAATGGGTTGCATTAATCTTTTGTGGTAAAATAATGTGAGGCAAATTTCTAGTATTCACTTAATACAGGTGGAATCGAAAGATAATGGGACGGAGGTTGAATGTCCGAGAAAAATATTATGTTCAAAGCTGGAACGACTCAGTCGAAAATAAAAATCGAAAGTACCTTATCATTCACCACGCATCGTCTATTCACTACAGTATCATCCAGTATTATTCCTTTTTCACATTTCACTGACACATTTCCATTCCCTGCAGAGACAAATATATATATATATATATATAAGGAATAAATAGTAGGCAATTTTATTGAAAATATGTATATATATAAAAAGATAAAAAAAGGCACATATCATATCTACAACTATACAAATATCTATCACTACAAGTGTTGAGCGCGCCAGTCCTCTTCTTCTTCCTCCTCTTCGTCATCATCATCTTCATCATCATCATCCATACCGTCAAAGACGGTCTGTGCTTGCTTCCTTGAATCTTGCTTCATGACTGACCGCACCGACGATTTTAGTCCTGTTGTCCAAGCGTCCGCATCGCCATGATCATCCATCCTCGATGACTGCTGCTGTTGTTTGGTTTGTAGTAAATGAGGCTGTTGTCTAAGCTGTTTGAGATATTGTACTTTTTGATCCAATGCCAATTGTTGTTGGGCCAATGTTACTTCACGATCCAGCAAAATGGTTTCTTCGTCATTTTCGAGCATTTTGTCGGTTTCCTCGTTGGTATCCACCATCATTTCTTTGAATGCTGCATAATCCTCATCCAACTGCTGATCTTCCATCACGTCCGGTGCATCGACTTGGCGCGCTCTTGCTTCCTCGTTGGCATCATCGAAAAAGCCGCTAGGTAAATCACGATGGACACCTAATTTCATGCTACTACTGGTGTTGCTCGACGCTGCTCCTGCTGCTGCTGCTGGAGTGGGTGTTGCTGATGTTGACTTGGGTGTAGGGGTATCAAAAAAGTCGGCTGGTAGTCCACTTTCATCATTATCTTCATCCATGTTTTCATCGGAATCATCGGAATCTTCTGAATCATCCTCGGATGCATCCTGTTGTTGTTGCTGTCGTTCTTGTTCTTCTTGTTCCATTTCCTTTTCCAGCTGTTCAAACCGAGCTCGTTTTGTGAGTAAAGCGGCATCGCCACTGGGCGCTGATGATCCCGCATCGTGTTCTGCTGCAGGTCTTTTCCTAGCTGTTTCTTTTTGTTGCTGTTGTTGTTTGATGGCTTTGAGTTGAGCCAACAGTTGCTTGTGTTTGACTGATTGCAGATGAGGACCCCAGAGTTGTTCATTCTTGACTGTCAGTTTACACAACACACACCCGAGTTTTCCTTGACTATCGTATTTGGCAAAGACATGGTCAACCTTGTTTTGTTGCTGCCGTTGTGTTTGTTGTTGTTTGAATAATTGCCGAACATTATTAGAAGGTGGAGGGACCATGGTAGAGGGAGGATATATTTCGTTTATGGAAAGAAAAAAGAAATAAAGAAGTTTGATTTTGGTTGTGCCTTTTCACTGTGTGAGGTGACTGTGTCTCAATTTTTTTTTTTTTTTTTATGAAAGCAATTTTTTTTTTACTCCACCTTCCCTCTTTTTTTTTTTTTTAGATCGAACTCAAACGTCTTTCCCCTATCCACACACACATACAAGCAACTATGGTGGACGCTAGCGACGATTTCAAGGTTGACGAGCATTTCCAAAACGCTCCTATTGATGAGGAAGATCGTCTCAAGGCTGAAAAACGTGCCGCAAAGGTGAAAGCCAAGGAAGCTAAGCAAGCGGATAAGGAAGCCAAAGAAGAACAGGTAAAAAAATATACAGCAGACTACCCACACTGACAGTGCCCTGACTCATACTCTTTTTTTTTTATTCGATACTCTTATGAATAGCGCAAAATCAATCGGGAAAATCGTGAAAAGAAAAAGAAGTTGAAGGACAAGAACAAGAAGCGAAAGGTAAGACGCATAGCGATCGATCGATCACTAGGATTGTCTCATTCACTAACTATTTTCTATATCCTGTCGCAATTTTACATAGCGTGGTGAAGAAGTCAGTGACGATGAAGAGGAACAAGGTGATGCCGAGAAAACTGGTGGTGACGGTAGCAAAAAGGCAAAGAAGGAAAAACCAGCTGAAGAACATGGTGTTTGGGTGGGCAACTTGGCTTTTGCTACTTCTCAAGATGGTCTCCGCCGATACTTTGAGGACTGTGGTGAAATTACTCGCATTAAGTGTCCTAAAGGTGAAGGTCGTCAAAAACAAAACAAGGGGTAAGATGACTTGAAAACATTTCACTGAGAGAGCGAAGGGGGAAGTATAGAAACGTCAGTATTCACCATTTTTTTTTTTTTTTTTTTTTTTTTTTTTTGTGGGGGCATCTCGGTTAGATTTGCCTATGTGATGTTCAAGGAACAAGACTCTATTGAAAAAGCGATTGCCAAATCTGAAGAAAAGTTAGATGGTCGTCCTCTTTTGATCAAGAACGCTAAAAGCTTTGAACGTAAGGATGGTCTCCCTAAACCCACCAAGACTTCTGTCAAACAAAAGAACCCACCTTGTCCTACCTTGTTTATCGGCAATCTCAGTTTTGATACCACCAAGGAATCACTTCAAGAACATTTCAGTTGGGCTGGTGACATTCGACAAGTCCGTCTGGGTACTTTCCAAGATTCTGGCAAATGCAAAGGGTAAGAAAAAGAGAGAAAAAAAAAAAGATTAAAATGTATGGATATGTCATATTGACTCTTTTTCTCTCTTTTATTTTTGGTGAATGGTTTTATAGTTTTGGTTACGTTGATTATGTGACCGTGGAATCAGCTACCAAGGCCATTCGTGCTCCTGACAAGCATACCTTACATGAACGAAAAGTACGTGTGGAATTTGCCAGTGAAGAAGCTCATAGAAGATCTATGCCTTGGATGATCCGACGTGAAAAAGCAGACCAACGCGCCGACAATGATACCTCAGGAGCAGCACCAGCAGCACCAGCAGAAACATCTTCAGCACCAGCATCCGAGCAATCTAACGATCAACACCAATATCGACCAAGAAAGGAATACACACCTCGGGAAGGAAATGATTACACACCACGCGAGCGCCGGGAAAAGAAACCCAAACCCCAAGGTCATCTTAAACCTGGTGAAGCTTTATCCAACGCTCAACGACAAAAACCCAGTGTGCAGGAATTCAAGGGGACCAAGATTACCTTTGATTGATTACTTTAGCATCTCTCTTCCATCCCCCCCTCCTTAGAAGTTGTTGTAGTCGTAGTAGTAGTATTAGTTATCTCTTTTAGATATAGTCATTTATTCATTTATTATTTTTGTACAAATAAAAGCATTATCATCTTTATATTATTATGCAGTATGCCGGCAATTGTTTTTTCATCTATTGATATTTGTCAATGGTTGGTTTGGATCTTTAACCGTTTACGATACTCTACAAAATTAGATATTGTGCTTTATGCCTTATGCAATTTCGTATGGTGAAATAAAACTGATTTGTGACGTTGACATACCTTTTTTTTATTATTATTGTCTTAATTGTGAACCAGTGTCATATCATATGTAAATGCAATAAAGTCAAATCTTGTCAAGTTTATTGATTTTTTTATGGTACAACAGACCAAATGATGTTTGTTATTTTAGCATTAGACAAGGAGTCGCACCAGTACATCATCTAGCAGTGAGCTGGTCATGACCGGTACCCCTCCCTCCTCCCCTCATTCCAAAAAAAAAGGTGGTGTATTGGGTTTCTGTGTTAGTATAAAGCCTGTGGCATGAATTTCGAAACTCATATAAGTTTTTTAGATGCTCTGCCCAAATAGTCAAGGTTTGGAATACTCCCACTTCGTACTCCAAAGTTCCAAAAAAAAAAAAAGAACAGTATATATGACTGATTTAGAGGAGACCGATTGATATGCAGATGGCATAGGCTAGCCTGATTAACATGAATAGTGGATCATAGGATCACAGTTTTTATTGAGTGACCTAGGATCGCAAATCGGTCGCTAGAGATCTGACGGAGGAGGATAATTTTAGTGGAAAAGCTAAACAAAGCTAGTGTATGGTGGGACACTCACAAAGTCGCCACGATAATGGTTTTACACATTATACGATTGTTCAGAGGATAGAAAATAAAAAGGCATAATTTAATTAAAGGAAGATGGTAGATACTAAACTAAGAGCGCGAGGTTCATTGTAACAAGGGATCTAAAGGAGGTAGGATGAGTGAGACTTCCGGAAGACTTGAAGAATGGTAAACGCTAATCTTTAGGGATGTTTGTAAATGGGGGCTAATACGCTGAACAAGATATGTGAAGACTAAAGGATTATCTATAATTGCAGGACGATAACGGTCAACGCTTCTCAAAAAAGGTCATGGTAAGAAAACAGGGATCTATTCGCATAAGACATTAAAGAAACTGAAGGTACATTTTGCATTGAAGAATTCAAAAGGAAGTATATTTTATTGAGATGTAGATATAAACTATAAAAAACTAACACTAAAGTAAGTTAATGAAGGCTCCAACAAGCCAACTAATGGTGGTTCTAAATCCTAGATCCAAAATGAAAGGTATCCCCATGTATCTTGTAATCCCTAAGTTGAAAACGCTTCTAAGCTAGTCCTGACGCTAATCTAAGCCCAATATAACTTCAAAAAGTTGAATGGTTAAGAAAACCGTCGTGAAAAAAAAAAGAAGAAAGGAAAGAAAGAAAATGCGAAAAAAATAAAAAATGGGCGAAAATAAAAACCCACGTGTGCGGGATTTGAAAATATTTTCCGTGGCGTCTTGGTTGTTCGTAGCGATGTGGTGGAAATCTAGGCGATGGTGAACGAAAAATCATCCTATCCCCGTTCTTTATGTGTAGTATATTTTATTCCTTCCTTTGTCTTTTTATGCTTCAAATAAAAAATTATCCCTTACTAAACCCTTAATAGTTTAGGGGATTGTTATTCTTCACATATATTGTCGTTTTCTTTCTTTCTTTTGTCATTGGCGCGTAAAAGAATTTATGTATTTCTTTAGCGTATCTATCAAAAAGGATGCCTGATTCAGTCACAGGACCATATTTGGGTTTTACTCAAAATTTTGTAAAGTGTAGGTATATCTATCATCTTCGTCGTATTTGTTATATCCCGCACTAATCATACAAATCGAAACAATGTAATTAAATATTTTTCTTTTTTATTTAATCACCATTGTTGCCAGATCTCAAAAATGTGCGACAAGTGTTTGTGGAAACACTGTAAATAGGCGTACGCAAATATGGAAATATTTGGAAATAGCCATCCCTTCCCCCTTTTGTGTAATGTAAATCAAATTGGAGTAGTGGTAATTGGTAGTGGCAGTTTTTGGCTTGAATAGTGAAGATTTTGTTAAAAGATCGTACGTATCTATACATAGGTATCTTCCTTTTTCACATTGATTTCGAGTTGCTAAAAGTGGTCTATTTTTATTGTAGATTCATATAATAATATTATTCATGTACTGCACCTCTTTTTTATTTGAGTTACCTGGTAATACAGAGATTTATAGAAACAGAAGTTGATTGTCGGAGTGGCAAAAGATATTGGGTGTGTAACGTCGACTCATGAAAAATAATAGACACTCGCTGTTTACCTTTTTCTTTTTCTGTCTCTTTTCTTTTTGTTTTATTTCTCTTTTCTTTTTTTCCCTCAATTCATCACCCCCCTCCCCCTCTTTTTTTTTTTTTACTTTCTTGTTTTTTAATATACTTTTAAAACCCAAAAGTATGTTCTCCAAATCTATTGTTACCATCACCTTGGTAGTGTTGGCTCTTTTCCAACTCGTCAGCGCCAGTGTCTTTTCTCAATTGCAATTCATCAAAATTAAGTCTCCCAAAAACAATGATGTCTTTGAAGCTGGCGAAACTGTCCAAGTAGAATATATCATGCAACCTCTTGTATATCGTAAGTGGAATATATCAATATCAATATATTCATATAGAGCTTCACATTAAAAGTTGATATCTAACCAACTTTCATTTTTACTATAGATTCCACCTCTATGGGTAAGGCTTTGAGCTTGGGTATTCATTTCCACTCTCGCGCTGGTAACCAAAAACAAGTAAAGCTTGCTACTGTCTCCAACTCTTGGTAAGAAAAAAAAAATCATGGCTGTACCTGAAATTTTAGACACTAAAATTGTACACCTCTTTTTATGAACATTTCAGCCCCGTTACTGCTTCTGAAAGCAAGTTTGTTACCCACAAGACCACCTGGACCATCCCCGAAAACACTGTACCTGGTTCTTATGCTTTTGACTTTGATGAAAACGTAAGAATGAAAAAATAAAATGAAATAAAAAATATAGAAAGAGACAGATGTGGGTTGTACGAAGAACAATTAATGAACAATTTTTTTTAAAAAAAGGTACAATTCCGTAGCGGTCAAATCCAAGTCAAGGAAACCATCAAGGTGTCTGTTGTCGAAAAATAAGCATCCATCCCCTTTTTTTTCTGCACGCTTAGTTTCGTTTCTTCCTTCCTCCCTCCACCTTTTTTGTTTTTTTTTTATTACTTCTTTGTTGTATCAATAAATAAAATGAAATTCTTTTTTATATCACTTCATTATCTTTGTGTCATCTTTAGGCTTTCGATTATTTATAGACTCAGTGTTGACTTTTAAAACACCTGCAATACTCTAAATTTTGCTTCATGCAAAGCATTTATCAGGGTTTTTGGGTTACCGGGGATTCAATGATACTTGTTTGATTTGTATTCAGCATATGATGTTGTGCAAGAGGTTCTTTTTTGAGTTTTCATACGCGATCATCATGTTTAAGCTTCTCTGTAATCATTTTTTGCAGGCCCAGCCCATTCTTCCATATATACCTTTATTTTTCCACCACACACGCACTTGCACACACACACATTGCATCTCAAGCAGACTTCTTCAACTGTCAACCAACGATACCTTATTATCATCCCTTGCCTAGCTTTTATTCTCTCAACCCAAACTTTCCACCCAGTTCTATTACATGCCAGCACTTCCAATTTTCTTTTCTGTTCTAAAGATTTACTTCCCATATAAACTTTTTTTTTTTTTTTTTTTTTTTTTGTATTTCCCATATAAACTAATATATATAAAGAACCACATATCCATGCACACAAGTTAACAAGGAGAGTGACAAGTTAATTGATAATTTGATTTTATTATAAAAAAACACCACAGCCACACATATACTAATAGTAACTACCCTAAAAGTAAACTACACAATATATAAACGGGGGAGAAGGGAGGGGGGATATTCTAGTACTATCTATCTATCTATCTGTATCTACAAGCTCTAAAAGTTCATCCTTCGTCAGTCCTTGACACCAAAAAAAAGAAAATCCAAAAAAGAGAGAGTAAGCAAAAGATGCTAATTGGCAATGACATTGAAGAAATGGTAGACTTCATCTTCATCCATCATAGCCACATGGGTATCACACGTCTCGCATTTCACAACATAGTAGGCTTCATCCTGATCCGGCGTCGTTGCGGTTTCGTCCATTAGCGCTGTCTTTTTCCTTGATGATGCTGATGATGGTGTTGCCGCATATCGATATCGTTCCTTTTTATTTACTTGACAGTTGGTGACAAACATGGCCCGGAATTGGTTGGAATAATTTTCGTGCCTAGCACCGCCATACCCCGCCCGAGCAAAAAAAAAAAAAAAAAAAAAAAAAAAAAGCCATGTGAGGGATCTGCGCGTAATCCACATCAAACATGAAGGGTTCCTTCTTACCTTTGACAACTAAAACATAAAGGAGAGAAACACATTGGGCATGATAAGATGGCATCTGTTCGAGCCACTGAATCCTTCGGTTGGGATCCTCGGGGTGCTGCCTCTATTAAAGGGAAAAAAAAAAGACCAATCAACCTTGGTGAGTCGAGTTTGCCTTGGGTCATCCATCACCCCTTTTCGCTCTTACTGTTGATTTGCTCCGCTATCCATGCTTCATCTTTTTCATCGCCTAATGGATCGTAGAGTAAATGATCGTTTGTCAATCGTTCTTGTCGACCCTGTGGGCCAGATGGATCTAAAACAATAATAATAAAAATAATGAGCAAAATGACGCAAGGTAATGCCGGTAGATAATTATTTGTCAACAATCTTCACTATATATAATCCATACCTTTTGTATCTTGATCATTGTTCTCGTCTTCATCAGAGTCGAAGTAAACGGTATCATAGTATTTATCTTGTTGATTCATAATTTGTGTTCAAAGAAAGAAAGTGAAGGGAAGACCAAAAAAAAAAGCGGACATTCAAATATATAGAGCGAAAGATTTTTATTTTACAGCGAGTACTAAGAGGGCAAAAAAAAAAGTGTGGTAATAGAGTGGATAAAAAAAATAAATGTGTAATACAAAATGAAATATATAAAGGGGAGGGAAGGGGGGGTAAAAAGGGAATAATCAAACTATTGTAAAACTATAGTTATACTTCTATTGACTAAGGAGGGGAGTTGGAGGAAGGTGGCATTGGAGGTGGTGGTGAGGCATTGTTGGAGACGCCGAGGGATGGAGAGGAGCCATACATTTTACGATCATTGAATATCATGCCAAAATTACCAGGTGTGGATGGCGTCACAATGCCACTTTTTCGCATGCCAGGTGTTTGATTGCTACCATCGAAAGCCAAAGGAGGATCTAAGGGTGTCTTGAGAGGGACTTTGTTCTTGTTGAATCGTTGTCCTGTGCGTTCCGCTTCCCAGTCTTCCCATTTCTTCATAACCAATCTTGACGAGTCAAATTTGCCATCAGCATCGCCATGTCCTTTATCCTTCTTTTCGCCAACAACCACACGCGTAGCACCCCAAGAAAAGTCATCGAAATGCCAGAAAGAATATAATGGGAGAACGAAATTCCAGATCGGTAACGCAATGATGTAAACTATATAAACGAAGAAGGGAGGGAGATTAGATACAAGTCCAACATATATAGATATATATATAAGTCTCCATCAATATTATTCTTTTCGAACTTACTCATCATCCACAAAACATAAACAAATTTGAACGTCGTGATGGCGATCAAAACAGCAGGTAAACCAAGAATAGCAATCAGCAAAGCCAACGATTGCCATTGCGGATGAGCAGAAATAGCAGTGTTAACAATCAAATAGATGGTCATCACAATAGCAGCAGGTAAAACCTTTTTTTTTAAGAGAAACAAAAAATCGAGTGAGTAAAACGTATACGTGCAATCGACTATTCGCGAATTCTATGTCCTCCCCCCCTAAAAAAAAGCAACTTACCAAAGTACCGATCAAATCAATAAAGACTGAGAACTGCATAGACAAACAAGCAATACCACACAAATCAGACACTAAGACCAGTTCCATCAAGTTGTGTACGGTAGAATTAATCCATCGACGACGTTGTGAAAGCAAGACGGCAAATTCATCCGGCACCACAGTCTTGCACCGAGCTTGAGGGACAAACATCATTTGGCGTTTAGGGAAGGTACGCAGCATCAATGTCGACAGGAACCGATCTTCACCCAAAAGCAATAAATTCTTTTCGTGTAAAGTGGTGACGACGTTTTGATTGTATTCTAAAATGATATCAGGATTGGCCAAAATAGGGACCCAGGCACCGTTTTTGGGCGACTTGATACGGTACATACTGAAACATCCTGGTAAGCAAGTGACAATACCAAACAGCGATTCAAATGCCTTGGCATAATGATGAGAAATGTAATATTCAAATACTTGAATGGCAGTCACCCCTAATATTAAAAAAAATGAAACCAAGGTATATTAGTTTTCAATCTTATCCTCCCCCGCTCCTGTTTTTTTTTTTTTTTTGTTCACTTACAAGAGGCTCGTTTGTTGGCAATACGAGTTTCACCACAGAGTCCCATAATGGTAATATCATTTGCCATGGCTGCTATCATATATGTCAACGCATCAGGTAAGACTTTGGTATCTGCATCCACCATCAGGACCACTTCGAATTTGTCTGGTGTAACGCCTTTCATCAGCCAAGTCATTTTCCAAAACATTTCGTAATCCAGTTCTGAGAGACGATCGTTAAACAAGACACGTTGGAAGAAGCTCATCAAAATCAACTATATAAAAAATAGGTAACGTAACACAAGGATTAGAGTTGTGGTAATAATAATAAAAGAAAGAGAGAGCTGTCCTCCCTGTTAACTATCCATTTACCTGAGAATCACGTTTGCCACGATTACCAGCCTTTGGAGCATTTTTTTCTTCTTCAGTACCACATTTGACAATAGTAATACAAGGTACACCCCTGTAGTGACCCGCGTACTATAATAATAATAATAAAATTAATAATGGATATACAGCTCCCGTTCCATTTTTTTTTTTTTTTTTTTTTTTTTTGTACTTACCACTTTGGCCATGTTCAATTGTTTTTCACCATCAGCAATAGCGAGATAGGAGGAAGGGTTAGGGTTTTTCATTGTCGGGTCAAGATCCATCATATCTACAACAATATCGGGAGTAGATTTTGTTTCACCTGCACCAGTGATAAGGCCATCGCAAATAACAAAGAAGATCTAAAAATGAACATGGCTTAATATATAGGATACCGTACTATTTTTCTTTTCTTCTTTCTTACCTTGTGTTTCTTGGAATATGTTGTCCTAGCCAAACTATCCATGGTTGTACGAAGTCCATCCTCTCCTTCCGAGTAGCATGTCACCAACATACAGGCATACAATTCCGTCGAGACGATATCGGTATGTACGCGTCCACCACCATGACGGGCACCCAAATCCACCGCCGAGCTATGTTCACTACCCGCAGGTGTACCACGAGCAGAAGAGAGACCTGACCCAACGGAAGCTGCAGAGCCGCCACGGGTATAATTGTTGGTTGGACCATAGTTGTTGTAAGGGCCAGGAACATGATTTGCTGGGTCATCGTTACCTCCTTGAATGGAACGCCATGCAAGCCAGTTGGACCGACCTCCAGGTTTGACAAGTTTGCTAGCAATCACCCATTGGAAAAGCAATGCCATTGAGTACCGGACGACAATCATGGCAATGATCACCACCAGCATGATCGTCATGATCATTTGCGATGCAATACAGCCGCCCATATCCACTTCCATGATTCCCACCGAGTAACGATCCAAAATACATTGTCGTGCATTCTTGCCTTCGGGTGTAAATAGTAGTGAATAAGATGCATCGTTGCCGCGGTTGGATTGAAGCGCCGTTCGCACACTTTTCCCATAAAAGTCGTCTGTTCCACTTAGATAGTTTGTCAGATTCAATACTACAAAAATGTCGAAACCAAAAAAAAAAAAAAAAAAAAAGAGGCACCTGGTGAGTATTTGTGTATATATCTATCTCATGAATTGAAAAAAAAATGAACTTACCAGAATCACCCAAAACAACCAAATCAGTATCACCAAGACTATCAACGCCATTTGGTCTCAAATCCACCCAGTCATAAGCAAGAGATCCTTTCGAGTTGTATTGTTTCAATTCGTTGACAGAAAAGCATTGGCCATCACTTTGTTTGATGGATCCACCTAATCAACACAAACACACACATACATACAAACATAAAAAAAAAAAACATTAGCACAAAAATAATAATAATAACAAATCATCATTGTTTTTCTTTTTTTTTTTTTTTTTTTTTTTTTTTTTTTACCATAAGGACTATAAAGGGTACAGTCGCCCAAAGTAGTTGAAGACCCCGAATCAAAATCAGTACAAGCGCCGGTCGTGTCACCATTGAAGATACTGGAGATATCCATGTTTTCATAATCATTGGTAAAGTTCAATCCTTTGGAGCCGAAGAATTGTTTCATATCATCTAAATCGTACACACGACCCAATACCCGTACATCGGATCGCCACATGGGCAGTCGTTTGCCATCGACCACCGCTGAATAAGCCAAATTGGTTTCATGATTCGGACACAAGGTGGCAGTGAGCCCATACGTTACAAACGCAAGTGCACCACAAAGTAACAGAATAATATAAACCAATGTCAACTAAAATACATTATACAAAAAAAGAATAGTTTAGTGATATATAAACAAAAAAAAAATCTATATTTATATATATATATATATAAATCATCATTCCCTCGTGACCCTTCCGATGGCTTTTTTATTGGATGATTGCCACCAACAGCCCTGACATATATTTTTTTTTCTTTACCTTTTCTCTCCAAGCCTGCTGTGTCAAAGGATTGGGTTTCCTTAAACAAACACGAATAAACCAGTTGGGAATACAGCACGTTGCCAAGAAAGCCATCCAGGACCACCAATTTGTCAATACATCTGGTTTCTCTTCTTCTTCCAATTGTTGCTGTTGTAATTTCTTTTGTTGACGAGGATCCATGGGAGGAAGAGGTCGACCGCCACCGCCATTTCGGCCACCACCACCACCATTGCGTCCAGGCCCAGCACCACCACCGCCTCCAGGAACGGGGGGAAGAGGAGCTTGGCCCAATAAAGCATCATGTTGTTGTTGCAGTTTTTGTTGTTGTAATTGCTGCTGGAGTCGATTAGACATGGGCTGGTTTGGATTCATACGAGGTCGTTGGTAATGATGCATCATCGTCGCGCCAGCAGGGCCTGGCCGACCACTGCCAATCATCATCCGCCGTTGCTGTGATGGTGTTCTAAACATCCCTTGGCGAGGCCGTTGGCGTTCAGGTCTAGAGAGTGATCTTGTTCGGCTCACCGTTGTGCGACGATACGGACCTTCTTGTTGCTGTGGTTGTTGTTGTGGATGATGCATATAGTAGTTGTTTGCGTTGGCGTTTGGTGGAACACCTGGAGGTCTTGGCCCAGGCCGACTCATCATTCGTTGAGGTGGAGGGCGTTGTTGTTGTTGTTGTTGAGGAGGAGACGAGTGGTATATGTGGTCACGAGATTGTCTTCCTTCAGGATTGCGATGTTGTTGTTGCTGGTGATGATGAAGTGGTGGTTGAGGTTGCATAGTGGAATGGCGGGGTTGGCCAGGAGTAGGAGGTAAAGGGTGGTGAGTGGTGGACTGCCTATGAGGAGGAGGTCTAGGACGACCCATATTTTCCATATTGTAAGAACCAGGAGGAGGTCGTTGTTGAGGTGGATGCATGCTTTGTCGCTGTTGAGGAGATTGGGTACTTTGTCGCTGTTGCTGATTCACCGTGCGGGGATCGTTTGAATAACCCCGTAAAGCTGGAGCATAACCAGAACTCCGTTGAGGTTGAGGGTGGGCCATAAGGAAGGGGTATTAATGATCCAGTGTAAAAATGATGATAATGAATGAGGTGTAGTAGTATGAGGGAATTTTAACAATGTAATAAATAACTATATAATAATCTATGTGATAAAAAAAAAAAATAAAGTGATAAAGGGAAAAAAGAGAGGGAATCCAAAAAAAAAAAAAAAAAAAAAAAAAATTGAGGGGAAGAAAAGGACAAAAAAATGATTTGGGGAGAGAATAAAAATAAAAATATCATTCGCCCCTATAGAATTGACCATCAGCAAGAAGCGTTACACCATTTTAAAAATAAATTTGATTCACTGTTCTTGGGTTTGATCCTATATAAGGTGTGCCTGCGTACAAAAAGAGTCAGTTGTTATTGTTTTGCCAGGGTTCTATCCTTTTTTCGTTACCTTTCCTTGCATTGGCATAATAAAGTAGGAGCGGGCTGCATTATCCTTGACGTAGTTCGACTTGGAATATTAACCCCCAACATTGTTTGTATCTTTTTAATTGTTTTCGTTTGCCAAGGAAAGAAATCATAAAGAATCCACATAACATTTGATTTCATCTATTCTTGATATGTATATCAAAAAAAAAAAAAAGGACAAGAACAAAATAAAAATTTAGTTCCGATTTCCATTTTTGTCACCAAAGTTTATTTTTTTCCAATTTCCGCTATACAAACCTTGAAAAGCAGCCCACTGGGAATCGTTATCGACGCTTGTAAGACTGTTTTGTTACATCCAGTAATAACCAACGCCTTCTTTTTTTATTTTTTGCAACCAAGCTTTCCCAAGAGTCCATTGAATGTCAAGGCCTATTTTTTTCGAGAATTTTGTTAACTTCTTCCCTCCCTCTTTTTTTTTTTACATTTTTCATTGTTCATTATATTTTTATTGTTTCTTCTTACCACCTTCCCCTGCTTGGTTTTTTTCACTTGGTGATTTCTGTACATCCTACTCCAATTCCACTTTTCCGATTGGCCAACAGTTCAGCATGTGGTTCACACAATAACCGGATTTTCCTATAAAATAAAAAAATAAACAATGTGTGGTCAGTATTAATTGTCGAAGGGGCATCACTTTTTACATTTGATGAATCTACTTGCTTGCACACTGTGATTTGTCTTTTAACTTCTGGGTTCCAATTCCAATTTGATTCAATAGCACAAGTTGTACCACACAGAAGAATGTTAATTCATAAACCAAATTCCAAAGATAAAACGAATAGACACCAACCATTGAGCCATGACATCCTAACAAAACAAGCATAATTTTGTTGTTATTGTTTTCATGTCTCCTTTTTTTTTTTTTTTTTTTTATCGCTTACCTGCACTACACTATAACACCAGCATTCCATAGACATTCCCAATACCTTGCATTTAACGAAACTATGGTTTTGTGGTCCATACGAGTCATGGGTCGGTGATTGAGGTCGATCCTGCTATGATACACGGAGGCGTATTTGACTTGACGACCCAATCGAAGACTATAAAAGTGTACTAGGTCAGATGAAATGCAAGAAATACCAGACTAAATCAAGTAAATAAATTGAAGATGATTTGATTGTGTCAGATGGATTTCTTTATTAGTTTTGTTTACCTTGTAATTTCGTGGCAGCTGTGGTTTCCTTTTTGTTCGCCACCCGCCATTCCAAATCATGCCAAGCGCCAAGTTTGATCTATCCCATACTTCGACGTACATTACCGCCACCACAAGTCAAGAAGCTTTCCTTTACTGCCCATCGATATAGTCTGATGATGCTGCATAAGGTCATCGTCTTGTCGTCACAATAGATATTTGATGGAAGAATAAATTGGGGTTCGACCTGGTGGCCATATTGGAAAACCGAGTTTTATAAACAAAAGTGACCAGTCGTCTTTTCTTGTTTACGTTTTGTTTTTATTTTTTAGTTACCACATGACATCCGGGAAAGCGTTTTCAACGTTGAGCTTCTAGCAATAAAATAATACATGCATGAAATGAGTGGAGTATAAAATTTAAGTAAAGAGTAGAGTTCATTCTGTGCATATTATTTTATGTGCTCACTTTGCAGCTATGGCATAGGTCGGCTCATGCATGAGGTGTTACGGTTCACACCATATTGCCACAATAAATCATCCTTGTTTGCCGTCAGAGCCGTCTTTAGAGGAAAGGTAGTCCGTATTACTATTGTTAAAAAAATATTAATGGCTAATCCAGCTATCAAAATGCTGTGATTTCCTTTTCTTACAACGAATGTCGCATAAACTATTGTTGCCCCTGATATATGGTTCCAACTAGAGTGCTGGAAGTTCATTAAAATAATTTTTCAAATCGTCTAGTTCATTAATAATATAACCTTCAAGAGGTTAAGCGCGTTTGGAACATGTTTGTAAGTCGCTCATGTCCAGTACAATGCAGCACATTCGTATAAAAAAAAAAGGGACGCGAAAAAAAAAAATGGTTCAGGGCCAACCAAATTTTACCACCAGCGTTTTGTCGGAGTTCATCCGACGTTACTAGGGTTTTTTTTTTCCAGTGGTCGATAATTTTTTTTTATCATTCTTTTCATCTATTTTTTTTTTCATTCATCTGAAAAAAAAAAGACTTCCTCTCATCCTCATGAATCCCACTTCCACCTCTTCCAAGAAGAATGGCTCCAAACGTAAGAGACCTGCTACGGAACAGCCAGACTCTGTTGAATCATCAGGTAAGAAGACTTTGCAAGAAAAGGAAATAAACGAGATAAGGTTTTTTTTTTTGTTGTGTTTTTTTTTTGAACGTTTGAACACCTTGACCAACTTTATTCTGTTATTAGATGAAAACAACGTAGACTTGATGGCATCCTCCACTGTAGCAAAGGATGTACCTATTACTGACTCTGCCATTGCTTCCGATATCCCTGAAGATGATGCTACCTTGGTGAAGCGCCTGGAGAAGAAGTATGGCTTCAATATCAACATGGTATGACGAAAAACTTGACCTCTTTTACTTTTTCCATATGTCATTCTCATTCTATTTTTTATTTATTTATTAAATAGCCACCTACAGATCGTCCAGTACGTATATACAGTGACGGGATCTTTGACTTATTCCACTTTGGCCATGCAAAGGCTCTTGAACAATCCAAAAAGGCTTTCAAAAATGTCCATTTACTTGTTGGTGGTATGTTTGCAAAATGAATATACGGTTCTGGGTGATGATAAAATGATAGATACTAACAATCATCATCATCTTTGTTTTTTGGATCCAACTAGTTAGCAACGATATTGAAACTCACAAACGAAAAGGCAAGACGGTGATGAGCGATGTGGAACGATACGAAGCTGTACGCCATTGTAGATGGGTCGACCAAGTGGTCACCGACGCACCTTGGTTTGTGACACAGGAGTTCCTCGACAAGCACAAAATAGATTATGTTGCCCACGATGCTGAACCCTATGGAAGTAGCGAATCTGGTGACGTCTATGCCTTTGTCAAAGATCAAGGAAGATTTTGGCCAACAGAACGCACCGAAGGGATCTCCACGTCTGATTTGATTACTCGTATTGTCCGTGATTATGATGCTTACTTGCGCCGAAATCTGGAACGTGGGGTCACTGCAAAGGATTTGAATATCTCGCCTTTCAAGGTAAGAAGGAAATAATGACGGGGAGGACGCAAGCAAATGGGAAAGAGGGGAGGGTCGTGATCACAAGGGAGGAAAGGGAACCACCAACTAACCATCCCCATGATTATTATTATGATCCACTTGATAGGAAAGAAAAATCAAAACCAAAAAATCCATTGACGACTTGCGACATACCATCAAGACAGCATTACATGATACTTTTGGATTATGGGAAGACCGAAGTCATGATTTTGTACGACAATTCAGTGGAATTTTCGGTGCTGAAGATGTTGTGGTAAGTGTATATAACAAATAATAGGCCTCCTTTTTGTTAATACATACTTTTTTTCGTCTAATAGGACAAATTCTGGAAAAAGCGACACAGAAAGCGATTGCTTATGGACGACAGTAGTTGTGCAAATAGTACCGAAGTATCTGAAGAAGAAGATGGAAGTGACCAAGATACAACTCCCACCAGCTCTTCTTCTTCTTCTTCAAGCGGCAGTAACAACAACCAACAACAAAAGAAGCGCAAATTAGAAAAATGAAGATGGACGCTCTAATTTATATCATTGTAGTTTATTCTCTAGTATGCTTTTTTTATTTATTTATTTATTCCACATGTGTTTTATATTCCTTTATATATATTTTTTTTTGTCCCATATATACAATAAACTATTTATTTTATCATTTGCTTCTCTTACTCATTGCGTTTTTTCTCGTTTTTGCGATTGTCAATAAAACTATTGACCATAGGGACCGATGTGGTATGATTTGATTAGAACATGGTTATTATAGATTGTATTACGGGGTATGTACTATGAGTCGTGTAGAATGTATTGTGATACAGTGTAACGACTTGGAAAGGAGGGTCACAAAGACAGGGGAAGGGGGACGGTCAATATGTTCATGTATGCGCTGAGGGGACATAGACTCGATTATATGCTGTTTAAATGAAAATAAATTAAGCTCACAATACATAATATGAATATGAGGTGCTTGGAGGTCATATGCGATATCTACGTAACGATTATGTATATTACACTAAATGTTGGGCTTATAGTGACGTGCTTTAAAACAAAAAGATTTTGCTGGCGGATAGGTTAGTTTCGTGAACAAAGAGACCCATGATTCATATTAAAAGGTCTAAAACGGTCAACCGAGTAAGGCCAGTTAGACTTAGATAAGCGAGATATGCAGTAGAGAATGATTTATAGCGGCACAAACATGCACAGTACGATATTGATTCATTGATATGGTTGGTCAAGCAGGCATCTGGCTAATTTTGATAAAAAGTGATCCAAGATTACCAGCAATTGGGGGAGAATGTAGTCATGGTGAGCAAGTATATGGTAGAACACGTGCAAAATAGCTACAATAGCTGCAATGTTTATTATATAATCGGTCAGAGTATAGTTTATAAAAATGTCCTATTTTATTGAAACATATAGGTAGTTAGATACTAAAACTAACGTCGTATGGTACATTTTAACAAGGGACGTAGAGGCAGGGTTTATTGGACGAAGTATGAGGGAGACTAATTTGGGATTTGAAGAATGGTCAACACTATATAATGGGTTCAACTGTCAAAAGAGAGATACCATGTAGTACAATGTATGAGAATGACTGGAAAAATCATCTTTTATTGAAGGCCGTCAGCCCTGATCAAACGGAATTAATGGTAATATAAAAAAAACAGGGATCTAGTATGCAAGACATGGAAGAGATTAATGGAACAATTTTCATTCGAAGTGAAAAGAGACATATTTTATTCAGATATTAATACAAACTATGGACAAATAAACAGTAAACTAAGCTAATGAAGGCTCCAAGAGGCAAGCTAATGGTGGTTCCAAATCCTGGATCCATAATGAAAGGATTTCCCCATGCATTTTATAATTCCTGTTCTGAAACCACTTCTAAACAGTCCTGATACGAATCTAAGTCCAACATGATCCCATGGGAACCACAATTGTGAAGAATTAAAGAAGGAAAAAGGAAAGAAAGAGTGCAAAAAATAAAAAATGGGAGTCAATGTACATCCACGTGGGCGGGATGTGAATTTTTGATTTTCGTCAAACCCACTGAAAATGGCAACGTTGTCAGTTGACTTCGTCAAGGATTTTACTGTCCTTTCCATCTTCATTCTGCCCAGTAATGCGAGCATGATTAGAGGAATGAAGTTTTGCACGAACGTATGGTTGATTTCTGGGAAGAAGAAAAAGTCGGATCGGATGACATGGGCGGCGTAGAAAGCTGGACATTCCAGCTCCACCAACTGGATTTTGTTGCCAATGACCAGAAAACCTACTGTGGCGAGTTCATTTTCCAGTGAATGATTGCGGCCTTTCGCCAACGTAACCAACATGTCTTTCAAGCATTTCGGTTGGTTGAGAAATCCATCTGAAACTGCCTTTGTTGATTTGTTTCGACAGGATGACGACCTACTTCCGCGCACCCTATTCAATTGTGTCCACGCTATAAAGCCCATCCACTTTAGGTCCAATCAGATACCGTTCTTGTTCGGTTATATCACTGGGCTAGCTCACTGAAACACTGAGGAGAGGCGCACCCGCTGTTCGGCGACAACAAAGCCGTGTCAATTACAGCAGGCGTCACCCGTTTGTTCCTTACAACCCGACCATGATTCCATAAACAAGTAAAAAGCAACTAAGTAGTGTAGGCTACAGCATCGCTTTGCTCAAAAAAAGTGAAAAGTTGAGTTGATAAATATTTATAAATACTATTCATGAATTTCCTTCGAACCTACCTTACAATGACTGCGAATTATAAATTCCTGTGAAATTCTTTAGCGTTACCCAGATACCACCACGAGGAGGTAGAATTTGTACGGCATCTTAGACAAAAGCGTCCTATTCAATGTATAAAAAAAGCCATAAAATATTTCAAAGGAAGAAAAAGAGCCCGTGCGGACGAAACGTCAAAGCATACTACCTCTCGCAAGAAAAAATCCTAAAAGTAAGTAGATGGGAGGAAAAAAAAAAAAAAAAAAAAAAAAAAGCAGAAAAGGTTAAATTTTTTTAAATAACCGTGCACCGAAAACTCCCCCACTCTGGATTTGAATTTCAGCAGGAACAATCAATTATTCAATTATTATTTACTTATCAAAAGGCACAATAGTTAACATCGATGTATGTACACCATGAATTCAAACACTACTAACTGATTATAGACAATGAAAAACATTAAAACACTTACTTACTGAGAGGTGGATATCGCTACATCCATCGTCTTCATTTATACTCTCCGGAGCTGACCCCAACTGAAACATTTTGGTTCAAGGTGAAATACGCGATCAAGAACGAAGTACTGATGTAATCATACGTTGTACAAAGATATCAGACTTGCCTTTCATAAAGTCATTGCGCAGAAAAGTCATCATCTAGTATATCTGCAGGCAGTACACATTTATCTTTCATTTTCACAGATATTCAGTTGTTGTTATTTTATTTATGTATCTGTCATTGCCATTCAGTAGTGACAAAATTTACAATATTGCCCAATCAAAGAAAATAGTAGGTTATTTAAGGCTAGTATTTTTGATAGATCAGACTGCGGGTGTCTTTTTTTTTTGTTTGTCCCGTTTAAACTTTTCAAATCCCGCTTTACTTGGTATAAAGCTAGCGCAGTTCCCATTTTTATATTTTTTCGTTTTCTTTATTTTTTCTTCCATCTTTTTTTTACCTGACTTTATCACCTTTAGTTCTCATATAATATTATCTTAATACAATGTCTTCTGATACGTGGACGCTTCTTATAAAAACGATGTCCCAAACAATGCGATCAGTGGTAGTTCCGAGCTCAGCATCTGTTTTACAACTAAAAGACGCTATTCGACTCGAATTTGACATCGCAAATGATCGGCAACGTCTTATTTTCCAAGGAAAGGTGCTCAAGGATGGGACGCAGCTCACTGATTACTGTAAATAAGAATGATCCTTTTGTTTGATTAACAGCAGCAGTACTAACTCCAATCTTCTCTTCCGTCTTTTTATAGCCAATCTAGAAGATGGTAAGATCATCCACCTAGTAGCACGACCTGCTGACGCTCCCACAAATCCTGTCAATGGTAATACAAAATACAATACTGTGAATAACTTTATATATCTAGTTGAATTTACTTTTTTTTTTTTTTTTTTTTGCTGATTTTTATACTTCTGGTCGCTACCTATCATGTCATAGATGAACCTCTCAGTACACCAAGAGGATCGACGCCTCAAATGTTTCCTGGTATGGCCGAAGGATATACCTTTATCACTCTGGATGCCAATATTAGTGATCTTGGTGGATCGACATCGGTAAGTTTGTTAGGCCTCTTTTTAGCCGCACTGGTGATTTATGCTTGTTGACCTTTTTTTTTTCTTTTTATCATTTCTCTAGGCTCTCTCATCATTATTTAGTGGTATATTAGGTGGCGCGTCGGATAGAAATGGTGCAATGAATGGTCCAATGAATACCCGTACACAATATACGTTTAGTCTCCCATCTCAGGTATATGAAAGAAAAAAAAGGGGGGTGAGAGGGCTGACAATGATGCTCATCGTTTTTCGTGAATCTATCGTAGAATAACACAGCAGCCAGGAACAACAACGGCACAACTCCTCGTCCATCATTGACACTAGGTGATTGGTTAAACAGAAGACAACCTGGCGAATTTTCCTCCTTATTGGATAATACTGTTCCAAGGGCCACTACCGTAAGTAACTTCTCTCGTTTTTTTATTTTTATTTTTTTGAGAAGGTGCCTCAAGATAGATGATACTAATTTAACTCCATTTTATTTCTCATCGCAAAGCAGCCATCATTAGAAACTCGATTGATTAGAACTGTTTCAGCCATGACGAACATCCGGACGAACTTGGATGCATTACCAGGCGAAGCAGGTAACAGACGAGGCATTTGCTTTGATTAGTTATAAACAAGGGGTCAATGACACTAAATTACAACTGTTTTTTCTTTCTTTAATAGATACCACTCAATTCAATCCAGCGGCAGCTAGCAACGCAAGTCCTGAAACAATCCAGACGATACGATCTCAATTAAGGGCAAGTGGAACAAGTGAAATGGCACAAGTGGGATATGTAGTGAACAACATATCGGATTTGATGGATACCATGTCAGCTAGAATGCGCCAACTGGGTCAAGAACTTCAAACGGAAAATGCTTCTCATGATCAAGTAATTGAAAAAAAACCTAGAGGGAAAGATAGAATTCGGAAAGTGGAAATAATAGTGCTCTGACCTATATTCATTGTTTGGTTTTCAACGTAGCTGGCACCCCGACTTCAGCATATGGTCTCGTCTATTCAAAACTTGAACACAGTGAATCAATTCGTTGGCGATATCATGGGTAGCGTGACTTCACCTCGTCAAAGAAGAAGCTTACGATCTTCTACTCGTGGACGCAATCAGCAAGTAAACACGGCGGGAACAACAAGTAGAAATACCCGACGAACACAGTCAAGAAACCCACCATCATCAACCATGACCACCCGTTCGCCCGAAACCGTGACATCCTCCCCCTCCTCCTCCTCCTCCTCAGCATCATCATCAGGCAAACGAAAATCACGATCTTCGAAAGCACTGGACACAGCTACCACATCATCCTCGAAGAAAAGAAAAACTCGATCCACCAGCGCAGCCACCACCGACCATTCCTCTTCATCTACTACCGCATCAAGTTCGTCCAAACGACAAAAATCCAACAAAACCAACTTGAAAACCGGAAATAGACATACCACTTCTACAGCTACTACAAAAAAAGGGAAAGGAATACGGCGCTCCGTGGATGGTGATAACTGAACACTCCCCTCTTCCCTTCACTCCTCCATTCCATTAGATATCAATTAGTTTATACAATATCCTAGTGTTATTAGTGTAATCATATCTCGTAGCTGAAACTTTTTTTTTCATTTTGTACATTCTTTATAGTAGAACTTCACCTCTCCTTTTTTTTTTTTTTTTTTTTTTTTTTTCCTTCCCGCCATTCGTCCCCCCCCCCTCTCCTTCCTCAAAAAAAAAATGACTTCAATAAAAATTTAAAAATTACTGTTTGCTTCGAGCAAGCATGCATTGCAATGGTGATTTGAATTTGAAGAACTGTCTTTTTAACCCCCTCTCTATTTTTTTTTACTACTATATTTATCACTTCTTGTTCACTTGACTCATTCTTGTCCATGACTCTCTTATCTTTTCTTCTTGGCCATTTTTTAGTTTAGTTTTTTCTTTAGTATGTTTATGTATTATTTATCATCTTGACCTGGCAATGAGGTATAAAAGTATCAATCATCTTTGTATATTTTTGTCACGGATTAATTAACTTATCATGATAAAGTTATGATACCAATCGAAATAAAAAAAAAATACCGTTATTTTTATTCAAAACCGCATTTCATTCATGTATAATACAGTACAGTGCAGCGAAGTTGTATGAGGGGGCTTGTTGTTTTTATTTTGGCTGTGAATGGTGCGAAGGAAAAGTCCCTTGAGAGCTCATCTGGCGTCAATTTTTGAAGGTGGGAGGGGGTGATTATTATTATCATACAGTAGCATCATGCAAAAAGAAATAAATAAAAAATAGCGATCTGGATGTATAAACTATGATTAGTCAGGCAAGGAACGTGGATATTTTTGATAATAAGTGACCAAAGACCGACAAGCAGTTGCTACGTCTTTAGGGGGGAGGGCTCATATTGTGTGAATTAGAAATCAAGTATTTGATAAAGACACTCACAAAACAGCTATACTAATGACATTTCTTATTCTACATACCAACACAGTGGGCCAGTTTATGTTTAATAAAAACAAAGTATATTTTATTGAAGCATCTCAGTAGATATCAAAACTAAAGACGAGGGGAGGTTCATTGTAAGAAGGGATTGAATGGAAGAATCTATTGGAAGAATAATGAGGCAGAATAATGTGAGAGTTTGAGACTGGTCAACACTAACTTAAAGGATACAATTGTAAAAAAGGAAGTTACATATATTACAAGGCATGAGAATGACGAGAAAGAGTATTTTTTATTTTAAGTACAACAACCATTCACCCTGATCAAACGGGATTAATGATAATAATAATAAAAATAAAAAAGAGGATCTAGTGTATGCAAGACGTAAAAGAGACCAATTGATTGAAGCAAATAAAAAAAGACCTGCTTTATTCAGATATAGATACAAACTAACTCTAAACTAAGCTAATGGGAGGGGGGAGGTTCCAAAAAGCCAACTAATGGTGGTCCTAAATCATGAGTCCAAAATGAAAGAGCTTCCCCATGCATCTTGTAATGCCTTAGCTGAAAACGCTTCTAAACTAGTCCTGACACTATTCTAAATCCAACATAACCCCATTGAAGTTGAATGGTGAAGAAAAAATGAAGTGAAAAAAAAAAAAAATAAAAAAGAAAGAGAGCCGAAAAAAAACGCTCGAGAGAGAAAATAAATATTTCACGTGGGCGGAGGTTGAACTGTTCGGTGACCTCTCGCTGAACATTGCAGTATTCATTAAAACCGAAAAAGACACCATAACCGCCGCCCAATCATAACAGTCAACAATACAACACTTCCGTTTTTTTGTTTTTTTTTTTTCTAATAATATACAAGTAATAGACTATTTATTTATTTATTTGCATCAACGTTCAATAGAACTAATAAGTGTGGATAAAGTAAAAACAGGGAGGACAAGAGGGATAACGAGAGAAAATCAAGAAGGGATATATATGTATAAGTGGTGGGATGATGATGGAGTGAATACAGAGTGAAATTGATAACTAAAACTAAAAACTAATAGAGAAAATAAATAAATAAAAAACTAAAGTAACACCAAAGATCTATGATATCACATAAAAAAAAAAAAAAAGAAAGAAAGAAAGCTAACCATAGCGGATTCGACATGTATTTTACTTGTCCAGACATATCGCTTGATTCCGAGCATTGCTTTTGTGTCGTTTCAACGCATCTAATCTACATATCCAAGAAGAAAAAAAAAGGATGTCAGTGTCTTTTGTAGCTTCCTCTCTCTCTCTCTCTTTTTTGTTTGTATTCTTACCTTGAGAATGTTTTGTGACATCCATTACATTTGTACGGTTTTTCGCCTACATGTGTTTTCAAATGTCGTTTCAGGTCATGGTTCCGACTAAACGCAGTGTTGCACAATTGGCAGTTGAAGGGACGATCATCGGTATGAGTGCGAGAATGTGATTTCAGATTGTAGAGTCGTGCGAAGGCCTTGCCACAATTGGGGAAAAGACAAGGGTAGACCGTGTGCGGGTGATTGTTGACCATGGTGGTAATGGGGGACGACGATGCATAAATCGACATGGCTTCACTTTGTGTGTTGGCTAAGGCAGGATCGGATCGTCGTCGTTTGTGTTGGCTACTGCTTGAGCCACCGGCGCCGGAGGATGTGAGGTTGTTCGGACTCGCACTACCTGCCGGTGTGGTCAGTCGGTGTTCCCCTTCTTCATTGCTGGTGTTGTTTCCACCGAGGCGAGGACTGGCCGTGTTTCCACCCGCAGTTGTCGTATTGTTGTTGTTGTTGTTCGTGGTGCCGGTCAAGTGGAGATGCGATCGCATGGTCGAAGCGAGAAGTGATGAGGCATCCGCTGCTGATGTCGTACCTGCATTGGTGCCTGCGCCTGAGGTTGCATGTGCCATAGCTGCCGCCGCTGCTGCTGCTGCCGCTGCTAAAGCCGCATTGGCGTTGTCGTTTCCACCGTTTTCAACATTGGCAAATAGATTGGAGAGGAAATACTGGTTGTTCGCTAGCGCTTGAATCGTGGCCATTGGGTTGTTGTGGTTGTTGTGGCTGCCATTCGTGTCATTGACATTAGTTGCATGATGGTGTTGATTAAGTTGTTGGTAAAGAGAAAGTGCTGCGGCATCAGCGTAATTGAGTGCTGATGATGATGAGGATGATGATGGAGCAGTGTTCATATTGTTATTATCGGATACTGTGGTGGTGGTGGTGGTAGTAGCGGCGGTAGTTGGCATGGAGGATGAAGATGCGGATGGTGTTGTGGTAGGAGAATTTGATCGGTTGAAGTCAACGCTTTCCAGAAATGAGGTAGCGATATCAGACATGGTGGGTGCTGGGTGAGATAATGATTGTGACTTTGCATCATCTGTTGTGTTAGAAGTGATTGCTGGAGTTGTGGTGACGCTTGATGTATTGATAGGGTGTTCTTCAGTTTTGACTGGCGTTAATGATGATGTTGAAGTTTCCAAAGGATGTCCCGTTCCCAATAGAGCTTGAGAGAGTAATGCTTCAATGGCTTCTTGATCACCTTCTCGTACCTTTTCTGTAATTTTGTGAGCGATTTCCGTCCAGTCTGCCTGATCCACACGTGGCATGCCCTCAGTATTCGATTTTGTGATATTGTTGTTCATTGTCGCTTCCTGTGCTGATGTATTGGTATGACTTGCTGATGCTGCACCAGTAGTTGTGGGTAAATTGGCAGATGTTAAACCTTCCAGATGTTGTTGAAGTTTTGTCAGTTGTTCATCATGTCGTAATTTATTTTGAAGCAGCTCTGTATCCACATATTTTGATGCCAAGGTGTTGTCCCATCGTTGCTTCAATTGCTTGCCTTTTCTTCCAGGAATTGTATTGGCGATTTCTTTCCAGCGGCCATAGCCATATTTTTTGATACCCATCAATAACAATTCATCTTCTTCCCGAGTCCAAGTACCACGTTTGTAATCTTGCATGATCTCATCCTGAAGTTCCAGACCTTCCACATTTCCACCAGGTGAAGTGAGACCAGGGTAATTTGCCATCAACATGCTTGCATTCAATGATTCGTTATTGTTGTTGTTGTTGCTGCTGCTGTTATCTGAGGGTGATCGGTTTTGTTGCTGTTGCTGTTGATGTGCTAATGCTTGTCGTAAAACTGCAGCTGCCGCTGCCGCCGTGACATTTGCCGCATCTTCATCATTCGATGTTCCTGCTGGTATTGATGTATGTGATTCATTCGTTGTTGTTGAACTTGCCGCCTTCGCCTTATCAGTATCTACATTTGATTGTTTTTCAGTTGTTGCGGTTGTTGACGATGAGGCCAGTCCGAGCAGTTGTAAGGCAGTGGCTGCAGCTTCTTGATCTACAGCGTCTTCGTTGTTTGCACTAGGATGTTGTTCTTTGTCTTCTTTGCTATCATCACCCTGTCGTTGTCCATTGTCATCACCCATTGATCCTCGCCGAACTTTGTCCCAAATCATTTGTAAGGTTTCTATATTTCAGGTTGAAGAAGTAAAGTAAACAGGTTAATAATGCATTATGTTGAGCAATAGTATTCATCAGGTAAGTCTACATACCAGGTTTTCCAGATAGGGCAGCAGCAAAGGCATTCACCAAGTCCATATCGCTGGTAGCATTCTGCAAGAAAGCGGCAGTTAACGCGGCACCAGAGCGTGAATTTGTTGAATTTTGTCCAGATAAGGAGGTTTCTTTTATGGTAGAATTTCGGTGGGTGTTGTTGTTTTGACCAGCAGCTGTAGACGATGTGTTGATAATAGAGGAAGTGGTATGAGCAGTACTTGGTGAAGGGACAGCAGTGATATCGAGAGTATGAGTATCATCGGATAAAGTAGGAGGAGGACCTTGGTTAAGCTGAGTCAGTCGACTGAGTTCATTCATATGGGCGTGCTTTTTCAAGTCATTATTATTGGTGATGGTATTGTTGCCGACGGTGGTGGTAGTTGGTGTAGTAGTATCATCTGTTACAGGAGATGTTGAAGTACTTGATATTCTGCGTCGTTTTTCATGATGTAGCGTTGGGGAGAAGAGATGGACTCTTGCCATGATATATAGATAATGCCCTAATAAAAGTGAAAAACTTGAGTCAGTAATGATAATGACATGATGGCAACATGATATCAAGAAAGCATTGTTGAAAAGTAAAAAATAATAATATAGCCAGGCAACGTACCTTACTTTGGTGGAGTTCAGTTGAGGTTTGTTCTTTTTATGCAAAAAAAGGTCGTGCGTGGTAACCTTCTTGTAAGACGGAGTTGGGTGAGGAAAAGCGATACAACTACAAGCCTTCAGCCAAGCCTCGAATAATTGAAGAAGAAGAAAAGAGTCGTAAAAAAAGAGCAAAGCCTTCCATTTTCCTTCGAGTTCCAAAAACATAAAAAAAATGTCGGTGGTCGAAAAAAGTTTTCAAAAATGTGACCAATCAAAATCAACCATCAACAATCAACTGATGGGATTACACTTTTCACTTTGGATGACCCTATACCCACCTCTAAAAAAAACTAAACACGATATCACACACACCTGCACCCGCACCGATCACCACCCAATTTCTTATGTAAAAAAAAAACAAAAAAAAACAAAGAGATCGTATTTTCATAATAGTGTCGTACTAGTCACCCACTTGGCCAAAATATAGAAAAAGATGACCAAACAGATATCCATTTGCCGTCACACAAACAACCTTTTTATGATCATCCTTCCATGGCATCAACTACAAAAATGTCAGTAAAGAGTTCATAATAAGGTTCAAACAATACATTTCACAGAGCCAAACGAAGGTTTTTGAGTAAAAATAATAATAATTTTTTTTTATTCAAAGGATAAGTAATAAAATACAAAAAAAAAAAAAAAGAGTAATAAAAAAAGGGGTGGGTGGGTTGGGGGGTATCCATGTAAAATAACTAAACTAATAATATAAAAAAAATAAAATAGAAGGGAAAAAGGGGGCATAATAAACTATGAGCGTAATTTCGAGGTAGAGGACAAGTTTCGGCCATATTCTTCATCGGCAGGAATGTTGAAGCTTGCTACGCCAAGCGGAGAGGCGTCTGCGGTTGTAGAATGCCAATGATCGTCCAGCATATTTGGCATAACCAAAGCAGGAGCACTTGAACGATGATGAGGATGAGCATGTTGCGATGGTGGGAATTGATGATTATGTACAGATGGATGCCTTTGTGACGATGATGAAGATGATGATAATGATGAAGATTGAGATGCTGTTGTTGATAATGGATGATCCGTAGGAATAGAGATAGAATAATACATATTGGAAGACGGGGATGATGATGGAGGAGCACGGTCATCCATAGATAAATGGCGGCTGCTAGTGGAACGTGGGGAATTCATATGGGCGGTAGAAATGTTGTGTTTGGCTAATAATTCCTGCTGATAACGTAATTGTTCTTGCAAAAGTTCCAGCTGTTTTTGTTGATTCTTGTGGGCGAGAAGAGCGGCAACAGCTTCAGGAGGTAATTGCTGACCTTGACTTTGACTATTGGACCGACTGCGTTTGTGTTGATGTTCATTGTAATAATGACTGTGCCGACGAAGGAGATGGTGCGGGCCTCGCATGAATCCACCCATGCGACCTTCAACTTCCAGACGCACTTGAAGTGAGCTGAGCTTGTCTCGTAATCCACGGTTGCGCTTGTCAAGATGTCGGATGTATTCCACTGCTTTGAATAAAATGGTGCTTTTCGAGTTGTTGATGTTCTTGAGCGTTGGGATGATTTCAGTCATTTCCTTGAAGCCGGTGCGGATTGTGTTGCGACGCTTTTGTTCAGATGCAATATGGTTGGCGCGTTTTTCGTCTTCAGTCAGCAAGTCCCGACAAGGTCTTTGATGTTGATAATCAGCATTAGTTTCAGCAGAAGCATCGTCCTCTTTTTTCTGGTCGTCGATAGTGGTGATTTCGTCAAGTCGTTCAAGTTTAGGCTTGCGTTGGCGATGAGAAGACAATAGTGGTTTTTGGGGTGTTTCTTTATCCATGGATGCAGTGTGAGGAATGGTAATTTCATGGCTTTGATGTAAAAAGATGGGCGCACCTTCATTGGATGGTCCAGTGGGCTGCTTTCCTTTTCCTGTTAGTGTTGTGGGTGGTGTTCCATCGGTAAAAAAGTTGTCCAAAAATTGATTGAAGTTTTTCTGGTCAGTGTCGTTTAAAACATCGTTATCGTTAGGTGTAGCAAAGTCCTCAAAAGGCATTACAAAGCCCAATTGATCGCCAACAAAAGGACAGTCTAAGTTAAAGAAAAGAGAGAAGGTTAGTTTAGTTTCTGGTGGTTAGCTTTTTTCAAAAAAAAAAAAAAAAAAAAAAAAAAAAAAAACCATCTTACCATCAAAAGTAGGCTGGTCATGTAGTGAAGGGGAGTCGACATCACAAATACTAGAGGCGGTCAATGAGGGCACAGTATCCCAACTGTTGGTACTCGTCGTACTTGTGATACTAGATGTTTTGTGAGAAGGATCGTATTCTGGGTCCATGGTAATGAAGAATATAAATATGAATTGTTGTCGAAGGATTGAGAATGGAGAGAGGGGAAGTAGTGAAAGAAGAAACACAAAAGAAAGAAGGAAAAAAGAAAGAGAAAGAAGAAAGGAAATAAAAAAAAAGGCCAAGACCGCCAGCACTTGATTTTATTTTGATTGACAAAAGGAATTACAAAGCTTTATTTGAAAAAGGGACAAAAAAGCAATGAGACGCATTTAAATATTTGATCTCCGCTTACACACCCTCGCTCCCTTTAGTCCCTAATTTTTTAGCCTTGGTGCGGGGAAAATGGGCTACCGAAAAAAAATGTGGGGTGGTTGTTGGAGAAGCCGATTTTGAAGATTATCAATCATGATAAAATATGAGTATGATATAAATGATTTATTCCCTCTTTTCTATGATCTCATTCGTAAGAAAATTAGCAATAGCATTGTACTATTGCATTGACTCACTTACCAATAAAATTTTATTTTATAGTCAACTATGATGACAACCTCTACTTCACTATATCAACTATTGGTCTCTCGATCGATGTGTGTTGTATTTTATGCTTGATAAAGCAAGATGGGAAAAACCTGAAACTGTTTTTCAAAAGGGTAATGTCGGAAGCCATTGTTGGCAATGTAACAATCTGAGGTTGAATCTCATGTGATTTCATATGAGCTGCGAAGCCAGCAGATCAAATATGTCTTTCGTCCTCTATAAATCTGACAATTGTCACTTCTTTTTTTTTTTTTTTTTGAAACTGTCGTCCTCACATTGTCATCATAAACAAAAAAAAATTACCCGGAACATTAAAAGCCCGCTCACTTGCTACTGTTTTCATGCGTTGGGAAAACACCGCTGTTATCTAGACTCACTATTTAGCATTGGTCATATCAATTGACAAGATAATAAAAAAAAGCAGGCCATTTACACAACAAAACGGTTTCATAATTCATTCACAGAAACCCAAACATGATAATTTTTTAATATCGAAGCGCATGTGTGTGAAAATCAGCGAGTGTGAAACTCCATGATAGGTTGAATATGAGCGGCCAATGTGTGGGGAAGCAAAAGATGAAAGATGAAAATAATGTAACACCACCTTCATAAATTAAAAAAAGCGGGGAAATGGGTGGATGGGAACACTAAAATCACATTTGACCTCACAAGGGGTCAACTATTTGAACAGCTAAAACTTACAGTATGACCATTTATATGCAATAACAGAAAAGTACATATATTCGGTCGCCTTGTCTGTTTAAAGCTTGCAGCAGAGTAGTATTTAGGGTGTATCGCGATCGGTAAAGTAAATCTTGCTTGTTGCGATTTTTTATATTCAATTTCACACTTCCAAAACGATTGCTCTACTGGGTCTGGTCAAAAGAGGGAGGTGTGGCTTTTGCTGAAATCAGGCAATCCACCGCCATGCCGCTGACCATCTTTTATTTATTTTTTTATATATTTATTACTAGTATTATCCCACACGCTCGAATAAAAAAAAAAAAATAAAAAAAAAAAAAGCGAGCTGGATATATACAGTGTGTCCCGTCAGAGTGAAGGATATGCTGGTGACATGTGCCTTAGGTTAATTAATACGGATGGTATTGCTGAAATACAACAGTGCAATATGCTTTTCAGCGATGGCTATACGCATATCACGACCTAGGTTCAATATTAGGGTTGCTCAAACAATCCTACGGTTTATCTTGATAATAAGTGATCTACGACTGCTAACTAGTTCCTGCGCCCGCCGGGAAAAGTAGTAGGATACTCACAAAACAGCTACAATATCAAATTTAATCGCTATCTGGTTGGTCAGAGTATAGTTAGCAAAAATATATACTTTATTGAAGCGTAGAGGTTGATACTAAAACTAAAAGCGTGGGGTTCATTGAAACATGGGATCTATTGGAGGAGGCAGGAGGAAGTCTAATATGAAGCCTGAAGATTGGTCGTCACTAATATAAAAAGACGGCTGGAAAATGGGAGCTAGTATACTATATTGCAGACGGCATGCGAAAGCTAAATAATAGCTGCATAAGCACAACAACATGCAACATTAATCACAAGCAGCGATGGTAGTTAAAAAGGGATCTATTGGACAAGACATGAGAGATACTAATGGGACATTTTCATTGAAGCATGTAAAAGAGACATTTTTTATTCAGATATGGATACAAACTATTGAGAAACTAACACTAAACTAAACTAATGAAGGCGTCAAAACGCTAAAGAAATTATACAAAAAAAAAACGCTAATGATGGCCATAATTCCTGAATCAAAATGAAAGGGTTTCCCAATGGACGTTGTAATCCCTGTTCTGAAAACTCTTTGAAAATAGTCCTGATACTAATCCGAGTCCAACATAGCCCTATAGGTGCCACAATTGTGAAAAATTAAAGAAAGAAAAAAAAATAAAGAAAAATAAAAACTGGGCGTAAATAAAAGCTTTCACGTGGGCGGGATGTGAAATACTATTTGGCCTCGCTTTTTTTGGTGTACACAAAAAAGGAAATCTGTCTGCGTATTTTTTTTTTTTTTTGTTACAACAATCAACATTCTGTAGCAGCGTCATCATGGTTGTTCTATTCTCATGATGATTTTACAGTCAAATTGGAGCAGCTCGATTTAATCTGATTTTTGCTCTGTATTGAAGAATAGTTTGTTACTCACTCTAAATATCATAACTAAAGTAACTTACCTTCATTGACTGAACTACATAGTTTTTTCCACTATGTACAATATGTTATGCTTATTCTACAACTAGATATGATATCAGTTCATGCCACCACCGCCACTCGGCCCCCATAATTGCCCCACCTTTAAATACATGAATTATTATCTCACCGATTTAGTTTCATTGTCATGGTTTCTATTTTCAACAGAATAAAATGTGTATTGTCTTTCTGCATTTGCATTCTCTTTCATAGGTCTAACGTGTCTGACCAAATGGCTATATATATTCACATTGTAGTGTACAGTCCTTATTCGTGTTCACTAGAAAAAAGAAGGCAAACCTGGCATGTGTGTCTTCAAATGGGAAAAAGAAAGAATTTGGTACATAGCAGCATTAATCAACAGTAGTTGTCTACCTATCGTACCGTGTTTCTCAATAATGGAATCGCTTGAACGGTTTAAAAAACGGTTATGTTAGGCACTTGAGTGAAAGAACTGAAGGACGCAAATAAAAATAAACAGCAACTTCCGCATAAAACTATGATAATTGAACCGTACTGAAAGGTATGATATTTAGTTTGCTTCCATAGCGTTCACCTACTCCCCTCTTTTTTTTTTAATCAAAACAAAAGAACACCCTAATCACGTACCTTTGATCCTTTGATCCTTTACTATCATATCACTGTACGTGATTAAACATTTGATAGCCAAGGTAAAATAAATAGTTTTATCTTTTTCTAGAATTTATTTTATTTTCACATTCTTTCGAAACTGCTACCGCCACAATTCATCCATAATCACAATACAATGCACCGTCATTTTTATCGTTATCACTTAGCCGTCGCATCAGAACGTCAAATCAGACCCAGTTTATCAAACAATATTCACCATATAGAAATTGATTAAAAAAGTAACGATGTTTTATTACATACAACAAATAGTAATAATAATAGCTATGTGAGCATATATGTATATATGAGGATAAAAAAAAAGTAAGATATAAATGATAAAACTATATAAATAAAAGCTACACTAAGGGGAAGGGGATACACCAAGAAGTTGTTCATTTGCGTTGTTCGATGAGTACCTTGAAACCTTCCTTCATAGGCAGAGTGAGAGAGACGTTGTAAGTGATGTTTTGGCCGGGCACCATAGTGAATTTGTAGCGACGGAGGAGCATGGAGAGAGCGACCAGGGCTTCCAGAGTGGCCAAGTTTTGACCCAAACAAGTACGAGGACCAGCATGGAACGCAGGCCATTTACCAGCATTTTCGCGGCGCAGACTACCATCCTCCATTAACCAACGTTCAGGCTTGAATTGTTTCGCATCGGGACCCCAGACCTTTTCGGAACGCGCACTGGAATATGGCGACCAGCTGACATAATCCCCCTTACGAATGGGTGTACCATCTGGCCAAATGTCATCATTCAATGCATATTTTTGATTACCAGGGACACTGGGGTATAATCGTAGTACTTCATAGAATCTATCAGCCCCAATACAAAAAAAGAAAGTCAGCTTTTTTCTTTTCTTTTGAAAGTAAGCAAGTCTGAAAAAAAAAAAAAACTTACACAGCATGAGAATAAGCCATGGCATTGATTTTTTCATAAAGCGTTGTCGAATCATGTTCCACTTCGTCGGTGATATGTTGTTGGATTTCGTTGACCAGTTTTTCTTCGACACGAGGATGTTGCGCCAAACAATAAAAGGCCCAAGAAAGGGCTTGGGCGGTAGTATCTCTTCCAGCAATAATAAAATTCAATATGGTATCACGTAATTCAGAGTCATTGAGAGGTTGTCCATGTTCATTCCGGGCATTCATAAATCTAGATAACAAGTCCTTGTGTTCTTCACCGGCTTCTAGTTGCTTTCGTCTGTTGTCAATGACCGATTGGGAGAAGTCATTCACCACCTTCAAATGATAATCCGGCGTCGTTTCCCATGGCTTGAACACTTTCTTCAGGGCAACCTTCATATTGACAAAAGGATCGACAAATTTTTCGAACGCATTGAGCTGGAGTTCATCAAACGACGCGGCAAAGGGGACCTTGCCATCGTGTGTCATGGCCTTGATATCAACACCAAATCCAAGTCTAAATCATTTTAAACAGAGGTTAATCATCAATATCAATTTATTTATTTACTTTTTGTAGAAAAGAGGATCACTTACAACACAAAGCTGTCCAGGGTAAACCGGAACATCATATCATGGAGGTCCACAATCTGATTGGTATCAATAGCCTTGTCAAAGATCTTGCACATAATATCCATTTCATCCACAAAAACACTATAAAAATAAGGGGGTTAATAGGAGATCGATTTCCATTGCCAAATATGATCAAGAAAGGTAGAACAAATACTTACTCGGTAAAGTGGTCTCTGAAATTCCTAACATTGAAAATCAAAGAAGCTGCTTTACGTTGCCATTTCCATTGTTCACCGTTTGCATTGAAGATACCATGACCTAACATATCACTGGTTGCTTCGTTGAATTTGGGTCCCTTGGCATAGTTTTCAAAGTTATCTAGTAGATAGTAAAAGAAGAAAAAAAAACACGTTAATACTAGTATCTTGTACACGCAGGTGCACTTTATGGTCTTGACTTACTTTTCAAAATATGTTCAACATTGGCAGGATCAATGGTTTGTACAGAGTGTGGCAAACCCAAAGTAGACACGGAACTACGAAAGAATTAATGGAAGAATGAGATTAGTTCGGGTTCGGGTATATAATATAGGCGTGAGAGAGAGGGGGGAAGGGATTCCTACATGGTGGTAGAGTCAGCATCGTCGAATGCCTTTGTGATAAAGTCATGGATCGTCGCCTTTCCACGGATCAGGTTGGGTAATGTTCCAAGAAGAGGATAACCTTTGCGGTAGGGTGTGCCTGGATTATGCTCGTCAAAGATCGCACGGTCATTGTATTTGAGAGCCAAACCTGTCAAGACAAGAGCGGATGTCCCCGCAGCAACACCAAGGGCATTTGTCAAAGGACTGTCATTCATGATTTAAAATATATATTTATATATAAAAGGGTAATATAAGATAGTAATAAGAAGAGAAAAAAGTTTAAGGTGGGAAGAAATGGAGTAGAGTGGAATAAATAGAAATAAAAGAAAAGAATTAAAAAATGGGGCAAATTTTCGTTTCTCTTTATACGCAGATAATATTGAAACGCCGCTGGTCAACCATGAAAAGGTAGGGCAACTCGCTCCCAATCACAGCGAAACCACCCCCAACCATCATCCCGATCCCTTTTAACCTATTCCCTATACAGCATGTATATATACTTGTGAGTCATCTACTAAAACGATCCATGAACATTTACATAAAGCAATAATATAAAACTAATCCATGATATCTTCGTGAAGATCGTAAACTGTACCACATGGCCAATTGAAAAAAACAGTATCACACATCTTTTTTTCACCGTATATAGTCAAAACAAGCTTATGAACCCAGAAACCGAATCATTGGCTTCCATAGATGGCAAGTCCACATAGACACGCCCTTTTCTGACACACTCACATCAACAGATAAATATCATAATCACATATCATAACATCACACCATTGTACCGTATCGCTATCAATATATCAAAGGAGGAACTTCAAAAAATCATATAAAAGGAAAGCATTTTTTTATTGTATTTTGTAAAAAAAAAAAAAAAAAACAAACCCATAACAAAAAAAAAAAAAAAAAAAAAAAAAAAAAAAAAAAAAAAAAAAAAACAAACGGTAAAATATGCATATATACACAAGTCAAAGAATGGATGATGATAAGTATAAGAGATAACAATAAGGTTATATTTTCTAGAAAAAAAAATCCAACGCAAATAAACAAACAAAACTATTCTACATCATTGGCATCGGTTGCATATCCAGTAATCGACTTGATGATGCTCGGCAATCCCCACACAAGAGCCATGGAACCAGACTAAACACCGGTCACAGGAGATCATAAAGGATCCATAGTCCACTGTTGGATTTTCACAAATGCATTTCACAGTTTCGGCATTGTCGTAGTACATGTTTGTCGCTGGAGTAGGGAGTAACATGATGGGTGCTGCTGTTGCTGCTATAGGTAAGGTTGTTGCTATCGGTGTTGTTGTGGGCCTTGTTACTGCTGTTGGTGAGGAGAATTGCAAAGGCAACGTCGGTAATGAGGCCACCGATTTCTTCGGTTGATAAAATGAAGATGTCATGGTACCACCGCCGGTTGTCAGTTTTGTTGCTGTTGCTGTTGCTGTTGGTGCAGTTGGTGCTGGTGCTGTAGTTGTTGCTGATGCAATTGTAGGTTTTGTTCGTGCCACAGCTGGAGAAGCAAAAGACCTAGCCTGCTGATCGTTGTGCTCCTTTTTCTTCTTTTTCTTGACATGACCTGGTACCGTTTTGTAGGAAGATGATGATGAGGAGGATGGGGTCGCTGCCACAAATGATGACGATGATGATGGTAATGAGGAGGAGGACAATGGGACAGGGGAGGAGGATGCTGCTGCTGCAGTAAAGTTCATAGGTGAGTGTGGACTAAGCGCTGAAGTTGGTATAGTAGATTTTGTTGCCGAAGGAGTTGTTTGTGCTGGACGGTGTAAAGACGGTGATGGTGTTGACCAATAATGGCTTTCGTAAGAGTTATTTGAAATATCCACCTGTTCTTTGAATCGTACCTTTGGTGTACCTGCTGCAGTACGCTGTCGCCCTAATTCACTACTATTGCTATCGTCCTTTTTCTTTCTTTTCTTTTTCAGCGGTGTCGTCATGGATTCAGTGTTGGTTGTGGTTGGAGGTGAGCTGTTTGTAGATGAGGCCACTTGTTGCTGATGTTGTTTGGTTGCTGGTGCTGCTAGTGCTGGTGCTGATGCCTGCGACGGTGGTCGGGATGGTGTGGTAGGTATTCGTTTGGTATCATCATCCATATCCACTAGTGCCCTAGGTTTCTTTTTCTTCTTCGGCAAAATAGTTCCATTCTTTGCTTCAATGGCCTTGACAGGTAATCCATTTTTGTCCTTTTTGATCAAGTTGGTGCTACCACGGGCTGACAACATGGCAATAGACATTGGCATTTTCACAGGAGACTGAGAGGAGGTTGGTATAGGAGGTGATCCAAAAGAGATGGTATTATTTGATGACTCACGGTGCGGTGCTGTTGATGAGCTGGTATGAGCATTATTGCCAGTTGATAAAGGAGCTGTAGACGGTTTTGTTGAAGGCTGAGTCGATATATCTGGATGAGTTTGTGGTGAAGATGTCACAGTAGTAGGTAGTGGTGCTGTTTGTTCCAAAGTCGACAGTGATGGTGGTGGCAGAGATGTTTTCGTTGATTGATTGCCAATGTCGGTTTTGTTGGCTGATGCGTCCTTTTCCGTTGTACTAGAAGTCGAAGCAGGGTTTTCCGAGGAAGATGTAGGAGTAGTAGCGGTATCCAATAATAAATTTGGAGAGGAGAACCTTGCCAGTGCTACCGGAGGAGTCAATCTGTAGACCATTTCATCAAGTATACTATCACGTGTACCGAGCGATGATTTACCCGGTGCTGCTTCCTTCTGTGTGATGTCCTGGAACATGACTTGATTTCCCTCCATTTCAAGCTGTTTTTGTTGCTGTCGATACTGGTTCATCATCGTGCTGATCGTTGCCTCCATTGTACCATTGATTTCAGCTCTACGTTGTTTCTTTGCTAATTCCAATTCATTTTTTTCGTTCAAATCAAGTTGCGGTGGTTGTTGTTGGAATGATGACGATGGCTTCGAATATACTGATGATAAGGCGAGAGACAGGGAATTTCCAGACGCAAGTGAAGAGTCATCAAAAGACACAACATTTGTAAATGGATTGTCGTTTGTCCTTCTTGATAATGATACATTTGATGTTGACGATGTTGATGCTGAAGGCAATTTGTGGTCCGTGCTAGGCAATAGTGAGGATAACATTGTTGTAGTAGAATATTCTGGTTGCATTGTCGTGTCATCCCGTTTTTGGTTTGATTGATGTGGAGTATCGTTGGACTGGCTAACCGTATCATCTGCGTCTAGGGATGGGAAGGATGGTAAATGTAATGGAACATAATCAGGAGGAGATATAGTATGTTGACCACGATCCTGGCGCATTGTTGAAGATGTTGTTGCTGTTTCGTCGTCACCATTTGTATAGTCCGGTTTGCCATCGATTGCTTGATGGAAATGATTATCCGCTGCACAGTATTCATATAGTATTTGACTAACATCATGGTGCACTTGTCCCTTTGTCACAACATCTAGATATTATAAATAAATAAATAAGGAAAGTATTAGCCATTTCGTCACCACCACCACATGGTATATCTTTTTGGTACGCAACATACCTTTCAAGACAGAATTGGGATCTACTTTTGCTGACCACGAAGGTGCCAAATATTGACCTTGTTCACTATCCAACCAATCTTGTAGCTGATCCAAAGTGACTTGAACATCGACCAGACCATCGGCAATGTCCCAAGGACTGGCCACCGTCCGACCAGCTAATTGAGCATAAGTGGAAGCAGAAGAGGCGAGCAGTTGAATATATTGACCAAACACATCAGCAAGTACATTCGCAGGTTCACCATGACTTGATTCAAAACCGGCTGAATGAAGTATTTGATATATTGTATTTCGAAGAAGAGCAAAACATACATCGTCGGCCATCCTTTACCGTGGAGGAGGAGTGTGGATTTTGCGAGTGGAAGGTGTATTGGTTAAATATTCAAAAAGGGAATAAGTATCAAAAAAGGGGTATAGATGAACCAAGTTGATATAGAAAACAAAAACAAAGTAGTTTCCAAGTGAAGAAGAGTAATGCTCCCAGTGATATCAGAGTAGACTTAAAAAAAAAGACAAAGGGGGGAGAAGAGAAAAAAAAATAAAGGGGAGGGGGCGAGAGACACAGCCAAAGGTTGACTGGTTTTAAGTTCCGACAGATCAACTTTTCTTCGTGCTGGAAAGGCCAAATTTTTCAAAAAGGATTCTCCATAAAAAGCAGTGTCTGTTTTGTGGGTCCAGATACAAGGAAGGAAGCGACGGTGCTTTAAAAGTTTTTGTCATACATGTAAGAGCCAGAAAAGGAGGGAGAAACACTTATATATAAAAAAAAAGGGACCAACAAAAATAGTTTCCTTTCTTCTTTTTTTCTTTTTTCTTCTTCATTAGCTTTGCTTTGCTTTTCTTTTTCCCGCTATACACATTGATTTCTCCCACTCTTTCTATTTAAAACATAATCTATAAAGAGAGATGAATCCATCTTACCATAGATCCACTCTCTTTGTTGTGCTACAATTATTGTTATGGACCATGCTGGCCACTGCTCAACAACAATCGCAAGATCAATCATCCACAACCGAAACTCCGACGATCCCACCACCACCTGTAGCAACGAATGGCTTCCATGATGATCAAAACAATGAAGCCCCTCAACAAGAAAATTGGCTAAAACAGCACAATCGATTTGTTTTTGTGATCGTCATTGGTTTACTAGTTGTAGCATTGATCCTTTGGTATGTTGTGAGAAGCATCAAGGGTATGCGAAAACGATTACGGGAGGAAAACCAGGCTCAAACGGATATGCTTCAAAAATTCTCAACACCTCCACCTCCACAAACTCTGTTAGCACCTCAATCTCAATCACAATCATCAACAGACGCAGCAGCAGCAGCAGCGGCATCCCCTCAACATGCAAACATACATAACTCCCATCCTCAACAGCAGACGCTAAAATAACGACTCCTTATGACTATTAGTATAATTTTTTTTAAAACTGTAATAAATATTTCATCAAAATTGTATTAGTGGCGGGGTTCAGATATCGATCAGTGTGGACCAGAACGATCGGCTTCGTTTTTTTTTTTTTTTTTTTGGTGGGCTGCACTGTGACGTGCCCAAGACTTGACCCCCCGCTCACTTTTTTTTATTACCTTTCTTTGTCTCTTTCCCAGTCATTACCATGTCCATTCTCACTTCTGTCTCCGGCTTTGCTGCCTTTGGCGTTCTTGTCCGTACATATGCCCTTGGCCTTCAAAAGCGTCCCCTCCTCTCTAGTAAGATACAAGGCAACCTTCCACAATATTAAATAAATAAATGTCTCACGCTTTTCATTAGATCCCAGTAGCCACGCTTTAGCTGCCACTGTTTTTGGTAGTGTAGGATACTTTGTTTACAACTTGCAAGAACGGCAAAACGCTCAAATGGCCGGCAAGAAGGATCTTCTCCTCAAAAACCGCGCACGCGCCGAAGAAATCGCTCAACAACAAGCTGCTCTTTCTCAGTAGACTCGTTCCCCGATCGATGAATACAGTTCACACGATTCTTCGCCAACCCGCCATTTTATTATCATCCATCACCACCATCATCCATCAGCGCCATCAATGCCAACACCAACAGATCTGACCTATAATATATCTCTTTATGACCAACAAATTCTCCCCTACCCCCATCCCATTCCGTAGTGATAGATCTCTACATCCATTGTTTTTTATATACAACTAGTCCCACGTATCCAGTCCAACTACATTCTAGTATAGTCTTCACACCCAAACATTACTTTTTTTATCAATAAAAATCAAAAGTTTTCTATTATAATCATATACAATTGATACTATCTTATACATGGTTCTTCGCCGAGCCAAAAATCGGAATACATTGTTGCCAATCAAAATAGAATCGATCAAGTTGTATAGACTTTCCCCATGCTAGTCCCTCTTTCTCATAATATATACATTTCAAACCTTTTCTATTTATACTATAGTACAGACCATCCCCCCCCCCTAATAATCACCCCTATCATATTCAATAATATTTTTTCATGCAATAAAACTCAAATCTTTTATTATCATTTTGACAAAAAAAAACAAACAAACGATATACAACTATATATATATATACTACAAGACATCTAAACTAATCTTGATCATCCAAATCATGCTGTTGTTGTTGTTGGTGTTGTCGTTGTTCAGTTTCTTGTTGTCTGATGCGTTCCACATTTTTTCGGAGAATAGCGGTCAGCTTCAGGATATTCTTTTCATATTTCGCGGAGACTGGCACCACAGGAATCTTGTCAGCACGCACCTTTTCTTCGAGAATGGCCAGATTGCCTTTTGCCATTGCCACTTGATCCGCCTTGTTGGCAACAATCAAGGATTGTCGTTTTGTCAAACCCGGGCGGTATTGTTCCAATTCGTTCTGTAAGATCTTCAAATCATCCCAAGGGGCGTCGCCACCGAGATCCACGACGTATACCAAGAGTTTTGCTCGTTCCACGTGTCGTAAAAAAGCATGCCCCAAACCGACATTGCGATGTGCACCTTGAATCAGTCCCGGAATATCCGCCACCGTCAATTGATATTGATCCGCATAATCCACTGTGCCCACAAAAGGATGAAGGGTGGTGAATGCATATGCCGCTTGTTTTGGATGTGCATTGGAGATCGAGCCCAAAAGTGTCGACTTGCCCGCATTCGGTAATCCCACCAACCCAATATCCGCAATGGTCTTGAGTTCCAAGGTCAAGGCACGTTGTTCACCAGCACGCCCGCGTGTTGCCCATTTTGGTGATCGGTTGTCCGTCGTCAAAAAATGAGGATTGCCATAGCCACCCAGTCCACCATAACATACAATCACTTGCTGGTCATGTTCGGCCAAATCCGCATAGATAGCACCTTGTTGTCGCTCTTTGCGTTCACGCCATTTTAAATATTTTTCCTCTTCATCCATCATGCGCTCGGCTTCCAAAAAGTAGTTCTTGCGGCCCGTTGAAGCCAGTTCGTGTTCATGTTGATCAGGGTCCATACGGGGATAGTATACCCATCGCTTGTCTCGTTTTTCTCGTTCGTCCAGTTCCTCTTCCTCTTCCTCATCGGCATTGGTTGTTGATGCAGGTGCTACTTCACGTACAATGGTGCCTACAGGTACTTGGATTACCAAATCGTCGCCCTTTGTTCCATGCCGACCACCACCAAGCCCATTTTCACCACGTTTCGCCGTACATGCCCTGCCTAGACGTCGTAATGTCGTTTCGTCGCTGCTGGCTCGAATAATGACGCTGCCCCCACGTCCACCATTGCCGCCATTGGGAGGTCCTTTGGCCAAAAACTTTTCACGATGGAACGACACACACCCATCGCCGCCATTCCCACCGCGCGCTACCACACGCATAAAATCTACAAATTGTCGACCCTAGACAAAAAGAAAAACAGAAAATCGGAATGAGCATCCAATGAGCACACTGCTTCTATCACTTCAGAATAGATAAGATGTAAAACGCCATGCAGGGAACTAGCTTACCTTGCCGCGTAGTTTATAATCTATGGATCGCCGTTTCCGTTGATCGTCTTGATCCTGCCAAAGATAATTTGTTGAATGGATACGACATGAATGTATACATAGGAAAGATGGGCGTTGTAAGGAGGTCCATAAACCACGTTGACGAGTCGCAGATAACAGCATTGTATAGTTGGTATAAACCCGTTGAATACAAAAAAAAAAAAGTATGGAAAAAAAGTGAGGGAATAAAAAAAAAAAACAAAAAGTTTTTGGGAAACAAAAATACACACAGTAAGAGAAAAAATTCAGCTGGATTTTAAAAAATGATTTTTATTTTTCAGTTCAAGTAATGCAGAAATGATAAAATAGAATGGGTGGAGTGAGGATGTGAGATCTTGTGACAGGATAAAGTAAAATCAAAAGGTAAACCAAAATAATATATTGGATAAAAAGATGATATATAAAAATAATAAAACTAGACACTATGGGGAAGTAGAAGGGGAGGATGATCTAGGCAAGTGTCGTAAAAGATGCTTAACAATGTGTCGCCCAGCATGAAGGTTGCGTAGACGGATGCGTTCGTTGTGTAAATGGGCTTGATCAGAGGCTTGACCCATGGGGAGGTGTACCGCCGGAGCATTGCAAAACTTTTCTAACCACCGCACAGCAGGAATAGATCCACCTTCCCGAATATATAAAGGCTTGATGTTCCATTCATGTTCGATCGCCCGTTCTACCGCCTTGAAGTATTCGCTGTCAGGATTTCCAAGCCAGTATTCGGAAGCGCTTTGGATATCGATCTATACATACATACATATATATATATATATATATAATACGTAATCAATAAACAACTGAGTTCTTTACTCATATTTCAGTTCCCTGTCACCTTTCTTTTTTTCTTACCTCAATATCATTTTCTGATCCTGTAGCAGCAAATGCTTTTCGGACATATTCTTCAAAGTGTTGACAAATCTGACTAATATCTTGGTCAGGAACAACACGCATACTGACTGCGGCCTTGGCACTTCTTGGGATAATGGTTGGGTTGTTCATTGATACGTCGATTTTGTGTACAGTCATGGTAGGATATCGCCATCGAGCCATGAGTTCGTTCTTGATCATTTCAGTGCAAGCTGCTTCATCGCCATGGCTCAGACCTTCCTTTTTGACAGCTATCGAGGATTGTGTTGGAGATGTGATGGTTGAATGCTGAGCGCGGCTACTGGATTCTCCACATTTTGACCTAGGAAAAAAAAAACCACACAAGAATTGATAAATGTATATTATTATATATCATATGTATTCCAGATTTACGTTTTCAACCAATCAATAATGGGATCATAAAGCTTTTCTTCGGCGACTGTGACGGGTCGTACATTATCATAAAATCCTATCAAATGGCACGTTAGCAAAGTAAAAAAATATATTGAATAGTTTTATCTTTTCATTGTTTTACCAGGAATAAGCACCTTTTTGTTATTGTCCACCAGCTGACCAAGTACATGGATCATGTCAATCAATGGTTCAGAAACAGCGCCACCTTCCACCCCTGAGTGCAGATCTGCCCTAGTGTTGGAGATCTATTGAGAATCGTCAGAATTTGTCGATCATGTTTGTATGACTTTTTGTCAACACCCCTCACTATCATCCCTCTTTTTTTTTTATTTTTTACCGCAATGGATGCATGCATGACGCCACGTAAACCATAGGTCAAACAAGGCACATCTTCGCCAAGCCAGTAAGAGTTACTATGAATAAAATGGGAAAACGTTCAATGAAGCGGGAGTCTTTTTTCCCTTTTCTTTTGTCCTGAATCTTACCTTAACAAGATCATATCCACATCTTTAAACAAATCCTAAACAAAAATAGAGTCAAGTCAATTGAGGAGTAAAATTGCAGAATATTCTTTGTTTGTTTCTAATGTACCTTGTGTTGATTGACGGCATCGTAAAAGCCAACACTACCACTTTCTTCTTCGCCTTCGATCAAAAGAATCACATTGACATCCAGTAAGCCTTCCTTGAGTAATTCGTTGACCGCAAAAATACACGCTAATATAGGGCCCTATTAGATAGTATACAATTGAGTCTTTTCGTTGGTACACAGAAGACCCGTCAGTGGTGATTCTTTTTTCACAATTACCTTGTTATCACTTGTTCCTCGTCCGTAAAGATATCCATTTTTGCCTGTGAGCTTAAATGGATCACTCTGCCAATCGTCATTTTCGTTTTCAGCAGCAATGACATCGTAATGGCCATAAATCAACACCGTAGGAATCTTCTTGTCTTGGTCCTCTTCTTCGCTAGAGCGTTTCCCAGCAAATCGGCCATACACCAAAGGATTTCTTCCACTTGCACCGGGAATCTATTAAGCGAAGTCAGAATCAGCAAGTCCATACGATACTACTAAATAGTTCAGTTGACAACTTTTTTTGTTCTTTCTTACCATTCGACTAACAGCACCCAGTTGTTGTAAAATGTTTTTCAAGAACCGAGCACCACGTCTGCATTCTTCCATGTATTTGACATTGCCACTGACTGTTCGCATGCTGACCCATCGATCCAATGAGTAAAGTAAGGTGTCTGTATTCACGCCAATAAAAGAAATCAGACCAATGGTTCAATCCGTCCCCTACCACTTCTTTTTTTCCCGTCTTACCACTAGAGAGCTCGCTTTGTGATACTGAATTTCGTCTAAAGTGTTCGGGTACAGGTGATAAGACTGAGACGCTCCAAAACTATAACAGGTTGTACAAATCAATTAAGACACACCCCTAATGCCGTAAATGATATTTTAGTTACCTTGATGGAATGATCGCTGCTGCCAGTAATGAGATAATCCTTGGAAGATGTCATAGATAGTACAAAGCCTTCATGATCCGTCATTGCCTCTCTGAATTCAAACCCTTCGCTCCAAACCTAAATCGAAACAATGTAAGTCATCAAGCTGTCATTAAGTCGATATTTTCATTAATATTACTTTGACTGTTCCATCTGCTGAAGCACTGATCAAACCAGGACCCTGTAGTGATACTGCCAAAACATCATCCTATTCAAGTTGGTAAAAATGAGTGAATAAAAGCTAATTATGATACTAGCGAATATGCAAGCTTACCGAATGAGCCATAACGGATCGAATCATTTGATACTAAAATATAAGGATGTTAGTTTTCTCTTACAAATTTCCTTTTTTTTTTTTTTTTTTTTTTTTTTTTTTTTGCGCTGGCATTGCCTTGTATATCTATTTCTCACTTACAGTTTCGAGATCCCATATTTGCACATCACCGCCTTGTACACCACAGAATAAATACCCATCATCGGACAAGGTTAAACTGAGCACGCCTTTATCCGAGTTGCCAGTGAGAGTACGTAAATGTTTCAGGCCACCATTTTCAATAGCCCAAATCTAGTAAAGCCCCAAATGAGTATCGTGGATAATTAATAGAATGCTGTCATTTTTGCTTACCTTGACATCACCATCCCCAGAGCCTAAAAATAAAATAAAAAAAAAAGGGGGGGGGAATGAGTAACCCGCATCCTAGTGAAATTTCCACATACACTTTTATATCAAATCACAACAATTGACTTACCGCTGATAATCACCTCGCCATCCAAATTGGGTACATTTGTTGAATGCAATAAACAGTAGACATAACCATCATGAGCGTTCATACAGACATTTTTTTCACGGATCACACACTTGATGACATCTTTATCCAAAGCCGCGTCGTGGTTGAATTCATCATAACCGTCAGAGTCCACATCAAAAAACTTGGATTTCTGATTACTTCGAAGAGAGATAGGGATGACTGGGACGTCGGTGGTTGCACCATGTGTTTGTGGATCAGCAAAATCATACCACTACAAAAAAAAAAAAAGGTTAACCCTCAGAAAAATCACTTACATATAATCTGTAATGGAACTAACCTGTATACTTGTATTTTGACTACCAAAGATAAACATGTTGGAGAGATCGGAATACACTACCGAAAATATATCACCCACATCATGACATGATTGTATCAAATAAGCACAGTTCAATGTTTCGGTATCCCAAACACGCACCGTTCCGTCACCAGAGCAACTAAAGAGCCAATGTTGATCGGCTGATAAAGAGAGTCCAAGTACACTTCCACGATGACCCTCTAATACTTTGACCAAGGAAAACGTTTGCAAATCCCATACCTATTTTAAAAACAATAGAAGATTAGATCAATCTATGGTCCATTTTGTTTGAATCACGATCCCTCTGGGCTGTTCAACTTGCATGGATCTTGGAGCTTTGGCTACCACTAAAAAGATACTTTTTGCTGGATGCCAAGGATAGTACAGAGTTATCGTCTTCTTGGGAGATGGTATGAACACACTTTGCTGGGTACGCAGGGTTTGGGATATTGAATTTCGAGATACTGCCTATTAGAAATGAAATAAAAACAGATTTGAGTAGATGAATATTTTCGTGCAGGAGTTAATGTGTATACCTAATGGCGTAGGACTATCTGTTCTAAGGTCAGGAGATTGGTAACCCATTGTTTGATGATTGGGCTAGTCAACCGGTTTTTCTTTATAAAAAAAAAAAGTGTGAAAAAAAAGAAACGCAAAAAATTGGATTTATTGAAATGGTAGCGTGAATGGAGACAAATGGAGACAAGCGGCGTTTAAATATATCACCTATTTCTGTGCAAAAGAGATTAGATGTCTGTCGTTTTTTCAGGCTGTCCCTACCTTCCTATACGTCTTTTTATTAATTTTTTCAGACGGTGCGCTGAGCAACGACGGTTGGGCCCCAAGAGGCTGCCCACCATAGTGCGAAATGGCGGAGACGTCCATCTTTTTTTCAAAATATTTTCATAATCGACGGAGCGCTGAACACGACGGTTGGGCAAGGAGCTCCCACCAAAGTGTGAAATAGCTCAGGCATCTAACCCCATACCACCAAAACCCACACTTCACAAACGCCATTCCCCCCCCCTTGACATCAGTTATATTGAACATTTTTGATCCCTAGCTACACAACTAATACTATCCTCAACTTCGCTGCTCAATATACCCCACAACAACAAAATACACTGTAATAACTGTTTTTTCACACAAACACATGCCTTTTTTTTTATACGCATAAACTTATAGAGTATACATGAGTTGGTCGAAGAGGTTACCATAATACCCAATCCGTTCCTTTTCATATATACACACACTTTTTTTTCCTATGCACATGTATACACGTTCGATAAAGCTCAGGATGTAAACGTACAACAGAGAAACTAATGATAAAAAAAAGTAATATTTATTCAGAGGGAGATACAAACGATGACAAACTAATACTAAACTAATGACGATTCCAAGATACTATTTCCTAAGGTGATGCTAATGACGTTCGCAAAACCTACACCCAAAATGAAAGGGTTTCTCCATGATGTTTGTTTTGCATTTTTGAAAATGCCTCTAATTTAAGTTCTAACACTAATCCTAGATCACCAGTATTTCAATGAGCCTTGCCATCCTATCATTCAGATTTTCATGAAGGAAAAAAAGAAGAAAGAAAGGGAAAAGACAGAGCCGAAAAAAATCGAAATCATGTGTGCGGAGCCTGAATTGATCTTTTTGCCATTGGTAAGAATTGGGAAGGCTTTAAAAAGATTTCCAAAGGTGCAGCGGCGCGCCAGAGCTTTTATTATTATTATTACACCATGGCGAAAGTTGAACATGAATATGTGGGCGATACTAATAGTAAGTCAACATTTTCTACACTTTACATCCTTTATGTTTATATCGTTACTAATGGTTTGCTGTTCCCTTCGCATAGTCCTTGATGATCTTTTACTTTTCCGACTACCATTGGACCAATTACCAGGACAGGACAAATTCAGTAAAGCAGTACTCAAACAATCAACAGTAATTGACTTGGTTACCTCGGAACTCTTGGGCGTGCCGCCAGGAACGTACATAACTGCTGATACTGATTGGGGTGATGGTTGCCGTAGCGATGTGGTGTATATTCCTCGACTTGGGATTCAGAAAACACTCCCACCGATACTAGTGGAAATCCAGGCGACGGTGAACGAAAGCTTTATGCAGCGGATGATTCGATATTGTCAAAATGTGTTGCAGGTGCACGACTCTTATCCATTGGCCTTAGTGATATGCATCGACAAAGTCACTCCGTCCACATTGATAGAAAAATTCCAATATGCTGATGATACTAAACCATGGCTCTCTTCCCTGCAGTCTTGTGATTTCTGGGCAAAATCGTGTTCTCTTGTCTCCAAATCAACTTTATCACGCGTAGACCCTGACTGTGACGACTTGATGCCTCTGCAAGCATTGTCCTCCTTTCTGATCGAACAGTCACCAACTCTTCATGGCCACTCTCATCCCAACAACCCCATCATCCGGCAATTATACACCCTTGCAATGAAGGCAGTCAAATCGCAGCATGAGCACGAAAGCGACTTTGGGGATGTGATCGATATTCTCTGCTCCAACAATCAACGGCTACTTGAAAAAGCGAGTGCAAGTCTCATTGGTGTCTCTGGTACCTCCAAAGCGCGCCATTTGATACACCGCGCGATCGAATTCAACACATCGGTGAAGCGTAAATACGAACTGGTGGATTCTGATTCGTCCCTGGAACCTGTCCCCACGCTCACCTTTGGCCAAAAGTCAAACAACAGCAGCGGAAACAACAACAACAACAACAACAACAACAACAGCAACAATAACAGCAAAAAGGAAACCAATATGGAATTCATAATGGAATTCAAGAAGAATCTAATAGGAAGGATGAACTGGAATCGCTGCCTCAAAACTGGTCATGAACAAAACTTATTGCATGGATTTAGGAACGCTGAAAGTCTCCGATCATTTTACAACAGGAACAGAACCAAGTAATGATTCCCCTATTTCTCTCTTCCCGTTCCCATCCCCTCCTCTTTAACGAATAGTTATTAGTTTTTGATCAGCTTTTAGATATTCCCCTCTTTACTCAAATGATTTTTTTTTTTTTACTTCCTGCGTATTCCCCACTTTACTCGATTTTTTTCGACTTTCTGTATACATTCCTCTGATTTATCTCTTTCTTTTTCTTTACCTTCAGTATCTCAATAAAAATGACTTTTATTTTATGTTACATTGTTATCGATGTGTTTTGGAGTACCTGAGTCTATGATGTAAGGTCCATCCAGGTACGGTTGATGCGGTTGGTGCGGGGATTGTATTCTTGCCATAAGCAATAAAAAAGATGAACAGGGTATAATATGTCTGCCCTGGTGGATAGGGAAGAATATGCTAGTGGCAAAGAGTAAGTTGAGTTATATGAATCATAGTCCGGTAATAGAACCATATCTCATATCAAGTGGGCTAGGACCGTAAACCAGTCTCTAGAACTCTTGGGGTGGATGAGAATGGCTTTAATGGGTAAGCTAAAAACAATATATTTGACAGAACGCTCAAAAAATAGTTATAACAATGGGTTTACACATTATATAATGGATTTGAGGATATGTAATAAAAAGACATTTTTATTTGAAGAAAGATGGTAGACACTAAACTAAGAGGGTGGGTTCATTCTAACAAGGGATCTAATGGAGGTAGGATAAGTGAGACTTGAGGAATGGTCAACGCTAATCTATTGGAACGCTTGTAAAATAGAGCTAATATACTAAACAGGATATGGAGAAGACTGCAGGGAGTACAACAATGTCAGCACTGATCGAAAGAGAGATGATAGTATAAAAAAAAAGCGACCTCTTGTACGAGATATCGGTAAACCAATACTAAGCTAATCTATTGAAGGCTTCAAAAGTCAACTAACGGTGGTTCTAAATTCTAGATCTAAAATGAAAGGGTTTCCCCAAGCATGTTGTAATCCCTGAACTGAAACCCCTTCTAAACTATTCCTGACACTAATCTAGGTCCAACATAACCTCAGTGAAAATAAATGGTGAAGAAAAAAAAAATGTGGGAGGGGAGAAATAAAAATTGAGGAGACATTAAATCTACTTGGGCGGAATTTAAATTGGCTTTTTTCTTTCTTGTGAGGTGGATTGAAAAAGCAACCTGATTTCTTTACAACGATCATCGCCGTCCAACATCGTCAACTTGGTGGTTATATTTCAAAAAATCAATCACCGCCATTTAAAATTTGTAGCTTGGCTGCTCTCTTCTCTTGTTGTCTTTGCAGACAAGATTGAGCAAACCGATCCAGTTTAGTTAGGCTCCTTCGCTTGTAGAATAGTTGATCCCTCATCGTCAGATAGTTTACCTTCTTTGATTGGACTAGCTTATTTGACTTTATGTTTATTCTATATCACGATAATCCCATATACACAAACTCCACCCACACCCACACCCAATTGGCTCGCCTTGAGAAGTATTATCATTAGACCCGTTTAGTTTAGTTGCCATGGTTGAAAATGTTCACATCTGAATAAAATATCTGTTTGCAATTTTGATTTTATATTGACTCCCATACGTTCAGTTTATTTTGTCGAATGGGTATAAAAAAGGAATTAGGTACAAATGAACTAAATGTCGATCAATTGTCGTGCTCGGCAGTTCACTTAATGTACTGGGATTTTAAATATAATGATGAGAGGGATTCATGACAGTTTGAAGAAATGGCTGCGTTAGATGCATGAAAAAATATGCAGAGATGAGCGCATGAAAATATGATGTTTGAAACGCACTGGGAGAATTGCACCATCCTCAGAGGAAAGAGTTATAAAATTTATCAAAAATAAAAACATTCACCAAGAAGTTTAATGATTTTTGTTTTCCATCAGATAGCTGCTTCTTTGACAGTTGGGAAACGAGTCTCCCAGATAATAAAAATAGAAATAAAAAGAACTCCGATCGGTCCGGATCAATGCAGGACAGTAAAAAAAAAAAAAAAAAAAAAGTTAAGGCGGCGAGATAAGCCACACTTCTCTTTCTTTTTGTTCCTCTCTCTTTTACTTTGCATACAAATTTTTTAGACAATCATGGCGAAAGGACGATCAGCAATTAGCAAGGCTATGGGAAAGAAAAAGACATCAGAAACTCACGTGTCTGGCCTTTCTTCTTCAAAATCAGCAAAGCGTAAGGAAGCACCCACCAAGTTTGGAAACTTATCGAGAAAAGACAAGCAGCATCTTCTTGACTATGGTGAACTGGTCCCTACTGACTTCAATGATGAAGAGGAGGAGCAAGATGGTGAACCTTCCAAGTAAGCGATCCCGAACGATACGGTTCCGTTATTTTGTAGCGAGGAAAATATACTTGATTTGATGACTGATCCACCACCTCCTTTCATGTTTTATTTATTATATAGACAACGACGACGTGTGGTGAACGAAATAGATCTCGATCGTGAAATGGAAGAACAACGACGACGTGATAATGGGGAACTTGTGTCTGAAGAAGAAAGCTCTGATAATGCTTCGGACGAAGACGATTGGGAAAAGCCTTCAGCCTATTCACTCTTGATGGGTTCTCTGAAGAAGACGTCTAAAAATCAAGACTTTTACAAGAAAATCCAGCTTGAACAAGAAGGATTGGAAGAAGTTGCCGCCGACTCAGAAGATGACGACGATGAAGCTATGGATGGCGAATTGGAAGAAGAAGAAGAAGAAGGTGACGATGATGAACTGAACTCTGGAGATGATCAAAGTAAGTACAAGATAGAGAATGGATTAGTAGTAGACAAATGATCTTTAATGACATATTTCTTTTTGATAGGCGACGATGACGATCTGGACGAAGCAGATGACGATGAAGACATTGACGAAAACGGTGTGGAACAGGATGACGCTATTCACGATCATGATGATATGGAACCGGAACTATCAGACAACGAGGTGCAAGAAGATGAAGAAAACTTGGAGATTGAGGCTGGATACATCTCAACAGACAATGAAGAAGAGCTGAGCACCAATATTTACGAATCTCGATTCAAGGATCAACAACCTGCAGATTTTGACAAGAAGATCGCTTTGGTGGAACAAAAGAAATGGTCAGTCGACACGTGGCATGACGATGTCCTCAAGGATGTTGCGTATCAATTCATTGGTACGTCTTCTTCGGCTGGTCGGGAAACTCAAAAAACACACACTTCTCGTTTGGAAGATCATCAAGTCAAGGAAAAGGTGGCTCGGCATTGGGAGACTGTGAACAAAGCATCTGTTAGTCAAGGTAATACTAGGGTAGAGACAGGCTTTGCTGGATGAATATTGATTATTATTTGTACTCCTTTATGATCTAGGTGATTCTGTCTTTACGCCTCTTCAAGAAAAACTCTTTGCTCCTATCAACAAGTATCGTGATGTCGTTTTCAGCAATCGATCCCTCGACAACGCCAAGGAAATTCGCAATCTATATGCTTTACATGCCATGAATCATATTACCAAGTAAGTTTTGAACAGGATAATACTTTTTAGCTTCATACTCATTTGTTATTTCATTTTACTAGATCCCGTGACCGTCTTACCAAAAACAATGCCAAGATTCAAAAAGCTCAAAAGGAAAACAAAGACCCTGGGTAACTCCTTTTTTTTTTTTTTGCTTTGTATTATTGTTTGTATTTTTTGCCAACCGTTTTGCTCTTTTCTTTATTTAGAGATTATCGTGATCAAGGATTTACTCGACCAACAGTTTTGATTGTCTTACCATTCAGAAATACCGTTATCGATGTGGTAGATTCACTTATCAAGCTTTCCGGTAGTGAGCAACAGGTAATGAATGAATGGATGGTTGAAAATAAAAGTAAAAAACATAGAATGTTTATAGACACTGGAGATCTAACTTCATGATTTACAGGAAAACAAGAAGCGTTTTAATCAACAATTCAACCTTTTGGAAGAAGACAGAGTGGATGAAACGAAGCCTGCTGACTTTTTGGAAACTTTCAAAGGGAATATCGATGATCATTTCCGAATTGGGATCAAGTTTGCTAGAAAATCTATGAAAATCTTCAGCGATATTTACAACTCTGACATTCTGATTGCCTCTCCTCTTGGTTTGAGAACATTGATTGGATCTGAAGGGTAGGTGTGATGCTGATTAAAATTGCATAGAATTACGCCAAGTGTCATCTCAATGCTAACTCTTTTTCTTTTTGTTGCCGCTTACAGGGACAAGAAAAGAGATCATGATTACTTGTCATCTATCGAAATCATGATTTTGGACCAAAGTACCAACTTTTTGATGCAAAACTGGGAACATATCGACCACATCTTCCAACATATGAATTTGATTCCGAATGATGCTCATGGCTGTGATATTTCAAGAATCAAGAACTGGTATTTGGATGGAAAAGGGCGCTATTTACGACAAACATTGGTCTTCGCTGACTTTTTGACTCCTGAACTGAATGCGCTTTACAACAAATACTTGAAAAACATCAGTGGTCGAATGAAAATCAAACAAAGCTATGAAGGTACAATCATGGATGTTACTACTCAAATTCCCCAATCATTCACTCGAGTTGATACAACGTCTTTGGCTGCTATGGATGATGCTAGATTCAAATACTTTGTTGAAAAGGTAATACCACAAAAAAAAAACACGATTCGCCATGCATGAAACTAATTTTCTTTCTTTCAAATAGACTTTACCAGCTCTACGAAAATCGGCAGTGATGCAAGCACATACCCTCATCTTCATTCCATCTTATTTCGATTTTGTGCGGATCCGAAACTATTTGGAAGACAACAAATACGACTATGAGCCATGTTGTGAATATACTTCTGGGTCTGGTATTGCTCGTGCAAGAGCACAATTCTTCCATGGACGCACCAAATTTATCTTATACACCGAACGTATTCATTTCTTCCGGCGCTACAACATTCGGGGTACCTATCATGTGGTATTTTATGGCCTCCCTGATCATGCTCAATTTTATTCGGAAGTGGTGGACTTTTTGGGCCTGAAGATCAACGACCAAGCAAGCGCTGCCGAAGAGGCAACCTTCTCTTGCACCGCTTTGTTTTCCAAATATGACTTTTTGAAACTGGAACGAATTGTTGGTACCGATCGGGCGAAAAATATGTGTACTGCTCAAAAGAACGTCTTCCATTTTGCTTAGATTACCTTGGTTTACAAAACAAAAAGTGATTAGATTAGATTATTTCCCATCGCCAACTCATTCATTTTCAATTAGATTACCGATATCCACTTCTCTCTCCTCTATCATGTTTATTATTATTATGTATTTATTTGTCATCTTTATTCATCATCTTTAATAAAATCATTTTTTTTTATCCAATAAATATATTTTGTATTTTGACCTTCTTTTTTTTTCACCGTGGCATTCATTTCTGTCGCTTAAGCTTTCTTCCACCAGCACTTTGTATTGAAATAAAAGCAAAAATTATTCTACGTATTTATATTTGATGTACAGTAGTAATAATGTTAAGCAGCCTCATGAGGCTCAACGACCTTTAGGCTATACATCCTTTTTTATTATTATACCACATGCAAAATTAAATAAACAAAAGCTGTATATATATTTATATTCAATATGTATAGTTCAGCGTATTGATACTAATGGTGGAGAATGAATAGGATTATATATCACAGTAAGTGACCTAGAACTAGCAACCGGTCACTAGGTCTCAGGGAGAGTGGGGCAACTAGTCAAAAATAAGACATAAAAAAGTGCAAAATACTATATATAGACGGCTGCAAGCACAGCACGACCTAGATCCATTTACATAATCAGTAGAGCATTTATGATAATAGCTAGCTAGTCCTTTGGGTCTTTTGGTGGGAAAAAGTATTCGAAGTGGGTAAGCTAGAAAGCAAGACTTTAGTAACACACACACAATACAAATATAATAGCGACATTGTTTACTATCAAATGGGTTAGAGTATTATTAATAGAAGGTATATTTTATTTTATACATATTAGTTGGTACTAAAACTAAAGGTTGAGAGGTTCATTGTAACTAGGAAAGGATCTAGATCTATTGAAGGAAACATGAGGGAGACTAATGTGAGATCTGAAGAATGGTCTACACAAATCTAAAAGGACGACGATAAAAAGAGAACCAATATAGTTTAAAATGTATGAGAAAGTTGAAAGGAATATCTTTTATTGAATCACGACAACAGTCAATACGAATCAAAATGAGTAATGGTAGTAAAACAGAGATCTATTGCACATGCCATGAAAAGGCTCATGGGACATTTTTTCATTAAAGCAGAAACATATTTTATTTAGATGTATATACAAACTATTGACAAACTAATTCTAAATTTATCTAATGGATTCCAAAAAAGCCAACTAATGGTGCCCCTTCAGATCCCAGACCCAAAATGAAAGGGTTTCCCCATGCGTCTTGTAATCCCTGTTCTGAAAATGCTTCTAAACTAGTCCTGACACTAATCTAAGATTACTATAGCTCCATAGACACCTCAATTGTGAAGAAAAGAAAGAGAAACGAAAAAAAAAAAAGACGAAAATAAATATCCACGTGGGCGGAATTTGAAAGTACTAGATTTTAATCTCTTCCGATTATCATTATATTTTCTCAACGGCAACCGCCACTATTCATCATTGGTAATACTGTTGGTCCCTCCTTTGACGCCTTTACAGTGAAGATATAACAGTTCGACATGATTTATTTTACCCCTCTTCGTAGTAGAATAATTTGTCACTCACCTTAAAATAGTTTGTCCTCTTGGACTCGTTTATCTTGCATTATGTTTTTCTGCTATGAGTATCCCATTTATATGTGTCATATTATTGTCATTAGACCTCTAGTTTAGTTGTTATGATTTATGTCTACATTTGAATAAAGTACGTTCTGCACTTTTTTTTACATTTAACTCGTTTTTGATGTGGTATATCTATACCCACACTGTACTTGTGTGCGTAGAAAAAAAAATGCTGATGTATCTGTGCATAACCAAAAGGGTTAAATATGAGGTGAGTTCACCAAGTTGTCGTGCTCAGTGCCCCGTCTATTGTGTATACACTGGGCTTGAAAGGGATTAAAGAAATTTCTTATTAAGATGAATAGTCGTGGTGGCCCAATGATAAAAAAAATGGTGTTGGCTGCATAAAAGTGTGATGGTTTGTGCGCACTGGAATAAACTTAGCTTAAGTATGCGCTTTAAACATTCCTATTTTTCGGTAACTGCCTCGATCGCTCTGTAAAATTGGCCAGCTTCCAGATGCTTACGTAACGATTTTGTTTTTTCTAAAAATTAATAAGCTCACAACCAGGCAACTAACTTCTTTTCACCTTTACTATCCCATTATATAGTTAAAGGTTGTATTGCCAAGTAAAAAAAAAAAAAAAAAAAAAAAAAAAAAAAAAAAAAAAAGAAGAAGAAACATACACAACATTTTTCGTGATGGTTTTGTCTTCTTGTTGAACTGCATCATATCATTTAATAAATCCTATTTAATTGCTAGCGAAACTTCCAAAACTAATTGCGCGTGCATCATTATTACCTGTTTTATGTGATGTATCGCTATGTATTTCTATTTCTATTTCTCCAGTTCGTTGTACTTGTTGTCCTTCCCTCTCTTCCCACTTCTGTAAAATTTCTTCAGAGCAGTAATATAATGCCATGATCCGGACATTTTAATCTCCTCTCCACTTTTTGTATAAAAAGTTTACCTTGTACTAAACATTCTACTGTTCCATTTCCTTACGGAATTGTATCCTTCCAGTACTTATTTCAGTTGTGCTTCTCATCTATGCCAAGATTGATGCTAAAACGGGAATCTACTGAATATTCTTGAAATTAAATCTCTACCATTCGATGCATTTTCCCTTATTTGATGATTCACATGTGGCTCGTTAGGTCTTGGCGTTTTATATATGAGTCAAATTGATAGCTGAGCCGAAAATCGTTCTTACCAATTTCTTCCATCCTGCCTTTAAAATAATGTATGTGAAACAGCACACACAAAAATGATGTCTGATTCAGATATTCCTTTCATCCAAACCTGTTCCTTAGCTTGTCATATTTACAGAAAATTTTAACATCCGCCTTCGATCCGGCCGGCGTTGCGATTGAAAACGGGAGGGATCTCTTTTTCCTTTTTTTTTTTTTTTTTTTTTTTTTTGCTGCCTGTATCTCCTTTATTACCGTTTTGTATATTTTTGATTTTTCGGCTGATCACCACTATCTTTAAGCGTCTTATATTTTCTCTTTTGCATTGCTCTGAACCCAAATGAAGAAAAACGATACATTATCACTGAAATCTGTCGCTTGTATAGGTAATGAACTGACTGACACATCTGTGCTACTTGCCGTGAATTGGTCTAATAGTTTTATTCTTTAACTATAGAATGCCGGAAGCAACACAGAAAGTGCATGCGCGACTGCAATAGTGATATCTGTAAACGGTGTAGTCATATGGGTTTGACATGTGCATTACCGTCTGCCGACACCGTTGTAGATCCTAATGAACCAGTGGATGGAATGAAACAGCTACGACGAATGCGGGCGACTGTGGATCTACTTGAACATACTATTCAACAAGTGGAACTAGAAATTAATCAATGCCGAGGAGTGCACCAACAATGGTCGTTAACACCAACGGCAAGTGGAATACCTTTGCATCATTCACCACAGCTCTTGCTTAGCGACAAATGTATGAGTTCTACGGCATGGTTAGACGATATACTCAGCGAAAGTAGTAGCAGCACTGACAGCATTAGCGACCGTCGATCTATGAACAAAGAAACTGACAACGACAGCACTGCGACACAGTCAACGACAGACCAACGAGATGGCGCATTTTCTCTTTCAACAACATCACCCGCACAATCCAATGACGACCAGTATCTGAAGGAGCAGCAACAAGGCCTCTTACTAACGACTGGAAAGGAATGGAAGATGACGCTGGTGAATGGCCAATGGCGAATAGAAACCGACATCAAGACGCTCAGGGGCCTGGATCAACTCAACCAAATCATCAGCCGCTCACCATCACCGTTTCCGGGCTTCTATGTTGACACGCCCATCACGATTGAACCATGCAACATGCGAACTTTACTTCCTGTCACCGTCAAACTAGCGCGGAACCACCTATTATACCCTCCAAAAGTCGCCTGGTTAGACAGCAGCACACTCTTTCCGACGCCACCTATATTGACATTTAAACCAAAATGGGTCATCGATCGACTGGTGTACATGTACTTCAAATGTTACAATCCATCCATGCCTATCTTACACGAACCTACGTATATGGAATACTATCGTCAACTGAAAGATCCCCTGACATGCCCGGTGACAATGGCACTTTGCACCTATATTTGCTGTGGACATCATCATGCAACATCATCAACAACGACGAATGAAGCTAATCAAACCAATGTCCACGGAACCGAACATGACGGCAATATCAATAGCAACAATTACGACAACGATGAGGATGGGGTCTACGATGATAATGGCTACAAATGGTTCTCGGATATGGTGGACCGACGTGGGATGGGGGAATACTTTTATCGGCATTGTCGCAACATTTTGGACGATATTTTTGACGATCCTCAACGACGCCTGGAAACGGTCACGTCGATCAACCTGTTGAAGCGATTTTTGATGAATACATTACGTTTATCTGAAATGCGGAAACTGGAAACGATTGCTTACCTTATCTGTTTGGATTTGAAACCGATCTACCAATCACCTACGCAGTCTTCCAAGGTGGAACGTGCGATGTTTGCTCGACACTATGCCTTCTGTATCTGGTGCCATGTGACCGTGGATTTTTTCATGGACAGCATTTCTCAGCATGAAGACTTGGACTTTATCTATTTGGAGGTGCTCCCTGGGGAATCCGACTATACTCGCAATTTTGTTGATCTTCAAAATCACTTATTTGAGATCCTATTGCATCCTTCTGTTTACATTGTGTTTGCCAACGTCCAAAAGATCCTGCTCGGTACTAAAGTGGAAATGACATTGGAGACCATCCTGCAATTCGAACATGTGGCCAAGAAATGGTGGCAAAACTTACCCGATCATCTTCGATTGTGCGACGACCCTTACGATTTCGACACCGTGATGAAATGTATTCGGCAAACCCATGATGATAGCATGCTAACCCTCCTCCTCTCCTTTGTGGACACCATTGCTAGCTTCCATTATTGCCTGTTGAAAGTCCAAACAAAAATAGGCGATGGGGATGGTACAATGGAAATTGACAGTGATGTTTTGTCTCACATACGTGAAAAATCGGTCAAGGCGTGTTTGGATTTTTCGGAAATGCTGATGGTTATTGTGAACCAATTGGATACAAATGTGGGGTATTCTCAATGTAAGTGCCAGAAGATAAAGAAAATAGGAAGCTTTTTTGCTAATTTTTTTTTTTTAAAAAAAAAAATACTTCGTAGTCCTCAGTGATGCATTCATTTTTGTTGCTGTGGATATCTTGGCCTCTCTGGCGCTCTCCAGTGACAAGACAACGTCTTACAAGGCAAAACAAAAAATAGCAATGTGCTTCTCCGCTTTGGATGCTGCTGATTTCATGGCTGGCCATCGTGTCCCTGTAGACTCTTCTCCGCTCACATCATCTCTCATCAATTCCAATGCAAATCTGTTTCATTTGTATAGTCAATACCCTCAACCCCGATATGCACTTTTATATGATATTTGTCGTTATCTCTCCCCATTAGACTCGTCACTTGATAAAGCATAGTAGACTCTGTTACCCTCTCTCTCATCGTCTCTTGTTTTTATTATTATAATCATAATCATGTACAACTCCACTTAGTTTAGAATATTACTTATTTACTTTGTTTACATACTTCCGTTTAATAAAAATTCAACCAACTATTCGTGCACTTCATAATTATCGGCTTGCTTCTATTGGGCGAATTAAAATGTGGGGGATAAAGTTTTGGTGAGGGTTTGTGATTGGACGATGTGGCCGGTCTTTCAAATAGGGAAGTATAAAAAAAAATAATTCTCACATTACTTTGATTTCAAACTTCTTTTTCTCTCTCATCCTTTTATATTTATATTTATATATATATCGTTTTGTTTGCACATATAGATCCTATGCAAAGTTTACCAACCCATTCTGAAACGACGGTGCTATCCGCCTCTCACCATGATTATTCTTATTCTCAACAGCAAAATCATCATCCAGCTACTGTTATTGTATCAGATCTATCAAGCATACAAGGAGAGCAGGACGATACTGATAACGACGAAACTTCCAGTAAACCGGAAAAACGATCAGGACGAAGGAATATCAAGATAGAATATATTGAAGACAAATCTAGAAGGCATATTACTTTTTCGAAAAGAAAGGCCGGAATCATGAAAAAGGTATTACAATAACAAAAAAAAAAAATCAGGTGTGTAGTTTTATATCGTTCCACTCATACATCTTTTTGTAGGCTTATGAACTTAGTACATTGACAGGTACACAAATCTTATTGTTGGTTGTCTCTGAAACTGGTCTTGTGTAAGACAAACAAACAACACCAAAAGGACTTGATGGTTGACGATTGTTTCATAGGTATACATTCACCACACCAAAGCTACAACCACTTGTAACTAAACAGGAAGGGAAAAATTTGATTCAGTCGTGCTTGAATGCACCCGACGATTTACTTGCTGATACACAACCAACGGTAAGACAACCGAAAAAAGAGAAAGAAGATATGCTGACGTATTTTTTTTTTTTCAGCCTCACCTTAGCGCTTCGCCCACACCCACAGCAAATCAAAGTAACACAGCCACCACCATGATCAAATCAGAGTCATACAGTGATGCACCAATACATCATCGTAATGCAAGTGATATCTACTCAGGTCCACAATCGTACCCTCATGATACCAGTGTTATCTATTCGAACCGGCAACAACAACAAGGGTTGGAAGTAAGTGATATATAGAATCAAAAATAAATTCATCGGGTTATGCTTATCAACAAGTTATATATATATATATAGACTCATTCAACAACTACGTCTTCCAATGGCCATCCACTTCTAATGTCTGGGCAATACAATCAACAAGATCATCAGCAACATCATTTTAAAACCCCGTCAACTGCCTACTCATCCACTAGCTATTATCCCCCTTTCCATCCGTCATCAAATCTTCTGCATTACTAGTTAATGTCAAATATATACACTATATATTATGTATATGTTACATGTAGTTTAGCAAGCTATCTTCATGTCAAGTAAATAAAAACCACAATTTCAAAAATCCACGTGTCTCATTATACCATTGTTACTCTATTTTCGGGATTCGCCCTTCACCAATAGGTCGATCATCTTTTTTTCCATTTTCGTCCGGTGTTGTTCAGATCCCGATGACACTGCCCCAATTTATCATGCTATTATATTGAATGAATCCTGCTCTTGCCTATATGTTAACTTTTCTTTTTTCTCTTTCTTTTTTTTTTTTTTTTTTGTTTGCTCCATGGCGCTCAACTTTTTTGATACATATTAGTCCAACCCTGCTATTTGACCACGTGTCTGTACCATGTAATGTTAGAAAAACGGACCATTCCATCAAATGCCTGCCTGTCACGTTTTATTATCATACATTGTCTATTTTTATTCTTCTTCCCCCTTTTCCTTTGGAAGTCTAGATGAAATCAACCGAAACATTTTTTATTTATTTATTTGCTTGACACCACGCTCTGGCACTTATTCACCGACCTGTTACTTTTTTTTTTTTTTTGTTCTTTTACTGCCCATATTTATACCATAGGAATTCCATAGCTTAGTTTAATATAGAATAAATTCTATTATTGACATGCCAATGAATTTACAGTCATTTATGTGATCTTATGATTATATTTAGTTGGTCTTTCCTTTGCTCCTCCCCCCTTTTCCCTTGCAATGAATAAAAAAAAAAAGGACTCACTGATTCAATTGTGTCGGTCATTTGATTTGCCACGTATTTTTTAATGGTGCAATTCCAGTCGCCGACTTTTTATTTTTATAGCCCTTAATTTTATTTTATCTTGCTTCTTTTTTTATATTATTCTTTTTTTAACACACTATCAAGATGCAAGATCCTTCCTTTGTTATATTTTCTGGTGGCTCTGCTTGTAACTATATATGTAAGTTTTAGTTATAACTAATCATGCATCTGTCATTTCACTGATGTTTCCCCCTTCCTTGCTTCATTTAGCTAGCACGTTCCAATCGATGACACCAAATGTGTGCTATGTACTCGGCATCTCAGACAATGGCGGATCTACAGTAAGGATGGTTTTGGATCCGCTAGAAAGAAAAAAAAATGAAACGGACCGCCTGACATTTATGTTCTCGACTTGACTTAGAGTGAACTACTGCGTGTTTTAGGTGGCCCCAGCATTGGTGATTTGCGTTCAAGACTCACACGATTAATCACTACGGATGGAACAGATGCTTTGGAACGACTGGCTATTAAGGACCTCATGAGCTACCGTTTACCCTGCCATGGTGATGAACACAAAGTACGTGACGAATGGTCTCTTATTGTTGAAGGACGACATAGGTAAGCAAAAACCAAAATCAGGGATTGCCGAAGGGTGAGCGAGTAGCCAGCGCAAGCTAAATGATAGGTCGTTTTTTCTTCGTTTTGCAATAGACTCTGGCATCAAATATCTATAGAAAAGAAGGAGACCATCCGGGGGTTCTTGGTGGCATTCAATAGTGAAATCTTGAAACGTGCACACAAACACTTCAACTTCCGGAACGGATCTATCGGCAATTTCTTCCTGACTGGCGCACGGCTGTTTTTTGGATCTCTTGAAGCGGCGATCTTTTTATTCTCGGCAATTACTGCAATTCGCGATACACAAGTTGTACCTGTTATCAACACAAATCACACTGCTGCTATAGCCGGTAAGATACTGCAAATTATATATATATATATATCGTCATGATGGTGTCTCAAGAAAAAAAAGTACTCATTCACTCTTTATTTTTTTTTTTTTTTTTTTTTTTTTTTTTTGCTAATCATTGTGATATTTCTAAAAAGCTATACTGGAAAATGGACAGACACTGCGTGGTCAATGCGAAATCAGTCATCCTGGCGAACACAAATCAAGTCACTCAAGGTTGATGAATCCTATCGACGCGTTCTCCAAACTCGCCTTGCCCAACTCACCCATCCGAAGCAACTCTGACGAAGGCGATGTGAATGAAAATCTGGTTTTTTCCAAAATGTCAGAGGAAAAACTGTCTGCGGCGATCCGACGCATCTACTACATGAACGAATACGGCCAAGAAATCTACCCACTCCCCAACCCAAAGGTGATATCTCAACTCTCTGATCGGAACACCCTTGTTTATTCCATCGGCTCCTTGTATACATCGATTCTCCCATGTCTCATCTTGCGCGGGGTAGGCAACGCGATTGCTCACTCCAAATCACTCCAATACAAAGTGCTCATTTTAAACGGTACACCTGATCGAGAAACAGACTGCTACACAGCGATGGATTTTATCGGCACTATCACCAACGCACTCAACGAAAGTCAGCTGATTGATGCCCGACACCATTATTACGATACGCATATGGTTGAAGAAGGGATGATGATGGACTCTTATCACCAACCGGACGTGTATACAAGACCTGTGGATCATGGATTTCGACAATGGCCTCCTCCACCTCCTAGTACGCTTTCAAGACCCTCTTCTGTCTATCAGCAATCTACTTATCCACAACAACAGTCCACGTCGGAATCATTGGCACGTGCACTGAATGGTGATGGCAACAATGGTGATTCAAAACGGGTGATCGGCGGTGACCGGTTTTTGGAGCCGTTGCAAACATCCCTCTCCACTTCCTCCTCCTCTGGTTTCCGCACGCCGCCTTTCCCTTGCAGCCTTATTCCAAATTCTCCTCCTTCGGCCTTTATTACTCACCTTATCTATTTAAAAAACTCACGTAAGTGAATATATACTAAAAAAAAAAAAAACAGTGCCACAGGTGAACTCATGTTTTTTGTTTTTTCTTCAACTTGATAGAAATACCTGTGGATGTGGCTGGAATTGAAAAGTTGGGAATCAAGTGTATCCCTGTTGAAGGCGACACTGCATCAACAAAACCTCACTACAATGCCGATAAACTACAGATTGTGTTGGAATCCCTTTTGAAGCAAACAACTCCTAGTTGATTAGATTGTATTATTGTTTTTTTAGTAGTTATTTATTTGTTTAGTGGCAACTGTCATTTAGTTTATACTGTGAATAAAATTGTGTTTTGTTTTGAAGTTTTATTGATTTTGTATCTATTTGATTAAATTATGGGTGTGTTGCAAACATAAAAATAAAAATGTATTGATGGTGATGGAATTTAGGAGCTTGGTTATAATAGGAGGGCGGTTCAAACTGTTTAAGGGTAGGGCAGTGCAAAATATATTTGAAAAGAACGGGAATAGCTGTTATGATATGTCTTTTTTTTTTTTACATACAGATGTCAAAACAAAGATGCACATTTCATGTCACTTGTTGTTTATGTTTTCACTTTTCTCTTCCATGTTTGCATTGCACTTCTTTCTTGTTTTAATAGTCAAATCCTGCGAGTGCCTGATCACTATTTTTTCACAGTTGATGCGATTTCTGTTTTTGATGCCCGACAACCTGGATTTGGAAAAGCGCGTGAATTGAAGACCCTCTCCTCCCTCCTCCCCCCCCCTTTCCCCCCTATTTTGCCCTCCTCTTCTTTGTATACCAATACCTTACCTAGAACTCTTATGACTAGAAAGGGATCCGTGTTTTCAAGTTTTCGTCAGTTTGATGCGTATGCAAAAACTCTGGATGATTTTCGTGTGAAAACTACTACTGGGGCGTCAGGTACACCATAGCCAAAGAAGAAGAAAAAAAAAATTAAACTGCACACAGAGTCACTAACCTGTCTATCTCTTCTACTTTTTTTTTCCACTTCATCATTGCTATTTTTCAGTCACCATTATCAGCACTCTATTGATAGGGTATCTTATCATATCAGAGCTAATTGCTTTCTCTAGGCCAGCGTGGAGCTCTAGTCTTGTTGTTGATAAGGGACGAAAAGAAAAACTGACCATCAACTTCAACATCACCTTTCCTCACATGCCCTGTCACAGTAAGTTGTGGATGAGAGATGAATCTTATCAAAGAGGGGGGAGCAGACATATACATATACTGGCGAACGACGTCTCATTGGTTTTGGGTGGGGGCGATTTTTTTTTTTTTTTAGTGTTGAGTCTAGATTTGATGGATAACTCAGGGGAACACTTGTCTGGGCTCACACACAACATATACAAGGTGCGGCTGGATACTACAGGACAAATCATTGACACAGATAAGGAATATCGTAAGTAAACTGGTGGGTAAAATCATCAAATGACATGTGCTGATACTTCTTTTTTTTTGGATTTACACAGAACTTGGCGACAAAACACATGTCTTACAACAGGCTTTACAATCAAGCGACAATGAATGTGGCAGCTGTTATGGTGCGGCCTCTTTGCGTGACGATGGATGTTGCCCAACGTGTGGCGATGTACGCGAAGCCTATGTCAAGATGGGATGGGGACTGGGTGAATTAGACAAGTTTGAACAATGCGTGCGCGAAGACTGGAAGGAACTCTTTGAACATCATTCCAATGAAGGATGCAACTTGAATGGGCAACTTTCGGTAAACAAGATTCGGGGGAACTTCCATATTGCTCCTGGTCAGGCCTTTACCAGTGGCCATATGCATGTACATGATATGCAAACATTTATGAGTGGCGCGCCAGATGGCCATCAGTTTGATCTCTCCCATCAAATCCATTATCTCAAGTTTGGTGCTGAAACTCCCCAAATCAATGAGGATTTTGAATCGTTTTTGGCTATTGCGAATCCGTTGGGTGGAACACAGAGAACGACAGATCAAGGTAAGGTTACAAAATTGGGTTCGCACAATGACTCCATAAACTTGAAACTTTTTTTTTTTTTTTTTTTTTGATAATATTATCTTTGCTTTATAGTACAAACATCCTTTCAATATTTTTTGAAAATTGTATCCACCGAAGTAATACCTTTGACTGGACATGTGTTTTATACAAGCCAATATTCTGTCACAGCCGAAGATCACACGCTATCACCGTATTCTGGTGGTCTACCAGGTCAGTAGATTTCCCCTACCCCCCAACTCCCTCACTTTCATGTTACATGATTTAGCTCAACCTTCCTTTTTTTTTTCTAGGTGTATTTTTTATGATAGACATCTCCCCAATGCAAATCATTTATCGACAAAATCAAAGATCATTTATCAATCTCATCACTGGTATTCTTGGAATTGCCGGTGGTATATTCACAGTGGGTGGATTGATAGATGGTATCATGTACAAGGCTGAACGAGAATTTAGACGTAAAGTAGAACTAGGAAAAGCATTATGATCCCCTCATAACTCTCTTTGCCCATCTTGTTTTGTTTTTTTGTTATCCGTATTTTTGAAATAAAGAAATTATCAATCCATTCTACAGTATTACTGTATTTATCTCTTTTATCTCTTTTATCTCTTTTATTCCTTAGAAAAAGGATTATCGTTTCTCCTCTCGCTCCTCTCCATCACATTGTTACATACCATATAGTACATATAAATAAAAGAATTTCCATTACACTGTATCTTCTTCTCTATGTCTGATATTTTTACTCTTGTATATATTATCCACCTAGTTTTGAGAAAATATTATAGACGCCCTTGAATGACCACTGGAAATGTTTCAAATTCCGCCCACGTGAATTATTTATTTTTTTCCCTCTCTCTTTTCTTTCTTTTCTTTTTTCTTTCTTTTGTTTTTCTACACCATTGTAATACCTATGGAATTATGTTGACTTAGATTAGTGTCATGACTACTTTAGAAGGGTTTTTCAGATTAGGGATTACAAGATGCATGGGGAATCCCTTTCACTTTAAATCTAGGTTCTGGAGGAACCATTAGTTGGGTGTTTGGAATCTCCATTAGTTTAGTTTAGTGTTAGTATGTCCAAAGTTTGTATCTACATCTAAATAAAATGTGTCTCGTTTTACAAGCTTCAATAAGAATGACCCAATTGTCTCTCATGTTTTGTACAGAAGATCCCATTTTTAATATCTCCCCTAAAGAATGGTGTTGTCAATTGTTATGCTTCAATAAAGGTAGCGTTTTGGCCTTCTCATGTATGTGAAAAATATTAGGTTCCATTTTAAAATTCCCGCTTCATATTAATGTGGTTCATCATTCTTCCCTCATGCTTCCTACAATAGCACCGTCCATTAGACTCATTGTTACAATTAACCCCTTTCCATTAGTTTAGTTATCTACCAATATGTTTCAATAATATATACTTTTTTATTAACTATCCTCTGACACACCTGGCAGTAAACAATGGCACCATTGTTGTTGCGTTGTTAAGCGTCCTATCGAACACTTATTATTTAGTTCGCCGTACTATGACGACTTTTCACCCTAAAATTCCAGGTGCCGGTTGACAGTCTTAGATCAATTACTGTCATATATAGCCATATTCTTGTTCGACCAATCGCATAAATTAGTCTAGGTTGTTGCATTGCTTTCTGGCATTACTATGGCTGCTTTTTTTTTCCACCGCCAGATATCTAGTGAGTGATGTTTGACAGCTCTGGGTCATTTGATACATATAGAACATGATACTATTGCCCCTTTTTGTTATTCGTATTTATCAACATGGGCTTGACATCCAGTGTAACTTCCGCTAGACTGTACATACTGTATATATGCAATTAGTTATTTGATTGTGATCTTTTATTACTGCATATTTTTGTATGTGGTATAATAAAAAAAAAAAAAATAAGGATCCCAAACTGAGGTCAATTGTGCCCAAGGGACGCTCATTTAAATGCAAAATGGAAGCGAAGGGTGTCTAATTTATCAATAATCATATTTCGCTGATACATAGTAGACCAATTTTCTTGGAAGTGAGAGAATGTTTTTAAAATTGAAGCATAAAAATTGCGACAACAGTTGGCAGGTACTGGCAAGTTGTATGTATTGATTAATGCCCATACCTACTACGGGTATTGCTCCACTAACGTGCTGGTATCAATTATTATCAACATCAGGTGTTGATCAATACAAACACTTTTATTAACGTATTCTTAAGAGTGCTATTGGAAAGTGTGTATGGTATCCAGGAAACACCCCTCCTAAAGTCATTGCGGGAATTGAATTGAGTAGACAAATAAAAAAAAAATCGGTTGCAATATGCCCACCCTATCTTTTTTTGTTCGACAACCTTTCGCCCCATGACCTGCAGCATGAAACGTTGGACCGTCGGTTTAGTTTTCACGAAAAAGAAAATTGAACGATCTGGGTTTATAGGAATAGAAGATTATGCACGGTAAAAAAAAGGGCTTGGAAACTGGAGGGCGAAACAGGGTACTGATTCTTCTTGATCTTTATTGAATAGGGAACACGGGTTAGATATTGTGCTTGTTGACCTCTCTCAGTCGATCGATAACCAAGGACCCTTCGACCTTATTGTACACAAGATGTCCGATGTTGTAGCCAGAATGGAACAAGGTGATGATGATTCTCGAATTCAGTATGAACGTTTCATTGTAAGTCGATCACAAAAAATTCAACACTGGTGGTCCTCCTTTTTTTTTTTTTTTTTTTTTTGGCTGATATTCTTTGCTTTCAATAGACATATTGCAACAAGCACCCTCAAATGATTGTATTGGATAAATGGGAAAATATTAAAATGGTGTTGGATCGTGCCAAAACGTTTGACTATCTATGTCCTAGTATTGACTCACATGGTAAGTGTATATGGTAGTAATAACCGATGTCTTGTTATTTTGATCCCTGGCTCATTTTCTGCTTTTATTTTTTGTAGATTTGCTTTTCAAAATACCTGAATATATCCCATTGGATTCTGCCAAATCGATTTTTCAAGTTGCAGAAGACCTATCTTTTCCTGTAAGTACAACATGTTGACAGCATTAATATGAACAAATAGTAACGTGTGCCTTTTTTTTTGCGGGGGGGGATGGTGGCATGTAGGTGATGTGTAAACGAAGATCAGCTTGTTCATCCACAGAAGCGCATCAAATGACTATTATACCCTCAGCACAACATTTGACCAAAGCCTGGACGGAGCACTACGGCGACAAGGAACCCATCATCATCCAAAAATTCATACAACATGACGGTGTGATTATCAAAGTTTATGTTGCTGACGGCCATATTCATGTATCCACACGACCATCATTTATCAACGTAACTCAAGACGCAGGTATCTACTTACATAGAAAAGGATAAAAAAAAACTATTCTCACTAACATGCTTCTTTTTCCATTCTCGTTTTCGTGCAGATTTGATTTATTTCGACAGCCAGAAACTGCCGAAAACGTTTGACACCGGGCTACAGCACCAATCGGCATCATCAGCACCTGACGATTGTTTGCAGAAAGCCGTTTTATCTTCTGATACATCCAATATTCGAACACAAAAGATAGCACTTATTGATCATGACGCACTGAAAATAATGGCGGATGAACTACGAAAGCGATTGGTACAGTACTCAGGAATGGATCAGTTTTGCTATATGCAGACTTTGTGCTAAAAAAAATGTACTTCTTTTTTCTTTCTGATATTGTAGAAATTGACCTTTTTTGGATTTGACGTGCTTTTGGAATCGTATACCAATGATTACTATGTTGTGGACGTCAACTATTTTCCAAGTAAGTTACAATTCAAATAGTAAAACGAAACAAATAGGAAGTAGTAAAAAAAAGCTAATATCCATCTGCTTATTGTAGGTTTCAAAAATGTCCCTCACTTCCAATCCATGTTTGTAGACATCCTTAAAAAGACTTTGGAAGAGCGAAACTGATTTTAATGTAGCTTTAGATTAGATTTATTATAATGTAGCTTTTTAGCCTTCTTCTACATACTACAATACAAACCATTTTTTTACAATAAATCTTCCATATGCTCTAATTTAGTAAGAACAGAACGTAGACCTTCATCGTTGCAAATTTATATATTCAATTTCAAAAAATCAATCTACAGTACTGGGTATCAGAGGGGAGTAGGGTAGATTGCTGAAATATTGTTTATTGCTGGAAATAGGTGTGCCCACCATTTTGCATCATTAAGCAAGAATATGGGTATCTTTGATAGTGAGTGGTTATAATACTGCCAACCAGTTCTTGCGGGTGGGAATATAGTCATGGCGGGTGAGCTAGAAAGCAAATAGTTGGTAGGATAATCATAAAACATCTACCATAGTGACAGTGCTCAGTACTCAACAGGTCAGAAAGTGGTTAATGAAAAAAAAAAATGAAACAAAACGCATGTTTTATTGAAGCATATTAATGGATATTAAAACCGGAGAAGAGGGATTCGTTGTAACAAGAGAAGGATTTATTGGTATTAATCATGAGGGGGACTAAAGTGGAACCTGAAGAATATCCAACACCAGTCTAAAGGTGCAACCGTAAAAAGGTATTTAATATACGGTCCAAGGCATGAGAAAGACGAAAGGGATAAATTTTATTGAGTATAACAAAGGTCAATACTAAACAAAATGAGCAATGATAGTAAAAAAAGAAGTCTATTGCACAAGACATGAACGAGACAAATGGGACATTTTTCATTGAAACAAGTATAAATAGACATATTTTATTCAAAAGCTTTAACAACTAACATTGAACTAAGCTAATGAGGTCTCCAAAAGGCCAACTAATTGTCGTTCTAAATCCTGGTTCCAAAATGAAAGGGCTTCCCCATGCATCTTGTAATCCCTAAGCTGAAACCCCTTCTAAACTAGTCCTGACACTAATCTACGTTCAACATAATCCTATGGAGGCCACAATGGTGAAGAAAAAAAAGAAAGGAAAGAGAGCGAAAAAAAAAAAAAAGTGGGAGTAAATAAAAAATTTCACGTGGGCGGAATTTGAAACACGTTTCTTCTACTATAGTTGTGCGAAATAACTAATGGTGTCAAAAATCATATATGAATAATCTTTCCCCTAAGACTTGGTGAATCAATTTTTCTTTTCGTTCCTGATGAACTGCGCAATAGCAAAAAAAAAAAAAAAAAAAAAAAAAAAAAAACGGCCCTGCACCATACGATAAAAACAACGTTCGAAAAAACAAATCCTTTATTGTATACATTAGTATCAAATAATAAAATAAGATAAGACCTACACTATACTATACTAAAAGGAGAAGAAAGGGAAACTAAAGAAAAATACATCTAATTCTAAGGAATTGTTCTATTATAATTTATCTAAACCATACAAATACACATGGTCCAAGGACGCCTTGAGCTGTAAATCATCATAACTTCCGGAGGCGTCGGTCCAATGGTGAGGCAAATTTGACAGTGTTTGGAAAGTAGAGGGCTTGTACCATAAAGGAAGGAGGAGTTCATTATCCAAAATGAATGACGATGATGATGATCCTGATGCTAATGTCAAGGTGTCGTTTGATTCCTCCAGCTCCAGTACACGCACACGAAGAGTCAATCCACGATCCACGACCGGTACTTCTTTTAGCGTTCCTTCTGATACCATCGATGATTGTAGATCCCATCCCGTTACCACAAGCGTGACGTGCTGATCCGCGCCGATGTTCTTTTCTTTGAGTCGTTGAATGGCCGATGGAGGTGATTTCGATGTCGACGTACAGCCGAACGCAATATCGCCAAAAAACACGGGCTGTTCGCCATAACGGAATTGCCACGAGGGTTGACTTTGTTCCATTACTTTGACATGTTGCTGATACATCGTTTCGAATGCTACCCGTAACTCGTCGACAGAAGACGGCGTCAATCGTAGTACTGAATAATCGTCCTTGCTGAAGTTACTGGTGCTGCCATAAGAAGGTATAGGTATGGTGAATGGTCGGCGGACCAGTTGAACAGGATCATACGAGCCCAATGTAGTTCCCAATTCGTCCACCACCACCGTTTCAGGAGGCGCTTTGCTGGTACATGCCTTTTTCAACGCTCGATTGTGCGATGAGACCATGGTTTCCACAAGACTGAATTCCCACCGTGGATTGTATTTTGGTCGCACTGCCATCACCGATTCCACCGATCCCTGTTCAAAATAATCTTGGTCAATCAACGTTGCGACAAATTCTTGCAAAACGGGTATCTGAGAAGGTCGATCGTCCCACACGACAATTTGCTGCAAGCTAGGTAACATTGTTTTCAGGTGTAAAATAAAACTTGATTTGAAGTCCATGGTCGTCGAGAAGGTATCCGGTATTTCGTTGAAATTGAGACCATCGTTGTTGTCAAGCGATTCATCGGTATCACCATAAGCTGATGTCTTTGTTGCTGGGAGAAAAGGATCCGGACGTAAGCCAAGAATATCAAACGCCAAGTTTTTGGTGGATAGCATGTGCTTGATGCGATGGCCAAATGGATGCGCTCGTCGTCCCGTCAAAAGAACAGTCAACGTCTCAGGATCTTCAATGGCGCGCCTTGCTTCCATGACAACATCTTCATTCCACCATCCATGCCACGCCGTGTCACTTGAATATGCATCGCTGTCGTCGTTCTGCGGAGGTAAGGAGCGGATATCACGCCAAAATCCTGCACCGAGGAGATTTTCGGTAGTAATGGCGTTCACAAGCCAAGCATCCCAAAGCGTACCGCTGAGTAATGGTGATAAAAACAATGTGGAATCAAAGTCGAAGATGGAGAGCTTTGTTGGTGGTTTGTTGTAACTATTACCGTCATCCGAGTTTTGTTGTTGTTGCTGTTGTTGACCATAAGGTGATAGGCGGAATTGCTCTTCAAGAAGTGTCTAGGTAAAAAGTGGGAGGAAAGAAAAATATAGTTGTAAGCATGTTAGCTCTGCTTTGTTCTCATCTCTAGTATTCATTTTTATGTAATTTTTTCCGAGTCACTTACTAGTTCAGCTTCGCTCAAATGAGTATGATGTGTTCGCATCGAATGTCAAGCTGGTGAGAGAAGAGAAAGAAAAAATGATGCGGTATTTGAAAAAATATTCATACATTTAACGATCGGTCAGCAGGAGAAAAATAATTAGCCAGTGCTATTTTGTTATCGCAAAACAATTGTTTGGTCAGTATTATCTTTTTAAACTTTCAAAACTCAATCTTTTTGTTTTACGATTCTCATATGACAGCTTGTGAATTTATTGTTGGACAACCAACACCAACCCCACTTTTGAAGCTTCCCCGCCCATCTATGCGAGATAGTTTTTCCAGGAACTCCGCGGGACTTTGTTTTCATTCCAATGCCCGGTCTAGTTAAGAAAAAAAAAACAAGCATGTTTTGCAATGGATGTATTTTATACTTTTTGTACTACACACCCAAATACTATCGTGATCAACTGCAGTACAAAAACCTGTGTCATTGTCCTACTCTAAAATGACACATTCCTTCCTTCTAAATCAAAATAATTATAAAAAAGGCCTAGAACCAAAAAAAAAAAATACAGATAAAAATAAAACAAATGATTTTTTATTAATTTCAACCACATAACAGTAATAAATACAATGCAAAGCATATAATAATAGTAATAGTAAGAATAGTAAAAAAAAAAAAAAAAAAAAAAAGGTAAGAATAGTAGACAATAAAAAAACCAGGGAGGGAGGGGAGGTTGATACTAAATGAAAAATAAAACTCTAACTACCATTGATGTGGAGGGACTTGTTGCAGTGGTGGAGGAGACGGTGATTGGCTACCGTAATGATAATATTGTTGTTGGTGTTGAGGAAATGCATTGTAATGACTGAATCCAACGGTGTTTTCATGCATAATAGGTGAAGAGATGCTTTGCGTGAAATCTTGATGGTCCATCATGGCGTCTTGTTCCCTTTTCTGCTTGCGTTGACGATAGATACGTACCGCGAGGACAGTGGCAGCACCATAGACAACCACACCTACCGAAACACAAATCCCAATGATCCCATTGCGAGACAGACCGCCACCACCTCCATTATTGCCGTTGTTATTGCTTGATCCGCTACCGTTGCTGTTGTTATTGCTACCGTTTCCACTGTTGCTAGATGTTTCATTCGGATCATCAACAACACCAGCTGCACTTGATACTAAAAAAAAAAAAAGTCAAATTGAATGATGAGTAAAATAAAGTTTGGCGACCTCTCCTTTTTTTTTAATTTGTTACCAACCTTGGCTATTGATGGGATAAGACTTGTCAATCAAGGTTGGCAATTGACCATTGTCGGCTGCATATAACGAGCTACTTGAATCACTGACCAGTTTTTGTAATGGAGGCACTTGATTGCTGGGAAGAGCCATGGCAAGGATCACTCCAGATGATGAGGCATTCGTATCGCGTTTCTTTTTCCCATTGGACTTTGTGTCTGCAATAATGGACTGAACAATGATATCATCCAAGGAGCACCCCAGTGCCTTGCCAAAGAGAACAGGGACAGATTGCACAAATTGAGCCGTCAATACTGAATTGCTGACCATTTCACTGAAAGACAAGTAATTGAATTTGATTTTAACAGTCGAGAAGTCAGCTAGGAAATAAATAAGAGTGAGTGAAAGTGAAAATATGACTTTTTCTTGCATATACTTACATGGAATAATGACATTGTCATTTGGAATGATGGCTGCAGGAAGATTGTTGCTTGGAGAAGCGGTGGACGTGGCCGAAGCAGAAGAGGCGGTAGCAGTTTTTGAGGAGGACGTGGATTCAGTATTCAACGACAGGGTAAAAGAAGGATTCAACCATGTATAAGAGCTGTATTTGTACGACGATGAGGAATGAGACGTTGTTGTGGTGGTGGTGGTATCTGTTGATGAGTCTGCTGTTGAATCTGGTGGTGATGTTGTGGTCTCAGGTGCTTCAGTAGGTGTGTTGGTAGCATCCGTTGTAGTCGTAGCTGTAGGCGATTCAGTGGAGCTGTTTTCAGATTCAGTGGTAGCCTCAGGTGAAGAGGTGGTGGCTGTAGGTGTTACTGTCGTATCATCATCAGTTTCCGTTGACGACGTAGTCGAGTGAGATGTTGTTTCTATGGGTGTTTGAGTAGGACCAGTATCATCATCTGAGGCAGTCTTTGTTGCTTCGCTATCTGTAGATGTTGTGGTTGCAGTGGCTTCATCACTAATGGTTGTTGAAGTACGTCTAGTCGTCGTCATATCGTCATCACTTGCGGTTGTACTGCTGTCGATGATTGTAGTCGATTCGTCACTAGTTCTTGAGGTAGTGCTATCATCATCATCATCTGTCGTCGAAGTCGCCTTTGATGTGGACGCAGTCATGGTATAGGAAGAGGAATGTCTTGTAGTAGCAGTTGCGGTTTCTGTTGCCGTATAGTCATCACACCCAATGCCCAGTAAAAGATCACAGCTTGTTGCGGTGGTGGACTTGGCAGAGTTGGTTACCGTTGCTGTAGCTGTAGTCGTGGACGTATCATCATCATCACCATCATAATCACTTGACGTTGAAGATGTTGGCGTTACTGTTGCTGTAGTTGCAGTCGTGGACGTATCATCGTCATCATCATCATCACTTGCTGTCGAAGATGTTGGTGTTGCTGTTGACGTCGATTTTTCTTTCTTTGTTGTTGCTGTTGGTGAAGATGATTCTGTAGCAGTCGGTTCATCACAACCAATCCCAAGAAGATTGTCACATTCAGATGCGGTAGTTGCCTTTTCAGTGGTGGTTGATTTTGACGCGGATATGGTGGTGGTGACGGTGGAGGACTTCTCAGTTTTGGTGGGGGTCTTAGTGGAAGTGGTCGTCTCTTGGTCGTCGCACCCAATCCCGAGCAAATTATTGCATTCGGTTGTCGTTGTTGTTGTTGTTTTCTCTGACGCTGTTGTTGAGTTTTCTTTGAAGGTAGTCGTTGCTGTAGGCTGGGATGACTTCATTGTTTCGGTAGCATCGTCGCAGCCAATGCCTAGAAGATTATCGCACGCTGAGGTTGATTTTGCTGATTTTGCTGCAGAATTCGTCGATTTTAATTTTGACGTTTCAGATGCTGTCGTGGGCTGATCAGATGATTTTGTGGGCGACTCGTCAGTATGCTTGGTGGTGGTGGTCCTGCTTACAGTATCAGTCGTGGCAGACTTAACAGTGTGTTTCGTTGCCGTAGGTTCCTCAGTATCAGCGGTTGCAGTAGGCTTGTCACCATCATCAGTTTCGGTAGGTTCCTCAGTATCAGCGGTTGCAGTAGGCTTGTCGCCATCATCAGTTTCGGTAGGTGTGTCATCATCAACGGTTGCAGTGGGTTTGTCTCTGTGATCCCTTCCTGTGGATTCATCGGCAGCATTGGTGGTGGTAGATGATTTTGTTGCGGAAGCTTTTTTCTCAGATTTCGTCTTGGTTGCAGAGCTATCAGTAGTTGTAGTAGCGGTGTCATCATCGCAGTCAATTCCAAGAAGACCGTCGCATTCCGTGGCGGTGGGTTTATGGCTAGTGGTAGTGGTAAAGGAGTGGTGTTTTGTAATGGTGTCAAGTTCAGTGTCATCCCCGCGTCTGATCAGTCCAAGGGGTTGGCTCTACAAGTTAATAATATAATAGTAGTAATTAAAAGAAGAAGACCTTAGTTAGCTTATTTGTGAATTGAATGAAGTGTTGAAAGAATGGAATACTTACAGCATGCACTAAACCGTTTAATGCTAGACAGGCGATCAGTAAAGATAACCAAAAAAATACAAAGGCACTACTATGGATATTCCTTTTGGTCATGTAATGTTGTAGGCCTTAGTATTGCATAAAGTGGTGTGGAGGGAGGAAAAAAAGGAATGGCAGGAGTATACAAAGAAAGTATATAATATTGAGAAGGTTAATGAAGAAGAAAAAGAAGAAAAGAAAGAAAAGAAAAAGAAGTGTCGATAAAAAAAGAAAAAAGTCAAAAATTTTGTGTCACACTGGCCGTTGGGTGGCCACATATTTCAGTAACACATAAATTGCGGGAGGTAAAATATTTTGGTTCATTGCTCCCTTACTTAGAACTTCCTCACGTTCCTGAAGTGTACAAAGAGACTTGATTCTTTATACAAAATAGAAGGGACGATGTATTTTTGGCTTTAATAACTGTGTGCTTTGATCAATCATTGGTATCCCATCTTACTGGATCAATTGAATTAGGAAATAAGCTTCCATCAAAAATTAAAAGTGTAAGACCAGTCTAGAAACTCCTGATTTTTTTTATGCCTTCCCAATTCATTATAACCAGCGCGATCATCCTTTTTTCACATCATGTCCATTTCATCACGCCACCCAGATCACACTTTATGTATGTCTTTTATTTTTTTTCTTTGTCTAAGCATTTACCAGGCAGAACAAAATTATTACCCGATCGAATAGTACAACGTCAAATTTAAGGTTAGCGATGGGCCATGGACGTCCAGGCCTTTTTCTCGAGGTTGAGCGGTATTCAATTTTGAGAAAGACCATTTATTTCAACGCTACAGAGTAATTAGTGGATGGCTTGGGAAATAATTCATTTTTGAGCAGTTTTATATTATTATTATTATCGAGGTCATCATAAAGAGAAAATAAAAGGGGCTAGCTATTACACTGAAGTTATACGCTGTCTTTCAGGTCATAATTCAAAATGCTCCAATTTTTACTTATGAACACTATCGCTGTCATCTATCCACATTAACTTTTATCCATAATAAACGCAAGCCCTTTGTGTCAATCGTGTAGATATCGTACACGTTTTAACTTTGATATTTGTTCGCGATTTTCCACAAAAGCATGCCCTCCTCTCCCCCAAAGACAATTTGATCCACCATAACACTGTATATATTGATAGTCTTTAGAATATTCATATGTAAAAACATTTTATTTGTATAAAATAGAGGAGATATAAAAAAGATAAAACTAAAAACTAACTAGGCTACATATATACAATGAATGGTGACTATATCTATTGCTGAGCACAGTTGATGCCACCACCAGCTTGCTCTTCATCACTATCATCGTCATAAGCATTGCGGGATTGTTGTGAAGCACCAAAAGCATCCAGATCACCATCAATGAGGCTACATTCGTCAATAATGTCGTGTTTTTCGTCTTGAGCAGTGGATGGTGCTGTGCGTTTAGGAAGCAACGATTCTAAGGTCTTGATATCAGCGGCGTTGATAAAACCATCGTCGGGGAAAGTAACATCAAACACAATGTAAAGGTCACCATGGTCATCAGATCTCTTGTAAATGGGCATTCCTTCATGAGGCACACGCTTCACCATATTGGGCTTAATCACCTTTCCAGCAGGATGTTTAACATGAATACCACGACCATCTAAGTGAGTCACCAATACTTTGTCGAATCCACATAAAGCTTCCGTCAAACTGATTGTTACATGGCATAATAGATCGTCCCCTTTTCTTTCAAATACGCTGTGTTCCTTTTGATCCAGTACAAGATTCACATCACCAGCTTCCACACCAGGCTAAATATATTCATATATTAGAATAAGTAATCATCATAGACATATTTTCAAAGTGTTCTCACTTACCTCTTGATCACCTTCACCTTTATGAACAATCTTTTGACCATCCATCATCCCTTTTTCGATAAAGACATCCAAAAATTTCTTTTCTTCCGTGACCTTCTTCCCTTTGCATTTCTTGCATCTATCCTTAGCAATTTCACCAGTAGCATTACATTCACCACAAGGAACTTGCATCTGTTGAAGCATGCCCATACCAACTTGACGAGTCACCACTTGGAATCCACGACCTTTACAAGGAGTACATTTCTTGGTAGCACCAGTTTTACCGCCCTTGCTATAAATTCAAACACACGTACACAAACACAAACACATATGTAAAAAGATAAAAAAGAATGAATATACTATGCTATACCATCCAATGATTTGAGAAGAATAATGACTTTTTTGGCTTACCCACTACAAGTGACACAGATAACGTTCTTTCGTAAAGCCAGTTTTGTTCGTTTCCCATTGTACAAATCTTCCAGGGATACTTGAAGTGGGTATTTCATCGTTTCACCTTTTCTAGGGCGAGATCTACCGCCGCCTCCCATACCACCGCCGAAGTCGAATCCTCCCATACCACCACCACCCATGCCACCAAACAAGTTTGCGAATAGATCGTCCGCCGACATTCCCGCACCACCGCCTCCTCCGGGTCCATCAGGGCCAAATCGGTCATAATCAGCTCGTCGATCAGGGTCGGATAATACTTCGTATGCATGAGAGATTTCCTTGAACTATTAAAATGCAAATTAAAGTGTAAGTAGTTGTTGTTGTCAGCAATCCCCTGTCACGAACGTCCCCCCCCAACTCTCGTATGTTTCAATCGCTATCACTTACACGTTCGCCTTCGTCAGGATTCTTGTCAGGATGGTACTTCATGGCCTATAAATAAAGTCGGTAAGTTTGACATTAGTTCGTAGGTAATAATATGGATTTAGCATAGTAAAAACATTTGTAATGTTTTATTTACCAACTTTCTGTAAGCCTATTGTAATCGACCACAATTAGTGCAAAAAAAAAAAAAAAGTGATTAGTAAAAGCGATCCTGTATCTTAGTTTTACTTGATACTTTGCATATAAGTACCTTTTTGATTTCATGGTCAGAAGCATCAGTTTCCACGCTTAATATTTCATAATATGTTGTTTCAACTACCATGGTATCTATGTATGTTGTAAAAAATTCTATATAAAAAAAAAAAGGAAAGAACTGAAAGTGGTTTTTTTTTTTAGGTGACTAGTGATTTTTTTTGTACATCCGCTCTCCAATCAAACGAGGAATTGGGCCAGCTGTCAAGCGTTACCCCTAAAACGTAATTTAAGAATTTTGCAACCATGGGAAAAAATATATGTGTTGTGTATATAACAAGACTTTATTCATATAAGACAAAACTAATAAAAAAAATAGCAATACATGCAATATGAAAACTAGATAAAGTGAAATAGAATGGAAGAACAACGGAAGGGCATGATCATCTAACTATATAAGTGGCCAAGGCAATGATGTGGTATCAAGCTATAAAGACAACGGACGAGCCTTACTGTTGAAGATACACAAGTTGTATAGGTAGAAGTCCCATCGCCAGGAAATGAGCAAGACCGGCAACCCTGATCTATCTTTTCAAGACTACAATAAATAAAAATAAGCTTCATCCCGAAAGTTTCAGTCGCCTCGATAATTCAAATACCAAAATGCTGCTCGTCGTTATACACCTTTTCCTTTTTTTTTTCTTTTTACGTGTTTACCGAGTAAAAAATGAGCATCAAAAGCCTGGTTCTGTTTCCAGAGTACTCCCATCATAGTTCCCGAAGATCGCCGACTTGGTACCACCGTCCACAAAATTCGGCTTCCACCATCCTGTGTTTCCCTGCTGTGTACGGGGAATTATTGTGTAGGATATATTGTCAGTCAAATGAAGCGATCGAATATCATTGTATTGCATAACATCATCCAGCCAAAAACAAACAAAGGACGGTGTGGCTTGCATGTAAATTGTCGTCTATTGGGGTCACCGCTGACCGAGTTCTAATATAATACCTCGTTCCAACGTACCTGAATGCCTGCGAAGTTAGGAACAGTGAGTTGACCAAATCTATGCTTTAGCTATCGAATATCTGTCGTTTTACCAATAAAGTCAGTCGCACCCATTAGTTGAGCATAACCGGAAGGTTCCGTGCCGTGAATCAAAAACACACTACAATGGATCCATTGGCGTGATGGCGACTATGGGATGGGCGGGGGAATCTGAAGAAATGTCAATGCAACTAAAAAAAAAAAAAGAGAAATGCCAAAAAGGATCTAATATACTGTATAAGGTAAACAAGACATAAAAAAGGCCATAAATGTATATCTTGTATTGAAACGTACAGCAACGATCAACACTCATCAAAAGAGATGACGGTAGTCAAAAAAAGGGATCTACGCTGCAAAACATGAGAGAGACTAATGGGACATATTTCATTGAAGGATGTAAAAAGAGACATATTTTATTCAGATATAGATGCAAACTATGGACAAATCAATACTAACTAAGCTAATGAAGGCTTCAAAATACCAACTAATGGTGGGTCATAAATCCTAAATCCAAAATGAAAGGGTTTCCCCATGCAACATGTAATCCCTGAGCTGAAAACACTTCTAAACTAGATTTGACACTAATCTAAGTCCAATATAGCCTTATAATAGTTGAATGTTGAAGATTAAAACGAAGGAAAAAAAAAAAAAGAGCAAAAAAATAAAAACGGGGAAAATAAATATTCACGTGGGCTGGCTTTAAAATATTTCATTTTTTACGTCCCAGGTCGAATTGAGTTTTGACCATTTCCTTCATTTTTTTATCGATACCCTTTATCATTTCGATAAAGAAACACAAAAAGAAAGGTTTCAAAAGCCGTCTGTCATGTTGAATATAGCATGCCTACACGCATAATAGTAACAAAACTTTGAGGGTAACTGTGGCAATGATTAATTAATCAAAGTGAATTGAAGAAGAGGAAGTATCGGAGCAGGTGTTAGTGGAATTGCAGAGAGTATGCGTCCTATCTTCCTTGGGCAGACTGTCATTGGTGAAGGTCTTTTTGCTTGTGGATCCAGTCATAGGATTGGCATTGTCCCTGATTGCACCAATAAAAGTGCTTTGAGTTTCTATACAAATGCATCGCTCTGTCATATCGTCTTGGTTAATGTTTCGTATCATTTGTAAGTAAAATGAAATACATAATAATGAAATGTTTTTTTTTGAACGAAAATGGCTCCAGTGTACATCTTTTTTGGCTGTAGATACGTTATACGGAGAACGGGCGGTGGCACTGAATCTACATTACAGTATCAGGACAATGTATCAACCACAAGTGAAAGGAAATTGAAACAGTAATTGTAGAATGTAGCTATCGTTATGTGCATCCTCCTCCTTATTCTCCTGGCTGAGTCCCATCGAACTACTCTGATACAAGGTGAAATACTGTAGAGTACTGTACTCAATTAAATGGAAACATTGTTGGACTCTGAATTTCTATCCTCAGGAGAACCCGAAGCTTGCAATATGGTATGATAATTCGTCATCCCATCTCCCGCTTCGATGACTGTGTACAACAGTTTAGTTTACATTATATAATAGATTATCTGATTTGATTCTTCCAATAACCTTTTTCTTTTATTTTTTCTGTCTTTATTTGTCTTTATACTTTACACAGAGCACTAGGATACCCGAAGAAAAGGCGACGAAGCAACTTGAACGATCGCCATTGTATCCCTAATAAGGTAAATCCGTCTGTTTTTAGTTTCACTGTGCTCTTGGTGTTGTAGTTTAAGGTCTATAGCTAATAATATCTTTCGTATAAATCGAATAATATAACAGTATATAATGGACTATTCATATTATACTGGCTGTATTTGTATATAAATGCTGACACCCTGTCAGTAAAACGGTGTGCCTCTTCCAAAAAAAAAATATGCAGGGTTTGGCATGCTGGCAGTTCGGAGTTTGGAACGTGACCTTTCAAGCGTGCGGCTGTCGTAGCGCCTGAAAAAACCACTATCAGCTGCCTTTTTTTTTTTTTCTTGCTTTTTTCTTTTCTCTGATTCTTCTTCTTCGATTATCTGAAACGCGTTTATCTTTTCTTTAACATACTAAAACTCGTTTGAAAACAAAATCATGGCTGAAAGTATTCTAGACTTCTCGAAAGAGTTGGATGTTGCTCTTTTGGATAAAGTTGTCCTTACCTTTTTCACCGGCTCTGGCAATGATGTAAGTTTCTTCTTTATATATTTATTTTTATCATACAGTTGAATATGTATGAAAAAAATTCCTTTGTTTAATCACTCGCCTAATGTTTATTGTTACGAATAGCAACAAGTCGCCCAACAAGTATTGACCCAATTTCAAGATCATGAAGAAGCTTGGACGAAGGTAGACGGCATTCTCGAACGTTCCAACGTGCCTCAAACGAAGGTAATATTCAACCAACTGATATCCAAATTGTCTCGCTCATGATCGTTCTTTACATTTTTTGTTAGTTTATTGCTTTACAAATCTTGGAAAAATTTATTCAAACAAGATGGAATACTTTGGTTGCGGAAAGTCGTGATGGTAAGAAAGCAGTAGCAGCATATCTTAACGTGCCAAACACTGTGTAGGTGACTAACAACTTGTATCTTTTATTTCATTATCATTATTATTTGATTGCATTTCTTCTCACTGGATGTTTTTGCTCAGCCATCCGATACTTCGTTGTCAATATTATTATAAAGGTCGCCTCTGACGAAGCTACTCTTGCCAAAGAACGTGCTTACATTAGCAAATTGAACATGGTGTTGGTACAGGTAACTTTAACAGAAGAAAGGTACAGATTGCCTTGAATGTGTGTGATTCTCAATTCTTCTTATATTGGTATGATACTGTAGATTTTAAAACAAGAATGGCCCCGCAACTGGCCTACGTTTATTCCTGAAATTGTCACTTCCAGCAAATCCAATTTGACTTTATGCGAAAACAACATGGCCATTCTAAAGCTATTAAGGTAGGCCAGAGTAACACATGGATATGCTTATTTATCGGGACTTAACCTCTCTCTCTATAGTGAAGAAATCTTTGATTACTCAGCGGAACAAATGACTCAACTCAAAACAAGCAACCTCCGAAATCAAATGAAGGGCGAATTCTCTGAAATCTATCAACTATGCAAAGAGGTCTTGGAACGTGCTCAAAAACCAACCTTAATCAAGGCTACTTTGGGAACCCTGTTGCGCTTTTTGAACTGGATTCCTCTTGGCTATATTTTTGAAACGGACTTGATCGAAATTCTTCGGACTAGAGTAAGACAAAAAAAAAAAAAACACTGAATGACAGTATTGTTTCAATCATTGACAATTTCTTTGCCAGTTTTTCGAAGTTCCACAGTTCCGAAATGTGACTCTGCAATGCTTGACGGAAATCGGTAGTCTCAAACTGGAGCACAATCACAACTATGGTGAAAAAATTTGGGTATTATTTAACAGTGTTCTCTCTGCTGTCAATACAATGATTCCAGCCAATACAGGTAAAGCAAAGAAAGGGTGAATGATGAATGGTTAGAAAACAGCAATTGACTTTATATTTGTTGGATAGATATTGCTGAGGTTTACGAAAATAGCGGTGATGATGATCAAGAATTTGTCCAAGGTTTGGCACTTTTCCTTACCAGCTTCCTAGGCTCTCATCTCAAGGTAAGAAATTAACAAAAACCATATAGGCAATATCGACTCCTGTAACCTTTAATTTTTAACCCATCTTCGATATAGACCATTGAACAAGTACCCGATAGTCAAAACCTGTTGATTAATGCGCATTATTATCTGATCAAAATATCTCGGGTGGATGATCGTGAAGTATTCAAAATCTGTTTGGAATACTGGGCCTTCTTGGTAAAAGAGCAAAAAGAAGAGAAAGATATATATACCATGGTGCTGACTATATCGTTTTCTTTTCTTTTTTTTCTTCTTTTTTTGGTTTCGCGATAGGTACAAGACCTTTTCGAAGAAATGCGTGCAACTCCCCAGATGGAAATGCCTTTATTGGATCTAGCTCAAGCGCAAGGCTATCGTCCTCGTAAAGTAATGTATACTGATATCCTTTCCAGCTTACGAACCGTGATGATTGAACGCATGGTGAAACCTGAAGAAGTAAGTCATTGGATTAAAAATAAAGGTACTAAGGTGGTTTTACTAATTCTCATTGGTGTTTACATATATTACTTTTATAGGTGTTGGTTGTCGAAAATGACGAGGGGGAAATTGTGCGTGAATCACTCAAGGAAAGCGACACCATTGTTCTATACAAAAGTATGAAGGAGGTCTTGGTGTACCTGACCAATCTTGATGTGGCTGATACTGAAGAAATCATGACCAACAAATTGCAACGACAGGTAATTAATAATAATAATAATAAAAAAAAGAGTGGTGATGATAACAGTAGGAAGATCTGAAACAATTAAAACTGAATTTAACATTTATCGTTTTCTATAGATGGATGGTACTGAATGGTCATGGCAAAATCTGAACAAACTCTGTTGGGCTATTGGCTCTATTTCCGGCGCAATGAATGAAGACACTGAAAAGAGGTTTTTGGTCACTGTCATCAAAGAACTCCTTAGTCTGTGCGAAATGAAAAGGGGTAAAGACAACAAGGCTGTGGTGGCTTCCAATATTATGTACACGGTGGGTCAATATCCTCGCTTCCTCAAGGCTCACTGGAAATTCCTCAAGACCGTGGTGAACAAGCTATTTGAATTTATGCATGAATCTCACGAAGGTGTGCAAGATATGGCCTGTGATACATTCATCAAAATCTCCAAAAAATGTATGCGCTACTTCGTGGAACAACAAGTCAGTGAACGTCAGCCATTCATCGACGAAATCCTTGCAACCATTGATCAGATCACTTCCGACTTATCCCCTGGTCAGGTAATAATAATTAAAAGTTATGATTACCATTTATATGTAGAGGCGCTCAACATTTTTCCAATTTTTTCTTTTTAGATTCACACGTTTTATGAAGCCGTTGGATATATGATTTCTGCTCAAAACAAAAAGCCGATTCAAGAACGATTGATTACCAAATTTATGGAAATGCCCAACATGGCTGTAAGTGAAGAGGGCGAAACAACCAAACTATGTGAGAATAATTGGGAGAAGGTGCGGTAGAAAGGCTAACTCAATATTATGTTTTTCGTAGTGGAATGGAATCATGGAACAAGCCAAGCAAAATGTCGATATCCTAAACAATCCTAATGAAATCAAAATTCTTCAAAATGTCCTGAAAACCAATGTGTCTGCGTGTAGCTCTGTCGGATCTGCGTTTATTATACAGATTAGTATGTTGTACAACGATCTACTTGCGCTTTATGGTATTGTTGGAAACATGGTCTCTCAGCAAGTGTCGTCTCAAGGTAAGCAAAAAAAAACAACGCTTTTTTTGTGTGAAAGGGAATATTGTTCTGATAGCACGCTGCCCTTTCGTTTTCTCTTTCTTAGGTGCTATTGCTACCAAAACCCCAAAAATCCGTGGTCTGCGATCAATCAAAAAGGAAATTCTCAAACTGGTAGGCACCTATGTTGCTTGTGCTAAAGATCTTACTACTGTCAACGATAATATGGTGGGCCCATTCTTCGAAGCCGTGTTATTGGATTATAGACAAGGTGTGGATATGGCGAAGGATGCCGAAGTACTAAGCGTTCTTGCTACGATCGTGGAAAAATTGGGTGTAAGTATCTGTTGCGTATGTGGCGAAAGAGAGGAAGGATGCAGGATGAATTTATCACGCAATGTATGTTAATCCTTATTTTGGGGCCGGGGGATTCGGAATATAGAACTTGATCACTCCTCGTGTACCCATGATTTTGGAAGCTACCTTCGAACCGACTTTAAATATGATTACCAAAGATTTTACTGAATATCCTGAACATCGTACTGGCTTTTACAATATGCTCAAATCTATCAACAAATATTGCTTCCCAGGTACAGTGGAAAATAAGAATTCTTATCACCATCACAATTCCTTACTTATTTGACCATATGTTTTGTTCTTGTTCTATCTAGCACTCCTCGATCTCGCCCCAGCCCAATTCAAGTTGATTATTGACAGTGTTGTATGGGGATTCAAACATACCATGCGTGACATTGCTGACACTGGACTCCAGATTTGTTATGAATTAGTGGACAATTTCACACGCACCGACCCATCTATTGCGGGCGTCTTTTACCAATCTTACTATCTCAGTATTCTTCAAGACATCTTCTTTGTGCTGACAGATCGTGACCACAAGAGCGGTAAAGTTAAGAGGGGAAAGTGATAAAGTGTCTGAATGGGTGAAATGAGAACAAACAATAGATGAACTTACACACCTTGATTTTTGATATAGGTTTCAAGGGGCAAACCGAAGTATTGGCTCAATTATTTTCTCTGGTAACTAGCAATCAAATTCAGGTCCCTCTATTCAACCCGAATCAAGTATCGAATCCCAATATTTCCAATGTCCAATTCTTGGAAGATCATGTCGCCGGGTTATTGCAAAATGCATTCCCTCATTTACAAAGGTAAGGAGGAAGAACCAAGTCAAAGATGGCAGCAACACACACACAAAAAAAAAAAAAGGAAAATTCTGATTAATTTATATATAAAATATATATAGTGGTCAAATCAAGGTATTTGTCATGGCAATGCTGGAGTACAACAAAGCACCCCAAAAATTCAAAATGGAAGTCCGTGATTTCCTTATCCAGCTCAAGGAATTTGCTGGTGAAAATGCCGAATTATACTTGGAAGAAAAGGAAACAGAAATGGAAAACAAACGAAAGGCTGAACGTGAAAAGGCTCTTAGCATTCCTGGTATGGTCAAACCTTCCGAATTGCCTTCTACTATGGACGAAGATGAAGCACTCTAGTTAGAAATAGTCTTACCCCCTCCCCTCCCTCATCCATTCTGGTTTTTTTTTCATTATTATTTGATCTATGCTTCTCTTGCACTAGTTTGTTACTCTTCCCTCTTCTTTTTTTTTTTAAGCAAAACCCCTCAATCATATTCTGTCATATATTAATTTGTGAAAATAAAATTTATCATCATGTCCATTTATTTTGCCATTGTCTTTATGTATGCTTTGAAATCATTTGTCGTTTTATGCGTTGAGCAATTATTTGTCAGAATCCCATTGCATGGGCATTTATCACCTTTGTTTTATTCTCGGTATGATTCTTGAGGGAGAGAAAAACTACACGAAGAACGAATCTAAGACTCAGGACACCGTCTCTTAGCCAAAAAAAGAAAAAAAATATTATACTGGTAGACGTATTAGATAATGACCTACACAAATTTTTATATCTTGGATTATGAAATATAAGTTCCTGCATTCAGTATTCCGCTTCATTATTGTCATCATTTCATAGGCCTATCGCTCCCCGCCTCTTTTTTTTTTTTTTTGGACTCAATTCCCTCTCCACAGATTGCTTTATCAAAATTGTCAGAGACACAATTTAGCAATGGATATGTCAGAAGTGGTTTGTTACGACGCTTATATTTTATTATGCGTGTGCATCTGCTTTGTTTTAAGGACCCATCACGACCAGTTTTAAACCCACTCAAGGATCTCCTCCCAGCACCACACAGACATACATCCTTCTTTTTAGTTTTTCTTATGCCCTTCATCCAGCTTTTTTTGGAATAGACACACGTATATACATCAATTAGGAGGAGCAATTATATAGTAAACAAAGTAGACGCTTAACAACGTCAGTATGTTTTTTTTATCAATAAAGTAGTTGTCAAGTAACAGCAGCACTTTTTTCAGGGGGGATATCATGTATACTATATTTTCTTTAATGTACGTAGCTCAAAGTAGAATAGGAAGAGGAGGGATTTCTGTGGCTGCGAGGAGTGGAAAGCGATAAGCCCCTACACCTTATAAATGAAGAGAGCAGGTAGGTATACCAAACTACCTTCAAGGAGTGTTCTCATTGTATGATATAGTATGATATAAACTATTGGAGACGTTTTATTGAAGGTTATAAATATATATTTACTTTATTGTATAGTAGTCATAGGGCAAGGAAAAATAAAATAGGGTACAATTCTATGGTGAGTGACTAACTATTCTACAGTGAAAGGACAGGTTGGAGAAACTAGTCTATTTTTCGACAAATGACAAACTATTCTACAGAGGAGGGACATGTAGACTAAACTAAACCAAGTCGTTATCTACTGAGTGTGAAGGTAGCATGAGGAGAGAATCACTGTGAGTGTTACTGGTTGTCGCATGGCAATACTGAGCCACTGTTGAATGGTGGCAGTTGCCTTAATAATGAAGCCAGAGCCACGACACTGCCTATTCTGGCTACTATAAAACAAAAAAGGACTCACCCCATTGCTAAAGTTGAATGCTGGCGGATGTATACAAAAATGAAAAACGGACAAAAAAGAACGCAACCAAATCACCACAGAGGCAAAGGACATTTCAAATCCCGCACACGTGAATATTTATTTTCTCCCATATTTTTCTTTTTTCGCTCTTTTTCTTCACCATTCAACTTCTTTGAGGGTATGTTGGGCTTCGATTAGTATCTGGACTAGTTTAGAAGGGTTTTCAGCTCAGAGATTACAAGATGCATGGGGAAACCCTTCCATATTTGATTCAGGATCTGGGACCACCATTAGTTGACCATTTGTAGAGCCTTCATTAGCTTAATTTAGTGTTAGTTTGTCATAGTTTGTATCTACATCTTGATAAAATATGTCTTTTTTTAATTGCTTTAATAAAAAATGTCCCTTTAGTCTTTCTCATGTCGTATGCAATAATCCGTTTTTTACAACCATAACCCACTTTTGATTAGTTTTGACCGTTGTTGCTCTTCAATAAAAGATATCCTTCCTCTTTTCTTATGACTTATGAAATACAATACATTATATTACTTTTTACCGTCGTCCTTTTAGATTAGTATTGACCTTCATTCAGAATTCATATTAGTCTCGCTCAAGCTACCTTTAGTAGATCCCTTGTTACATTGAACACCACGCTCTTAGTTGAATATCTACCATATTCCTTCAAATAAAGTATTTTTTTTATTACTCATCCCCTGACCCACTATATAATGTACGGAGCAGTTATTGAGGCTATTTTGCGAGTGTCTTATCAAATACCAGCTTTCTAGCTCAACAATTATAACTACTTTTTCATTGACTGATTTGTGATTCTACGCTGCTTAATATGTATGAACTCGGCTTTATTTTTGCTCTACTATTTATATTAATCAACTCAGGTCATACCACCAGCATAGCCTGCTTTATAGAATATTATAGCTTCGGCTAGACCGGACATACTCTATATATATCCAGTTCATTATTTTCATGACGTATGGAATTATGGAATCCCATCCCGTCTTTCCTCCTTGACACTCAATATATCTGGTTGTTTTTTTTTTTTTTTTTTTTTTTTTGAACCGTGAGAATGAATCACGCAATTGTTTTTTAACCTTTGACCTTTGCGCAAATTTTTGGTCGAAGAGCTCGCGGAGCGGCGTTCAAATATTCTTAGTGTAAACAACGCCTATCGTGCGCATTATGATATTAAAAAGTCAGGATTGTCGATACCATCACAAGTATTCGAAAAAAAAATTACTTCCATTGGAGAGTGTCAACCGAAACAGAAAAAGAAAAACTACAAACTAAAGCTTAAATCAAACGCTTGTAACCATGACTAATTGTGACAATATAAAAATAATAACCTATTTTTGCTCAGAAAAGCTTAACTCAACAAACCAGGCAGCTCTCATTGATAGCGAAGGATGATTATTAAACTTTTGTAATTCAGCATTAAACACTCCTATGACAATACCAATACTAAAGAATGATGATCAACACCATGTACGTATATATTTATATATAATGCGTCCGTTTTTGGTCATCAAAACATGCTTTGGAAGAAAGTTCATCTTTTTTTTGTCAGTAGCATCAGTCATATACACATGTGGAGTTGGGACATGCAGGGAGTTGCTGATGCATTTCTTTTTTTTTTTTTACTGAATTATCAGCTAACATAAATGGTATATGTATAAAGGAGTAAAAAAGAAACAAAAATATACATACACACTCTCCATGAGAAGTAGAAAAAGTCAAAAAATGAGGAAACAGAAGAAATAAAAACGTTCCTTATTTTTGCAGAAAACATTTCAACCGCCGCTGAAAAAGCGGGGGTTTTGCCGCAGAAAAACGCTCTGGAACACAACGATTGATGGAACACAACCCTATTTCTCCTATGGTCTCCCACCATCCAAAGTGGAACGTATCACGGATTGTTTTTAGGCGTACCTATTGTATCGATCGATAAAGAAACTAATGCTTGTTATGTCATTGATCAAACCAAAAAAAATAAAATAGGCACTTCAATTGAGGCTTTTTTTTGCGAAGCGGCAGGCACAAGGTTCTTTTTATGATAACAGAGTGTATGTATATATAGATATATATATATTGCGTCAGTTTATCATACGGAGGGCGATATGATGCGTACCCATGATATTAAATGTACATGTCATGCAAGTGTTGTGAAGAAAAAAAAATTAGATCAAATTGTAAAAGGCACGGGGAAGGCGAAAAATGTATTTCGTGCTCCGCCATATAAAAAGAAAGGCTTCGACATCATAGTATAAGCATAGTGCGACAATGTATGCGTGTGTGTGTAGAAGATAAATTTAGAACGCCTCAGAAGAGATTATCATTCATATATGGTTTTGCCAAGGAACAGAATACAAGTGACAATGTAAAAAAGTTGCATAATAATGATGAAACCACGCCATCCTCGGTGGATCGGGGAGTAGGAGGGAAAGTGCAAGAGGGGGAAGGAGGGGGGTGGCAAGGGTTCAGGGGTAAGGGGAAGTTTTGTATATAATTCTGACCCACAAAAATAACAACAATATGAACAGATCGATAGTGAAAGATGGGTTGAAATCAAGGCTAGCGTTATATGGTATAATCAGCATCATTGATATTCTTCGGGTCTTTTTTTAGTGTCTGAATTTTAAAACTCCATTAAAAAGAAATCGAGTCACAGGGAAAAAAAAAGTTGTATTTAGGGAAAAAGGGGATCTTGCTTTTTTCACGCTCTTTTTTCTTCGTATTTCTTTATTTCTTTTTTATCCTTTATTTTTTGTTTGTTCCCTTTTTACCTACGAATGGTTATTACTTTTACCATTATTATCAATCTTACAAGTTTTATTTCGTATTCGATTTAACCCTTACTCCCCCAAGCTTATTATTTTTTGAAAAAACCAACTTGATCTCTATAGTTTTTTTTTTCCACCCTGCTATGCGCTCTGACTCTTTTAAAAACAATTTAGTACGTTATTTGATTAGCTTACCCTTCCGGCTTCACTTCTCAAACTTTTGGTCCTGACATCCTTTAATTATTATTACTCTATTTATCTATTTATTTAAACCCACTCCCTCTATACACACAACCTACCTTACCTTTTTATTACACATACACAAACACTTTACTACCTCGTAACCCATACATACAAAACAAGAACTACAAAAAACTTTTACAAAAACAACAACAAGAACACCACCACCAGCAACAACAACAACACTACACACAAACATGATCTACAACCCTCTCTCTCCACCCCCTGCACCTCCGCCCGTCTCTGGAACAAACTACAGTGCTGAACAAGGTTGCTTTGAAGGCCCAGAAAAACTATTGGAAATCTGGTTCTCTTCTTCTCCTGTGATCGCTTCTCCTTCTTCTACTTTGACTTCTACTACCTCTCCATTGGATGCCTGTGATTCTGATTTATCGGACACCTCTACACCTACTACACCCAACAATGATGATACCTTTTATTGTGACAAGAACCTTCGGACCGTGGAAAAACCTGTATGGGATGCCATGCTTGCTACTGTCAAATGTACTGTCCTCAATGTTATTCATAACGCCCATGTGGATGCTTATTTACTTAGGTAAAATTGATTATTTATATATGTGCGCATGTTTTACTGATGGTCAGTCCCTCTTTTTTTCTTTTTTTATGCCTATAGTGAATCATCCATGTTTGTCTATCCTCACAAAGTGATCATCAAAACTTGTGGAACTACTACCCTTTTACATGCTTTGCCTGGTATTATCAACATTGCCAAGACTCATTGCGGTTTGGATTCGGTTTACCGCCTCTTTTATTCTCGCAAGTCCTTCATGTTCCCCGAAAAACAACCTGATCCTCATCGTAGTTGGGAAAATGAAGTCAAGTATTTGGATTCTTATTTCGGTAAGGAAGATACATATCCATGTTAAAAAAAAAACTTTTTTTTTTGTAACTCATCAGTGATCTTCTCTATTTTTGGCAGATAATGGCGCTGCTTATATTATTGGTGATACAAATGCGGACGAATGGTATCTTTATTTGACAAGTCCTCTTCAGCACACATCTCTTGACAACAATAGCAACAGCAACTATCGAGGATTCTACCAACAACAAGAACAGCTTCAGGGTCTTATTAAGGATGCCGATGCAGATGTATCATGGATGGGTGAAAACGATTGCACTTGGACAAGTCTCAACAGCAACAGCAACAACACTACTGAACAAGAATACTTTTCTCGTTTCCAACGCTTTGATTATCGCTCGCATGATGAAACCATTGAAATCCTGATGACAGGCTTGAATCCCAAGGCCATGGAAGCCTTTTATCAACAGGGCGATGAACCTACTGGGATTCCTGGTGGACGACGCGTGGATCAACAAACTGGCTTGGACAAATTGTATCCTGATGCTCAAGTGGACTCGTTCTTGTTTGAACCTTGTGGGTATTCCGCCAATGGCTTATTGGACGATGGTTATTACACGATCCATGTGACCCCTGAACCTCAATGCTCGTATGCTTCGTTTGAATCTACCATTCCCGCTCAACCCATCACGCATCCTGGCAAGACATCTAAAGGCAATCATGTAGATGCCATTCGTTTATTGGTGCGTCAAGTCATTGATATCTTCCAACCATCCAACTTTACTGTGACGTACTTTGCCTCTCATCGTGATCAAGGCTTCAACAAGGGGAGCGCTGCGGCCGATGTGGCGGATGACTATGGCGTTGATGGTCATGTTGATGAACAAATGGATGTGGCATCTGATCTGGAAATGGAAATGGATGATGTGGATGTGGATCAATTGGCAAGTATGATGGGCACTTTGGATAGATACTCTGGCTATCGCCGAAAGAACAAGATTCTTCATGTCTTTGACGGTTACGATCTGGTGTTTGGTCATTACTCTCAAATTTAATGGTAGTGTCTTTTCCCTTGGTTTTTATCATATTCCTAGCATAGCTATCTCTTTTTTTTTTATCTATAGTTTAGTTTTTATTGTTTTTTTATTTATCTTCTTATATCTTTTATCTATACTTTGCCGTCAAGTGAACAATATGGTCCTTGAAAGGAAACCGTCTTTTATCGATCAATAAAAACATCTTTTTTTTAACAAATATATATACCAACTTTGTGATACTCTTTTTATTATTGTTGTTGTGAAAGAATAGGCTGATGAATCGCAACACGGAAAAGCATTGAAATAACAGGAGGGGAATATACTAACTTGAACGTGTTGAGGCTATGTCGCTAAGGAAATCTTCAGGCGCGGAGTGTGAAGCTGCTGGGCAAAAAGAAAAAAAAATAGCTGGGGTAAAAAAAAAAAATTCAAATCATGCGCTAGTTTCATTGAAACCGAAATTGCGAATGACGTTGCGGTCTGGTTTTTCACGACAATTGGCAATTGAAATGAAACCGGGAATCAGTCATGCAAAAAAAAAAAAAAAAAAAAAAAAAAAAAAAAAAAAAAGTTGAAGGAATGATAGATTTTCGTGAAAAAGAAACTGTAAACATCACCTTCTTTTATAATAAGCCCGTGCGCCCCATCAAAAAAAAAACATGGCTGACTAGCGGAGGTCATAAGTAGTCTCCAAAAAGGGGCAATTTGAAAAAGTCATTTTTCAGCAATATTTGCGTGAGACCTCGATGAATTACCATCCCCAAGAAAATTGATTTTTTTTTTATTGATTTCTTGGTCTTGTCGCACAATGTAGTTGCTTTGCTTGGTTAACGGCTTGGGGAGACGATCGCTAGTGCTGTTCTGGGTTATATTTATTATAAGATAACAAAGGGAAAAAAACAACAAAAAAGCAGGATACTAACAGAGGCATCGATCGATATTAAGTGGATCGGGTCTCATCATTTATTTTTCTTCCATGTAGCATTAAAAATAAATAACGAAAAAGTGCTTCTGATGACTTTTTTTTTTTTTCTTTGGGGGACAAGACAAACCTTATTGAAAGGCCGCTGTCTTTTCAAAGGAGAACCATGTGACAACATCCACCATTTATTTATTTTTTATATCTTCGATAAATCGAAAACTTTCTTTCTTTCTCTTATTTTATATTTTTTTATCTTTTTCTCCTCACTCTCTATATGTCAACATCTATACCGCCCGTCCCTCCTTCATACTATGAAAACTTCATCGAAAGTTTGGCTCAGATTGTATCCAAACTTCTGACCGACAAAGAAACGGAAGCGGTGTTAAAATCCATACGCTCGTTCCAAGAACGACTCAATCGACTTTCTAGGTAAGTTCATACACACAGCATCCATCGACTCGATACTCATCATTTATTTTTCCTATATGTATTGATTCTGTAGTCAAAATCTTAGTCGATTGAATTTGGAAGTAAGCTCATCTCGTCCTCCTTCACAGCCCTCTATCTGCAAGCATGAAGGCAAAACATGTAGTCAAAATTGTAGTCGTGGATTCATCAAAGCTTATGTTGTGGCGTTTGTTGTTAAATATCTTATTGGTGTCCTTCCTTTATTGCTTACTGGGAAAATATTCAAAAAGTAAGTAAAACGGTAACTGATTAGCCTATAGTGAACCAATCCAACTGACTAATACGTTCTGTCTTTATTTGTGTATAGACCAAACCTATTGAAACGATTGGCCGGAAAGTAAGTCCTACATATAAAAGGAGATAATGTGTGTGTGTGTGTGTGTGTGTGTGTGTAAGGTATACTCAAATTTTACAGTTGATCTCACATTCGCTTTTCTCTCTACTCTCCCGGTTGACAATAGAGATACAGCTTTGTTTGCACTCTTCCTCAGCACCTTTCTCAGCAGCTACAAGGGAATTCTTTGCATGATGCGACGTTTACGTGGAACGACGGATGCAGCCTCGGATCGACTTAACGCATTTGTGGCCGGTGCAGTAGCTGGGCTCTCACTGGTGATTGACCCTGACCGACGACGACGACAATCGATCATGATGTATCTCTTGACACGCAGTCTTCAATTCAGCGGAGGGTGGCTGATGGGGCAATGGTCCAAAGCCAGACAAGCCAAGCGACAAGCGACATTGATGCAGCTCCGGGATCGTGTGAATGAAAAAGGGTTTGCCGAAGGACAACCTCGGGAATTGACGGTGGAGCCAACCTGGGAAGATGTCTTTGCCAAGGGATTGCAACGATATGCGGGTGCTTTGGTGATGATGCTTGCAAACGTACAAATTATCTATGGCTTCTTGTTTAACCCTGATACATTGACCAAGTCTTACCATTCCTTTTTACTGTACCATTCTGGCTGGAAGGACGATTTTGGAAATATGGCCATCCCTCTGACACATGCTATCAATGATACTGTCCATCGTATGGCCCAAGGTGACGACGAAGCGGTGCCCTTCCGTATTCCCGAAGATACAACCAGTCGTGATTTTGTCGCCCAGCATGTCAGTCCCAACGTTGCCTCCATTATCCCCCACAACATTCGTCATCGCTATGCCGTCTGTGCTCTCCAACATCCCCTCGATGCAAGCTGTACCAGAAGCAAATTGACTCTGTTCCGTGATGGTTATGGCCGTGCTTTGAAACTTTATGTTCCTTTGAATGTGGTAAGATGAAACACTCACACACAAAGTAGACTAGGATAGAAATGGAATCTTACTCTTTCTTTGTATGATAACAATATTAGATTATGACCCTTGCTTTTAGATTCAACCAACTGAAAACAGAGTAAGTAAAAAAAAAAAAAAAAATAGGAGTTTGATAAGGACAGGTTATATTTTTATCTACTGATACTGATACGTTATCATTTGATATTTTAGTCCTACCACCGTCTTACAAAAATTCCTTAAATCGTGCGGAAGGTCTGCCTTCTTTTTGGCTATGTATGTAGCGATGGGTTTTGCTACTCCTTGTGCTGTACGACCTATTGTTGGAAATGAACGCCCCTACTGGTATTACTTGCCTGGTGTTGTTTCTGGGATCACCGTCTTGCTTGAAGCTCCAGGTCGTCAATTAGGTATTTTTTTACAAAAAAAAAACCCCCCACCAATCCATCAATAGTATAAATGTTTATTTTTTTAGAGAGTGATGATGATTGACTAACCACACACGTATATTTTAACGATAGAACTTGCGCTTTACTGCCTTACAAGAGCCATGGAATCTTGGTGGCGAACCATGGTCAAGCGTGGTCATGTCAAGAACTTACCTCATGGTGATACCCTCTTATTTATGCTGTCCATGGGCACATTGATGACCATTTATCAAAGCGATCGCAAGACAATCGCCTCCCATTATCTTAGTGTGATGACTCGATTCTTTGGAAACAACTAGACAGGCCTCTCCTACTCCTTCCATTTCTTCATTTCTTTCTTCATATACTCTTAGTTTTAATCCTATTTCTCCCCATCTCCTTTCTTTATACACTCTATTATTAGTACCGTTATTCTCTTCCCTAGTTTTATTATTATTGATTTTGTACCATCACTATAGTTTTTTTTTCCTCCCTTTCCCATCTTTTTTTTTTGTATGACATATCCTTTTCCGTCACTCACATTCACTTTACTATTACCATCAATCAAAATAAAATATTTATTTGACACAAGTTTTTTTTTTTTTTTCTATCCATTCATTGATATGATTTGATATTTGACAGAAACAAAAAACTGAGGTTCCAGATAGTGCTACATACGCACCGGATTTATACAATGAATTTCCTGCATATGGTGCAATTCAGCAGGAATGCAAAAAAAAAAAAAAAAGAGTTTCACGGAAAGTGAAGGATGTTTTGACAATAAAACTTTTTAACCACGTAGTATTAATAGTAAAAGTGTTAAGGAACAAAGGTACGTGTTTGGATTGCATTTTTCTTATTAAGCACCCTTCACTACCTCTATTTTCATGCGTCCACCGAGGCTGGTTTCTGAAACTATTCAGGAAATACCCCCCTCTATTATCCCTATTTATAAACTCAGTGCTGCTCTGTGAAGTATTGTACGTATTGCAGACGGTGAGCTGTGCACGGCGATTGACCGATGCTGTCTCAAACATAAGCCCCTTTCTTCTGGTTTTTTTTTTTTTTTTTTTTTTTTTTTTTTTTTTTTTTTTTTTTTTTTTTTTTTTTTCCTACACGCACGAGCACTGTACCATACAGTGTAAATATACTCATTCCACATGACAAACCAAACGTACAAGGGACAATGGAAAAGAGATATTTTATTCATATGTAGATATAAACAAACTATGACCATAAACTGAAACTATATAAGCCTAATAGTGAGTATGTATTAGGATACTTATATAAATATGAGGCGCTTGGCTGTGTGAGTGTATATACATGGGAGATTTTCAAATATATGAATGAGTGAATATTTTTTTGTAAAATAAAACATGATGAAAGATAAACTACAGTGGTCCAATCAAAGAGGGGAAACTATGGGTAACAAAACGATTCTACAGTGAAACTGGGGAAGTAAATTAAACCAGACCGAAATTATCCATTTTATTTTTCAATTCATCATAAGAAAAGAACCATAATGGTATTTATGCTTAATGATAGTAGTTACTGTGATGAAGAAGAGAACTATTATATTGATGTAAAAAAAAGGAGAGCTGACTGTAAAGTGACAAAAAAAATCATTTCAAATTCCGCCCACGTGAATTTATTTTGCTCTTTCTTTTGCTCTTTCCTTCTTTCTTTCTTTTTTCCATCCTTTCTTCTTCATCATTGTAATCTCCATGAGATTAGGTTGGACATAGATTGGTACCAGGATTAGTTTAGAAGCGATTTCAGATTAGGGATTTCAACATGCATGGGGAAACCCTGTCATTTTGGATATAGGATCTGAAGACACCATTAGTTGGCCTTTTGGGACATCCCTTAGCTTAGTTTTAGTGTTAGTTTGTTCATAGTTGGTTTCTACAAGTGAATAAAATATGTCGCTTTTTACTTGCTTCATGAAAAATTTATTTTACTAGTCTCTCTCATGTCATGTGTAATAGATTCCTTTTCATTAGCATTGACTGTTATTCTGTCTTCCTAACAGATGTCTCTAAAGTCTCTCTCATATATTGCACAATACATCGTCTCCCAGTTTACAAAATGTCTCTTTAGATTAGTACTGATTACTCTTTAAGTTTCACTTTAGTCTCCCCATGCTTCCTTCAATAGATCTTTCCGTCAAGTCCCATAGCGTTTTACAATGAAAATCCCCTCGTCTTTAGTTTTGGTATTTTTTCCGTATGCTTCAATGAAATATGCTATTTTATTAACCATCCTCTAAACCATCAAATAGCAAACAGTGTCTCTATTGTAGTTGTTTTGTGACCTTCCTATAAAGCACTTAATTTCCAAAAAAAACCTCACAAAAAACTTCATACCGATATAGCATATTTTTCATATTTATTTGTTATCAATTCAGGCAGCTATCTCTGAATACATAATAATCTACTTGAACGTATGACACCAAGTTCTAAATGTCAGTCTAACAATACATCGGGGATGAGTGTTGGATACATATATATATTTCAGAAAGAATTACTACGTAATTTGAGATTAGATGAATCGCATCATATTAATAAAATAGAGACGATCATTTCAAAGTAGAAGACAAGACAATCACTGCATAACAGAAGGGATAAGAAAAAAAATATTTATTATGTATTGGAAACGATAAATAATGATCAAGTTTAAAGATGAGACGGCAAAAAAAAAAAATGAAGGTGAGGAGGAGGGGGCAGGAGGGGTTATACTAATGCTAATTTGACGAGGGGGATTTATGTTGACTTGATGTATTCAGAGCAGCCATTTCACGCCAGATACCATCATAACCTATCCGCCACAACCGAATGGTGCCATCGCTACCAGCAGATGATAGAATCGTTCCCATGATATTCCATTGGACGCGCCAGACCTATATATCAGAGGAAGTAGTAATTCAATGATTATTTTTCATTTTTTTTTTTTTCATTCATGTACGCATATATATATTGCTTTCCTACCTCGGATTGATGTTGTCCAAACTCTGCCACCAATTCCACATGATACGATCCGCTTGATTTCGATGATGATGACTGTTTGCTAAGTGCATTGACTCTTGAGCCGGCTCCACTACCACCACCACTTCGCAATGGATCTGTCAGTTTGAATATTCGCACAAAATGATCTTTACATGCCGTTGCAATCAATTGATAAGTCCTATTAACCGAAAAAAAAGGGAGAATGTGAATGACATCCTTTTTTTCTAAGAAAAAGTCTCCGTTAAATTTCGTTCCGCCCCCTTTATCATACCTTCCCATGCTAGGCGCCCAGCTCACATCATTGACTTGATTTGTATGTCCATAAAGCAATTCACCAGGATACCAACGATTATGACCATCGTGCTTGAAGATCTAGTTTTTTTTTTTTTTGAAGGGGAGAAAAGATGAGAATAGGATTCATTTTATTTTAATATCTCCCCATTATCATTTCTTACCTTTGCACCGTATTCTTTCCCTAACCCCACTACCATCATGGCATTGGTCGTACGATTTGGGCACCAATCAATGCAATAACCACTTTCTATATCTGTAGGATGACGACCACGTTGAGATAGTTGCTGCTGCTGTTGTTGTTGTTGTTGTTGTGATTCTGCTGCTCCTGCTGCTTGTTGTTGTTGATCCATCGAGGACATGGTCAAACTAGGCGTGACACCCGGTAACGTCATAGGAGGGGCGATGCCTGGAGTGGTAGGGACGAGTGTGCCAAAAGGAAGTTGGGCACTTTCCATCATGGTGTTACTGTTGCCACTGGAACTGGAGCTTGGTGTTCTTAATGGTGCATGATGAGGTGGTAAAGAGGTCGGTGGTGATGACAAGTTGCCGAGATGTGGAGGGTGTAACCTTGATGTGGACGAGTTTTGTTGATGCAGCTGCCCTGCTACTTGCTGGTTTTCTTGCAGTTGTGAGTATTGGTCATATTGATCCTTGTTGCTGTCTTGTCCGCCGCCTCTATGATATGTCTCGTCCTGATGCTGTTGCTGTTGCTGAGAACTAGGGGAGGAGGAAGAGGAAGAAGAAGGAGGTTCCAAAGTTCCATGTTGTATTTGTTGAAGTTGTTGTTCTTGAAGCTGTTGTTGTTGCTGTAGCTGCTGCTGTTGTTGCGATAACAAAGTCGAAGTTGGCACCATGGTATTGAGGGCAGGTCCTGCTATGGAAGACGATGTGCTGTTTTTTTCCATACCAATGTCGAATTCCTCCATTTGAGACCATTGTGTCAGATTGGTAGGTTCCAAAGCTTCGTAGATCCGAATAATACCATCCACAGAGCAAGAAGCCTAAACGAGAGAAGAGCATATACATTAGTGACTTAGTTGACTAGTAGTGTAGCATAGTTTCTTGTTATTTGTTTACCAATCGTAATGCGCCGTGCATGGGCGAGAAAGCAATATCTAATACAGCCCCTTTCGATTCAACCAGCCGCGATCGTTCTGACCATCGTCGTTGTGAATTTTTGGATTCTACAGTAAAGAGAGAAAAGGATAAGTATAACTTGCACATCTGTTTGATAGCCCCTATACCCTGCCCCGCACTCCGCAGTACCCCCTCTCCAGACGCTTGCCTGCAGGTTGTTCTTCCCAAATCTTGACCGTTCTATCAAAGGAGCAACTGGCAATAATTTGGCCAAATTCTGGAGGAGCCCAAAGTGCCTTGATCACAGAAGCATCGTGGCCTTTCCAGTCATCATTTAATTCCCATACAGCCACGTCGGGTGATTCCATAAAATCCCATACCTTGAGTCGCTGGTCAGTGGAGCACGTTACCAAACGTTTGCCATAATAGTCGTATTCTATGCTGTGGACAAGATCTTGATGACCTGTTTCGAATTTCGTGATACTTGTCATACAATTTCACAGCACAAAAAAAAATTAAAAAGAGCTGGGAAAAGCATTGTGCGATGGCAAAAAAAAATACTATGATTTCAACATCCGCCAATTTGGTGGGGAGCAGCCAGCTTTTAGCCACACCACTTGCATCAACAAAAGCTGAATGACTCTATACACTGATCATAATAACTAAATATGAGACCCCATCTAAGAAGTACCAATATTATTTGTATAATGTTCTGTATATCTTTAAACTATCGAATATTCATAGCAATCATTGAAAAAAAAAAAAAAAAACATAATAATGATAATATGAATTTTATTGTCGCAAAGGCATAGAGATAGTAATAGTAACAAAAGAGGAATGATGAAGTATAAAAGACAATGTAAATATATAAAACACAAGAAAATGAAGATATGAAGTATAAAATAAACTAAGTAGAGAGGGGGGAATGATGGAGAGTAGTAATCTAAGCAAAAATGTTCTTGTTGCTGAATTCAGTTTCCCTTCCTTCCGATTCCTTGATTCTTGATTGGCGATCCTTAAGACTTGCTTGTCGGTCAACGTATTTACGGTTATGTTGCTTACGTTCTTGAGCACGAATCTACATAAAAAAAAAAAAAAAATACATTAGAATCTCGTTTACCAATATTGTCCTTATAATAAACTTACATAGTTGGGATGCACAAATTCAGGGTTTTCAAACACAGTGGGGCCACCGAAGGAGCCATCAAAAATACGGATGACAGTTAAACAGAAACGAGGGCCAATTTCCACCAAGGAGAGATCATCCTTTTTATCTTCCAGAGAAAAATTGGGGGTGTTTGTGGCGTTCTTTTCCAAAATTTGATAATTGCGGAACCAGATACGATTGTCGACGATAGAGAAGGATAGCACATGATCAACGAAAGGCTTGCTACGACGACTACCTTTAGGCACATTGAATACTTGACCCAATAATTCCTTCAACAATTGCCAATGAGGAGCGCTATCAAAGTTCTTGTCGAATGATAATACATGTCGTGATCCTTTCAAACAGTTGCCGGTCATTTTCAATTCGTCCATCGTATGTACTATCAAAACGAAGTCAATCAGTCAGCCTATGAGTATATTCAGACACGCAGATCATTTCCCTTTCGCTCTCGCTTTTATTATGTATACTTACAATTTTGGACATGGAATTTGACGGAAGGCCCATTAGGAGTCTTGGACATCCACAGATACAAGTCCTGTCGTTTACGTACTTCAAAAAAGATAGCATTGTTGCAGTTGTTGAGTTCGGCCAATTCGTTCAAAAGGTAGAGATCAGACTTAGTGTCGAGTTTAGCATCCTTTTTGGAGTGTGGTAAGAAGCCTTCCAAATCGGTAAGCAAATGTCGGTGACTATAAATACAAAGAAGGATGGGGGTGAATCAACAGAGTTTCGTTCAATCTATGTATACACACTTTTCTTACCGGTAAGTGATCCCACGAGAAGATAACAACATGACACGTTGCTTATTAATACGTTTGTCCTTGACTTTGTGTTCGGCTGAGCCTTGAGCTACTTCTTTGGCGGCTTTGAATTTCGTTGACATGATGTGCGAATAGATTAAAGGAAACAAAAATTCGAAAAAAGTAAAAGGAGCAAAAAAAAAAAAAAAATTGAGGTTCCTAACAAAAAAAGAATATGGAGGTGGCTTGGGCGGCGATTCAAATCTCCCAGATTCTGGCAACCAGACGTAACTTGGGCGGGCGGGTGAGCTTGTTGAAATCCTGCAGCAAGTCCTTTTTATTGGACTTTCTTACAATGAAACTTGATTTCGAGTTCCGCCTCCTCGAGGATTTATGGCTCTGATTTTCATAAAATCACTTACCTGGACAGGACAGGTTTAGCAAATCTGTCATGAAAACGCAGTCAGTGATCTATTTGGTAAGGGATGAACTTGTCAAAAGAAGTGATTGTATGTGTCGTGACTTGGCATTCAGCGCTGCTTTTGGGCCAAATCATGTTATCTTGTTGCAGAGTCGACAATATCATCGGCGGACGCAACAGCTACACTGACACCATTACAGACTTTGGCGACATTTATGACCTAACGGTCACTTGACTCTTTATGGCAGATCTCATCTCTTTTATTGGTAGCAGTTTTAGTATACTTATTTGAACCCATTCTTCTCATTACTTTTTATTATCTTTTTTCCTTTTTATTTTCCCCTTTCTCTAGAAGAAGACGGTAACTTTTCTTCTTCTTGAATATTCTCATTCGCTCTATAAATTGATACATATTCCCTTCTTTTATTATGTTTTTTATCCTACTATTACCGAAATACAAAATATTCTGATCATTCTGGCAAATAGATATAGATACGCTATAGATGGATGATGGTATAGGGCTATTGGCGGGCGATAATGGGATGAGCGGTGCGATGTGATGTGGTGAATTTAAAGGACAAGCGACAATAAAGGATTAAGCTTGTGCGACACCAATTTCAAAAATGCTATAAGATCCACCATGTTGCCGACTTCTGTCATGATATGAGAGTTCCAATGTTGAATGATGGAGGTTCTTCATAATGATAGGAGAACAATCAGGAATAATCACGTTACATGGCGTTTAATGTTGCGAAAAAAAAAAAAAAAAAAACATTCAAATCCCGCCCACGTGAAATTTTTAAATTTCTCCCATTGTTTATTTTTCGCTCTCTTTCTTTTTTTTTCAAAATTGTGACCCCTATGGGATTATGTTGGACTTAGATTAGTGACAGAATTAGTTTAGAAGCATTTTCAGCTCAGGGATTACAACATGCATAGGGAAACCCTTTCATTTTGGATTCAGGATTTAGAACAACCACCATTCGTTACCTTTTGAAGCCTTCATTAGTTTAGTTTAGTACTAGTTTGCTATTGCTGTATCTATATCTGAATAAAAGATGTCTCTTTTTATATGCTTTATTGAAATATGTCCCATTCGTCTCTCTCATGTCTTGTGCGATAGATCCATTGTTTACTGCAATCACCCCCTCGTTTTGATAGGTATTGATCGTTGTTGTGTTTCAATAACAGTTGTCTCTCTCGTCTTTCTCGTGCCTTGTACAGTGTATTATTCCACATATTGAAATTGTCTCTTTATATTATAGCTAAACATTATTTAAACACCCTTCATGCTACATCCAATAGATCCCTTGTTATTATTTCCCTCGCGCCCTTTATTTATTACATTCCATAAATCCTTTCTAATAAAATATTCCTCTTTATTCCTCACTCTCTGATCCATAATTGTGGCTATTTTATGAGTGCCCTATCAAACACCCGCTTTCTATCTTACACATTCACTATCTCTACTTTTTCCTAAATCCCAGCTAGTGGTTTGCGGTTCTAGGTCACCTAATATGAAATGTGGGGATATTTTTGTTCCACCAGTCAAGTTAAGGAAGCCTAGGTCATGCAGCGCGTATACCCTCCACTATGTTATATATGGTATATATATATATACATGTTTATTTTATTAGAAAACATACACAAAACTCCTTTTTGTTAAGGATTGTCTAATATATTTTCGAATTACTTTTTATTGCCCAACCTTTTTAATATTCTGTTTCCCCATTGGGTTCTATTTTCCCCTTCTCCATACATCATCACTTAGAATATAATCGCCAACTCCCCCCCCCGTCGAAAGTCATAGTCAAGTGCAAATTAAGAAAAAAGAGGCTTTTATTGAATAACGTATATAAACAAAAAAGATATATATATATGTACGCATCACCCAAATTTAAAAAAAAAATCCCCGAGCTATCCTAATATATCACTAAACTATATATACATATGTATACACCGACCAAAATAAAAAAGAACTTCCAAAGAATTCATCCATTCACATAGCTTGCAAGGTATTGGAATGGTCCAACCACAGAGGACAGTCCAAGAACACTAGTATCAAAATAACAATAATAATAATAAATCATCGTCGTCGTAAGTTGTAGCGTTGTGGGCGTTGATTTTGACCAGAAGATGCCTGTTGGTGATTCCTGCTACTGCTGCTGCTGCTGCTGCTGCTGTTGCTGCTGTTGCTTTTCTTTTTGTTGTTATGTCGTATGGTAGCCAGATCATCTTCATCCAAATATTCTACAGAGCCGTGTGCAACAGATTCTCTTTCATCATCATCGAACATATCGGGAAGTTCGATAGATGTCATCGAGCAGTCTTCGAGATTCATATAGGTGAGCAATGGGCAGTTCAGGACAACTCGGCGGATCCCTTTGGCCGAGATGCCAGGGTTGTAGTAGATATCCAGCGATGTGAGACCAGGTAAGTAGGATGCGATGGCATTCAAGGTGGTATCCGTGAGATTGCATCCATATAGAGCAAGATCGTCGATGTGTTGGTGAGTTTTCAAAAATGCAACCATACATTCGTCATCAATATCAGGGCAGTTATTGAGAAAGAATCGAGCCAAGTGAGGCCAAGGAGGAGTATCACCATCGTTGTCGATAGTAGCAGTAGAAGTGATAGCGGTGGTCGTTGTTAAAAGACGGCGTGCAAATTTATGTGTGGGATTGGTAATTGATAAGGAAGTCAAGCGATCGAATCGAGTCAAGTCCATCAGTGTGTCTTCCGCCGTCATCCAGTGGGGACCGTCATCATCAAAACTATCTTCAACTACAACGAGTTTTTCCAAGGGACAATTCGCAAGAGCGGAAAAGGTGTTGGCTGATAACGCGGTGCAGCTAGATAGATGGAGCTGGTTAAGTTGGTGGCAATGTTGACCAAGCGCCACCATGGATCGATGCGTGATGTGCATACTACCAAGATGAAGTTCCTTGAGGTTGGGACAATGCTGAGGTAGGTATTGAACGCTTTCATCGGTGATCTTGCGCCCATTGCTGAGGTTCAGTGATTCCAAATTATTGACGTATTTCATGAGAGATAGAAGCTGCGCATCCGTCCAACGTAAAGAGGATGGCAATTCACGAATATGCTGGCCAAGGGAGTGCGGTGTTGTTGCTAAGATGTTGAGGAATTCATCGAGCGTCGCGTCTCTTATCCAAGGATGTCGCCATATAAATGGCTTTGCTACTGAATAGAATTGTTTGTTGACAAGTGCACATTGTTTACGGTTGCTGGCATGAAGTAAAATCAACGACAAAATCTCGAGTGGAAGTTGGTCAACATTAAACATGGGATAATGATAATGAAGAAAAACAAGTTCTGTTCTATTTATGTGTCAAAAAAAAAAAAAAAAAAAAAAAAAAAAAAAAAAAAAAAGGACGAAGGCTGAAAAAATTCCGCATAGGAATCGAATATTTTTTATTTCGTAAATATGGAGAACAACACTAAAGAAATATATACTGTACAAAGGGCAAAAGGGAAGGCAAAAAATGAAAAAAAGATAAAGTTAAAGAATGGGGAGGGGAAAAGAGGAAGATATATATATATTACAAAGACAAATAAAAGTATAAAAGAGTACAAAACAATAATATTATTATAAAAAGGGAGGAGCAAATCATGGATATTATTCAACCTGTCCATTTTGTTGTTGGTAGGATTCCGGCAGATCAAAGTAATCAATGACATTAGCTCGAGGATGGTCTAAGCGTTCGTTCATGATTTGATTGGTGAAGCTGCTTTTACGACCACACACGCCAGGGGCGCCTGCAAGGAACCCATCGGCACGCATAGCTAACAATTTGTCGAGGATACCCAACCAGCCTGGATCGAGACGGGCGACATCATAAGGGATAGGTACAACTGTCCAATTGGCAGGTGGCGATGACGATGATGTTTCAGATAATGATGATGACGATGAATCAAGGTGGGTAACATGGACCTGTAGATGTTTGTATACGTATTGCATGGCTTGATGGTGATGTACCGTAAGACTATTGGGTGAGAATGACGCAGATGCTGGTTGCATTTTATCGCTTGTTCCATTGTTGAGAATCGCTTCCTCTACATCGTTTTCATCAAATACATGGGGGTAATCCGTCAAGAGGAATAATGTGGGTTGTTCCGTTGGAGTTGAGTCATCTTTGATTTCAATATCTTCGCTTGTTGCTGTCGTGTTTGTCGTCAGATATGTACGTGTATCGAAGTAGTCCACTAGAGAATGAGCACAGCCCACAAGGTTTGATGCTGGTTCTACCCGTTCAGTTCGCCAATGGACAGCCCAATAAGGTGACAAAGCGTTGGCAATTAAATCTGCTTGTGATATGACTTGTTCGCTGTAAGGAATAGGTGATTCTGCTGCAGGATTATGAATAAATGGGAATCTATATGTGAAAAAAACACGAAGTCAATAAAACTCCAGTTGATAATCCAAAGCACGTACCTTCGGTCATAGTAAACACTAAGCACCTCCACATTATTAGTAATTTCATCTTGGACACTCTCACCAGAGTCAGGATCACGGTAGACACCCATAAAAAAGTCTCTGACAGCATCTTCATAGTAAAGTCGTTTGAGCGGGTTGGCAGTTTCGTTCAAATAAAGTCGTCGTTCCGGCAAACCATTCATGTTGAGCAAGTGGTCAGCGACAAGGCAGTTTTGAGGTTCCACGGCGTGATCGCGCAAGTTCACATGGATATGCATTGACTGAGAAGTGGCAGGTCGGTCGATAGCTTGTCGTTCCAAAAGCCATTGCTTGAATTCAGACATGGTGATGTGTTGAAAGTGATCTTGATTGTTGAAGGCCCATGATCTTGAGTAGTAGAATTCGAAGTCGTTGTCCAGACAAGCACCCAGTCGACTACCACCCACATTGGGAAGCACTACAGTACGGTTCACCAAACCGGACATAAAAGAAAGTTGTCGAAAATGCATTTGAGCTTTCGACTCTATGGAAAAGAACAGGTTCCTTAGTTAGTTAGAGAGAGAGGTGAATAAAGGAGACGGACTATTCGTTTTATTACCTTGTTCCATAATAAATACAGGTAGAGTAAACCGACAAGGGCCACCACAGTATTTTTCGTCTATTAGCTGTCGTTTTAATACAAGATCTTTGTTGTCATCCTTGTCGTACATTGTTGGGAGAATCCATTTAGAAGGATTAGGTGCTGTGTGCCATCGATAAAAAAATCCAGTCATACAGATAACGATGGCCACCAGTAGTATAAACTGTATACGTCTGAATGGCAGCATGATATGAAGACAATATGAAATAAAAATATAAAGAAAAGGAAAGTGACAAGATGAGGAAGAAGAAAAGAAAAGTGCAAAAAAAACAATGAAACCCGCAAATAAAACCAGCCTAAAGCTTCAAATGATGATTTTTTTTTGATTAACTTTTTTTAGAAACCGGCCAAAAGTGGGCACAGTAGATCATTTCTCCTTTTTTTTTTCTTTATATTGCCATCAAGTATGTCACATTCCTTTATTGTATGATTTTAAATACTATTACTACGAGAATATACCTGTTTTTTTTTTCTGATAAATCCACACGGATAGACATAAAAAACTTTTGTTGGGTTGAAGGCTTTCATGAGCACTAGCCAAGTAAAAAAAATAAAAAGCGGATCGATCATCTTCTTTTCACCCACTGTCGATCTTCTTTGGATGAAGGTTTAAACGCCGAACTTTCTATAAGACCTGAGTTGTTGCTAGTATAAATGGAATTGTAGGAAGGCGATTTGTGTTACACGAGACAAATGGTTGTTGGGAAATTAAAGACGGTTGCATCATATAATATATTATAGCTGTAATCATTTGTTGTTTTTATTTTAATCAAAAAAGTGAGCACTACTCCAAGATACAACCACTATCCTATATAATAACATAATATGTCTAATACCTAATATCTAATATATAACATCTAACATCTAATAAGCAATAACTAAACTACATCTATGTGGCCTTGGATGCCTTGGTCGCCCATTGTTCTTGTGCTTGATTGACCTTATTTCTAAAAATACTAATCACCTTGGCGGGATCTTCAGCCTTGAAAATTCCGGTGCCAGCCACAATGACATTGGCTCCCGCTTCGGCGGACACATCAATTGTTTCCATAGCCAATCCACCATCCACTTCAATATCGAGTTGAGGGTATAATTCCCGGAGCTGTTGTACTTTAGGCATACACTGCGCCATAAACCGTTGACCACCAAATCCAGGTTCCACCGTCATGACCAAAATCATGTCCACTTGCTCAGCCACCGCGCCAATCACACTGTCCGTTGGTGTTCCTGGTTTAATTGCCACACCAGCTTGCATTCCAGCGTCATGAATTTGTTTGATCAACCCCAATGGATCTTGCGTAGCTTCAATATGGAAAGTGTACATTTGTCCGCCAGCCTTGGCAATATCATCCACCCATTGACTAGGATTTGATACCATCATATGACAATCTATTGAACAAAAGACACATATGTGTAAGCCATTCATGGTTTCCCCACGTCTTTGTGTTATGCAAAAAAAAAAGAAAAAAAAAAAGAAAACGAAAACTACACTTACCAAAATAAGCTTCAGTGTGAGGTCGAATAGCTTGAATAATAGGTGCACCAAGGGTGAGGTTAGGAACAAAATGTCTATTAACAGTTCAAATATCATGTTAGCTTTGTTTTTTCTTTTGATTTGTGATGTAATGGTGGTGGTGGTGGTCATAGTTTGTATTTTGCTTTACCCATCCATGACATCTAGTGTAAAAAGCATAAAAAAGAAGAAGAAGAAGAAAGCAAAATGGTTAAATGATATATATCGTGTTGTCACATATCTATCTATATATATCTTACCAAGATGAAGCCAGTCCGCACCATTTTTCGTCATACGTTTTGCTTCGGCAGCCAAATGGGCAAAGTCTGAAGAAAGCATAGAGGGTGAGATCTTAGCAAGAGGCATGTTGTTGCTGGATTGTAGAATTTAAGGGGAAAACAATGAAAAAGAAAACTGGTTGAGAGGGTAAACAATTGGTTTCCGAATAATTGAAATGCCGCCAAGGTACTTTTTTTTTTACCTAGCTGGTGCGCTTACTGCGACGGTTGGTCAACGCCGCCTCACTCCTAAACCGTCTTTTGAACAAATATGTCAGATTTTTTCTACAATCACATACAGTTACTGTACAGTACAGGGTGGATATACCCATTTGGCAAGGCAAAAAAAGTATGGAAGAAAATGTAAAAACAAAAGACAAGACGTATTTTTTATTCGGACGTAGATATAAACAATAACAACTAAACTATACTAGTCTAACAATAATATTATGACACATATCTAAAGTTGAGGAGTTTAAGGCTGTGTGTGGATGAGTGGAGAGTAAGAGGCAGTGCGGGGGAGTATGTTGTTGTAGAGTAAACATAATGTGAGATAACCTAGTCCAATAAATGTCGGTAAGCTATTCTACGGTGAGTTCTAATGCTATTATATAGCGAAAGTTATGAACTAAACCGGATCGATTTAACTGACAAAGGCTTTAAGAGAAGAGAACAGTCGTGCTGCCAATGTTGCATAGTGGCTGTTACTCTCATGAAATGAAAACACCATGTTAATGATGGTGAATAGTACTGACTGTTGTAAAAAAGAAAAAAAAGAAAAAAAGAAAAGGAAGAGAAACAAAGGTGAATTTCTTTTTTCTTTTTTTCTGGTAACGGGCAACTAAAAAATATTGCAAACCGAAGTCCTCACGAGAAGCCCAAGAAAAAAAGACCCGATTTCCAATCCCGCCCACGTGAAATATTTATATTCTCTCTCCCACCATTTTTATTTTTCGGCTCCCTTTCTTTTTGATTATTTTTTTCCCTTTATTTTTTCTTCGCCATTCAACTTCTATGGGGTCATGTTGAACTTAGAATAGTATCAGGACTAGTTTAGAAGGGTTTCAGCTCAGGGATTACAAGATGCATGGGGAAACCCTTTCATTTTGGATCTAGGATTCATGACCATCCTTAGTAGGCTTTTTGGAGCTGCTATTAACATCGTTTAGTGTTAGCTTGTCCATAGTTTATTTATATATCTAAATAAAATATATCTCTTCTGCTTACTTTAATGAAATATATCCCGTTAGTCTCTTCATTTCTTGTGCAATAGATCTCTTTTTACTGCCATCATCCTATATGATTAAATGTTCATTGTCGTTGCGCTTCAATACCAAACGTGCCAGTATTCTTTCTCATGCTTTGCACATTATATTATATGGCATTTTACATTCGTCTCTTTAGGTCAGTGCAGACCATTCTTTGAATATCATTTTGTCTCCTTCATGTTCTTCCAACAGATCCGCCCATCAAAATCCCTTGTTACAATGAACCCCTCGTCTGTAGTTTAGTATCTATCAATATGTTTCAAATAAAAATATCTCTTTTATCAGCCATCTATTGACCCCTCTGATAATAAACAATGTCGCAATTGTAGCAGTTTTCTGAGTGTCATACACAGTACTTTGCTCTCTATATACACATTATGACTACTAGGCAGAAGCGGAGTCTGATTCCATCCAAAACCTCACTTCAACAACCTCTCCTCACCCCCTGACACCCAGTAGATCTTGTACAAAAAGAAATATAAGGAAATGGCAGCAATTAAGGATTACTTTACGTTCTTACTGAACTGCACTATGATCGTAATTCATTACATTCGTCCGGTACAAACCCCGACGTTCATCCCCAAGCATTTTTTCATGCAGTCATGCGCCGTACTGCTTTACATACAACAATGCATACACAAACAATAAAGAAGTCATGATAAATAAGTGATGTAGTTTTTATTAATGAATGATGAATAAGACTATAGACGTAGAATATAAAAAGTAATAGTAACTAAGAAAATGGAAGGGGCCGAAAAAATAAAAAGACGAAGGCTATATAAACTAAATCAACTAAAACCTAGATATTAAAGATCGTCTTCATCGTCTTCACCTCGATCCACAAATACGCTGCCTTTCAGAGTAGGGTTATTCCAATCAATGCCACCATTCTTGTTGTAACTGACACCAGTGTTTTGGTTGGCAGCAGACATACGATTTCCATAGCGGCCACCAACAACAGGACCGCGTTGGTCATACGTATCACGGTAATCGGCACGGCGGGGTCGGTAGGCATCATAGCTGCCGCGGAAAGGTCGTCTTCGACGAGGTCGTTCAAACTCATCATCATCATCCTCATCATCGGCGTAGCTTCCTCGATAAGGACGACGTTGACGAGGTCCTTCATCATAAAAGTTCCTAAAATTGCTACCACCATTATCATACGACTTGCGGAAGTCGTAGCCACCTACATGGTAATTTTGGCCACCACCTTCTTCTTTTCAAAAGAAAAAAACAAATTGGTGTGTAAGTTCTCTCAAGTCAAAGGTGAATCATGGTATTTTAGATAATCCAAACTTACGTTGATTGTTCGCTGCTTTGGCAGCCATAGCCAGTTTCTTTGCTTGGCTGGGATGATGATGAAGGTACATGTCGTTGAGTTCAGCAGACGCGGTTGCAGCCAAAAGAGCCAAAGAAGCAATGATCAGCAAAGACTTCATGATGGAATAAACGATAATAAAAAAAAATAAAAAAAGAGTACAAATGAGTAAAATGGTAAGAGCAAACAAGTTAAATATGAAAGAAAAAGGGTGTCAATACCCAAGTTGTTTCGAATAAAAATAAATACCTGGAAAGAGCCTTGCAAAGACAAATCATAATATATGGGTTATGCAGACCTTGGGTGTAGTTGGATGGGTAGGTTTTACAAATACGAAAAAGAAGGAACCAAAAAAAAAATTTGCTCTCAAAACCCTGAGTAATTTTTTTCAATGGGTCGGTATTTGAATTTTCTGGCGAACAGGCCTTCCTGTTCACCCCCCCCGTCTGTGCATACCCATCCCTCTCCCTTCCCCTTCCTTGGAAATAAGGTACCTCGCTATCACTGTACCAGATTTCCTTTTTATTTTTTAAATATGATTAACAAAAGAATCTAATTTTCAAACAATAAGAGATATTTTATTTTTAATACATAATGTAGAAATAAACTAGATATATAAAAGGCACAACTAAGCAAGGTTTCTAATAAAAAGGCAATAAAGTACGCTATAGCATCCCATTACTAGACAGATACTCCAAGGCCATCCAAGAAGTTTGTACACTAGGTAGCATGAATTCGCCTTTTGTAATAAACCGTTTCAAGTCAGCTATTTCCACATTGTCCACCACTTGGATACATTCTTCTTCGTCCCTTTGTCTTGGTTGATCGTCTTGTTCAGGGTTGATGCAAAGATAAGGCACAAATCGATTTCTACCCCATTTCAATTCACTAATGCCATCCTTTTGTTCTTCGGGTAATAAAGATATCCATTCCCCACCAGTGAGCCTTGCTTCTTCAGATAGTTCATGTTGTGCTGATTCTAATGGACTAGTTTTTTTTCGAAATATAAATGTCAATCAAGAATCATCAACTATTAGTTTGGTAAACCCTACTTTTTTTATTATTTATTATTTTTACCTTTGATGTTTTCTTCGATCAACTGACCCAGACACACAGGTATATTTCTATGAAAAACAAACCCCTCGATGTCAGTAGGGCAATTCATCAATCCATTCACCCATTGTGCTTACAATTTCATTGGTTCCTTGAGCATATTCCTTCAAAATACAGGTTGTTTTCTATATAGATAGCAACAAAAGGGGATGTGTAGTTTATAAGTAAGAGTTAAACATATTTCATCAAAAAGAAGGATATATATTACCGATTTGGTATTGAAGGTAAACACAACTACAAAGGTAGGATAAGGTGTGTGATGACCAACCACATCCCATTCGATGACACGTCCGTCACTAAATTGCGTTTGTCGATTCCACACAGTAATAAACCTACAAAAGGGAAAAACACAACAATGAATTTTTGTCTCCTTTTATCTTCATCTATTGCGTATTACCTTTTGTGTGAAATCGTTTCTACTAATACTTTTGCCGCCGTTCCTTGCGTGTTGATATCAAGTTGAGTGTCCATCGTTTAAAAAAAAAAAAAAAAAGGGTTGCTGGGAAGAAAGTGGCCCCACCTCGATTTTTTTTTTTATATTTGGTTCGCACAAAGTTGAATCCCCGCTTATGCCAAAAACTTGCTGGGCGTTTTCTACCATCATAATGCTGAACTATATCAAATGATGTGTATGTGTGTGTACAATACCACCAAGGTAAAGGCAATTATATGTATTCACCTAAGCTTGCGTTTGCTGGAACGATATGAAATCGCGTCAATTGAAAGGTAAAAAAGGTACAATATATTTAACGCTGCAATAAAAGAGGTGTTGATCATGGACAATGCTATTCAAAATAAATTCTAATATTATCATACATCATTGTTGGTGTACATGCACCGTACGTCGAAAAAAAAAAAAAAAAAGTGGGTTAATAGTGAAAGGCAAGGAAAAATCAATCATGGCATACTGGTTCAGAAAAAAAAAATGGCTGATCAGTCTCTTCACTGAAATTCAATTACCGCACTAAGCCACTTTCGCATCGAAAAGAGGCAAACAACAAATTTTTCTTCTTTCTCTTTCTTTCTTTCATCATATATAACATGGCTGGCATCACCGTTAAGGACGTTAATCCTCACTGTAAGTAGTCATACAACCTTTCACAGATGACTATTGGGAAAAAGGGGTTATTTTGTTGTTGTTTGTTTGCTTGTTTCTTTTTTTTTGGTAGCTTATTTGTAGTGCAAAGATAGGGACGCATGCGATGGTGAAAGGCATAACAAAGATATGACTCTTGTGTTTCGTGTCATTCATCATGTGCTGTCTCAGACCACAAACAACTACCCACTCTCCCCTCCCCAACAACAACAACAACAACAAAATAGACCTTTTTCTTGATATATCAGTAACCATGCAAGTCCCTCCTTACTGACCATGACGCTTCTTTTTCTATTTCTTAGCTTTCATCAAGGCCTACGCTGCTTACCTCAAGCGTACCGGTAAGCTCGAAGTCCCCAAGTGGGTCGATATTGTCAAGACTGGTACTTTCAAGGAATTGGCTCCTTATGACCCTGACTGGTACTTCATTCGTGCTGGTAAGTGCCGCCCTACAAAAAAATTGGGTAGATAGGAACGTTGAAGGTTGGGAGTGGGATGAGAGGACGAGAATATATTTACTAACTAGTATTCTTTTTGTATATGTAGCCTCCGTTGCCCGTCATATCTACATCCGTAAGGCTGTTGGTGTTGGTGCTTTGAACAAGGTTCACGGTGGTCGTGTCAACCGTGGTATGCGCCCCTCTCACCACGCTGAAGGTTCTGGATCTGTCAACCGTAAGGTTCTCCAATCCTTGGAAAAGATCGGTGTGTTGCAAAAGGACAAGAAGGGTGGCCGTAAGATCACTCAAGATGGTCAACGTGATTTGGATCGTATTGCTATGACTTTGGCTGCCTCTGACGACGAAGAATAAATTTGATTATCCCCTTTCATTAGTTTTATTCTAGTCTGTTAGTTATATTTACATATATCTTGATTCATCTTTTTATTACATCATTTTGTCAACAAATAAAAAATATTAAAAAAGCTCAGATTTTATGTGTATCGTACCCATTTTGATTTATGGTAGATGGTGAATAGGTTTTATGAGGGGGAGAAAAAAGAGGATGTGTGAAGCTGGTATTGATGGGTAAAGGGGAACTCTTGCATTGATAGTGATGATGATATACTGACGTTGTTTGTTTTCATTTTGATTTTTTGGTGGACAATGACAATTTTTATGCTGTCTACAAGTATGTTGTCTTCGCTGAGACTATTTTCTAAGCAAGAAGTTAATAAACGCACATCATGTTATAAATTCATAGCCATTTTCATAAAGCGAGTCTGAAGATATTTTTTTTCAGCTTCAGCTCATCAACTACGCATCATGTTCCGTAACGATTTGATGTCAAATGTAGCTCGGGGATAGGTTCATCCATCACATCAGTGACTGGTGACCGTATCGTTCAATTACGCTATGAATCACCACTGCGCACTAAAAATGACAAAGAAAATAAACCAGCACTACTGTATCTAAAAAAAAAAAACGAATGTGGACTAAAGAAATGGAATGCATTGCTCATTTCAATTAGTATCCGCATGATTCATGTGAATAATTATCACTAAACGTGCTGTATGCTTGATAAGATAAAAAAAAATTATGATATCACGTATGTCAAAAACATGCTATTCAACTTAGGTCTCATATTTATCAGCGATTCACTGCAAATCCCGACAATTCTTGGCTAATTCTCCTTTTTTTCTTGGGGAAGGTGGGACTCACCGCATATTGAAGTGGCTTTGCTTAAATGGCATTATGAAAAACAAAACAAATAAAAAGATGCGGTGCAAAATCGCACAGTAAGGTTCATCGTTGGATAAGCAAACAATCTTCATCAGGCAATGATATCGAATCAATGTTACAATCTGCATTTAGAATCGAGATCAACCGATATCTAAGTATAGTATGGGGCGGTTTGGCTGCACAAAAAAAAAAAAAAAAAAAAAAAAAGCCAGCAATATCTTTTTATATAAACGTATCACCATGCACCCCCTTTTTTTTTTTTTATTCTTTCCCTCCAGTCGCTCACTGCTCTTTTCTTTTTTCCTTTTTTTCTCCTCCATCATATATAATGAAATTATTGCTTTTGATCAGTGTTCTACTGATCATTTCTACCTGCTACGCTTCACCTCACCACAAAAAGAAATCACCCCGACCGAACCAAACGAACCCCAGAAACGCAACCGCTAATAGATTATCATTCAAACAACCAACATTATGTGACCCTACCGTTGTTCAAGTACGATAAAGCAAAAAAGCAAAACAATGAATTAAATTAGGCAATTCTTACTGATTCTCCTTTTTTATCTCTATCCATTGCAAAATAGTATTCAGGTTATTTAGAAGTCGGTGAAAATGAACATTACTTTTTCTGGTTTTTTGAAAGTCGACAAAATCCTGAAACTGCTCCATTGACAATGTGGTTAAATGGTGGACCTGGTGTTTCTAGCATGACGTAAGTAAATAGGGACCTCACAAAAAAATATAAAAATAAAAGTAAAGAGAAGTGAATTTAAACATTTCTTGTTTTCATCAGGGGACTATTTGAAGAGGTTGGTGCGTGCCAACTCAATGCCGCAGGCACAGATGCCATCTACAATGAAGCTGGGAGCTGGAACAAGGTTTCTAATTTGCTCTTTCTCGACCAGGTAATTGACAGATTAAAAAAGAAATTGCTTGACAGCCTATTTTTAGTGCCATGTAAACAGGCGGGATTTGAAATGACTCAAAACTGATCATTCCTTTTTTTTATATATAAACAATAGCCAGTGGGTGCAGGTTTTTCTTATGGCAATAAAAAAATCAATTCGACCGAGGAAGCCAAAACCCGTGTGTATGAATTCCTTCAACTATTTTATGAAGCCCTTCCAAAATATCGCAATAATCCATTTCATTTGTTTGGGTAAAAAAAAAAAAAAATTAGTTTGTTTCCAAAAAAAGGGAGAGCCAAGCATTCTCATTTTTTGGGGGGGTTGGTTATGGTAGTGAATCGTACGCTGGTCATTTTATCCCCGCTATAGCAAGCTATATTCTTGAAAAGAATCAAGCACCTGATTTACCCATGGACCAACATATTAATATTGAATCCATTGGTATCGGTAATGGGATTACGGATGCATTGGTGCAAGTGTAAGATGAAAAAAATTTCGGAGTGTGAAACATGTTATGCTCACATTGGCTTTTTTTTTTCAGTCAATATGCGGAAAATATGGCTTGTTACTCGTCATGTAAGTCAACAATGACATCAATTGCTTCAGAGAAAAAAAAAGGAGAGAATTGAAAAGAAAAAAAGTGTTTACTTTATATTCTTTTGTATAGATGGACCCGTCCTTGCAGAAAAGGATTGCCATGAAATGAGGAGGAACACCCCGATCTGTGTCAATTTGTGTAAAACACCATAAAAAGCAAATGGGGGGGTACAAGGAACTGATCTTTCTTTGGTTGATTAATTAATTTGTAGTACAAAGATGTGATGACCAAGGTACAGTGGAAGATTGTAATCAAGCGACGGCTTATTGCTCCAAGCATGTGGAAAATATCTTTTACCGCTCAGGTCGAAATATTTATGATATTCGCGCTTTAAGCACCGGAAACGCTGGGACGAAATATAATCGATTTTTGAATACCCGGGCCATTCGCAAGAAAATCGGTGCCAAGACACCATTCCATCGTGCCCCTCCTGATGTTGTAAGAACATGTTTCTGACTGGATTTATCTCTTTTTTTTTTATATGCTCACGCTTATCTTTTTTTTCTTCGAATAGCATCGAAATTTTTATAACAATGGAGATTAGTAAGAGCAGCATTTTTTTCATTCATGCGGCCGATCATTATCATTAACTCAGCCTCCTTTTTTTTTTTTTTTAGCGCAAGAAATTTTGCACCAGATGTTGCTAATTGTCTTAACAATGGTTTGCGGGTGTTACTCTTTGCAGGAGATGCTGATTATCGTTTTAACTGGGTAATAAAAATGAAATGAGGGGGGGGGTAGCATAAAAAATTTTCAATACGCTAATTAATTTATTTCTTCCCTCTATAGTATGGTATCCACGGCTGGGCTCAAGTTTTCGATTTTAATGGCAGTGAAGAATATCGCCAACAGATTTTGTTGCCATGGATGATAGATGGTCAAGAAGTTGGGCAAGTACAATCAGGAGCAAATTTGACCTTTGTTCGAGTCTATGGAGCAGGTCATAAGGTAAGTTGGTCGATTATGCAGTGTCACAATAAAACATTATTTTATTCATACGTATTTATTTATAAATAGGTTGCATATTATAAACCGAAGGAAGCATTACAAATGTTCACTAACCACATCAACCACCTTCCAATGTAAATATGACATTTTAAACAGCACATACCCACCCATCATTAGATTGCCTCAATATACTGTACACTTTTTATATCATTGTATTAAATAAAAATTTAGAAAAGCGTTCTGTATCTTATTTTTTTTTTTTTTTTTTTTTTTTTGCTGCGAAAGAATACAGTATTATTGAATCTAACAGTAACAAGATGTCAGTTGAGTTTGAATTCACTGACATGTGTGGGGTAGCGAACAACTCTACTGTTATTTGTGGATAACACAATCCATGGTTTGTAAAGTCATGGTACAGCGATTTCAAAAATGCATTGAACGTGACCGTGCCTTTGGCGTACAAAACCCCGACCTTTTTTTTTAGGAACCCTTATTTTTCTTCCTTTTACTTTTTTCATTTTTATCTATTATACATGTATATACCTCATGGCGCGTTCTCCACTCAAAAAAAAGCGTACGCATGGCAACGCCTCAAGTAGCAAGACAACATATCCTCATGTACATTCTTCTTCCTCAATCAATACTCTTGCCGATATCAATCATAACCAAGACGACACAACCTACAGTGACAGCGATATCGAAAATTTTTGTGATATGGATGACTACAGCGATACCATTACGAAAAACGATCGGTCCATTTTCTCAAAACGAACATTCATCGATATTGATTCTTTGGAAAACGACAGTGAGGATGAAGTCAACAACAACTACGAACTAATTGACACGGACGACGATCTCTTTCACCAACTACCTTTCAGTGATACTGATAACGACACCAGCAAACACAACGACAAGAAGAAGGATTCAAAGAAGAAAGGAAAAACCCCAGTGTCACCCTCACTATTACCTTGCTCACCGTCATTGCCACAAAATCCCGAGCTTTTTAAAGGATCAACAGCAAATGGAAAACGGCGATTGGAAGACTCTGATGATAACGACGACAACGACGATAACAACAAGAATAAGACGACGAACACCAGCAGTGGATCCAACAAAAAACATACCCAGCATGAAGCAACACCGCCTCCAGCAGCAATAAACATTGATGATGATGATGATGATAACCACTTACCATCGATACAGGAAAGCATGCTTGAAGACGATATTGAGGCCACTCTTAGGCGACGTGAATCACTGGACAACAGATGGGACCCGGGCTCCAAGTACGAGGTGGAATCCATTCTCCAACACAAGACATATAGAGTAGGTTTTTGGGGGGACGGAGGGGAATCCTTATATGAAGGAACACCTATGCTAAAAGATAATCTTTTTTTTAGAACCACGTGGTCCGGTACGAAGTGAAATGGAAAGGATACCCCGATAGTGAAAATACGCTTGAACCAGCCGCGTCATTCCATGAGTAAGTATAGAGTGAAAATAATAAAAAATCGATAGTGGGGAAAAGGGAGAGCTTGGACAGAAACATACATATACTCATGGAAATCTTCTATTTTATAGGGATTGTCGGCAATTCGTATTACAGTACTGGCGATCATTACCAAAGGATGTCGTACGACCGACCAACATACCAATGGATCCGACTTGGATCTCCATCGACGACGACAATGAAAACGACAATGCGGCATCACTATCACTATCAACTGTAACAAAGTCACCCATGGCAGCAACAGCAGTAGGAGGAGCGGACGAAATGATCAAGCATGCTTTTCCGACCGAAGTGATCTCACTGGATGATGACGATGACACTGATTATTTGGACGCTATGGAGATGAATGATGACGATGACCCAATTTCAAGGACGTTAAGTAGTGACGATGATATGGCATTTGTCTCCGATCACAACAACAATAGCAGCAGCAACAGCAGCAGCAACAGTGATAGCGACAATAGAACAGAGCTTGGACTTGGCAACGGCACAACACCTACGTCTACGGCACCATATGTAGCAGCGGAAACCTCAACCAATGGTCATAGCAACAACACCAAAACGATTCACCAAACAATTTACCCGCTTATACCCATCATCAACGATGACGCATACAAATTGATCGCCAAGACGAAGAAAATCACACAAAAGGATATGGCCACCAATTACAAAAAAGATGGATACAAATTCATCTACTCGAAACCGGCTGGACAGATACTAGACGAGATGGATTGGACCGATGAGGACATGACGATTGATAATATCTTGCCTTTGAAAACAGATCAATCACAGCTGATGGCATATCTGACATGGTAATACCCAAAAAAAAAAAAAAAGCAACAGAAAAATGGAGGGACAGGGGAACATCTTTATTGATTGTTATTGATTATTGTTGTTATTTTTATGGTGTGGAGTTAGGCCGAACCATGTCAAGACGGTGCATCTCATTGAAGAACTCCATGACAAGTGTGCGAAAAAGGTAAATAAAGTAACAAATCAAAAAAAAAAAAAAAGGATCACTTGGGCTCACTCGTTGACGTTTTGGTGTTTAGTTATGCCTGTATTATGAAAAACAAATCCAGCATGCGCATAGTAGTTAGCATTCGTATAATATTGTATTTACATACCCAGATTTAGTTTTGAACTTGTCCATCAATAAAATATCCCTGTTGTTGCTCAGGTCTTCTTTTTTTTTTCTTCAAAAACATATATACTCTTTTCTTTGCTTTAGAGGATAAAAAGTGGGGAGGGGATAATGGCTTTCACAGTGGTGTGATAGAATGAATGCGCTTCGTTGGGAAGTGGGACGGGTGGTGTGAGCTATTTCTGTCCATCACTGAAATATTCACACTCCGCGTCGCTTGACTTTTTATTTTCTCCTCTCTCTCTTTTTTCGCTCTCTCTCTCTCTCTTCCTTTTCTTTTTTTTTAGGACATCAAGCTTCATTGGCAACTCATATGGAACGATAGTGATCTTGGATTAGTGTTAGAACTTGAATCAGGGGCATTTAAAAAATGCAATACAAACATGCATGGGGAAACTCTTTCATTTTCGATTCGTGACTTTGGGGGGGGGAATCACCAGCAGATTAGTCTTCTTTATTTTAAAATAGTGCTTTAGAACATTTGTTAGCTTTGTTTAATTATAGTTGTCATATTATGTCTCTTCATGTAAATAAAACATATCTTGCATTTTTATCATTAGTCTGTCACATACGTTTACTTATCTTGTCTAACGAGGTTGGGGTGTCAAAAAAAAAAAAAAAAGGGAGGAGATTAGATATGACTTCATCTAACTGTCGTTCTCACTAACTCTGACTAGTGAATATACACTGTATGTGTGTCTAGAAACAATTAACCATAAGCTATTTTCACACTTTGATGGGGACGGTATTACCAGAATGTGTATTGCCCAAAAAAAAAAAAAAAAAAAAAAAGGTGTTGCCTTCAATTCGTTCTCAGCTTGCTACATTCATGCGTCCGGCTATCCATACAATTCACATTATATATTGCTAAAACATTAATATATATAAAACAAGACATTTGAATTGGTAAAAAAAGAATCATATTTTTTATTGATTGTAATAACATTGAAAGATATCAATTGATCGGATGAGAGAATTATTGCGAATATAAGATTGATTGGGGGAATAATAGGTAACAACAGTATGTACAAGATATAATAGGTGTAGATAGTAGGTAGTTGGCATTTGTGGCAGTGGTGGCAAAGTGTTTGATGGATATGCTTGATGAATTGAATTTGTGCTTGGTTTTTTGAGGAAGCAGGAATCATGATAGAGACGGATATGAGATGCAAGGCAGACGTACAATGAATTTGCTTGGGCTATGATTGGGTAGTGTTTAGATAAATGCTGCTGCGGATAATGATGTTGTTCGCTTGATTTGCAGATGGTCACAATGTTCTTGAGCCTTGATTATGCCAGCCAATACCAAAGATTGCATCCGATCAAAAGGGGAGGGGAAGGGGAAGGGGAAAAGTGAGAAGTGGAAGGGGGACAAACTAAACTAATAAACTAATTTTCATTGTGGGCAGCTCTTACGTCTGTGATCCCTTTTCCCCGTAGGGTTGGAAAGATAAGAGTGGTATCATGGTAGTTGAAACTTATCGCTCCAGGGAAAAAAAAAAAAAAGTCCCTCCCAGGGTGGGTATAGAGATAATTTAGTAGTAGATTCTGAGTTTTTCAAAATTATGGTATTTAAAGCGGAGAACGTGATTGATAGGTAAAAAAGACGAGAACATGATGCTGTTGTTTAAAACCAACGAAGGACATTCCATCTTTTCAATTTCCACTTATCCAGACTGTTACATGTTATATTTCAACTTCATAAAAAGCATAGGTTCAATAGAACTTCTTTAGTCCTCATCAGTAAAGTATAAAAAACAGTCTCCAGAGAAATTTTTCGTGGCCAACCAAAAAATTTCAAGTCACCCGCACATCGCTCCCCTATGAATCATAAAACAAAAAACGGGCAATTCACATCCCGCCCGGTGCGCATGATTCCCTACTTCTTTTTTTTTTCCTCTTCGTCCGCTTTCCTTATTTTTTTTAAAAAAAAAAAAAAAAAAGGAACATCATATTTATTGCAGCCTCATTGGAATGGTGTTCATCGTGGATAAGTAGTAGCCTTAAGATTAGCGTCTTCTGGATCAGGGATTAACAAAATGCATGGGGAGACTAGGCTCTTTCATTTTGGATGCGTGATTTGGAACGCCCATTAGATTAGCCTTCATATATTAGAATAGTCCAATGAAAACTTTCTCTGGTTTAGCATAGCGTTAGTATAGTGCTATGTAGTTGCCATAGTTTATATCTTTATCTGAATAAAAGTATAACTTGTCATTTGATACACTTGGTCTCTCTCATTCACCTCAATTGTCTATTGACAGTAGCTTTTTTTTTTTTTTTTTTTTTTTTTGCGGACGAAAATGGTTCTTCGGCGAGGGGTGATATTGTTGAGTATGAGGGATAAACTAGATATGTATTGCTATGTAGTTGCCATAGTTTATATCTTCATCTGAATAAAAGTATAACTTGTCATTTGATACATTTAGTCTCTCTCATTCACCTCAATTGTCTATTGACGGTAGCCTTTTTTTTTTTTTTTCTTTTTTTTTTTTTGCGGACGAAAATGGTTCTTCGGCGAGGGGTGATATTGTTGAGTATGAGGGATAAACTAGATAGGTCTATGTTAGATAAATCAGATCACAAAAAAAAAAAAAACATTGCATGCGAATATGTGTTGATTGTATACAGTATCATTCGCAGATTGATAGTAAGGGGGTTGTTTGTGTAATGGATCATATTTCTGACAAAAAATAAAGTTTGCCTGTAGCCATGCTAAGCCAAAGGGTCCTTGTTTCCGTATTATTACATCATATCACACCATACCCCAAAATAAACACAAAAACAGGACAACCACTTGATATATATATATTATATATAGAAAAAAAATATTTGCTTTATTGATAAATTTGATGGTTGGGGAATACAAAGATCAATAAACAAGAAAAGAAGGAGGAGGGGGGGTGCGGATAATAAAGGAGGGGGGAATACAAAACTATACTATAAGTTTGAGTTTTCACGCTTTTCACTATCAAAAGTACGCCAGGAATTATTCATCACACCACGGTAGTTCCACATAGGATGTTCATGTTGTATGTTGTTCGCTGAATCCACTATATTAAACGTGAAGTCAGTAAAATGATGGAGACTTTTTTTTATAAAAAAAAAGGGGGGAATTACTTACAAGCGCGACAAACAATGCGAGTGTTTCTTTTGACATGGATATCTGCTTCCCAAAGGCTCCAAGCCCAAACATTTGTTGTGTGAGTGTCACATTTTGGCTGTTGTCTAAAATGAGCCAATGTCCAAGTGATTCCGTCGTCTCCAGAGACCTCTAATAATAAAGAAGAGAGGTGAGAGTGAGTAAAGATGAACATTTCGTTGTATGGTTATCCCACTTACCAACACGTTGGATGCCACGGCCACCACCTATATCACAAGCACACGCATACACACATAAAGAACGGATTGAGTCAACATGGCATGTGTCGTTTTCGATTGTATATCCTTACCAGAAAGTGCATAGCCCCGTACTTTGATGGGTCCACCATAATTCTTCACCATTCCGTCAGGAGGATCACATACATACGATTGGACATTGTATTCACCTATTGAGGCCACTTTGTGCCAATAGTCTGCCGCCTGTTGTTCAGTTTCAACCTATTCAGAAGGAAAAAACGGAAAAAAAAGAAGGGGTGAAATGGTGAGGTCACGCGGGTCATCATCCCCCCCCACCCCCTGTCTGATTTTTATTTTAATTTTTTTTTACCTCGTTTGGTAACACCTTGTAGTCTTTTCGCTGAAAATATGATTCAGATTCGAAGTCTTGGATTGTCATGGATTTCAAGAATTTAACAGATCTAGCGCCAATGTAACCTTTGGAAAAGGAAAAGAGTAAGTAAGAGAGTAGAGCATTAAGATATTTATATATAGGGCATACCTGGGACAACCACCCGAATAGGAGCTCCATGATCTCGAGTCAGAGGTTCACCATTCATCTATCATCATTAGGAAGGTTAGTCAAGGAGCGGTCATCGTAAAATAATAATTGCCCTTTTGATTACCTTGTAGGCCAATAAGACATCACCGCATTCATCCCTATTCAAATATAGTCAGTATCCCTGTTATCATTATAACATAAAACTACGTATCCAACAGTTTTTTTTTTTTTTTTTTTTTTTTTTTTTTGGCTTACAGTGCCTTGGAAAGTGGAATGGAAGATCCATAACACCGATCTTCTTCACACTACAAACTATAAAAGTTAGTATGAACAAACAAATATAGGGGGGGGAGAAAAATACATTTACCTGTTCTACTGATTGAAAAGCTAGATGAAGAGAGCTTATATTTTCTAGTTTCTTGTCGATACCAATAGAAGCAAGCACATCTTTGAGTAGACAACCAGTATAAGAAGCATTTCCTATGGCGCCAGGGCCCCAAATAACCTATCGGGAGAGTGTGTTCAGTATGGTTGCACTTTGGTGGGATTTTCGTCTTTTTTTCTACTTACACCTTTTGTAAATTTAACCTTGTGTAATCCATCTCGTCGATTCCCCTATTAAAAAAACCGAAGATAGGAAGAATTAGTATCACCATGAATCGAAAGTGGGATTTTTATGCAATTTGTACAATAAAAAAAAAAAAACTACATACAGCGCACTAGCATAGAAAATTTAAACAACAGAAAAAAAAAGTGTGAGAAATCATTGTGGGAAAAAAAAGAATACAAAAAATAATATAATGTGGGGTTAAATTTTACCTGCATTGCCATTTCTATGGTTTTTTCCTTGAAGTCAGACTTGAGTTGTTTCACAGACACCACAAATTCAGAAGCCAAGCCGATGCCTTTGATGGAGATGGTATGGTCATCATTCAATTGAGGCAGTGGACCATGAGAGCGGCAAAAGAAGTACTTGGTTGGTGTGAGATAGTGTTGAACAAGATTGGGTAACTCTGGTTCAGCATTAAAAGGCATATCTTTACGGACTATCAGTTGGAGATCGTCTCTGGAAGGTTCCGATTGATAGTCAAGTGGTTTGTCTTTAGGCATAGTGTGTGTGTGTAAAAAAAGAAGAGAGAGAAAAAAAGGGAGAATTCATTTCTCACAAAACTGGCAACCGTCTGAGCGGTCATTTTTATGTGCGTGTTTTTCAAATCCCGCATGCGCATTTTTTTTTTCGATGCCATGTGGGTTGCATAGAGAATGATGAGGGGGCGGTTTCAAGCATTCAGCTCTTCTAAAAACATGTAACAAGATGAAATAGGTAAGACTAACTGAATGACTGAGATATTCAGATGCCTCTTATTTTATTTTTATTTTAAGGACGGAGAGATTTCAATCACTATTCCGAGAGACAAGGTAAATATAAAATAAAATAAAATAAAATACACTTTTTGCAAATATAGATAATAATAATAAAAAGCTGAATACAATTTTATTTCAAATAAAAATCTAAATCTAAATCTAGTAATATAGGGGAGAAGAGGAAGAAGAAGAATATCTAATCTAGGCGAGTTTCTTTTCCTTAGTTCTAGTAACCAAGTGTTTGCGAGGAAGGTATTTGTCACCGACGATGATCAAAGGAATTGCCAAATGGCCTAGGAAGTAGACGCTCTTGTAAGCGGTCCAAGCCTTGGAGAGTTGCAACAAATCAAATCCAACCACCGCATAGTTTAACGTCATGGAGCAGAGAATCCAGGCAAGAACCTTGGCGATGGCTGCATAGAGATGGTTTTTGGCGATCAACGGACCCACCACAGGCGTAAGACGACGGCGAAGAACAGATTCACATTGGGTATAGAAGAATTCACACGCAAAGGTAATGAAGTAGTTGAGATGGAAGCCATGCCAGACAGCCAAAAACAACAAGGAGGCCCCTTGAGAGATCAATTTGCTTCCCATAAACTTGAGTCGTTTGAACACATAATACTTTGTCCACATGTTGGTGTTGATATTGAAGGCGCCAATGACATGGTCGATCGACGTGGCGGTTTCGTATTTCAAAGGTAAAGTATTGGCCAATCCTCCAAACAATGCCCGCCCTTCTGCATCTTCGCCATCATAGGTAATACCGAATAAAACACATGCACCTATATAAATGAAGAGAAAGAAGAGAAAAAGAAAAACGGCATGGTCAGCATATTTCTAAAAAAAATAGTCCCTTTTTTTGGGGTTGTTGTATTACCTTCCGTCAACAACCAAACACCGAGATATTTGTTGTAAATGAATTTGCCAGTAACCCAGAAAGTCCAGCATCGAGATAAGAACGGCAAGTTTTGGTAGTCAGAGGTTAAAAGGTAAGAAGAGGGATAAGAGGCACCCACCAGTTGCTGCATACCAAGATAAAGAATAGCAAGAAGAACACATCGCACCATATACCGTTGTTGACCTTTGACAGTTTCAGACCAGTCCGTCACCTTTTTGCCCAAATAGATAGGGTTTTCAATCCATCGGCGGTAAAGAGAGAAGGAAAACTGGGGACCGACAATGAAGGCGCCCGGGAAGAAGCAGTAGGCCACGACTTGTTCCACAGCAGGGAAGGTGTAAAGTGGTGTATCGACGTCAAACGACATGGGTTGGGGGTTCTTTGCCAAGGTGTCCGTGGAGGGAGGAGAAGGTGTCGCTGACGATCCGTCCATATAATCAAAAGCAAAACCCATCAAACGCAGACAAAGAATACATTGCGGCATGGTCCAAGAAATATCATAATCGTCTGTGGCTGTAAAATAGTATCCCAAAAGAAGCCAAGCGGCGTTGAGCGTCCAAACCAACCCACCAGCCACCAAGCGTTGTTTCATGGTTTCACCCACATACCAGCAGATAGCGTAGCTAATAAGCACTGTCAAAAGGGAATGGTAAATATACACACCGTTGAAAAAGAAAGAAAGACCGAGACCAGATACCATAATAAAGAAATTGCGATCGTTGACATTGGTGGTCGTCTGTTCCTTTGGATGGCGTACAAACAAAGCATTGTATTTGTTAGCTACAACATAGGCCAAGATGACAGTGAGAAGCAGCCTTGCCGTGGATTCAGGAATACCTGTCAGCCAATAAATAATATAACTGATAGGATTCATATCACTAGAATATTTGGAGGGAAAAAAAAAAAAAAAAAAAAAAAAAAAAAGGAAAAAAAGTGATTTGAAGTATTTTTGATGGGTTTTAAAAAACTTTAATTTTTTTTTCAACTGGGGGAGAGACAGATCACATGTACTCCACCACAAAAAGGGGGCAGCCAATCTTTGAAAGACCGCCCATCTTCACTGGCGCAAAAATAAAACAATTTTTTGAAACGTGAACGGCTCGACTTTTTTTTTTTTCCCTCATTGTTGCTCTCGTCATGGATGCTTCTTACTATTGCCCTGCCTACGCGTCTTTCTTTGGTTTCGCTGGTGTCTTCTCTGCGGTAAGAATGTCATATCCTTTGATTATACCGTCTAAGTTGAATATGAACTAATAAAAATTGTGTCGTCGTTTTCCTTTATATATATGTATGTCTGTATGTATGTCTGTATGTATGTATTTAGATGGCCTTCAGCAGTATGTCTTCAAATTATCAATGACCTTTTATTTGAAAAATATAAAACCCAACCCCTTATTCTCTCTTTATATCTCTTTTTTTATTAGCTCTAGGCGCGGCGTACGGAACGTTCAAAGCTGGTATTGGCATTGCTGGTATTGGTCCCTTCCGTCCTGAACTTGTCATGAAGGTAAGGAGCCCAACGAAACCGCTGCCTGTGTTTGACATTGGATTTGCTTTTTTATTATTACTACTCTATAGTCTTTAATCCCTGTTGTCATGAGTGGTATTATTGCTGTTTATGGTTTGGTGGTCGCTGTATTATTATCTGGTCAACGTAAGCTTATTTGTATGAAATAGCGATTTGAATCTAGTACTGACTTTATCTAATTTAGTTTCACCTACGGCAGGCTACTCTTTATTCTCGTAAGCATCATCATCATAATTGAGAAATTCCGACAATGATCCAATATTTCCTTTTTTTTTTTTTTTCTTTTATATTTGTAGCGGTTTTATTGCTCTTGCAGCTGGTTTATCGGTCGGTATGGGTGGTTTAGCCGCTGGCTATGCGATTGGAATTGTTGGTGATTATGTAAGTACCAATGACAGAAACGATCTCACAATCTGATTAGCTTATCATTTTCTGTATTGTATACGTTTTACAAACATAGTGTGTCCGCGGCTATGCAAGAGAAAGTCGTTTGTTTGTCACTATGGTCCTTATTCTCATTTTTGCCGAAGTCCTTGGTCTCTATGGATTGATTGTTGCATTGATTCTCAATGCTAAATCTGATAATGCTATTTGTGGATAGAATATGATTCCCCTTTCCCTACCCTTCATACCTCTTCTTCCCTTCACCTTTGTCATTTAGTATTGTTACCCCTCCCCCGTTTTCTTTCCCATACAAAACAACACACATACACATCATCATAAAGTTTACACATACAATGAATTGACTCTGTTTATTATTACACCCAATAAAAAATATTCATACCAAAATCAAAACTATCAAAATGTCTATGAATAAAATATTTGTTTTATTTTGTGAAAGGATTCAAACTAGGATATATGTATATATGAAGGGAGATGACTGCCAACTAAAAACTATATATTGAATATCTAATTTACATGTTAGCGGATGGCTGATGTTTCTTGAATAATCGCAAGGCATTTTGAGTAGTATGATCAACCTATAGAAAGCAATATAATGGGAAATGATCATTAACAAAGAAAAACAAATACAACATCTGTATTTATATCTATTTCCACTACGTTACCACTGTTTCCACTGACACCGATTTGATCCTAGCTATTTCTTCAGCCGATATTTTGATGTTTTTTGGTTCATTGTCTTGGCCCTTCTCTGGTCCCAGTGCTGGTGAATCGGATTCCAAGAGTAATGCGGTGATAGGTATGGTCTTGGCCAAGGTTTCTTTTTGAGGTGACCGAATGATGGATGGTGGGATTGAAAATAAAACCCTTTTTCGACGGCTTTCTTGGTATAACTCGATCTATAATGTATATAATAAAAATAATAAAAATAAAGTGAATACCTTGTTTTTTTTGGGGGAGCTTTTGCAGAGTATGAAAATGACTTACTTTCCATCAAATGCATGCATATTGACCAGTGTTGCGCCACAATCATATAGAATCGATAATGCATAGTGACCAGCAGATCTACAGTATATATTAAAATTATCAGTCATCACATCCACTCAAATGCGTGTGAGAGGGCATATTACCTTGAATGCACATTGATAGGTAATCCATGCTTGATCGCCAGTTCAACTTGCGCTTTGAATATGTCAGATTGGATTTGTCGTAGAGTGGGTTCATCTTGCGTCACATTATTGGCATTTTGTTGTAATATATGTTTTGAAAAATCCAGTCCAACTAGGAAAATAAAGAAGTGTATGTGCATTGAGCTTTCATAAATAAATGACCTTGTCGTTTGATGTGCGCAAAGAGGAGGGAGTGGGGGTGTTCTCACTTACTTTCACCAATACAAACAACAGACTTGTCCTGAATCGCTTTTTCCAATATCGGTTGAAAGCTATTCCAGTCGTCCATCGTCACAGAACGTTCGCCGGTGGTCGTGTATTGCACAGGATGGAGTCCAAGTGATGGCCAAATCATTCCGTCAGATTGCGTCGCGAGTGTCATGACGTCGTTGGCATCGTCGATTGTTTCCGAAACGCTAATAATGTGTTGCACACCGGCCTCTTTTGCTGATGTCAATATTTTCTGTAGGAGTTTCTCGTCAAAGTTTCTACTTGTGATGTGAGCGTGGACGTCAATCATTCGGAAGAGGATTCAAAGGAGCCCAGATGATTTGATTTTTTTCAGCGGCCTTTAAAGAAAAAATCCAGGTCTTGAAATAAAACCCCCCCTAAGGTGCCTCAGAAGGTCCAAATGACAATCAACTGTTTGATATAGTATACCCTAGTATAGTGTAGTATTGTCTAGTCTAGTATTGATCATTATTGTCTACTATTCAATAAAAAATAAACCTATTTGCATATGAATATGTAATTCAAAATTGAATGTATGAAATATAGAAGAGGGGCAATCTAATGTGGAAAACAAACTAACTGTATGTGAGCGACTAATGATAAAAAAAAAAAAAGGACAAAAATGCTTTATTCATATGTAGATATAAATATATGGTAACTAGTACTGAGCTGAACTAAGCTAATGAGGGTTCAAAGACATAACATGAAGGACAAATCTATCGGTGGTCCCAGAACACAAATCCAAAATGAAAGGGTTCCCCCAAGCATGTTTGTACTGCATTTTTCAAAATTCCCCTAATTCACATTCTAATATTAATCCAAGATATCCATTGCTTCATTGAGTTGTTTCTTGAAAGAAAAAAGGAAAAGAAAAAAAAAATCGAAAAAAAAAAATCTGATAGAAAGCAATCCAGTAATTCAAAGTCCGTGTACGGGAGAGCAAGAAACTTTCAAATGACTCGCACATTATGTATATGTATAAATGTATTGGTGATTCAGTAAAAATCATTTTAATTAAAACACCTTAATCAAAAAGTTGAGCAATTAATAACATAAAAATAGAAGGATTGGCTACTATCACTAGTATCACTAATATCAAATAAACATCAATCATCAGTTGATAGAGCATGTTAAATAAAAAATCAATAACTATTTATAACATATTCCATCAACCAATGAGATATATGAATGAATTGTTAATGGTATTAAAGGTATTGATTGACCTCTCCTCCAATAGAGAAGTACGATATAAGTAAATGAAATGTTCCCTGCTGTATTTCTATCGTCCATTAAATCTCCTAAAATGGTAAACAGTATTGTTTTCTATCAAAAACGACGGTATCTGACAAAGTTACTGGCACCAATAATTTTAAAAAAACCATTTTTTTATGTCATTTTGCCAATACATATGTTAGTTTGTAGGAAGTCTATTTCTCTTTCGTTAGGTTTGTACAATACGCCACGAACAACCACCGCCATAGATCAATTAGTGGTCATTTTTCATTAAACCAACCCATATACGGGTCTCCCCTTACTTATGATAGTAGCCGCAATTGTTTTACACCCTTATTTGCTCTTATCACATTAATAAAATGATCCAATGGTTGTAAAAAGCTCGATCCGAGGCATATCACGTGTGGGCAAAAAAGATGTTCCTTCTATAATACATTCAAAAAAAATTGTCAGTTACGGAGCGGTGGCGTAATGGCTATCGCATCGGATTGCAGATCCGCAGGTTCCGTGTTCGAATCACGGTCGCTCCTCTTTTGCTTCGCAAACATATCATTTCTTTTGTTTTTTTTGTCGTTTTGTAGTTTTGTATAATTTACGGCCAAATTTTGTGATCAGGCAGCTCGAAAATTGGGTTTACTTAAGTTTTGTTGGACAAATAAAGCGCTACGATCAGTTTTGGCTGTTAGACAGCACTTGCTTGTGTTTTTTGTAGTGTTAACGGCTAATTTTAGTTATTCGGAAGTATCTTGGATTTGTTTTTGTAATGTTTTGTTTTTCAGAGTGAGCACCAGAACCTTCAGGGTGAAGTTCAACCAGTTGTAAAGAGAAAGAGAAAAAAATAAAATTGATTTGAGAATTCGAAGTCCGTTCAGGGGTATTATTTCTTCGAGAGAGAAATAATTACAAAACAAAGCAGTGTGGGTATAACCATTTGGTAAGACACATTAAACATATGGGAAAGAATGTAAAAGTAACAAGACACGACATATTTTATTGAACTGTATTAAATATAAACTGACACACGCTTGAGCCAACTTCGGAAACTAACTTTCTAACTCGATCATAATTTTGCCGTCTTTCTATCCAATCCTACACGTCTATTGCTACCCTATGTAACCCACTTGAATATAAGATTGCTTATTGTAGTGGACGAAGTCGCCTTGGTCTTTTGTCGTATTCTTTTTCACGCACACATACCAGTTTTTTTTTTTTTTTTCTATGTGCATGTATACCCATTCAGCAAAACAAACAACGTAAACGTATGACAGAGAGTCTGAATAATAAATAGACACAAGTCATAGTTTATTTGGATGTAGATTCAAAGCTATCACAAACCAACACTAAACTAAACTGTTGGTGTTTCAGCAATACTAAGGTGAGACTAATCTAATGGAGTCATGGAACCACAAATTCAGAATGAATGGGCTTCCCTATGGTAGTTGTATTGTATTTTTCAAAAATGCTCCTGATTCAAGTTCTAATACTCATCCAAGATTACAAGCACTCCATCGAAGCTGTAATGAAGGAAGAAAAAAGAAGGTAAAAGGAAAAGACAAAAATTAAATAAATAAATAAAAAAAGGTAGGCGGAGTGTAATTTTTCTCTGCTTCCATATAGCATCAGACTGAGCACTGATCTCAACTGTTGGGCCCGAAGGGGCTGCCCATCATAGCGCGAAAAGGACAATATTGTCTAACAGCACTTTTTTAAACAACACAAAAAGAAAGCCCATGTCAACTACATTATTTAGCTTTATCCGATGGCACTTTTATTATTTATATCATAAACACCAAAATGCCAATCGTACCTTTTTAGCTTTTATCAACATTCATCAATAAAAATCCCAGTACGTTGTGCCCTTCTTTTCATTGACCGTCTTTTTTCACTATGTTTGTCTACTTTATTTTGTCTTAATGTTATTCGCTTGATTTTTCTTCTTCTCATGGGTGGACGATGGCCGTTCATTATGCTCAGCTACAACAGATAGCATACTCGTCGAATATGCATGAAAAAAGAAAAAAGGGACAGAGAGGAAAAACAAAATTGATGGCATGTATTCGTGTCATTCTTATTAAAGCTATTTTGAGCGAAGAATGGTATATTCTTCCCGGTACAATTAAAGCCCATTCTCAGAGTAAGCATCAACATTGCAAATTTTAATTTATGGGTAAATCCACAGCTTGAATAAAAAATAGCGGGAATTTAAAATAGTTCTGAAGAATCCTCCTACAACATTTTGCTCCTTTTTTCATTTTTCTTAGCTTTGAATCTTTTTTATTTTATTCATTCCATCTTTTTTTTTTTTGTTTGACTCTCATCGACTTGATATTATCATGACAGGTATTAGATAAAGGAAAAAAGGACCTGGTTAACGGTACTCACTGCCTTTTCTTCCGTTTTCTTCCTCTTTTCTTTCTTTTTTTTTTTTTTGCTCACTTGGAATATATGTCATTGAACATCAAGATCAAGGTACTGGTGTAAGTGAATAAAAAAACAACAACAAAATATATTTATTGTTTGTATCTGTGTTTGACACGTTGCTTTATTTTGTTTTGATAAAAGATTTCAGTAGTACGAAAGAAACTCTTAGGATATGTGGGGTTTGCCAATCTTCCCAACCAGGTCCATAGGAAGTCGGTTAAGAAAGGGTTTGAGTTTACCACCATGGTTGTAGGTAAGACAAAAACAATACAATAGGGAGAAGGGTGAGGATTTGATGCAGGGGGTAGCAATGTAAGGAGGGACGAGGGAAGGTCTTCTTTACCTTACTCATACAATTGTGAAGAGGAAGGTCTTCTGTGTTATGTATCCAATATATACTTTTAAAGATTGTACCATTTACTAACAAAATCTTTTCTCTCTAGGTGAATCTGGTCTTGGGAAATCAACACTTATCAACACACTCTTCAACACAGCATTGTATCCCCCGAAAGAAGACGTTGAATTGACACATGAAGCATCTCAAACTGTTGAAGTCAAATCTATCACCTCCGACATCGAAGAAAATGGCGTAAAACTTCGTCTGACTGTGGTAGACACGCCAGGTTTTGGTGATTTTGTCAACAATGAAGAATGGTAAGTACGAACAACTCCCCCTCCTTTTTGTTCGTCACGTTACTAATATAGCCTACGGATAGCTGGAAACCAATTTTGGATAGTATTGAATCTCGATGTGACGCTTACTTGGAACAAGAAAATCGTGTCAACCGTCGCAAGTTAGTAGACAACCGTATCCATGCTTGTCTCTACTTTATTTCTCCTACTGGTCATGCGTAAGTCTTTTTTTTTTTTTTTCATCTTCAGAAATACACTCTTGATATGATAGGTGTCATGATCTTCTTGTATTTACTTTTTTTTCTGTTCCTGAAATAGATTGAAACCGCTGGATATTGAATTCATGCGCCGATTACATACTCGCGTCAACCTGATCCCAGTGATTGCAAAAGCGGATACTTTAACCGAAGAAGAAGTGTCTGCCTTCAAAGAGCGCATTTTGGCCGATATCAACTATCACAATATCCAAATCTACCAGGCTCCTGCTTATGAATATGATGACGAAGAAACTATTGCCGAAAACCGTGAAATCATGTCCAAGATCCCATTTGCTGTGGTTGGCACGGACAAGGAATTCGAAGTCGACGGTCGCCGAGTACGTGGGCGTAGCTATCCATGGGGTGTCATTGAAGTGGATAATGAAGATCATTGCGATTTTGTCAAACTTCGTCAAATGTTGATTCGGTAAGAAGATCCATCAAACTTAGTCCCTTTTTTTCCCACCCCCATCAACTCATCTTTTACTTTTTTTTGTTTTGTTTTATTTATATAGTACGCACATGGAAGAACTTAAGGAATACACGAACGATGTTTTATATGAAAACTATCGCACCGAAAAGTTAGCTGCTATGGGTATTCAACAAGATCCTACCGTCTTCAAGGAAGTCAACCCTACCCAAAAGATGGAGGAAGAACGTATTGCTCATGAACAAAAATTGGCCAAGATGGAAGCGGAGATGAAGGCTGTATTCCAAAGCAAGGTGCAAGAAAAGGAAGGCAAATTGAAACAATCTGAAGAAGAAGTAAGCTCGCCTCCCCAAAAAAAGGAAATGCATTACCGATGAAATATTAATCTTCTACTCTTTTAGCTGTATGCCCGACACAAGGAAATGAAGGAAGCTCTTGATAAACAGCGTATGGATTTGGAAGAGAAGAAACGACGAATGGAATCTGGACGGCCACTCACCCCTGAAAAGACAAAAAAGAAAGGATTCTCATTCAATAAATAGATTAGTTTTCTTAGTTTGATGTTTATAGATATGATATTCCCTCTTCCTATCCCCCTTTTTATTACTATGATACATTTTATCTATTTCCCTCTACCTTACTTTATTGACCACCCTCTCTCTATCTTATTATTCTATTACTTCTCCCCTTTGTTACTCATATCAAACAATAAAATTTTTTATTTTAAATAGCATCAATGATGACTGTTTATGATGATGACTATAATGATATGTCGAGAATATTATTTATTGGGTGGCACGGGTGGTGACATTATTTATATTTTTATGTATGATAAACGTCTTAGCAAATATATCATCCGTCCGAATATCACATACGTTTGACTTGATTCAAAGGTATTCCCAAACGAGCCACAAAGATTAAACTAGTAGGAGTTGTTAGGGCCCCAGAGTAATACATGGTAAAAATGCAAGTCAGAGCTAGCAGCGGTCAATAGCCTAATCGAACGATTTGTCTATTATTCAGTAATTCTTTTATAGAGAATTTAAGAAATGTCCCCCTTCCGCTGAAGAAAATGTCAAAATTATCACACCATTCAGAAAAATAAAAATGTAAAGATAAAGGTCATCAAAACCGCCAATAAAAAGATGAGGGTTCAAATGTGATTTTTATTGAAGTCACGCTAGCAATTCTATTAAGGGGTGTAGTTAGGTGTGTGAGTTTGGAAAATGTGTATAGAGTTGTGGGGTATTGTGAGTGTGCGAGAGTATTGAGGAAGGGTGGTTAACGTAGTGGTCGGAAATGGCATGGTTGTGGAATAAAGCAAAACGTAAGATGAATCAAATTCAAATAAAGAGGAAAAGCTAATCTATGACGAGTGACATACTATTATACAGTAAAGGAAGGGGGGGTGGAGTCGGGTACCAGCACATGTCGATTTGCTCCAATTCCGAAGCCGTCCTGTTATCGATATTGTAGGGCGTTGATTGCTTTAAAATAAAGAGAAGGCCCGATATTGCATGTGTCGAACAGTGGTGGTTGATTTAAAAACAAGAGAGACCAACCGTGCTGCCGTTGATGAATGGTGATGGCTACTATAAAGAAAAGAGAATCAGCCATGTGAGCGATGATGTATGGTGTTGATTACTGTAAAAAAATAAAAAAACGACCAAAATTACATTTCAAATCCCGCCCACGTGGAATATTTATTTTTTTCTCTCACACCTTTTTTATTTTTTCGGCTCTCTTTCTAATTTTTTTTTTTTTACCTTCGTTTTTTCTTCACCATTGTGGTCAGTATGGGTTATATTGGACTTAGAATAGTGTCAGGACTAGTTTAGAAGCGTTTTTAGCTCAGGGATTACAAGATGCATGGGGAAACCCTTTCAATTTGAATCTAGGATCAGAAGGCGCCATTAGTTGGCTTCTTGGAACCTCCATTGGTTTAGTTTAGTGTTAGTTTGTCTATAGTTTGTATATACATCTGAATAAAATATGTATCTTCTACTTCTTCTAAAGAAAAATGTCCTACTTGTCTTTTTCATGTCCTGCGTACTAGATCACTTTTTTACTACCATCACGCCTTTGATCAGTATTGACAGTATGACTCTTCAGTCAAAAATATCTCTTTATTGCCATTCTCATGTATTCTACGGTATATTAGACATCTTTTTTACAATAGTACCACAATGCTGGTGTTAGCCATACTTCAGAGCTCTTTATAATATCGCTCATTTTACCTCCATTAGATCTCTTGTTACAATGAATCTCTGTCGTTAGTTTTAGTATCTACTATATTCCTTCAAATAATAAATGTTTTTTCTTTTTATTATTATCCATTATATATTGATCAAAGTAGATACAGCGACTATTTTATGAATGTTTTAACACACTCCTGCTTCCTCGCTCACACACTATGACTTCTCATCCCCCACCTTTTTTTTTTTTTTTTTTTTTTGAGTAAAGACCACCGTTGGGCGTTTCATTAGACTAAGCATACATGTATATTTTGTCAATTGATAGCCATGACTATCACCAAGAAATAAATTCTGTCGAAATGGCTATTCCTTTCTGCATAACTGCCCAGTTCTTACTTAAACCCAAGTTCTGTTTGATGTCACTGTCTCTGCTATTCTGTATTTCAACACTTTTCATTTTTCAAACTGTGACAACTTGATTAAACAACACGCACATACATACACACAGCCACGAGCTTTGCTTCGCCAGTCAGAAAGCTTCCTGGTCATATGTTGGCCAACCCTTATAAAAAACCCCTATCTAGCCCAGCACTGATATCCGAAATACCCTATGTTCTGTCCATCCCAAGAATCGATTCAATTCAATTCAATTCACTTCAATTCCAAAATATTTTTTTTTAAAAAAAAAGCCAAAACACGCATGGTCACACCCATTAGTCTACATCAAGTATAATACATAGCATAATCATTCAATATATGACAAATGGAGTATGTTTTATTGAGGAATAAGAGAAATAAAATAAAGAACATAAATGTGACATCTAAAAAGAACTATGTGATGATTGTATACGAGGGTGGTTGAAATAATAACAACAATAAAATAGAATGACAATGAATGAGGAGGAAAAGGAAGATGAAGTCGACTAGCTCTATGAGATCTAGAAAGGAGGACGATCGACTTGTTGGTATTGTTGTCCGTATGGCTGGGGGTTACCATGAGGAATTGGAGGAGGAGGAGTGGCAGTACCAGCACCAGCACGTTGCTGTTGTTGCAGAGGTGTTTGGCTATGGTAAGAAGATTGATGGGAGAGTTCATCATCGCCGATCAGTTCCTTGACTTCCCAAACATTTTGTTTTGATCCGACCGAAAATTCCAAGTCTTCTTTGGTAATTGAGTCCCAATACTTGTATACCATCATCACCGCCAATAAAGTACAGATCGCACCGAAAAACAAACCGTCCACGTAATGCTTGACTTGATCACAAATCACCACAGAAAAGACAAACAAGAGAATGAAGCCAATGACAAAGAAAGCAGTACCGAAAAGAATATCACCCAAAGGCCATCGGTCATCCAACGTATTTACCACGAGAATAATTTGGGAGATCACATAGACGATAAAGCAAATACCATTGATGATGAAATAAAAGACCCACAAAGCGCCAGGAGATGAGTATGAGAAGGGTGATATGTTTTTGAATGTACAAATGGATATTGCGCCCACAACAATGAAGAGGATGAATGAGCTAATACGTATAGACTAGAGAGTAAAATCATCACCATCATCATCATATAACAACAATTGTGTTAGTACTATACGGGTAAATCCAAGCCCATCCGCATGACCCGAACGCCCTCCCCCCTATTTTTTTTTTAGTTATTACCCATAGCGATAAAGGTGTACCATCTTCTGCAAACTGGAAGCCGACAAAACCATTCAAAAGCAAACACCAGAAAGTAGCACTAATAAGACCCATATGAATGGCGGCAAACCACTATGTAGATAAAATAAAGAAGAATTGTTAGTAAGTTGTCATGATGACATGTACAGTTGTCATCATACATACCGGATATACTGGAGAGGAGATGGGAATAATATTCGTGACAAGAAACATTTCCATAAAGGTACAAAGCATATAGAGATAAAAGAACATGACTATTTCTTTACGGCCAACAGCGGTATATTTGGATCGGATATGGTAAATCATGATGGCTGTCATGATGATCGCCACGATATCAATAATCAGGGTCGCTAGTGGACGTCAAATGTAAAGATAGAAGAAAAAGACGGACGAGGTCAGTACCGTACAATACATTACAAAAAAAAGGGAAACTTCATACACTTGGTGCACGTCCTTCATGGTACTTACCTGGTTGAAAGATAAGATTTCCACCGAGATCCACGTTTCGAGAATAACAAACCGGTTCAATCCCATCGTACTGACCGATAAGGGGACACAAGCTTAACGCCACCGTTCGACAAATACCATCAAAACTAAAGGCGCCAAATTCGTACGTAATGTCCACCATGAAGAATAAATATAAATATATAAATAAATAAAAAAAGAAAAATTGGGCGAAGAAGAAAGAAAAAGAAAAAAAAAAACAATTACAGAATTTTAAAAATAGGTGAAAGTCCAAAAAAAAAAGGACCGCCGGCGTTTCAAAAATATAAATGGCCATAAAATGGAGCGGGACCGCCAAAATCACTTTCCCGTAGTAATGACATTGATAATGACCAAGAAAAGGCAATGGCTGCTGTGAGATTATTATTGTACTCACTTTTAGTATATCACAACGACATTTTTTTACCGAGAATTAATTTTTTTTTTTTTGGTTGGTTTTTTTTTTTGCTTTTGATTATGATAGAATAGGGCATAGTTCTTTTTTTTACCAAAATGATCATTGGTAGCACTACATTTCGGCAAAATTGAAACAACGACACATTGAATTGCGAAATGAGGCACCTTTTGTGACACCTTGACAACTTTTTTCCACATGAGCATTATCGCTTTTTAGTCTTGATGGGATTCCATTTCGCACCAAGAAGAAAAAGGGAAGAATCTGAACAACAGAAATTAAAATATAATAGGAGAAGTAACTTTAATGACTATATAACCTTTTCTCTATTCTATTTTTCTTTTCCTTTTTCTTTTTCCTCTTCTATTTTTTATAACCCTATCCTCTTGCCCCTCCCCTTCCTTCCTTTTTTTTTTTTTGCATCCTTTCCTCTCATTTATTAAAAATGCGTGTTATTGGTTTATTTGTATCGATCAGTTTGATGATCGCAAGTATTCAAGCTCAAGGTGTCAGCCCTACTGGTAAAAAAGACGGCACTGCTCTATACACTGCTGGTAGAAAACTCGCTGTTGGCGACTATGAATTTATTTCGGACAGCAAGAAATCTTTATCCATGGTCAATCCCAAGAACTTGCTTTCTGCTGTTTCCGGTAATGACAACAGTGTCTGGGAACTCAGACAACACAAAACCACCAAGTTTTTCTCCCTTCATTTAAAGAATCAAGCCGATCTCGAAAAATGTGTGTCAACACGCTGGGTAAAGAAGTTTAAAACAGTAAAATAATGATCTTGTTTGAAACGCCGCTCTAATTGACTTTTTTTTTTTAAATTAAATTGCATGACAATATAGACTGTTGGTGATAAGGATTCTGGTGGTGGTTATCCTGATGCTGCTGTGGTAAGAATACATGCATATTAATATATAAATGTATATGGTACTGATTAATATTATATTTTATAGATGTGGCAATGTGAAATTGATGGCTCTGATCCCAAGTCTACTGGTGGTTACCAAAAGATCTACCCTCCCAAGCAATTATGGTTGGCTGTACCTGACCAAAAGAACCGAGGTCAATATAAAATTGTATCTGCTTCTCATCTTTACGATATGATCCCCAGATGTATTTCTCAAAAAGCTATTGACGGCGGTACCACCCTTGCTGAATGTAAAATTGACAGTAACGATGACGATCTTCTTTGGACCATCAAGAAACATTGAACACGCTATCCTAGTCAATTCCCCTAGCTATATACACCCCGCCTTTTTTTTTTTTTTTTGAAGTCAATAATAAATAGTTTATTTGATCAAAGAATATCTATTGTCCATAATTTTATTGGAATCATAAGAATGAATATGTGTACAGTAAATGCAGAATAGACTAAAAAGGTAAAAAAGTATGAATGTAACACTAAAGAAATGAGATCAAACTAAACTAAGGAGAGGAAGAGGGAAAAAAAAAAGGGAGACCAGGTAATTAAGGGTAAAAGAAAAATAATAATTACTACAACTAAATAACCAAAGGCCAGCTTTTTGTAAAGATTCCCGTTTCTTGTCACCTATTTGATAATTTGCATGAACCATCATAGGCACCATGTCATAAATTGTCTTCAAAATATATCCGTCCATGAGGGAAAAGCGTCAAACCCAATAAAGCGATCTTACTCATTTGATAATCGAAATTCATATCGTCGATAATTCTATTGATGGCACGTTGTTGAGTCGCTTTGAGTTTATTATCTTGAATGATGAATCGAATCCACCAAAGATGCGTTTGCTGGGTCAATGTGGGTCGCATGATGTAAAATCCAGAGTTGAGAATCCGCTGTTCCGTTTCCTGCGTAAAGAGCATTTCTGTGATAGATTTCCGCACATCTAATTTCATTCGCAGGTTAATCATAGATTGAATCCGAGGTAAACAACAATATCCACATCACTAAACCAAACCGTGGTCCTCCATGTACAATAACCGTTCCACCACCAGCCAATAATTTCGAATGTATGATGGGTGCATAGTTTTTGTCCAGTCATTCCGCCAGACCACTGCCAGTGTTTAATGGAACCAATCCTCGGGAATGAGCACCATATGGTCTCCGTAGCCTTGTTCGTTCAGTCGATCCACCAATGCCTTGTCCATATGGCAGACACCAAAAATCGTCCGTCGAGTTTGGTGCGCTTCTACGACATTATCCAGTTTAATGTATAATCCAGCATACTACCATTTGCCACTGCCGTCATTAAAATTGCCGTTTGCATAGCAGGAGAAGGAGGAGCAAAGACAAAGTCAACTTGATGGGTTGGTTGAGTAGATTCTCTTCTTCAGCTGTTTTGTCACCGTTGTAAAGTGGTGGTGGTAATGCAGTAGATCCAAGGGTATTATTGTTGCCCAATGTAACCAAGTGAATTTCGCCAGTGTATCAAACGTCAAGAAATGTCTACTAGGTGTGTCGTGGATCTTGATGGATATTAAAGAAAGAAATAATACGGCACCTAGCAAATTGACAAGGAACCTTTTCCACAAGATTCATTCAGTAACAGACATCAGCGCAAGTATGGAAGTAGAGCGGAACGAGTGAGACAAGAAAAAAAAAAGGAGTACATGCTCCTTCAAATGCCAGCGATCAGCATTTTAATATTTAAAAACCCGCTTTTGGACGTCAGCGCTTGTCAATAAAGCGATGCTTCGCAATCCCCTCCTCTGTGCAGACCTGGCTCGGCAACAAGAACCAGAAAAGTTGATAGTGGCCGGATTTTGTTTTCCTAAAAATTATATTTGTAGCGAAAATAAGAAACACGGAGGCCACGTGTGTATCTTTATATTCTGGTATGAATATCTACGTCATTATGCAATCGCAACAACAAAACCTGATTATGCTGCGTGTCGTTAGTTCTCTGCATGTAAAATGTAGCATGTATTATATTTGTCCAAATATTTGATCTCGATAAAAAAACCACTCATTTATGTAGTTTTCAAGATTTTTTGATGCGCATTTTGGCATGTTCGTATACACCCCCTTTTTTTTTTTCCTAACCCTACGTCATTGTTCACCTATCGATAGTCCAGAGGCGCTTGGGTATTAAATGTGTTTCATGATAAACCTGTCTGTCTCATATTTGGCCTGAGGCGCTAAACTTACCCCCTTTTTTTTTTTTTACACATTCCACTTTTACCATCAGATATATTTCGCTGTCCAGATGCGCCAAACTACCGATTTATGTTTTACGCAGGAAACTATTCTTCAGCAACTTCATGCTTTCATGAGTATATTTAATCTATTCCAACACACATATATAATTTATGTACCTTCCACTCCAAAGTTTTCTAGTAAAGAGTCCTTGGCTATTTCTCTCGTTTGAACTGATGTTTAGAAAGTTTCGCAAACAATGTAGCACCACTGGTCGATCAGTTGGATAAACACCATGCAAGTCAAACCACGATCTTTTTTATCTACTGTCTCACATAATTGAACGAAATGAGTGAATATCATTCAATGGGCTAAAGTATATTTTGCTACACCCGTAGTGCCTTTTTTATTTTAATTCCCGCCGTATAATCGTTGAAACCGGTTTATTCTGTTATATTTTTTTTTCTTCCCTTTGACTGCTTCCGTTTGAGAATATTTACTCATTATCTGTCTATGGTAAGAATATGGAAAAAATATGCTTTGTTTTTTATTCCTTTTGGTACCACTAGAAGAGGAGAAGCACAGGCATCTATCGCTTCACTGTTTTGACATTGACATTGACATGACTCCATCTATATCATCTTCGCACTAGTCCAATACTCTTCGACCTTACTTAACCGCTGTTCGCTCATCTTTGACAGCTGCTTTATGTATTGAAAACTTCTCCTCTCAAGTGGCCGAAAGACACAATGCACCTGAAGTTGAATCTGGGTAAGGAGAGATGATAAACTCAAGGGATACTGGAATGGTTGGTTACTGATTTTTTTTTCTTTTCTTGTCAATTTAGTAAATCCAAGGAAGTGTTGTTGAACTCATTGGTAGTTAGTAGAAACGAAAATGAAAAGGTATTGATAGAATCATCAGTCAACTCGATTCGTGTCAGTATCAAAATTAAGCAAGCGGATGATTTGGAACGTATATTGTGTCACAAATTCTCTCGATTCTTGATGCTTCGAGCTGAACATTTTGTCATTTTGCGTCGGGTGCCAGTAGAGGTAAAAAACTTTCCAAAACGTTTAGATCTACAAAGGGAATGTTACCTTTCTTACTTTATTTTCTTTTTATTTACACCGATATATCCTTGTTTTCATGTGATCACTTTTCTTGTGTCTTCTCTTAGGGCTACGATATCTCCTTTTTGATTACCAACAAACACACGGAACAAATGTACAAACACAAATTAGTGGACTTTATTGTGCATTTCATGGAAGAAGTCGACAAGGAAATCTCGGAAATGAAACTCAGTGTCAACACAAGGGCCCGTATCGTTGCCGAAACCTATTTAGCTCAAGTAAGTCAAAACGATATCTGTAAAGATACAATCGGTGAACTCATTTGCCGCCTTTTTTTCATGTAGTTTGCTTGATTAAATACTTCCTTTCTATGTTGCCGCCCTTTTTTTTTTTTAGTTTTTATCTTTCCATCTTTAGTTGATGTAGTCCTCCCTTCCTCCCCCCCTTCTTTTTCTTTCTACCTCCTCATTCGCTTCCCTTAGTTTAGTATCATCACATTTTATTTTATTTTATATATCACCAATAAAGAAACTTTTTTATTGTATCACTATGCTTTTATTTTTATTTTATTATTATGTCTTTTTTGTGTTGTGTTCTGCTGACGATGGTTTTGATGATGCCTATCACGGTTATGATACGATAAAATCAGAGATCGGCATCACATAACACTATATGAATACTAGACTGCCTTTTTTTGAGTTTTTTGTGTTTCAGTTTGTGGGGGGAGAGGAGGCGTACATGGAAACGTAGGGTACAGTAACAGGACATAAAGTCAACTGAGAATGGAAGGTCAAAGTGGAGGGATGCATGAGTTTTTTGTTTTTTTACGAGGACGATGGCTGTTGGATGTGTGTCTGAGGCGGGAAGGGATGTTTACTTTTTTTCTTTTCGGGTAAAGTTTTCTTTGGTCAGGTGGTTTATGTATACACTAAGGAGATAAAGCGAGGCGATAATGGTCATGTGGTAGTACCGTTGCGTGCTTTAAAAAAATAAAGAGATGACCTTTTTTTAGTTACATGAACCAAGTTTTCAATCTACACTCTCTGAAAACGTTTATTGGTCAACTGCAATTGGTTCTGATAAAATGTGGGGTTTTGTTTCTGCCAACCACTGCGTATCGTTAAAAAAAGTTACTTGGTTCAGTCCATAAACGCGGACTTCCAAACTAAACTAAAGTTTACCAATCACTGTGCATTCAAGCATTGAATTTTGTGAGACCTACCATTGGTCTATTTTATTTAGAAAAACGACCAGACCTTTCCCCACCTTTTTCCTCTCTCTTTCCATTTTTTTTTTCAACTTTTTTTTTTTTTTTTTGTCGCTGGCGATTCTCTATACATTTACCAAACATACACTTACAAACACTTATATACACAACCCCTTTACTTTTTTTATACTTTTTTGTACATCAATATGACAACTTTTACACCTATGGATGAAGTCATTTCACGTAAAAGAAAACAAGAACCTGCCAACTTGTCGGACTATGTCTACTCTTCTCCAAATTCGCCATCCCTTCCAGTGAATTTACCAACATCTGATGTTATGGATCATGGTCATGGACTTGGTTTTGATTCCATGCTGAACTCTTTTGAATACCCTGCCGTGACTGATTTTCAACAACAGCCATTTATGCATCATGTTACTGACCAATTTACCAATGGGCACAATTCAAGACGTCATTCTGTTGCTATAGGCGATTTGGATTATCATCATTATCACACCCTCAATGCCGAAATGCCAAACAGCTACAACAACGACAGATTTGATTATGTGAAGCAAGAACCTTTGGATAGTTTGGACTGGGGGAACTCTGACTTTCAACATCTACTTGGCGGTGATGGTGATCATGGTACAGCAATTGGTGGTACTACTTCCATTCCCTCCTCATTTTCTTCTCATTCAAGTGGGACGACTTTTGACAGTATGGGTACCTTGGATTATCCTCCTGCAACTCATCAACGTACAATGTCTCTTCGGTTGGAAAACCTGTCTTCTTACCATGACCATACCACGGCAGCTTCTGCTTCTCCGACCACTCCCGTCTTTTTCTCTCCCAGCTTTTTGGACTCGCTCAGTACGTCAACTGAAGAAGATGGAAACAGCTTTACAAATCATTCTTTTGTGGACTCAATGTCGATGGCTGGACCTGCAGCTGGTATTACTGTACCATCTGCAAATGGCGGATTTGCTACTACTACGACCACTACTGATAACCAAGGACTTCCTTCTGACTTTATGGTGCACCCTGAACAATTGGCCATGTTTACAGCAAACACAACAAATCAGCAGCAACAACCATCTGGCATGTGGGCAATGGAATCCATCCCAAACGCAACAAAACGGCAATCCATTTCAAAACGACGACCAAGCGGCAGCAGCAAATCCAACAAATCACCCCCACCTTCATCACCTGCAAATACAATGTCAACTTGCTCGCCTTCTCCTCCTATCACACCATCTCAACACATCAATGGGTTTGATTCATTCCACCATGCACATCCATCTATTCCTGAGGAGGACGACGATACAGCAACAACGACAACAGCAAGAAAAGCGAAGGCAAAAGTGACCAAACCTAGAAAGTCAACACCAACAGCTACGACTCGAAGGGCAGCAAATAGTGCAGATGACGATATTGATGATGAGGATGACAATGCTATTGAACATCGGACAGTTGCAGAACGACGCGCGAAAAACAGTCTAGTCTCGGCACGTATCATACAAGGGGCGAATACGGCAACACAATTGAAACCATTGATCCAACAGTACCTTTTGTCCGATAATCCAAGCGCCTGTGGTGAACATTCCATTACTCTTTTGAGCAGTAAGGTGGCACAAAAAAGCTACGGGACTGAAAAAAGGTAAGAACTCGTTTTTAGAGTTATTTAAAAACATTACATGGATTCACATATTAATTACCATTATTTTATTATTATTATTATTATTATTATTACTATTTACATTAGGTTTTTGTGTCCACCTCCTACGACAATTTTATCTGGGGCATCATGGTGGACGAGCAATGTGGATGGTCAGGATGATATAGCGACGACGAAATTTTATCGATCTTCTTCCTCCTTGTCTGGTGGTTCCGGTGGTGATGGTACTCTTTGCGCACCAAAGCTCACTATTCATATATCTGGTGAACCTACAAGTCAAAATGGCTCTTTGGAGTGGCATCATGCAAATGGATCAGTGATTGATAATACATCCTCCTTGGCTGCTGCTGCAAATGCGTCTAGTTTGGGTCAAGCAACCATTTCTGGAAAATGTGTGTCGAAACAACTCCATATCAATGATGCCGACGAGAAACGTCGACGGGTCGAGGTCATGGCCAAAATCCAGCTCGGCAACGGACTTCATCTCGGTACTCTTGCAAGCAAAGGCATCAAGGTCATCTCCAAACCAAGCAAAAAACGACAAAGTGTGAAAAATATGGAATGTAAGTCGGAGACAAAAAAAAAAAAAAAGAAGGGTGACCTGGGACTCACTTTTTTTTTTTTTTTGATATGATGTAGTGTGCATTCATCATGGTACAACAGTCTCCTTATTCAACCGCATTCGATCTCAAACGGTATCAACAAAATACTTGGGTGTATCTAATGGCGAATCCTCCTCATCAGCCAATGACAGCACAGGGGCTTGTTTTGTAGCTCGTACAAGCTCATGGGATCCTTTTGTTATTTGGATTGTGGATACTTCACGCTCACCGGAACTAGCATCTACTACTCAACCAACTATGCATCATCACCCTCTCAATCCTGACTTTCCACCCCCTCCCGCTATCGCTTTACAGTCTGGACTCAGTCCTCAGGATCCTGTTGCTCTCCATTACAATCAACCAGTGGTGCTTCAATGTGTCTCTACGGGTCTTGTCAGTCCAGTGATGGTGATTCGAAAGGTGGACAAGGGAAGTGCAGTACTCGGCGGCAACCGTGTGGAAGATCTTTCTGGTATTACTGGTGGTGAATGTGGTGATGAAGCCATTGGTGACCCAGTCTCCCAGCTGCACAAGATCGCCTTCCAGATTGTGCAAGACCCGTCGGTGGCTTACCACAACAAGGCAAATTATTACCCACATCCTCATATTCATCATCCAACCATGACGGCTGCGTCTTCTGACTGGACCTTACCTCACATATCCCATCCTGTCACGTATCTAGCTTGCTTGAACGATGTGGTTGGCATGCACAAAACAACAACTCCGCGTACTTTGATATCGACTCGACCTCCTGCAAGTCCTTCAACACCAACCTCGACTCAAATTTCTCCTTGGGCAACTTCCACCTCATCCTCATTACTTTACGATAACGCCAACGATTTATCCTCCGTAGTCTCATCAGAAATAGAACCAGCGGGAAAGGTCGTCCGTAAGCGTCGCGTGTCTTGTGATGTCGTCGGCAAGTCAGGCAATCATCTCGTCAATAGCAAATTTACTCTAGGCGGCGGTGCCAACTTCGGAAAACCATCCTCCAGCAACAGCCAACGTCGACGTGTCAACTCACTGAATGATGTACCTACCAAGGCTACCACCTCCGCAACAACAACAGCAGCAACAACAACAGCGGACGGGAATATTGGGAGCAGCAATGGAGGACGACGTGGTAGTGTAGCTGCAGATCGTCGAACAAGTATCAGCTCTGACAACGGGAACCCTGTGGATGGCAATTGTTGGACGGAAGATGTCTCAGATGCTGCTGTTTGGACCATCGTTGGCACAGAGACATTGACGTACACGTTTTGGACCCCACCAACCACGGCGACGACGTTATCAACCTCCTCATCACCATCCTCTTCTTCCATGTCGCAACAACTCCAGCAACACCAACAACAACAAGACGACGGCGATGATGATACATCGACGATCTTTAATAATCCATTCACCAATCCTCACTATAGTCATCCCATCACGCCGTTCCCTGTCATCGATCACGTCAACGCGCCCACATCCTCCACCATGATGATTTCGGGTGAAAATCTGGCAAGAGACCTCACTGTTTGGTTCGGCGATGTCAAGGCCCCTTCCACGGAATACAAGTCAAGAGATTTATTATCATGCAACATCCCCGATGAATCTGAACTGGCGGCTTCTTTGGTGACGCGTGCCGATGAAGACGATGCGGCGCTCAGAAAATTACCGATTTTGTTGGTGCGTGGTGATGGTGTGGTGTATCGCACTGGTCAATTCTATACCTTTTAGTTAGTTTCTCATTTGCTTTTTTTTTTCTTCCTTTTTTTTTGGGTGGGGTGGTGGTGGTGGTGGTGGTGGTTATTCCACACCCATCTCCTCCCTTCCTCATTATTGTACATTCTTCTTTTTTAGTTTTATTTTTATATGCACTATGTTGTCGTTTTTTTCTTATGCCCTTTTTGCTCCCCTTGCACTCTGCAAAATGTTTTATGATGTATAGTTTTTTTCTTTTCTTATGTATTCAATAATTTGTTTTGTATATAATAAACAAGTCCTTATTTTTTATTTTTATTGTTTGTATGTGTCTGTGTGTTTATTTGTTTCCAAAGTGAAAAAAACAAGTGTCAAGTGATTTATTTGTTGGACAGAAAAAAATAAATAAATAAAGCCATCGTATCTATGTGTGACATGATTCTATTTAGTTACTTCTTTTGTCGATTCGAATAGTTGTTTTGTTTAATCAATGTTGAACGAGAAAACAATATGAAGTACCGGCCCTTCAAAACAAAAAAAACAAAAAATCCATGCTGATTTTTTTTTTTTTTTTTTTTGTTATTGTTATTGTTGTTGTTGTTGTATATTTAACATGCGTATTTTCATTACAGTTATTCTTCTGACCAGGTGAGCACACACACACACACAAAAAAAAATCACAGTCCCTTTCTCTCGTCTTTTGTGTATCACTCTTGCGCGGAAAAAGTGAAAATGCTACACTCTTGTTTTTTTAAGATTTTCTAATTTCCATAGTGTATTAAATTTTGGTTTGACAAAAAAAAAAAAAAAAAAAAAAGAAAAAAAGGATATGATGATCATTATCCTAAAGCCAAAAAAGTGATGACAGAGAAGGTGATGGGGCAGTGACTACAAAAAACAACATCCAAAAATAAAAAAAAAGACAAAGTGAGATTGCCTATACCCCCATTTTTTCAAGAGGCCACTGTAGGACAATTCATGCAAAAAAAAAGTACAAGGGAAAACGTGATTTTTAATAGTTGTGGACTAAGGTTTGGGGGGAAGGTTTGGGGGGGGGGTCTTTTTTCTTTTTCTTTTTTTTTGGAGTAAATGTAATTGCAAATCTTTTTTAGGAGAGAGAATGGGATGTGGGTGGGGGTAATGGGAGAAGAGAAAAGGATAAAAGTAACACTACAAAAAACTACTAAACTAAACGAATCGGGGTGTGGTGGGCACATCGTCATTGCGTGGCTTGAGAATCATCACAGTGAAAATCGTCATCAAAGTTTGCAAATTGGAACCAATCGGTAGGGGGCAGATCATGCGGCGAGAGCTCAGAAGATGGTAAGTCCATGAGATAAGGTAAATCATCGTCCAAAGTACTCGTCATGGCCGTGGCATCTGAATACAAAAGGGATGGTATATCAGCCGTCGACATTCCCCATAGGTTGCTGTTGCTATTGTTGTTATTGTTGACATCATTGCTGGTATTGGGCGCTATCGCTGCCGTCGCTGGCGTCATAGGCATACTTGTTGTCGTTGATGTGTTTGCTACTGCTACTACTGCTGCTGCTGATGTTGTTGTTGATGGAGCAGTTTCCACAACATCAAAATCATCCCAGATGGGCTGCTGTTGTTGTTGTTTTTGTGATGAAGAAATAGATGGCTGAGAAGACGTAGGTTGTAATGGGTAAGTTAATGGATTTGTTGGTACATTGTCGTTTAATTGTTGAAAAATCAGGTTGGCCATATCGTGTGGTTGTTGGTTTAGGCGAGGTCGTTTCATGAGCCGATCGGTACATCTTGGGCAATGATAAATATCGTCCAAAATCGCATCGTTTGCACCAACACAGTCCAAGTGAAGCCATAGCTGACATTCATCACATTGCACCATCATTTTTTCATCGTCAGTAGGGTGGTCACACACGCAATGGACTCCACTTGACTTTGATCCAGTTGGTGATGATCGAGTGGGAACGAAACTGGTTTCTAGTTGCTGTTCATTAATGATTGATTGTTCGCCTTGTAGTTCGTCATCCATTGGGGCAGTCATTGTCATCATGTGGGCTGACTCTTGCTTGGGCTGTTGAGGGCATCGGTTGAAGTGATAGGCCAGGCCATTTCTCGTTTTATATTTCTTGCTGCAAGGAGTACAAACATAGGCTCGGGTACCTAAAAAAAGTAAATAAATTAGCGTCAGGTATGTAATGAATATATTTTCATTTGGACTTACCATCTTCAGAGACCACAGGAGAGACAAGTGATGCTTGGATACGACCATCGTTGCGTGGAGATTTGACTTCGGTTTTTGGTTTCGCCCTTCGTTTTCGTTTCATATCTTTCTTCATATTGTTCAAAGCAGGTGGCGGTAAGGAGACAGCTGATCGTTTTTCAGGCGAGCCATAATTCATCATTGCTGAAGCAGCAGAGTCGATTTGTTGTAGATGTTGCCGATGATGCTTTTGCTGTTGTCGTTTGTGTTGTTGACTGGTGCGTTGTCGTTGTAAATATGCTTCACGGTGGCGAAAAAGATTTGAACCATTGCCAGAGACACATGGGAAGCTACGAGAGCGCCTAGAAGACAATTCAATACGATGTTTTTCAAAAGTAGGCCACGTCGAATAATCGATGTCATCACGTAACACACCGGCAGAAGTGGAAATGGCGGGATACATTTTCTTGCAAGCCATGCCTTGAGATTCTTGCCGTTCTTCATCCTCCAGTTGGGCCAAAATGCGATATTTTGCTTGTGAGAGTCGCACCTTAAGGAGATCAGTCAAGTTCTTGATATTCTCTGAAGCAAAATCGCCAAGAGTAGGTTCGGAAGGCCAAAGGTCAATACACGTTTGATACAAAGAAGAAGAGAATGACGCCAGACGACAAGATGATGACGATGATGATAATGATGATTTTGGTTTTTCATAATCAGATCCATTGGAGAAGATAGAAGGCAACACAGGTTTGGAGGGGGAGCCATGAGGGGAGTTTGGTAAAGAAGTATCGATACGCCGGCTGAGCAATTTCAGTTGTTCCTGGGACATTCGCTGTTCAGTACGAGGTCGGTTTCTTGCACGGTGGTGGTTGGTATCGTTGTGATTGCCACGTTGATGATCACCATTATCGTGGTATGATTGATTGACCCTGTCCATGAGAGATGCCGATATTGTCTTGCCACCAGTAGTTGGACGCGACCGCGGCGATTCCAGTTTGAGCGGCACTGCCCTTCGAATATGGGGGTCGATGGTGTTTGTTGTTCTGTTGTAGGATGAATAACCAGCGTGACAGTGACCGGAGCTCGGTGGTGTTTGCATTCTTTGGATAAGCACAGGAGGTCGGTTTTCTTTTTGAATCTTATCGTCCCAGGTCATGGAAGGTGTGGTGACTGGCTTGATTGGTTGCATTGACTTATACGAGAATCCATTTTCATCTTGAAGTGAAGATTGGCGAGAGAGACTTCGTTGGTTCAATAGATCAAAATGATTATCTAACGCAGATAAAGCTTGTGGTTTCCTATTGTAGTTTGATAAGACGAAAAAAAGTGAGTGAGTAAAAGCATCCTTGTAAAAAGGCACATCATCAAGTATTCCATTGTCGAATTTCTCATACCTTGGAGTCAATGGTTTATGTCTTTGTGTATCCATAGTATGAAAATGAAAAAGGTATATATGTGTATGTATGAAGGTAAAAACAAAAGAGAAAGGAAAAGAGGGAAAGAGAGAAGGAAAGGGGAGGGAGGCGTAGAGGAAAGAGAGTAAAAAAAAAAAAAAAGCGAGAACTCAGTTCAATAAGTCACGCTGAAAAAAAATTTCATGAATGTTTTGCGGAGGCGGGAGATATGTTGGGCTTTGAATATATGTATACTGTAAAGTGATGTGATATGTAGAGTGTGTGTTTTTTATTAATGTATGTATGTGTGTGTGTGTGTGTGTGTGTAATGTATGTGTATAATATGGGTGTTCCATCAAATAAAATAAATACAGGGGTCGAGGGAAAAGGAGAAGGGGGTAACTAAAATGACTATGGTAAAAGATGATAATGATGTTTACAAAAGAGCGAAATAAACGGAGAGGGAAGTATAAAAAAAGAAAGCGTGACTATAGCTAGCATCCAAAAGTGGGCCAATTAGGAGAATCGTTTGATGGGAGTCGTTGCATCTTCTTTTGCCTTTGTCATTTTCATCACCACTTGATTGCCATCTTCACCCACATGGATAAAGGTATCGCCTTCCATATAGCCACTTGGCACTGGGGACCTTGACCGATTGGAAGATCTGCTGTGTGAATGGTTTGGATTGAGGCTTGAGCTGCTGAGGTTTGCACCACCGCCGCCACGAATAGCAATTCGCCCTGAAGGTGAAGCACTTCGTGTCAAAGGTGTCATATCCTCGTGTTGATCATGTAGATTTGTTGTTTGACTACTGCTGCTATTGTTGTTGTTGTTATTATTGTTGTTGTTATTGTTGTTTTTGTGACCATGATCTAATGAATAATAGAACAATAGAAGGTTGAGTAACATGACAGGTTGGTAACAATAAATAAACCAGAAAACTAGGTTTTACCTTTTAGAAATCTAAACCATCCCAGAGGAAAAAAAAAAAATAGTGTCTTAGTAGGAAATAATTTTATTTTGTTTAGTCAACTTTTACTTACTGTGATAATTCCACCCAACCTATAATAAAGAATGAAGGAATGTTTAGAGAAAGTCTATATTCCAAAACAAATAAAGTATATAAAATAAAAAATAACGCGAATTTTACCTCCACCCACACGGACCATCACCATTTTGCTGGGAAGAATGCGACAATAGACTAATCTGTCACCAAAATAATATTTCCCTATCATACCATAAATCAAAATGTAAATCATCACTTCTGCATCACTCTTATTTTTGTTTTTTAATTCCTTACCAACTTCACCAGAAACCATTTTCACGCTGACTTTGAATGCACTGTCGTTGACTATTCGACCGAGTTGAACGTCTAATTCATTTTTTGGATCAGCCACATACGTAGATCGAATTTTACCAGAAGAAGTGGGATTTGGCGTCTTGGACCGCCTACCAGGATTGCCAATCATGCGATGATCCACAGATAATGTTGAGGTTTGGAAACTAGGACGCCTTGAAGAGGAATACCCAAGAGGAGGAGGAAGACTACCCAAGGAAGAAGAAGAAGATGATGATAGCGAAGACGATTCTGTCACAGGGGTTGAAGATCGTGCCACATTATGTCCTAGTCGCTTGCTGTTGCCAGACGCTGAGGTTTTCTTTTTTGCCAGGGCCAGTTTCGTGAAAAATTCGTGATTCAAAGCATTGATGCAGGTGTGAAGTTCCTTTTCTCTTGCCGTTGCTGATGCTTGGGCCTTGGTCCATCGGTCGATCGTTTTTTCTAATCGTTTCGCCACCCGATTGTTGTCATCCAAGAATTGTTTGCTTGCTTCATCTTTTGCTGATGCAAGTAACTTGTTGATCTGTGGTCCATTTTTTTTGTACGTATCTACCAAGCAGCGCAAAAGTTCTTGAAGATCTGCTTTGACAAATTTTCCTTGAATCACCTTGGCATGATGTGGAGCAGTATTTTCAATAGCTACGAGGATCTGCAAAACCAGTTCGTCCACTTGATCAATGATACCCAAAAATAGAGCAATGTTGCCTTCCGTTTGTGCTTGTTCTTGTCGTACTTGGATGAGATGATGCAGTTGATCGGTTGCTGTCGAAAGCTGAGCACGCTGTTTTCGTATCAGGCCATCGCTATCAGAGATGCTTGCTAAAAGGATATCCATTTCTTCAATCTTCTGTGTCAACGTCACCTTGATTTCCCGATCCAAGTCCTTCAATTCACCTTCTTCCACAGCAACACTCTTCCCTGAGAATTGCAAGCTGCTGATGCGTTCCTTGATGTCATCCACATAGCGCAGAGCTTCGTTGAGTTTGTTGGTTCCATTCTGTCGTCGATACATTTCATCCAATCGCACCTTGGTGTCGTCCATCGTCACCTTTATTTCGGCCCACATACGCCTGATGATAGCCTGGCAATGATCCACCGCCTTGTTGATGCTTGCAGTTCTTGCCACACCAATGCTTTTGTACAATTTTGCTTTCTTGAAATCATCACCCATAGAGAAGAAGAGTTGTACAGATTTGGCCAAATCATCGTTTCGCTTGTTGAAGTCTTGCAAGTCAGGTAATAAATGCAATCGTGTACGGAGAGATGGCTTTGCATATTTTAAAAGAGTTGACTTCATTTCAGATATAGATCGAGTCAGATCCGCTTCAAAAAAAAAAGGAGATATCAGTAATTTTCTTGTCACATTTTTTTTTTCTATATTTTACCTTCCGTTTTTGCATGCTTCATCACCATTTTAAGTGCGCCGATATATTCATTTTCAGTTTGAGTAGCAGTGTCCAAGTCTTGGAGAGATTTTGCGAGAGGTCGTTTGATGGCTTCCACTTGTGATGGCGCGACGTTGTAATAATCCACCAAACGGATCTCTTGGTTTAGTACCAGCTGATAATCATCCTTGCATTTTTCGTGGACCTTTTCGATGTTGGTGATGGCTGCTACATAGGTTTGTGAGATATGGTTGATAGATTCGGGTCGTTTTCCTACAAGATCCGGGTTCGCCAAAATTTGTTGACGGATAAACTTGAGCTGCTCTTCGCATACCATCTGTATTCTTGCTGCTTCTTCACTAAATGCCTGTAGCATTTTGTTTCGTTCAAATTGCCGCTTGTGCTGATCCAACCCTTGCTGTAATTCCGCTATCATTGTTGCCACTTGCTGATAACGTTCCCCAAAAGCGGACACATCTTCGCCATCCAAAGAAACAAGTAAAGAATAAGCTTCAGCCATGTCAGAAGAAGTGTCGTCCCGGATCTTCTTGTCCAGAGTCGCCACCACATCCATAGAAGGAGAGGAAGGAAGATGATTCACCTCTGCCTGAAGGACCTGTACGCTTTGTTCCACCTTGATGAGTATACTATATCCCCGAGAGAGCTTTGAAGCCGTCGTGGTCAGATTGTAGATTGCTTGTGCTTGGGTCTGAAGAGATTTCCAGTTTCCATTGATCATTTTTTGAGTGGTACGCATTTCCGTCAGTAGGTCATTTCCCTCCACCGTATCGACTTTTTGGGTTTCAATAAAGCTACTATAAGCACACAAGTCATCGTAGGTTTCTTTGCAATCCGCCGTTTTGGACTTGACATCTTGAGAAGCGTTCTGTAAGGAATCACGATAGCCATCAACGTTTGCCTCATCGTCTATATGCTTGTACGTTTGCTGAATATCCAAAAGCGATTGTCGAGCATCATCAATCATTGCACCAGCAACCTTGGCATTTTCCCCATATGTTTTGCACAACCGGTTCAAATTCACCACATCATATAGGCATGCAAGAGTGTTTCGCGTGGAGAGGATAGTTTCGCCCACTTGATCCAGTTGCAATTTCAATTCATGTTCATCATAATAACTTGGTGGTCCTGTTTCAGCAGCAGCTTGTTCATCCCCTTTACTATTGTTGAAGGAAGCCATCATTCGTACTATTGCATCGTAGTTGTTTCTATCCAACAAGTCGATTTGCTTCTGCCATTGGGTGATTTGGTCGTCAGTCAACGAGGCTATGTCTTTCGCACTAATATCCAATTGAAGATCTCGGACGGTTTGTTGCAAGTGGGTAATGTGGTTGAGTATTTCAGCAGGACCAAGGGCACTAAGCAATAGCTTGGTTGTTTTTCCAGCTTCCTTCTGTAATGCATCCCATTTTGCTTCCGTTTGACTATAGTTTCCAGCATCATTGTCGTCCATTCCACCAAGGTCATACGAGAATGTGTCATAGTAGGTTTTGTATGCAGCCTGAAGGGAACTCATGACAGAATCGGATCCATGCGTCGCTGTTTCAATACTTTCTGCAGTACCAATAGCACCACGTAATTGTTGCATGTCAATCATCTTGTTGTCGATATCATCACCAGCATCACAATCCAGTACCCTGAGTGAAGTTTGTAGTTTGGTCATCTGTTCGTCAATCCATGCATTGCATATTTCTAGCTGCTTAATATACAAAACACGTGCCACTTCCTGTCGAGTCAGTCGTTCCTTGGAGTCAAGCAGAGATTGAAGCCCATTGGATAGGTCTTGTAAACGTTTCAGGCGCGAGTCAATGGTTTCCCGAATAATGGCATTGGTTGTTTCATCCTTAACACCAGAGTAGGATGATCTTGATTTCGGAGTGTTGACCAATAATGAGGAGGACGAGGAAGCGGATTGATGCCGAATGGGTAAGGATATCGTTGGTGCAAGATTTTGTCGAATGTCTTCAATTCCCGCATTGAATCGTTGCAATCGTTCACCATGATCAGCCAAACCATCAGTGCCTTCAGTACTGTCATTAATCCCATCAGAATCATCACCACTTTGTTTGCTTTGATCCAAGAATTCTTCACGGATAACTTCAGCGGAGTGTTCGAGTTGAGAGGTACGCCAGAGGAAAGCTGCCATAAGACACCGTTGGTTGATGACTTCATTCCCAAAAGTCAGATTGTATTCCACAAACTTGTAAGCATCCACTAACGACCGGACCATTTTTTCGGCCCATTCAGTAGCACCTCCAAGACCTTGTTTCACAGAGCCCCACGCTTGAATTTCCTGCTGAAGAGGCTGGACGCTGTGTTGATGATATTCATCCAGTTTCGCCTTGATATCTGCCCATGTATTTCGTAGATCGATTTCGTCATTTTCAGATATCACCAAATCAGGATGCCACCGCGCCTTGTGCTCAACAAAAGAGTCCACAGTAGTACTAAGATTGTCAAGATCGTCCAGTACCTTGTTCATCTGATGTTGCCACGCCTGCTGTTCCTTCAGTGATCCAAGTTCTTGCATTTTGATATCAAGCGTATCCTGACACCTTCCAAATGAGCGCTCCACACCCACCAATCTGGTTTCAAGACGATCACACACCGTATTAGCTGATGAATGTAGAAGCTGCTTTTTGATGCTTGTCAATAGGCTACTGTCAAACTGGTTGCGCAAATCCTTTACCACATGATCCACCGCCTTGATCTTGGTTTCAATAGATGAAGCCGACAATTCCATCGACCGAAGATCCACTGTTGTCAGATCAATTTGCATCGCTTGAGATTTCAATTCGGAGGTCAGTGAATAAAGTTGTTCTTGGATCGAGCCAATATCCCTTGTAACTTGGTGCAGATCGTTTTCCCATCCGAGATATTGCCGTGTCATTTCCAAAGTCTGTGACTGATTCGACACCTGTTGTTCAAGCTGAGTAATGCCGGTACCGACTTGGTTCAGTAGTTCATGTAGCGAGCCCGTATCCAGTCCATCCACAGAGTATACGTCAGTGTCACCGCATTTTGTTGTCGTAAACAGTTCAGTCATTTGAGACTTGAGAGGATTCACATGGTCTTGCTTGAATGTAATGATATCATTGGACAAGCGCGTAAGGCCTTGATCACGTTCTTGAATGATTTCTTCAGTAACGGTAGTCGTGTCATCAGCAAGATCCAGCTCGGCTTCCCTGAGTAAGGCAGAATGCTTTTCAATCCATTCCAGTTGGCGTTTTGCTTCATCACCGTATTTCAGAGCATTTTTCTTGGCCATAACAACACCAGTGTAATGAGACTCGAGTTGTTCCAACGTTTTGACAAGGGAATGAAGGTCTCCATGTTTTGAGTCAAGCCATTTGTTGATTTGATCCGCATATTCACCATCAGTCGCAAGCGAAACCTGAAGACTATGATGAAAAAAAAAAAAAGGTCAGTTTGATTAAAATTATTTGAATTGATGTGCGGATTTTTTTTTTTACCTGTCAAACATAGCTGAGTGATTAACAGGAGCATGAATTTGGCTCCTTTTCCCAGAGACAGTTCTAACCAAATGCTTGAATTCTTGAAGAAGATCCACACCAGAAGGAGCGGAATCAGATACGGTTGTGTCACATAAATCATCATCAGAGACATTTGACTGAGACTCGAGATCGGTTGCTTGCGAAGACTTTGGGGCGTACAACTTCACCAGTTTGTCATGGACACAATTTCCGTGTTGAATAGCGTCTTTGGTTTCATCCACCATCCGTTTCAGATCTTGCTTGTACTCGGCCGATTCTTGCGCATATTGACACAGTTGCTTCAAGTCTTGTTGTTTGGCTGTTATAGACTGTTGTTTTTCTTCCAGTTGTGATGGTAGTGCGCCAAGCTGCTGATAAGCCTTTTCCAGTTCAACATAACTTCCATTTTGAGCTAAGACAGGTAGTTCTTCAAGTTGGTCCATCGCAGATCGGTGCTGTTCCAATTCTGTCAGAGCCTTATCGTCATCATTGTCCGTGTAATCACCATTAAGGTCCACATGCATCCTGATAGAGTCAACCAAAGTCCAGAAGCGGTACGCCACGCTGTCCAATGAAGCAAATGCATCAGATAGTTGATCTTCCCAAACTTGCTGTTTACCCAAAATAGACAATTCCAGAGCTCGTCGGTCTAGCAGTTGTCGAAGCTTCATATGACTGTCATCAAGTTGTTCAATAGCATTTACTAATGTGCTGCGATCGATGGATAGAGCGTTGGATGCATCGATTTCGTCTTCAATAGTAACCACCCGTTTTCGCAGCCGAGACAGTTCACCTTCCTCCAGTTGTTCCATTCGAGCAAGCATGCCATCTAATTCCCGTTGACGTCTTGCCATGACGGATCCAGTGCCGTTGTCATCATCAGCTTCGCTATCGTCGCCACTGCCATCATCACGGTCATCACTGCCATCATCACCACTGCCATCCAGCCAGCTTCGCTTGTACATCTTCCGACGTTCATCAAGCCATTGGATCAGTCGCATCATTTCTTCATAAGCCAAAGTTGCACGCTGTTGAAGAGAAAGAGTTCGCCGATGACTTGCCAAAAGATTTTCCAGTGCTTCAGCGATAGTCGCCAACTGCATTGCATAAGCTTGAATTGCTTCTTTGATGGAGTAGTTTGCCAGTTCATTGTCCTGCCTGTCATGGGATCCCACCGCCAGAGTTGTATATGTTGGAGGTTCCGTGTACGTTATTCTTGAGAAGACATACGTAATAAGTTGTGATGAATCTTCCTTGAATGCCTGGACTTGATCACTATAAACATCGCCATCACTTTCATCCCCATCAGTAACACCACTACCACGTGCAGTTGCCTTGGCCCGAGTAGATGTTGATTTCGAAGAGTTGATCATGGATATGCGTATACTTTCACCCTTGTCACGCAGTTGTCGATATTGTCCGGCGATGTCCAATAAAGCCAAATGCTGCTCCACCACCTTGCGAGCAAATCCACTACGTTTCATCAGATCACCAAAGCTGTCTTCAAATTGTGATTGTCTTGTGTCCAATTGAATAGGCAGTGTGGCATTGTGTAGATCTTCCATTTCTTGATAAGCATCCAAACATTCTGAATAGGTAGACTGGTCAAACTGTATCACCCTCGATTCCAAAGACACCAATGTTTGAATCATTTCTTCGGTATCCATCAAACCAGCAGAAGGAGCACGTACCGGAGACCGCCGACGACCGCTGTTATTGGCATCATCAGTTGAAGAATCGACACTATTTGAGTTGCTGGTTCGACCAATTTCGTCATCAGTAGAGATCCATCTAGCATGACCAGGTTTCAAGAATTCGGTGATATCATGATCAGTGTCCAAAATCCATTGTGAAGAAGCATCGAAAAGATCATCCCAATGTATTCTGAGCGTCAGCATATCCACCATATAAGATCGTTGACGGAGCAAGTGCATCAGCTGGTTGAGCATGTTGAGCGTAGTGAGTGTGATTTCAATGGTGGATGTATCTGCCGGACTGAGATCACGATTGCCACGATCCACACCAGTCAGAGTCTTCACGTGGGTCCGTAATCGTGCCATATCATCTGCATCAAACCGGTCAATTTCACGTCCAAGTTTGACATGTTCATCGTGCCACACCTTGGAGTTGTCTTGGGCCGTTTTAGTCAAGGTGTCACTGAGCGGGTCAAAGTCTGCTGATCCATTTCGTTGGTGAATAATATCAATCCGCACTTCAATCCATGTTCGAATACGCTCCGCCTCGATAAACCAGACACGCACTTGATCCACCCAATCACGTACCATTTCATATTGTTGCTGTACTTTGTTGACAAATGCTGCAAGTCGTTCGTCTTTTGTCAGGAGGTTGTCGTACGTTTCCCTCGTATTGTGAATACTTGTACGTACTGCATTGATTTGATTTTCCAGATCCAAAATAGCATCGTTGGTGGTGTGGTTGTTATCGTCCATCAACTTGTGAATCGATTCCAGCTCCAGTCCAATAGCCTTTGTTGTAGAGATCAAATCCAGAGCACGAGAGAAGTCATTACTGGAAGAAAGCGTTTCTTGGTTGACGTCTAGCATATGCTGATGATCGCGTTCCAGCTCCTCCAACCTTGACTTCACTTGTTTCAGTATCACCCGAGAAAACTGCAAGATAAATTGCTGATATGATTTCCAGTCAGTTGAGTCAAATATACCCACTTGTTCGTTGGCAGCCACCGCAGCTTGCTGAAACGCTTGAGCTATATCCATGATCTGTTCATCCCCGTTGCATTCGTCCAAAGGATGCCATGCATCGCCCTTTCCAGTAGCATCATCATCAGATGCAGGATTGTGATGAGGAATGATTTGGTCCAGTAAATGTTGGAGTTCCTTGATCCGATCCATAATTTTGTCAGCTTCAACATGGTACTTGTGAGTGCCTTCTTCAATATCCACCAAATCAGATTCAATGCGTAGAAGATCACACTTGGTGGTAGAAAGGAGTTGCTCAAAGTCGGTCCAGTGGTCCAGCAACATATCATAAAGATTTTTCACCTGAGTTCGTTGCAAGTCCGTCAAGCGAATAGATTCATCGTCAGCATTTTCTGGTGGCAGCATGAGGTTGTCCTTGGCATCCCGAGCAGTATCCAAAAGTGATGATTCTTCTTGCATTTGTTCTTCCACAATTTCCAAAGCATCCAAATATTCCGCCACAGTATCAGCATCATCAAAAGAAGTGGGTATTTCATCCAATGTCCGGGTATTGGTTTTGATAAATGCAAGCACCGTTTCATGAATGGTAATCAGTTGGTCCAGTAATGGATTGACACCGCGTGGAAGATGGCCCGTCAGTTGCATCATAAGTCGAGCATTCAAATCCGCCTTGAGTCGTTCCTTGTCTTCATCCGCCAACGTCGATACCCTGTGCGCCTTCTTTTTGCTCTTTTTCTTGGTTGACGCCACACTTTCATCGTCGTCCGACAATGCCATGCCGCTATCGAGATTGTGTTGATCGGTAGACGAATGAGAATCATCAGGAGCAGGTAGAAGGTTGTCGATGCCGCCAGTCACCATAGCAATGTTTGTTCGACGTCGTATTGCGATTTCATGCCGTTGATCGTTGGATATATCATGTTGTACGCGGGACATGACCTTGTAGAATTCCGCCACATACATCATCACACTTGGTTCATGAGGGTAGTCTACATCCACTAAATCTTCAGGATCCAGATACCTTGGTATATCCATATGGTTCATCGCCAAATCAAACGCCAGCGTCAGTAGGCGGTGCCAGGTTTGTTTTTGAGTCAGATCGGCATCCTTGAGGTGGGAAGAGAATAAATCAGGGATCAAATCAGGTCCATGTCGATGAATCAATAGACAAAAGGCCAGACCATTTCGCCATGATCTTGAGAAGTCTTGAATACTTGGTATGATGTCAGCTGCAATGTAGTCTTCAAGCTGAATCCGTACCCAAAACAAGAGCGCCAACTTTGATTCTGTTGAGCTAGTGTGTTGTTTATCAGAGTTGATCGAATAATTGCTTCCCAGTTTCCTTGCTGCCAAAAGTGAATTGTTGCCAGGTATAGGTGTTGTTGGTACGTTCGTCTTTTCAGAGGAAAATGCTGATGGCCCATTTGATATTGATACTGATTCGTTTGTTGGTGAAAGAGCATCCACACGTAAACCATCACGTTGTCGATCGGAATAATCCTATATTGTTGATAAAAAAAAAATAAAAAAAACAAGGGGAAGGGGGGGAAGGTTAGACACATATTTCACTTAATGACCCCCTCAAAAAAAAAAAAGAACATACCAATAAAGACTGAGCAAAATCATCACCATGGTCATTGAGCACAATTTGTATTTGATATTTGATCATGATAAAGAAAATAAGTGCCAAAGTCTTCTTCTTATCACCGTTGACAATAGCTTCGTTTCCCATATCAACAATAGAATCCGCCCCAAGTTGTTTTTCCAAAAAAGAGAGAGCTTGAGCAACATTGGCAAGCTGGTGGATCCGCATATTCATCTTTTCAGGTTTGGGTGCCGGTTCCTTGGAAACAACAGAGAGCAGTTTGAGTAGTTTCCTTCCATCCTTAAAGTCAGTTTCAATGTTGTTGATATGATCGTCGGCCAATTTGAGTTGAGTGTTTACCCATTTCGTCAAAGCCCGTTTCTGTATTTCTTGGTAATCAGAGCCAATGGTGCGCACCAAATCTTCGCCGGTCATATAGTCCGTTGTATTTTGTCGAGAACGTCCCATAGTTGTTGGTTTTCTTCCTCCTCCTGCCAAAGCAGCGATGCTGTTACTACTTGTGGCGGAAGTCAAATCGCGATATAATGAACGATTGGAGGCGGATCGGCCTATTGATGAGCTAACCGTTGAAGAAGAATAAATCGAAGAGGATGGTGATATTGCGTTTGATGTTGGTGTAGTCATAGTTTTCTAGTCAAGTAAAGGCATGAAGGTATAATAATAAAATGATACAAAATAAATAAAATAAAATAAAAGGAAAGGTCTAATAAGAAGTGATAAAGAATGGAAAGAGGAACAAAAAAAAAAAAAAAGCCCACCTGAATTTTTAAAATAGTATTTTTTGCACGCGGATTTCGTTTTCTTAAAGCAGCTGGCGAGTGAAAAAAATAAAGCACATGCGGGATATTTTCCCCTTGGTAATCTCTGACCTCCTCCTTCATACACATATACACTGCCATTTAACTTTACTGCCAAAAACAACCTCTCCCCTCCTCCTCCTTCTTTCAATTTTTTCTCATTGAATATGCAGAGCAATTCATCTCTATTTTTCACGGGGCTATCTTACATTAGATCCATCAGAATCGACAAAGCCATGTTACACTAAAAATATAAAATAACATAAATAAGGTGGTTACTTTTGCGACAAATCCATTATATTGGTGATACTGTGTAATGTTATTTTCAAGCTTTATCTAATTTCTCCCTGTTCACCTCCTCTCCCCACCCAACCCCCCATCCCCTCTGCCCCTGGGAGAACTGGTTCAACAGGCTGTTTGGGTGCTATTGAACAATGGATCGCCCCCACAATCGGCGCTTGAAATCAGCCGAAGTTTCTTTTCATTTTTATTCGAGTTGACACATAATTGTAATAAAATGGTATTAGCATGTGGTTAAGCATTATTGACAGTCAGTCATTTACGGATCGAATGAAATGCATGGAACTAATAAGTAAGCAGAAACATAAATATGTTTTATGAAAAGCCATTTTTATTATAAAGATGTCTTGGGCGATGATCCTATGATTGTGATGGCATTTGACAATATAAAAAAAAATGCATCTGGATGTCATCAACTCCTTAAATTTGAAGCTTTTATTCTAACTTGGCATAAAAAACTAGATGCATTCATTGGCTATGATAAAGTCAAATTGTTTGCATAAATTAGAGCGAAAAAGGTTGGATGAACAAGAATAGCTCTACTTATTTCCCTACTGTACTCCATAGCACTTTAACGCACTGACCACTAGTATAATATAAAATCGGATTCCTTATTTTGTTTTATTATTCATTCAATTCAACACTTGACACAAAACAACTTGAATATATGACAAACTTGAAAGAAGAAAAAAACCGCCCCTCTCCTCTTTCTATTCCCATCACCCCCTTTTTTTTACTTTCGCCAAAAATTCATGTATACTGTCTGCCACCCAATCCAAGCTCCCCTCCCCCCAAATTTAATGGAATCTTTTTTTTTTTTTCCAGTATAACTAAAACTACGACGATAAAGGTAACACCATTATTTCTGAAACAGGCACTAGGATCCCTTGTGACGCCTCTAAAAATAAAGTGTGAAAAAAATCGATCGTGGTGATTTCAAAGTCCGAGGACCTTTTTTAGTGTGTTGGCAATATTTTCCCCTCGCACTTTTTTTTTATATCTCTTTTATCTCTCTTCTCACTAAAATGAGTAAACCACTTTCTGTCGCTACAAAAATTGCACTTGCAGGTTCCAATACCATTCCCTGCGTCGGATTTGGTGTCTATCAAAGTGGAACTGGAAAAGAAACACAAGACGCCGTCAAGTGGGCTTTGGAAGTAAGATAAAGAACAAGAATAAAAAGAAAAAAGGTTGCTGGCGTAATGAAAAGAGATTGACCTTTCTTTTTTAATATATTCTTTAGGCTGGATACAGACATATTGACACTGCAACAATTTATAGGAATGAGGGAGATGTTGGTATTGCTTTGAAAAACAGGTAAACTTAGAACTGCCTCATACTACATTTGACGCGTGGTTTTAAAAATTATGTTTTTTTTTTTTTAGTCAAATTCCTCGGGAGGAAGTAAGTATCAACTCAATAGGAATACACTTATCTCTAAACTTCAACCTCAATTTTGCGTTGGATGTTTTGCACCTAGGTCTTTGTCACAACGAAGCTTCACCAAAGGGATCAAGGGTTTGATAGCGCGAAAGCGGCATTGGAAACTAGTCTGGCAAAACTTCAACTCAGCTACGTGGATTTATATCTCATTCATAGTCCATTACCTGGAAAAGAACGAAGATTAGCAAGTTGGAAGGCGCTCGAAGAGTTGCATCGGGCTGGAAAGGCGAAACACATAGGTAAAGAAGTCATCTCACTTTATTCATCACCTCGCGAGGCGTGGCTTACCGAAATAATTCTTCTGTCTCAATTGTTTAGGCGTCTCCAATTACGGTGTGAAACATCTTGAAGAGCTCATGGCCCACTGTGAAATCAAGCCTGTTGTAAACCAAGTCGAGTAAGTAGAGAACAGTACACTACAATGCATTGTAGTTCATCCTCTTTTTATGTTATTGCGGTGTGATGGCGATCGAAGCTTTACTCACATGGATGTTGTATGATAGAATCACTCCCTATTTACAAAGACAGGATATTGTGGATTATTGTAAAAAACATGGTATTCTGATTGAAAGTTACTCCCCATTGACACAAGGTATCAAACTTCAAGATAAGCCATTGGTGGCGGTGGCTGAAAACCACAAAAAGACAACTTCGCAGGTGCTTATTCGATGGTAATATTTACATATATACTTTATATACTTCTGTGCTAATCATTCCATGTTTTTCTTTCTTTGCTGGCTGTCATGGTTTAGGGCAATCCAAAAAGGTTATGTTCCACTCCCAAAATCGGTCACGAAGTCTCGAATCATTAGTAATGCAGATGTTTTTGATTTTACTTTGAACGACGAAGACATGGCTGCATTGGATGCACTGGATGAGCATCTGGTTACTGAATGGGATCCTACAATATGTGAATAGTATAGTTTAGTAGCCTTAGTGATAGTATAACTTCCCTATCTACTCCATTATATTTATTATTTACTATGGTTGTTTTGAAAATAAATAAAGCCTATTTGAATTGATCTTGTTGCCACATAGTGTCAAAATTGCTGAATCTGGTTGTCGATCTGGATTGAAAATAAAATATATATATCCATATGAGGTGACCACTTGATGCTTTAATAAAATAAAATAATATCGTTTGTCTTGCTGTTTTTTATGATATATGTACAGTATGTATAGAAGCTTGCCTGTTGCTCCAGACATCCTTAACTGGATTTGTCCTTACAGTATGTAGGGTGCCCACAGTAATGATATCAATGGAAAACTATATGAGCAATATCATTATTCTGATATGTGCATACATACTATATCTAACAGAGCGACAGCGGTCTTCTGGACCCTCTTTTCGTGTGTCTTCTATCGAAATCAAAATGGTTAGGTCAGCCAGAAGCGCAAAATATATTTCAAATTCCGCACACGTGGAATTTATATTTATCCCCTTTTTTTTTCTACTGTCCTCTCTCTTTCTCTCTTTCAGTTTTTCGTTTCATTTTTTTTCTTCACCATTCAACTTCTATGGGGCTATGTTGAACTCAGAATAGTATCAGGACTAGTTTAGAAGCGTTTTCGGATCAGGGATACAAGATGCATGGGGAAACCCTTTCATTTTAGATCTAGGATTTTGGGCCACCTTTAGTTGGCTTTTTGGAGCCTTCATTAGCTTAATTTGTATCTACAACTGAATAAACTATGGTTTTTTTTTTTACTTATCTTAATGAAAAATATTCTATTAGTCTCTCTCATGTCTTTGTACAAGTGATCTCTTTTTGTTTTGTTTTTTGTTTTTGTCTTTGTCGCCCGTTTAGAGTAGTGTTGACCATTGTCAGACTTCAATAAAAGATATCCCTTTATTCTCTTTCGTATATTGTCCTATAAAGCATGTCAGCCCCCATTTTACCGTCTTTCCTTTAAATTAATGTTGACTATTCTTTAGATTTCACTTTTATTCTCCATTGTGATTCCTACAGTAGATCCTTCATTTAATCCCTTGTAACAATGAACCCTCCAACCCGCCTTTAGTTTGAGCACTTTACCAATATACTTTAGTAAAGTGTGCCTTTTAATTAATTAATTATTCTTTGACTACTCGTATAGTAAACAATGCCGCTATAACAGCTGATACATGAGTGTTCTAATAATCACTTGCTCTCTCATACACTCACTATGAATACCCCCTCGCCATTCTCAAGAACTGTTTGGCAATGATAGTCCACTTACTTTTAGCAATGGTCAAATTCCTGCTGAGCCAATTATACGAATGAATATAAATGTGGCTGTCGCTATAGAATATTTTCCAACGCTTTGTGGTTATTTATAACCGCTTGCCCTACATCATGGTTGACAGTTTTAGGTAACATAAAGCATGATTCTCTTAATAATATCGATCAACCCCGGTCGTATTGCCAACGTCACCTCCACAAGACTGAACATGTTGTATATGTCTACTTCGTTATTTAAACCACCATCTGTTGAGTCTCTTGGGGTCTTCATTAGTCTAGTTTAGTTTTAGCTTGTCCATAGTTTGTATGAACATTTTAATAAAATATATCTCTTTTTAAATGCCTCACCGAAAAAATGGCCCCATTTGTCTCTCCCATGTCTTGTACCATATATATCTTTTTTATTACCATTCATCCTTCTTGATTGATGTTGCTGTGCTTCAATAAAAAAAAATTCTTCAAACTTTCTCATACACTGTAAACTATAATAGACCTCCCCTGCCTTTTATTGTCGTCCTGCTTTTTTATATTAGTGTTGACCATTCTGAGAACCGTCCACCAGTTATTTCCATGATACCATCACTATATCCCCTGTTACAATGAACTTGCGCTGTTTGTTTAGTTTCTATCATATTCTCTAAGTAAAATAGACTCTTTTTATTTACCAATATCCTTTAGCCCATGATATAATGAGCAAAACAAGGTATGGTGAATATTTTTTCAGTCTCTCCTATCAGTCAACATGCTTTCTAACATACCCATCAAAACAATTCCCCGCCGCTTCGAGGCCCAGTAACTGGCTTGTGGTTCTAGGTTCACTTGATATGCAACATTTGATCTATTGCCAATGTCTATTTTCATATAAAATATGATAGTTTTCACTAGAAATAACATACGGTATACATTGAGAGCGGTGGAATGAAAAGGAACGTATAACTAAACCGAGACAAATACCAGTCGCACGTGCTAAGATATTGCTCATGAAAGTGCAGCATGATGAACATGACAACCTTCCAGTAATATTTTTTCACACCCTCATACCTGTGACAGAGTACTACCTTTTGGCGCCTGCCACCCTACTTCTATTTTGTTGAAACACACAAACACACACACGCGCACACGCACACACCCAGCCGTTTTTTCTACACGCATATACAGTCTATTTCATTGGCAGAGCGCTAAGTTTGGTGCCTAACACAACCTTTTTCTGAAACACACACATATGTATACGTCAGTTTTTTCTTTTCTGTGTCTACGTGCGTGTGTATTCATTCATTCAGCAATACAATTAACGTGAAAGGAAGAGAAACTAATAATATGAAGACATGTAATATTTTTATTCAAATACAGGTATAAACGATGGCAGTTGATACTAAACTATTCCAAAAAGGACTTTCATAATATTAAACAAACATGGAAACTAAATCTAACAGTGGTCAACATTTCGAATCCAAAATGAAAAGGTTTCCCCATGATGTTTGTTTTGCACTTTTTTAAATGCCCCTAATTCAAGTTCTAATACTAATCCAAGATCCCCAGCAGTCCAATGAAGCTTCAAAAAAGGCCGATTGTCTAAAAAAAAAAAATAGAAAGAGGAAAAAGAAAGAAAAAAAAAAGGGTTGGGTGGGGGACCAGAGAAAAATAAATCAAACGCATGGATCGGCATTTGAAATCTCCTGATTTTTTTTTCTATTGCCCTGCGCTTTTCCCTTCTCCCATTTTTTTTCCCTTCCCTCCACATATTTCAATCAGAACGACTATGGTAAATTAGATGATGCAACAACAAACATGGGGGAAAATGAATAGGAACACGATATACACAATGGATACGGATATAGCATTAAATGGATGGATGGATGGATGGATGGATGGATGTGTATTAATAGTGGACCATGTTAATCAAAGACAAGTGTGAATGAGGGGTGGGGAGAGAATGAATGGTTGAGATATATGTGTTGGGAGGGGAGAGAGGGGTAGAGAAAATGGACTAGCGATGACTGTCATTCCAAAAACTTACACTAACGCTTTTATTCCTTTTTTTTCAATTAGCCTTCCAACAAGTCATTCATCACCAAGGTCAAGCTTGGCAAGGCCCAAAAGCAAAACCGTCCTTTGCCTCACTGGTTCCGTTTAAAGTCTGACACCAAGATCCGGTATGTTTTTTAAACATTGACAACAACAACCTACAATTACCTTATGCTTATATCTATGTGTGTTTCTAACATGTCTTCTTTTCTTTTTTTTTTCTCGTGCCTAGCTGGAACGCCAAGCGTCGCAACTGGCGCCACACCAAGTTGAACATCTAAAGAAATCGGATGATCGATGATGGATTCCAACAACGTAGTTTTAGTTTTATTATCACAACTTGTCATGTTTTTGTAGAAAATTTATGCAAAACAATAAAAACTTAGACTGGGTTTTTTTTTTTTTTTTTACATATACATTACGTGTGTCGTCTTTTTTTGTGTGGTCTTGGGATTTTTTTTAGGTTGGTCCTTTTAGGGATGATGATGAAAAGGCATGCGGGTGTAACGTGGTTGATATGTGAGTGGAGTGTGGGATTGGCTGGTCGGTCGCAATATAGATATATATACATATATATACTGCGTAGAATGCATGTGATGGAAAAAAACGGAGAAAAACTCATCAGTCAGTATATATCTTAGACAAATCAGAAAAAAAAAAGGATGGACAAGAGAAACTTATTAAAGGGGGTTAAAAACATTCAATTAGCATATTTGACAAGTGTGATTGGTGAAGTTTTGAAGATACTGTGAGTTTAGGAGTGAAAATTGATTAAACGGAAAGGATACGGAAGTGCGAAATTAGGTTTTAACTACTCTAAAAGGGAATTTGAGTTGGCAGGTAGTTGTCAAAGTAGAGTGCCACTGTGCTACCCACACGAAGACAGCACATCAAAAACTTTGTTTGTTTTTATATATTTGAAATCGAATGATACGCAATCTATTTGTCAAAATTACAGTGGCCGATTCTAATGGGATGGGTTTCTTTTTTGTTCGTTCTATTATCGTTTTTATTTTTTTTATTTTTAGGCGTAAAAAAAAAACATTTCTTTTCGGTAGATAAATACATAAATAAAAAAAAGACTAACCAAATCATTTCCTTTTCCTTTTCCCTCCTTCACTCTTCCATTTCGCCGCCGCCGCCGCTCTCTCTCCTCCCCCCCTCACCTTCTTTTTTGTTTTATTAACATGCTTGCTTATATCGATAACAATTTGCTCTTTGATGATAAAATATTAGCAAGGTTATGTTATTATCTGTCCATTCGAGATATAGTGATTTTAGCGCAAACATGTCAAAAGCTACAACTACTTATTTTTAACGATGGAGAACTTTGGAAGGAACGGAATTTGATTTTTCGACCTCAAGACAAACAGTGGCTACGCAAACCTATCATTCAACGACTTATTTCACGGATTCCTCGGCATCATGAATTACGAACATTGAAAATTCACGATTTACCAACATTAGACACGATGACGTTATTTTTCATTCTCGATCATTGTGCACATTCATTAAATCATTTGGATCTGATGATGTCCTTTTCTCAATGTCATCAATTATGCACACATTTGGAGGCATTTTGCTTTCACCTGGCCACTTCCCAAGCGTGGAATAAAATCCCTTTGACCTTGCATCAATACACTCTGGATTCAAATCAACTATATCAACAGGCACAGACAATTTTATCACCCTCTTCTCAACCTTTTTTCATCCATCAATTGATATCTCATGGTCTACCTACAAAAATGGATGACCCTCCTTTTGAAATGTTGGAGCATCTTACCGTCACTATTTCCCCCGAGGAACCTCCGACCAGTGATGATCATCATTTTTTTTCGGGTGACACTTCTTCATCAATATCCTCCACCATGTTGATAAAAAAATTCCATCACCTGATAGAATTATTGTCGCTCGATTCACCTACTTTGACATTTTCATCTTTAACAACAACAATACCCTCCCAGACTGGATCACCCGGAAAGGATGGCGGTGGCGCCATTGTCAGGAACCCCATTATACCCACACCCGCATTTTTTCAAACGCCGCCATCACCCCCACCATCGCTGTCAGTCTCCTCCGGTGGTGGTTCTCTTTCGTCCTCGTCCTCGACTATCATCCATATTGCAGATATGATAAATAAACGACCATCACCATTAAAGGAACAAGTCACTGATTCGAAAAAAAGAAAAAAACAGCAAGCCGAAGCGAAACGAAAACAAGATTATTATGATCGGATCCATCAACTCAGTCATCAATGTCGTCCCAGGTCCCTGTCAAATTCACCACCTCCATCTCCATCCACTCCACCTCCTCATCGTGCCGATACTTTTATTTCTCCTCCTCCTTCTCGGCGCCATCATCATCATACTACCGCTCCCATTGTGCATGTCATGCGTTGCCACCGCCCACAAATGAAAAAATAAATATATCAACAAAACAAAAAAAAAATAAGCACCACATTTCCTATTTATATACATATTTATATATATTTATATACAACATACCAACCACCTATCATATGAAATCTTATTGCTGACAAGTTGTTCTAGAAGGTCAATTTATATCCACGTCATTCCTTTTTTTTTTTTTTTTTTTTTTTTTTTTTACACACATATATATGGCTTTTGTTTTTTTATTATTTATATACCTATCATTTTACATTGTTATACATTGTTTTTTTTTTTTTTACTCGTACATATGCATTTTTTCTTTCTCTGTCTTCTTCATATATAAAAACCAGTATCATCATCATCATCTAAAAATAAAATTTGAAAACGGTTTTCGATTTTGTGATTGTTGGATTTATTTCGGCATGGTAGGAAAGCTGGCTGCCAGAACACCCTATTATTTTGTATAACATGAATCGGCGTACGAAATGAATCATGGGTATGATAGGCTAGCACACGCACAAAAAAAAAAAGGAGGACCCCATCCTCACATTCGTTCATTTTATTCAAATGTCATAACCACTCCACCAATATATGATTCATGACTGTTATAAGATAAGTCCAAGCATGTGAAAGCAAGGTAAACACACACACACATACACAGAAAAAAAGCGGAGTTTCAACGTTTGACATATGCTACCACGGTGCTCGGTCCTTATCATCATTGTCATTGTTAAATGATCAAGGTGAAGGCTTGAATGTGTACTATTTGTAGAAACCCAGTCTAAAAAAAAAAGAAAAGAGAGACAAATTTACCATAATCGTGGCACCTAATATAAAAACGTCTATCGCGCGAGTTCAGTCAAGACCAAGAAACCGCATGGCATAAGCGTTATTGGTTTAGGCGAAACATTTTACTATCCTAGCCATTGTAAAAAAAAAAAAAAAAAAGAACGGCGCACAGATGTCAATGGTTCAAAAAATAAATAAAAAAATTGCTTGGTATATAAATGTAAAAGCGACTCTCGCTTTTTTTTTTATTGGTCTTTTCACCTTTACTGTACATTCTTCGCCCTGAACAAAAAAAAAAAAAAGAAAGAAATTATGTCTTTTGCTCCCAAACCATTGAATTTGCAAGGTGGCCAATGGTAAAGAAATATAGTCTCTCCACACAAATAATATAGTAAACTGACGTTTTCTGGCTTCTTTTTTTTCAATAGTGCTTGGTGTGGAAAATATGGTCATAAAAGACCTCATTGTCCATTATTGAAATAAGGCTCTGCACTTGACTATGCCCCCAAAAAAGATAACCTGCCCGGGAGGAGAAATGATATTTTCCAACGCTTCCTGTTTATGATCCCACTACTGCTATACTATGCCGATTTTCACTTTTATTTTTATTTTTATCTATACTGTTTCCAATATGCTATTCGTATATATATATATATATATGTATTGCGATAAATACCTTGCTACCTTTTTTCTGTCTGACATTGCCCCCCTATCACTATTCCCTCACTTTCCAATCCCCCCCAATAATGTTACTGTACATACTTTTACGCCTCATGCGCTTGTTAGCAGCAAACAGTTACCCCGATTTTTTCGCTTGATGAAACTGGATTTTCAATCGCTTCAAATCAATTCATTCTCATCCTACATATCATTCTCTTAGATATTTTTTTTTTTTCTGTTACTTCAAAATAAAGTTTTTCTTTACATTTATTTGATGTTGAATGCTGAAATTTTTAAAGGTGCACCCAGCACCAATTTTTTTTTTTCCAACTCTAAAAAAACCGTTCCGTCTGAGCGCATATCCTTCCTGCTTTCTTTGCAAATGTGATAGGAAGGCAGAAAAGAATGATAAAAAAAAAAAAAGAGTTCTGATAAGCACAAGCCTGAAAAAAAAAAAATAGTGTCTATAGAAATCCTCTTTTTTTTTTTTTTTTTTTGTCGATCAATTGACATTTATGGAGACGTTATTGGAGGTATGTGTGTGTGTGCCTTCCCAATAAAATAAAAAAAACGCAGATTCAATGGCCGCCTGTCAAGTTCAATCCAAGGGATCACATTCAAATCCAGCTGCCAAGACTACCAAAAAGTGGGTGTCGATAGCTCAACTCTCCCAAATAACCTTTTAAAGTTTTGAATGTGGAAAATGTGTAAGGCACATGTATTTTTCATGATTGGAATAAAAAGCGTAAGCATCTCTTCTTCTCAAAATAGAAACTGATCTTCATTTTCATGGCTCAACGAAGAAGAATCCTATTTTCGATAGGGCCTAGAGGGTTTTCTCTTCTTTTTTTTTGTATGCGGGATTTGAAATGGATGTTTTTATTGGTAGTCTAGGGGGGAGGAGGGAGGGAGCGGCATTTTCTTTTTCTTTTCTTTCTTTCTCTTTTCACTTTTTTTTTTTTTTCAGTGCAACATACACACATCATATTCTTCAACACCGACCGATTGGGCTTGATCAGGAAACAAAAAAAAAAAAAAAAAACACATGGTGGGAGATGTACATTTGCAATTTGGGATGACGACAAAACAAAAACCTGCCAACATCAGGTTGGACTACGAAAAGGTGATGCTTGGAGTAAGGGGATGGGGATGGGGACGGTGATGGGTTTGTGATGAAGCAACAAACAATAAATAGGACTGAATTTGGGACGACGAGGGGGGGGAGGTTATAGATTCTCTCCTTTTGGAGGGAGGGAAGGAGGTGTGTGTGTGTGAGGAAGATGCTTATCGTAGGAAGGACAAGGTCACTCTAGAAACAACAAAGACAAATGGTGTCTGTCTATGTGTGTGTGTGTGTGTGTTTGTATCCTTTTTTCCCTGGTTACTATCGACGGCTCTTTCTCTCTTTTTTTCTTACACAAACAACCCGTGGTAGTAACACAGGCCCAATGGCGTTCGGCGGAAATCCCTTTGACCCTTGTTAGTTATATTAGTTTAGTGTAGTTAGTATAGAAATCTTAGGTTTAGCAGTTGAAAGATGTAGGTTATTTTGATATCACTTTTTACGTATATATCTATTTGTATGTGTTGTGTGTGCTTATTTTAGCACGGGAAACAAAAATTTATGTGTTATCGGGGTGATGGTTTTATGATGACCACCAAAAAATAAATAAATATGTATGTCGTGTCTTTTTTGTTTATTGGGGGGTGGGGGGATGATAATGATGATGATGCTGATGATGATCCACAGCTCATTATTTGGCATGGAGGAGGTGTAGCTCTTACTGGTAGACAAAAGTCACGTTATAGTCTTTTTGCCACAGCTAAGCTTACGAACTGTCTCGGTGAATATTAAAAAAAAAGGGGGGAATGGTGCTGGGTTTAGGATGGGATGAAAAGCGTGGGGATGATCTTACGGGGGGGACGGATGATGATTTTATTGCCCACGTACTTCTTTTTCTTTCTCTTTCTTCTTCCTTTTTTTTTTCTTCCTTCTTTTTTTTTTGTCTTGATATATATATAAATATATATTCTATATCCCAATTCATGCACAATCCATCCATGTCATTTGATACAAAAGATGATTTATGGCAAAATACAGCCCCAGGCGGGCCTGATTGGCCAACCAATAATAATACTCATCCTACCAGTGACAATCATCATGAATTATTATCATCCACTACAAACAACACCATGGTCTCATCCCTATTAGCAAACCACTATCATCAACATTTAACCTCTGCCCCAGCAACAACACCAATTTCAACAACGATCCCATCTTCTGCGTCATCATCTACCTCCGCTTCCGATCTTCTCCCTTCTTTAACAGCAACAGCACCAGCAGCACCAGCATCATCAGCAGCACCCGCAGCCGCAGGAGCAACCACCCCATTACCCACCGGTACCGGCACGTCGGAGGACAAAATCACACATCCTGAATGGGGTGTGATGAAAGATCAGGAATTCCACCCATTAGCTCACAAACATCAACGCGATCTAGAAAACCTGTATCAAACCAACTCTGCCTTATCTGATTTTTATTTTTGGCAAGCAAGTCTCGGTGGCTATTGTATGGCTGACATGGTGCAAAATATCGTCGTTTCTTCAGATCAAGCCTTTGTCCTTGTGCGTCAAATTGTGGATGGTGCCCCTCCTCCTGGAAGAAAAAAGAAGAGTAAAAACAAAAGCTAGTCATTCTATCCGTTTGCCCCTCTCTCTCTCCCTTTCCCTTCCCCTTTCCCCAAACACACATACACACATCACACACACGCACACTTATATATAGTCAAAATAGTCAATAGTATAAATGATGTTTTTTTATTAATATGTAATAAACAAATTGAATGATCAAAAAAGAGGAACAAAGAGCTGTTTTCTGAAGTGACAAAAAAAGGGGGCCGGAGAAGGAATAAATGATGAAAAAAAAAAAAAAGAATATATATGTATAGGGCACAGAAAAAAAAAAAAAGATGGTGGTGGGATGATGATGTAAGGGTGCTTGATCAAAACTGAAAAACTAAGGAAAAAAAAAAAAAAGGCCAACCATAGTGTGTCCCCCCATTGTTTTGATGTTTTGGTTTTTGTTGATTTGTTGTTGTTCAATGATTACTGTTGATGTTGATGTTGTTGTTGTTTTAAATGCAAAGTCTATAGCTGACATATCGACCGGCTGTTTCACTTTCCCGTAAGATTTTGACGACCTGACCCCGTTTCAAGCCATAATATCTTGCCACTGGATCGCTATGTTGAATACGAGGGAGTTGCGTATCCTTCAAACGGTACCGTTGTAACAAGACCGCCTTTTCTTCGTTGGTGAGCACTTCATGTTTGGGCACAAGCACGTGGTGAGTGATGTTGACCAGTAATTCGTTTTCGTGGAACGACTCGAGTGTATGTTTGGAAGGCAATGATTGCATCACTTTGTTGGCCGACGCTGTCAAGCTGTTTTGATACACACAGATACCTTTGGGAATTTGTTGTTGCGCCATACGTTCAACGTAACTATGAAGAGATAACAGGGTCACTAAACAAGAAGAAGACTACTTTTTTTTTGTGTGTGGTTGGGTATATACGGGTACTTACACTCGTAATGGTTTCACACCGACAGACTTATCTTTGGGGAAAAACACAAGTAGTTGATCGGTGGGATCATCCTTCTTTTGCACAACAAAGGTCAAGTGGTCGCGACTACGAAGAAAAAGAAAAAAAAAAAGAGTGATCAGCGTTCATCATGAGAATTCTCTCGTCCACATCTTTCCTAATCCAACTTACTCTACATCACCAGAAGGAGCAAAGGTACGCTTAAACATATCTAGTTCCATGCCAAGTTCGGATTGTGAGACGAGGTAGCCCTAACAAAAAAAAATAACAAAAAAAAAAAAAACAAATACAAGTTCAGTGCCATCGTTTGTATGCACTTTTTGGTTGGTGGACGTATGTGCTTACTCTATCATGCACCATTTGATGTGTAGTACGGAAGACCCTCCATAAACGAGTCACTTCATTGTTACTGCTGTTATCCATGAGAAGAAGGGTCGTTTGTCAAAAAGAAAAAAAAAAAAAAAAGCAATGAAAAAAAAAATCCCAGTTGGGCATGACAATTCAAATGAACTGCGGGCGCAAAAAAAAGCCACCACTGAGTATGAAATCAAATAATCAGGAGTAAGCTTTTGCTTCACTGGTGTAGACCAGAGCATAGACTACGCTGACTACTGATGCAAGTCATTTTTTATTTTTATCATTGTATACCATCACCTTCGTGATGATTATACATATATATGTATAGAAAGATATATATATATAAAGAGTTACCACATAATAAAGTCGGGGAGGGGGGAGGTACTTGATCTGCCACATACAAGACTCCAGCAAAAAAAAAAAAATACGTCACCTAGAATTGGTCAAGATATTTCCAAATTGGGGAGACCCAAAAAAAATCTGGGATTGCGCGTCAAAGCGACCCTTTTTTTTTTCTTTCACTTTTTCTTTTTCTTCTTGCTTTACATAAAAAAAAAAAAAATGGCCTCCAGTTCAAATCCATCTGCTGACCCGTCTTCGACCGATCCTAAATCACAAGCCTTGACGGCTTACCGAAAACGACTCTTGGAACATCGAGAACTGGATGCACAACTCAAAGATGGTAAGGTCACATTCACTGAACTCACCCCCCCCATGACCACCCACCAACTTATCTATCACCTCTAAAATGATGTCTTTCTTTTTTTTTTTTTTTTTCCATGATAGCGCGCCTCCGACTCAAAACCTTGGACGATGACTTTGATAAAACGGAAAGTGATATCAGCGCTTTACAAAGTGTAGGCCAGGTGATTGGTGAAATGTTGAAACAAATTGATGACGAACGTTGTAAGTCTTGACAGTTTTGGTTGACAGACGGTGGTGTTGGAAAGGTCTTCTAAAGTAAAATTAAATTATTATCTTTATTTGTTATTAGATATTGTCAAGAACACTAGTGGACCCCGCTATGTTGTTGGGTGCCGGCCCAGTATCGACAAGGAAAAACTTAAACAAGGGGCTCGGGTAGCTTTAGATATGACCACGTTAACGATCATGCGTGTCTTGCCTCGTGAAGTGGATCCTTTGGTATATAACATGTCGGTAGAAGATCCAGGGGATATTAGTTTTGCTGGTATTGGTGGACTTGGGGAACAAATCCGTGAACTCCGAGAGGTAACAAAGAAACCCCCTCTACTACTACATTCTATACATGACCCACCTCTCCCTTCTATGTAGTGGATGCATTGACCTCTTTTTTTTTTTTTGGGTTAGGTGATTGAATTGCCTTTGATGAATCCTGAATTATTTTTACGTGTGGGTGTCAAGCCTCCCAAGGGTGTTTTGTTATATGGTCCTCCCGGGACAGGCAAAACTTTACTGGCCAAGGCGGTGGCAAGTACACTTCAAGTCAATTTCCTCAAAGTGGTCTCCAGTGCCATTGTGGATAAATATATTGGTGAAAGTGCACGACTTATTCGAGAAATGTTTGGTAAAACTGAGAGATAGATGTGTGTGTGTGTGTGTGTGTGTGTGTGTGTGTGTGTGGACAACATGTCTTACTTACGATAGAGATTTTATTTTGTAGGCTATGCAAAGGAACATGAACCCTGTATTATATTTATGGATGAAATCGATGCCATTGGCGGTCGTCGATTCTCGGAAGGTACATCAGCCGATCGTGAAATTCAACGTACTTTGATGGAAGTAAGTGAGAGAGGATGGATTCTCCGATTATTATTATTATTTTTTACAAAAAAAAGGACTGGTTGATTGAGGTGTATTTTTTTTTTCTTTGGGTAGCTGTTAAATCAAATGGATGGGTTCGATTACTTGGGTCAAACAAAACTGATCATGGCAACCAATCGCCCGGATACCTTGGATCCTGCGTTGCTTCGACCTGGTCGATTGGATCGAAAGATTGAAATTCCTTTACCTAATGAACAAGGCCGTTTGGAAATTCTCAAAATTCATGCTGGCACAATTACAAAACACGGTGATATAGGTAATTGACATCCCCCACCACCCTCCAAAACATTACACATTACTCATCGCCATTTTTTTTTCTATTGCATAGATTATGAAGCCATTGTGAAATTATCGGACGGATTCAATGGTGCTGATCTGCGAAATGTGTGTACTGAATCTGGTATGTCTTGCTTCGATCATATATAAAGATGGAGATGCTAATACTGATTTTTTTCGGGGGGGATCATAGGTATGTTTGCTATTCGCGAAGAACGTGATTACTGTATACAAGAAGACTTTATGAAGGCTGTCCGAAAGGTGCAAGACATGAAGAAACTGGAAACAAAGATGGATTATGACAAGGTTTAGATAGTTATATGTAGTAGTAGTAGGTTTTTTTTGTTTTTTTTTGTTAGTTAGTTGTTTTATTACTATTATTATTCTCCATATTCTTATATTCATAATGACATAAAGCATCTTTTTTTTTTTAAAATCCTTGTTGTTGTCTCCAAAAAAAAAAGAAAAAAAAAACTGTTTTGTGTTGATGAACTGAAAAATGAGGGAGGCACGGTGTCTTGTAGGAAAGTACCGGCTTCTACTGAAGGAAACATGATTTCATATAGGGGACAAGATTATGTGGGTCGGTTATGTATTTGAATGAAGAAGAAATTTGTATATTATTTTGAAGATTGAGAAAAAAAGAGGGGAGAGGGGGGAAGTGTAGAAAGCATGACTAATTTGGATGTTGTGTTATATGGACCGATTCATATAGTCATCAAATGGCCACTGAATATAAGCAGGCTGAAAAAAATGACATGAATGATGCTAACTATATATAAGCTAGAGGGAGAGAGACAGTGAAGGGCATATATATACTCCTCAGTAAATGATATTTCAATAAATCTGTTAATATATCGCTCTTGGATTATCATTTTCTACGATGATCATATTTCCTAAAACAAGTGGGAAGTCAATCGTCACATTTGTACAATATAATATTTCAGAGTTGATGTAAATGATATGATTTTATTAAGGATATAAACAATATAAAAAAGAAGATATGACTGAACTATCAGATTGACAAAGCGGGAGATAATGGCGACAAAGCTAAACTAATCAGTATAAAAAAAAAGTAAGCTAACACTAGAGCCAGAGGCGAAAAATTCATTCCCTCAAGTCAATCGCTACGTTGATCCAGATATGACGTGCACCAGTTGTTGTTTTCAAATGCCATCATTTCATTGGCAATGCCCAAAAGGCGAGACACCATTTGCTCTGGCGATAAACAATGCCGTACTGCCATTATCTCAATGTCGTCCTGTTGTTGTTGAATATCGAATTCATCCATAAACGAGTATATATGTCGCTGCGCTCCATTACATGATGTTGGGCACAATCGCTTATTCTTCACTAGAAAAAAAAAAAAGGATGGCGTTAGGTATACTGAGCAGAGCGTTGGCGGTCATCGAATCAAATACACACACACACACATACACACATACACACACACCCTTTGATCATTTTTACCTTTTTCGTGTTCTTGAGACCGTTGCCGACGCTGGTTTGATCGATGACCAATGCTGACCACAGACTTATCTATTTCATTGCTGTTGTTGTTGTCGCGATCCATCATTTCAAACGGTGGTGGGAGATAGATCACTCTGCTGGGTTTCACTTGAAGAAGAAGAGGAGGCGTGTTAGGACGGTTTCGTCGTGATAATTTTTGATGTTCATCGCATGCTATCGTATCTTGATCAATATCCACATTGCCGCAAAGATTTCGATCAAATGCTTCTTCCAGTATCAGTAATAGATCCACGGCATCGATCGATCGTCGGACGAGACATAACTTGTTTTCTTCTTCAAGATGGTTGCCTTGATAAGATGGTGTCGATGAGACTAATGTTGTTCCTGGTGGTTTCTGTTCTTGTTGCTGATGCATCAAAGGTATCTGATCTTTTTCTTGCGATTGAGCTACAGTGGTATTAGTTGCTGGTGTTGTTTGGGTAGCAAAGAAAGGTAAAAGCGTTGATTGTTTTGGATCTTTGGTTGAGTGGCGTTTGTTTGGTTTTGATTTAATGGTGGTACTAGTCGATTTTTTGGATATGGGACTGGCAAGCATTTTAGCTGGCTTGATATGAGTATTGATCGACTGTGGAGACGCGGCTGCAAAGGCTAGTGAAGAGGTATCAGTCGAGAGGGATGATTTGTCAGATTGAGAATTCATGCCCCCCGCAGTGTCATGATTCCTTTTGCGTCTAACATTGAAACCAAAGGAATTCAAAGTAGACATCAGGGTATGATTTACAAGGAAAAAGAATATATAAAATAGACGATATATGGAAAAGGTAAGGAATGAGAGTAAAAAAAAAAAAAAAGGAAAGGGAAAAAGATGCAGCCAGTGTGTTTTTATTGCCACGAGCGGAGTTCACGACAATTCCTCCCTAACAAATTCCACTTTTTTTTTCAGGGCCATGGGATTCAGGGCTACAACAATCCCTCCCCACTTGATGCGGCACTACTATGATAATCCACCTCACAAGCTTGAATCGAGATCATCAGCATGACATTCAAAATCAGAGTGACCACAGAGTGTGTGATATCCATCTAATACCAGGGATTCGCATATGATATGCTCTTGTCGTTCGTTTCAAGCCATATTCACGGTGTATTCCGTCAACTGGATACCATCTCTTTCAAACTTTTTTTCGGCCAAAATTCCCAGAAGCGCCTGAATTCAATGTTTTTCTTCCGAAGATTATTTCACAATGAATCAATTGCAGAGTAAATATTCCCCAGTTCTTTATTGGGCTCAACCAAATACGACGTACATTAGAAATATTTTTGTTGCCATCCCTTTCAAAACTCACTATCATAGTTCTCAGAGTATATTTCAAAACAAAGCAGCACAATTAGCACGACTGTACCCAAATTGGTCCAAAAAAAAAGGCATTTACACACAAACATATACATTTTGCTCTTGCCTTCCCTCCCAAAACCAATATGTACCCCCCATCACTATACCATTTCAAAATAGGGACATCGTCGAATCAAATCAAAAGCCAAATATTTTATTTCAATCATTCAAAACAACATGCACAACATCCAAAGGCACAAGTCCGGATGGTTTTTCTAAACTACCATAACTATCACTAATAACAATATCATCTTCCATTTGATTCTTGTCCATTGAATCTCCACGACTTGTCCTTCGAGATTTGCTTGGGCGTTCATACTTTGCTGCTGCTGCTGTTGTTGCTATGGGATGACTATGATCAACAACAACATCATCATCATCATCGTCGTCGTCGTCTATTTCCACAATATCTGAAGCAAAAAGAGTTTCCACCGTTGTCCTGTCCGTCATCAATGTATCATCATCGCCGTCCTTGCCATGATCATTTTTGTCCAAGTCCTGAATCCATGAAGCCTTGGATAGCGAAGGAAACCAATTATCATTGTCGTCCAGGGGGTCGTGTTCTTCGTATGCACCATGCGCGCCGCCTCTATTGTCGTTACTGGTTGCTGTCATATCTGTCGAGATGGTACTTTCCGCATCACTAATGTCGTAGTCGATAGTCGTGGGCACGTTGAGCATATGTGGCGCCAGGCCAGGATCAAGGATACTATTGTTCCCCGCTAAAAGGATCCCCACTTCGCCATCGTCCAATTCGCGTACAGTCACCGTCGACATGGTGGAATGCATCATGCCTCCATCTTTACTATCATAACTTGTACTTGTTTCTGTCTTGTGAATACGTTCCATCAGTTTGTTGTTACAAAAAAGATAGAGAAAGAGAAGTACAATAAATAAATAAATAAAAAATGCTCTAACTTTATGCATTTGAACTCCGGTGTTGATGCTTTTTTGCTTTTGAACGACTAAGACTCGGGACACACACGCACACACCCAAGAAAAAGAAAATCTGTTGCATGTAAGATGTTTCTTTCTTTGGAAAGTGTGGATTTGATGGGATATGAATAGATGCCACCTACCTCTCTGCACTCACCGTCATTTTTGCACTTCAGTAGAAGCGACCGCCCCCCAAGGGCGCCTACCTACAGCAAGGTCCCACATTAACGATAAATCCGGGAATAATAATACTTCTCTGGAAAATATTGATTTGTTGGTGGGTCGGGTAAACTCTCCTAGGCATCATTCATTTTGGGTATGTATGGGGATCGGGAGAGTGGTTGAGGTTGGTTGCATATTTGGGATTAGGCTCCTTTATATAGGTGAGGATAGATAGCGATTTGAGCTATTAATATAAAAGACAGAGTAGACACAGGAAAGCATTTTTTTAAGTCCACAGAGCGAGATCTGGGATTGGTATATGGAGTGGGAGAAAAAGTCTGAAACGGAAACAAGGAAACCTGACTTTTCAATGACCTTTTTAAAGTAGTGAACTGGGATTCAATATAGTCTAGGAGATGTTTTAGACAGCTCATCCTCACAAAGATAACCGTTTTTAGTATAATGCTGAGCAAGTCAAATACTTCCCCACAAAAAAAAATATAGGCGAACCATCGCTCGTCCCTCCCCATTGTGTTCTATACCGCCATCGTGAGGAACCCTCAATACTAGCAATGCACAAAAAAAACAAAAAACAATAAAGCAACTTGTGAAATATCACTCCCAACCTGACATTAACCCACGGCAACAACGCACGTCAAAAATATATTACAAGGGATATATATTGGAGATAGCATGAAGGGTTCTATTGGAGACGGGATCTGAAGAATGGTCACACTAATCTAAAAGGACGATTGTAACAAGTGGATCTGGCATACTGTACAACGCAGACAAGACCTGAGGAAGATTATCAGTGAATATCTTTTATCGAAGCATAACAGTGACCAACACTAATTAAAAAGGGCAATGATAAAAAGGGATCTATTGTATTGTATAGTACAAGGCAGACGATACATAAGAAAGACTATTAAAGGATATCTTTTATTGAAGTCTAACAATGGCCAACACAAATCTGAACTCGCGATGTTAAAAACGAGATCTCATGTACAAAAATATGGGAAAGATGAATGGGACATTTTCCATTGAAGCAAGTAAAAAGAGACATATTTTATTCATATGCATATGCAAACTATGGTGAAACTAATACTAAACTAAGCTAATGGAGACTCCAAACAGCCACTAACGGTGGTCTTGAATACTGGATCCAAAATGAAAGGGTTTCCCCATGCATCTTGTAATCCCTGATCTGAAATCACTTCTAAACTAGTCCTGTTACTAATCTAAGACCACCGCAACCCCATAGGAGCCACAATTGTGAAGTATTAAAGAAAAAAAAAAAAAAAAGGAAAAGGAAGAGATGTGTGGGAAAAAATTAAAATGGAAGTCAATAGATATTCACGTGGGCGGGGTGTGAAATGTTTTTTTTCTTTGTTTGCAATATGATCAATATTGTGTTCCTCGTCTCAGGATAGTAACCACCATCATTTCAACGTTGGTAGCATGGTGCTTCTCCTCGCATGTTGGGTCTTTATGATACACTCATCATGGAGCCATTTCCCCTGCGTTTAGTGTATGCTCCTCACCACCCGCTTCGTCTATTCCTTCACTGTAAGATGGTTTGACGCTCACCGTAGAATAGCCTCCCCTTGTTTACTTGGACTAGTCTACCTTATGTTATGTATATTCGACAACAAGATTTACTCCATTCATTAATTATTAATCCCTTCTGCCCCACCCAACACACCACATCAAGATATTCCCGTAGCATTCACCCCACTCGCAACACCTCGCCTTAACGAGAACTTCAATAAGCTTAACATTTTAAGACCCATGCTTTTCTTTTCTTACCCTGCTACCTTATTCAACAATAAAAACCCAATTTTTTATGTATCCTTTATTCGCCGTGATTATTTTATGAAGGAACACGGGGGTCGTCGTTCTTGACTTTATTATATATATGTGTATGTGTGTGCCAGTGTCTGATATATTAATTTGTATTATACGAATAAATTTCTCCCTCCACAAAATAAAGCATGTACACTATTGAAGATCCCAAATATTTGCCTCATCCATGTTATTTACCATTCTCCTTTAAAATAGATATTCTACAGACCTGGTCATTTATATGGGGATAATACTAATTATGATTTTTTATTTTTGACAAAACATAAATGATGCCAAACCGGAAGAAGTATAAACTAAACTAAGCGGGATGTGAGTAATGATATGATCGATAACTAGCTATACTAATGAATGGGATATATATATATATATGTGTGTGTGTGTGTATGGATGTATTATACGCGACAGAGAAGATTCAAGATCGGCAGCCAACATCATCATCTTTGCAGTGCACCTGGTTGTCTGGAACGGCTTTTATTGTTTCTTTCATTTCCTGGGTTGTTGCTTTTTCGGTAACTGCTGCATTGGTTCAGGTTATCATTGTAATACTTTGAACCCTGATGGTTAGGATCAATGTTGTGATAATGTTTCCAACGGTATTTTCAATGTTGTTTAATGTTGTTCTTGTGGGAATTTCCTGATACAGCGGTTGGACACACACACACCCTATTTTTCTTTCTATATACTTAATTCGATATGACAAATTAAACGCATGGGTAATTAATGGTAAAAGTGCAAAGCGTATTTTATTCAGATGTAAGTATATACTATGACAACTAAAGCTAAGCTAAGCTAAGCTAACAAGTGTTCTAAAGCACTACACTGAGATGAAGACTAATCTAATGAGGGTCCCAAATCGCGATTTCAAAATGAAAGGGTTTCTCCATGCATGTTTGTACTGCAATTTGAAAATGCCCCTGATTCAAGTTCTAATGCTAATCCAAGATCACCGGTAGTCCAATCAAGTCATCAATGAAGATGATGTCCTGAAAAAATAAAGAGGGAAGAAAGAAGAAGAAAATGGGGCAGGACAGAAAATTAAAAATAAATAATAATCATGCGACGCGGAGTGTGAATAATCCAGTCACTTTGTTGGAACACTCATGTAAATAGAAAATGAACAAATCCAAAGTGTTGACTAAAAACAACGAGAATTCTAAGCGCTGATAAAAAAAAAAAAAAAAAAAAAAAGAAAGGCAGAAAAATTGAATCCTTGCTCGCTCTCCGGAGGTTTAAACATGATATCACGCGAGCACCGCGATCTGCCCACATTGCCTGTATTAACGTTCCGGTTTCTCTTCATCCAATTAGTAGAGAAGGTTGTACTTATTATAGCTGAATATCAGTATATACTATGCCATCTTTAGACGACGGATGCGCGAGTAACAGAAAACATGGAAATGAATCCTTTTTTTTTGAAACCAAGTAGTAAAACACACTTCGCAAAAACCATTTACTTGGCTTAGAGAGGGTAAAGGGAAGGGGGGGGAAGAGGAGAAAAATCACAATGTGCCTAGCAAAAACAACTCTTTTTTGGGGGAGTAAGAAGCGAAGTCAAACTAAACAGGCATTTCGATGGAAAAGAACACGTTTTTTTTTTTTTCTTTTTGGCGAGACAAATGTATGACCCAATGAGGAGCAGCTCCAAGTCGCGGGATGTAGAAAAGGTAGAAAACCAGCAAAGAACAATGAAAATTTTTCTCAGCCTAGGCTATTTTGAGAGATTCTCCTCATTTCTACTGTGCTATATATATATGAACGGGATTTCGCATATTCGTTTGATATTGATGTGAGACATTAATAGTACAATTTTTTTTTCTACCAACAGAAAAAAAAATCCCATCCCCGAAGATAGTTTTTTTTTTTTTTTTTTTTTGCTCGGGGGTCATGACAAAGCATGAATTAATTAAACACACTAAAGGAGGGGGGCCGCGCCTCATTTTTGGATTCCTCTATGTAGCATTTTATGGATCAGAAGATTGGCATACAAAAAAAAAAAAAAATTATACCCATCTGGATCATCGTCACCGAGCGATAAGATTATTGGAGTGACTAGCATTTCCGCTCCTTTTATAGACCTTTATGCATCAAGGAAACGTGATGACACTAAAATAATATATTTAACGTTTTGCTAATATTACAGTGTCGTACTGATGATGATATTTCATAAACTATAAATTACAAGTATGATGGAAAAAAAAAACAATAATACATATATAATATAAATTCAATGCAGGTATCTATGACGATACTATCTGAGATCGAGTCCCACGCATAAATCATAAGTAGGGCGGATCATAATAGTGGAACAAAGTTTTTTTTTTCGGATGCCGAATCACTCTCAAACGAGTCTAAAATATAAAAAAAGAAGAAAAAGAAAACACACTATATTTGGAAGTGCGGAATTACAGTATACCCAGTATATTGATGTTCAATGCAGGTACATTGTGGCAAAACAGGCTGAGAATACCGTATACATTCAATCAAGTTTATTTCAATATACAGATGTCAAAAAACGTCAAGAATAGGAAGGAATACATTGATAAAGTTTAATTTTATTATTGAATGATGATAACCATAGCCATATAAGCCCAATAAAATAATAAAAAGGTAAAGATCAGAGAAGGTAAAAAAAAAAAAGAGAGAAGGTAAAACGGAAATAAGGTAAAATATAACTAAGGGTGGAGGGGAGGGGGAATTCATCATGTCAAATGAAGTGGGAGTAAAAAAAATATAACACAGTAGAGATAAAAAATAAAAATACATAATATCAATCAATCAATCAATCAGTAATAAGGAGATAAAAACGATTATTGTAAACACCAGAATAAAAAAGAGAGATTGAGAGGGTGGGAATAAAAGTAAAATAGAGTAGAGGATGGAGAGAGGAGAAGGAGAGGATAAAGAGTAAGGGAGAATATCAATAGTAAAATACAAAGAGGAGGGAGAGGACTTAGTTTTCCAAGTATTCGACTTCCTTCTTTTCATGCTTTTCATCACCATGGCTTGATCCAGCTCCAGATTCGGCAATATTATCTTCACCAGAGGACTTTTCATCGCTTTCATCCAAATCTTTGCCAGTAGTTTCAGGCATGAAGAAGAGAACAAAGAGGAAACCAACAAAATTGATAGCGATAAACACACAGAAAGCGTTGGTACCCAAGTTTGCTGAAATGTAAGGCCAGAGAATGTTGATCAAGAAATTGAAGAGCCAGTTAGCAGAGCTACCAAGAGCAGAGGCAGAAGCCAAAGCATGCATAGGTACCAATTCGGGAGCAATGAACCAGGGAATCACACCACAACCAAGGGAGTAGAAACCAATGTAGATAATAGCAGCAGCAATAATCACACCACCCTTGCTAGTATCGTGAGCACCGACGACCATGAGAATACAGCCGAGAGTACAACCCAACAAGGAGGCCATCATCAAATTCTTACGACCCAATTTGTGGACAAACATAACAGACACCAAGGTAGCAGCAGTGTTGACAGCACCATCCGCCAATGAGAGAGAGGTAGCCATTTTGTGATTACCATCGAAAATTTGAGTGAAGAAGCCAACAGAGTAAACAGACATGGGACCAATACCACCAGCTTGGTTGTAGGCTTGGATGACCATGATGATAATTGTATGCCAGGTAATGTGCTTGTTCTTGACGGTCAAAATATCCCAGATAGTCATGGTAGGAATGGCACTTTCAACTTCACGTTGACGAGCAGCAAGGAGAGCAGCGAATTCTTCTTCGACATCGGCACCAGAACGTAACTTTTGGAGAGCAGCAGCAGCACGGTCGTATTCCTTGTTGGCACAGAGACGACGAGGACATTCGACAGTGAAGAAGAACAAACAGAGCATTTGGAGGAAAGCGAGGATAGCAGAGATACCCCATAAGAATCGCCACAAAGGATCGTAACTCATATACAAGCCACACACTTGAGTAAAGAGCACACCAGCATTCAAGAACAATTCAAACAGACTGCCCAAGGCACCACGAGCTTTGTTGGTAGAGATTTCAGAGACATAAATGGAGACAGACGAACCACACATACCAGCAGCAATACCAACAATGGCACGACCGATGGAATACTATAATAATGATGACAAAATGTTATTCATTGATTCACTTCATAGTTCTCCTCCGCCCGTTATCAACTCAAAAATTTCTTACCATAGGGACATTAATAGAGACAGCGGAGATAACATTACCAATAATGAAGAGGATACAAGTAATCATGATGTTGTGACGACGTCCAAACCAAACATTACTATACATTGATACGAAAGAACCGACCACACCACCAATAGGATAGGCAGCAATGGTATAACCCCTATTCATTTTAAAAAAAAAGGTAGGTGACGGGTTAAAAAAAATCCTACGGCAATCATTTGTATGTCAGATATGCTTACCAAGAGAATTCACTCATGGGTAAACAAGCAGGTAAGGAAGAACCAGAATCACCACCAGTACATTGGGAGATAGCACTAAAGGGCATATTTGGTACACCTAGTTTGTTTTTACAGAAAAAAAAAAGTTGGGAGTCATATGAATATTTTGTGCTTCATGTGTTAAGTAATCGTTGTTTCCAAGGCAAAGGAATGATAAAGGAATATGGTCTTACCAATAGCCCAACCGACTTGGAATCCAGAGAAAGCGGCAATAGTAGCACATAATGTCATGTACAGGGGAAATCCCATATCTTGGGATTTAGTTTGATTTGCCATTGTTGAAAGTGAGTGTATTCAATAAAGGGAAGAGAAAAAGTGACAAAGAAGGAAAAAAAAAAAATAAGCTACCAGAGCTTGTTTAAAGAATAAATGAAAAAGGTGGTGGGGGTTTGTTAAAAAAGAAAAAAGAAAGGAGGAATAAAAAAAAAAGAAGAAGAAGAGAAAGCTTTGTTAGTTTGTTGGGTTGTGAGAACTGAAAGTAAAAGAAAAACGAAAGAAAAGAAAAGAATGCTTTTATATCAAACAAGCGAAAAATTAAAGTTGATTTTCAAATCCCGCCTTTTTTTTGTTGGCGCATATCCAATTTTGGACGAACCCAATATACCCCACAAATACAAGGTCTATGATTCGTTACTGCATGCGAGACCAAAAAACGGCCCTTCGGCGGAGTGTGAGCGATGATGTGTGAGGATGGTTAAGAAATTGTATGGAACAACTTTTGGATTCATGGGTCACCTTTTTCTCCGCCCAGCCATAGGTCTTTTTTTTTTTTTAGTTCGTGTGAATTATACTTCTTTAATTCTTTTCTTGGTCAAAGAGGCCCTTCCCATTGCCTCTTTTAAATTATTCCACAACCTTTGACTTGATAATAAAAACATTCACTATCATCAAAAAGACAACACAAAAAAAAACCTGTCTCTCATAATAGACACCAGGTGTAATTGTTGTTGTCAAGTTTGGGTTACTTTTAATATAATATCACCAAGAAAGAGTATTTTTAGCAGAGATGAACCATATAAAATGTTCAGAATGAGAAAGCATGTATATAAAATATTTCTTGTGCGACCACTAATATACTTGGGTATCGAGTTGTATTGGCTGTAATCGGTCTTCAACCTCTTTTGGCGAAACAAAAAGATAAAATACCGGTACAGAAGAAGTCTAAGTGGTGAACCTTAATTTCATGCTGGAATTCTACGTTAGTCATAATCATCCAGTGATTTGACTACAATGACTGTGATACATGTGAATGAATGTCTTTACCCCAGACTTGAGTATCGTCATCATACTCCTTATATTTGATGACTTTTCCTTCATTATACGCTATATGTTGAAAAAACAAGAAAAAGGATCGACGTTTCCATTGTTTTCCAATATTAAAAATATAGACCCTACATTCAGCTAGCATATTTCTAATTTTTTCATTATTACTTCAATGTATCCTCAAATATTGTGATCATGATCATCAAATGAAACACTGATTAATGGTTAGTATATTACCTTGTAATCAATTAAACTGATATAAAAAAAATCAAACAAAAACAAAACGGACCCCAGTCTGAATATTCGCATATAGATGTATTTTTCCCATAAATGTGGGGTGGCAGGTATTTGAAAACCACCAACTCTCACATGACCCCATTGTAACAAAAAAAAAAAAAAAAAAAACGATGGAAATTTCTTGATTCAGCCCAGAATGAGTTCCCAGAGAGATAATAATAAACATAATTCTGACAAGAATATGCAATGTTGAACAAATCATGTCAACGCCTTCCCCGCACACGTATGATTTTTCCTTCACAAAAACACCTGCCCCGCTTATGATATCCAAAACTAGACTTTCTCAAATACACCTGCCCCGCTTACCCAAAACTGTATATTCGCACAACATTCATTTTGTAACCACCATATTTGTTTATTGAATCAAAATGTATGCTATAAACTAAAACTAAAGACTATAATCAGGGGCACACTTGTATAATCATCAAAAAGTCATACTTTAGCATGTTTGTTTTATATTGAATCAAAATAAATGAAATAAATATACACAACTATAAACTAAAACTAAAATTACAATCAGATCCATTAGCATTCCAGTCAAGTCACTAGCACCACCGCCATTAGAAGTATTTTTCTTGTCATGTATTTGATTTCGACGAAGCAGCCATGTAGCGTAAGACCTATTTGCATCCAAGGCCAGGTCATCATCATCCATTTCCACGTCTACCATAAGATATTGATGATCGCTAAGCTTATAATCCGCATTCCCGACTTGGCGATTGTGAATGGCCATATTTCGTAACAAGGTCCAATCCAATTTGGCTTTAAATAAACCAAAGTGAGCAGGGTTGTGTAAAGTATCATAGTCAAGTGGCCAGCCATCATAAAACCCCGGGTTTCGTGCTTTGACCATGATAACCGCACTAAATCCAGTCAGTAGATATCCCAAGAAACGACCCCATTGTTGTAAAAAACCATTGCTGTTGTTTGTCACCATCCATTTCAAAAACCAGAGCGGCTGCCATAAAGGTCGTTCCATTGTTAATAGGCGTGTATTAATAGGTCCATCCATCACATGATGTCCCAGTATATTTCGATCAAACCATGTAGATTCTGATTCCCCAAGTGACAATAAGCGATAACGGTCCCGTGCAAATTTTGGAGATAACCTTGCAATAGAATGGGCCATTGTATTTAGATCGCCAAATATAGCTTGGTGTGGTATATTGCTATGGATTTGTGCATCCTCTAGGATTTCTGAGAATGCTGACACCCGCCCTATGATACCTGTGAATACCTTGAGACATGTAAATGAGCTTGAGTGAGTAAAAACTTTTTTTTTTGTTTCCCAAAGAACCGAGAATTCGGATTTTAAAATATCAAAAACTTTATTATATACATACCTCCAAATGTACGCAATACAATAGAACAGGGGGAAGCGCAAATCGTTTGATCGTCGCAGCCAAAGTATACCGCCTAAAACAAAACAAATCAACAAAAAAAAAAAAAAAGAGAAGGATGGATTAACGCAACTTCCCACACCAGAAACGATCCCGCTTTTATAATTTACTATAACTGATATAAAACAAATAAGACTTACTTGCCCTTTCGAGGTTCCTTCAATGATATTCCGTCTCGTTCCCAGTGAAATGATTCGTGTTGGTGATTCAATATCCGTATATCCGCAATATCATATTTTGTGAGAATAGCATTTCCATGAAATCCGCCACCCTAATACAAATAAACATACGTCAGGTATAGCATTACTACCGCGCTATCACTTTTTTGCTACTTACTGCGTCTCGGTCCTCTCTGATAGGATCGTCCAATTCCCAGAATTCACAAACAAACACACCCTTCATTTTGAGTTGTCGACAGAGTTCTTCCATATGATTCCTATTTCCTGACCGCCGACAGCCAATATCCACTTCTTGTAAAACGCATACATCAGGATCCAAGTCTTTGATTTTTTCAATGATCCCTTCGGCTTCTATAGAAAATAAATAAATAAACAAGTATGTAGTCAGTATATATATATAAACAAGGTCACCAGGATAAGGCGAGAGGGAGGGAGTAAAGGGGGAGGAGAGATTACCATAGTTCCGTTCAATGTTCCATTGAAGCATTTTCAGTCGACTCGAGGAGGTATCGCCTGACTTGTGGAAAGGACGATAATCGTATTCCAATACACCACCAGGTTGGACATTGGGTAGTGGAGTATTAGAAAAGGGTATATTCATTTTTTTTTTTTTTGCTTCACTGGCCCGAAAAAAAAAAATTGAAAGATGGGAGTCTCTCCAACCCCTCCACCAAAAAAAAAAGAAAACGCGGTGTTTCAAATCATCAGTGAAAAAATTTGAAATCATTGTGTATGCCTGAAATCATAGAAGGGAAGGATACGCTTTAAAAAACTACAAGCTGAACCTACCTGATATTTACATTGGTTGTTTGATTTATGAGGTTGGTGAGCGGAGGCGGAGAATGGTGTACAGTTTTTTTTTTCTTGCTGTCGAGAAAATGGTGAAGGCATAAAGCTATCCAAGTAGTCGCCATGAAAGATCAAGTAACACGGACCTGAGAAAATGTTTTATCTCAGAAGAACGAGACACATATAATTATATATATATTTCCTCCATAAAATGTGCTGTTGACGCGTTTGGAACCAAAACCATACACAGTGAGGCAATGAGTGGCATATTTTTTTTTTCTTTTTTGAAGGAGACCTTGCCATTTGGAGTTCATGGTGAATTCATTTCCACACACGCCTTCGAATCGGGAGCTTGAGTGCATTAAATATTCAGAATAGATATTATCTATTATCATAGTTTGTGATAGGCAGATCGGCTGCCTTTTTCGCTGAAAGTAGAAAGAGAGGCTCACCTTGATTCTCATGATAGATACCTAGTTGCCTCGGTGGTACCGAACGATTTGCATCAGGACAGCAAGGCATACAATTAATCCTGCCAAAAAAGAGCTCGTCATTATTATTATTATGTTTTTGGATGTGTTAGTGCAATCGAAAACGGTCATCGTAGGCTCTTTTTATACAATTAACCCCATTCCTTGTCTTTTGTTTATTTTTCTCTTCGCGCACAACCAATGTACAGTACAGTACAGTGTAGTGCACCCAGTCGACTAGATAAATTAAACGTACAAGAGATAATTTAAAAGCAAAAACGACAAAATTTTTTATTCAAATGAACAGTACGGTATTAAACAATAAATTACGTATGACAACTCAATTAAACTGGCATAGTATGATATTACTATGAAGCATATCTAAAAGTGGGGCGATTGGGTGGGGTGCGGTACGGAGTGTATGGAATTCGGCCATCTTATTGTACATACAGTATTGAAGAATAAACATAATGTCAGATATGTTAAGTACTGTACATACGTAATGCAATTATAGAGAATGAGGTATCCTTTCAGTGAGTGACAGACCATTCTATATACAGTAGTACTGGACAATAACGTTGATAAACTAAGCTGATTCCAATTTGCCTACAGATGCATTGAAGAAGGAAGTAAACAACATTGACAATGTTGCATGGTGTTGATTATTGTAAGAAAAAAAACACACATTTCCTTTTTTGTAGCTATAAAAAAGTAGTCGCAAAACTATTCCTCACGGAAAACGTTTCCAAAGCCCGCCCACGTGAAATATTTATTTTCTCTCTCCCGCCTTTTTTATTTATTCGGGCTTTCTTTCTTTTTGATTATATTTTTTTTTCCTTCATTTTTTTCTTTACCATTTAATTCCCATGGGGCTATGTTGAACTCAGAATAGCGTCAGGACTAGTTTAGAAGCGTTTTCGAATCAGGGATACAAGATGCATGGGGAAACCCTTTCATTTTGGATCTAGGATTTAGGACCATCATTAGTTGGCTTTTTGGAGCCTTCATTAGCTTGGCTTAGTATTAGTTTTTCCATTGTTTATATCTTCAACTGAATAAAATATGTCTCTTTTTACTTGCTTTAATGAAAAATGTTCCTTAGCCTATCTCATGTCTTGTGCAATTGATCTCGTTTTCTCTACCTTGATGTCCTTTTGATAGGCGTTGACCATTGTTATATTTCAGTAAAATATATCCCTTTAGTTTTCCTCATATCATGTACAGTATATTAGAACCCCCTTTTCACGGTTATGCCGTTAGAATACTGTTGGCCATTCTTCAGGTCTCACTTTAGTCCTTTTCATGCTTCCTCCATTAGATCCTTCTCTTGTTACAATGAATCCCTTATATTTTGATTTAATATCCGTCAATATGTTTCAATAAATATACCTTTTTATTACCCCTCCTCTGACCCATCATATAATAAACAATGCTGTTATTTTAGTTGTTGAGAGAGTCCTATTTAAAATTTTGCTTTTTAATTTATTCATTATGACTACTCCTTCAAAAGACCAAGAGACCATTCTTTGATCACTTGCAAAGATAATCATATAGTTTTCAGCCCAAACATATAAATAGACCTAGGTTGTATTATGCATGTATTCGCTGTTATAGAGCATTTTACATTGCTTTCTAGCTTATCCATGACTAATTTCCTCACCTTTCTGAGTCCTACAGACGGGTTGACATTCCTAGGACACGTACTATGAACCGTGACTGTATCCCTGTTCTACCATTGATACCAACTATTGAGGGGTCTTCCACCCCTGTAAAATCCGCTAGGTTGGAAATATTGTATATATCCAGCTCGTTTCTTTCTTTCTTTTTTTACATGTGATATATATGAATAAAACATTAAACTGGTGGCAGTTGACGCTCAAGAGGCTGCCTATTGTAGTGCAAAATGGCGGGGGAGGTTGTCTAGCTTTATCAAGAACCACACCAACAACAACCTCGTCTTCCCTTGATATGCAGTTGATCAATTCTACGCAGAGTGAGGATAAAAAATTGGAGTAATTAATGTTGGCTTTACGTCCAGCACATGGTATGGATGATTGACTATTATATTTATTTTACTTGAATTTCGTGAAGAAAATAAAATGCGACATTTAACTCCGGAATGGCTGCATGAAGTCTTACGTATTTGTCTATATAAAATAACATATCGTAGTACGATTCATAGGCAGTAATTATTTAAAAGTTCCTATAATTTTTTCGCAAAAAAAAAAAAAAAAAAAAAAAGAGTGTGCTCGATCAACTACATAAGGATGATCGTCCTACGGCATCTTTGTATCTACGATAACATAAACGGCACAATGCTGAAATTATAGCTAACTCATTTATTTAAAAGGTATTATTTTTGTTTATTTTGTTTTGTTTACTTTATCTTTATTTAGTAGCTTGAGATTAACGTGAAAGGAGGTTTTTTGTTGATTGTTGAACAGTCAATATCAAAGAAAGGTCCAAGAAGTCGGGCCACCAGCAACGCCAAAATGGCGGTGTTTTAAAACACTATTTTTCGCTCTTTTTGAATCCTTTTTCAGCTTTTTTCTTTTCTGCCTGCTTCTCTTTTAACATATATATTTTATATACTGAATACTATTGAATATGAGCGTCCTCGGTAATATATTGTTGTGAAATAAAGAGAACAAAAAAAAAAAGCTGGATATTGCGTAGAAGAATACTCTATCGTTTATGATATGACAAGAATATACTTCTGATTACTAACACCTCCTCTCCTTTTCCTTCTCTCTTTATTGTATCATCTACTAGTGACTACCACGTTCTCACAAGGTGCTGTATTTTATGCTGGTGAAACTTTATCTTGTACTATTGCTTTTACGAACACTTTACCAATACTACAAAAACCACCCAGTGCTTCGTCATCCTTGACCCGACAAGAGAGACATAAATCGCCACCTCCTCGATTGTCTCACCACAACAACAATCATCAAAAAGTCACCAATGGAAAGGGTCATTCAAGATCACCTTCTGCTTCGTCTTCTCACGATACCATTCCTGAATATTCATCTTCTGAATCGGATACTACTACATTTTATGGGAATTCAAGGTCTCTTGCTTCTTTGGCCACTTCAACCTTGGCTTATCTCACAGGTTATGCCAGCGATACTACTCAGTCCGCGCCAACCACTCCACCAGGCACTACAAAAGACCACATCATGGACAATACTCTGGATTCTATAGCTACACGTGAAACAAAATGGGATCAGCAAAGTAAGTCTACTTATCACTATGGACGCGCGGTAGTTGTAACTCACTTGCTTTTCTTTATAGGTAGTTACCCTTATTTAAACGACGATGACCAAAGTAATGAGAACTGTCCCATTGCAATTGAACTTGGATCCCATGACACCATCACTCCTCGTACCAGTATTGATACTGTGGCATCCTCTTATATGCACCCTATATCGTCCAGTCGACGCAGCTCAACGGATTCCTTGGCATCTGCGCATCCTTATTATACAACACCCCCACCCCCACCATCGTCATCCATAGGACAACAACAACACCAGCAACAATCCTTGTACCATCCTCCTCCAAACTCAGCCGCACATCCCATCAATGCTCGTCGATTATCTCGTATACTCAAATCACCATCAACACCATCTCTGATGCGAAAACCAGAACACTTATTATGGGGATTTGCTCAAGTGGTCGGTCAGTTTGTAGTGGATCCCACCTTGATCAACAACAATGAATTCGCCCCATTGAAACAACGGACAATGTATCGACCACAAGGAACTGGGTTTGGTGGAGGTGGCGGCTTAATGAATGGCAAACAGGACTCGAAAATCGGTAAATGCCCACCATTTTGCTCTCTACCATCCTTCGCCAGGACCGAGAACTGATTTTTGTTTTTGTTTTGTTATAGATACCCGAACTACACCAGTGTTCTCAACTCCTCCATCCATTCTATTTGTGGATCTTGATCTAGCACCTGGTGAAACAAAAAAATGTAAGTGATATAGAGTGAACAATTAGATATAGTAGATACAGTGGTGTACAGAAACTAGTAATAATGCCCCCCCCTTCTTTTTGGATAATAGACTCGTACAAACTGAAATTACCTAATGATCTGCCACCGTCTCATCGAGGAAAATGTATTCGATTCAATTATTATCTTGTGGTTGGCACTCAACGTGGTGGCAGCAGCGGGAATGGGCCTACAGGACGGAATAGTCAAACACAGCAACAAGGACATATTGTGCAATTACGATTTAGGGTCTTGAATCACGTATCAGGTAAGAAGAACCAAAAAAGAAAAAAGGTATTGTAAAAATCAAGCCAGTTCTTGTATCATTCATCACCCCTTCTATATATATATATATATTGCGTAGAGGATGGATCACGGCCTATTTACGATCTGATGAATCCTGTGGTGATGTATAAAGATGAAGCACAAGTGGAACTAGTACAGGAACACGCCAAAAAAGCAAAACGAAGTGCAAGTATCAGCTCCATTGCCTCAGCAACATCAGCACCACTTTCACCTTTGGGCGGCAATCATACCACCAACACCAGTAATCACAGTTCTAGCAAACCACCATCATCACCCGAAACTGTGAAGGAACGACAAGCATTTATGAGTTATGTGAATGAATTACTGGAAAAAAGCACCAATGGTCACGATGATATTCAGGAAATTACGCGGAGGGAAAGCGATGCGTACGACGAACAACGGATGTCTCATGATGATGATGAAGAAGTAATGACGGAACACACTTATCGGAAAACATGTGCTCAGGTGGTATCTCGAATTACACATTCAAGTCGTAAAGGTAAACAAATACACATATCAATCAGGAAGGGTTACCGGTTTTATGGTTGATGGGAAAACAAAACTATCTTGATAACACTTTTTTTTTTTTCGTTGTTCTTGTTTTTCTTTGAAATTCAATAGCGATGTATGATTTGTGCAAAAACAATCAACGGGTGGCGAAATTACAATTGACAAAGATGGCTCATCGATTGGGCGAACCCGTGCTTGGGGTATTAGACTTTGGTGAAGCGTCATTATCTACTTACAAGGTAAAGTAATCTTAAATCAAACTTATTTTATGCTTGTATATTGACCATTAGATTCTTTATTTGTCATTTCTGGATTTTCTTTTTTTAGGTGTCTATATTTTTGGAAAGTCAAGAAATCGTTGAATCAAGTATATCTCAGCGTCAGCCACAACATATCGCGCGGGTTTCGCGAAAATGTCATTCAGAATTTCATACATTTTGTTTGAATCATCGTCGACTTGCCTTTTCACTTCCTATTCCATCCACTGCTTCCCCAGATTTCCAAACGACCGGAGGTAAACAAAAAACAAACTAGATCTACAAGAATTCTATGGTTACAAGAATTATATCATTTTGCTAGTTACTCACCCCGTCTTTTTTTTTTTTAATTTTGTTTTTACACATATAGTAAAACTCCAATATAACCTGAAATTCGAATTCATCACCAATAACCAATCCAAAGCTTCACCATCTTCCGTTTCTTATCTTTCCATCAATGTAGACGAACGCCATCAACATTTCCAAAGTCAACAACAAGTCCAAGTCAGCACCTTTGATTGTCTCATTCCTATCAAAATTTATGGGTCTCCAAGTGGTTCAGATCGTGCTATTTATGGTCGCCCACACACTTTTTCTGTACAGTAGATTCTCTTCCTCTATAGTATTCACCTTCACTTCCCCTACTTAGTTTAAACACCTTCCACTTTTTCCTTTTTATATATATATATATATATCTATTCATAAATACGTTTATATTACCCATCCCCCTTCTCACTTACGTCCCTCTTGAAATAAAGATGCTCCATTATCACTATTTATTGTTTCCTCTTTGATTATTGATTTTTTAAATGAATAGATGATAAAAGGCTATTTCCCTCTCTCGCAGCGGAACGACGTCGGTCCTGAAAGGGCAATGAATCGACCGACCCCACGCATGCAACGAAATGTACTTATATGCTTTGCGTGTGCCGCACTGAATCACTCTATGGAAAAAGGATCTTAGTAAGATATGGTAAGTCACTCAATTATTGATGCTGGAACTGGTGCAGGGTAGGAAGGGTGGAGTGTTTTCTTTTATTTCGGTAACCTAATTAATATTCATCTATTTTGTAGGATATAATTTCATAGAACCATCACTAATGGCCGTTTCCTCGTGTGGCAATGACATTATTTCACGTGTTGACATGGAAAAATAATCTAGGTAATGCAAATGAAATTAATTATTTTTTTTGTGGATGAGATGGAGGGGGGCAAGGGAGGAGGCTGGTTTCACACACAATCTTTTATTTTCCTTTTCTAGAGATAGAGAGATGCATGTCATTTAGACATAACTTCATAGTTTGGTTGGCATATATGACTTAGCTGTTGATGACAACAAGGGGAGAAGGGAAGGGTCAAGATATATGGTATACACCAAATTTTTGATCATTCAATGGCTGATTCAGAGGGATTCCATCGATTAAATAATTATGCAAGTACGGAAAAATAGATATTGACAGATGCTTACACCGATTTCTTTTTTTATTTATTCCTTTACCTCCCAATATAATTCGATTAGGCTTTGTTGGCAAATTGCGAAAACCTAATAATGTGGAATCCCCCCATGCACCCCGCCCGACATACATGCTCGTTTTGACACTAGAAAGGTAAGACAAATTGAATAAAGCAAATATGGAAGTAGAGCCGAACAAAAATCCTCATGGAAACCTTTTTTTTTTTAAATGTAACATAGAACTTTATTACAGAATTGTAGATCTTTCAATCATTCGTAGTTTACGGCGAATACTGGCTTTTTTTTTTTTTTTGAATGGAGGCTTCGATGGAAATGGAAATCAGTTGATCATCTCTTTATATACTCTCCTAGTTTTATTACGTATCGTACTTAGATTATTTTTACCCTTATCTTTAAGCAATAAAAAGAAATATCTTCCTATCACTATTGATTTATTTTGTGCTTGCTCTCTTACTTGTATCTTTTGCTTACTGAACATGCAGTATATCATGAAATCGTATCCGGGTTGATTGTGTTTCCACATGAAAGATTTCTAGTGTACTTCGATCCTAAATTTTTTTAACCATCCATCACACTCATTTTTTTAACCATCCATCACACTCATTTTTTTAAAAACTCCCCCTCTTTTTTTTTCGCCCCAGAAGTACATACATTTAAAGAATACAATGTGAGTATGCCCATTCTGCAAGGCAAACTAAACATATGGGGCTAATACATAAAATATACAAGATATACATTTTATTCAGATGTAGATATAAATTCTGACAATCAGTAAATGGAGAAGGAGATGTGTGGAATAAACTGAGCGGAAGATGGGTCAGTGTCCAAGTACAGAGAAAAAACTATTCCTATAGTGAACGACAAACTATTCTACAGCTACCAAAGAGAGAGAGGGGGGGGGGTTAAACTAAACTGCGCCGATTACCTTCATACTTATCTCAAAACCATCATGCAGCATATATTGACCAGTAGGGACGGGGGTTGAAGTAAAAAGAACATAGAAAGAGAGGGAGACGGCCTCCATGCTGCCCCTATTTGAATTGTGTTGACAGCTGGGATGAAAAAAAAGAGAGTGCCCATTATTGAATGGTTACAGCTGCTGTAAATTGATAAATAACCGCCGTGTCGATGTATTTGCTTTGAATGGATTGATACAAACCAAAGTAAAAAAAATAAAAATAAAATCAACCAGAGAGCGAGGCGATTTCAAATCCCGCCCACGTGCTATATCAATTTTTTTTTTTCATTCCGCTCTCTTGCTTCTTTTTTCCCTTCAACAATCTTTTGAGGTGATGGTGATCTTAGTTTAGTGCTAGGATTAGTTTAGAAGAGTTTTCAGATTAGGGATTACAAGATGCATGGGGAAACCCTTTCATTTTGGATTCAGGATTTTGGGACCACCATTCCAGTAGTTGGTTTTTGGAGTCTTCATTAGTTTAGTTTAGTGCTATTTGCCCCATAGTTTGTATATGCATCTGAATAAAATATGTCTCCTTTTTACTTGCGTCAATAAAAAATGTCCCATTCGTCTTTCTCATGTCGTGTACAAGAGATTGTTTTTTTTACCATCGGCTCTTCTGATTAGTGTTGACTGTTTGTTTTGATACAATAAAGGGCATCCTTTTAGTCTTTCTCGCATACCTTCTACTGTACACTATATTAGAATTCCATTTTATATATCGTACGTTAGCTGTTGACCATTCTCTGAATTTATCATTAGCTTGCCTTATGCTTCTTCCACTAAAAACTTGACCACAATAAACCCCACTCTCTTACTTCTAAATTGCTTCAATAAAATATGCCCTTTTCATTACCCATACTCTGAACCCATCGTAATAATAGACAGTATTGCTATTGTAGCCGTTTCATGAGTGTATTACCAAAACGGCAGTCTACTAAATTACCCACAATGACTTCTTTCCCTAGAGTCCCCGCTGCTGATTGATATTACAATATGGCTGAATCAGATATTTTAACCCGAGATATCAACCGGCTCTGTGAAAATAAGAGACCTAATGCTTCCACCCAAAACAAAATATAGCCACTATTCTTGTTTTGTAGGTCTGCTCACTACTTCATCCACAACATTAAGCGTCACATCCAAAGTTGTAATGAGGTCCCAACCCATCTATCAATATACGTCATCAAGTCACTGGGTCAACTTCCCATTCTTCTTCCTGTAATAAGATTTATTTTGCATACTGTGTGTGGAATTTCAAAAAGCCCTCAATGGAGCATCCGAATGTTTATTGTTCGAAATAATAAAGAATATAAAAAAACGTAAGGAATTCTAAACTATGAGATGTCAAAAGTGTATCAAAATATAAAAAGAAGAGAGAGAATACAATAAGGGGGGGGGTAACTAGCTAGCTAGTAAGGAGGAGGAGGAAGCAAGAGGTTGTCGACTTAGTGCATGAAGAGCATACCAGAGCCTTCATAGACAGCAGCAATCTTTTGGATAGCGTTGAGGTAAGCAGCGGTACGGAAATCGACGTTCTTGAGGGAAGCGGTTTGACGGGTTTCTTCACAAGCTTGGATCATGGTATCTTCGAGACCAGAGTAGACCAAATCGGCTTCTTCAGCACCATGGACAATGGCCTTACGTTCAGCTTCTGTCAAAGCACGACCAGCATTTTCTTCTACAAGAGTGAACAACTTGAGGCGCTGTTGTCATAAAAAAAAAAAAAAGGGATAAGCATCCATTGTTTTCTACTTTTTCTCCCGCCAGAATATTCAAAAACTTACCATAGATTCATCCCATTTCTTGTTCATACGACCGAAACGGACGTGGGACAAGTTCTTCAACCATTCAAAGTAAGACACAGTGACACCACCGGCGTTCAACAATAAATCAGGAAGGACAACAACACCACGCTTTTCCAAAGCTTCGTGAGCAGCAGGGGTGACGGGACCGTTAGCACCTTCACCGATGACCTTGGCCTTGATCTTGTCACAGTTGACCAAACCAATTTGACGTTCGAGAGCAGCAGGGATCAAGATATCACATTCGGTTTCAAGGATCTTGACGGAATCTTCAATGATTTGGGCAGAGGAAGAGAATCCACGGAAAGTACCCTTTTCGGTGTAGTGCTTGTGGAGTTCTTCAACGTTCAAACCATTAGGATCGTAGATAGCACAGTCGCGTTCACCAACACCAATGACCTTGGCACTATGATAAAAAAAAATCATTAGCCGCACATTTCCCAGTGTCTAATTTTTTTCCCTTTTTTTGCTTACCCGTTGTTTTCAAAGAACTTGGAGACATAGTAACCGACGTTACCGAAACCTTGGACAACAACACTGGCATCCTTGACTTGACCGTTCAAACCGGTCTTTTCTTGAACTTCCTTGTAGGACAAGAATTCACGGATACTAACAAAAAGATGGTTTTAAGAAACAAAGAGTAACAAGATGTGATTGAATGAGTTTCTGATCAAAGATTTGAAACATATCCGTATAATTTTCTTTTACCTGTAGTAAATACCGAGACCGGTAGATTCGGTACGGCCACGGACACCACCTTGAGACAAAGGCTTACCAGTAACACAGCCAGCTGCGTTCACATCGGTGGGGTTGAATTGACGGTAAGTATCCATAATCCAAGACATTTCACGAGGTCCAGTACCTAACGAAAACCAAAAATCATGTGCAAACGTTTTTTTCTTTAGTACACAAACACATATTATACTATCCAACCCAAAGAGTCCATTTCTGAAAAAAAAGACTTACCGACATCAGGGGCAGGGACATCAGTACCAACACCAATGAAGTTCTTTTGGCACAATTCCATGGTGAAACGACGAGTAATACGTTCGAGTTGTTCAGTGGTGTATTTTCTGGGATCAATCTTGACACCACCCTTTGCGCCACCGACTATCATAAACAAAGAAAAAAAAAAAAGGGCCGTGAGAATCAGTGGACAAAAATGGAAATCATTGTGGGAATTTTTTTGTAAACTAAGAAGAAATCAAAAAACTTACAGGGAACATCGACAACAGCACACTTGTAAGTCATCAAAGAGGCCAAGGCTAAATGAAATCAATCGAAGAAATATAGAGAGAGAAAGGTGATGAGTTCATCAGAAACATACACAAGTCCGAAGCAAATGCGTGGGCCCGAGAATTATCCAAGAATGGTGGTTTCACCAAAAAGTACAACCTTCGGCACACACGCAAATACACAGTGTACTTTGATCGCTTTTTACCTTCAACTTCTTGCAAATCGACTTCTTCAGAGTAACGGATACCACCCTTGACAGGCAAACGATGACGAGAGTGTTGAGCACGGTAACCTAGATACAAAACCGGACAAGTTTAATAAACAATGTTACAAATCCCTCCAGCCCCACCTCTCCCCTGTATAAACCCCCCTTCTTCTCCTTGTGCCTTATATGTATGAGTGTATCTTACCTTCAATGACTTCGTACTTGCCATCTTCCAATTCGATGGGGAAAGTGACACGGAGGAGAGAGTCAACAGCACGAAGATGGCTCAAAGTACCAGGGTTGACGGAACTGATCTTGGCAGCATCGTCATAGTAAGATTCAACGGATTGCAAGAAACTGGGTTCATGAGCTTCACAGGCAACTTGAGTGGCAGCTGTTTCAAATCAATGAATGACCCAAAATAAAAAAGGAGATGAGTGAAACGGTACAGGGTTTGCTCTATAGTTGTTGTCCTTACAAGTAGTCATAGTACGGAGAAGAGTAGGCATAGCAACTCGGCGAGCAGCAGCAGCGACCATAGGACGCGTGCTAAAGGCGGAAGAAGAATAAAAAAGTTACAATAATGAATAAAATTGACCAAAGCAGTATATAATACTAAAGAGGTACTTACGTTTGAGGTAATTGTCTCAAGAGGAAAGCCATTGGTTTTTGTTTAGTTTGAAAAGTAAAAAAGAAATAAATAAGGAGAAGGGTGAAAAAAAAGAAGAAGAAAAAAAAAGGTTTCTCTGGTGATATTTATATTCAAACGAGTTGTAGTCGGTGGGGGCGGGTTTGTCATGATTTCAACCTCCGCTTCATTGTTGGGCATTATCTAGGCTACAAGGGCAAAGCGCAAAGAAAAAGATCATGGATCAACGTTTTTTTTTTTCTTAAATGTTCCCTTTACGTCAAGGAGATAGATAAAGCATAAAGGGAAACCCAACCAGTATGCACTTTTAAGACCTTTATGATCATTTACAATTATAGAAAGCGATCATCTAGAAAAAAAAAATAGGATGCCTCGTTTTGGTGAATAATAAGTGCATGAATTGTCCCGCCAAGCTGAGTCTCATATTTTATTTTAATCACTCCACCCCCACCTTACCCTTTGGCTTTGTCAGGGCGGTGTTGTACGTAATACAATCTCCACAAATCATAAATTATCATGTATCATCTAATGCCCTTCATTTAAAAACAAATATATATATGGTTGGGGTGTGTTTTATTAGAAAAAAAGAAAAAAAAAAAAACGCATGAGAAAAGACAACATGACCTAGACAATAAAATACGTAATATCTATACAATAAATTATAACGATTCTAATTGAATGAATTGAATCGTTGAGTAAAAAAATCAAGTGTGATTTCTTTACCCACCTATGAATAAGGAGAGGAATACAAGTTTCGGCTGTGATTTAGGGCCAATAAAGAAGCATGCCACTATTTCATAAAAAAAAAAGCATACCACTTAAAGAAGAGATACCATCCGACGAAAACCTTAAAACTGATCTGATAGGTACCTTTATCTCTAAAAGTAACACACACGATGATTGGAAGTTTTGATCGTCGGTTGATAGAGTAGAAGAAAAAGTCATGCTATGATAATAAAAAGAGAGGAAGCCATTTGTGATATAAAAAAAAATATAGTATATGCAGAAAGCTTGAGAAGCTACTCCTATAAGAATTAATTCAGGTACAATTGTTGAGAGCCCGCACTCATTCAAGCTTAAATCATTGGGGGATTCAATTGTGAAAAAATTATGATATCACCCATACGGCCACTAGGTTTTTTTTTTTTTTTTTTTTTTTTTTTGTTCTGGGATTTATCCAAGTATGATTAAATAATATTGTACATAATAGTAAGTATGTTTTAATTTCATAATACATAAGTGAGTTTATATAATTAGGATCAAATGTTTTCGTTAAAAGTGTCAGATGTGTATATTTTCAACAAAAGCCTTAAGAGAAACGCGGTGAAGGCTTCCGTAGAGAGACAACTAATATGAGACAATTTTAAAACACCGCACCGAGACCATCGTCTTTTTCCCTGTAATCAATTTTAATGACGCTAATAAAATAATAAGAATGGTAACAATAAATACAGTATATCAAAAACCTACAGAAGGCATCAGTTCCCTATATCACTATAAAAAGACATCATATAGGAACCGGGAAATAAAATCTCCTCCGAATCTTTTACTTGGCGAGAGACAGAGTTAAAAAGGCAACTTGAACAAAAGATAGGCAATGGTTCCTATCACATGGAGAAATCTCTTAAGAGAAAAAATCAGGTATACTCAATCAATAGCTCCCCGCAATTCCTAAAAAAAATCCATCATGCCGGTAAATGGACGACAACCCTGGCTACCCTTGTAGTTTAAAGTTCCGACATATTAAGGAAAGATGACGGGACTTTACGGGATTTTCCAGAGTAGTATATTCATTTCTGAAAAAAGCTTCAAGTATATTTTTTACCCCACATTTTCTATCAACAAGGCACAAACAATACATAAAAAGTAAACATTGATCGAGTTTATTTGATTTGATTCTATATACGGTACATAAAGTGGGGAAAGGTGGGGGATATGATATAATAAAGATAGAACAAAAAAATAAAAACACCAGAGTGAATGGAGGAGAGAGATAAGGAATAAGTAAGGAATCGAAAAAAAAATGTGTATGAGATTGATAAAGTAAATGAATGTGTATGGATGTAAAAAAGTTCTAGATCTTGGCAACCAATAATTGTCGATCGTGCCAAGAAGAGTGCCATTTCTTGAATTGTTCCAGTACAACAAAGGTAATGATCGTTTGAGGTGCCAATCTGATAAATGCTGGTGTCCAACCCTTGAAGAACGACGCCATGCCTTCATTTTTATACATACTTGACATGATATTGAATGAGGACATTTTTCGATCAGAGGAACTTGCTGTCATGATTCTTGTTTTGATCACATCTACAGGTGAACATACTGTCGTAGCCACAAGACCCTATAGAAAGAAGAAGAAGAAGAAAAGAGCTGTGAGTCATCATGTCACCGCATAAAACCATCCAATGATATGCCATGCCCCCCACCCCTTGAATCAAAAAAAAAAAAAAAATTATAAAAAAGAACTTACAGCAAGTGTACTAGATGTAAAATGAAGAATCAACCCATCCTGTAAAGGACTATAACGAAGTAATAGATCCTTGAAGCTATCGTAAGAAACACATTGAGAAGAGGTCATCAAAATAGCACGGTTCATATTTGGACCCAGCCCACGGAACAACGAGGTGATGCCTTCTTCCCGCGCAATACGTATCACACCATCCAATGCATGTTTGTAATTTCGTCGTTGTTGAGGAGGAAGCTGTCCATCGTTTTGCATGCGTACATTCACCACGTCACCAGGATTACCACATGCGCCGCCTAGTGCGCCAGCTGTACTTGATGCGATCAGCAGTTGGAATACAGTAGGATCTATCAAAAGAAAGGTGTTTTTTAGTTATATAATCGTCATACAGCCCCTATTATTATTATTATTATTATTATTATAGATGTACCTTGACCCTTGGCCACATAAGTCTTCATTTTTTCATAACCACCAAATCGGACGGTAGAGTAGGTTGCTTGACGAAGAATACTGGCAGATAAGCCGGCATACAATTGTAAGGCACCTTCCGTTCGGGCAATCTTGACCATGGTGGAGAACATGCCTTGCTTGCTCCCAGTACCTTTAGTATTCTGTAAACGGACCTTGGTCAGATCAAATGGATGCACCACCATGGCGGCAATACAGGAGGCGGCACCGCCGAAATAAAAAGGAGTCGATCGTTTTGTCGTTGACATGATAGATTAATATGTGTGTGTGTGTGTGTATGTTGAATGCAAGAAGATAAAAAGAGAGGGGTGATTAGTGGTGAAAGGTAGAAAAAAGTTTTTCTGAATAAAAAAAATATAAAAAGAGAGAGAGAGAAAGAGACAGAAAGGAAAGAAAGGGGTCAAGATAACAAAAAAGGTACCTTTTTAAAAGGGGAACAAAAATCCTATATAAAAAAATTTTCGCAGTGGCTATAATTTTGCCTTCAGGTTCCGACCCTTGCTGAGGCACTTTTGACTCCCGAGAAGTCCCTTCTCGCCAATTGATGGTGGAACAACTAAATCCCATATGATTTTTTTGTTTCATGCCATTTTAATTGCCCTGCTTAGAAAACTATCATTTTCCCCACACATTGTTCATACTGGGATTATGTTGCTAAATTTTATTCATTCGTAATACTAATAGTAACTCTCTGATCTCTCTCTTCGTTCCAAATTTTAATTCGATCCAATGATAACACGGACTTTCAATTACCCGCCGCCCGCTGTCAGGTTTTTGATTTCTCCATCAACTTGACGCTGACCCTCTCCCCCCTCCCTCCCTCCCTTCCCACACTTTTTATACGATTGCCTATTACATCCAATACCTTCTTTCAGAAAGAAAAAAAATATTTATACATACATGTGAATTTAGTATATCGAAACTGGTACTTTATTTATTTATTTTGATAAGCATTTCGACGATGAGTCATCATGATGAGGTTTATTTTCTATTGCAAATCTAAAATACAGTTCAAATGATTTATGATACCCCACCATTCAGCCATGGAAGTTTTCGAGCGAGTGATTTTTTCTATTTTTCGATCTCACTCAACAAAGGAGATATCATACATGCATTATGTATATTATAATAAACGTCAATCAATTTCAATAATCATAGGGGGGAGACTGGAAAAAGTCGAGCATGAATACATAATACCTATGTCATCATGAGCCAAGATGTCTAGGTCAGCATATCATACAAGGATGGAGGACAGAGTTCTAAAAGTGAATACATTTGACCATCAAAGTGTGGGATCTCTTTGTGAAGGAAATTTTGCATATATATATATATAATATGTAATGTAGATCAAAGAATGAATTGCCAATTTAGGAAGAAGTGCGTGCATCTGCGAAAAGACAATGCCATTCCCATGATCCAACCTCACAAACACATTTCAGTTTGCATGACACACTCATATGTAGCTTATATTTTAGCAAAAAGATAAAAACAAAAGTTGAATGTCACTCAAATGCTATGAGAAGGATATGCTTTTTTCCTTGACAAAAACCTTAACCTCGTAACTTGGTAGTAAACATGAAATAAAACAAAGTTATGAGGGTGATGGTTTTTATGTTTTATAAAAATAAATGCCTTGCCATAGTCAATTGGAGTTGGTTGGTTTTGGGCTGAGGGAGCTACACTGCAAGATGCACCAAATAAAAGGAGCCCTCCTATGAAAGAGCACACGAAAAATATTTTAAATCCCGTCCACATGATTCTTTATCTTCGCCTGCTGTGTTTTTTATTTTCCAGCACTTCTTTCTTTCTTTTTCTTTTTTTTTTTACTCTTCACCATTCAACGTCTATGCCGTTGTATTGAACTTAGAATAGTGTCAGGACTAGTTTAGAAGAGTTTTCAGCTCAGGGATTACAACATGCATGGGGAAAACCTTTCATTTTGGATCCAGGATTTGGGACCACCATCAGTTGGCTTTTTGGAGCCTTCATTAGTTTAGATTAGTGCTTGTTTGTCCATAGTTTGTACCTACATCCGAATAAAATATGTCTCGTTTTACTTGTTTCAATGAAAACTGTCCCATTAGTCTTCTCATGTACTGTACAGTTGATCCTTTTATTATTACCATCACCCCTTTTTGATTAGTGATGGCCGTTGCAATGCTTCAATAACAGATATGCCTTTAGTTTTTCTCATACCATGCACTTTGTTCCCATTTGATAATGGTCCCTTTAGTTTAGTGTTGACCATTCTTCGAATCTCACAATAGTATCCCTCAATCTTCGTCCAGGAGATCCTTCCCTCATTACAATGAACCCTTCGTCTTTAGTTTAGCACATATCGTTATGCTTTAATAAAATGCGCCTTTTTATTAACGAATATCTGACCCATCGTATAATAAAAAAAGAAGTCTCTACGTAGTTGTTTTGTATATGACCTATTAAACACTTGCTTTATAATTCACCCACTATGACTACCTCTTCCCCCGCGTCCCAGAAAACTGGTTGGCAGTTTAGATCACTTTCTATCAAACATAGCCGTATGTCTTGTCGACCAACCGTACAAATGGATCTAGGTCGTGCTGTGTGTGTACTCGCTGCTATAGCGCATTTTGCATTGCAGTTCTAGCTTATCATGCCTACTCCCGCCTGCCGCCTTGGGACTGGCTGACAGCTGTAGGTCACTTAATATGAAACCCAGAGCTATTCCTGTTCTCTACCATTCATATTACTTACTGAACCTTGATCATGCCATCAGTGTAACTTCCGTTAGACCGGACATATTGTATATAACCAGCTTGGCACTTTTTTTTTTCTTTTTTTTTTTTTTTTTGCATATGGGTCATATTAATAAAGCAGCTCTAAACTAAAGCCAGAAGAGTCCCAACGGTCCACTTATGATACAAAAATGTAAAATGACTTGAGAGTATCTAATTTTATCAGTAGTTATATTTCAACAACCTATTTTACCCCTGACACCCAGTTAGATCAATTTTTTTTTTATTTTTTTGCAATGTATAGAAAATTGCAACAGTTAAGGGTTATTCTACATTCTTGCTAAACCTACAACATATACATAACATTACTGTAATACTGTATGTTTCTTGACCTGAAGATGAAATGCATGATACACTGTATATTTGCATAAAATGGTTTATGTATGGTATAGTGTTGAAGTATGAGTGGTGCCTGTTTGGATAACTTTTCCACACCAGGTTAGGAGGAATACATACTAAAAATAGTTAATACAAACTGATTTATGCATTTCTAATAGTGTAGAATTTTCGAACCAGTTAATTCATAAACCGAATACGGGAGCTAAAGAGTGAACGATTTCGATGAAAATGATAGGCACGATCAAAGATGAATAAAGCCCATCATCTAATTGAAACGCCGGCCTTGCCTCTTTTACACGTCACTCCGACCGAAACGATGAAAAGAAAACGCCCTTTCAAATCTTCCCCTCCTTTGTCACAAAATCCTTTTTTTTTTTTTTTTTTTCGTTTCCTCTTTTTTCGAAATATACCTCTTCTTCCTTTTTTTTTTTTTTTGAATAACGAGACAACACAATGGTAAGTGTATTTTGATAAAAGAATATATTCTATGTTTGTTTTTTTTGGGGGGGGGTTTGCGCTAAGGGGACTGGTGAGAGTGATGTAGGTTTGACCGTATTACTGATTCCCCCACGTTTTATTTTTTATTTTCATCTTCTTTTTTTCAAGGCCGGAGCACTCGAAAACGCACAAAACGAACTGCCTAGAATTAGAGACCACGAACGCGAATCTGACTTCGGTGCCATTTTCTCTGTGTCTGGTCCAGGTAAAACACCATCACTTTTTTGAGTGCATTGATAGCAAAAGCAGTTTGCATACTCACTTACACCCATCCCTTTTCCTTTCCATTGTTGTTTAGTCGTGGTCGCTGAAACATGCGTGGTTCTGCCATGTACGAATTGGTAAGTTCTGAACAATATTACTTTCGGACCTGTACGCTATTGTCCCCTTGTCCACACCATTCGTTTTTTTTTTTGACTCGGTACACTTTTCCCTCCATTTTTATAGGTCCGTGTAGGTCACAGTGAACTTGTAGGTGAAGTTATCCGTATCGATGGTGATAAAACAACGATTCAAGTGTACGAAGAAACAGGCAAGTATATAGAGAACACATCAGTCAGTAGTATGTTGGTCAAGCTAACCCCCCTTTTTTTTATTACTGTATAGGTGGTTTGACTGTGGGTGATCCTGTATTACGATCTGGCAAGCCCTTATCTGTCGAACTTGGTCCTGGTTTGATGTCCAATATTTATGATGGGATTCAACGCCCTTTGAAGGCCATTCAAGACGTATCACAAAGTATCTATATTCCTCGTGGTATTGCCACCCCTGCTTTGGATACTGCCGTTTCTTGGGATTTCAACCCTATCAACTTCAAGGTAAAGTAATCATGAAAACAAGAGACTAAGACAAGGGATCACTCATAGGTATACTTTCCTCCCCCTCTTTTTTTGGATGGTAGGTTGGTGATCATATTACTGGTGGCGATATCTATGGTAATGTGTTTGAAAACTCATTAGTGTCCACTCACAATATCATGCTTCCTCCCAAGGCTCGTGGTACTATCACCTACATTGCTCCCAAGGGCCAATACACCATTGATGATGTTGTTCTGGAAGCTGAATTCGAAGGCGAGACCACACAGTACACCATGAAACAACTCTGGCCTGTGCGTTCTCCTCGCCCCGTTGCTGAAAAGTTGACCGCTAACCATCCTTTGCTCACTGGTCAACGTGTGTTGGATTCTCTTTTCCCGTAAGTTTGCCTCATCTTGTTTGTTTTATATATCACGTTTTTTTTTTTTTTTACTCACACAAGTTTTCATTTCTTTTTGGTAGTTGTGTCCAAGGTGGTACCACCGCTATTCCTGGCGCTTTCGGTTGTGGCAAAACTGTGATTTCTCAATCCTTGTCCAAATACTCCAATTCTGATTGTATTATCTACGTTGGATGTACGTAGAATCATTATAAAGAATAGGCTATATATACGATGGGTGATTGACTTTATATTATTTTTGTTTAGGCGGTGAACGTGGTAATGAAATGGCTGAAGTATTGATGGATTTCCCTGAAGTAAGTTTGACGCTTTTTTTTAAAGGCAGGGTGAAGAGGGGGAGCATACGAGTTGATCAGTTTTTACTAAAACCATATTGTTTTCTTTTTTCTTGTTTAGTTGTCCATTGACATTGACGGTCGTAAGGAATCCATTATGAAACGTACTACTCTTGTGGCCAATACCTCCAACATGCCTGTGGCTGCTCGTGAAGCTTCCATTTATACCGGTATTACGTTATCTGAATACTTCCGTGATCAAGGTAAGAACGTGGCCATGATGGCTGACTCCACCTCCCGCTGGGCCGAAGCGCTTCGTGAAATCTCTGGTCGTCTTGCTGAAATGCCTGCTGATTCCGGTTACCCTGCTTACCTCGGTGCCCGTCTTGCGTCTTTCTATGAACGTGCTGGTAAGGCTACTTGTCTTGGTAATCCCTCCCGTGATGGTAGTGTGACCGTGGTTGGAGCGTAAGTGTTCTTTCTCGCATCTTCTATTTTTTTTTTTTTTTTTTTTTGACTGACTCGTATATATATATATATTTGCTTTCTTTCTAGTGTGTCGCCCCCTGGTGGTGATTTCTCTGATCCCGTCACTGCCTCTACTCTTGGTATTGTCCAGGTGTTCTGGGGTTTGGACAAAAAACTTGCTCAACGTAAGCATTTCCCCTCTGTGAACTGGAACTTGTCATACTCCAAGTACATGAAGGTGTTGGAACCATTCTACGAACAATCCGACCCTGAATACATTCCTCTTCGTGATATGACCAAGGAAATTTTGCAAAAGGAAGAAAGTTTGTCTGAAATTGTTCAATTGGTCGGCAAGGTAAGAAAACATAAAAGAAATATATCAACAGAAAAAAAAAGAGAACTGACTTGTTTTTTTTTTTGGTTCTTCTTCTCATGATCTGTTGTTTCTCTATAGTCTGGTTTGAATGAAACCGACAAGATTACTCTGGAAGTGGCTCAAATCATTAAGGATGACTTTTTGCAACAAAATGGTTACAGTAACTATGATCGTTATTGTCCTTTCTACAAGACCACCTGGATGTTGCGTAACATGATTGGTTTCTACACTCATGCCACCCATGCCGTGGAAGCTTCCAACAACCAAATCACTTGGGCCAAGATCAAGGAATCCTTCAGTGATATCATTTACAAACTGTCCTCAATGAAGTTTGAAGTAAGTGTCTGTACTGGTGGTGGTGATTTCCTTACTTTTTTGTTTTCATGTGTGTATGTTATGTATACTCACAAATCATCCTTTTTTTTATTTTTGCTTTTTTAGGATCCTGCTGATGGTGAATCTGTATTATGTGAAAAGTATGCCGCTTTGTACAGGGAAATCGAAGCCAAGTTCCGTGATTTCGAAGTGTAGTTTAGTTTATTTTTACTAGTAGTCTCTTTTGCCCCATTTATCCATCTTTTTATATATCTTTTATATTTTTTATTTTGACATGTTGTGTTTTTATCCAATGGAATAAAAAAAGCTGTTACCTTTTTTTTTTTTTATTTTTTTTTGACTGGAATTATTTGTGTATTATCATGGGGGCGGGGGGTTACTGGAAAACACATATGCAATATGTAACGTGCGTTTTGTCATATTAGTCTTGTTCCAATTGGTATTGTGTGTGCGTGATAGAAGAGGGAGGGGTGCTGGACACAGTACACAAACTTGAACAATGTATAACCTCCTTCCTTTTTTTTTTTTAAGCACAGGAGAAACAGTTAGCTTTATCTCTTGTATGGTGTTGATACTGCCTAGATATAAATGCTCGTCGTGCCTTTGTCCCTCCTCTTTTAAATGATCCCGCTTTATCAACACCGGCCATTTCTATAGAAGCCTCGTCCTCCTCCCAGCAACAACAACAACATCATCAACTGCACGGTCATCCCTATCTCCCAATCATTTGCTATCTGGGAATTAAAAAAAAATTACGCCAGTCGGTAACAATCCCACTTCGTAAGTCTGCTATTGAAAAAAAAAAAATAACAACAAAAAGGAACAAACACATAAGTATATTTTCGTTTCTTTTCTTTCCCTTTCCCACCTACATTCACTCTTTTATTTTTTTTGTATGTGTTAATCTCCCTCTCTTTGCAATTTTTTTTTAGTTTTTGTATTGCACCTTGTTTATATCTACCTCAATTGATATTACTACTTGTGGATTCCTTTTTACGCAAAACTCATCAATCTCTTGTATTTGAGGTTATCCTTACCCTGCCTATCATTGCTTGGCCAACTATTTAATTCTCTTCTTCTGAGACAATCTACCTGTGTTTGTCTGTTTTTTTCTTTGCTCTTTTTGAATATCAAGGTAACATATATTGGACAGAAAAGCATGTACTAAAAGATTAGGCGCTGAAGGACACATGGAGGTTAGAGGTGTTGGGTGGGGTTGGCGTTGGGAATGGGAAAAGCACTTCTTGTCTATTCCATCTATAGCATCGTACTAAGTTTCTTCCTCTCTGGTATTCTAGATATTCTCGACTTTTGTTTGATCTGTATTTCTCTACACACCCACACACCAACACACCTTTTTATATAAAGTGCCCGCACCCTCTATGCCGTCGTATCAACAGCAACAACACTACCAAGCACGCTATGGGGCAAACGAAATGGATGATTCCTCTGGGGCTGCGTCACCTTCTTCGTCCACATCGACTACTTCTTCTTCTTCCACTGAACACGGGTCATCAGCAACCATATCTATGCGAACTTTAGCAAACCGACAGAACACCGCCATCGCAGATGAACAGCGTGCTAATCAATATCAATCACAAAATCGACCTAAACGTGCCACCGCTCATGTTAAACACAAGTTCACCTACTCAGATTATTCCGACGACGATGATGAAGATGATAATATGGATGATGATCAAGAGGATGAGGATAGCGACAAATCTTCAGACGACGACGACGATGATGATATGGTTGATCAGGTAAAAAAAGGCAGAAGAATTCTATTTGGTTTATTTTAACTCAAGGTTTCCCCCACTCATTCACTTACTCATGTGTACACAAATGTTTTAAATTATTTTATCATGATAATGATGATGTAGGACGATGGCTATGGCAATGCGTCGGACAGTGATTTTGATGACATGACAAGAAAGAAAACCAATCGCAAACACGCAGCTGCATCCTCCTCAACACACAAGAAATCAAATGATCAACAACAGGCGGTTTTCATTCCTATGGGAACAAAGGTAAAAAAAAAAATAACCTTGGGGTGAGGTGGAGGTAGTGGTGGTGGTGATCTATATTATAACTACTAATTTTTTTTTTTTTTTCTGTTAATTCTTAAATAGGTGTTTGAAAAAATCCTTCGATTCCGACATAATGAAGACTCTGACAAAGACGAACTCTTGGTCAAATACAAGGTAAATAAATAAAACAAGACGATAATGTCGCGTGTTTGTATCTCTAACTTTCTGTTTACCTGTCAATTAGCATACAAGTTATCATCGAGCGGAATGGGTATCTGTAGATCAAATAGAATCTGAACATCTGGGGAAACATCGTGTCAAAAAGTTTTTACAAAAATGGCATCAAGATGGTCAAGTTGGCGAAGACTTCACTGAATATCTCAAAGTAAAGACTAGGCAAATTTAATATCAATTGACTCATACAGAGCCAGCTAACAGTGAACCTTTTTGTTTTGTTGAATAGTTGGATCGTATTATTGATGAAGGTGAATTGGCCGATCCTATTACTGGCGATATCAAGATTTACTATCTTGTGAAATGGAATGGATTACTCTATGATGCTAGTACTTGGGAATCAGAAGTGGATATACAAGCTGTAAGTCTTGAGAATTTCTTCCCAATATCCATTCTACATATTCACTTGAACTGATGGTCGCGCCCTTTCCATATATATTTATATAGATTGATCCTATTAAAATTCAAGAATTCCATACTCGAAGACAAATCCCTCAGGAAAAACTGGCCAATTCTCCAAGTCGTCCACCAATTTCTCAATTCTCCAAGTATGATTCATCACCAAAGTAAGTTGAGAAAACAGCTGTCTTTATACATACATCAAAGAGCCGGTTTTGTTTCTAACGTCTATTTTTTTTTTAATAGGTATCGATATGGAAATGAACTTCGATCTTATCAATTAGAAGGGTTGAATTGGCTCCGCTTTTGTTATTACAGTTACCGATCCTGTATTTTGGCTGATGAAATGGGTCTTGGTAAGGGGAAAAAAAGCAGCATGGTGGATATGTGAAACTTAGGATTAACATACTTTTTCTTGTAGGTAAAACTGTCCAATCTGTTGCCTTTCTCAATGATATTTATCATAATATTGGTATTCGGGGTCCTTTTCTCATTGTGGCACCTTTGTCAAGTAAGTCCAATACATTGGAGTGACAGGGAACTGAGGACAGATTATTAATTGAGAATTTTTTTTTTGTTTAGCTATTCCACATTGGGAACGAGCATTCAGAGCTTGGACTGATTTGAATGTGATTGATTTCCGTGGTAATGCTCTCTCTCGAAGTTTATTGATCGAAACCGAATTTTATTACAAGGATATGCAAGGCAAGAACATTCCCCACAGATACAAGTTTGATGCTCTGATCACTACCTACGAAATGGTAAGAAGCAAAAATAAAAAAAATAAAAAATTAAACCTTCTTCACGTTGGCAACTAACTTTCATCTCATTCTTGTTTCTTTTTATAGGCTATTGCTAGTGCCTCTCAATTGCGTGGTGTACCTTGGAAATGCGCTGTATTTGACGAAGCCCATCGATTGAAAAACAAGGTAAGCTGATCATCATATGAAAAATTCTCTGTTTACTCTTACCTTTTACTCAATCTTCTTCTTTCCCATAATCCTCACAGCAATCCAAAGTTGGGGAAATTCTCAAGATGTTCCATATGGATCAAAAACTACTACTCACCGGTAAGGGAAATTCCAATATATATCTTTTATGTGATGCTTTATCATTGTACTCACCAACTCACTCTTTTCTCTTTTTATAGGCACACCACTACAAAACAACCTTGATGAATTGTATAGCTTGCTTAGCTTTATGCAACCAGATGTGTTTAGTGATGAAAAGCAATTTTTTGCAGAATACGGGTCTTTACACACAGCTGCCGAGGTGGAAAAACTGCAATATTTATTGAAACCCATCATGTTACGACGATTCAAAGAAGATGTGGAAAAAAGTATACCTGTCAAGGAAGAGACGGTGATTGAAGTGGAATTGACGAACCCTCAAAAGAAGTGGTACCGGGCGATTTTGGAAAAGAATTTTAGTTTCTTGAAAAAAGGATCGAAAAGTAAGTTTTTTCTCTTTCTCTTTCTATTTTTTTTTTTTGGGGCCTCTTTGTGTGAACATTATGGCAAAGAAAAACATGGCTAAATGATTATTTTGTTTGTAGCAAACAAGGAAATGCCTCATCTTCGAAATATCATGATGCAATTACGAAAATGCTGTATCCATCCCTATCTACTTGAAGGTGCCGAAGAAGTGATCGTATCCGATTCTCATGCTACGACATATCAAGAACAATTCAACTGCCTGGTACAATCTTCCGGAAAACTGGTAAGTATGGCATCATGCTTTATTTGAAAAGGATGGAAAGAATAAATCGAACTCACCCTTCCGTCCCCCTTTCTTTTCTTTTTTTAAAAAAAATGAAGGTTCTGATCGATAAGTTGCTGAAAAAACTGATCAAGGGAAACCACAAGGTGCTGATTTTCTCTCAGTTTACAAGGTAATGCAAAAAGAAGAAAGAATGTATATTTCGGGATACTAGGAACCTAACAACCTAACTTTAATATTTAGCTGTTTGGACATCTTATCAGACTATCTTCGGGGACGGAATTATGCTCATGAACGCATTGATGGAAGTATTCCTGGTGAACAACGTCAAGCGTCTATCGATCGATTCTCGACTTTACCTATTGAAGAATCCTTTGTTTTCTTACTGTGTACTCGTGCTGGTGGTGTTGGAATTAATTTGACTGTAAGGTTTTCTTTTATGGCGGGAAATGGGTGACAGTATGAAACTAAAAAACCGTGTTATATTTATAGGCTGCCGATACTTGCATTATCTTTGACAGTGACTGGAATCCTCAAAATGACTTGCAGGCTCAAGCGCGTTGTCATCGTATTGGTCAAACGAAACCTGTCCAGGTAATATATATATACATTTGCATATTAAATAGAAAAAAATAATAGAAGCTTATATGGATTTTTCGTTCTTTTCAGATTTATCGTTTGATTTGTCGCAACACTTATGAAAAGGACATGTTTGATCGTGCTGGTATGAAACTTGGATTGGACAAAGCGGTGATGCAAAGATCAAATACACAGGCGGATGGATCCTCTGGAAATGGGCCAAGCAAAAATGAACTCAACAAAAAAGAAATTGAGGACCTTTTGAAAAAAGGTGCCTATGGCGCTATGTTGGATGATGAAGCAAGGTAAAAGATATAATATTAAATTTCGCTTTGAAGCACAATATCTAAACTTTTATTATTATTATTATTATTATTATTATTATTATTATTATTATTATTATTATTATTATTATTATTATTATTATTTAGCACTAAATTCTGCGAAGAAGATATTGATCAAATTCTTGAAAGACGTACAACGGTGATTCGACACGAAGGCAACGAAAAAGGCTCTGTATTTTCCAAGGCAACCTTCTCAGCATCATCTGAATCAAATGCAGTGGAATTGGATGATCCTGACTTCTGGGAAAAATGGGCAACACAAGCAAATATAGACACCACAGAAGCACCAGATGATAACGACCTGATTGTATTTGAACCACGACGACGACGCCAAGTACAAAGATTTGGTACCTTGGACGATGATATCCTATCGCCCAACGATAATGAAGGTGTTGACTCGGATGCAGCCTATGAAGATGAAGGTGAACGTAACCAAAAGCGCGAATTACCTAGACCATGGACACTCTCAGAAAAAACGAAATTTGAACGCAAGCTGATGATCTTCGGTTATGGTGCGTGGGACCAAATGGCAACCTACTTCTCAAGACGCAGTGGAAAGGATCTCAAGGCGGCAGCTCGATCTCTCATGCGACAAGTACTACCGCAAGTGACGCAAAACAGTGAAGAAGACAGAAAGCTGATTGAAGATATCGAAGACATACTTGAAACGGATGATCTGGATGAAGTCAAAGAAAACTTGGTTGTTCCTTATCGGGGTGCTAGCAAGAAACAAATTACAGAATTCAAATCTTTCCTATTGGAGGCACCATCTGATTACATTGAACATATTGAACGAAAAGGTAAAAAAAAAAAAGAAAAAGAAATGTGCATCAGAAGGAAGCATGGAAAGTGATCATTCTGACGCTAACGCTCATTATTTTGATGTCATAGGCCGAAACCTACTACTACGTATTCAAATGTTATACTTGGTTCGTGATAGAATTGTACCCAAGGATTGGGAAGAAGCCAAAGTACTCCCTATTCCAAAAGTGACAGGTAAAGTTTGTTTTTTTTTAAAAAAAAATAAAGACAATGTTCTTCCTTACTTAACGACCGTTTACCTACATAGGCAATCCTCCTTCCGATTGGTGGGGTGACAATGAAGATCGTGATTTGTTATTGGGTATCTGCAAGCATGGCTACCAGCAGTAAGTCAAAAATTATCTTGGTGTATGGTAGAGCCCGAACTTACCTTTTTTTGTACTTTGAACAGGTACCTGACTATGCGAAATGATCCTGAATTTAGTTTTTATGGCAAGAAATTTGATGATAGCAAGGCTGGTGCCCTCGAAGATGATGATACAGCCCCTGCAATGCCGTCAACGAATGGTGATGATAGCCAACTTAAAAATGAGAATGATATGGACATCACTACCGATGAACAGGTAAATGCAAATTCTTTTATAGATGTAGTTGGAAAGAGAAGCATAATATACTCATACTTGTTCTATATATACAGGTGCATGTTTGGCCATCAAAAGCGGATATTGGCATGCGATTGCGACGAATCATTGCCGCCTTTTTACGTGAAGAAGCGAACGACCTCCGACGCCAAAAAGTATTAGAAAAAGCACAACTCAAGGAAGGGGATAAATTGGAACGCCAACGACAACGCGAATCACGTCAAGCAGAAAGACAGCGCTCTAGACGAACAGGCCCGGCGTATCGATGGCACAAACGGAACAAGGCTGACTTTTTACGAACGGTGCTCTCCTTTGGTGTCGAAACTGTACCTGGTGATCCAAATATTCGATGGGACCGTTTTAGAGAAATCTCAGGCCTCGACAACCGACCTGATGATGTCTTGGATGCTTACTACCTCCGATTCGTGGCGGCTTGCGAAGAAATCATGAAACGCCAAAAGCCTCAGTCGACATCAGCAAACAATAACAACATCAATAATAATCAGAGCAGTAGTACAGGCGAAGGATTAGACTCTCCCTCTAGCACAAGCCTTCTCCATGTTCCCTCTGGTGATGGTGATAGTAATGAACCTTTGCAACATGACACGCCAATGCTTAGTCGTGAATCGAGCGCGGAACCAACCTCACTACATGGTACGGCGGCACAAGAAGGACGTGAAGGATCAGCAGAACAGGATGATACCGATTTGGATTTAGTACCCTACGACAAAGCACGCCGATCTCTGAAACGCATTGGTCAAATGAAACGACTTCGGGAATCCGTGTTGGTGCATCCAAGTTTTGAAGAAAATTTGATGCTTGCTAGAAAAACATCTGGTTTGCCAAGGTAATACATAGAGACATGTAAACAAACAAGAGAAAGGGGAAAAAGTTTACTCATTCATTTTTTTTAATAGTTGGTGGAAAGTACCAGACCATGATCGGGCTCTTTTACAAGGCATTTGCAAGCATGGATACAGTCGAAGTGACTTGTTACTCGGTGATCCCAGTTTAGCGTTTTACCACATCAAGCAACATATTATTGACAGCGAAGATATTCAAGATCCGACCAGCGAAGAAGGAAATGCTCTGGTAAATGAGAAACTAGCATGGCCCAAAGACATTGTCATTGCACGCCGTATCGAATCTTTATGTGAATTGATCCTCAAACCCCGACCGGCTCCCAAGCGACTTGCGACCAGCCGCAAACGACCTCATGACGGCACTGGACCTCGTGGCAAAGTCGACCATTCGTCACGATTCATGAAGCACACAAAACTCACATTGAATGGACCCAAATTATTAGCCCATGGTGCATCGTCCTCCATGTCATCCTCATCAACATCCTCATCGGCAACACATGTAGGCAGTGGCATGTATGGGGGCAGCGGAAGTGACGACATGGATGATAGTGTTTCAAAACCTGTAGGTGGCGATGATTACGATAGTGGAGAAGACACGGATGATATATTACAAGAAGCGTCTAAACGCATGCAACATCGACACAGCAAAACCAACAACAACCACAGTAAGAAATCATCATCATCATCAGGAGCAGCAGGTAGCAATAGTAACAGCAGTCGGATGCCAGGAAAGTCAATGAAATCGAGGAAATTGGGGTATAGACTGGATTGGAAACAGAAGATTCCCATGGAACATCAAAATGGACATCATCACAGTGATATGACACCCATGGCATCCTCTTCATCTTCAGCAATGCATCACCATCATCCCTATCATCATCACGGCCCGCCATCTTTACCCTCTTCAAGCTCAGACGATGAATCGGATACCATGTAGTTTTTTTTGTCAGTGGTGCCTTTCTTCCCCCTTTTTCTTTTTTACCATCCCCTCTTTAGTTTATGTATCATACTTTATCACGCCCATTTCTCCCTCCTTCTTTTTATTCTCTCTTTTGACTTCTTTATTTATATCTTACTCTCTCTCTCTGGTGTGTGTGTGCGTTTGTCTCTATTTTATATTTATGAATAATAATAAAAAAAAACTCTGCCTTTATATGTATATATATATATATATGTATATATGTATATGTCTTTTGTCTTGTGCGTATTTCGCCATCACGAACATTATCATTTAGATTAGAATCATTGGGTAGGCTTAGGGCAGAGGTTTAATTATGCATCACTCACTCAAAATTTATATACCTGAAATAAAAAAAATTTGTCCCCGGCATTGTCTTTTATTGACTTGTATTGTGTTTCATCATCTCTTAATCCATTCATTTTTTTTTCCAACTTCCCATGAGACGCCTCCCCCCTTTTTTTTCGCACTGGAAATAGTCATGGCGTGAAACCAATTTTTTATGCTCAATATATACAGTAGAGACCCACAAGGACGATATCAACAGGAAAACAAAATTACATCGTTATCATAGTTAATACGTTATGCTGATGCACGTCGCCATGCTATATGAAGCAATACAACAACCTCCTTCTTTCTGACAGGGATCGAAAAAATAAATAATAATCAGAACTGCCGTTTCCAGCGAGTGGCCACAGAAAAAGATTTCAAATCCCGCACACATGAATCTTTATATTCGCCTCCCCTCTTTTTTTTTTTTTCCATTTTCTTCTTAACTCTTTACAATTGTGGCTCCTATGGGATTATGGTGGACTTAGATTAGTATCATGACTAGTTTAGAAGGGTTTTCAACACACTGATGATAGGATGCATGGGGAAACCTTGTCATTTTGGATTCAGGATTTTGGGACCACCACATGTTGGGCTTTTTGGAGTCCTTCATTAGCTTAGTTTAGATTTAGTTTGTCCATAATTTGAAACTATAGATATTTGAATAAAAGATGTATCTTTTTTACTTGCTTCAATGAAAAATGTCTTGATAGATTTTCTCTCATGCATTTGCATAAAAGATCTCTTTTAATAAAAGGGATCCATTTATAGATAGTCCTTCACATATCTTATCTGCCTTGTACAGTATATTAGATATCTTTTTACAATTGTTTATTTTTATATTTGTATTGGTCATTAAACATACCATACAATAATTTTCCTTATGCTACCTTCAATAAATCCTTTTTAGTGTGTGTTTGATGTATGCATGTGTTGCTGGCGCGGATTACGTCTAAAAAGGGTGTTCCTTTAGTCGATTTTATTGTTTTTATTACGTTTTGCCAGTATGCAAGAATCCCTGACGATGGTATAGGGGCGAAATGGGATTTGCTAGTCTCATATTTTTGATGAGAAGTATGACTTACTCACTCAGCATGATACTAGGTTTTTTTTTTTTTTTTTTTTTTTTTTTTTTTTTTTTTTTTTTGTATGTTCAAAATGCATTGTCGATGCTGTACATAGAATGACTCGACACACACACACACACACACACATATATATATATATATATATATATATATATATATATACCGTTAATCGGGTTACAATATTTCACAGCCTACAATCAATGTTTGCCAGGATCGTTTTGCTATTCTGGATATCATTATTGTCGAGTCACAGCTGTGTATATGTCATTAGTGAGAATATCTAATCTATGTCGAATGTGATTTCACAAATGTTATATCTTCCAAACTACCCAGTGCTCTTCACCCATTATATTTTTATGTGTTCATCACAGGCATTTTTTTAACTCCACTCAAGAAATCTTTCCCACCCTCCCCCCAAATGGATACTGCTCACAAAAGTGTGAAAAATCGCAGGAGAGAAAAAAGAAGCCTAGTACCTTTTTTTCTTTTTACATATTCTTGGTGATTTTCTACATATGCATAGATATTAATTAGGGGGAACAATTACGATAAGTAAAATATATGTTGAGCAATGCCAGTTTTAATTTTATATCACTACAGTAATACATGCGGTAAGAAACAGCGTTACCTCTTTTCTCTTTCCTTTGTGATATCATAGAAGGGTCTTTATTTATGGTATCATAAAGTAAAATAAAGGGAACGGTGTTCTGGGTATGATAGGAAGTGATGATGGGTTATTGAAGAATAAAACTCCGTATGGCAGGCTAAATCAGTACCCAAATCTATGGCTAACGATGAACTAGTCTAAAGCAAGAGATGGACGGGGGGGGGTAAATATTCTACGGTATATGACAAACTACAGTATTATACGAAGGAGGAGGAATGGTAAGAAGGAGTCGTGCTAATTGCGTCCTGAGAAGCACACCAACTTACTGACGTCGTTGAATGGTGGGAAAATGGTATATGTAAACATAAAGTGTGTCGCTATTGAATGAAGAGGGTTGCTGTAAAAATGGCAAAGTCAGTTCCATGCCGCCAATATTGAATGGTAATGGTTTCTATTATTAAAATAGTATCACTATGTTAATTATAACGCATGACATTAAATAGACTATGGGTCCAAAAAAAAAAAGAAACTCTCAGACCACAGAAAAGAGTTTAAATCCCGCCCACGTGAAATATTTTATTTTCTCACACCCACTTTTTTATTTTTTCAGCTCTCTTTCTTCTTAATTTTTTTCCCTTCATTTTTTCTTCACCATTCAACTTGTATTGGGTTATTTTGGACTTAGAATAGTATCAGGACTAGTTTAGAAGCGTTTCCAGCTCAGGGATTACAACATGGATGGGGAAACCCTTTCATTTTGGATCTAGGATCTGTGGGCACCATTAGCTAGCGTTTTAGAGTCTCCATTAGCTCAGCTAGTTTTAGTTTTTCCAAAGTTTGTACCTATATCTGAATAAAAATATGTCTCTTTTTGCTTTCTTCAACGCAATTTAACCCATTAGTTCCTTCCATGTATCGTTACAATGACTTCGTTTTTACCATTGCTTCTGAGATCTACTATTGTGTTTCAATAGAAGATATCCACATGTACTTTCTCATGTTTTGTCTGCCTTGTATAGTACAATACAATATATTAGGTCGCTTATTAAATTTATACCTTTAGATTAGAGTGGCCCATTCTTCTGATTAAACATCAGTGTCCCTCATGCTATCTCCATTCATTCCCTTATTACAATAAACCTCACACTCTTAGGTTAATATCTCCCACATTCATTCAAATAAAAATATTCCTTTCTATATGATCAGTAGTCCCTGTGTGAGTGTACAAAAATGAAAAATGGGGGGGGGCGAAATACAATACTGTCTCTTCCAAACTCTCACCCTACAATAACCTTACAGCCATGGCATCCGGAAAATCATTTTTCAACTGGTTAATTTATCGCCACGCAACTCTCCCTCATTTCTTTATTGCTCTAGTTAATCCCTCCATGCGACTCCAACCTTTTTTTTTTTTTTTTAATGTCATTTTTTTTTATGTCCATATTTAATAAAGACAAAACATTTACTATTACCATTGTGTGTATGAAGTTTCTTTCACTAGGTATGAATAGTTTTACCGGTTTTGGCTTCTTGGGATTCAACCTATGTGTTTTTCATGACCCAGGTCCCAGGAGAGTTGGGATAGATCGGGGTGCTCGATTCCTTTTTTTTTTTTTTTTTACCTGAGAATGAAAAAAGTATGCCATTGCCAATGGCCATTTCCTTTTAGAATGCGATGTATTCGTATCTACAGTGTCTACACCAAGAGCTTGTTGATATTGAGACGAGATCAGCACCTGGAATTTTCTTTTTTTCAAAACTAGAAACGAAAGAAATCCTGTAAAACCAAGCAAATGATGACGTGTTATGCTCGCAATGTACCATAGACCAAGGATTTTTAACAATCATGTACTTTTGTTGGTTTGGTTTTATCTTTATGGCACCAGGCCACAACAAAAGAAAGTCAGGAAAAAATAAACCACTCATCTGAAGCGACCAGAGGCACAAAGAGAGGAGATCAGTGAGTGGCCCATACGAAAAATAATAGGACGCTTTTTAGATCGCTGTTACTAGTTTACGGTGTTTCATAATAATGTCGGGGATGATCATAATTCAGGTCCAAAATTTGTCCAGTGATAAACATTCAGGGGAAGGGATTTCAGTTTTTTGAGTGGCGGTGTGTCAATTCAACTGATCAGAAGGGCTTCTTGATCAGCAGAAACGTCGTTGAGTGGACAGGTGTTACAAAAATATGACATGAGTAATTGGTTAATTTTTTCCCTTCCTTCGAGATAAATATCCGCCAAAATTAACTTGACACACATCGAATCAAATATTCATATAACCCTTATTTACAAACTGCACCTGAGGACTCTCGTTTTTTTTTTAAGACACGTAGACCGGGCCCATTTCCATTCCCCTATATAAAGCTGTCAACTTTTTTTTTTTTTTCTCATTATTCATTCATTCATTTTTGCTTTTCTACTGCCGGTTCAGTTATCTTCAATTTTTCATCATGCATTTGTCAACTCTCATCACCACAGCCGCTATGACCTTGGTTTGCACAACTGGCTTTGTGCAAGCTGCTCCCTTGCAATCTAGAAGTGAAAGTGGTCTCTATGGCATCACGTAAGTAACATTATCATCTGCGTGGATCTTGAACTGGGTGACTAAATGATTCTATTTTTTTTTTCTGTAGTTTTACTGCCAAAAACTCTGATGGCTCTTGCCAAAACGCTCAGGAAGTGTTACAATATGTCAAGGATTTCAAAAATAATGGTATTATGAACATCCGTACTTATTCTCAAGAATGTGACCAATTGACCAACATTATCAATGCGATTGACTCGGTTGATAAGTCCATGTCTGTGACTGCCGCTGTCTGGATCGACGGTTCCTCTGGTGATGATGAAGAAATTAGCACTTTGGTATCGTCTTTGAAGTCTGCTGGTTCCAAAACTAAGGTGGTCAAGGCTATTACTGTCGGTAATGAAGTTATTTTCTCTGGTTCCGTCTCAAGCAATGATCTTGTGTCCAAAATCAAGAAGTCAAGAGCGCTACTTCCTCTTATAACATCCCCGTTGGTACTGTGGACACTCCTAACACTTATCCTAGCAACGTTATTGATGCCTGTGACGTTGTTGGTGTCAATATTCATCCTTATTTTGCCAGCGTGGACATCTCTCAAGCCGGCTCTAACATGGCAGAACAATACAAGAACTTCAAGAATGACAAGGCGAAAGGAAAATCCGTTTATGTTGCTGAAACTGGCTGGCCCTCTGCTGGGAACAACAATGGAAAAGCTGATCCTAGTGTCTCCAATGTCCAAAGCTACGTTAAACAATTGATGAAGTTGTCGGGAATTCAATATTATTATTTCGAAGCTTTGGATTCAAACTGGAAGGATGGTGGTAGTAATGGGGTCGAGACCCATTGGGGTTTGTACGATGCTAGCGGAAAATCAAAAATTGCTTCTTTTTAAATAAAATCAAATAAAAGCTGTGCTTTATATCTACTTGACAAAAAACTTTATTGTGCTCTGTTTTTTTTTTTTTTTTTTTTTTTTTTTTTTTTTTTTTATTATTGTGTATGACTTCTTTAAAGAGATTTACTATGTGTAACTTTTACTAAAAATAAAGAATTGGACATGTCGCTTCAATAAGGTTTTTTTGCATGTACAAATCAAAAATCTTTTCTCTTTTTTCTTTTCCTATACTTCTTTTCCTTTTTATCACCTCCTCACCTCATCCTTTTAATACCATTACTTTATTCATTCCTTTTTTTCACTCATTTATTGAATCCAAAAAAAAAAGCTACTATGTCCACCTACAAACTTTCATTCCTGCTTTTGATTAGTATGATGTTGATGTCAATCCATGCTCAGTATGGACCTAAAATTATAAATCCCGCCAACAATGCCACTGTCAATCCAGGCGACAAGGTCCCTATTTTATTTTCCTATCAAAACATGGGTACAGGACCTTGTAGCGTCAATATTTCATTATGGCAAGACCCTTCTGCCACAGTAAAAATTCAGGACGTTGTCACGGATTATACTTTGGCGCCTGGAAATTCTTCTGGAGCACAAGTGGCCTTCACAAAAAATGGTACCTATGATTGGTATGTTCCCCATGGTATGAATTTCAGTTTTTATCTGACTGTAACTGAAGAAACAGAAACCCAGCTTGGTAATTTCTCTCTTCGCTCCTTCCCCATCATGTTGCATCCCTCTGCTGCTTGGGCCGTTCTACCTAATCTTGCCGCTGTGTTGCTCACAATCATTGCTGTTTTTGTCATTCAGACCTAATCATTTTTCTTTCAACATACATTCATATATAAATTAATATCTCCTTCTTCTTTATGTAATATTTGTATTATCGCTATTTATATTAAAAGAAAATGTGTTCATTTTATTGTATTTCTTGAAGACTTGTACAAAGTTCTCATCATCAAAGTGTGAAATGGTGAAAGCGGTAATCAATAATTTGCACAACTGGTTTTTTTTTTTTTTTTTTTTACACACAGCAGTTTGTTTACGACAAGCTAGTATTACTCATTCAACAAGACAATCACACATATGAGAGAGTCAAATAATAATAAAAACAAGACTTATTTTATTTAAATAAAACTATTTGCTATGACTACTAATACTAAGCAAAGCTATTTACGATTGTAAGGTGAAGCTAATCTAATGGCGGTTCCAAATTACAGATCCAAAATGAAAGGGTTTCCCCATGATGTTTGTATTGCATTTTTCAAATGCCCCTGATTCAATTTCTAACCACTAGTCCTAGATGCCTGCCACTCCATTGAAGCTTCATTGAAGAGATGGAAGTTGGAAAGGAAAGGGAAGAAAAAGAATTGGAGTAGAAATAGAAATTTATGTGAATCGGAGTGTCAAATTGCCAGCCTTTTTTTTTTTTTTTTTTTTTTTTTCATGCGTACAGTTCGGTGAAGCGTTGAGTGCGATCCTTGAGGGCTCCAAGGAGTTCCCCATGAATTTCACAAATAGAGGAGGTATCGAATACCATCCTTTTTTTCTTCTTCCCAACACCCTGCGTTTTATTTTCCACACACATACACATATATATATAGAACTTATTCCAAACGGTTAAAGCGCTGAACCTCACATCCTGGACTCCAAACAAATACTCAAAAAAAGTGCACAATACCCATCCGATTTCACCTCCTCCTCACCTCTCCACCACAATACACAAACACACACGCACACAAATATACAATCGATAGAGCATTGAGATGGTTGGGTAGATACCAATGGGATGCCCCACCAAAGTATCTATTGTGCAGTGTATTGTAAATCACTTTAGAGTCGTCAATCCTAACCCCCACCCCACCCCGACTAAAGCTCGCCCCCTTAAAAAAATCCTGTCATGCAATGAATCGAATATTTCCCAAATCTCCAACGGTATATTAGATCAATCTTTTAGAGTTACAGGAAAGTCATTGGCTTTTGACATATAATAGCCGATCAAACCGGCTGATGCAATATCACACACAATAACAGTCAGTAAATTTTCTCTTGCTCGTTAACCACGCGGTGTCGATCCAAGATCGCCTGATAGCGAATGTTGCCATAAAGTATATTTACATATTATATACCGCCAAACAACACACACACACACACACACACACACACACACAACATTCAAACACACTATATTGTACGCAAGTCACAAATCACAAATGATATTTCATAAAAATTGGTATTACTGTTTTTATTAACTGATATTCTACATATAAAAAATAAATTGAGGAGAGACGGGGAAGAGGTGAGAAAATAAGGACTATACAAAAAAAAAAAAGACAAAAAGACAAAATAAATCAATAATCAACTAAATGGTAATAAAAGGGGGCAGGGGCGGGGGCGAGGGTAACGATCATAATAAAAATAAAACTAGAAGCACATGAATTTGTTTTTCTTGGTCATCAACTCCTCCATTCTGTTTTCCAAGATCAAGCGACCCTTTTCGGCCTTTTCCTTGAGTCGACGTTCCTGTTCCAGCGATTGTTCGAGTTGCTTGCGACGTTCTCCGGCTTCATCGACGGACGACTTCTGCTGGCTCATGATTTGCGTGACTTGAGAGCGCAAGTTTTTGATTTCCAAACTATAGGCTTGCTTTTCCTTATTGAGCACTTCCAATTGCTTTTTCACATCGCGCACAGAGGTTTCAGATCGAGACAGTTGGTGTTCGAGTTTGCTAATCACGTCTTGGTGGGCACGGACGTCAGATTCAGCCACTTGAGCTTTGCGTTGCAATGATCGAAGCATCTTGTCGAATTGTTCGGCTGTCGTCTGTGTGGATTGTTGGCTGTTGGGGAGACTCATGTCGCTGACAAGACTGCCGGTCGTGTGTGTCGAGTTGGTGCGTTGAAGGACAACACCTGCTGGGAGTACGGGATTGTGTTGTGAGTTGGTTGGTGAACTAACAATCGACGATGATGATGCGGATGACGTGAGGGATGGCTGTTGTTGTTGTTGTTGCTGTGTTGGAATGGCAGGTAAAGGTGTTGTAGGAATAGGTGGTAATGGGTTTGAAGGAGGGGCCGAAGGAGGTGGAATGGTGGCTGATCGACCAATATAGGATGAAGTGGTTGAAGACATGGAACCTGGACGATCCGCAGATGAGCGCATAGTTTGACTAGCGGGTCTGGGTACTGTCGTTGAGTTGAGGTCGTCATGGTACGATGATGAGTGATGATAATCCATAGCTGAGAGTGCACGGTATGAAGTGCCATTTTGTAATTTCGATAAACTGTTGGCAGAGAGATCCCGGTGAAGCTTGAATCCATGGGCTGGTGGTGGTGATGCTACACGTGGGGTTTGAGGAGGCGATGTAAACGGTAAAGACGTGCTTCCATTGCTACCATGACTTCCAGAGAAGATGGGCCCTGACGAGACCGATGCTGAGATAGGTGGTGGCAAAGAGTGACGGGGCATAACCTGTTCCATCTCCTTTTCCATTCGGTCGTTGGCAGCGCTAAGTTTCATCAATTCCATTTCCAAGTTTTTCGTTTCCGAGCTGAATTGAGTACGTTGTAATGTGAGCTGTGTTTCCAGGTCATCCACTTGCATCATCAGTTGTGTTTTGTCGTTGGCAAATTGCTGTAGTTGTTCCAACATTTCTTCACGTGTCGCTGAATCCTTGATATCATCTTGGTTTTGCTTGGAAATGTGTCGTTCATGTTCCATTCTATCTACTGAAGATAAGGCGTTGGTGCTAGTTGAGCGTGATGGTAAGGGAGATGATGTTCTTGACGATGAGACTTGTTGCTGTAGCTTCATCAAAGCCATATCCTTATCACGCAGTAACGTTTCTTGATCGGTAAGCTGTCGTAAGAGGCTAGTCACGTCGTATGTCTGATGTGGTTGTCGCTGGGCCATCACGCCGGAGGTTGATGACGATGCTGACGGTGGTGGTGGTGATGACGACAGAAGCGCTTCTTCCTCCACATCCCTTTCTTCTTCCACATCCTTCAACCATCGACTATTGCTGTTCATGGAATCCGAGCGTTGTCTGCGACGATGTAATTGGTCTTGCAGCTGTTGTAATTGGCATGATTTCTTGGAGTGGCTGGCAACAGCCTCGTCAAGACGCTCTTGCATAGCTTGTAAAGATTCCTCCAGTGATGTCACCACATGTGTTTGTTCCTTGTAGGCCTTTTGAGTCTTGTCCAGATCATCCATGGCACGATCAAAGCGCAGATCATATTCATCTTGGTCCAATTGTCTTGCACGTTGAAGTACTTGCAGCTTGTCTTCCAATTCAGCAATCATGCCTGTGGTGTCATTAGCAGCCAAAATCCCGCGTTCCTTTTCCATTGATGCCATCGTTTCTTTGAGCTGTTGTTCGACGAGAGCCAACTTGGTGGATTGTTTTTCAATTGTCAATTGGGCCATTTGGAGTTCGTTTTGTTTGGTTTCAAGTGCTTGATCGAGATCCGCTTTGTCCTTCGTAGCTTGTTCCATGGCATGATCAAGTTCAACAATTCGACTTTCCAATGCAGCCAGTCGCTGGGCATCAATATCAGCAATGATAGGATCATCCTGGTCTTGTTGCTTTTGCTGTTCATCCACCAATGCGGCCTTGGCATCCGTCAGTTCAAGTGTCAGTCGTCGAGTTGAAGCATCGCCCTTTTCCACTGAAGATGACAATTCTTGTACGCGGGCTTCCAAGGTTTCCACCATCTTCAATCTGGCTTCATAATCAGCATCACGTAGCTTGTGTAGTTGTTGTAGTTCAGTAAGCGATACCAAGGAAGTCATAGTGCGATTATCTTGCCGTTGCAATGATTTATCCATCCACGCCACAATCAAGTCCAATTTTTTCCGTTCCATTCCCAAAGTTGCCATATCACGAAGTACTGACTGTAAATCCTTCTGCATAGCATGCACCCATTCGGTCTTTTGTTGATTTTCTTCTTCCAGATGTTTGACGTGTTCATCCTTTGCAACGAGCTGCTTTTGTAGTTGCGCCATTGCTTGGTCCATATCTACCATTTTTTGTTCAAACATTCGGATAATTTGTTCTTGTTTCGATTCCACTTGGTGAAGAGCGCTTATGTCGAGTTTCAGTTGTTCCATTTCGTTTAATCGTAATCGCAATGTGATCTGTGTGCCCTGTTCGTGATCCCATAATTGTTGCTGCAGTTCAGTGTGTTTGTCCAAAGCAGTTTGATGATCCTGTTTTTCCTTGGCCACCTGGGTCGTAAGATCCATAATTGTTGACTGAGCTTGATCGTATTGAGCACGTAGGTCTTTTTCAACTTGGGAGTGATTTTCCTTCAACGTTTCCAGCTGTGATTCAAGATCAGCCATGGCTTGAGCATGTTCTTCCCGAAGGTCAGCCAATTCTTGATGTAAAGCGCCAATTTCCTCCAAGCGTTTTTCAAGGGTGGCCACATAAGCTTCTTTTTGCTCTAGGTGTTCTTGCAGTTCACTTGCTGAAGGTAATGAGGAGGGAGGAGATGAACCATCCATACAGGCTGTATCGTTTTCGCTGATATTCCTGGTATTCGAAGGTGTGCCGACTTGCAATTCAGAGATAACAGATTCAGACATGACAGAATGACGTTTGATGGAGTCCAAAGTAGCCTTCAATTCTAGACATTGTGACTGAGAGACCTCCATGTCGACCAGTAGCTTTTGGTGTTGATCATCATTCATATCGGCTTGTTGTAGCTGCTGAGTTTCATCATCCATGGTGGTATCCAAACTGTCCAATTTCTGTTGCAATGCAGCCACATGCTCTTGTTGAAGTACCAATCGCTGTTCTGCCGCTTCACCCAGCACATTCCACCGGTCTTGATCTTCTTGGGCCTTGGCCAATTTCGTTTCCAGAGTATGTATGTATTGTTCAGTGGTAGCGTCCATGTCTTGAAACTGAATAATCTTGTTCTTCAGTCCAATAAGGGTGTCTTGATCGCGAGATGCATCTTCTTCGGATTTGGCAACCTTGGATTCCAATTTTTGAATGTACAGCTCCGTTGATTGTTCCCGGTCAGTGGCCTTAAGTAGCAGTGCCTGGAGGTCAGCCAATTCCTTTCGCTCCTGATCACGAAGTGCTTCATATTCCGCCATTTTCGTTTCTTGTTGGACCAATGCTTCGTCTGAATGTGTCAATGCCGCCCGCGCCAATGCCAATTGTGATTCCAAGCCAGAGATAGATTTTTCATACTCCTCAATAACTGGTTCCACAAGGTGTTGAAAATCAAGACTTCCTACAGCAGAATCGTGTGAGCTGTGTGATCCCCGACTAACGCTGTGTTGTTGTTGTTGTTTGTTGTTGCCATCGACATCATCGGTGTGAGACAAAGAAGACGACGATGAGTTTAAGCAGTTGGAAGTCAGAGGTCGTTGTTGCTGGTTTTGTTGTTTAATCCCTCCAAGTTGTGATTCCACCCACTGGTTGCGTTCACGTGTTACGGTCAATTCGTTGTGTAGTTCTTCAATCTGTCGTCGAAGATCGGATACGACTAAAAGTTGACTGTGGTCGAAATCCACTGAATCTGATTGTGTACTATTGAGAACGGCTGACGGTGATGGGCTAGGCGGTAAAGGCTGTTCGTCTTCAGTGGATGATGAATGGGAGGTCGTTGGTGAAGAACTGGCGTTCGTTTTTCGATGGTTACCATTGATAGCTGCTGCTGTTGCTCCATGAGATGATGTTGATTTCAAAGTTCTGATTTCAGTTTTCAGCTTGGTGATGAGTGTGCGCAGAAAATCAGGACTATCATTCGTCATCCAGTCTTCAGCTTCATTGCGTTCAGCTTTGTTCTTGATACTTCGAGCACGGTGAGCGTATTTGACGGTGTTGGCAGTTTCAGTCAGATTGAGTTCAGCAGGACTGATACATGCAATCATCAATGTTGTCGCGTTTCCGCCCAGAGAGTCCTGTAATAGTCGAGTCAGTTTCGAATCACGGTAAGGAATATGTGCTGCTTTTCTGTTGGTATGAGAAGGATCGGATGCCAAAGCAGAGATAACATTGCCAAGCGCCAAAAGTCCAGCATTGATATTGATACCTTCCTTTCGACGGTCACCTTCTGCAGCAGTACGTTTCAATCGTTCAGATCCAGCCAAATCGACAAAGTGGAATTTTGAGTGCAAGATCATCCATTCGCCGTCTTCATCATCTTCCTTGCCTTGGCGTTGTTCCATTTGGCCCACCATAGCCTTGACATTTAAACAGCTGGCCCGACGGTTCATGCCTCCACTGATGGACGATCTTGTGCTGACAGGGGATGGTGCTACTTCACGTTTTCGTATAGAGCTGCTTGACTTTGATGATGATGTTGTAGGCACCCATTTTTCTTGTTTGAGTGTGACTGAGAAGATTGCATGCGATCGTGATGATTTTGCGTTCATATCTGTGGATCCTGTGGCGCGGCTATCCGTCCCGATTTGTAAATGTCTATCCAATATAAATGAAATAAAAAGAAATACAATGAGTATGTCGATCAATAAAACAAAACAAAATACAAGATCTACATTTTTTATAACCTGTAAGGTTGTTATTTTTACTTACCGTAAAACATCCTCGGTACTATTAACAGCCACTTCCTTCACACCAGTCCAATGGATATGGCCCTTTGTATCTTCGCGAATGGTTGCGGGTGGTCGTTCGTTTGGAGGAGCAGGGTTCAACAGATCAATCAATTCTTCGTTGTAGATTTCCACAAAAGAAACGTGCACTGTATGTCGAGTTGCTTTGTCGGAAACATCGTCTTGTGCCGCAGGCGCAGAACCACGTCTTAGAGGACTTGAGCTATTGCTGCCATTTCCGTTGCTGCTGTTGCTGTTGTTTGTAGCGATCATAGATATGGGTCGTAGCTTCGTGGAAGACACAGCTCGACGAGGAAGTCGTAAACCGGAAGATGCTGGGGGGAAGGTTGAATGTGAGGATGATGCTGAAGATGATGCTGATATCGATGTTGCTGTTGATGATGTGGGTCGTCGAGATAATGAAGTAGGTGGAGATGGTGGTGTAGTTGTAGGATGTAATCGTTGGAAGAACGCAGACATAGCCCGAGGAATGATACCTACAATAACATAAAGGGAAACAATTAATTAGAGTTTTTCTGTCAAGAAAGGGGTGTGGATGGCTTCTTCTACTAAAATAAAAATAGAAAACATGATGTTACCTTCTTGATCAGGATCGGTTGAGCCCATTATAGTGTGAGTCTTCCCTGATGAAGTTTGGCCCTGTGTAACGATCGTAATATAAAAAAAAATGAGTTCATAAATTATGTTTCTGTTTTCATCTTCCCTCATGTCAAATCATCATCTTCATCCTATTGATAAATCAATTGGTCCTATTCTTTTACTTACATATGCTAAAATAGTGGCATTGTATCCTAAATATCATCAAGGAACAAGAAAAAGGGCGTTTTTTTTTTAGCACAAAAATAAATAAATGATTTTACATGATAATATGCAATTATGTACTTACCATCTAAAAATCGATCGACAAGATTGGAAGCTACGCCTGTGAAGACTTGATCTTGTGTACTTTCTGTATCAAACACATAGTCAAAGTTGAATGATTTTTGGTGTGGGACGATGGTGACAGTGTTGCCAAACGTTTTGATGACATCAGAATCCGATGAATGAGAGAAGCGTGGTTGGGAGCGATCTTGTTGTGTAAGTGGTCGTACTCGTATTGCTATTGTTGTTGTGTAAAAAAAAAAAAAAAAAAGATCAGTTTGACCGTTATTGTTTTTATGTGGATCTTTTTTTGTCCATTACCAACTTGCACGGCTGTTGTCTGTGAATCTTTAATGGATATAGTCGGTGAAGGTAAATTGATAGTGTTGGTCATAGTTATAAAGGAATAGTCATTAAAGTAAAAAAGGGAAGAGGGGGAGGGGATTCAAGATTCAGACAAAGAGGATGCGCGTTAAAAAAAGAAAAGAAAAGAAAAGGAAGAAAAGAAAAGGGAAAAAAAAAATTGAGATAAAAGGAGTGTGGCGGAATTTAAAATAAGCGAGAAACGAAAATAAGGAAATCAAGGGGGAGAAAAAAAAAGAGTGAGCTTGCAAGGGAAAATCAAGGAGGTTGATAGTATTATTCAAATATATGTAAGTTGTGTGGACAAATGAGCGTATTGTGTGTATATCGAATCAAATCGTGAGGGAAGTGAGGGGGAGACAAAAAATTTCTTGTTGGTCGGCCGGCTAAACAAGAAGCGTGTGACTAAAAGAATAGCGTGTACCTGTTCATTAGTCAAGTTTCTACTTTCTGCATAAAAGATACACAACAAACAAAAGGTACCAACTTACTTCGTGGGGTTAATGAGAGGAAATTGTTAAAGGATAAAAGAAGAAAAGAAGAAAAGAAGAAAAAATTAACTCCAATCATCCTACTACTACTCTTTAAACCAATGCTATCCAATGATTAAAAAAAGCTAATATAAGACATCAGACACAAAATCATATAGGCTATTAAAGGATTGACCAATCACAATGCCTATTTCTTTTTGTTGAACCTTGTCCTGGGGGCACAGACACGGAATCATTTCGCAAAACACACAAATAATTTTCTTTTTACTTTTATGATACTTTAATAAGTATTCTATTTTATATTATTATTCCCGTCCTCATTGTATACAAAAGCTGATAGTCTGGTTTTACCTTCTCCTTTCAACACGAAAATTGCGGGATTTAAAAAATGCGGGGGGTGTTTTTTTTTTTTTTTTAAATGGACTATCAGTTGAAAATAAGCAAAAAAAAAAAAAAAAAGGTATGTAATCTTTATTATTCGTATGCATTAACAAAGTAGTATTATTAATTTGTTAAGTCATTGCCATTTTATCACTCTCTTTTTTCCAGAATTGCCAAGGTTTTTTGGTTGTGGGAATGATGGGTGGCGATTTTTTATTAGGCTTGGATTCCTATATTAAAGCGGGGGTAGAATGGTCAGGGGTTGAATGATGATCATGATGATGGACAATTGGTTTTTTTATGTACTAGCTTACCTTTTCTTTTTTTGCTGCTTTCTTCTTTTTCAAGGATGTCAAGATCACTTTATGGAATTTTTTAGCTTTTGTCTTTAAAACCAAAGTTTCTGCCGAGCTTTGCTTTTCCAAAAAATTAATATGGTCGGAGTTTTTCCCATGGTGATGACTTCCATCATTAGGAGAAATTGCATGATGATGGTCAGTACGCGGGTGCTTCATATCATCCAAGCTATAACTGGGTGATGATAAAAAGGAGGAAGGTTTTACTGTCATTGATGTGGTATCGCTAATTATTTCTTCCTCGGCTTCCTTGACTGAAGTGGTATCATCATCATTTTCTTCTTTCTCGTTTTGACGGTGCTCTGGTAATGAAGGTTGTGTTACATAAACCGGGCACAACAATGGCGCTAGTGTTTCTGTCCCACCATCGTCTGTGTCCGTTTCAAGCGTTTCTTCATCTGGATCATTTACTTCTTCATGTGTAGTGATGGTACTGATGACATGGGGTAAATCCGTGATGACTGATGCTGAATCGTCTATTGCTTCATGGATGGTATCATCATGCATAGATGACATGTCTGGTGCCGATGCTGTTGCTGCTTCCGCCGCTTCTGCTTCTAATACTGGTATAATAACTGGTAATAGTTTATCTTGATCCAATGACACGGAAGATCGCTTTGATGGTGGCAGAGATGACCCTTGATGTGGATGAGTTGCATTTTTGTCACTATCCTCTATCACCACCTCCTTTAAAATAGTTGTTGCAGGCGTATTTGTAGTAGTGGTGGTGATAGACGCGGGTTGGACTGGTATTGCTGTGCTGACAGGGACGGGCAAACCTAATTTAATGGCTTTCTTGGCAGCTTTTTTGGCGACTTTCTTTTGTTCCCGTTGAATAGCACGTCTTTGAGCACGGTTTGCTGCTGCTGGTACTGCTGCTGTTGTCAAGCAATCCATGGTGTTCCTTTAACAATGGAGATAAAAGTAAAATAGAATAAACAAAGATGCAATGAGAAAAGAGGGAAAAAAAAAAGAGGGAAAAAAAAGTAGCAGGTACTTTATAGTCATCGCCATCTTACTTGAAACGTTTATGGTAAAACTCCTTTCACGTTGGTTTGCTCTCCATAACAACCCCCCTTTTTTTATCTTTTTTTTTATGTGTGTATGTGTGAGTAAATATGTGTGTTTAAAAAAAAAGTTCTCGAGAATCGACTCCCTTGCCTTTCATTTCGTCTCCCACGTAAAGTCATCATTAATAGAAAAGGGTGATTTATCACGTTACAATAATGTTCATCTTTATTCATATAATCATAATCGTTGAAAAAAGAAAAACCGATATGCATCATGTACATTTGACTAACTCCTTGGTTTTCGTGTGCTCCCTAAAAAAAAAAGTTGAATACGATTTATAGCCCAGACTTAGGTCCCACCCACACATCATTCCACAACGCAAAAAAAAAAAAAAAGACATTTATAGTAAACCCGTCAATTCATCCTTTACATTTCTACCCTTGTTTCAAAGACGTATAAATATATCACAGTAAAAAAAAAAAAAACATAGATGATTTTATTATAAAAAAAACAAAAAGGCATCAACAACAAATATTGGGATAAACATAAAATAGTAGTGGGAAGGAGGAGATTCTGCGTAGATAAAATAAACAAAGCACCGATCATTCATCCTCCTGGATTCAGAAGGGCGTCGCTATCACTACAAAAACCATAATCTACCCACAGTCCAATTTCGTATCAAAGTAAGGTAAATTGTAAAGACTTGTACAGTACAGTACTTGCAATTCCAATGATGAGGCCATTCCCCTTTCCACGAGATTAAACTGCATACTGTATATGTATTGTCTACCATAAAAAAGAGGAAGTTACCTGTCAGATTTCCTTTTTTATTTTTTTCATCTATAATTGTCCACCCTACTTACGATCATTATCATGTACTACCGGTTGGAGAGAATCAACTCATCTCCACTGGAGTGAGCCAATTAAGACAAGTTGCGTTTCTATCATCGGAAGAATGGCAAAATGTATGTAAGTAATCCAGCCGCTCCTTGTTGTTTTGTCCATCTACCCACACCCCTTCAACATTCCTTTTTTTCATGCGTTATAAAACCAACGAATTATTTTCATAAGTATGACTCCATACTTTCCAACATAGAGAGCATATACAGTTGCAACTGAAGAACGTCTGCTCGGGTCTCGGGATTGTTTCCCGTCATTGTATGCACAAAGTCCGTCATTTCGCGTGGTTCTTCGAATCCCAGAACGTTCGGGGTTCCTAAGGTGTACCAATAAACAAGTGGGTTGTCAGTTGGATAGTCATATTCTTATTATTTTTTGAAGACGAAGCGTACTTACATGTATACTTGAACACACTTCTTCATATGTCAACCAGTAGTAGATTGTTGTTGTTGCTGCAGTTTGAGGAGAGCGGAAGGGTCCTGTGAGTAGGCTTGTGTTTTATGTAAATATACAAGTCATCCACCTATTCAAAGTTTACCGACCTATAAATAAATACTAAGAGCTATCAGAATGGTTTTGAAGCATATTGTTCCAGCAACTCATTACTCCTACCATAGCACGACATAGCAGAGCTTTTTTTTTTTGTGGCATAACGGCATATTTCATTGAAGCAAATTGGTAGATACAAAGACTAAAGATGACGAGGATCTAATGGAGATATTATGTAGGAGTCTAAGGTGAGATTTAAAGAACGGTCAACACTAATCAAAAGGGATGATGATAATAAAAAAAAGGATCTAGTACGCAAGACATGAGAGAGACTAATGGGACATTTTACATTGAAAAAAGTAAAAAGACACATATTTTATCAGATGTAAATACAAGCTATGGACAAACTAACACTAAATTAAGTTAATGAAGGTTTCAAAAACCAGCTAATGGTGGCCTCAAATCCTAGATCCAAAATGAAAGGGGTTCCCCATGCATCTTGGAATCCCTGATCTGAAGCTCCTTCTAAACTAGTCCTGATACTAATCTAAGTCCAATATAACCTCTAAAAAGTTGAATGGTGAAGAAAAAAAAAATGAAAGAAAGAGAAGGCGAAAAAATAAAAACAGGTGGAAATAAATATTCACGTGGACGGGGTTTGAAGGTAGTTTTTTTTTGTGGTTGTGCTGATGAGGAGTAAGTTGGTGTTTTTTTCTTTTTTCTTTTTTCTTTTTATTACTAAAAACAACGTCATTTAACACGATCAAAATGGTAACCCTCTTTTTATTAAAACAACCATCACCATTCATCATCGATAGCATGGCTGTTCTCTTTTCTTGATGCCTTTGCAGTCAAGATGGATCAATTCAGCTAATGATTGGTTAGATAACCCCTTTAGTGTAAAATAGGTTGTCACTCACTATATAGTAGCTAATATTCTTTGATTGGGTTCTTTCACCTCATTCATTTGACAACAAGATAACCTACACACACACACACTCCGCAAGCACGCCTTATTGCCTCATCTTTAGATATGTGTCATGGTATTATGGTTAGAGCAGTTTAGTTTAATTGCCATAATTTACACCAACATCTGAATAAAATATGTCTTATTTTTTATATTATGTCTTCTCTCTACAATTGGTACCCACATCAATGATATACTGAATAAATATACGCTTCTGGGAAACATTGATTGTTGACTGTAAAATCCAGTATCGTAATTTGAATAACAATATTTTTCTTCTAGGGGAATATCCATTTTAGGTGACGGGAGAGTGAGTTAGGTTGGATTTATATTTGGGCAGATCCTCGTTTATATAGGCGAGAGCTGGCTCATTGAAAGATGAATATAAATAATATGTAGAGCAGACCCAGGAGAGCATTTCATTTTGAAACCAGAAAACTGGTGATTGATATGTGGAGTGGTAGAGAGAGGTAAACGTAAGCAAGAAAATTCGATCATTCAATCACCTTTCAAGGGGTGAATTGGGGATCCAATAGGGCCTATGATGGATGATTTTCAAGCCATTATACTGCATCGGCAACGTATTTTACGCAAAAAAACTTTTTCTGGTTTATATCAAATTTAGTAAAAATGGTCAATACGTTCCGACCTGTGGCTCGATCAGCTTTTTTTTTTCTTTTTTATAAAAAAAAAGAAAGATAATGAAACAGCAAACGTCTTTTGCATAGATATCTAGCCCACTTAAAGGCGGCCGTTTTTAGTATAAGGCAAGTATGTCAAACTCCCACCAAAAATATAAAATACAGACTTGCCGTTTCCCACTCTACCCTTAACACTGGAGAAACATTCCGATATATCGAGTTTTATAACGATTTACCAGAATACTCTTTCCGCGGTATGTATACAGTACAACAAAAAACAATAAAATCGACTCACAAAATAGCGCTGGCTTAACCCAGGTCAGTAAGTATCAAAAACACACTACAAAGAATCTATTCAAGGTAGCATGAGGAAGATTGTTAAGGGATCAAAAGAACGGTCAAGACTAACCTTGAGGGTCGATTTTAAAAAAGGAAATGATATATTCTACAAGGCAGACAAGGCATGAGAAAGATAATAAACTGTTATCTTTTATCAAAGTCTAGTAACAGTTAACACCAATTAAAGGGGAGATAATATCAAGATATCTATTATACAAGACAAGACAGAGACTAATTGGACATTTTTCATTGAAAGATTTTAAATAAATATATTTTATTGAAGTATGATAATTGTCAACACTAACAAGAAGCCACAATTGAAAAAATGGATCTAATATTTTGTACAAGACAGAAAAGACATGAGAAATACTAAAATGATATCTTTTATTTGAAGCATAACAAATGCCAACACCAATCTCTATAAGAAGATGATAAAAAAGGGATCTTTTGCACAAAACATATGCCAGGCTAATGGGACGTTTTTCATTGAAGTATGTAAAAAGAGACATTTTTTTATTCAAATAGTTGATATAAACTATGACAAAGTAGCACTAAACCAAGTTAATAGGAACTCCAAAGAGCCATCTAATAGCGGTCCTAAATCTTGAATCCAAAATGAAAGAGTTTCCCCATGCATCTTGTAATCCCTGATCCAGAAACCCTTCAAAACTAATCCTAACACTAATCTAAATCCACTATGACCTTGATGAACCTGCAATGGTGAAGAGCAAGCGAGAAAGAAAAGAGAAAAAGGGCGCAAAAAAATAAAATGGTCCTAAATAAAAATTTCACGTGTACGGGATTTGAAATATTTTCTGTGACCTCTCGCTGAACTTCACCGTAGTGACAAAACAACAAGATTGAGGGAAGTCATATAACAAGGGAAATTTATTTCAAACACAATGTAATAAGGTGGAGCTAAATACTATGATAAAGCAATATAATAACTGGTAACTACTAAATCTATACACTAATTTCATTGTACTGGCTTATAATACACTGTTGTAACATACTAAAAAAAAAAAAAAAAAAAAAAAGGAAAAAAGTCAATTATTTGTAAGTGAATTATATACATATCATAAGCATTACCTTGTTTCGATACCGGGTGGTAGCAGATAGCGCCATAACGTGATCCTTGATAGAACAAGCATACATATGGTTGAGAGTAACATGGTTTGGCACTGGTAGGACGGAACTATCTTCATCACTGACAGTTTGGGAATTCAACAAGACGTTTTCCAGATGAGGTGGTAAGTTTGGTGGTTGAGGTTGATTCCGTCCCCATTCAAGAATATGTTTACGTTGGTGAGCATCCATCCCGCCCGGACCAACCCCGCTATCATCACGCACAGCCTCGGACAAACACAAGAGTTCCTTGGGAATGACTGATGTATATTTGCTGTCGGTTGGAGTACTGAGGAATCCATTTCCATCATCGTCACTCGAGTTGTCAAGAAAATCGAGTTGATCGTTTTCTATATCATCTTCCGCCAGCACCTGTATGTAATTCACCAAATTGCCATCGAGGTCAGTGGCGGTCTCCAAATCATTCGAGCATTTCCATTCATCGTCCACAATGAATTTCAACCGATGTGTCCCAAGTGGAAGATCTAATACCGCATTAAAATCATGCGTACTACCCCAACCAAAAAAAAAAAAACAAAAAAAAAACCATCATCTGGTGAGTCACACACATTCTGGACCTTTTTCTTTGGTCTCCGTATGACTGACCTTTTTACCAATTTCAGTTTGCGTTTCCAACCATTAAATGTTCCCGTTACATAGACATTGTTGCCGCCTTGAGACCACGTAATAATAGTGGATCTTAGTTCTAACAAAAAGAATCAGAACCGATAATGTCAGTATTCAGTATGCTAATGTGTTTTTTTTTCATTTCTTTGTATTACCAGGATCCATTTGAGTCTTTTCCTTTGATAGGCCGTCAGAGTTGTTGAAGGTGTTAGAGGATGCAGGAGAATACGAAGGATTGCTGAGTTGAAGTTGTTGAAATTGAGATCTAGGGGGTTGTGGTGGCGAGGATGAAACAGCTGGTGATGATTGTCCGTGTACTTGCAAAGAATAAGATGCGTGTTGCTGATAAGACGTTGATGATGACGAGGATGAGTATATCAGGTCATCGTCAATGGGTTCTCGCTGATTGACACTCATGCCCCGTGCGCGATAATAAGGTCCGCTAATGGATTGACGGTGTGATGTTTGCTGCTGTTGCTGATGATTCGATAGATACGTTTGATGTGAAGAAGGAGATGCAGAAGGCGATAATGAGCTACCGCCGCCGTACCATGGACTTGACGCACCCATACTGGACCTCCAACCTGACCTTCCCGGTACTGGTTTTGGCGACGATGTAGCAATGGGTTCCGTTGTGCTTGACCATCCTTGACTGCTAGTGGTGTTTGGATTCGTCATGGACTGAAAAGTCGCCGTGATTTCGACTGATGGATGAGGTGCCGCTGTTGTAGTTTCTTGTTCAGTAACAGGTGATCGAGCATGTGTGTGCGCAGAAGTTGATGGTTGGTCGTCATTATGCGATCCTTGGGAAAGGCTGCGATATCTTTTATACACTGCTGCTACTGGAGAAGATGTTGGCTTGTTTTGCTGGTTGGTAGATGTCGAGTTTCCCATGACAAGAATATATAATTTGAGGAAGGGAAAGGAAAGAAGGAATGATAATATCAAAAAAGAGAGAAAGATAAAGAGGATTAAAATTGGAGCCATGCTCGGAGTGTAAAAAATGAGTTTATTTCACGATGAATATAGCAAAAAAATAAACTACCCCCAATATATGATATGAATACTGCCAATAAACAATGAACCACTATTATACTAATTGATGCTAACCAACTGACTAACTAATTAACTAAGAAATCCATTTAGTTTTGCTGATCTTCGTGTAGCTTTGATTCAAATTCTGCACGAGCTTGATCTTGCCACCTGTGCTGTTCCGCAATTTCGTGGACCTTGAAGCCAAAGATACGAGGGATGTAGCGTTCATAGTTTTTGGTTGGTAAATAAGATGGATGAACTTGGAATAGCATGTGAGGGACCGAAGTTCCAAAATAAGCACCGTCGATTGAAGCGTGTCTTGATGATTTGGGATTGTAAATATCTTCACAGCGAGGGCAGTATAATTTGACAGTTTTGGTCATAGGTATATCAGATAAGCCAACAGGTAACAACGGTTGTAAGTTACAAAGGACTCTTGGGCACCGTCCAAATTCCGCTTTCTTGTACTTGTCCAACTAGTAAGCAAATGATATCAAAATGGATAAGTATGTATGTAGCTTTTCTGCATAAGTGTGTACTTCTTTTAAGTTACCATTTTAGCCAAACCGCGTGTTGTGATAACAAATCTTGCATGGATCAAGCCATATAAATGACGTGCCGCCTTTTCCACTTGTTCCCGTACCTTATCATCCAGACTATCTTCATCTATACATATTGGGTAAGTAAATTAGCACGTATTCTTGATCCGATCAATCATCAAAACCCTTACCTAAATTATCAGTGATCATATCCAATGCTTCCAAATAATAGTGCTGCACTTCAGCATTGAGTCCAGTAAGATTAAATCGATCCAAAATATATTCTTCATCCACTTCGCAAAAGTATTCGTTGCCTTTAGTGTTCAGAAACCAGTCTATCCAATATTTTGCATAGTCGCTGTCAGACTCGCTGCTCATATCGTCCACTATATCAATACAAAACAAAAATAATTCTATCAGCTAAATCAACTCAAGTCAAAATAATAAAAGATAAAAAAAAAAATGCTACTTACTTGCGTTTGTGCGTGTGTATGTATGTGTGTATATGCGATGACCAAAACTAGATGTGTTTTGTTGCTTGCTTTAAGATGTGCCAAATCTATTCTCAAAAGAAAAGTATCTGTGTGAGTTCATCTTTTTGCTTAGTCTCTCTAATGTTGATTTTTCTTTCAAGATAATAATAAGAAAAACAGTCTACCTCCACATCTACTTACCTTTGACTTGAAAATGTTGATGAAAGAGGAACAAAATAACAAAACTTTTTTTTGTGTGAGGACGCCGTTCATATTTGAACCCCGAACCCCACCTGGGCCCTTCATGCTCAATCCCCTAATTCTTTGATTTTATTCGCCAATCCCAAAAAGTGGGAATCACTTGAATGACTGCGAAATGATTCAAGACCAATGAATGTATTAATTAAATTAACTAATCCTCCAGGCTGTGAGGAGACATGTTAACGTAAATCGCAAAATGAGGCACCAAAGAATATCGAATCATTTTGTTGCGATAGGCTCTTCTTATTTTGGGATTTTTTGGGGCGTCAATTCTCGCTTCATATTGTATTCGGCTGAATGAGATTTGGGGGAGTTAAGGATTTCATAAAGGATAATTTTTGGGCACTATAGCAGAAATTATTATTTCGCCACTGACGTGGAGTCTTCTTTTGAAAAAGCTTGAGCTGCATGAATAGTCATATTCGTTTGATTTCAAACGCGAAACGCAGTTGAAATAGGGTATACAGTATGATGTAGTTCAGCAGAAACGTGAAATAAACCGTCAATGTTACAATTTTGTATATTGAATTCCTAAGCGTTCTCGCACTTTCAACAAATTGATTCACTGAGTATCAGGGAAAAGTTCTTAAATTGCAGTTTTGATGAAATTAAACATCACTCGCTAATTTACATCATAATAGCCTGTCCCTTGGGGTTCAACTGGCACCAGGTTAGACTTTATTTTTTTTTTACCGCACGCAAAAATAAAACAATAACGAGCTGGACATCTACAATATGTTCAGTCCGGCATAATTTATTTAGACAACAAGGTCTAGGTTAGTTAATATAGATGATAAGGAGAGGGGGGATGGGGCTAACTTTTATATTAGGGTGGCCTAATTCTGTCAACCAGCCAATAGTTTCTGGGGTGGGGAAGGTTGCCATAGATAAACTATAAAGCAGTGAGAAGTGCTCTATAATGACGGCTACAAGCACAAAAAGACATAGATTCGTCCATATGACTAGTCGAGCATGCTTATGGCTATTTTTGATATACAGTGATCCAAAACTGCCAATTATTGAGGGGACGTAGTCGTAGTGGGTGAATTAAAGAGCAGACGTTTGGTAGAGCACTCACAAAACAGCTACAATAGCGACATTATTTATTAATTGAAGGGTCATAGTATAAAAGATAAAAAAAAAAGACGTATTTTATTGAAGCATATCGATATATAATAAACTAAAGACGAGGGGCTCATTGTAGTAAGGGAACGATCTACTGAAAGAGCATTGAGTAAGACTCGAACGATCTACTGAAAGAGCAATGAGTATATGTAATTTGAAGGAAGGTCAACACTGATCTAAGGCGACTATTGCAAAGAGGGGAATATGGTACTGCGCATTACAAGAACCAGAAAGACTAAAGTATATCTTTTTTTGAAGCCTAACAATGGTCAACACTCATCAAAAGCGATAGCAGTAGTAAAAACGGGATCTATTACACATGATATGAAAAAGGCCAACGAAACTTTTTTTTATTGAAGCATTTATAAAGATATAGATTTTATTCAGATGTAGATGCAAACTAACACTTAACTAAGCTAATGACGACTCCAAAAAGCCAGCAAATGGTGGTTCTAAAATCCTGAATCTAAAATGAAAGGGTTTCCCCATGCATCTTGTAATCCCTGAGCTGCAACCCCTTCAGAACTAGTCATAATACTAATCTAAGTCCAAGATAACTTAAAATCAGGTGAATGATGAAGAAAAAAAGAAGGAAAAAAAAAAAGAAAGAGAAGGGAGAGGCAGGGGGGAAAATGGGAGTAAATAAAAATCACATGGGCGGAATTTGAAAAGAATTGGACACTCTCGTAGGAATTGGTTTGTATTTTGTCCATTACAAAAACAGGAAATTCACAACTAGCAAAGTCATGCGTCATCATCAACATGATGATTATCTTCTCATGAAAATACAGTTACTGCCACCGTTTCACGTCGACGGCATGGTTATTCTCTGTTCTTGATTCCTTTGCGTCGAGATGGAACAATCTGTATGGTTTAGTTTTCCCCTCTCACTGCATTGTACAATGGTTTTTCACTCACAGTAGGATAGGTTACTATCTTTGATTGAACGAGTTTTTCTTGTGTTTATTATATTCCAAGATACCCTCAATATCCACACACTCGACACTCACCCTAAACGCCTTGATCTTTAAATATTTGTCAGCACTATTAGAAGACATATCTTTGTTTAGTTTTCACAGTTTATGTCTATATATCAATAAAAAAAAAACATCCTAACTTTTTACTTTTGTGTCGTCTCCCATACGTCTAGTTCGTCTTGTCGAATGGGTATGCCCATAGTGCGAGTAGAAAAAGAGCTGATGTGCGTGTTTGGAAATAAAGGATTTGTATGAGGCAGCATCTACCAACGTCGTTTTCAGCGCACTTTTTACTGTATTTATACTGTACTTCAAAAAGGGTGTTAAAGAAATTTCTTGAATGGGTTTAAAAAATGGCGGTGGTGAGAGCAAGTTAAAAACAACACCGTGAAGGACGCATATAAAAGTAGCTATGAACGCATAAAAATATGATAATTGAAGAGCACTGGACGATATTTAATGCACCCACAAAATATTTTTATTTTTTGGCGCTGTAAACGTCTTGACAATGCAATTCCTCCGAGTCCCTCATAGCGAAAACTAATCACCTTCAAATGTCTAAGGTGCTTTTATATAGATATATATATAAAACGCCAACCACGTAACTTTGCTGCTATTCAACTTCAGTATCATTTTGCATGTTTAAGCAATTTTTTATAAAGTAAAGCACATGTATTCCTGTCTTATGCGTCCTCACAGTTCTGCCTTTGATGGCTCTATGCATATCTACATAAGCTTAGCACACGTAAAATAAAGAGAATCATGCGTACTTAATGCGCTACTTTTAAATTCAAGGCATAAATACAAAACCAGTACAGTAGTTTTATTCCTTTTCTATAATTTATTTAGATATACATTTTGTGTTTCAAGTAACTACATACACTGACTACAACAATGGCACCAATGGGATTTCCAAAATTTGAAAATGCTTTGACTTTGGCGGGATTCAAATAAATTATCCCACATAAACTTTTTCCGTTCTTATCTCCTGCTGTTTTTTACTTTCCACTTTTTATTCCCATTCCACTTCTTCTTGCCCTCTTCACCACTGTTGTAGTTAACTCTGTCCTTGCTTAAATCACCGCCAGCTACCGACTCAATGGATCTTCTACCGACAGAAGTTCTATTGCAAATCATTGGCTTCTTACACGATCCGAAGGACAAAATTGAACTTCTACGAACAAATCGGTGTATCCACTCCATCTTGGCACACACTCCTATTTGTTGGTCACCTTTGGATTTGTCACTCTATACTGAAAAAATCAACAATGCTGCACTTCTCAGTATATTAAGGTCTCGCTCGTTGGAAATTGTAGTCCCAAAACAACCACTTTTGCAGCAACCTGCGACACTCTTGACGACACCCACCCCTCCTCATCCAAGTGCTTTGGAAACAACAGTGGCCAGCAATCGGTCCAAGGCAGCTCAATTGGATAGCATTAACATTAGCGGTTGCCACCTCTTGACTTCCGAGGCAATATTGATGCTGGTGAACACTCTTCCTTATTTGAAAACATTGGATATCGATCGGTATACAGCAACAAGTGTCCCTGAACCTTTGGCACGCCACCCACGCCACTATCGCCGGACCCGGTCGAAAATGATTGATATGCTACGTGATGATCTTTACCAATGCAGACCGCGGCATGGACTCTCTTCTTCAACCATGGATTTGTCCAAACAACCACTTACTAGTCTGACCATCACTGATACCACATTGCAACGTCTTCTTGTCTCGACACCCTTTTTGACAGATCTCTCACTACAACACCAACGACTTAGTATGGCGGTATGTCGATCCATGCATAAACGCCTCCCACAGCTTCGCCATCTTGATATATCCTCGTGTGAAGTCATGTCGCCTGATTTGCAATATTTGGTCCGGACCATGGCGGGTTCCCTTTTGTCACTCAAAATGCTCAATTTGGCGTTATCGAACCTTACTCTTTTATGTCTACAGCTTCACGGTGGCGACTCATTGGAATGCCTACATCTCTCATGCTTGGATCCTCTCTCCTTACCGGGTTTGGCACGCACTGTGAAAAGCTTGACCAAGTTGACTGATTTTCGCCTGACAAGACTACCATCGGGAAACGTGGATGAACTGGTTTGTACATTGGCCACCCATCATCCTCTACTTCAATCATTGGACCTTTCACCCAAACTGGAATTATACCCCAAATTTACTTCTGCATCTCACCCGAAAACGTATCCCGCCATTAGCAACATCAGTAACAACAACAGTAGGATCACCTCTGCATTTGGTCCTCCATCATCTGCAATAGGAACGCCTTCTTCGACATTCAGGACAACAACAGCAGCACAGCCAAGTACAGCACGCCCCTTCCATGATCATGATTACCACCGTCCTGAGTCTTTTGGTGTGCCGCGATCTTCCTCGTCAATGAAACATCAGCAACAAATACGACCACATCAACGGTTGCCAGGACCACGGCATACACAAGTCAAAGCAGCAGCACGTTTATTGCCTCCTCAGCCAGCAAGCATTACGAAAAGACTTGGTGGACATATAACTTCCTCCTCCTCTTCAACAACAGCACAGACATCATCATCATCATCATCAATCCCAGCGACATCCTCCTCCTCCTCCTCTTCCAACTATGTCACCTTTACTCGTTCGGAACGTGATCTCTATCTGACCGATGTATCCATGGATCGACTTACCACTTGTTTCAACTATCTGACCGTCCTGCGGTTATGTTTCCCTATCATTGACGGACGCACCTTATCTCACTTTTTTCAACATACCACATGTCCATTACGTACATTTGAACTTCGACTACGCAACACCAACACCAACACCAACAGCACTACTACGACTACTACTTGTTCCTCAACACTACCATCAGTTGTGAATTATTTAGAGGGATTGGAACATCTGACCCAGCTACATACGTTACTTCTCTACTCTGTGCCGATCAATGAACATGCTGTTGACTCGATCTTGGCCACTACAAACCTGCAATCCATGACCATCCACGACGCAAAACAACTTGGCAAAATATACCCGTTTTTCCTTCGACGCTGGCTTTTGGAATTACCGCGACTCGGTTTACTGCGTATGGATTGGGTGACGTTTGCTTGGACATCTGTTGCTGATATTGTTTGTCATCGACAACAAAATGACATAGAAGATGACGATGATGGGACATGGATACAACAAGAATGCTTTTATCGCCCGAACGATCCTCTTTATGATGGTGATAGTATGTTTATCAAGACGTCTTCAGAAATTTGGGAATGGGTGGAATGACCAATATATAGCTTTTTTTTTTTTTTTTTTTTTTTTTTTTTTTTTTTTTTTTTTGGGTGGGAGGAACAACTAGTTTAGAGTGACTCAGAGCATCATAGTTTAGTCTCAGTTTTTAGTTTATGCATATTTTTTTTTTGTTTTTACATTTACATAATAAACATTGGGTTATCACTTGATTGAAAAAAGGTTGATTGACTTGGTCTATATATATATTGTTTGTCTAAATTGATGGGATGATGGCATGACATGAGTGTTTGTTATGAGCAAGGGTGCAGAAATATATGATATTGTAGTGTACTTCTCATGCAGTTACTACCTTGACAATATCAGAAAAAAAAGGATGATATGTTACAGTTCAGTCACTGAATCTTTTTAGGGGGGCAGGGGTGTGAGCAGATAGGCATAGATAAGCTACTAGAAAGCTCTATAATGGCGGCTACACATACAGTACGGCCTAGATTTATTTATATGATTGATGGAGCATGAATATAGTCATTTTTAATTCAAAGTAGCTAAGACTGCTAACCAGTCACTGGGTCTTTAAGGTGGGAGGGGAGGGGGGTGTAATCACAGTACAGGACTAAAAACAAGTGTTTGATAGGGCATTCACAAAATAACTACAATAGTGATATTATTTATTATATGGTGGGTCACAAGATGGGTGGCAAAAAAGAAATATTTTATTGAAACATATAGGAAGATACTAAGACTGAATGATGAGGGGTTCAATGAATCTACCAAGGAATCTCATGGGAAAGCTCTATCGGGGGATGCATGTGGGAGGCTAATGTGAGATTTGAAGAACAGTCAACACTAATCTAATGGCGCAATTGTAAAAATGAGAGTCAAGATATTGTCCATTACAAGACATGAAAAGGGCTAATGGTATAATTTTATTGAAGCATAGCACCAATCAAATCTGATCAAAAGGGGAGGCTAATAAAAAAGGGATCTATTTGTACAAGTCATGAGAGAGACAAATGGGACATTTTCATTGAAGCAGTTAAAAAGAGACATATTTTATTCAAATGTAGATACAAACTATGGACAGACTAAAACTAAGCTAAGCTGAAGTTGGCTCCAAAAAAGCCAACTAATGGTGGCTCAGAATCCTGAATCCAAAATGAAAGGGTTTCCCCATGCATCTTGTAATCCCTGATCTGAAACCCCTTATAAACTAGTCCTGACACTAATCTACGATCACCATGACCGCTAAGGGTTAAATGATGAAGAAAAAAAGAAGAAAGAAGAAAAGAAAGAGAGCGAATATATATAAATATATATATATATATTCACGTGGGCGGGATTTAAAACATTTCTGTGAAGATTTTTTTTTGAGTTTTTTCCTAGACCCACTGACTAGACACGAAAAAAAGTGCAAACCATGCATAGTCCAAAGTCCTGCACTATATCAAAGCATTAAACTATAAGAGCCACCTATGATATCATGCAATGATCTATGATATATATAATGTGTATCAAATAACAAGTGAAAAAAAAAAAAGAGAGACAAAAATTTTATTCAAAATAACATAAAAACAATCAACCGCTATCTTTGCTTTTAATTTGGCTATTATGTGTGGATTGTATAGGGGGGGATAAACTATTTGATGGAGGGGGAGCGAAGTGTTGGGGAGGATGGAGTAGGTGATGAGAAGACGAAGAAGCTAATGGTATTGGAAGAGACGGGGGAGGAGGAAGATGAGGAGGAGCTGTGGAAGAGGAAGAGTGATGATGGGGTAGGTTTCGGGCTGGGAAAGAAGAGGATGGTGATAAGGGATTATGTTGCAATAGATTACTAGGTCGTCGTGGCATCATCGGATCTTCTAGAGTGGATAAGGATGGTAAAGCGGTGGTAGTAGTAGATGAAGAAGGTATTGATGGTGGCGTTCCTGTTGAGCTACATGATATGGCCGCTGTCGATGTAATATTGTTGTTATTGCTATTCAATGACCCTGAGGTACTGTCGAACCGGACCACCATGCCATGTCTAGGATGCTGAATACATTGGAATCCACTTTGATGTGCCTGAGCTATCACATCATAAAGTTCCCGGATATCTACATTCGTATCGCAATATAAATCGTTCATCATACGATGTAACTGTGCCATGGTATGGTAAGGTGTCGTGCCGCCGAGAAAGAAGTTGATCTGTGTGATATCGTCCAATTTTTGGTATGCCACCTTGGCTCTATCTAGTAACATTGCATGCCGATCCGCCTATAAGGAGAGATAAATGCTGTCAGCATGTATTTCTTTTCCTTACCCATTCCTAAATATATCTACATATATACTTACCAAAGTTTCACCAAATAATTTTCCGTGCACATTTTCGGGTAATAGCGAAGTGGCGCTCCAACCTATAATAATAAAAATGGTCGCTAATATTAAAATCATATATGGTGATGGATTTTTTGTTTGCACTTATTACCATTTTTCCATCCAAATGCTGAAGTATCTGTTGAGAATCGTTTATCTGGTTGGTGGTGATGACCTGATACATCATCCATAAATGGGCCCATCGTAAAGGCATTGCCAGCTGGAGTATTTGATGATATTCCTATTTGGTAAATTCAAAAATGAGAAGACCACACAAAAACTATATCCCTTTTTATATACATATATACATATATAATCTAATGTCTTACCCCGATTTGATTCACCAAACAGAAAGTTTGAGAAAAACGAGTAGTCAGGTTGAGGTCCACCACCACTTCCAATACTACCATTCATTTCTTGATTGTTGCTGTGATCAGAACTAAATCCGCTCGTTCGATGCGTCAAAGGGCTACCAATAGGACCAGCCATGGCAGAGGAACGTCGACCATGATGTGAAGGGATAGCAATGCCGATATTGTTGTTGATGGTGTTGTTTGCAGTTGGTAATGATGATGCAACAGTAGCGTTAGGTATATGAGGCTGACCAATAGCACCGATGGATGATCGACCTTGGGATGACAGACTTGGCTCCATCATATTTCCAGTAGCTGTTCCATTCAGTAAACCACCGCCACCAAAGCTGTTAATGGGAGGAGGAAAACTACCAATATGTGCCGGTAAATGGTGTGAGGGCGAAGCCGCTGGGTGATGGTTCGAAGGAGGTGAGAGAAGTGGGTGTGAAGGCTGATGCATATCCAATGGCGAAAATCCATTCCCAAAAATATATTGCGATGGAGGTAGGAGTATATTGTTTGCTGGAGCATTTGCGGATGTTGATAATAATACATTTGGACCATGTTGTTCAGAAGGTGCAGTTGTATTGGCAGTAACAATGTTGTTTACAGGCGGTTCAATTGATGTGGCGTTGGGATGTGGATTTGCTGACGTGCTAGTGGATTTGACAGAAGCTGAAGCTGACGGTGATGTTGTTGTTGGGATAGATGCTGATGCGGTAGCCGATGATGAATGATGCATTTCTACCGATTTGCTGCCATTGTCATTGATCGATAAGGCACCTAGAGCATTCGATGGCGGAGAAACAGAATGGTCGTCGTTGGTTTGGTTGGAAGGTTTGCTGCGTTCTTTGACTTGATGTTCATGCTGCTGTATTTGTTCTTTAAGTTCGCGTTCCCGTCGCGCCAGTTCTTCCTTGAGTTCCTTTTCCTTTTGGTCCTTTTCCTTCAAGAATTCCTTTCGTCGACGTTCCCGGTCTTCCTTTTCCTTGCGTTGTTTTTCCTTTTCAGCAGCCCGCTCTTTTTCTTCCTTCAGTCGCCGTCGTCGTTCTTCTTCCTTGTGTCGTCGTTCTTCTTCCCTGAGGCGCCGTTCTTGTTCCCGTTTCTGTCGATCAGCTTCCAGTTTCCGTTGTTGTTCGGCTTGTTTTTTGGCTTGTTCGGCTTGGCACTGAGCTTCCTTGGCGAGGCGTTCTTCTTCCTGCTTTTGCTTGAGTTGCCTATGTTTCCAGAAAGAAAGAAAAGTAAGTAAATGACTTCATCCCCCCCTCTTGGTTTTTCGTTCCTTCATTTATCCTTTTGATGCGTTTACCGTTTTTTGTCCTTCTTTCGTTCCTTATCCCGTTGCTTTTTGAGTTCACGCTCTTGACGTTGACGATCTTCTTCCTCCAATTCTTGAATCAAGCGTTGTTGTCGTTCCTTGGCCACCTTCTCCCTGTAAGCAGCAAGCACACGTTGTTCAAACATCCGAGCAGCAAAGATTTGGAACATTCTTCGGCCTTCTTCCATACGTTGTTCTTCAGTACGTGTGTCCTAAAGAAAAAAAAATGATGTCATGAGTAAACGTGCAGATACATTCTCTCCCGCCTCCCCCCCCTGTCATCACCGACCCTTTTTTTTCTATATATGTACCTCTTCATTTCCATCATCATAAATATCGTCATCGTCATCATCATCATCATCATAGTATTCATCATCTTGTTCCAGGTCCATTTCATCTTCACGTTGCATTCGTCGCTCGGCCAGTCGTTCCATCATGTCCAGAAACTTTTTGCCATCATTCTTCAAGAGATCGTCTGCAACTGTCAGGATGCCCCCTAGACAACAAAAAAATAAATCAGTACCATAAAAACAAGAAGAAAACCATCGACCCACTTTTTTATAAAAAAAAATCATTTTTTTTTTTTTTACCTTTGACTGTCAAACTGTTACCAAAAGTGAAATGATCACCACCGCTATGAGAGTTCCGTGCCAATCCATTTGTAGAGAATGTGTCCAAATCATCATCATACGCATCTGAAAAATCCTCGTCCGATATGACTTCAGATTCATTATCATCGTCTTCTTCGTCATCATCGTATTCAAACTTGAAAGTCACTTGGTCCTCGTCGTCCAGCATGTGTCCGTTATGATCCCCTTCTATATGGTCATCATCGTCGTCGTAGTCATCCTCATCATCGTCATCGTCACCATCATCTTCACCATCGTCATCCAAAAATTCCGCACCATAGCTATCTTGGATGGCACTGACCGTTGCATAACCATGTAAAGGGTGTCGACCATAAAGTTGGGAATGCTTTTGATGGTTGGCATATTGTTCAAGTTCTTCATAGTAGGCATCGTAGAGGACTTCCAATTCATCTTCTATAGCGGTCCTAAATAAAATGAGAGAAAGAGAGAGAGAGAGAGGTGAGCTAGACTGTGGTTGTCATTGGTAATATCATAGCAACCAATCGATGTACCTTTTTTTCCCACAAACAGAGCAATTGCAACTATGCTTTTGCTGTTCCTTCATTTTCCGTAGCACTGCTTCCTTTTCCACCTTGACTAACGATCGCCTTTCGTCTTCACCCAATTGGAGCCAAAACTCGCGGATTTTTTGTCGTTCTTCTGTGTTGCTCATACTTGACCAAAACTCGTCCTTATCTTGATCTTTGGTGGATGAGGCGGCGGGAGAATTGGAGTTGCTGGTTTTGTTTCGTTGCTGGAACCGTTGTGCATTAGTGGTGCTAGTAGGGGACATTGAGGAGGTAGCGCTATGTTGGTGCTGGTGATGATGATGATGATGATGATGATGATGGTGTTGATGTGAATAGCTGTGTTGATGGTGATGACCAAGCGATGTTGGAGGTAATTGCCGAGGTGGCGGAGGCGGGGGAGGTGATGAGGATGAGGTGGTATGAGAAGAAGAGGAGGAGAGCCAATCGCCAGTATGCTGATGGAAGTCGGCCACAGCAGCAGCAGCCACAGCAGCCCCCATGTGTTGTTGGGCATTTTCAAACGCAGAGAGGGTAGTCTTGACTTTGTTTTTCTTCTTTTTCTTCTTCTTGGATGGGGATCCTGTATGTGCATCAGTACCATTGTCACCATGAATGCTGGACTGTATTGAAGGTGATACTTGTGTAGCAGATGTTTCCGCAGAGTTCATACGGCTAGTCGTAGTCACCGTATCATTATTGTTCGTTGCTTTCGATCCTTTTTTCTTCATAATGAGCGTCGTTCGAGTTGTTGCTATTGTTGTTATTGCGGTTGTTGTCTTTTGTTGCTGGTGGTCAGTCAGTTACAATGATATGATCATAAAGAATATCCAGAAACGGATCAATTGATAAGCAAGCGAATGCGGAATGGTTGTTGAATAACGCAAATGAGAGTGGGAGTGGTGATGCGTAATTTGAGGAAGAGAAAAATCCAACTGGCAGAATTCTGCAAATCCAAAATACAATATGTATAAAAAGGGAAATAGTTGGAAATAAATAAAATAAAATAAAAAACGGTGGTTCAACAATCAACCAAAGTGGAGAAAAAAAAAGGTATAAGAAGGTGAAAGAAAAATAGAAAAAAGGTCCCGTTGAAATACAAAAAGAGATTTTCGCCCTTCCACACACACACACATACACAACACAGCGCTAAAATAAACACCGCTCATTGAGTTTTTCAAAAATATCTGTGTGCAGTCACATGATCCGTCTATTCTCTAAACACACTTAGTCATTCAGTAAAGATGGGACGATGATTCTTTTCATTTACTTCTCAAGATGTACTCATGGTCAGTTTGCTTTAACTACTATAATTTGACTTTTTCTGATAAATAAATAAAGACGGAGACCGTATGCATATGCGACATGAGACAAATCAATACCAAAGAGATTTCCTGCTTGGTACCTGAAATATTTTGATAATGCAGTTGCCAAATTTAGATCATCAACGCATCTTCGAGGAATGATGCTGTATCTAAGAAACATATGTAGAGCAAAGACGAAGTGGAGCATATGGATGGATATCATAAAATATGATATTGCAATGAGAACATTAGTAAGAGAAAGAAAAAACACGAAGACGATGTATATGATATGGTGGTAAATGCTTGATTTTTATTGTAAAGGCAAAGAAGGTTCTGTACATATGATACAACAGTGAAAAGAATAGAAAAAGAATAGAAGCCTCCAATAAGAATATAAATAAAAAAAAGTCTAAATTATTGTAACTGTACTAACTATAAAAACTAATCTTCTAATTTTCGTGACATGGTCATTGGTATCATCTGGTATTGACCTTTATTGGATTGTTGAGATTTCGATAATTTGTAGTAGTTGTAACCAATAATACCAGCAATCGAGACAATAAGCCTAATAAAATAATAAAACAATTATAAATCAGGAAAAAAAAATCAATCCCAGATTGAATGCCATGCCCCCCCCACCCACCGCCATTATTTTTTCTGTTTTGATCTTACCCCAATATATTTTTCGATGTAAGCTCATCACCATAAATTGCCACCGACAAACTAATGACGACGATTTCCTTGCTGATGCCAGCCACGCTTAGGGTCACGGTGTTGGTGCTTTTAATCAGGGCGAATTCGGCCAAGAGCATAGCAAACGCCAGTAAACCACCGATAGCCATCAAGCCAAAGGATTCCACGACATGGTACGGGTTATCGAAATGTTCGGATTGTCGGAATTGATCCAATGGATGCTCGACCACAAAACTGAGGAACAGCATGGTGACAAACATGATGGGGCTGAGGTAATACAATGTGGCAATAGGGCTGTTGATGCCGAGACGGTCTTGTTGTAAGAGCAGTTGAGTCAAATTCCATCGAAGTCCAGATACCACAGAAGCCACCAGGACCAAGACAAAGCCGACCATATCAAACTTGGTTTCGCCTTCCACGGTCAAAAACACACCAAACACAATGACCATAATGATTCCAATTAATGTAACCCGAGGCTTTTCAAATCCAAACATAAATGAGAACAAAAGGACCCACACTGGCGTGCTTGACTTTACCATCGTATAAAATGATAATGTAATAAACACCAAAGAAGTATTCGCACAGCATATTTCAATCGCAGCGGCTACTCCACATGGAACCTGGAGAAGAAGGAAGAGAGAAAGAAAAAATTAGCCAATGTAAAGGATACATTACAAAAATTCATGAAGCCACTTTTTTTTTTTTCCTAACAAATCTTACCACTTTCCAAAGGTAATTGTAAGTTGATAATGTGCCATTACCAGAGGAAGATGTAGCGTCTTGTACGGAGGTTGATGCTGCTGAAGTGGTGGTGGTAGTATTTGTCGTTATTGATGATGATGATAAAGACGGTTTCCTCCAACGATCACCTCCAAAAGTCATCATCAACCAAGTGATAACAGAGTGAAGACCCGCATGGATAGCACTGACCAGCAAAGGGAATTGAAAGTTGAAACGGTCCCGACCCATCAAATTTTTGTTGTATAATGACAAGGAGGTAGAGAAGAAGTACCACAGAAGGATGTACATGAGGTTTTTAAGAACGTTTTCATGTTGTGGTTGGATCAAATGGCGGCCGAGAATATCGGATTTTGTTGGGTGGTTGATGTGAATAGAAATGGACCCCTTTTCTGGTAACGCAGGTATCGTAGGAGGCGCAAACGGTGATCTTGATATGGGTGAAAAGTCCACACCTGAAAGCTTATTGCCACTATTCAGACCCGTAGTTTGTTGCTGCTGGAGTTGATGTGGCTGCAGTTTGAGTACAGGTGGAAGTGATCCTCTTCGTCCGTGAAACTTGTTGGCTTTCTTTGCTGATGAAGGTTGATGATGCGGATATTGTAGTTGGACTCCATTCTGTGTTGAAGACGTAGTTCGGTGATGGCCCTGACGCTGTGGTTTTTCAGTCCAGGTTGTTGCTGATAGATGTTGATTATCAATGGTATCCCCTACTTTTAAGTTCGAGGTGATACTGGTCGTTGTTTTGAGCTGTTTGATGGATGCCGACCTCTGCGATGGCGCTGGAGATTCTGTTGAGGAGATGCGTTCACTGTCATCACTGTGCCGTTTCTTTTGATCATCCAATGTTAGTGGTGCTGCAGATACAATGTCGTCCATGATGATTTAAGGAGATGAAGTGAAATAAAAGAATGGTGAGAAAGAGAAGTGAAGAGAGAAAAGAAGTGAACTTTATAAAATAGGAAGCAAATTTGGAAGCGGTGGTTCAAAATTTCCCTTCGGTATACCCAAAATCGCTCATATTTTAAGTGCTCCTAAACGTGCCCAAAAGTACAGTATGTAAATTTTCTCACTTGATATACTATTATGTTCTATACTTATTGCAATGACTTTTATATTGTTAGCATTACTTGCTGTAAAGTATATCCAAGAAGCTGATGTTATCCAGTGCTCTATGGAATTGCTTCTTTTACATTTAAGCACCGCTGACAAAACTCCTAAGAAAGAAAACTAGTGAATGTCATAAAGTGTTAATTGTATCAATATAGGTTTTTGAATCTTGTCATCAGAGATATGAAATCTTCGGTAATACTGTTTTGCGTAACTCTGAAGAGATCATTGTCAGATCACAATCCCATGCTTATGATCACCAGTTCGTTCCCAAAAATTTATCACAAAGCACATACACTAAATCTTGGTGCCTACTTTTTTTTTTTTTTTTTGTAATCATTATTAAACGACAACCACTTTGCCCTAAAGATCGCCTGCTATTAATCCATAAAGGAAGAAAGAAAGAAGAATATTTTAAGATTTTTAATACTAATGTTCAAGACAAAGTTTATAACCAAAACGACCTTCTTCTTCAATATACACGATCAATATGATACAACCTTAAATTGCCCACACACACACACACACACACTCACTCACTCACTCACTCACTCACTCACTCACTCACTCACTCACTCACTCACTCACACACACATGATCAAAATGGCATATTCTCCATAATCAAAGCAACACATACAGCGAACCAGTTATTAAACATCAATAACTACACGATTATCATCATTTGTACAATATATAACCCCGACATTTTTCCAATACACAACCATCATAATAAAGACAATACAATACAATCAACACTATCACATAAGACCATATCCGTATTTTTTGTAAAAAAAAAAAAGTAAATCTTTATTGAATACAATTCCATCGTCATAATCGCTGACTATCCTATTTACACCGTATTTCGCAATACTAAAAAGATATAAAAAAAAAAAAAAAAAAGCGATGAATTTCAAGAAGATCTATCATCCATTCTCCTCCCCTCATGAACTTACCAAGAACGACAGTATCACCACGAAGGAACATCTTGCTAACAAATCGATCCTTGTTCACAGCCTTGGCCTTTGTTCCTTTTCCAGTCTTGGGTGTCTCGGTCCACATCTAGTAAAACAAATAAAAACAGCAAGTGGCGTTTAGAATTCAATGGATGACACAGTATAGCCTGTTCATGAAAACCCTCCCCTCATATATATATAGTGTTTACCTCCTTGACATTTTCAAGTACCATGTTGCAGTGACGATCAAAAGCCTTGACACGAGCCAAAAGTTTATGATTGTTACGACAGCTAATGAGAACTTGATTGTTGTTCTTGACGGATTGTTGTAAAACTGATAATGGTCCCGTATTGAATTCCAATTCTTCCTGTTGACGTAATTCTTCTTCCGTCATTTCAGATCGTGCTTTCGTTGCTACCGCACTATGGTCGTTGTGTGAATATGAGGTGAGTGATGAGACAGAATCGAAAGGGCGATGAATAGAAAAAGAAAGAGAAGCAGTTGTCAGTTTCTGTTGTATCAATAGTTCTTTTTTAGGTTCTTCAAAGGCAACACTAGCGTATACTTTATTGAAACCTTTTATTTATATATATATATAAAAACAATACGCTACCTCATGGTGATGTGTGTATATGGAGATGATGGTGGTGAGGGAGAGATGTCTGAAGAGGAAAGAAAAACGACTAACAAAAAAAAAATGAAAATAATAAATTGGCCAGACGCAGCCGCCGCAGAGCAGTGCAAGAGCAGTCATCGCGGAGTATGAATCACAGCTAGCATTTCCTTTTTGCGCCCTACTCATACCATGTCACTTCTAAATCGTCAAGGATCATGCATACCTTTAGACCAATACCGTCAGGGTATAATACGCGCTAAAAAAAAAAAAAAAAAAAAAAAAAATCAAACAATCACGTAATATTGCAATCACAAAAAATATAGTTATTTCCGTCCCCATTGAGGTCATGAAAATCACTTGTTCCTGTATGTATCATCTGTATGTAAGTAAATACACACTCTTGATCTCCTTCCTTTAAAATCCGTACAGTCCCGTAGTTTTTTTTTTTTCCTCTTTAAATCACGTTGATAGAATATATAGTCATATTACTTAAGGGATGATGATGAATTGAACGCCCAAAAATAAGAAAGGTCCATCGTGTAACCGTGCTCGCGCAGGTCTACAAAAAGAATCATGCATGTCGTAATAAATGATTTTCCTCCTTTTTTTCTAAAAAAAAAAAAAAAAAAATTCACAGAATATGGTATATAGTCAAATAGATCATAATAATAGCAATAAAAGAGATGATTTTATTCGTAAAGAGTACAATATATAATATAAAAGACACAAGGGTAAAGAGTAAGAACTAGTAATATGATATGGTAACAAAAAAAAAAGTACTATTCTAACAAATAAACACAAAGATGATAAACATAAACTGAAAAACGCCATCAAGCGAAGGGGGGAGGGGTGGAGTAAACTAATAATAAATATGATAAACGGGGAATAACTAAACTTTGTTCATTGTATTGCCAATTTGGAGTGAGGGGGGTTCGCTAATTTGTTTCTTTTCGTTATCCTTGATGATATTGACCGGATGAATACGTTGTTTCGAGTGAGGATGTGCAACAAGAGGTCTTTGAAACGTCGGATTGGGTGATGTTAGTACTGGTTTTTCGAGCGTTGAAGTAGGCTAATGTCGCAAGAGAGACAAGACGGACAGAACGAAGAAAAAAATTAATATCATATTCATTTTGATGATTACAATGGTTCAATATGTATAGTTTTTCTAAAAAAAAAAAAAATTCGACTTGATTTACCTTTTCCTCCAAGATGGTTTCGTTGCTTTCGGAGACGTGAATATAGTGAGTGCCTTGACCTTCTGACACATGACGGGCGACACCGTCATTATCCAAGGTAACTTCGTATACAGTTGGCTATGATGTGACAGAATATAAAACTAGGTCAGTCGAAGAATGTCTTTTTGTTTTTAGCCGTATCATACCTTTTCTGAGGAATAGCAACAGCCCATGGTGATGTGATGAATAAATAGACAAAAGCGAAATGAAGAAGAGAGGAAGCAAGATAATAAATACGCTATTTTTTTTTATTTAAATACAAAAGGGATTTGAGGTTTCACTACACATAAACAAACAAACAAGTGATGCCTAAAGGATGTATCTACCCAAGCTACTAAATGTCCAGCATATATCTATTGCATTTCAGGGTGAACCATGTTCATCATCATCACTATCGCTCCATGCATCCAACTAATAAAAGTATGAAATAAAAACAGTCAATTTAACACTTGGAAGATCATTACATATAAGCTTTTCTTGTTTTGTCACTTACGATGCCTTCCATTGTTGTATTGTTGGCCATATCATCTACAAAGGAGGTCGTCAATGTCGATCCCAGAGTGGTGTTGTTCACTGCCGTCCCGACCGTACTTGATTTTTTTGTAGGTTCCCATACCAAAATTTCACCTTCGTTCGAGCCACTATAAAGTTCTTGATACGAAGACCTTCGTTCGACACTTGTCACCCGACCATATGCACCCTTTAGTCGTTTTGTCAACCTTCCATCGAGTAGGCTATACACGAGCACCTGTTGATCATCGCTTGGGACAAATAAAAGAGGAGGCCATACATCGGCATCAGACACGACCGCTTGAAGATGAGATTTGAATCGATTTCGCCAATAACTGCCATAATTCACAAACGTATTGTGTCCATTCGTGGTATCCCAGAGTCGTATTTTTTCATCCATGCCAAGGGTCACCAGATAGCGTCCATCGGAAGTCAAGGTGAGCCCATTCACACCCTTGTTCCCGTGAGCTGAGTTCGTTTCTGCAAGCGGATCCCGGTCAACTAATCACCCCCTCGAGAAAATATATATAAAAAAAATAAAGTCAGGAAAACGCCACACACATCATGGAAGTTTCAGTTTTTAATTCGTTCGATACTTTACCACCATTATCTTGATCAAGTGACATGAGACAGGCGGACGCTCGACGTATATCCCACACTCTTACTGCTCCGTCGTTTCTAAATCATATAAAAAAAAAAAAAAAAAAAAAAAAAAGGACGATGAAATTCATTCATTATCGTTGTCTAAAACCAATATACTTCTGCTTTTTTGTTTGTTTATGTTTTTTTTCGCTCTCGCTTACCCTCCACTATATAATATATGCTCTTTCGAGGGAGACCATGTGCATGAATAGACTTCGCCAGTGTGGCCAGTAAGAGAGTGAGTAAATGCCCCGCTTTTTAAGTCGCACAACCGTATCCTTGGTTCAGCAGCAGCACCTATGCAAAACACAAACACACATGAGTAAAACCTAATCTTTCCAATTTTCACAAAAAAATATATCTTTACTTGCTACAAGACAATGAGAGGCAATAGGAGAAATGGCTTGACAATATACCCTGGAATCTAATGGAAAATTACATGCCGCCTATTACACATATAAAAAAGCTTGTGAGTTGATTTCTGACCTATAAGGGGGAGGGGCGGGAGCAGGGCTTACCGTCATCGAATTTGTATCCCATACACGGATCGTTTTGTCAAAACTTGAACTTATAAACATCCCAGTATCAAATGGAAACCATGCCACGCTTGAAACTGCATACAAATGTCGATTGTATCTGTGCAAAGAAGAAAAGAAAAAATAAAGAAGCGAAGCGCTTGAGTATATATCAAATTAAATCTCATCGACAACCGCCTATTAGTATTTTACCTTGAAACGCTTGCCACTGGTTTGATTTTTGTATAGTTCCCTCTTGAGTGGGTATGTAAGTCATAGATATGAATATATCCATCCGACCCTCCAGACATGAGACTATAAAAAAAAGAGCATGGAGAATGTGTGTATGTGTGAGTGAGTGAGAGTCACTGACTGCTGCGGTCAAGTGTTCCATTTGTAATGTCATTATCTTACTAGCGTTGTTCAACTCCCTCCAGAGACAAACATGTCACGCCCCCTATCAACAAAGAAAAAAAGCGAAGATGAAATGAATGTTAAGCAACAAAACTAACCCTTTCATAGTTTCATAAAGTAGAACGGCCATGGTCGATCGATGACTTTACTTACCTCTATGAGCTCTGCTGATTTCCTTGTTTTGACTAAGTTGAATGTCATAGACACGTTTTGTTGTTTCCGCACGTTTGAGTCGTATGGGTCGTAAAGATCCCTGTTCACGTTTTTTCAAAAATCCATACATGAATCATACAAAAAAAAAAAAAGGAATGAAAAAAAACCAAGGCCAATGCCCGCTTACCATAAATTTGATTTCGCGGGTATTTAAATCCTATCCAATAGATGCCCTCTCCCCCTCAGCGCCCCTATTATGGGTGACATGAAAGAGTCATACCAACAGTATATGCTGGGGATTATCTTCAAACTGATATATGTCGCCCCAATAAACACATCTGGTATTTCATTTATTGAATTGGAAGACGTCATTTGCTCCATGTCTTTTTTTTTTCTGGTGGACGGTGTACAATTCGGACGGAACTAGAGAGTAGCAGATTCCACGGTACCCCTTGTACGGATACCTAGCCCACTAAAAAAAAAAAAAAAAAAGAATCAGTTTTCGCATAAACAATGCCAATACCGTTGTCGGGGGAGATGAGTCATAAATACGCTCAAAGCAATAAAATCACCTAAGAAAAGGGCCCATCCCCTCCCGTCCTGTTGGAACTCATGTCAGCAACACACATCAAAAACACATTATAAAGGATCTGTTGGGAGAGGCATGAGGAAGACTACTACGGGGGGGAAAATGGAAAATGGTAACCACTATTCTAAAGGGACGATTGTAAAAAGAGATCTAAAAATCTAATATACTGTATTGTGCAAGGCAGATACAAACGAGAAAGACTAGAAATAGATATCTTTTATTGTGGCACATAACAACTGTTAACACGAACCAGAAAGGAGAGATGGTAAAAAGCGATCTCTAGTACAAGACTTGAGCGATACTAATGGGATAATTTTTCGTTGAAGTAATTAAAAAGAGGTGTATTTTATTCAAACAGTGTTACAATCTATAGACAAACTAGCACTAAATTAAGCTAATGAAGGCTCCAAAAAGCCGACTAATGGTGCCTTCAGATCCTAGATCCAAAATGAACTTGTAATCCCTGAGCTGAACCACCCCCCTTCTAAACTAGTCCTGACACTAATATAATTCCAATATAACCTCAAAGAAGTTGAATATGAAGAAGAAAAAAGAAAGAAAGAACGAAAGAAGAAAGAAAGGGTAAGTAAAAAAGTAGGAGAAAATAAAAACCACGTGTGCGGGATTTAAAACATGTTCTGAGGCCTCTTGCTAAGCTGCAGTTCTGACCATTTCCCTATTCAATAACTTTTATCATTTCGGTGCAAAAACATACACACACACATAAAAGAAGATTTCGATGTCCTCTGTCTTGCCATATATAGTATGGCCACATACATCAGAATAACGATACTACTCACAAATACGCTGCAATTTCGTTTTCCCGTTGATACATTGGGCACACCTCTTGTAGAGTTCTCTGATACATGTTGAGAGTGGAAGAGCAAAGGTTCTGAGGAATAAATCAAGCGGTTCGAAGGTATCCATTCTTACTCTCAGAACAGCTTCAGAAAAGTGCTACCCTAAATTTTAGATAGTCGTCGGGGTTCGAATACAAGAGGACCGTACATTGGCAATTTTCTACGATACATACAGTATTGGTTTTTTTTTTTAAAAAAAACAAAAAGTTCAATCGATGATGTTTTAAGAAAAAGAAAGAGAAGAACAAGTATGGATTATCACCATGCACACCAAAAAGCATCATCCACACACTTCCACACATTCAAAATAAAAAGGTCAGATGTGGGTTTGTCTGCATCCAACATACATATATACATAGCCACTACAACAATAATCTGACACTCCCCCAATTCTGCAAAAAATGAAAATAAAAAAATGAAAAAAATAAAAAACTTATTGTAAACCAAAAGCATAAATTTTATCTTATCTATCAGTCGGCCAAAGCGACGAAAAGAATCTCCGGGTCCTGTATATGGAAAATATTAAGGTGGACGATTCATATATACAACACAACATACACACATGATATCCCAAAAAAAAAAGAGTCAAAAGGTATATTTTATTTTTATTTAAAGTCAGTTCCATCATAAAATATCAAAAGATAAAATATAAAATAAAAACTAAAACTAAAGAGAAAGGAGGAGGAGGAGGAGGAGGAGGGGTAAAATCTATATGATAACGATAAAATAACAATAGAAAGAAAAAAACAACGTAATATGATATATTAAAAATGAAACTATATATATATGAAAATAACTACAAACAAAATAGGAAGCAAAATCAGACGGCTGCGAAGAGGGAGGGTTTGAGACTGGAGGACATGGTGGAGATGGGGGGTAAACGCAGGCTGGATTGTGGAGAGGAAGCCAGAGATAATAACGAATGAGCGATTTCTTTTTCTTGTTGGTCACCGCCGCCACTGCTAGGGGTAGGAGGTGATGGAAGGTGCATGGACGTGGTTGAGGAACACACAGACGATGAGGAGGACATGACCCGATCTTCTTCCACTTCCATAGGCCGTTGTTGCTGTTCTATACCATTCTCGTTGCCTTCTTCTTCTTCCTCTTCAAGATCCAGTCGAGTCAATTCATGTACTTTGTTGGACAGTAGTCGAGTCAGTTGTGTGATTTCTTCTTGAAGTAGTTGCCGCCTTTTCTTCTTGCTGCCACCACCACCGCTACCAGGGGAGAATAATAAGTGATCCTGCTGATGCTGCTGCTGCTGTTGTTGTTGTTGACTGCTGCTTCCACCGTAGCACGGTTCCTGTAGCCGATGTTGCTGTTGGATCGTCGGTGAAGAAGAGGGCGTTAAAATGTGATGTCGGTGTGGTGAATCCAACAGTTTCTGTGGCGGCGACGATGTTGCTGTTATTGTGTTGTGTTGCTGTGCATCCATTTTCACCTGGATCAACCCATCCTTCACATTGCTACTGTTGCTGGTTTTCTTCTTTTGTTGCTGCTGCTGCTGGTGCTGTTGTAAATGGTAATCGTCCTTATGAATGGCGTGATGTTCATCCGTCAAGCGTTTGCGTCGCTTGATCACGGTTCGTTTCATGGTAGCAGGTCTATGGACACTGTGTAATTTGTAATAAAGTCCACATGCATTGCAAATTGTATGTCCATTGGCATCCCTTCTCCAAAGTGGTGTTGTTGTAGTATGGCAATTGAAGCACTCGGAGGCGTCTAGAGTGTTGTATGTATCATTGTTGTTGCTAATAGATGGTGTTGTGGCGTCATTGCTAGACGGTAAGACAGGCGACGGCGTAGTTGATGTTCCTGATGAATGGACACTGTTACCACAGTTATCACACATGGGTCCTTGTCCAGTTTCCCTTCCCCAAACCAAAGGCCTAAAGGACGCATGACATTGTACACAGCGAGTAAGTGATCTTTGTCGTACTGGTGCCATCACAAAAGTTGATATCGTTGTTTTTAGTAGAAAAATAGGAAAGGTAGTGAAATAAAAAATAAAATAAAAGTGGAGAGATATTTTCAACTTTTGATAAGGGGAAAAAAAAAAAAGATAAAACAGAAAGAAGAGGAAAAAGTCGGGAAACCCGAATTTACCCAAAAAAAAAAAATGATAGATCAAAAACTCCGCGGATTTCACCCCTTGAGGAACGATTTTTTATCGTATTTTTTCATTCAGAGATAACTTTATGTGATCTTTTGAGAACATCGTCCAATCATATTTCATCATCAGATCAAAAGGTTCTCACGGAAAGTCAACAACCTTATTAATCACTTGCCGTGTTTTGCAGTTTGTTTTGGTCAAAACACACATATTAACACTTGCTTTTTTTAATTTTCATTATTTGAAGTGAGACTGAGGAGTTTCAATAAGGGAAGGAGGAGGGTATATTTCAAAAGATGTATATTACCGTCAGTTGCGTACAGTATCATCTATCTACATATTAACTAACGTAATATTGAATAGTTTTTGTTGTCGACTAATAAGCGATTCAACTATTTGTTGCGAGTGTATCTTCATAAAAAAAAAAAAAAATAGTATCATAGTGTTGTTTGCGCTGCTGTCACCCATTGTTGATGTCTTGATAGAAACTCCGTCCAAGTGTCATACAGTATCACCAATCATTGTTAGATCTCCCTTTTGTTCCATCCTGCCGTATAGCTGCACAGTATAAATAATCCATAAAATAAAAACATGCACCTTGCTGTTCGTTGTCTCACTGATCATTCAAAAGTGGCATTATTTGCCAAGAAAATGAAAATAATAAAGTCATAGATTAACGAAGGAAAAAAAGAGCTGTTTTTATTTTGATGCAAATCAATATACATAGTATAATACATGATAATAGTATAAAATATATAAAAGATGATGATGGAGGGAGGGAGAGGAGGGAGGACAACAACGACAAAAAGAGGTAAATAATAGATAAGCGAATCTAATCTAATTCGATATCCACATCCACAGGGTCAGTGTTGGATTGGCCTTGTTGTCTCGACGGTGTACGTAAGCTCCTATAAGTGCTGTCACTAGCCTGGGGAAACATGCGGGGAATACTGGAGGACCATGGTGATGACGATGCAGGACGAGAAAGCCATGCCGAGGCTGGGGCAGATGGAGTGGTGCTGGCAGTGCCATTTGGTGTTGCTGTTGTTGACGAAGGGTAACGAGAATTGAGGTATCTGGGCGAAAGTGAATCAGTTTCAAAGGGACCGTGCGGATCACGATTTGTTGATTGAATGGAATAATCACCTACGTCAGATGATGATGATGATGATGTTTCATGGTGGTCATTTCCTTCTTGTTCTTGATTTGCTGAGGTGGTAGGCGGAGCAACAGAATGTCGACTACAAATAAAGAAGAATAAATATCTATAGAAACCACATTATGCAATTTTATTTATTTTATTTTTCTAAAAAAAACACTTACCACACTGGACAGGTCCCATTCACTTTCAACCAAGGCTTGATGCAATCATCGTGGAATACATGTTGACAGGGGAGTTCAATCACCAGTTCTGATATATTGAAATCATCCTTGCACACAGCACAATCAATTTGATCTTCTACTATGATAAGAATGGGCGGGAAGGAGGGGAGATATGAGTGGATCGGTACCATATAAAGTACAAAAACTTACTGAATTCTTTTTCCGATATGGCTCTTTTCGGCAAACCAGATATCACATCTTCGGAGGCAGGAGGAGGCGCTGCTGATCCGCTGATAATTTTTTAGGAAAAAAAGAGATATTTCGTTAGTACATTCGAATGAAGGGATGAATCGCCGTTATATATACCTTCCAGTTTGTTCCATTAATTGGGTGATAATATTATCCAGAGCGGCTTGCGAAGATACATAATCATTTGGGTTACCGACCATAGAAGCACCTGTCAATGTTGAAATGAGTTGAAGAATACTATGGTTTATATATGGTGTATAAAAAGATGAGTCACGATGATAACATAGTGTCTATTTTTTTCATTATTACCCTTGAAGATTATTGCCTACGCCCTGTCTTGTATTGCGATTGTCATCTTCGGTATCATCATCATCATCATCACCACCACCACTACTACCATTTGGGAAGAGCCTATCTCCTTGTCGACCTTCTACAGAGTTGTTGGCTATAGTAAGAGGCGTCACTTGCATATTTCCATCAACCAGGCTCCTATAGAATACCATCGGTGTTCGTCGTTGTAATCGTTGTCGATGTCGTCGTCGTCGTTCCAGTGCGCTAACAATATCATCATCACCGTCATTAACGTCATCATCATCATCATTATCACCATCATCATCATCATCATCACCGATGTTGTGCATATCCTCTTGATCATTCCCAATGCCAGAAGATAAAAGATTGGATAAAATATTTTGAAGCATCGCATCCATGGGTGTTTCGCCTTCGCTATTGCCACCGTTTGCATCAGAAGACAATCGTATCCGCGTCCTTGTGACACCACCACCGTTGCTGCTGCTGTTGCTACCACCAAGTGATCTTCTGAACGATTGAAACATATCGTTTTCCCAACCACCGAAGTCGTCATCATCATTGTCATTATCTCCAGCCTCCATAGTCACTCCGGATAAGAAATTCCGTGGGTCATCGCCACCATCATCAATCTAACCGATACAACAAAGGTGTGAGCGACATTGCTGGTTTGATAAACAAAAGAAAACAAACAGGTCCCCCCCCTCTGTCTCTCTTTTCATATATATATAAACAATCCATAATAAAAGAGATGAAACACTTACTTCTTCAATGAATTGACTGTTGCAGCGTTGGCAAGTAGGATCAGGAGCCATATAAATAGGGTTTTCTCTTCCACATTGATGACACCAGTAACGCGCAGTTCCGGATGATAGTTGAAAAGGGGGTTCAGTAGTATGTTCAGACATAGGAAGGAAGGTACGTTATATGTGAAGTATGTTGTATGTATGTATGTATGTACGTATGTTCAGTCTACAAGGGCAGAAGAGGGAGGGGGAGTATGGGTATGGAGATGATGGAAGACAAAAAAACGATAAAGAAATCCAAATCTTTCGAAGCTAGAAAAATACACTATTCAAATCCCGACAAACCCCATTCATTTCCATGAGGATAAAATGATGTACCGAATACCGTCTGGCTCCATTAAGGCACTTCTGGAGAATCATAATAAAATAGCAAATCCATTGAATGAACGTTTTTGAAAAGCAAAAGAAAATAGGCAGAATATCTCGAAATGACATTGTACGATAAATGGGAAAAGGCGGAGTATGGCTGCTTTTCATGTCAACGGGGTTATCAAAGTGGTACATACAATGCAAGTTTTATGTATCAATATAAAGCTGTCAATCTTTCTTTCTTCTTTTCTGAGCATTATTCATTATAATACATATTAAATGGGTGGAAGAAGAGTTTGTTTCATCAAGTAAAACATTTGCAATAGGCAACAAAATAGATAAGACACAAAAAAAGGGACTTTTTATTAGAAAAATAGAAGTTCAAAGATACACAGAGCAAAATGGGGAATATATAAAAAAAAAAAGTGGGAGGGGAATGATGAGGGGAGTGGGGAGGTGGCATAAACTACATTTGTTGCTATTGCTGCTATTGCTAACCGTGTCTCTTAGAGTCATCGTCCTTTTCCAAATCCACAGATGCTCGGCGCTTGTTGTTGTTGGTTTCTTCGTCTTCTTCAGTCAATTCCGGCATCAGTAAGGATCCATCACAGGGATATTTGTAGATCGAAGGGGTGGCTTCTTTTTCTAACATGGTGGTGGAATTTCCTTCATCCTACGAAAAAAACAAAAAAAAAAAACATAGGTATAAATGCGTGAGTCCTATTCATTAAAATTATTACTTCTTTTTTTCTTACCTTGGTGGTGTCTAGATCAGGGACGGCCATGGTATGATGAATCATCTGAATATATTCACCCATATTCTTTTCAAAATTATCCAATGGATACCGTTTTGCTAGTGCTTGGAAATGTTGGTGTAAACTGGTGTTTTCTTCAATAACCAGGATCTATGACACAAAAAAAAAAGAAAAAATCGAGTGAGTACATAAAAACACATACGCATGCACACACATAAATGATCACGTACTTCTTTTTCACGTTCCCGCACTTGAGTTTTGAAGAGGTACATGGTTCGCGTTTTCGGGAAAAGCAAATGATGATCCGCCGCCTCGACACTCCAATCGTCGTCGTCACCGTCGTTATCGTCGTCGTTGTTGTTGTCTGCAGATGCTAGCTTTGGTGTGTGGCTATCCTCAACATCCTCTTCGTCTTCGTCTTCTTCGTCTTCTTCGTCTTCATCTTCTTCATCATCGGTGTGGCGTTCCGGTTCATCTTCATCCTCCACATCACCATACGAAAAAATTTCATAAATGGCTTCCAAACCAGTCTCCATATCACAGAGGTAGCATTCAATGGCGGCTTGTGTCAACAGTTCCAAAAACAAGTCGTACCATCTTGGAGGCATGCCACCGCCCATCACCTTTTGTCCAGCAAAAATCATTGGTTTCTTCTTGTTGTCATCATCATCATCGTCATCACCAATATTGTCTTGATCGTGGTGTTGGTGGTGATTTGTTTCTAACGTGTGTCGTAGTAAATCCGCACTTGTTTTCAAAAACGTAGGTATCGCTTCCAAAAGCCCAGGTGAAAATGGAGATGACGACGACGACGCCACCTTGGTGGACAGTAATGTAGTAGACTTATCAGTGCATAGGTCACATAGTTGCAATCGATGGCGTCGGCAGTGGTTCGGTGTAATCATAGATGTCCATCTGCATATCTTTGTTTCGTTGTCGTCTTGACCGATAGTGGCTTGTTCCGTGGATGTTTCTGGTCGTCGATGATGCTGATGAAGATGTAAGTGGTGTTGATGATGATGGTGATGGTGTTGATGGTGGTGAAGGTGGTGACGTCTACGTCGTTTGTTGGAGGTAGTGGACGAAGTATCAGTCGTCGTGTCGGTTTCGCTTGTTTCGCGTCTTCCAAAGATCAGATTCGTTAGTTGGCAAAGGTGTAATCGCTGTTCAAAATGATTGTCAATTTCAAAGGAGGGCCGCTTGCTACGATGGTTTGACAAAATCCCTACGTGTAAAGGACGATCCATGATGATACAGGAAATGAGTACAAGTTCATAAATTTGCATTTTTGCTTGCGAGAATGCTTTACCTTTCACAACGGATTCCACAGCGTTTTTATCTTGTTCGGCGACATTCATCATCTCCATCCAACGTTGTTTCTGTTCCTGAATAGTATCTTTGTCCTGATTTTGTTGTAGATATGTTGTCATTTCCAACGATTCAACTTGTGCTTGCTTCAAACGCGATTGAGTTGATCGATATAAAAGGTAGTCGAGAATGGTTTTGTTGGTACTGTTTTTTGGTGGTTGACGTGGTTCTGTTGGTGCTGGCGGAAGAGTAGTAGATTTGTGTCGTATGGGTGGAAAGGCAGCCTGTTCGCTGACTTGTGCTTTTTCTTCTTGCGGTGGTGGTGTTGCCATTTTCCCACTTTGATGCAAAAAATAAATAAAAGAGCGGCTACAAAAAAAAATTGCTAGCACAAAAAAAATGCGGCCTTTCAATTTTTCATTTTTTTTTCTCTCTCTTCGCAATTCTCACCATGGCTATTCAGAAGAGAGATTCGACTCAGGTACAACCACCTGATGCCACGACAGTCTCTTTGGTTTTACAAGCTTTAGGAGTTCAACAATATGATCCTAAAGTAGTGCAACAAATTCTTGAATATGCTCACCGTAAGTAAGAAAGATATTATACGTGCTTCCTCCCATTCACAATACCTTTTTTCGCCTAGGCTATACGACTGATGTCCTTCAAGATGCTCTAGTTTATATGGAACATGCAAACAAGACTGATATTGATCTAGATGATGTACAATTGGCTATTCAAGGACGAGTCAATCATTCTTTCACCACACCACCGCCCAAAGAGGTAAAAGTTAATAAAGCTAACAAGCTTATATGCGAATCAGGAAGCTTACTTCATATTCTCTACCTGTATTGTACTTGCGACTCTCTTTTAGTTTTTATTGGAACTCGCCGAAGAAAAGAACAAGATTCCTTTACCCTTGCTTCCTGAAAAATATGGCAACCGATTACCCGCAGAGAAATATTGCTTAACAGGGGTCAACTTCTCCATCAGTCCAAATGTAAGTTGACAAACAATTATAAATATATGATCGATTGACTGATAACATAACATCATTCTACTCAAATATTAGGCACCACCACCATCGTCACTTTTAAATGCGACCTCGTCACAGCTAACATCATCAACTACGACGATGGACGCGCCGGAGGTAGATCTTCAGCAAAGCATACAGCAACAAAAACGACGGCGTGACGATATGGAGGATGATGACTACGATTTTTGATATAGTATTTCTAGTATTATGTAGTTTAGAAATAGTGTAGATAGTGGATATGTTGATTTCTTTGTAGGGATTGTTTTTGAAATAAAAAAGAATATTATTGATCATATTATACATATGGATGGCTCTTATTGTGGTGAAGATGTCTATTGATATTAGCTATATGTACATGGTTTATTAATCTGTACCGTACTGTGTTGTATTATATGGATATGTCTTTACGTCGTGCAAAAATATATACTAGGTGGGGTTTATTTATTATCTGGCAGGCTTTAACATGAGTCATATTGACAGAACCCTGAACTTGGATGATTTTTTATTTATATGGTGTAATCAATGCCCATGGCTATATATAGGCAGCATAGGCCAAAACTATATGCACAGAACTGAATTGCATGATATCATAGTTGACTCTAGTGCTGAATACATACCGCAACAACTCTTAGAGGGGAAAAACGGCATCACTAACTATATATCAAACGATTTTTCATTGGTAACCCGAAGTATGTATTTTTTTTATTGCCAAAAAAAAGGGGGGATAGTTGATCACTTCTCGGAAGACGGGATCTGGATCACGAGGACACTGTAGTTTTTGTCAGTCAACCCGATGATATCATGCTTACACAGACAAATAGATCATCAGCTTGAAATGATGCGAACCACTGACTGGTAATGTATAGAGGTATGTATTATGAAAAGAGCACATGTTTTTTTGCACAGTACAAGTACGGTTAAACCTTGTTACTGAACTGATTAGAAAAAAGAGAAAAGAAACTGACAGTCATGTGTGATATGGGAGTGAAAGGGGACCTCATTTATCATTATCGTGATTGGTGGTTGATAAACTCATATTAGGGTTACCTTTTAGGATATTTTCCCTAAAAGGGATTGAGAATGAAAATACGCATTTATTTCAACTCCCCCCTTTTTTTCTTTATCATTCTCTCTTTTTCGTTATCTTTTTTTTTTTTTTTTGTCTTCTTCTCTACATAATCACTCATCATGCCAACCAATACACAATCTACTCATCATAAAACCTTAGTAAGTACTACTAGCATCCTTGTAGTGGGTATGCTGATATCTGGTAAGTCTCCATTTCCGCAATGTGAATGAACATCCTCATGACATTCATCTCTTCTTCTTCTTCGGCAGGTGTATGCAATACCATTCTAAACAAATACCAAGATATGCAATGTGTTGACAATTGTCAAGACCCTGATCCCGCAAAACGGCGTTATTTTGAGCAACCTGTTTGGCAAACGTAAAGTACCCTTCAAGAAAAGAAAAAAAAAAAAGGAACAGGAAATCTATATATGATAACACATTTTTGATGATGATACATGGGATCTAGGCTGAATATGTTTGTGGGGGAAACGTTTGTATGGGTGGTTTATCTATTTCAAAAATGGCAACAACGAAGACGACGGAACCAAGGCATAACTGATTCTTCTGCTGCTGCTCTTATACAACCAGTGGATTCTTCATCGTCGGGTGAAAGCTCGGTAGTGGATTATAGTGGAAAAGATCATCGTGTTTCCTCATTACCCCCTCTGAAAGGTGTAAAATCTCTTTTATTTTGGATTCCCACTGCTTGTGATTTGACCGCTACCACAGCAAGTACAAAAATGAACAGACAACCTCCATACTTCCCCGTGACAATAAGGATAATTATTCACTTGCCCTTTTTTTTTTTTTTTGTGAACTTAGTTGATGAACGTTGGACTTATTTTGACATCAGCAAGTGTATACCAAATGCTTCGTGGTGCAGTGGTGATCTTTACTGGGATATTCAGTTATTTATTTTTACATCGACGGTTACGGCCTTTTGAATGGTTCTCTTTGGTATGTGTGGTTTTAGGTGTGGCGGTTGTTGGTTTATCCTCTGTTTTATTCCCCCAGACCCGACCTGGTGTTGGGCCTGACATGGCAGCCGAAGTGGATTGGCATTCATTTATAGGTGTGGTGTTGGTATTGGGCGCTCAGATATTTACAGCGACGCAGTTTGTGGTGGAAGAGAAAATCTTGGCTCGGTATAAAGTGACACCTCTCAAGGCCGTTGGTTTGGAAGGCTCCTTTGGTATGATATCGGTTCTCAGTGCATTACCCATTCTCCATGTCCTTTTCCGTGATCAATCTGTTCACTTTGATATGGTGCAGGGGTTCCATGACTTCTTTGATCATCCAAGTGTGTGGCAGATCGGGATTTGTATCAGTTTGTCCATTGCTTTCTTCAATTGGTTTGGACTTACCATCACCGATACTATTTCGGCTACTGCAAGAAGTACAATTGACACATCAAGGTAAGTGAAAAAAAAAAAAAAAAAAAAAAACTAAGAGGGACCGGAATTGTGTGGATTTAAAAGGATTGATTTGAATTATTTATTAGAACTCTATTTATCTGGATGGTATCCATTTATTTGGGCTGGGAAACCTTTTCTTGGATTCAAGTGTGGGGCTTTGTAATTATGGTGGCTGGTACCTTTTATTTCAACGGCGTGATGCGTTGGCCATTTGCAAGTGATACTGAAGAATTTGAAGGTGAAACTCGACCCTTATTGTCATCCTCCCCAGAATAGATTTGTTATTAGCTTAGTCATAGCGCTCCTTCTAGTATATATTATTTGATTTGCCCTTTTTTTTTTAATAAAATCCTTTGTGACAATATAGTCCATACCCATACGCTTTGGTTGTCTTTTTATTGTTATCATGTGGAATATCATGTTGAGCCTGAAAACGCCCGATCCTTTTACTTCTTTTAATTTTCTGTAGGTTACACGGTTTTTCTAACAGCATCAAATGTTGTGATCACTGTATTTATCCTTTATTAGATAATATCACCATGCAGGCAATGATCTGTGAGATGCATTTTAAAAAAGAATAGCCGCGAAAATAAAACATCGTTCATCTGCATTACTGAAGCGAATCAATCAATTAATCAAATCATATTGTGTATGATAGATTATACCGATTGACAGTCTTCTGAGTATGTATTAAGATTTATCCCACACACAGTATAATTTGCGGTTTCTCCGTTTACTCTTGTCGGTGAAAAACTCATTGAATTGTCAGCCAAAAAATGCTTTTTCTTCCGTGTCACTTTTTTTTCTTCATTGTAGTTTCATGGTAAATTATAAAAATAGAATAGCAACGAGGCTTGGTGGCTGACACAAAATAACTTTTGCTTGAAAAGGATCACCCAAACATCTCTTTGTAACCGTGTGACGCATTTTCTCTATGAGCGGGATTTGAAAATAAAAAAATAAAATGTCTATAAAAAGGATTGACGCTCCCTCCCATGACGGACGCCTTTCTTTTCTTTTTTTTTCCCTAAATACATAACTTTTTTTTTATAAAACGCATTATCATCATCACTATGAAACTTTCTTTAATCCCTCTTTGTGTCCTTGCCCATTCTGCTGTTGGTTGTGCTTTGAACGCTGTGGCCGTCTTCAAAAATGATCAGGGTGCACATGGTGTGGCCTCCTTTAGTCAAGAAAAGACACATGGACCTACCACCATTCACGTCGAAGTATGGGGTCTTCCTGAAGGTAACCATGGTATTCACGTCCACGAATATGGTGATTTGACTGAAGGCTGCAATTCTACCTTGGCCCATTACAACCCCTTCAATAAGACACATGGTGGCCCCACCGATGAAGAACGCCATGTGGGTGATCTTGGTAACATCTACTCCCCTGGTCCCGACCAATCGGCTGTGCTTGACATTACTGCTGACTTGATCTCGTTGCATGGTAAATATAGCGTCGTGGGACGTGGTATGTTGATCCATTCTGGCGAAGATGATCTTGGACGTGGTGGTTCTCCTCTTTCCAACACCACTGGCAATGCTGGCGGTCGATTCTTGTGTGCTCCTATTGGCTGGGCTGCTCCTAAAGCAAACTAGTTTGTTTTTTGTTTTTTTATATCAACTATCCATCAATCTCTATCTCATTCTTTCTCCTCCATCCCTACAAATTAGTTTTTTAGTTTAGACATTCTCTTATTTTATTTTATTTTTCTTCTGACAGCTTTTCAAATAAAGAAAGTTTGACATATTTCGAGTTGACTATTTATTTATTATTTTGTTTTGATTATGTTGATTGTCTTGTCTCTCTAGTTTTGATAGTAACCATGTGAAAAAGAAACAAGGTTGTGTCGGATGTGATAAATCAAAATATGAATAATGAATCATCATTGGCAATGAATACAACACTGTTGTTCGGATAAAAAAAATTTCATGTCCATCAAAAATGTTTATCAGATCGAATGCTAGTCCATAAATGAAATTGAGTTATCATCGGATCTTGAAAGACTACATCTGATAGATGGCATTTTAAAAAATATGTGTTCTTCCGGGGATTCCATCTTTCATTGGGTAATCCTTGGCGTCTCTCTTTCTCTCTCACCTTTTTTTTTGTGCTGGGGAAGATCTTTACCCGTTTTTTTTTTTTTTTTTTTAATATCTTTCTTTCCATCTGCGCGCAAAAGCATCAAAAAAGGAAGTCCACCTCATCGTTGAATGAGAGGATCCCATTTTTCCTGATTTTCTTTTCTATCTGATAGTGTAATTTTTTACCCAAGATATACATATTTTTCTTTTCCATTGTATGATATATGATACAAAACAAGTTAAAATAATATCCCCGTTTCGTTTGAATCGCAATATGCGATGATCGCTGATAAAGGTTGATTGATAGTGTGCATACAATTCGGCAGTAAATAAAAAATTAGCCTAGGGAGTTTGGAACTGTCATTGAGATTGTATCATTTTGGTCAAGTCTACCAACTCTTAAAATTTAAATAAACAACAGGGGTGGGGATGATCCTGCCAAGCTTAATCATGTGCCTTATATTACAGTACGTCCTTTCACAAGCCTAATCAATCATTATTATTCCTCTTGTGGATCCAATTCCATATTCTTTTCCTTATAAACCCTATACCATAATCAACTATCCCGTTATAAAAACACGATACGTGTAATATATGTTCCTGTTCCCAATGGCTAGCTACATGTACCTTAGTACTACAGAATAAGAGGAGAGGGACAGAGAGACGGTAAATAAAATAATTTTTTTTATTTATCAGTAATAAAAGTAATATCATTAACATAAAAATCAGAAGTAAAGCTAATAAATTTAATGTATACAGTATATATAATCTACAGTCAGCTTCATACATTGTACAATAATACCCATAGATTTTCCAAAAGCAATTGCATATTTGCAAGCTATTGATTGTTGTAAATTAAAGATGAGGGGTCCTTTTGTATCCCCAAATAATCTCTTGAAATGAAACAGTTTAAATCCCGCACACGTGTATATTTATTTTCTCTCCCCCGCTTTTTCTGTTTTTCGCCTCTCTTTCTTCTTTGCATATCTTTTTTTCTCTTCACCATTTCAACTTCTTTGGGATTACGTTGGACTTAGATTAGTGTCAAGATTAGTTTAGAAGGGATTTCAGCTCAGGGATTGCAAGATGCATGTGGAAACCCTTTCATTTTGGATTCAGGATTTAGGATAACCATTAGTTGACTTTTTGGAATCTTCATTAGCTTAGTTTAGAGTTAGTTTGTCATCATTTGTATCTACATCTGAATAAAATTGTTTCTTTTTACCCCCTTCAATATAACAGTGACTTACTATTTTCCCTTATGTCTTGTACCGTAGATCTTTTTTTTTTTTTTTACAACACCATCCATCTAAATCAGTGGCGTGTTATTATGCTTTAATAAAACATATCCTTTCAGCGATTCTCACACCTTACTCCCTGATCAGCACAATATATTAGATTCCTTTTTACAATTTGACCTTCATGTTAGTGTTGACCTTTCTTCTGCTCTCCGATTGTCTTCCTTATGCTAGTTCTTTCTTTTAGATTCCTTGTTACAATAAACGCTGTGCTCATAGTTTAATATCTACTATATTTCTTTAAATAAAATACACTTTTTTATTACCTATTCTCAGACTCATTATATGATGCACTGTACAAAGCTGTTATTATGTCTAGTTTGTGAAATGGCCTACTGAACACCTACTTTCCAGCTCACTTACTATGCTTTGTTTTGTGGTCCGAGGTCACTTAATATGACACACTTCTATCCCGCTCTACCATTCATATTAATCGACAGGCTGTGCAACCATCGTAGCGTTCTCTATAAAATACTATAGCTCCACTAGACTGGACATATGTAATATATCCAGTTCATTATTTTCCTTGTGTATGATATAATGAGTTTGGTGCCATGTAGCTGCTCACCAGAAAGTGAGATGATGGAGGCGTCCATACCTATCCTGGAACCTTTTTCCCATACACACAAAAAGTCAATCGGTTGAACGCTGAGGATGACAGTATGTTCCAAAGGATCGTCCATTAAAGTGCGAAATAAGGGGATCCGGCCAATCCCCAATCCCCAATTCCCGCAAAACCCACGCTTCAATTCCCACAGATTCTATTTATATATCTATATATATTGTTGTATTTTGGAAGTGTTGAGTGAGAGAGTACCGAACATCGCCCAAAGCAGAAGTATCCCGAACATTTTCCTTCCCTATATTCTTCTATTTAAATGATATCTATGAAAAAAGATGGATTGGCAATTATATTTATGATGTACTGTAGGACGGAGGATTAAGCGTGATAATACTAATCAAGCAACAACCGACCTTATAGAACGAAAGCACGTTTTCACATGGATTGGGCTTTACAAGCGGGCTTTCTTTCGGACAGAATCCCAATTTTCCATTATATCCCTCATGTCAACCATTATGTCATAATTATTTCTGTCTGTCATTATACCCCTCAATTTCCATTTGACTTGTATTCTCCAAAGACTTTTTAGTTGTTTTTATTATCATAATCATATACTTATGTAATAATGATAAAACTTCTTTCTTTAAAGACTAAATTGTGCTCTCATATAAATGGACGGAGTATTGTCAATGGTATCCTGCACCCATCTATTTTCATATACCTTCATTTATTTTGTATTATGTAAATTATTTCTCGTGCACGATTCTCATCAAGAGCTTTGACTTTTCTCTTAAATCTTTCCCCATTTCTTTTTTTTCATTATAGCTATCATTGACATACCGGAAGTCGCCTGTCATTGTTCCTGTTTTTGATTTTTAAATTCCGCGGGACTACTCTCAATATACCCTTGATTTGCTCGTTTTGATTGGAGGAAACACATTCTACTTTGAAGCAAGTTGTTGGTACAGCATGAATGTACCGTCCTTTAGCATGTCTGTTGATAAAATAGAAAATCCCAAGATACAAAAGGGTGTGGTCAGGAGGTTTTTCTTACAATCTCTTTCTTTTTAATTTCTCTTTTTTACTTTTCTTTTATCTCGTTTTATTACGCAACACACTTTTATTCTTATATTATGACTTTTACTCTCAAGCCTCTTCAATCCCCTCAATCTGGTGTTGACTTTGGTGTATCTATTTCTGATTTAGATTTGGAAAAGATCACTGGTAAGCCATTCTCCTCCCTCCCTTCCCACTTCTGTTATTTTTTTTTCCCACCATCACATTCCATCTTCTCTTTATGTTTAACTAATGCGGTATGATATATTATTGTTTACAGATGAAGAATTCAAGCAACTGGAAGAAGCTGTCTATACTCATCAAGTAGTGGTAATTCATGGTCAAGGTCATGTCTGCCCAAAAACACAATATACCATTACCAAAAGATTTGAACCCGAAGTGGATACATATGGACATGGTGGCCAACATCGAGCTGAACAATCAGTCATTGCCAGAGATCTCTCTCCTCTCCCTGATGTCCCTCAAGTACAATTACTAGGCCATGGCACTGTCAAGGATTATCAAGGTATCAAGGAACGAAAATTGACCCATCCCAACCACCGAGTATTCCACAAGACCCATTTGACTGATGAACAAGAAGCTGAAGGCAAGACTCGCTTTTACCGTTGGCACATGGACGCTGCTCTATACAAGCTGAATCCCCCCAAGGTGACTACTCTGTTTGGTGTGAAGAATCCTGAACCTCGTCGTCAAACTTTACTCTATGATGATGGTACTGGTGATACTTTGGATGTCCAACTGGGTACCACTGCCTGTAAGTTGATATTTATATATATAAATAGACTGTTTATTCCACATCTTACATTTACACTCGCACACACATTTATTAATAGTTATCTCTGGCCAAAGAGCATTTGAAATTTTGCCACCTGATATGAAAGATTTGGCATTCAGAACCAAGGTCAAGTACGCGGCGCATCCTTATCTCTGGATGTCTAAGGCACGTGCACGTTCCACAGGGCTCGGAATGGTATCTGAAGGAAAGGAATTGTCGCCTGAAGAATTACCTCCCATTGATAACAATGCTATCAAGATTTATCCCATGGTAAAAACTCACACTAATATAAACATCATTCAATTTGTACTGATTTATTTTATTTCATTTGATATAGCTCTGGAAAAACCCTGTGACCAAAAAAATCCATCTTCAAGTACATCCTGCTGCTGTAGAAGACCTGATTATTGATGGAAAGCCTATGGGTGACTTGAACAAGGTGCGCGACTTGCTTTATCAATTTCAACGTCCTGCGATTGCTCCCGAAAATGTCTATACTCATGAATGGCAAGACGGTGATTTCGTCATTTTCCACAACCGCGGTGTATTACATTCTGTCGTTGGTACCTTGAAGGATACCGATACTCGTATCTTCCAACAATGTAACATGGCCTCTGCTGATGATCCTATTCCTGTCACTGATGAAGACTTTGCTCCTTATCGCATCGCAGGTGCCACTGCCACTGATTCCCCAGCTATCAAAGTTTAGTCATCATTAGTATATATATATCTTGTTTTTTTTTTTGTTTTTTTTTTACATTTGTAACCTCTGCCAACACATCATTATTTATCTTTTTTTTTTTTTTTTTTTTTTTTTTTGTGTGATTTAAATCCAATAAATATATTCATTAATACTATAATATATGATTTTGACCATTATTATAACAGAGGATTGTGGGGAAAATTTTGATCAAGTGGCCTGTAAGGTTTCTATGTCGTTTTAAAGTGCCGCTTTTTGGTGGTGCGTGTTTTTTTCTTTTTTTTTTCCTTTGTCTTCTTTTTTTGTTTTCCCTCTACTGATCTTATCCAATACTATTTGAATGGTAACTTTGAAAGATATCATAAAATCTGCAACACAAACTATTCGTCAAGCAACACCTAAATCAACTGGGCAAGGGACTCTGGATGCTATCGAAACCTACCTTGATGAACATCCTTCACAGCTTGTCACTCATGTGAACAAAAATACCAGCAACAGTAGTACACCAACTATCAACACCACACCGTCATCTATCCTTGCTGCTGCTGCCAATTCAGTGGCTAATAACCTCACCAACAGCTCAAGCAATGCAGGAAATACAACACCCTCAACTCCTTCATCTTCTGGTATCAATCCTACTGGCAACGTCTTTAATGCTAGCACAACCAGCGGTAGCAGCAACAACTTGACACCATCTAGCATCAGTATGGAAGATAGCGAAACGAATACGGCCATTGACAAACTCTCTTCCGAATTATTTCTCCTGTATAATACTACGATCCTTACTTCTCCTTTGGCTGTCACTGTAGTATCTTGCACTCCGGAAGCTCAACGACTTCACAATCAACAATACTTACTTTTATGCTTTGTTCACGCACTTTTACCGTTGTTGGGTCCTAGCCGAATATTCCAAATGTCTTGGTGGTCTCGAGCCCTTCAGCCCATTTTGACGACAGCTGCCTATACCGATCGTATCAAACAGCAAGCGCGACAAATTATTATTACTAGTTTGATATTGGAACAACAGATTATAAGAATCAAGCAACAACAACAGCAACGACATCATCGCCAGCAGCAACAGCATCAGCAGCAAGATCAACAGCAAGAACAACAAGACCTACCGCAACAAGGACAACAGCATCACCAAGAACAACAGCATCATCAACAACAACAAGAACAACAGCAGCAACAACCACAGTCTCCTAGTTTATTGCCCATTTATGCAACTTGGACGGTGAATTATTATTTGGAATGGGCAAGAGCTTATCAAGATCGAGAACAGCATCAAGTGGAACTTATGGTCGATCAACAAAAACAGACAGAGCAGGAAGAACAACAAGAACAGCAGCAGCAGCAGCAATCTGAAAAGACAGGTGATGACATTAGGTTACAACACCAAGCTTTACTGGATATGGAACAAGAGGAGTGGTCGAAGAACCTAATGCTGATTCTGATGGCTCTTGGTGCGGCGGAAACGAAACCCTTTTTTTGTCTTCTGGATGGGTATTTTCAGTCTAGTCAGCATCGTCTTCAAATTGTCTATCTACTCAGCGAATTCATGCTGCGGAAGGTAGGATAGAAAAGAATATGTTAAATATAACCGTTGTACTCACATTTTACATATATAGAGAACTCATGCTCACGAAATTTTGGAAACTCCTTTGTTTGAATCTATGCTAAAATCACTGATGGTAAGAAAACAAAAGAAAGAGATCTCTCAAGAACTGTGTCATTATACTTACAACCGTTTTCCTTTTTTTTTAGTATGACAATTCAACCACATTGATTGCCATTTCCGTCACCAATATGATCATGCTATTGCCACGGATTTGTACATCTTTGCCACCATTTTTGCCTCGACTATTCTATATCTTTGCTCGGGCTATTTCTTGGGATCAATTACGTGACATGCGAAAGAAACAACATTCCCTCACATCAGCACCATCTGGGAAGAGAAAGATCGACACGGATTGGGATTGTGCAGGTAATAATAATAATAAAAGCAGTGGAACTGAATGGGCAGCACTCACGTTATTTAAATGACTTTTTTTTTATAGATTACACCTTTTCAAAACTGGCAGCACCTCCATCGAATCCACAAACGGGCCCTTTCTTCACAGCACTCTATGGCTTATACCCTTGCAACTTTTTACACTTTTTACACAAACCATACGCCTATTTTGAACAGAAGGGATTTACAGTGCCTGAAGAATTTGATGAAGAAACATTCCGGACCAGAACAATGGTGCAAGTGGCAAGACATATGCTTCATCCAAACTTGGTGACAATGGATCTGGAAACGGAATTGACTGATAGATCGAGATGGATGAAGATGGAACCGCCTGATGTGATTGCAAGAATTATGAGCTTGGATTTGACCAATGCTGCTTCCCGGGTGGCATTTTTGACAAGCAACATGAACCCCGACGACGAATCGACTAGTGGCGCAAGCCAGCAGCCTCAACAACATACGAATTCAATGGACTTGCTTGATACATCTCTCTGGACAGCGACTACAGCACAGAAACAACATGATGAAGATGCCAAATCTGATTCGACCTTACCAAGTGTGAAACGTTCCCCAGCACTGCAACCTCCACCTCCACCTACTACTGTCAAATCTTCCTCATCATCATCATCATCGCCAGCTATTTTAGATTCAACTTCTGAAGCAACAAAGACCCCTATGATTTCTAACATTTTACAACTCCATCGTGCCTTGAAAAGTGGAACTGAAGTACTGATTGGGGATGACGTTTGGGTAAATAGAAAAAAAAGTATCTGCTGCGCTGCAAGATTTGGATATTAATGTTTATTATTCTTTATATAGGATGCCAGCTTGAAGCACATGATATCACCTGTATCTTCAACTTGTACATCACCACGAATCAAGGATGGACCAGTAGCAGCAGCAGCACTGATGGTGGATTATCAAAACACAGCTGCCAACTCCGGCAGTGGTGATGGCTCCAACACTTCTTCATCAGAAACCAAACTATTGATCGCAGGCCTCAAACGTGAAGTCCTCCTGTTACGCAATGAACTAAACTTCGAACTGTTTTTGAAACAACAACATCTTCAACATATTGGACGTCTGCATCGGGAACATGTGATGGACAGCACGGTAGAAGCGGAACGACAGCAACTTTACAACACAAACCGCATGCTCAAGGCCCAGCTCTCACAAACAACAGCAAGCTTGGAAAAACTCAAATCGGAAGCCGTATTGACAAGACAAAAACACATCAAATGGGAAGATGAACAGTCCAACAAACTGCGTGGATACCGTGAAGCAAGAAAAGAATGGCAGGCACATATGGAAGTGGCAAATACCAAAATCAACGACTACCAACAGACTATCAATGAACAACAAGATCAATTGGAAGAATGTAGAAAAAGGTATATAAATATATATAAAGAAGTGGGGCGGTGGTGGATGGAGGGGGAAGTGTGGGGATTTATTTATTTTTAACTAAACGATTGACAACGGAATATTTGTTCTATTCAGGATCTTTGAAGTGGAAAGTGAATTGCAGACCCAACAACCTACCATGGAAAAAGCGACGGAATACCAGAACCGAGTGAAACAGTTGACGCAGCAAATGCTTTTATGGGAAGAAGACACCACTCACCTCAAGGAACAGAAACGGTATATCAAAGGCCTCCTGTCTCAATGGTGGAGTATGGAAGAACTGGTGGCAAGTTTGCAAGCAGAAAACCGAAAATTGATGGCTCATCAAAGGTAATAATAATAATGAAAAAAGGCGGGATGGTATGTGCATGTGTTTGCCAGTTGAGTTGACTCATCTCTTTTGTCTTCCTTTTTTTTTTTTTTGACAGTCAATGTGAAAAGGAGCTAAAGAATTTGACGAATAAACTATCAACGATACCATCGCCGTCAGCATCTTCTGATTACCCTGAAAGTCAACAACAACAACAGCAGCAGCAGCAGCAACAACAACAGCAACCACCTTCGCACTTTACAATGTTTAAAGATACCCGACAAGCGGAAATGGATCAAATGAAAAAAGTAATGCAGGACTTGAAACAACGATTGACGCAATCTGAAATGGACAAAATACGATACCAAGCCGAATTGGAACAATACAAGGCGAAGGACAACCTCCAGCAAACTGAGGCACCTCCTCCATTAACATCTTCCGATACCGACCCTACTGATACGGATCATGGAGACGGTGCTGATAATGACGGCGATGGCGATGGCGATCTACAACAAGCATAATCTTTTTTTTTTTGGACAAGGATAATGTATATCTCTTCTTTCCCCACATTCGTTTAGTTTAGCTCTCTCTCTCTCCTTCTCCTTCTCTCTCTATTTTTGATACTGTACATATTATCCCCCCCCTTCCATGTGTTTTGAATTTACCCAATAAACAAATGATTTGATAATATTTATATAAATTGTATTATGTGAATGATATGTGTGTATGTGTGTATGGCTATCTATACGTTTCGAATGATTTGATATTATTTATATGAATTGTATTATGTGAATGATATGCGTGCATATGTGTATGACTATCTATAGTTCAGCGTATCTCTATGTGTGCGTATGTGGTTGTATGACTATCTGTGTGTGTGAGTGGGTGTATGGCTATTTTTATGTGTGAACAAGTGAGTGTATGACTATGTATATGGGTATGCATGTATGAGAGTGTGTATGAGTGTATGTATATATAACTATATGTATGTATGTGTACAGTGGATGTGCGTGTGTGTGCGGTATCGAACCGATTATGACTGGGAGAGCATTTGATATAGCAGTAAATGACAGTCCTTCCTTTTGATAATAATGCAATAAAGACAATAACTAAAGACAAGACAATGATGCATATGAATCACAAACGATATGAGATAAATAAGAATTTTTATTTCAAAAATGTCGAAGTCATTCCAACCCCCAATAAGATATAAATATCATAAAGCAACCATAAGTAACAGCAACTAATAATCAGTAACCAAAAAAAAAAAAAAAAAAAAAAAAAAAAAAAAAAAAGCAGCTACTCCATGACTAAAAAGGGGTATGGATCAGAGATAAATTCGGAAGTGGAAGGCACAATACCGACACCTTTGGACCGAAGGGTATCCAGAGAAGAAGCCATATCAGCGGGAACCACAGGCTTCGTAGCATCTTGTATCAAAAGGGTATTGAATCCAAACTTGACAGCATCCAAGCAGGTCAGTTTTACGCAATAGTCGGTGGCAAGTCCAGCTACAATCACTGTATCGATATCATTTCGGTATAAAACTCTGGCAAGCGAGGTGAAACTATGATATTGGTTGTCCGCAAAGGCACTGTAGGAATCAACAAGCTCATTGGTGCCTTTTTGCATCAATATTGGTGAATGTAACGCTACTTCTTTGACCAATTCCGCCCCATGGGTACCTTGCTGAACAACGGCACACACACACACACACACACGGATATGCAGCATCACCACCATCACCAATAAAAAAAACAGAAGTTAGCTTCTTACCCTACACTGATTTCTTCATGTTTTCATAGACCACTTACCACACAGTGAGTAGGCCAAAGCACTTGAGTAGAGGTAATACCATCGTAGGTTAGTTGTACGGTATCAAAAGGTTGCTTTCCAGGATGGTTCTTGGCAAAACTTGTATGGTTACTGGGATGCCAGTCCTATAAAGAAGATTCAGTCCTGGTGTGCTACTGCATATTATTTTTACACCAACCTATATCCCCCACATCTTCTCCATCTTTTACTCGAGACTTACCTGAGTGGCTATAATAACACCTTGATAAGATTCCGCAAAAGTAATGAGTTTTTCTACGTTCGGTATGATTGTGCTAGCCTCCGGCACAGGCAAGGTACCCGTTTCCAAAAAATCGTACTGAACATCTACCAGAAGAAGCGCTACTGTTTTCAAAGATTGAAGATTCTGTAGTAGTAGAAATGAACATGATTTGTTAGTGATTTGGTGTTGGTGTTGGTGTTGGTTTTTATTTACTTACCATGACGTTCAAAAGGAAGGTGAGAATATCCATCGTGTGTCCACACCGATTTATTATTTTTCTTTTTTAAAAGTCCGTCCTGCATTCAAAAATGCTCAACCCTTTGCAGGATTGTTTCGCGCATGGGAGGGGCGGGGGTGAGGAGAGGGTAGTTTTGGTATGCTCTTGGGATATAAGAAGGCCCACTTTTGGATATCGAAAATGGTAACGAACCACAGATAAACTTGGTCACTGTGGATTGACAATGAGTGTGGGGACGGAAGAGTTGAGCACAACAAGTAGGCTTCAAATAAGCCATCCACGGATAATCTGCATGTACTGCGCATAAAACGAAGCACTGTTTCATGACTTGCCGAAATATCACAAAAGACAAATAAAAAACGTCTGACAGGCATATAAGGAAAAAAGTTTATAAAAAACGAGGCATACAAAAAAAAAAAAAAAAAAAAAAGATATATTGTAGAAACGACAGGTATAAAAAAGACGTACTAAAACGTAGATAAATGAAATATTTTGTCGGATAATGTTATGTAACAGATATGAGAATAAATACTAATAATAGAGTATAAAGAAATTGGATGTAAATTTCGGCAGACATCCCCTATAGAAGTGTGTAGGTAATGTTTTGAGTGATTAGCATAAAAGATAGAAAAGATCAAAGATACCATTTACTTTTGAGTCCAGAGAGCAGGGCGGGATGAATACGTTGGAGTGGTAGAGGATCAAACGTCAATAAGGAATGAGACTACCTTTCAATGCCCTTCTAAAGAATTGTCAATACTAATCTAAAAGGACTATTTTGAAATGGAATATACTATACTGTGTCAGTCATATATGACATGGTAAAGGCTATAAATGGATATCTTTTATTGGAGTTTAGCACAGGCCAACACGAATCTAAACGGGTGATGGTAGAAAAAAAGGGATCTATTGTACAAGACATGAAAAAGACTATTGGGACATTTTTCCATTGAAGCAATTAAAATGAGATATATTTTATTTTGTTGCAGATATAAACTATGGACAAAACTAACACTAAACTAAACTAATGAAGACTCCATAAAAGGCCAACTAATGTTGATCCAAAATCCTGAATCCAAAATGAAAGGGTTTCCCCGTGCATCTTGTAATCCCTGAGCTGAACCCCCTTCTAAACTAGTCCTGACACTAATCTAAGTCCAACATAACCTCAAAGAGGTTGAATGGTGAAGAAAAAATAAAGAGAAAAGAAAAGAGAGAGGGAGAAAATAAATAAAATCCACGTGGGCGGGATTTGAAATACTTTCTGGGCTCTCGCTGAAACTGTGGTTCTGATCATTTCCCTGGTTATTTCGATGGAAAAAAATAAGCACAGGAGATTTCAGAAGACTGTTGTCTTGCTAGGTTTAGCATGGATACACGCACCAGAATAACAATATTACCCACGATAACGATGCAATTTTGATTTCCCACTGATATCGTTACGGTGCGAGTTCCTATTGTATCATTTTCTATGATGAGGCTATTTAAGAAATGAGAGGTTTTCAATATTGACATCGGATTGAATGAAATCTTTAATTAGCTGTGCCATTGGTACAGTTCATATCATCGTGATTTCGATTTCACAGAATTCAAAACCCCAATAACGAAAAACACAACAAATAATACTAGCAATAATACTAGCAATAATACTAGCAATAAAAAAAAAAGATATACAAGGATAAGGATGATTCTGCGATGATTTTATTTCAATTTTACACAAAAGAAGATAAAATAAATATATAAACTAAAGGGATAATGGGAGGAAGTATGTGTATATGTGTGAACAAGTTGGTGGGATGGGTGGGGGATAGAAGGTAAATATGACAGGTGACAGGTGAAAGGCGAAAGAGATTGTTTTTAAGATTCGTACTTGGAGATATCAACACCGTGGTTGTTGTGGTTTGCCAGGTTAAACCATGGGATTGCACCTATTAAAGATGAAGTGGATAATTATTGATTTAATATGTTATATATGAATATCAACGACGGTATTTTCGAACTTACTGAATTTTAATTGCGCGAATCGTGAGTTGCGAGAAGATTCGTTTTGGACGTGTTCAGGCATCAAACTATCGCCGTATAAAGATTTGCCTTCCTTTAAACGTTGTTGCATTTCTTGTTGATCCTTGGCTACTTCTTGAGAATTTTCAGTCCAGCCCCAGAAACGCACTATAATAATAATATTAATGATAATAGTAAAGGCATCAGATAACCAGTTCAGTTCATCAGTATCTTGTCTCCTTTCCAATTTGTGTCCGCTTCTGGTATCACTTACAGCTGCTGTTTTGATATGCGTACAAGAAACCACCAAAAGCACCAACAATAGTTGCAAGTCGAAGAGGCAAGCGAAGGTTACGAACAGGACCGGCAGGATTGGCTTTTTCTGTATATAGTAGGACAAAAGAAAAAAAAAAAGGGAGTGAGCCAAATTAAAGAGACAAGGCATAAACTAAACCTCACTTACCCATTGCAAGCAAAATCCCAGGAGCAGCAGCAGTGCCAGCAGCCCAAGCAGCGTAATCCGAGCTTCTAAAGTAGCGGACCACACGGAAAAAATGAGGATCGGTGTCAATCACAGGATATTCGTTGTTGAAGGTTTTAACAGGCATCGTCGTAATTTAAGAAAAATGGCCTACATAATAATATAAAAATCAAAGGTTAAACCACAGGAAGTTTAAATGGAGACTGATGATGATTCGGCTTACAGTGATGTGTATATGTAGTTAAAAAGAGTGGGGAGATAAGTAAATTGTGAATGAAAAGAAATGCTTTTTTTTTTGTTTTGGTGGAGAAAGTCTTCTGGATTTTTTTCCATCTTTCAGTCGCCCTTGTGGCCACAGGGTAAGAAAAGTGACGTTGAATTTTTTTTTCTCTGAAGGCGGCGGGATTTCAACTCCAGCCTCGAACTTCTCCCCTGATTTTTTTTAGAACAATACAATATTTTCTTTGGTACTTAGTTTAGTTTAACTTTCTCCTCTTCGCACTATATCTGTAGCGATTGGCTTTATCTATTGTAGAATATGTATCTTTGATTTATTTTTTTATTGAAATAAACATTTGACACAATTTATGAAACGTCGTAATCATATATCATCGACAATGATGCTCCAATTTTGTTGGAGAAATACAATGTTGATTAGGTGATTGGAGGCAGCTTCCCATAGATAGTGTAGACATGCTGGTAAAATGTTGATTGGGTGATGGGATGGGAGTTGATGTTATAGTATAGGTTATAGTGAGATGGGAAAAACGGGGATGCTCCTTCTGGCGCAGTTCACCAAGAACGTAAAGTAGACAATCATTGTTGCAATATTTTATATACAATTTCAATGCCTTATCAGTATTCTAAAAAATTGATCTACTAGATATCAAGGAGTCGAGCGTAATCATAAGGAAGCTAAAAAGCTGTGCAAAATTATCTTTATCGGCGGCTACACATACATGCAAAGCACGACCTACATTGATTTACATGATATATTGAGCAGGAATATGGCTAATTTTTGATAGTAAGTGACCTGATACTGCCAATCAGTTTCTGGATCTTTAAGGGAAAGGCAGCCGGGGTGGGCTAATTAGATAGCAAATGTTTGGTAGTATAGTCACAAAAAAGCAACAATACGACATACTTTATTATTATCAAGGGGGTCAGAGGATGGATAATAAAAAGGAAATATTTTATTAAAGGATCTAGGTATATACTAGAATTAAATATGAAGCAGCCCATTGTAACTAGGGATGTAATGGAAAGACCTATGGAAGTAGCATGAGGGAGACTAATGTGCAATTTGAAGAATGGTCAGCACTAATTTAATTGAGAGAGTGCTAAAATGGGACTACTATATTACATTGTGTAATGCGGGAGTTAAGCTAAAGGGATATCTTTTATTGAAACATAACAACGGTCAACACCATTCAAACGATGATGGTAGAGAGAAAGAAAAAGGGGATCTATTCCACAAGACTTGAGACGTACTAATGGGGCATGCTTTTCATTGAAGTAGGTAAGAAGAGAAATATTTTATTCATACACAGATTATGAAGTATAGACAAGCTAAGACTAAACTAAACTAATGAAGACTCCCAAAAACGATGTAATGGTGGTCCCAAATCCTAGATCCAAAATGAAAGGGTTTCCCCATGCAGCTTGCAATCCCTGAGCTGAAACCCCTTCTATACTAGCCCTGACACTAATCCAAGATCAACAAAACCTCATTGAAGTTGAATGGTCGAGAAAAAAAAAAAAAAAGGAAAAAATAAAAGAAAGAGAGCGGGAGAAAAAAAAAGTGGGAGGGAAAAAACATATACTCACGTGGGCGGAATTTGAAATGCATTCTGTAAAGATTGGATGGCGAATTTTTTTCAGTCGACTCAAGAAAAGGAACTGCCCCCACCCCCTCTTTATTTTCCGTTTCTTTCTCTTCATAACACTACCGCCATGCAACATCACCAAAATTATGATTTCCTTATCATGACAGCAACCGCCATTATTCAACATTGGCTGCAAGGTGGCTCCTTTTTTTTCAGTAGTCCCCACCCTTCAGGAGTCGCATTCTTTCCCTTTTTTTTTACAGTAGCCAACATCATCCAGTAGCTGCAGCATCGTGACCCTCTCTTTATTTTTACAGCGGCAGCGCCATTCAAAAGCGGTAGCATGATGGTTCTTTTCTCATAATACCTTTGTAGTCAACATGAAGCAACGAGACCTGTTATAGCTTACCTCTCGTTGTGTAATAGTTAACCATCGTCACTTGAATGAATTTACCTCAGGCTTTTCTACAGAACAATATTCCCTCACAAGCTCCTTCCCGTCATGCTTTCTGGAGTTTTTATACATTTCTCTGGTCTCATCGTACGATAGGTGTCATGATACTGCCAGTAGCTGAGTTTAGTGTTAGTAGTCATAGTCTATTTTTATATCATGAAATAAAATATGACTTTTCTTGTCATAATTGTCTCTTTTTCCGTTTTATTTCCTGTGTATAATGGGTATATATACACTGCGCAGTGTATGTGCATATAAAAAAAGCTAACGTATGTCTGCAATGTAAAAACAAAAGCTAGGTATAAGGCAACATCGATCAACCGTCATGCTCATCACTCATTCCATCCCGATTAGATAGATATCTGAAACGACACCCCATCAACGTATATGTAGAATTTCCAGTTTTCCCTCCCATCTTTCATTAACTTCGTATTTACATAGATAATACATTGCTCTGAGATGGTACCAATCATAAAAATGTTTGATGCACCTCAAATCCCGTACCTTTTTTCTATACACACAAACAATTTCCCTTATTGAGGAGCCCCAGTCCCTGCATAAATGTAAAAGGATGCTTTACTTCATCACCATGACACCCTGTAATGACAAAGACTGACAAATAAAAATAAAAATGAAAAGCAGACTAAAGCCGTGACATTTTTTTATTGAGAGAAAAAGCAAAAAACTAAAAAAAAGCTAAAGGAAGTAAAGAAGGATGATGGCAAGGTTGTATCTCGGGCTTTCATTTCCAATAGTTTCCTAAAAATCAAAATGTAACTATATTGTTATATATATAAAGAAAAGAAGATACATACACTATCAATTTCGCTTACAATTCATATTCGAGAAAAGTTCATTCCACCAGATCGGGTTGTCAGGATAGATTTGCACCATAGATATACCGCATCCTGAAGAATCGTTTTTATGAGCATCACTATCTTCCTGCGCCAGCGTCTTTTGCTTCCAGTCGATCAATCCATTTCATTGGCTTCAGGAAACAATTTGATACCAGTTGATTTTCATTCCTTATGTAGCGTCCAACGAATGCATCATGCCATGCAGCCAACACCTGTCCGCAGTTCACCACAAACCTAAACCTTCTGACCACCTTTTCATATAAACCAATCGAATTTTAAGTTTACTATGCTGATTTGTGCTTGTAATGAATCTCTTACCTGAACCCAAGTAGAAGGAGAGAGCGGCTGTTGGTTGGGGAGGGAAGGAAGCCTGTTATCATTCGCCATCATTTCCCGTGGAAGACCAGTCAGGTATACACCATTCTCATTGTCATAGTTGTTCCATCTTTGTTTCCGTTGAATGTTTGGGGGGAGGGACACCAAGAATATCAGTCATACGAGCAGTTGGGGGGGAGGAGTCCACAATCGATAAGGGGTTTCTTTAGACTTGGTTGATTCAAAAAGTGAGAGATGGTGTCACGATGAGACAACATTCAGTTTCGTGTACTAGAGCACCACCAAGCTCGACCATTATAAGAGAGGGTATCCAGTCACTTAACGCCACCAAAAGGATCCGGAAAAAAGGGATCGGTCGCTTTTGCTACATGCCACCGCCCGAAGTACATGCCCAGTGCCACACAAACGGATAGATCCTTCAAGCATAATGTTCCGCAAACAATCCCGATCATGTTCAATCTGGTGAGCATATATTTTTTTCCCTTGGTCCGCCGAAATCAACTGCATCGTCCCGTTCGACGTTTCCGGTTGACCCCAGTGAAGTCTAGACTTGTGTGCACGCCATATCCACCCCTCAAGTTATTAATCCCAAATACAATGCCAAGAGATGAGAAATATATAATGTTTGAAGAGGAGCAAGATGTATTATTAGTCGTGTCAAAAAGATAATTGAGATAAAAAAATAAGGGTTGTATTCACAAAAAAAAAAAAAAAAAAAAAAAAAAAAAAAAAGGAAGGAAATAATCCTAGAAGATAAAAAAAAGTAAGGCATAAAAATACAGTAAAAAGGATCGGAGATATAATGTGTTCCCCCACCATCACCATCACCACAACGGTCACCTTGCACATAAAAATAATGCATCTAAAGGTACAAACGGATTTGTCTTTTTCAGCGCTGGAGGCAACAGAGAGAAGAATGGCGGTCTTTGTCCAGTTTCAGGCACTTCATACCACAATAGCGTTGCGACTTGCATTGGGCACACACCGGCATGGTACGCTTTTTGACAGCACAAAAGGAGCAGACCATCATGACCAACCCAGTTGAAGCATCAGAAGAAGAGTCACTAATAGTGGACCCAGTCAAGGAAGAGGATCGTCGACGTTGCTGTTTTTGTTGCAGTTGATAAGTAAGGCAATGCTCAAGCATTGAGGATGTTTGTGCTTGTGCTTGAATGAGTCCCACTTTTTGTAATAATAAAGAATCCGATAAAGATGGCGGTGGAGCGGATAAATCAATGGCCAGACATGTTTGGCAGGCATGGATGGCTTTGGTCCATTCTTGTTGACGGTAGGCAATGGAGCCGCGACAATGGTAAATCATCCATAACATCGCCTTTCTATACACATTGTCGTCGTTGTTGTCAGTGTTGTGGTCGTGTTTCAGTTGTTTGCCGATATCCCATAGGTCTCGACACACAGATTCAACGGCCGTCAGGTCATCCAAATGAAGTAAGATGTGTTCCGAGGAAAGCCATACTCGGTGTAAGCCTGCTTCATCCAGTGTGATAAGCATATCATCATCATCTATATCATTTTGAAGTGGTGGTAGTGGGGTATTCATATTGAGAGGTGACGTTGTGCTACATGCATCACCTTCTTTTTCATTGATATCGAAGGTTTGTTCTTGTGGAGTAGTTAAAATGGTAATAGGTGGCATTTTTGTTATTGAGAAAAGGTGATACGGAAAAAGAAAAGAAATCAAAAAATCGTTATCAATGAGAAAAAACGTAAAAAAGAGACCATAAACTCCGACACCATTGTGTCAGAAAATGAATCTCAGGTCCAAAACGGGTCGCTGTAAAAAACATTATCAGCTCATCCGTTTTGAAACTCGGCCTTTTTTCTTTTTTTTTAACAAACAACAGCAGCCCTGAGGAGGGTGTGTACTTATGCATTTCTTGTTTTTTTAAGGAGATGAAAAAAAAGGAACTTGCTACATTGCATTTGTAACCTGCCAATTATCAAAATTATCTATATCGACTTTTTTTTTATTTTGGAGGCAGACTATGCTGTAACACAATGGCAATTAGTTGGACTAATGATTATTGATCAATTAGTATTATAAAAAACAATAAGCTTTTTTTTAACGTTAGGTTTATGAAATCCAGGAATGTTTCAGAGAGCAAAGTCAGGCAAAAATTGTTCTCAACGGTGTTTAAAAAAGGGTAGAAAAATTCAGGGGCAATTTCAATGTACTAGACATCTTGGTGGCTGTTACCACAGATCATCACTGTTGTCTGTCTCCTTTCTCTTTGTTTCTCTTTTTCTTCTCTTTTATTTTTTTTTCTGAAAAGTATCAATATATATAGTAAAATGAATTATAGTAAAAAACCAACGGCAGATAATCCTCGACAAAAATATACCACCATATTTAGCGATGACGAAGAAGATGAATCATTAACACCTTCATCGTCACCTTGGACAGTTATCCCCTTATTACGACCGCATCGTACTTCATTCCCCCCTCGTTTTATCGACCCATTACAGACTTCGCCGTCGTACCATGTTCATCAAGCTGAAATGGCGCTTTTTAATTTAAAGTCGGCAGTGCTTTACGACGATCAAGATAGCGATAGTGGCTGGAAAAAAGTACTTGCACATAAAAAGAGTGGCGTTATCATTCGTATGAAATCACCACCTACCTCCTCCTTGTCGTCTTCGGTATTACCATCGTCAGACAACAATGGTAATAATAACCAGAAAGCGCCCATGTTTAAAGGAGAAGTCATTTTCGAAGGATTTACACCCCATTCCATTTTTTATGTCATTGGGATGCGAAAACTTTGGGACCAGAATTATGAAGATGGGAATTTGGTTGAAAATTTAAATGAGACTACTTCTCTCACCTATGAAGTGTGTAAGCAAACCTCAGCTACAAAGTAAAACTAATCACAAAAGAAAAAGAAAAAAAAATAGGAGAAACCCCTTATGCACGGGATAAAACTAAATAAGGTTGATTTGATTGTAGATCGCGCCGAGATTTGTGCTTGGTAGAGAAAATTGAATGCACTCAAAATGGGACCATTTTATTCGCTTGCACTAGTGTTGAAACACCGAAAGTACCTCGACTTCAACATCGAGTCCGAGCACAAGTCAAGGTAAATTAGTCAATCGTTTGGAAATCAACATGGGGATATTTAATTAATTTTTTATCATTGATGTATATATATATAGCTAATGGGCTGGGTCCTAGAACCTATCTCTTCCGGTGCTGTGCCTTTGACCAAGGTGACATTTGTGATTCAAGAACCCGTCAAAGGATGGATGTCAGGGTTGACGAAAAAGTCCATGGCAAGACGCCCTCTGATTGTGATTTCTTCAGTTCATAATTATTTGAAAGCAAAATCCGAACGTCAGGCAGCTCAACAAGAATGGTGTGGCACCATAAAGAAACGGCCATCTCTCATGATGATGGGTGGCTCCTCCTCCTATCAATCATCATGCCATAAAAAGTATTATTTAAATTCCGCCTTCCCAATAGGAATTTTAATTGTTATTTTTTTTTTTCTTATTCTAGTTCTTCTTCCTCTCTTTTTCATTCGCAACAAACTCTTGCCACTCAAACATCCATTCCTACTACTAATACTACCACCACTACTTGTACTAATAACAAACACATTACTTTTGCCACTGCTGTGACTGGTGCCCCTCCTGAGGATACTGATTCACCACAACCTATTTTATCCAATGGAGTCCACAAAACTGGCGCTTTTGACGATGAAACACATCACACACAATCGTATAGTCTTAACGCACCAGTATTACAACACATGTATTCTCCTCATCGGCATTTGAGAACACGAAACGAAAGTATCCACTTGCTGAAACAACTCTACTTGACATTAAACGACTGGCACTTGGAGTCTGCAACAAAGTCTTCATCAACGTATACGAAGGAACACATGGGTGTCACTTACTCGAGGCTGGATGGTCATATACAAGGTGACTGGATTCCTGAACAGTTATGCTCTCTGATTCACTCTGTACATGTTAGAAAACATTGTAAGTTAGAAAATAGGCTTTACAGGATTGCTATGGGTACGTGTGCTCATTATCTCATTATGCTTACTGGGGTGCTGGATAGGGGACGAATGTTGGCAACAAGGGAGGATAGTAGAACGATTCAGCCAAAAAGATTATCTTATGCATTGGAAGCTAGCTGGCAGCACTCCACAAGATATGGCGGTGATTACTCATATTGACAGTGAACATGGAGGCAGCAGGATATTCATGGTCAGCAAAAGTGTGCTCGATGCTCAAATACCAAAACAAGACGGATATACGCGGACAAATATGGCACTTTATGGATGGGTATTTACAATCAAATCATTTTCAACAGCATCTGACAGAAAGAAACCAGAATCAGCACCCGAACTTCAAGTCTCGTTTATAGTGGATGCATCTCTTCCTTGGGCTCAGAAACTTACCAACGACGATAAATCAGGCCTCATCGAACCGCCGCCGTCTTCACCACCAACACCTCCACCTTTTTGCTCATCTACACAACTCACATGCCTGACCAACGTGCAATCGTACTTATCAACACAAGGCTGCCCACCCTATATTCGCCGTGTTTCTGGTAAAGTGATCATGGAACACTTTGACAACGATATTTATCAAGTCTCATGGATCGCCAAACATTATCCACCTCCTTCCAGCTATCGTCAGGCCGCCTCTTCAGGTGAACCAACAACTTGTTCGTCTTCCTGGTATACCGACATACGACTGGATCATTTGATGTATCACCAAGGCTATGACATTGATATCACACCCACACAAGGCACTCGCATGGATATCAAACCCAACCAAAAAACGATCAAGGTCTTTACAACAAATGCATCCATGGAAGGCGCTACCATTCATATAAAAATCACCCATCGTCGAAACTGTTCTCCTCCTCTTCCTCCTCCTCTTACGACAACGGCAGTATCAACGGCAAAATCATTGACAGAACTAAGAAAAAGTCAATCATTACAAAATATTAGTCATAGGCGAAATGGTAAGCTATCAAATCTATGTGTGTGTCAGAATTATGACCTCTTCTGACTCTTTTTTGTTTTTAGTTTCGTCACCGGGATCCGACGGTATGCATGAATGCTTATCCTCATCATTATCACCAGCTCGAAAAATCCCAACCGCAAGCAGCACTAGCGCAAGTAGCAGCACAACTACTACAAGCAGCAGCAGCAGCAGCAACAACAACAACAACAACAACAATAACAATAACACCAGCACCAGCACCAGCACCACCATCACAAACACGCATTCAGCTACCAACAATAAACGATCTTCTGTTGCACAAAGGCCCCGTTGTGTCTCGTCATCCTCCACGAGCAGCAATCATCACCATCATCCTGCCGCATTGCATATTCCGAAAGGTTATATGCTGATTCCTCAGCCCAATCAGGTAAAAAATAAAAAAGATAACAAAAATAAAAATATATATGTATATTTTACTCACATTCTTTCCACCAATATAGAATCAACATCTGCTCAACTTAACAGACGATTTGACGTTTAATGGACAACAACTAGTCGTAATGCTCTTTGGAATGGTGATGTCTTACTACATGGGGAAATTGGCTTGCTCTTGTTAAGTTTGTTGTTTTAGTTTAGTTTAGTTTTTATGTATTATTGTGAATTGTTGGATGGGGGGGTGAAGACTTATGTTATTGTTTTAGAATAGTTATAATTGTTACAAATAAAGTTGTTGTTTATTCACAAAATAAAAATTGACAAGTTTTGGTGTTTTATTGTAGTTGTTGTTATACATGAGGACTCACATGGTGAGAATTTTCTATGTAGGTGACGGAGGAGGAACAGAAAAGGCAATCAACAATAGGAAATCCATCATGATATTCAGTAACAAGGGTGTTGAACTGTATGGGCAATCATGTGTCAAAAAAAAAAGTTTGAACGGCATATCTTACATATGTTTATTGCGGAAGGGGGTTGAGTGAGTGTGTGGGGAGGGGGATATAGTGGAACTTGTGTGTGTATGATAGGACAATATGCATGATCAATGTGAACAGTGTCTCGGATACTTTTTTATAAAAAAATAATAGTATATTGTGGTGTGTACATAGTTGCAAGTATAGCTATGATAGATACTGTATATTTTTTAGTGATAGATTGGAAAGCGTGATCAAAAAGATGAACGGGATTCCTAATCATAATCAGTATCATCATGAGAAGATTACATTATATAAAAAATATGAGAGAACCCGATGATTTCTATATATGGAAAGAAGAGGGGTGTTTATCTTCCCGAACTCCGCTATCAGTTAAGACCCTTCGTCGTGATAGAAAAATGTCTCTTTTTTTTTATAACCCCCCTTTTCTTTTTTGTTTGTATATTTTTTTTTTTTTTCTCTCTCTCTCTTTGTTTTTTTACAATATGATACAAACGGTAGACATTCCAGAGTTATCTTCAACTACGCAGACTATGAAAAAGACAATGACTTCGGATGATCTTTTTTCTATGTGGAACGGTAATATATTATAATTATACACATAGAGTATTTGCTAATTTTATTTTTTTATTTTTCATTTAGTTTATTCCAAATGCAAACACAGCATGGAAAATGCAAAACGGTTAGAAAATATTAGTTGGCGTTTATGGCACCACGAATCTTTTCAACATTATCATCAAGATACGCAATCGACTTTAGCAAAAGTGTCTCCCACAACAACTATTGTACCATCATCTGTTATTATTATTTCAAGTCTATCATCCCATTCAACCTTTGGGCCGCAAACGCCTCCTGGGAACCCGACACGCACCTCTTCTGATTTGATCTATCAACAGCACAGACTTTCTGAGATGAACCATAATTCTTCAGCAGCATCGACACCATCACAACAACAGCAACGCCACCAAAAACAACCTGGACGACGTACCAATAAATTTTATGTGGATGAATCTGACGATGACGACGATGGAATGGATAATGATGATGATACATTTGGAGAAAACGAAAGCTGCTGGAGCACTGTACGTGACGACGATCATTATTTGGAAGAAGCTTATCAACGGAACCAACCAGCTCCTGTTTTATCACCATCGCCACCACGTTCAAAAAAGGAAAAATCTGATGTTTATGCTGCTGCTGCTCCCCTCGATTTTTCTCCTCCTTCTCCTCCTCCTCCATCCCCAGCAACCAATCAAAATCAATCATGCTCATTATTATCTCGTTTGATTCAATCATCCCCTCACCCCCACCTCCATCACCATCTACCACCATGAATGATATCTTACCACCACAGCTACAGTCCTGTGTCGATTGGGAAAAAATTCAAAATTCTATTCGGTATCGTTTGGGCTACTCACTTGATTTACCTGATGAAAATATTATTTGGTAATCATTATCTATCCTCTCTTTTCTGTACAATATTATATTCCCCCCCCCTTGTTTTCTATTCAAATTCAAATTACATACCCTAGCTACATACATAATTTACTTTATATTATTTTACTCGCTACAATAAACAAAGAACATATTATTATATATTTGTGTATATGGTGTCCCTGGTTTTTTTTCAAGTTTGGGCGTTAGAGTTTCGGAATTTAAAAATGTTGGGCGGTTCTCCTTGACAAAAAGGCAAATTTTTTTTATATTTGTCACAATTCGTCTTTTTCTCTTTTCCTTATGCAACATTTTTATTGTTGTAAAACTCAAAAACCCTTTTCCCTTTTTTTACATATATCTCCCTTTTATTTCTTCCCTCCTTTTATTCTCTATTCCTTGTTGACATTTCTGCATTCTTCTCATCATCATTTGTCTATAGCTAGCACAGCTTTCTTTTATCAACAATGACAAAAGGTATACTAAAAAGATTCGCAAAGTATACTCTCTTACTCACTTCACTTTTTTTTTTCGGTGCGTGTAATATGTTAGATCAATATATTTGTCGACGTGCTGCCAATGCTATTTTATCCGAAATTGGACCATACCAAATATCATCAGATGCGTTACAAACTATCAATCAATTCTTGGATCAAGTCCTGGCACTACTGCTACAAAACACCCAGTCACTCCAACTTTCTCGCGTCAAATCGCACTTACTGACCTTACTACCCCTCAATCTTGGAAAAAACGCTATAGTCGAAGCAGAACTGGAAGTCAAAACACATTGCGAAACAAACAACGTCTACTATCAACTGTATACCGAGTCTGCGAATGAGACAACCCCTTTTCTTTTGGATCAAACATGGACGTCTTTACGATATCGTTGTATTGAATATAGCACATTGACTGACAAAGCGCCCGATTCGCCAACTCGAAACAACAACGGCGACAACGAACTACAAGGCATGGAACTCCCTCCTGTTGTGATTATCTATTTTACTGCTGTCCTGGAACACATTGCTGAATATATCCTGACCATTGTCGCCATTATTGCTGAACAAGAAGATACCAAATATATACGAATCAAGGAAGTTTACTCGGCTTTGCTGAATGATGTACAAGTGGGTGGACTTTTTAAACAAACGGATCTTCGATCGAAATTAGAGGTAATGGATGCCACTGAAGAAGATTGAAACATGGACAGAATGCTGATCTTCTTTTATATATAGAAACGTGTCTTATCATACCAAACACAACAACACCTTCATCCTTACCCACCAATTAATTTACCATCACCATCACCAAGTCCTGTTACTTCTTTCAAAAATCAAGTATCGGTCACTGGAAATATCGGTAAGAAAAGAAAAATCTTCACATGGTTGTGACAATCATTTAACTCAGTTCTTTATTTAGATTATGAAGCATCCGAACTTTATTATGATCATGACCAAGACGATGATCTTCGCCCTGAATCTCCATTATCAACTCATTCTCGAACTTCGTCTTCCATCAAATCTGGTCAAAGCTCATCCCATTATCGGCCCGTCTCTGTCCTCAGCAACGTGACTTCATCATCCAATCGATCTTCATCAAGTAGTAAAAGGACATTCCGATTTTTTGGAAAAAAGGAAAAGCGACCCTCTACCCCCACTGCAACAACACATCATCAACAGGAACACCGAACCAAGTCTCCTCCTCCTCCTTCTCGTCCATCAACACAAATACCGCCTCCTTCATCTGTACAGGTACATGATTTGAGCGCCCCTGCTTTGGACTTTGAGGATTTGATGCGGTCAGGAAATACAATCAAGGTGTCCTTGACGCCTAACCGTTTGCGGTCTATTGAAGTGAAACCCTCAACACCAACAACAAAGAAAACTGGTATTTTCGACTCATCACCATCAGCACCACCACCCATTATCAGTAATAGTGGAAACTCTTCTCCAATATCTTCGCCAACACTGTCCCATCCTACTCCTCTACGTGCGTTTCCTCCTAACGGTACTCCATTCGAAAATCCACGAGCTGCACCTAAACCTCCTATTGTTGCAACTTCTCACTATCAACCCAAAAACTTTGAAACACCACCTCTAACACCGGATTCCAGCATTGCCTCTCGATTATCAACTACCCGATCACCATCGCCATCTTTTGAAGAGGAACAGCAGCAGCAGCAGCAGCGAACAACAACCATAAACGCAAGATACGGCAAGCAAGCTTCACTTACACCTCTACAACTCGCTGGTCGATCACCACATAGCCATCGAAAACAAGCATCCGTCGACACTTTATCTACTGATGTATGCGCTATGGACCTTCCATCACCTCCGAGTACAATGGATCACCACCCTCCTATATTCAACAATAGCAATGACAATCAAGTTACGACTAATACCATTATCGCCAGCAACAAACCCGTGTACATACGACCTTCCAGCATGGTGGCGAAAAGAGCAGCCTCTGGTATGGCACGACCGGTGTCCTGTCACGAAAACTTCGCTATGACAATGGGCAGTACGGCGCACAAGTTTGATACTCCAACTCGACTACCACCACAACCACAACCATTCGCATCGAAGATCGTGGATTCAGGCAACAACAACTCTATAGTACGAACAACAACAATGATCATGCGTCAACGCCCGTCATCGCCGGTGATATTGGAAGAGGAAGAGGAAGAGGAAGAAGACGAAAAGACAAAAAAAGCGCTGGACGCTGGCACAACAACAAAACGATCGTTGCGGAATACCACCATGGTCAATGCAGCCATGCAAACCGAGCCATTACCAGGCCTCCCGCCGTTGGCTTCTTTATTAGCGACGACAACCGATACCACCACCTCATCCATCACGATTCCCACATTGATAGTGACACCCGATGACCCTCAGCAGCAGCAGCGACAGGCACCACAGAAGATGATGACGATGCAACATATGAGAACCAATGACGACAATGATAATGACGGCGACGACGATGAAGAGGAAGAGTGGTTTTTAGAAGACGACGATTGGGATGACGTGCAAGATCAGGATTCCGTGATGGCTGAATGGCTTCTTGGTGAATCTTAGTGTGTATGCAATTGGTTTAATTTGTAGTTATATATTATTATTATTAGTATCATTATTATCTATTATTTATCACTTGGTCTTATTTATTTGTCGGCGGATCCGCCTCCCTTCGCCGTCTCATCAACTATGTATATCTTTTTTATATGAATGAATAAAATCGTTAGCATTATGCTGTATTTATCATATGCTTATATTGTCTTCATGTCTGGACACTTATATGTGTTTTATTGGTTTGTGAACTATAATAGAACAAGCTTACTATATCTATTTTGTAAAGTTTGTTGTGTATACTGTCGATTGATCAGTTCAGGTGCATAATAGTAACACCATTAATTTCGCATCACCCCTTCCACCCTCACTTTTCTTTTCTGTTTTGCTTTTTTATATATATGCAATAATATATGGAGGTAACATTTCATTAATTAATTAATAAACAATTAACATCTCCATCCACAATTTTCAAAAATGAGAAAACCATTTTTATATGACACCATCATGCCTATATCTGCGCCTGAGCTAACACTGAAAACCTAACTAGTACAGTACGTACAGTATAGTACAGTAGCAATGGCCAAATAAAAAAGTCAATTCCCCAACTACCGCTATCAATGTACATTTGAACTTTTGGTTTGAGATGGTCTGGTACTCTTTTTTTTTTCTGACCCACCTCTAACGCCCTGCCCACCATAGAAGCCGTCCATCCTTTTTTTCTCACTCGCTGTCCACTCATAGTGCCAAATCACAGAATCTTCCATCCCATCCCATCGAAACCCACACTTCAGAAACCCCCTGCCACCCAGTGACTACATAATTAATACTATTCTCAACTTTGCTCTTCAATATACCCCACCAGAACAAAATACACTGTTTGTTCACACAAACACATCCTTATATTTTTTTTCAACGCACAAACGTATAGAGTTGGTAGAAGAAGTCTCCATAATACCCAATCCGTTCCTTTTTCATATATATATAGACACACATTTTTTTTCTATGCATATGTAATACACATTCGATGAAGCTCATCAAGTAAACGTACAACAGAGAAGATAATTATAATAAAAAGAACATATTTATTCAGACGTAGATACAAACGATGACAAACTATTAAGAAACTAATGAGTGCTAATCTACTGTTGTTCCCAAATCCTACATCCAATATGAAAGCCTTTCCCCATGATGTTGGTTTTGCGTTTTTTAAAGCGCCCCTAATTCAAGATCCTAGATCACCAGTACCCCAATGAGCCTTGCCATCATATCATTCAGACTATCATGAAGGAAAAAATAAAAATGAAAGAAAAAGAGAGGGAAAAAAAAGGGGTCAAAAAAAAAAATAGAAAGCAAAATGCGGAGCCTGAATCATCCAGCCCTCTTTTTGTCAAAAAATAAGGGAAGGGGCAATCGCCATAATTTCCATAGTGCATAATTCGTTTTATCTTCCAGTGGAAAGGCAGTTGCAACCCCTACTTAATCAAGCTCTAATCTCTCTGACGCCTTTCAAGTAGGCTATTATTTCAGCACACACAAAAAACCCATTGACGACGCGCTGAGCACGACGGTTGGGCCCTAACGGGCTGCCCACCATAGTGCGAAATGGCAGAGGCTCTAATCCCTTCACTATTTTTTTTTTTTTTCAGCACGCAAAAAAAAAAAAAGCATTGACGATGTGCTGAGCACGACGGTCGGGCCCCAAGGGGCTGCCCACCATAGTGCGAAATGGCGGAGGCTTTCAACCTATACCATCAAAACCCTCACTTTAATAAAAAAAACTGTGACACCCAATAAAAAAAAAAAAAAAGAACTCACAACCCCGTACCAAAAGATAACTTCGGATGCAAAATAATGCAACTACTCTAAATAGAGAGGATTAGCAAAAGGAATTGCCCGCTATCAGAATCGAACTGATGACCTTCTGCTTACTAGGCAGACGCTCTGCCAACTGAGCCAAGAGGGCTGTTATGTTTTGGAAATTGGCAAGTACTATAAGTGATACAAGACCAATTCGGAATAACTATTTAACCGGTAGCTCTGGACCATTCCTGGCGAATCAAATTTATCCGGAAGTCGGAGACAAAAAACAAAAGGATATGGTGTTATATATTTGAACAGATACATAAAAAGCTTATTGGGCTATCCATATAGGTTTTAAAACACTGCAAATCATAAAAGAAGTGAGCGAATCCTCACAAGTGAGACGAACAGAAAAATTCGAATTCCGCCCACTTGGGTTTTTGTTGTTCACTTTTTTTTCGCTCTCTCTCTTTCTTTTTTTTTTGTTCTTTTTTTTTTTATTATTATTTTTTTTTCCTTTCTCTCCGCCTTTTTTCTTCACCATTCAATTTCTTTGGGGTCACGGTGATCATAGATTAATGTCAGACTAGTTTAGAAGGGCTTTCAGATTAGGGATTACAACATGCATGAGGAAACCCTTTTTGTTTTGAATTCAGGATTTAGAACCACCATTAGATGGCCCTTTGACGCCACCATTAGCTTAGCTTAGTATTAGTTTGTCTATAGCTTATTTCTCTGTATGAATAAAAAAAGTATGTCTCTTTTCACATGCTTCAATAAAAAGCATGTCCCATTACCCTCTCTCTCTCTCTCTCTTTCATGTCTTGTGCAATAGATCCCTTTTTTTTTTTTTACCATCATCGTTTGAATGATGTTGACCGTTGTTGTGCTTCAATAAAATATCTGCCATTACTCTTTCTCACACCTTGTACAGTACCTTAGTTTTCTTGTCCCAATCGTCTCTTTAAATTAGTGCTGAACATTTTCTAGGTTCTCCAATTAGTTTCCCTGATGCTGCTCCAATAAACTCCTTGGTTGCTATCGACCTTTTTTTATTATTATTATGCTTATGCTTCAATAAAATATATCCTCTTTTTCAACCATCAAACACTGAACTTTTTTTTTTGGCTTGGTAAGATATGACTTGAATAGCATACCATATACCCTGGAGGAACATCCTCTTTCGTTAGTAGATGCGCCTTGCCTAGTATACTTCAGTTAATACGTCCGTATGGCTTTTTTTTTTATCTTTTTATGCAACTACTTCCACGTCTGATTTTCATGGACTGTGCTGAGTAGGATCAGTGCTCGTTCTCCATTTTGTACCAAACCGTCATTTATATTCAACCCTACCATTTTTGGTAAATTCCCCTGTTTAGGCGCTCCAACCAAAATTCCTAAATGTCAATCGAAGCTTGAATGCTTATAATGCTTTATTTCACAATATATAAACAATATAAACTTCAATAAACGTTCTTAAGGACCCTAAAGATGGTTGTTTAACTATTTTTAGTTGTCACAAAGTATTAAGAATACAAGGCTGTTTTACTTTTATACACATGCCGGACTTTTTCTTTTTCTTTTGGGTCTACATATGATATGGGAGTTTTTATTTTTTTGACTATGACCATTTATGCATATATAGAGAATAAGCAAAGACAACTATGACAAACGAAAGCACATAAGTGCGATAATAGAAATTTGATGGTTGTTATACAAAAATACAGTAGTGAAAGTGGGTAACATAATATTTTTCTATAACTACGAAATTACAATATAAATTTCTTTTTCTTATGAATCTGAGAAATTTTGCTTGCGAACTTCCCCTTTGGGTGATGGTGTGCCGAGCAAATATATGTCGTGCCTTGAGTCGTTCGCGCACCCGGAATGTAACTATATGGCTAGCATAATTAAATATGGCATCCGTTGTCCGCACTAGGGTCAACAATATAAACAACGTGTTGAATATGAGAGTGAGAATATCATTTAAAGTCACTGTTTCCTGAACAATAAAAATGCCTGGTTGGTAAGAGAAAAGCATTCCTTCCTTCTCCTACCTAAAAAAAAATCGTAGGATATTTCGACCGATTTAAACGGAAAAAGCGTGGAAGAAGACTATTTGATGTATGTTGTATATCCACGGAAATAATATAAATTATATTTATAACGTTGCATTATTATCTTGTACTGGAGTCGACGTCGAAATTGAAAATATTTATGTAGATTATTGATCATACATTATCATTGTTATTTGATCCTTTTACAAAAGCGGAATTTTAAATTCTCCACAATTCTAAAAAAAAAAAAGAGTGCCCACACTTTTTCTCTTTTTTTTTTTTTTCTCTTTCTCTTTACCGGTCCTATTTTACTGTATTTTTAATTCATCGATGAATGACGACGTTTGCACTTCAACTCTACAAGCTATCGGTGCATTCGATTATTCCGCTGCCAATAAACTAGCGACGAAACTTTTACGTGTAAGTTTTTATCCCTTGTATAACATACTGACCGACCGCCACTCACACGTCTCTTTCATTTATGTTAGATATACCAACCTTTCGGCAACGTCATGATCAAACTCATCAACTGCGAAAATCTATACACTCAGTTGTCCTTTATGAAGCCCAAATGGTTTATGCGGAAAGATAGTGTAAGTTTACAAACGATAGTGTATGTCGACTTAGATGCTGGGCTCTTTTTTTTTTTTTGAAGTATAGAAAACTCACTATGCCATCACCATTTTATTTCCATGTAGCTCCTGAATTCAATGTATACATATCTTGCTGATGATGCAGTCAAGGAACTACACTTACTAGAAAACAACACGGCAATGACAAACTACTTTGAACGGGCATCCATGCTAAGTATCTTGACTGGACTGTCTGACCTTTGCACAATACGTCAAAACTTGATCAGTGTGTAAGTAAAGTAAACAACTGCTTTCACTCTTTCTTTTCATTCTTACTAAACAGATATTATTTACATATAATATTGTAGGTATCAACGTATTGCATCACAGTCACCAAAAACCCCGTCTGGTGATTTATTGGATGATCTTCAACACATGGTTCATACGATGGAAAATACTGGGTTATCACAGCGGTTGGGTTTCTTGGGTGTGGGTGTCGAGAAGGAAATTTTGGTGTTGATGCATCTTCTTGAGTCTCGAGTAGCCATTACCGATTACGCTTTTCAAGATGCCTGTATCAATTTGTTTCAGTACAAGCAAGATTTGATGGATTGGAAATCCAGGTGTCAAGCACAAGATTACCCAGAGGTAAGTCTTACTATGGTTTTATGTCGGTATGGATCAAAAATTGAAGATGTTTTGTTTGTTTGGATTCATCATAGAAATCATCTGTACGACAGGAAGAAGTCAAGGAATCGTACTCATGGCCTTTTGGGTTATTTGCAAATTCTATTAGTGGATCTGATGTGAGTCAAAAATACGCATATATAGTGAGAGACATGTACTGATTTTTTTCCCTTTTTTTTTTTGATAGAGTAAAAACCAAAAACGGGGTGATATTTGGCCACCAACTATCCGCTGGCATTGCAAATACCTATCAAATTTGACAGCAAAAATGACATTATACTTCCACACCATTCTACTCGCCAAGGAAAGGATGCTAGTTGAGGACGAACCAGAACGGTCATTGTGGAAATATATTGAAACTGATTATTATGAAATGTAAGTTGTACATCTGTTCCCTCCCCTCCTCTACTGATTCAATATTGATATCTAAACGTTTGTTTCTTTTTTTTTTCTTTTTTTATGGCATTCTAGGATTTCGACTTTTCGAAAACGATATGGGGCTCACAGCATTGGACTGGTCTATGAAGTCAAATCGGAAAAACCCTTTTTTCCCGAAGGATTTGTTTGCTCTGGAACACCTTACGAACCACCACAGGGAATCCATTCGTTTCCATTTATTTTCTGTCAACCACCAGTAAGTGAAAAAAGAAAACCTGGAGAAGATCATTTTATATCGAAATATTAAAAACTTCCTCTTTCGCAGCAACCTCCTGTAGATCATCTGCCAAACATTATCTCCATTATACAGGTTAGTCAAGCCAAACTCAATGATCCGAAAATGGGGCCAACCTACTTTTTTGATAACATGCTTGGAAGTACCTATTACTTGATGCGGGTAGACGAACATGCTATTTTTGTGATTGTATTTCAAGACAAACACCTTCAAAAGGAACCCACAACCATCAACTTTATGTCAAATATTGTCACTCTTCTTCGGGGATCTTCTGTTATCTCCGAATTGCTTCGAATGGATTAGTTTAAAATTTTGCCCTTTATTATCTATCTCCTCATCCACACATCCTCTTAGTATACCATACCTTTTTTTAACTTAGTTTCTCATTCAACCTTACCCCTTATATTATTATTATTTTTAATTGTATATATCAAAATAAAAAAACTGTATTAATGTATTATTACTGTCAAAATGCGCAATATGAATTATGTGCTTATGTGTGTTTATACTTATGATAGATAATGTGTGGTCACTTACCCTCCAACAGAAAAAATGATCAGAAATGCTGATTGGGGAGCACGCAGGTTTCAAATTGCATCGATTCAATACACGTTTTCGCCTTGACACAAAGTAGCCTCTACCTTGAATCTATTATCGCCAACCTTTTTTTTGGGCACGGTTAATGGAAGTAACCTCCTTTGGTACAAACGTTTTTTGAATTCAAACGTGGTCGTCTGGTGTGGATATGGACTTCTCGGTATGGCCCAACATATGAAAGGCGGGGAAATAGTCGGTACAACCGACAATGTGCCAACAACTATGCGACCGACTCCTTCCCTTACTGACATGGGATAGAAGACTTCCACGAAGCGCTTCATCATTGATAGAACTGGATAGGTTAGTTTTCTTTTGCCTTTTGTTATAATTTTCTGGACAACGAAACCTTGACCACAAAGTATAGCGGACTTTGGATGTCAACGTCAATGTGTCAATAACCTCTGGTCATCAAGTGTACTCCATCGTGTCACCTGCACGCTTTGCAGAGAGGCTACCCCTTGACTCAGTTGCGCTTATGTTGGTTTTGTCTTATAGTATCCTTCTCCGCTCCTTCATTTAAAAAATTAGTATCTTTTGATCATCCTCATATATCATATCTTCTAGCGTTATCATATATCCCCCTAATTAAAAAAAATCATGCGTTTTTATCATATGGCCTCTTTCTTTCCTTTTACTTTATTCAATGTTTTACAGCATTTTGTATATGTATCATATTTGATGTCTCTCTCTTTTTTTTTATCATACGTTCTTGACAAAATAGTTGTGTTTATTTACTTGCGTTTTTCCAAATGTGTCAGTATGTATGCGGTGATGGCGTAGTGCCCCATTCGATGCGGAGTTTCATATTCACTGCGTCGTGGTCGTGGAGAAGCTGGGATCGCTTGATATTTTTTTTTTCCATTTTCCTTTCTGTTGTTTCTTTTTTTTTTTACTTCATTTTTCTCCCTTTTTTTTTTAGTTAATTACTTTATTAAACATGGGGATTCCAAAGTTCTTCCGCTGGATGAGGTAAACAAATTGAATAGATGGTATTGTGTTTTTGCTGATCGAACCTTCGCACTCACAATTCCTTTTTTATATGTGTATTTTTGTAACTACCTATCATCCCTGGTCTTTTATATCGACTATAGTGAACGCTATCCATGTGTTCTCAACTGATTACAGAAAACCGCATCCCTGAATTTGGTAAATAGAAACGCATATATCATACTATCAGAAGCGTGGAATTCATCTCGTTTTTTTTTTCTTTCTTCTTCTTCACTGTAGACAACTTGTATCTGGATATGAATGGGATTATCCACAATTGCTCGCACAACAACAATGAAAGCGCTCACTTCCGTATTACCGAAGAACAAATCTGGATTGGCATCTTTAATTACGTGGATCATTTGTTTGCAAAGATTAAGCCTAAAAAAACCTTCTTTTTGGCTATTGATGGTGTGGCTCCTCGCGCGAAGATGAATCAACAGCGATCTCGACGGTTTAGGACAGCCAAGGATGCAGAAGATACTAGAAAGCGTGCTCTTCTCAAAGGCGAAGAATTACCTGAAGAAGACCCCTTTGATAGCAATTGTATTACTCCTGGTAAGACGAGAATATAGATATATACAGAAATTATGCGGTAGTTAACCACTGTGTTCTCTTTAGGTACTGCTTTTATGAAGAAACTGACTCTGCAATTACGTTACTTCATCTCAAAAAAGGTGTCAGAAGATGCTCTCTGGCGTGATGTGGAAATTATTCTATCTGGTCCTGAAGTCCCTGGTGAAGGTGAACACAAGATCATGGAATTTATCCGTTTGTCAAAAGCTCAACCTGGCTACAACCCCAACACACGGCATTGTTTGTATGGTTTGGACGCTGATTTGGTGATGCTGGGTTTATTAAGTCATGATCCTCATTTTGCTTTGTTACGCGAAGAAGTGACATTTGGCGGAAAGAAATCTCGTGGCAAAGCTGTCAGGTAAGCAAAAAGAGGGAAAGATAAAAAAAAAAGTGGTATCTATAATGATGTCTAGACACACCGTGACTCATATATAACATTCATTGAACAATGATATTGATATAGTTTGGAGTCTCAAAACTTTTACCTCATGCATCTATCACTTTTACGAGAGTACCTTGACATGGAATTCAAATCCCTGACGGGAACGTTGACCTTTGAATACAACTTGGAACGTATTTTGGATGATTTTATTTTGCTGGCACTCTTTGTTGGTAATGACTTTTTGCCTAATCTTCCCAATCTCCACATCAATGAAGGTGCTCTTGGCCTCATGTTCAACATCTACAAGAAAGTACTACCTACCTGCAGCGACTACATACAAAATGGTGGCAACGTGAACATGGCAAATATGCAACTTATTTTGAATGAACTTGCGCAGACTGTGGAAAAGGATGCTTTTGAAGCCGAAATGGTAGATTCTTTGTATCTTGGTGGCAAACAGCAAGCTGATTTTGAAGAAATGCATCGATTGGAAAAGAAAAACAAGAAAAAGAAGGAATTAGGTAAGTAATGGGTGGCAAGTGTTAGTGGGTATTTATATGATTCTAACACATTTATGTTTTCAGTTTTGACCCCTATTCAACGTGATATTTTTGATAAAATTAAGGAATTCGTATTAGCGCATAAGCGTGGCAAAGCTGAAGCACTTCATTTCCCCTCTGATCTTAAACCTGTGGACCGCAAATTTGTTGAAAAGGTGGCGGACGATCTTGGACTGGAATCGGCCATTGAATATTCCAATGAAGACGACACCAAGCATATCTATGTGGAAATCGAAAGTGACGATGATCAAGACGACACTGATGAAGATGAAACTGACGAAGAAGCTCTTGCCGCTCGTGATCGTGTTCTCAACAAGTACGACAATGCATCTGTAGTGGCTGAACTATCCAACGAAGAAATTGAAAAGGAAGAAAAGGACAAGGCTGACCAGCGCTTCAAAGAATGGAGAGCGATGTACTACAAGGTAAATGCACATATATGACACAATATATAAATATGTTCTAACAAATGATTTGTTGTTTATTTATCTCATTATAGGACAAAATGGAGATCGATATCGATAATGAAGAACAAATGGATGGTTTGATTGGTGCTTACATTACTGGAATCCAATGGGTGCTTCATTACTATTATGATGGTGTCGTGTCGTGGGGATGGTTCTACCCTTATCATTATGCTCCCAAAATATCTGATCTAGTCAACGTCACCAAATATCAAGACACCAAGTTTGATCTAGGTCAACCCTTCAAGCCTTATGAACAATTGATGGGTGTTTTGCCAGCATTGAGCAAGAAACTACTTCCTTGGGCTTATCAGGTAAGAAACATTTCTTAATGTGCAGTTATTTAATCAGATGTACTCAATCTTCCTTGCTGTCTCCCTCTTTAATAGGAATTGATGACTGATCCTTCGTCCCCTATTATTGACTTTTACCCTCGTGACTTTGACCTGGATATGAACGGCAAGAAACAAGATTGGGAAGCTGTGATCAAAATTCCATTTATCGATGAAAACCGACTTTTGGAAGCAATGCAACGAAAGGAAGGACAACTTACCAAGGTGGAACGTGATATGGCCCGGTTTGGTGAAAGCTTCAAATTTGTCCATGAAGCTCCTCCTGTGGTTGACGGTGTTGATGACCTTGATTCCAAGAATATCTACAAAAGCCCTTTGCCTCAGGTTTTCCCAGACATTCTTCATTGCAGTGCACGTGAAGTGGTTTATCATTTGCCAACAATCGGTGGTAACATTGCGTTGCGGAAGTCATTATTGGAAGGTGCCAAGTCTGGAAAAGATTCTTTGTCTGGCTTCCCTACTTTGGCGACTATTCCTCATTCAAGTGTACTCAGTTTCCATAATGTTAAGGTATTCCAACAAGACAGCAAGTATGTGTATTCTCAAAAGAAATAAAAAAAAGAAGTGATGTGTGATCAATGTGCTTTACTAACTTTGATTTTTTTTTTTTTTAGGAACGAAACAGTCGTGGTCAATCTTCACAATCGATTCTCCAATATGACAACCGAGGAAATTGCAAAGCTGCTTTTGTACAAACGGGTGTTTGTTAGTAAGTAACCTTTTATCTGACATATACGCGCATACATACAAACTAACCTGCGATTGACTTTGTTTATTATAGACTACCCTTATCTTCAAGAAGCTGTGGTGATTGCAGTGTCGAATGAAACCACCAAATACACACTTAAAATTGCTGGCAAGAAGCGGATTGTACGTGAATTACCTTTGGATGCAGAGGGACAGAAGGATTGGTCTAAACGATCTGGACGTGCGGAATACCTGGCAAGCAAGCGATTTGGTTTGGAAATTGGACCCACCACCACCGCTCTCCATGTGTGCGTTCTTCGTGGCATGAAACGAACAGATGAAGGTGCATTGATCAAAGAGTATGTCAGTCCAGCCCAAGAAGAATTAATCCCAGTGCAAGCGGCTGTGATGAAGGTGGCACACGAAGACCCTCGGTACATTGAACGCAAGGCTCCCCCCGTTACTGTAGGTTATCCTATCAACAGCAAGATTTTCCTTCTCGGCGGTGGTCGTTATGGTACTATGGGAACAATCACTGGTCACTCTCAAAACAACGTGGATATTCAACTCGTGATTCCCGCTTCTCGTGAAATTGCTGAACCTACCTTTGGTGTCGAGGCACATGCTCACCAGGATGAAATCTCTCAATACATGTCGTCGTTCATGTTAGCCGAACGTGTCCAATGCAATGCTCTTACTCTGTCAAAGATTTCGTCCTCTTTACAAATCATGGATCGCAACGGTCAACGGGTCAATGTAGGTCTCAATCTCAAGTTTGAAGGCCGGCAACAAAAGGTCATTGGTTATACTCGGAAAACGGGTGCTGGTCATTGGGAATATTCTGCCAAGGCCGCTGATTTAATCGAGGCGTACGTCAGTACCTTCCCTATGTTTGTCAAACTTGTCCAGGGTGGTAAAAATGGTAAGAAAAAGAGATTCAATATGGTGGGGGGATTTGTTACAAAAAAGAATTGATGACCCTAACCCTTTTCCTCTTTTTTGATATATACAGCAGGATTCAATGGCGAAATGATCAATGCTTCTGATTTGGCGTGGGTAGAAAATGGATCTGCAGAAATCAAACGCATGAAACAATGGTTGAAGGAAAGAGGTGTTGATGATCTACCAAAAGCATCCTTAACAGCTGAGGAATTTGAAGAGGTAAGTGTGTATACATATACATACACATATAAATATATATACTTATTTTACTTATCATTGACTCACATTGTCCTGTCTTACTTTGATTCTTAGCCCGTCATCAAGGCAATGGAAGCTGTCGCAGCACAATACCATGACTATTATGAAAATCTGGACTTCAAACGTGTACTTATTAAGAATACTCCTCGTACTGTTTTGTTACGGCCTGAAGATGCGGAATCCAAGCTCCATGCCCAATTGTTCCAACTTGGTGATCGTGTGACTTACATCTTGGAAAGTGGTTCTGTGCCGATCGATAGCAAGGGTACTGTTGTTGGTGTGCAAGAGAAAGCAGTTGAAATTGTGTTTGATACTCCATTTATGGGTGGCCAAGATCTTGCTGGAAGGTATTGTCAAAACGATTTATATCTATATATGAGTGTATATATCCTTGATGATGTGTATTGACTTCATCACTTTTTTTTTTTTTTTTTTTTTTAAATGTAGATGCTCTGAATATCGTGGCATGATTCTTCCTTTCTATGCTGTGCTTAACATTACTGTGCCCCAACTTATGTTCGAAAATAGTCAAGGCCATCAACAAAGCAGCAACAACAAAGAAAACGTACATAAGCAACAACATCACTACCAAAAACAACCTCGTGGAAACAACCCTGATGGCCAGCAACAAAAGCAACACCGTAACAATGGTGGCGGTGGCCAACAACAACAACAACAGCAACAGCAACAACCTCGACGCATCATGAAAAAACCAAACGGTACCTCTGGATTTAGGGATTAGGATACTTTGTTTTTATATCTGCGCTGATTTTTTTCTTTATATTGTTATTATCACTATTGTTCCCTCACCCTTCCCGCCTCACCTTAGTGTACAGTACATAGTTTTTTTTTAACAAGTATACATATTTTATCTATTACGCACTTATTATTTTTAATGCTCTAGAAATAAAAAATTGTTTATAGGTCTTTGCCCTTGATGTATTTCTAGACAACCAGTTTCTTTTTATCTGACCATAGACGTATTAGCTGATGTTGACCCTCCCCAGCGTCACTGGAACCAACACCACAAGCGACTTGTTACTGTCCTAATGAACTGGATGACTCACAATGGATTGGTGTAAGGTAGTCCTCGCCAAAAAAAAAAAGAGTCGAAAACGGTATGGGTGTGTCCGCCGATGGTGTCTATCTCTGATGCTAACCAATCAATGGTTTTTTTTCCTCGTGTCTGGATCCTCCCTACTCAGTTTTAATAGTAGCTTGCTTTTTACACTGCCGTGAAATCTATCTGGTACTATCCATCGCTGTATTTACGGCTCGTCCTTCCGTTTTCTGCTAGTACATGTTTTTGGTACTGGGAAATCATGATGTAGCTTTTGGTAGTTTTACGGTTGTTATATAGAATAGTCAGTTTATGTGCAGTGTATACTAGTCATCCCACTCCCCTCTCTTTCTCTTTCTCTCTCTCCCCCTTTTTTTTTTTTTTTTTTTAGTTGTTGTTGTTATTGTGTTTTGATTCAATAAAAACCTACATACTGAACATGATATCAATGGGGGGGGGTTAATTTTATTATATGTATGCGTGTATGGTCTTTTTGTTATGCGATGAATAGGGTACCGCATATCATTTTAAGTAACTTAGAATGATTCAGCCAGTCAATAGGCCTCAAGGGTGTATGTGTGTGTGTGTGCCATGTTATACAAAAGCTAGAAAGTTAGTGCAGAATGTTTTATAGCGACCAGTACGCGCATAGTACTGTATATACGACCTAGATTTATTTTATATGACTGGTCGAGAAGGAATATGACTATCTTTGATATTGAAGTGGTTCAAAGACTGTCAAGCAGTTCTTAGAATAGGGTAGATGAAACAAAGGAATCATACGAGGGTAAATCGGCGAGCAAATATTTATCAAGACACTTATAAATACAGCTACACAAGCAACATTGTTCATTTTACAATGGGTCAGAGGATGTTTATTAAAATACATTTTGAATTGACGCGTACTGGTGGATGCTAAAAGTAAAGACGGGATTCTTTTTTTATATAAAAGAAAAATAATGATGAGAAACACTAATGGGAGGTGTAAAGGGTAGTCAACACTAATCTAAAGGGACAATACTATACTGCACAAGACATGCGATATATATATATATATACATATATCTATAGGTGAGCATCTGTCAACACCAATCAACACGGGGATGGGGAAAATGATATTAGAAAAGGAATCTATTTGCACGACATGGGAGAGACTAATAGGATATTTTTTATTGAGATGAGTAAAAGAAACATATTTTATTTAGATGTAGATACAAACTATGGAGAAACTAACGCTAAACTAAGCTAATCAAAAAAAACAACTAATGGTGATCCTAAATCCTGTATCCCAAATGAAAGGGGTTCCCCATGCATCTCGTAATCTCTATTCTGAAAACCCTTCTAAACTAGACCTGACACTAATCTAAGTCCATCATAACCCCAAAGAAGTTCCATTGGTGAAGAAAAAGAAGGAATAAAAAAGAAAAGGAAAAGAAAGAGGAAGGGCCCCAAAAAATTGGGAGCATGTAAATAAAAAATCCACGTGGGCGGGTTTTGAAATAGTTTTGGGGTCGTTCTGAGGTTTTTTTTTTTTGTTTTTTTTATATCACCCCACTTTTTTTTATTTTTTTATTTTTTTTTACAACAATCTCAGCATGGCGGATCTCTTCTCAAAACAGTAACCACCATCATTCAATTTTGACAGCATGGTTGTTCTCTTGTCATGATACCTTTGCCGCCGTGATTATGGAAAAACTTATCCTAGTTTAGCTCACCTCCTCCCCTTTACTGTAGAAGAATTTATCAGTCCCTGTAGAATACATCGCTTGCCGTTTTTACTTGGTAGTTTAGTTGTAATAGTTTATATCCACAACTGAATAAAGTATCCCTTGCCATTAGTCTCTCATAAATTTTATCTTCCTCGTTGAATGGGTATATCCTCACTGTAGTACGCGCGTGCAAAAAAAAAAAAAAAAAAAAAAAAAAAACCAAAATAAAAAACAACATTAACAACAAAACAACAAAGGTTAGATAAGTATGAGGTTTGCTCATAAAAACGATGAAATATCATTTTTTGTCGTGTATATGCAGTAGCGGTACGTACAGAATATGTCCTCCAATCAGGCTCAGCAGATTTTGACAAGAATTCCTCGTATTCTATTGTTTTCCATAAAAAAAAAAAAGAGATGCTAATAAAAAAAAAAAATGATGAGACAAACGCCTGTTCCCCCCTTTTTTTCCCCTTCTTCCCCAGATTAGACCAGATCAAACACAATTATAGAAAGTAATGCATAATGATAATAACATCCACCCACTATCCAATATCCTAATCCAGCATGATTTTAATCTACTACATAAATATGAGGTAACACTAACGCAGTCCATTTCCCGCATTTCAATCAACCCAATGGGCTTTAGTCATCATGATAAACAAAAAATATAGTTTATTGTGGTTTGTATAAGGTAAGGTATAAAAAAAAATACATAAAAAGATGACGATAAATAAGAATACTAATAATAAGAATACTAATAATAATAATGTGATAAAAAAAAAGAAACTATACAATAAGAGGGACGGATGGAGGATAAATACTATGTGTGTGTGTGTGTATGTATGGTAAGGGGAAAGAGGAAAAAAAAAAGAGACGAAGTAGTCTATTGAGTGGAGATCGGAGCATCATGATCCAAAGTCGTTGGTGGTACCGTTCGAATAGATTTCCATCGTCGTACTGGTGTTTTTTGATTCGCCATGGGCATCGAGTGTTGCCGCTCCCGCCGAATGATGCCTGATGTACTATTCGATCGATCTAACCACGCTGGCTTACTGAAGGTAGCACTACTGCTACTACTAGTACTGTTGTTGCTGTTTGCTAAATAAAATGTCGATGATGATAATGGTGGCGGCGGTGGTGGTATTGTTTCAGACGATGACGTTGATTTCGAATTTTTACTGGGTAATGTTTTGTTCCTTCGAATCCCTTTTGATAATGATGATGATGATGATGATGTGACTGGTGCAGCCGAGAATGGATGTGGGAGTTGACTTACTTGAACCATTGATTTTGATGATGTGGGGTTGGCGTAGAATGAAGGTGAAGATGAGGATGAGGGAGAAGAGGAAGATGCAGTGGGTAATGGCAGGGAGGTCATTGACTTTGTATCGAGAAAAGCAGGTCGTGACAATGATGACGGATGTGTTCCAGAGTATAAAGGATGAATATCGCTGTCCGTAAAAGGCATATCGGCTGGTAAAGATAAAGAGTGTTGCATGGGAGGGGCTTGGAGTGGAGGCCGAACTATACAATCTAATAAGCACAGAAGTATCGATCAAAGTAAGTAAAACGTTTGGAAATGTTGAAATCATGACGGTACCTGATTTGACATATGGGATTCTTGAACGTGGCATAGAAAACTTGTCTTGATGTTCAATGAGGTATTCCACTACTAGTTGAGATTCTTTGTAACCCAGCGGATTTAATGCATCGTCGGGATGTGATAAAATACCCTAATAAAAATAGAAAACCATGATCAATATGCGCAGTTCAACAAAATAAGCTTCCTCTAGTACTTACAGGAGCAAACACCGAGGCCAATGAAGAAATGTCCATGCGAGTGAGATGTTTGGTCATTGAGAAAAGGCTGAGCAAATCTAACAAATAAAGCAAGAGGAATTGATTCACCAATGGTATTTGATCAATAAGGTTTTGAAAGGCTTGAATTTTTGCATCGGTCGAATCGAAATCAGTTTCTATAATAATACATATAAAAATAGTCCCAGTCAGTCAGTCAGTTAGTCAATTGGCTATCCCCACAATAAATTTATCTTTTACAGAAAAGTGACTTTACCCAAAGTGGACCTGAAGAGTTGATAATGGTTCAATGGAATCACTGGTTCAGGTAAATGATTTAAAAATCGTCTCATCACATTCGCCACATCATGGACATTGTAATCATCCCAAACTAAATAAACCCCATACTGTGTATCTGGTGTATCAAAAAGTGCTTGGAGCTGACCAATCCGTTTCGAGCTACCCGAAAGTCGAAAAATGCCTTCGATTTCTAAACCTAGATGTAAGAGGGGGGGGATCAGTCCAGTGAGTCCATTTGTCAACATAACATAACGTTGCAGTTTCTTCTTACCTTCTTCTTTCAAATAGGAGCCACATTTTGCAATGATAGTAGGAATAATAGCCATACATGGGGTGTTGGTAACGGTGTCATGATAAGTGATAGTGGAGTAAGCATATTGTATTGACTGTAATAAGGGCAATCCAAAGACACTTTTATCTATGATATGATAAACCACGCAAAAGTTACTTTCAGCTTTTCACTTTTATTATGTATTTATATATTGTTTTTCGTTACCTGCTGCTGTTGACAATTTTGAATCTTGTTTTGTGTTTGCTACCACCTTTTTCCACCATGCCTTCACCATGGCCTTTTGAGACGTCGTTAAGCCACTAGGGTTTGTGGACTGACTGCTGCTGTTTTCCTCCATTAGTTTTGTATTTTATGTATATGTATATAAATATTTATGTATGATGAAGAAAGTAGAGAGGGTCAAATATTGGTGATGATGTTTTTTTTTTGTGGGAAGAAGACAAAAAGAGAGACAGAATAGAAAAATCAATAATATATGTAAATATAAGCTTTTTGTTTAAACGCCGCTCATCATTGGGGCGGATATACGAAATGTGAAATCTAGACCCATCCTGGGTATGAAAATTTCTGCATTAAATAGGAAAATCAACCAACGCATATATTTATTAAAATAATTTTTCTGATTTTTAAAAAGAGGGGGGCGAGCTTTGTACAAAGGATGATGTATACAGTAATAATAGAAGTAGAAACTGTATACACAAGAAGATGTGAGTGTATACATGATGAAATGGGAAACCAGACATAATCAACCTTGTTGTCGTTATCCCAATTAAGAAGAACGTGGAGCAGACCTCGTTTCGTTGGTGTGACAATATTGATTCTCTGGTACCCGATGGAGCTGAGCTTGAGTATACTGTAAAAGCTGTCGGGAATATTCATACTGAGCCATCTTTAGCAGTTGATCCCTTCTTGTGAGATTTTTGTTGATCCACTGGGCCTTTTGGATGCCACGACGGTTCATAACATTAGTATTAGTGTTAGTATTGGCACTGCTAGCACCAACCATAGTACCAGGTGCAGTAGATTTGTTGTTACGAGGTGAATGGATGCTGGACGGTGGTGTGCTAATATAGAGCATGACTGGAGATAGTATATGTATTTGTACAAATGAACTTCTTTGTGAGCTCAAGAGAAATGGAATAAAAGTGTTAAAAAGGAAAATGAGAGGAGGTCTTATATATATAACCCATTGGAATGAAAAATAAGGGGACGACGGATCAGACTATGATGTCATGAACCAACCCTGTTATTTGGGTTGCAAACCAATATAAAATACAATCCAATCATCCCCCCTTTTTTTCATGAACGACATGCTTGTTGCTTGCTAGCTTCGCACTAAAAAAAAAAAAAAAAAAAAAAAAACTCACCCCGCGGCCACAGTCAAAACGGCTGTTATGGGAGGTGCTACATACCGGTGTTTAAAGTTTATCATGCTGAATCCTTTTTTTTTTTTTTTTTTTTTTTTTTTTTGCTTTTTTAAACCTTTTGTATTACGATTTATTTACATTTCCCTCCTTATTGACTACAGCCTATATGTATATATACAGCTACTCTATCTTGTGACTAGTTCCTGTCGGTGCTGAATTGTTTTTTATTTATTTTATGGTGACTAGTTGTAATGCTTGGCCCATTTGGGATCCGTTGCTTGATCGAGGGCGATATGTCCCTAGTACGGTAAGACAAAACAGCAATACATATCTATTTTCCATACTCACTATCGGTACTTATATTCTTAGTCACTGACTTGCATATATCAACCAACTTCAATATCATTGAATGTCAGTTGTTGTAGATTGGGGGAGCGGAATGTGAGGTACAATCTCAACAGTAGTGTATGAATCATGGTTTAACGTTGATGCTATTCTTCTTGAATATCATGCTATAGGATACTGGTTATGAACTAATACGTATTTGGAACGCGTATATTTGATGATCAAATGAAATATATGATGGCGGCCTTACAAGAACACACACTCACAAGTCTCGATACATCACGACTATATCACAACACAGCAAATATGGAATTTAATGGTATATCAAACTTGGGTAAGGCTTATTATTGGTAGCATATGAAAAAAGATGGCTCATGAGTTCTGTTTTTAATATAGTACACTAAGAAACTCACATCAGCCTTTGTATTAATGCGAGCAGCACGCGTTTTATCGTCATCATCGCATACTGACATGTCAAGAAAATTCATTAAGGATAACATGACTCGATATTTTTTTTTTTGATCTTGACATTGGTGACCTGACTTACATCATGCGGCTTTCATGTCAAACTGTCTTTTTATCTGTCACCCTGTATCCATCTCCTGGTGAACTTGAAACAAAATGACTTTACAAGGGGACCTCAAATGACAACTGCATCATCATCATCATCAACATTATCAGCGGCAGCAACACAGCACTTGGGCCATTTGCAATTGTATAGTACAATCCATTGTGGTGACCATCAATTCACATATGCTCAATACAAATTATATCTCCTCTACTACAAGGTAAGCATGCAAATGTGTCTATTATTATATGATTTGTAAAACCATTATATCATTGATCCTTTTCGTTTTTTTTTTTTCATCTCTGAGCAGGTCACATATCGTTCGTTATCTGGCATTCCAATCTGCAGTGACCCTCGGCAAATGAGATGTTGGTGAAACGAAGGAACAACTCCAACGGGTCTAGGACTAGTGTCAAAAAATTGACACTAACTCCCCCCTTCAAAAATATTGAATTCCAGTATGGTGGTGGTCATCATTGACGTAGTTTTGTTAGGATTTTGGTTTTAGATTTATAGCACATGATACCTTTTTTTTTGTTTATCTTATGACTTTATGGCCTGTGGCCTATATGAAATAAAGAAATTTGTTTATCATCATCATCATCATCATCATTGTTATTATTATAGTTTAAATTAGAGGTGATTGCTGGTGATCAAAGCCAAACAAGGGTTGTGTGAATGGATGACACTAGCGTGGTTTTAGTCCATGTAGCTTAAATGTTTTGAACTGGCGACAACGTGTGTGGTGTCAATGTGGGCAATTGGGGGGAGCGAAATTTAATGATGCTGATGATGTAGGCTTATACAATTTTTCATCATCTGGTTGGTAACACTACTTGCAATTAATGTTGAATTGCTACTTGCGGTATATGGCATTTTTTATTGTCAACTTTTCCCATGAACTCAAAAAAAAAAAAATAGCACACATACAGTCATGATTGATGCCCTGTTGAATTATTTTCTACCCAATGAGCGGTATTTGAAAATACCATTCAGTCTGCATGAATTTGACTCCTTATTCTATTCTTTTTTAAAGGGTAGTAGCAGTAATAATGACTTTTCTGAATCGACTAATAAGTGGTACAATTGAATCGTCAAAGTTTTACTCAGAATAGAATTAAACATAATTATAAAGAGAATCAAATATTATACTAAATGAAAGAAAGAGATCTACCGTTTTTATACTTGGTCTTGGAAATGGGGTTTTTTTGCCTCCTTAAAAAAAGGGTATCAAATAAAATAAGATAAAAAGCACCTCCCATCCACTCTCCCCCCTCCCTTTTCAAAACACTCCTTAATTTTTTTTCTAAATCAATGAGTCAAATTGATTTTTTTTTCTTCTTCCCTTCTTTTTTTTTCCCTTTTCTTGTTGCTCCTTGAATCTATTCTCTGTACCGATATATTCTATTCATCATCATCATCATGGGCTGTTGTCAATCGAACGAAGTGCACGATGGAAAAGCTAGAAATGAAGAAATTGAAAACCAAATTAAACGGGATGAAATTAATATGCGCAATGAAGTGAAAATGTTACTATTAGGTATAGTCCTCTTTGAAAAAAAAAAAAATTGAGGGCGGGATTTTGCACAGTAAAATGATGTCGGTATTTTTTGACATGTTTATTTTATATCATAGGTGCTGGCGAAAGTGGCAAGAGCACGTAAAATATTTAATTTATCGGATGGAGTCAAAAAATAGATATCACAAACTCATATTCGGTTTTTGGTTTGTTTCATAGACTACTCAAACAACTGAAACTACTTCATGATGGTGGATATTCTAGTGATGAACGGGAGGCGTTTAAGGAAATTATCTTTTCGAATACGATCCAATCCATGCGGGCCATCTTGGAAGCCATGGACAATATGGGGGTGGGATTTGCAGACTCAAAAACTACTATGGAACAACAAGCAGCGATTATTTTGGATTTACCTACGCAAATAGAACGGGAATTCTTGCCAGCCGAAGTCACACAAGCTATTCGATCTTTATGGAGTGATCAAAATTTGTTGAGTGTATTTAGTCGAAGCAGAGAATATCAATTAAATGATTCTGCCAAATAGTAAGTGAGAGGGTTAAAGAGCGGAATTATAAAATTATACTAAAAACTTTTTTTTTTTTTTTTTTTTTTTTTTTTGACAGCTACTTTGAATCGATTGATCGTATTGGTGATTCCAATTATGTACCTACCGATCAAGATGTTTTAAGATCTCGAGTGAAAACAACTGGAATTACAGAAACTACCTTTGTGATTGATGATTTGACTTATCGAATGTTTGACGTGGGCGGTCAGCGTTCAGAACGAAAAAAATGGATCCATTGTTTTGAAAATGTCAGTGCTATTATTTTCTTGGTGGCGATATCAGAATACGATCAAGTGTTGATAGAAGATGAAACAGTGGTATAAAAAAAACAACAACAATACCATTATGGAGTCCTTTTGCTAACATTTATTTAATATGATAGAATCGAATGCAAGAAGCACTGACCTTATTTGACTCTATTTGTAATTCTCGATGGTTTTTGAAAACGTCCATCATCTTGTTTTTAAACAAGATTGATATATTCAAAGACAAGTTACTCAAAGAACCGCTCAGTGACACTTTCCCTGATTTTGCTGGTAAGTACCATATACTTGAGACAAGAATCAAGGTTATTTATCTCTATTTATATATATAGGCCCTGACACGTATGATGTTGCTAGTGATTACATTTTGAATCGATTTGTATCCCTGAACCAATCTGACTCGAAGCAAATCTATACCCATTTCACGTGTGCGACAGATACATTACAAATCAAGTTTGTGATGGAAGCTGTTAATGATATTATTATTCAAAACAATCTGAGAGACATTGGCTTATTGTAGTAGTACCTAGTAGTAGACAAAACTAAAAAATAAAATATCCTTTTACATGTTAACTGGTCTTCCATCTGTCAAAAATAATCATAATCATATATTGAAAGCCCGCCCTCAAATAAAGTGACTTGAGCTGAAGGGCTGGCTCTTGTGTTTTTTTTTTTTTTTTTTTTTCTTTTTTTTTTTTTCTTGCTTCACCTTTTTATTTTTTATACAATGACTTTATTTCAACGTTTAAACTTACGTCCTTTACCATCAGCGATCTCTACTACCCGACTATTCTCCACCACCCGATCTGTTCCATCCACTAATGCCGCTACCACCACAACAACCAAATCAGCACCCACTGGTGGTTTATACCAGTTTTTTGAAAACGGAGAAGCATTACCTAAACGCAACTGGACAGGTAAACACAACATGATCCTTCTGTATTTATGTATATTTTCTAACGATATGATGAACCTCTCTTTACAGGTCGAGCATGGAAGGCAAGTGAACTTCGTTTGAAATCGTTTGATGATCTCCATAAGCTTTGGTATGTTTTGTTGAAGGAACGCAACTTACTCGCCACACAACGTGAAGAAGCCAAACGGTTAAAAGTACATAGACTAGTATGGACTAACGCTGGCCGTGTCAAAAAGGTAACAAGGTGTTGTTGTGGATGGATGTGTAGGCAGGGAAGCGTATACTGACTGTGTCCCTTCCGTTCTCCACTTTTTTCTTTATTTTTAGTGTCAACAATCCATGGCTCGCATCAAGTTTGTACTGAATGAAAGACAACGTGCTTATGAAACTGCCTTGGAACAAAAGTAGTAACAGTAGCAGTAGCTTAGATACAATAGAACCCTTCATTATCATCCCACATTTTCTTTTACCTAGTCTCCCATCATGTTTATTACGATTCATATATACTCCTCAAATAAAAAATTCTTGGTCCCCTTGTTGTATACTACTACTATGGACTTGATGCATGTCTCTTTTTTATTTTTTTTCTGCAGTGCCCAATTTTCCAAATGAAAAGCGCAATTGAAATACCGCTTTTTTTTTCTTTTTTCTTTCCGTTTATTCCATAAAAATAGATGATGACCTCACTTGTATTGTGGTTATCATGTTTACTACTATTACTTTATTCCACACACACAACCGCCATATCCGATGAAGGCTCTTTATTACATCAAATGGTAGGAGAAGCAAGTAACTCATCTTTGCTTTGGGGAACGTATAGACCTAATCTTTACTTTGGAACGCGACCTCGACTCCCTGAATCCCTTATGACTGGCTTAATGTGGTTTGACGGAAGCCACTTTCAAGGTTTCCAACGTAAGTATAATGTATATATTTGGTCAAAAGGAATGGACACGCGCACACAGAACAACTCACCCAGGTTTCTCCTCCTCTTTTTTTTTATATGTCTCTTGATTAGGACTTCGACATTCATGTGAACAAGGTGATGGCTTGACAGGCTATGGTTACCATAAGCACAATGGAAGAAACTTTGCCAAACAAAAACTGAACGATGGACCAAGCAATATTGAAATTACTACTGAATTTATTAAGGTGCCTGGCGGCGATCATGGTAAGTAACAGCAAAAAGTGCATTCGTATCTATCTTGGTCATATAGTTACAAAGCCTCTTCCTCTTTCTTTCAATAGGTGGTGACTGGGCTGTGCGTATTCATGGACGACCTATACAACCTCAAGGTAAAACAAAACAAAAAAAAAAAGGCTCTCGTGTATATAGATAATAATAGCATGTTTGTTGGACCATGAACTTTTTCATCTACTAGTTCCATCCACAACCAGTGCGCTTTTTTATTTCGGTCTTGAAGGTGCCGGTAGCATGGATATTGTCAGCAAAATCTCACCAAAGGTAATATATATATATATATCAATACGGAGTTTGACTTGTCAGGTCTAATCAAATGATGTTTCTTCTGTCTTTATCACTTTCAGGGACTCTCCTCACCGGTACAATTGGAAGGTGACACTCCAGATTTGGGTGATTTTGAAATCGAAATCGTGGATCGCGCGTCAAATGGGCATCCTACAGATGGCATCAACCAAGACTTGGAAAAAACACAATGGATTGGTCTCAAAGTCCCCGAAGGAAACGTGTGGAGGGCAAAAGGTAAAAAGACAAACAAACAATGCTTCTTTTATGTATGGGAAAATGCTCCATTTTTTGATCGTTTTAACCAACCTGTGCTTGCATGTGATAGAAATCATATCTGAACAGCTTTTGACTTCTGGTCGATCCAAAGTACAACAAGGAGCGGAACAAGATCTCTTCTCTCGTCCTCATGCTTATTTCACTCTGGGAAACCAACTCGTTGAAGAAGAAGGTGAAGTTGCCAATTTTTACGCCTTTCAAAAAGTATTCCGTGGTGAATTCGAGGTAAGGAAAAAATATTATACATTCGGGTTGTTATGGCTTTTTTTTTTTAACAAAAAAATATATATATATCTATTTCTTAATAGTTTGATGTCATTTATCGGTCTCAAGATTCGCACAATCAATTATCAAGTATGTTTGAAAAAAAAGGTACATATTGGCATCAAATACTTATCCCATCGCCCCCCTCTTTTTTTTTATTCTCTAAACCAAACAGGCAAAACTCTTGACCAAGAGTTGGACGAAAAGGAATATGACTTTGATGCTCAATTTGAACAAAAATTCCAATTGCGTGAAAAAGGATTTTCTGCAGAACAAGTCGCCTTTGGTCAATTCCTACTCAGCAATCTCTTGGGTGGTGTTGGTTACTTTTACGGTTCGGCTGTGGTGGATCGCTCGCACTCTCCAATGCAGGACGAAGAAAGTTTTGCTGGTGAAACTACTCGACCTCAATTTACCTCTCCACAATCATTATTCTCTGCATCTCCCAGTCGACCCTTTTTCCCTCGTGGATTTTACTGGTAATTTTGAATATATATATATTATACTCAATTGGGATAAAAATTTACTAATGACCTTTGATACTAGGGATGAAGGCTTCCATCAACTATTGATAGGAAACTGGGACAATGACCTTAGGTAAATGGACCCCCGCCCCAAAAGAAATAATGATATTACCAACTTGTAATTGATGTTTTGTATTAAAAATACATTTTTTCTATCTCCATGTATGTTAGTCTTGACATTATCAAGTCCTGGGTATCTTCTATTGATGAAAATGGCTGGGTAGCTCGCGAACAAATTCTCGGTGATGAAGCTCGAAGCAAAGTGCCTACCGAATTCCAAACACAATTCCCTCATTACGCCAATCCTCCGACACTGTATCTTGCCATTAAAAGGTATGTCGACCGTTTGAAGCAACACAAGCTGACTGGATCGATGGGAACAGGGAGAAGCCGCACCATGTCATCGTCAGCCTTTGATGATGCCCATCTCCCGAACATTCACTTGGAACATCAAGGTCTTGGTTTGGACTGGCTCCGCTCGGTGTATCCTAGTCTTCGACGTAACTGGCAATGGTTCCGACAAACCCAACGTGGGCATCTGAACAGCTTTGGCCGGTCTCCTCCCAACAATGAAGAAGCCTATCGATGGCGTGGACGTACCCCTGATCACACCCTGACCTCTGGCTTGGATGATTACCCACGCGGCGAACCTCCCAACGTTGGTGAATTACATGTGGATCTGTTCTCTTGGATGACGTTTGCCACTCAACTGCTCAAGGATATTGCTACTGACATTGACGACGATGGTGATCTGCAGCAGGATATCGACGAATACAAGTTGGTGGAACAAAATCTGTTGGATAATTTGGATGCATTACATTGGAGCGAGGCTGACCAGGCTTATTGTGATCAATCCGCCGATGCTGAAGGTAAAACAATCATATTGGGTTCTCATTTGATGTTGATGTGTTTGTGTGTTTTAATGAACTGACTTTTTTTTTTCTTCTTCTTCTTTTTATTCATAGGTCAAACGTCCTTTGTTTGTCATAAGGGATATATCACATTATTCCCCATGGTACTTGGCTTATTGGATCCCGCGTCACCTAAACTTGGCGCCGTTTTGGATATGATTGAAAATGAAGATGAGTTATGGTCTCCTTACGGTTTACGATCTTTATCTGCGTCCGACCCTTATTACAAGACTGGTGAAGTTTACTGGCGTGGTCCTATCTGGATGAATCTCAATTATTTGACCTTGCAAAGTCTGCATAATGTAAGTGTGTTTCATTTTTTTTTTTTTTCCCAAGGGGACGAGGGGCAAGAGATTGATGATATTTTGTTTTTCTTATTATGATTATTTAGAACTATATGAACCGACCTGGACCTTACCAAGAACGAAGCAAGGTCATTTATACCAAATTGCGGGATAATTTGATTTCTACGGTATTCAAGGTAAATAAATAGAATCAACATGGCCAGACAGAATCGATGACTTTTTTTTATATAACACGTCTTCTCTTTTTTTTTTTTTTTTTTTAAATAGGATTATCAAAAGACTGGCTATGTTTGGGAACAATACTCGGACGACACTGGCGAAGGATTGCGTAGTCATCCATTTACAGGCTGGACCAGTCTTATTTTGCTGATGATGGCTGAAATCTATTAGATCTTTTACAATAGTTATTAGTATTTTTAGTTATATAGTTTTGTTACTATAACTGATGTTGATGATCTCCCATCCTCCTCCCCTCCTATTTTTTTTTTTTTTTTTTTTGAAAATCAAATAAACGTTCGATACACCCTACTGGGACTTTTTTGAAAATCAAAGAAAATATAATCCATCAATGATGTAGTAGTGTTCATAAAGCGAAAGCAGAGTCTTCTTTTTTGTGGTTGCCGCCACGCTGTCCATGTGTGTCTGTGGGAATTGAGTCTGGGGTAGAATCACGGATGGATTGGAGTGACGTAGGTAAAGCGATGCATTGGGTGTCGGGAAAAATATTTTTTTGTTGGTTTTCACTTGTGATAGGGAAGGGATTGGAACGATGTGCTTGATACGTATCGATGACAGTGATTTGCAGGTTTGTGACCAAGTGAATAGGTGACATTTTATTGGCAGTTGGGTTGGCATGATAATAGAAATCCAGCTCTTTAGTGCTTTTTCAGACAAAAAAAAAGTGCATTTTGTTGGGGGAGGGCATTTCGGTGGCGTGACCCTTCGAGAGGGGGAGAGAAGGGATCCGCCCTACATTGCTCGGCATGTGGCTTCGTCCCAAGGTAACCGGACTCAACGAAAATCACTCACTATCATTTGAAAAGAACTTGTAACATTTTGTGGTTATAGATTCCTCCCACAACAATCACACGCGAATGACTCCATTGCAGTTTGTAGGTATAATCGATGTGTTCATCCCTTCTTTTCTTATTGGCCGTTTCTTAAAAATTCACAACCCCAATCTCACAGAGACCGCCACAATAAAAAACCAGCGTTTCATATCCCGCCCACGTGAATTTTGTTTTCGCCCATTTTTATTTTCTCGGCCTTTCTTTTTCTTTCTTTTTTTCTTTTTTCTTCACAATTCTTCACAATTGTAACCTTTTGGGGTTTTGATGGACTTAGATTAGCGTCAGGACTAGTTTAGAAGGGTGTCCAGATCAGGGATTACAGCATGCATGGGGAAACCCTTACATTTTGGATCTAGGATTTAAGGGCACCATTAGTTAGTTGGCTTTTGGGCGCCTTCAATTGCTTAACTTAGTTTTAGTTTGTCATAGTATGTATCAACATCTCAACATCTCAATAAAATGTGTCCCCCTTTTTTTTTTGACAGGCTTCAATAAAAAATGTTCCCATAGTCTCTCTCATTCTTGTACAGTACAATAGATCTTTTTTTTTTTTTTTTTTTTTTTTTTTACTCCCCCTATCCTTTTTGATCAGTGTAGACTGTTGTTGCGCTTCAATAACAAATGCCCCTCCAGACTTATTACACCTTGTAGAGTATACTAGGTTACGTTTTGCGATAGCGTTTTTAGATTCGAGATGACTATTGCTCCGAACACCCATTAGTCTCCATGTTAGTCTCTCATATACTTCGTCCATTAGATCCTTCCATTAGATCTCGCATGACAATGAACCTCTCGCCTTTAGTTTAGTACCTATTAATATACCTCAATAAAACATCTCTTTTTATTAATTAACCATCCTATGACCCTTAAGATATTGAGAAATGCTGTTATTACTGATCTTTTGTTTAAGTGCCTTATCGAGCACCTGGTTCAAGTTCACGCACCTTGTCCATCTTTGCTCACTCTCCCTTCTCTCAAAACTCAAACTACTGGTCTACAGTCCTGAATAATTTAATATACAATGTAGGCATAATATTGCTCTGCCAATCAATACTAATGAACCTGGGCCATGTCACTAGTGTAATCTTCGCTATAAAATACTATAGTCTTCTCTTTGACTAGACGTATTGTATACATCCGTTCATTATTTTTATTACTATGTGACACAATAATGAGAATTAATCCTCCCATAAAACCACAAAACGAAAACCACTGAAAATCCGAGGAGATGTCCATTTAACTTAGTGAGGAATGACTTAAAATATCAATACCCACACTGCATTTCTCACCGTCCGCATACACACGCAGAAAAAACTGCCCGTCGAGGTGTCACCCACGAAAGTGTGAAATATAAGGTCAATCAAATGTTTTATTTTGAAATTTCAATCCTGTGCATACTATATTTATTAACTAACTAAGGTGTAAAGGAGGAGATGGTGTATTTATGCATCATACTAATAATACTAAGCATGGCTAACTAAGAAGATGGAAAAGTGAGACACATCTATCAACAAAAGCAATTCTATAACCTAAGACCGTCCCCCCGCTAAAAAAGAAAAAAAAAGGTCATATACTATTTAGTATACAATTTTTCATCTACACTGTTTTATTTTCTAAAATACTATATACAAAGATATCAAAGACAGTAGGAAAAAAGACATGTCTATATGAATAGAAGGGGTGTAAATAAAAAATACTAAATCTACATATGAATTGTATGTCTATAAATATGGGCGGATGAGTGGGAAATGGTGGAGAGGGGAGGAGTTGATGGATATGACTATGGCGAGATGAACGAAGAGGGAAGGCGGAGAAGTGGAGGAGAAGATCTTGGTATTCAGACCAGTAAAACTTATTCACTGCCCATCAGTTGACGATGATGGTGATGATGTAGATGATGAGCTTATGTTGATGTCGTTGAGGGTGTTTCAAGATTTCTGGGTGGTGATTCTGTGGATTTGTCGTCGTCGGCGTTGTCGCTATTGTCGTCGTCGTTATTATTTTTTCGATATTCGCTCCGTTTTAACTTGAACCGCTGTAAAAATTTTGGTGATTCGTCGGATTGAGGTAAGAAGACAGTGGCCTGGTTGTATCGTACGCGTCTAAATTCATTCCGTATGGTGTCATTGGGTATCGATTTCATATCTTCCAACTTGTAGCAAACATCCCACACATCCGATTCATTGTTCACTGACACAGGTCCTTCGATTTTCTTGCCATTGAGAAAGGAGGTTGTATGAAGGTGATACATGGTCACTTGATCGCACAGGGGGTCATAAGCAGGATCGTCGATCTTAATATCAGCTATCGTGGGAAGGTCACCCTGGTCCTTGTCATCACTATCATCATTCATGCGTTTTTCTTGTTCGTCACTGACCGGCTCGATAAATACCCGCATTCGATTAGAAACTGGTTGAGAAGCATCAAATGTCATTCGAAGGGTCTGATGAAATAAAGAAGATCAGCTATCAATAGGGATACTCCTTATCATAGTCTTACTTTTTTTCTTTACCTGTTTTGGGTATTGAGTTGTGGCTTTATCAAAAATAGTTTGCATCAAGTTCAAACTGTGCTGGAAAACTTCATCTCCCATTTTGCTTGTTCCAAATAGCCTAGCATCCATTTCGCTTCTTTTGATATATTGGAAACCAAAAATATTTTCTGTGTTGTGATATGCGACCATGATCCCATCCATGTGTCCTATGCGTACCTGGAAACTAGAAATAAGAAAAGTTTGAAATTCAGGAACATTGACTTCATCATCATTATCAAACTCCGATTTACCTGTATTTCAAAAAGGCAGATCGCATCATATCATAGTATTCCCGTTCAAAAGAGTAATGCAGACCATGATGTTGTTCCAGTTTGTAATTGAGATAGTCCTATAAATATGCATATATGAGCATTCATTGGAATTACAATAAAACCTACTTTCCCATGTAATTTACCTGATAATGTGGAATATCCAAACGAATTGGCATGGTAGCGCGTGTTTTTAAATCAAATGTGCGTCGCGGAAGGCTTTGATGATAACAATCCAGTTGTGATCGTAAAAAGAGACTGCCCAGTCGACCATACGCATAAGCTTCAGGGGCGTTCCGTTCCTCTTCCGTCACCATCGACGAGTTTTTCTTGAGATATCGTTCATATTCTTTGGGTTCCATTGTCAATACTTTTTCCATCGATTTTCCCTAAACAACAATAATAATATATTAGCCTTCATCGTATGTGCATGTTGATTTTCCCTGTGCCCCTGCTTTTTACTAACCAAGTTCGACAAAATGGTATCTTTCGTATCAAAAGACTTATCTACATCCACGCCATAAATTCCATCCTTCCACCGTAAAAGAATCGTTTTGGGTACCCTACTTCCACGTGTATGATTTTTTGACTACATATATAATGCATGAAAAAATATTTAGATTATGGATTCCAGCATTGTACTTTTGTTTCAACTTACTTGATTTGCAAAACCACGAGACAAGAAAGAAATATCCACCGGTCGATAATTAGAAATTTTGAAGTATAGATGTGAAAGGATACCAGAGAGCGAAGAAGTAGATCCAACATATCGCGCCTTTTGATCTTTAGCCATTTGAATCAAGTTCTACAACGAAATAAAGGCTTATATAAAGATCGATATTCCTTGTCTGTTGTATACATATGATATTCGGTATTTACCTTGTCTTTGGAAGAAGTGATATAAGGTTGTATAGCTTCATAATCGAAATCTTCAGGTTGAGTGATGTTTTCCAAATAAGGTGTGAAGCGGTGTCTTTTCGATGTCAAATCCTTGAGCGGATGTACACCTGGTCTACATTGCATAAGTACATGTCAGTTAAAAGGTTTTTATATGTATGTAGCCGTAAGTAAGTACTTACTTGAATAGTGTTCGGTCTAAGCCATGAGCCAATGTAGCCACAGGAATCGTCGTTTCCGGATAAACACCTACAACATTATAGTGACAATATTAGGTGAGTATTACTGTAGCCTTCCCTTAACCCCCTTGACCCCCACAAAAAAAAAAAAAAAAAAAAAAAAAAAACTGACTAGCTTACGTTCATATTTTGAGACGGTCTCCAATTCGGTCCAAGTATCATCTAAATCCATTTTTGTTTCATCTGCAGTTGTCACACTGGTTGAAGTACCTTGTTTAAAGTTGCTGGTATGACTAGGTTTGACAGGGGATGAAGTTGCCATATGTTTGCCTACCCTTTGTTGTAACGTTCGTAGCAAGTGCCGCTTCTGGGACCGTCCTTTTCTTTTGCTTTTCTTTGTGAGCTTTCCAGGAGATGAAGATGAAACTATGGGAGCAACAGCAATAGCAGACTCGCCGTTTGTTCCTTTGTCGTTACTGCTGCTATTATTGGTGACATTAGGTTTTATTTGATGAATGATCTCGGAAGTCAATGGCCGTTGACACCTTAGTGGCTGTGTAGAGGAGAGTAGCGGTTTGAAGAGCCGTATCCTTGATCGTATTGCCCACATTGTTGTATTGAAAAAGTGGACAATGATTAGATGCAAAAAAGGGAAGGAAAATAAAAATAAGAAATGCATTGAAAAAAAGAGTGGCTTTTTGAATCCCAAATGACTGCGATCACAAGGCAGGCCTGGCACTTTTTTGGGAATTTCAAAGGTCGAATATTTTTTTTTTCTTTTCGTTTTGCAGTTCACCAATATGAATAAAACTACCACCTCGACTTTACACTCTTTACGGACCCATACACACTTTACTTTAAAGAGGTTTGCTTCAACACAATCAAGTCCTGCTAGGCCAGAACGGTTCCTTCAAACCGTTGTGCTTAGCAACGGTGCCACCTACACCGTACGAACAACCTCGCCTATCCGCTCACAAATTCGATTGACGAAAGACACCCGAAATCATCCCTTATGGAACCCTGCCATGCTCAAAGAAGGCGTCACTGACGAAAGTGAACAACTCACCAAATTCCAAAAGCGATTCGGCGATACCGATTTGGCGGATATCAGTTGGATTGAAAGTGAAGAAACCGTGTCCGCTGCCATGAAGAAGGTCATTGCTAGCGGTGGAACCAAAATATCCAATGCCAAAGCCAAGGGGAAGAAGAAATAAATAACGTGTAGTTTATAGTTATAGTCATAGTTCATAATCATATAGGTTTTCTAGTTATTATTATATATTTGCACACAGTGAATAAAAAATATACATATATATATATATAGATACTTGTCTCTATATTTTGCATGGTAGTTTTTGTATGGTATTTGTTGGATGGGTGATGTGATTGGGAATAGATAGTTTGAATACATATAATATAAGTAGCTTGAATCATAGTATATTTTATTTATATGATAATAACACATGCGTGATGTGATGGGTAATGGACAGTTTGAATACATAGAATATAAATAAGTTGAATCATAAATAGTATATTTTATTGGTTGTTTTAATATGATAATAACAAATGGGTCTGTGAGGGTAATAGTTTATCTAATATGTAACAATATGTGGCGTGGGGAGGGACGATTCAGTTTTTGAATTCTTCGACATAATCCAAGATATCACCGATGCTGTCTAGAGATCTATTTTGGGTTTAATATTAAAAAAGTTACCGACAGAAAATAAATAAATAAATTGGTTTTGTAGTATTTACCGTATAGTATCAGTTGAGTGATCCTTGCTAAGCATATTGGCCAACACCTTACCCGGCCCAAAACATACAAAATCCCCTACATCCTGGTTTTTGCAATAGTTGATACTTTGTTGCCATTGAACTGCTGTTGTAATGTGCTTGACCAACGAGGATGGGATATCATCAACCGAAGTGTACTAAGTTTCCCCACAAAAAATTAATAAATTAATCCTGCATATCCGAATGCGATTGTGATATTTCTATATGTGTGTCCTTACCGGTTTTCCTGTCACGTTCGAGACCACCTGGACAGTAGGTTGCTTGAATGTTATTGTCTTGAATGCATCGGCCATCACATCTGCAGCTTGTTTCACCAGTGAAGAATGGAAGGGTCCACTTGTGGGTAAAACAAAGACAGGATTTCTTAGTTGGACAGTATTCATTCCATTATCCCTCTTCTATACTTACGAAACCGGTAATAGCATGGATTTAGCAATCATTCGTTTTCCTTTCAGATATTTCGCTGCTTCATCAAGACCATTCAAAGTGCCGCTTAATACAATTTGAGTCGACTAGACAATGCAATCTCCCCATAAGTAAAATAATTAAATAAATAAGATAATGCAACACTTACACTATTGATGTTCCCAATTTCCACCACTTCACCTGCTGGTAGACCACCATCTTGCAGTTGTTTCAGCGCTTCCGTGATTTCATCCAGTTTCCCTTTCCGTCCCACTAATGCCATCATGCCAGTACGTTGCTGATTCATCACCGCTTGTGTCATAGCTTGCCCACGAAGTCTCACCAATTTCACCGCATCCATAAGTGAGAGTGAGCCAGACGCGACCAATGCCGTGTATTCACCTAGAGAGTGACCGAGCACATAAGCACACGCCTTTTCCAATTCAAATCCATATTCTTTTTCAAGCACCCGTAGTGTGGCAATCGATGTGGTCAGAATGGCAGGTTGCGCATTTTCTGTTAAGGTAAGTGTTTCCTACATCCCCTCCCCAAAAAAATACCCCTGGTGAGAACAATAACACCAAAAATAAATTATGTATCTATTATTTGTATTACCTGATCACCATCGAATATCAAAGACCTTGACGACATTTGGAGTGCCTCGTCTACCTGATCATAGACCTCCTTTGTGATTTCCGGAAATCGATCGTACAGATCCTTGCCCATACCAATCTGCTGAGAGCCTTGACCTATTTATTTCCAGATAAAAAAAAATACCCGAGGAAGAAGATCGTTCCCCCACCCGACCATAATAAGAATGACTGTAGTTTGGCACCCTTCCGTTTTCGTTGTCGCCTTACCTGGAAATAAAAGAGCCCGGTGAGATCGTTCGATACCAGCAACGCTCTATTGAAATAAAAAGCATGAGAAATACGGAACGGGATTGATAATGAAGCAACTGGTCATTGCTTACCATCCAGGTTCTGAGTTGCTGGTTGGGTTTGAGGAGTCGGCTGGTCGATGAACGTATGATGGGCAGCATTAAATAGCAAAAAAAAAGAAAAAGAAAAAAGTATACAATAAACAACCAAAAAAAAAAAAAAAAAGGAAAAAGTTCAGCGAGAACAATGTCACCTGGCTGGGTGATATTTTTTGTGCGTTAGCCAATAAAGACAAATCAAATATTTCATACCCCGCAGTTAGGGGGAGTTTTCAGGAACGGTATGTGGCATTTTGTCGATATTTACAGTGTATATAATATAAAGCGAAATATTATTAGCATTTTGCATGGATACAAATAAAGAGGTACAAGTTATATTTTGTTTGGAAACCTATAACGATAAAGATACTTTGAGACGTGCCTGGTGCAATGTAAGTATATGCGTGTGAGTAAGAGTGTGTGTTGTAGTTGTATGACAACCGTACTTCAACCAGCTCGAATGGGTTCATGTACGTATATGGTGACTAAGAATATGGGTAATAATGTTGTCCTGGCATATGGTTTGAGGAAATACCAGGTGGAAAATGGTTTGAAAAAACGAAAAAAAAAAACAAAAAAGAAAACGAATGCTCGAGGTCGAATTAATGATATTCTGACTTCAATTTCACCGCGCACAAAGAGAGACTTCAATCTATCTCGCTAATGCCCTCATCATCTCGATTCCACCTTGCCAATTTATCATCAAAGAAGAAATGATATTCCTGCGACTCATTTTTTGCCGTACATAGTGTGTTTGTCTTCCATTTCTATTTCACATTTCTTTCCTATTAAACCCTTATTTCTTATGTGCATTAGTTTATTATATATTACCTTAGACTTTCTTCTTACTCAATAAAAATTTTCTATACGGTTCACACCTATATACCTAGCTAACTTTTTTTCCTTTATCGAGAATAGAAAACAACATTTGTCTGTCCTTCTTTGGGCTGATTGTCATTCCACCTTTTTCTCTTCTGGCGTGAAAATTAGGTCGGTCATGAGATAATGATGCACATCACTGGTAATTTAACATTTATAAATGATACCAACAGGAGTAACATGTTTTTTTATTTTTTATTTTTTGTTTGCTATAGTGTATAGATGTTCATATATCCAACCCGTGATAGAACCCGTATTGAGGGCGTTGGATGTGTCACCTAACATTTTCCGTCCATTGCAAATGCAAACTCCGAAAAAGGCATTGTTCAAAAAAAGGACATTTTCTTTCCTTTTCTCTTTTTCTTTCTTTCCTTTTCTTGTTTTAAATACCCCACTGCTTTATTACCCATTGTACAAACTATTTCATAAACACATTTATATATTACATGAACTCAACATGACCTTTTACTCCAACGTTGAATCAATCGCCACTCACAGTGCCAATAGCGCGGATCTATGGACTTTTATTATATGTTGTCTTGTGGTGATCATTGTTATTCTCTTTTTCCTCTTCTACTTTAATCGCCTAGTGGCACGCTTATTTACGCTTGTTGCAAATCAATATCTCTGGCGACGGCATGGGGCCTACATCCAATTAGGTAAGGATGGATCTGTTCCTTTTTTTTTCGTTGAATGAAGCTCCTCTACTAATTCCCTGTTTATCAAGATTCTGTACAATTAACATTATTAGGGGCACGCATCCTCTTCAGAAACTTCCAGTACCATTCAACTGACCTCTCTTTCTCTGTGGTGAAAGGCCATATCACTCTACAATACTGGCTCTTCAACGTACAAAAATCGAACTCCTTCACAAACGGTAAATCAACAGGCACGAGATGACATGGTGTTTCAAAAGGCTAGAGTACTCAACTTTATTATTCATAGACGACACGAAACTTCCTTGCCGCTTAGTGTGTAGTGTTGAAGGGTTTGAAGGATTTGTCTACAACAATATACCATTCTATGAACGCATGAAAGCCATTCTGGGTTTGGAAACTGAACCCGCATCTCCTCAGCGGCCTATGGATCCCTTTACGATCAATGGTAGGGTAATCGTTTATATTTTACGTTATTTAGTTATTATTTTTTATTAACCCCATAGTCAATTTGTATTCCATCATTAGGCAGTGCCCCGAACGCCCACGATCCAGAAAACCAAGCATTATCGGACTCATCTCTCTTGCAACGACTCTTACCTATTCAAATTGAATGTACGACAGCTGCGATTATTATCGGCAATTCACAGTTACCATCTTATATTGTGATGAAAACTTCACAAGCAAGTGGCACCCTCAGTACAGCACAACCAAGGTCATCGTTGGATTGCTACAAACTTACTTTGAATTTGATACTACGGAAACCTCAAGTAAGCATGGAACAAAACGAACATTACACAAAAGAAAAACATCAGCACGTTGACAGAGTCCGACCGCAACAATCTACTTTTAGGTAAAATACAAAGAAAAATGATTTATGTTTAATGATTATGATTGATGATTGATGATTGATGCTTGATGCTTGATGCTTGACTGATTGACTGATTGACTGATCTTGTCTCCTTTTTTATAGTTGGTGGAAAGGCATATGCATGCGCAACATCAAGGATCACCAATATGAAGAACAACAGCAGTATACTTATGATGAACCTCACTGCCGACAATCGTATAGAGAAGACTACGCCAAAATTGAAAGTATTGTGGAATGCAGCCAGATCGCATTGTGCTACTATGCAGACATTCCCGGTCCTGTGCCAAACATTGCCGCAAACGGCTATCCTGGGGTCGGGCTTGACATTGGAAATGGAGGATTACCACCAGAATGGGGTGTACAGTTTTCGCTCTGGAATGCGGTCATCAACTACGGACCTTGGGCTGACAAACAGAGGTAAGATGATGAAAAAAGATGTGTGATGGATTGGTCGTTAAAAAAATCAGTATGCTTACTTTTTTTTATATTCATTTGTAGACTTCCTCTCCAGAACTATTTTATACCACACTCTCATCGAAACAACAAACCTACTACCCGTCTATCGCCCGGTGACATTCGGATCCCAACATCTTTTGAATTCTTGGTAGACTTTATGACCGACGCAAAACTAAGGATACCAACAAAGGAAGTCTCAAAGGTAAACCCCGCTCCATCCCATGAACTTGGTTTTATATCTCCCTTCTTAATATGATATGTATAAAATTTTGTACATTTACTAATATACTTTCACACATTGATATTACGCAGAATTGGAAATACACTGGTGATGTGCCTAATTTGGATACTGATAAGGATGGATACTATATACGACCGTACGGATGGTTCGACGTCAAGTTTAAAGAAGGATCAAATCTCAAGGCAGGGGCTCCATTGGTGACGAGTAAAGACGGCTACCTTATCAATGTGGACGTTGAACTGAAAGACGCTGATGTTACAACTAGTGTCAATTTTGCTAACCTGGTACACGTGGATGGATTCAAGGTAATATCCCAATTCTCCTCAAAACAATCATAATAATAACTTGAATGCCTTCTGATTTTTTGTTTTGTATTTTACCGATAGCTTCATGTCAATATGCCTTTCCCCGTTGTTTGGAATGAACATCGTATATGGTCGGTAGATGCAAAGGCGACCAATCCGGAACTCTTTCTTCTTCGTGATCATGTATTTCTTCTTCAAGACCTTGTCAGGGACTGGATTGCTCACCCTCCTTTGGACTTGCTCCACTTTGTGCCCGTCACCTACCAACTTCGACTGGAGACTAACAAGGCTAGCGTCTTCCTCTGTATAAATGAACATAATATTATCAACTATCCAAATTCAATCGATGACAATGGTAAAGCGCAATACAACAAATAGCTCTTCATGAGCAGTATCTGACTTTTTTTTTTTTTAATATATATAGCTTTTGCTGCAATCTATATCAACAAAGTCGCATTTAACATATCCGTACCAATGATTACTTATCAACCGGAAGTCGTTTCGGTCAATTATGAAGCTCAGGTAATATACGAGTGCGGAAGGAGAGATGGATATGTCGATTATTAGATACCAATCCGAGGTCTTTTATTTAGCTGGATAATGTGCATGGGGGTGTCTCTCTGCAGTCATCCCATACTTGGAGCTCGTTTATGCGAAAGGAAGACGCGGAATTGGGCTCGTGCCAATCTATTTTAATTCAAGGATCCTATGAAGCATACACCACTGTTGATGTGTTGCGACACATCGAATCGGCTAGCTTACATATCAAGGTAAAAATTAAAAATAGTTGAATGATAGCAAATTAATGTAACTAAAAACTCACTATAAAAAATATCTCCCCTTTTAATATTTTAGTTCCATGGTGCTGTACTCAAGTTATTTGGTGCTGTGATTCGCTACATCATGATACTGCGGGACAATTATATTGGAAACTCACTCCATTTCTGCACTATTGACGAATATCGACAACGGCGTTCTAACCCCGATGACTATATGCGGATGCGGAAAAAGGAAATGGATTCAAAGGTATTATCTATTTGAATATAATTTTTTTTTATAGGTGACTAAGACTTTTACTTTTCTTTTTGTAGTCCTTGTCTGATCCATTTGAACTGTATTTATTGTGCGATGTTGATGATTGTTCTCTTATTCTTCCTGAAAATCTTTATGAATGCTCTCATTACTCTCAACTGGAATTCCGGGAACTTCAGCTAGAGCTTCGAAATTTGGATATATATATGGGTAAGAAACACCAGAAAATAAAACCCCTTTCTTGTACGATACTTATAGTCGATTATTTTAGATATGTATGTAACATTTAGCCCTATCACCTGGACAAGAGAAAGTAATCGAGACCCAACAACAAGGCATAGGCACTCAAAAATGAAAAATGCTCGCGATCCTGGAAACTACCTTTATATTGATGGTAATTGGCGATTCAAATGATAAAGAGGCAACACTCTGACTGATGATTGACTTTTTTTTTTTTTTTTTTTTTTTTTTGTAACAAAAAATAGGGGCCAATATTCATGCACATCGTCTGTTTGGTCCTCATCCAGCAACATCTACTTACCTTTGCCATTGGGAACTTGATGTCGGCAACGTGAAAGGTGAACTCAAGCCATCTTTTCTAATGGGATTATCAAGTTTCTGCAAGACCTTTGTTTACAATCTTATTGATGAAGATAACATGGTGTCATTGAACTCGACATCACAAACATCTTGCCCTGACGTTACGTTTGCCAGTGCGCAAGTCCGACAAGTAGAAATTTACTTGATGACCCAAAACAGCTCAACACAACTTCACCTCCAAAATGGTCTTCGACTTGATTTTGACAATCTCATTAATGAAAAGTACAATCAACGTATCGGTCTCCAACTTCCAGCAATTACTGTCACTTGTCTGGCAAATCAAGACGAAGGGGATCAACAACAGGTAGGTACAATAAAAAAAAATTAAGCGGTCAAAAACAAAGATATTGATATCCCGTTTTATTCCTTCTATAGAGCAAAGAACATACTTGGGTGGAGGTCGCTAGAATCGAATCTGGTATCAATGTTACTTTTTTCCGACACAAAAAGGAATGGAAAAAGCACAGAGCTGCTCAGCAAAATTTTATCCGATTACAAGATCAACTTACTGGGCGATGTACTCACTTATATGACGACGAGGGAACGATGAAAGGTAAAGTATATGACCTGGGTGAGAGAAATGATTTTTTTTAACATGTTCTATTTCTCGGTTACAACATAGGTGCTCCCACTACCACACAATTTGCGAATGAACGCCATGTTGGTGTAGTATATGCCCCGTTATTTGGACCATATTCTACTCAAAATTATTCTGGTGCCAAAAATCAACCATCCACCTTGGACGATAGAAGATCTTCTCTTTCTGATGATGACATTGATGACGACGGCGAAAATTTTAGTATGATATCATTCAACGACCAATGGCCTATTATCTCTGACTCGGTGAATTCCGAAGGCAATCATCTCAGGTAATATAAATCACATATATTTCTTTGCACTCCGATTCACTCTTCTTTTTTATTTAGGCATTATGGTGGAAATGGTTCAATGGAAAGCCTGATATCCAACAATGATTCTTTTTGCACTGCTGAATCGGAAGATGATTTTTATACCAGTGTGAACTTGGCAAATGTCGAAGAAACAAGCAACAAGACATTCAGTGAAGTTGACGTCGAAGGTAATGATTATTCTTAAATTAGTAGCAAAAACAATCAAACAGGGACATGGCAAGTGATACTAATATATATATATATATATATATAAATAATTATGTATTTAGACGAATATGATTACAGTGATATGACTGCTACTGAAAATACCGGACAAGCTGGCTATACCGTTACATCTATTCCACCTTCCATCCCCTACAGCGGCTATTTGAATCGATTTGCTGTCAAGCGCGCAGCACATTCGGTAGGTAGGACGCATGCGTTTTTCCACCCATATATACCGCCCCAAAGCCATTCTTCATTCCGCTAAAGGTAATACATCCCTGAAAACTCACTTTCAAAATAAAACAAAAAAAAAACGATTACCAACTCTTCTCTCTTTTCTTCGCTATCATTCCTTTATTTTATTAGCCTGGATTCGATAGACAGGACACGGAATTCAACAATTACAATGGTGACTTCTTCACTGGATTTCAAGACGAAACCAATACCAATTTACCTCTGAATGAAGACTGCATAAATGGCGATGACAAACGAAATGACGTTGTGACAACATCTGTGCTGGAAGCAACGCGGTCCGTGAAAATCCTGGTGACACCCATATTGATCAAAGTGGTGCAAGAAGTGACTGAAATCATCAACAAAGACGTACGTACATGGATAAAGGATGATGGTTTTCGATAAAATATTGATAGTTTTTTCTTTTGTTTTGCAGGATTGGGATTTGGAAACCATGCTGGACAGCTCTCAAATGGAATATGTTGGTCAACTTACACGATATCTTACCGACAAATTTATATGTACCCGATTTGCACTCTGGTTGCCAAGTACGCATTTACACTTTATTCAGAACGTTATGATTCCTGCCGACCTTCCTACCTACAAACAGACTCAATCTCACCTTCATACATTATACGACAACCAAAACGACATGCTTTGTGCGGCGGATATATTTTTGGATGACTTCCAGATGATTGGAGGGATGACTTTCCAGGATTATGCGTTTGGTTTGAAACAAAAATCAGTGACCGAATCAAACTTAATGCTGGAAGAATCTCGGGTACATATGGACATTGGGAATATGGGTTGCAAGGTGCAATATGTCAGTGATTGCTATGAAAATCGGCGGTATGTTATGTTTGGTATACCATCTTCGCGGCAATATGTGCATGGACGAAACTTGCGCAGGAACTTCAACTATTGTGACTCCGACAAACCGGACAACCCACTCCACCAAACACAATCGACGAATGAGCTGGTGGTACTTGATTTGGGGCTCAATAAATTATCCTGCAAATGGCTTGGAGCAAGGAAACCAAACTATCTTGACTTTGATGTGAATGAACTCTCAGCCATCATAATTACCGAATCTGTGGAAATCCTTCTCGGGGCGGCGTACTCATGGCTGGTATTTGTGGATGACCTCCAGCGTATCATTGAACGCTTTCAATACTGGCGATCCCGACAAAATCAAGTCTTTATTCATGAACTGGCGAAGTTCTCGAACGACGATACGAGCGCCAGCCGCGATCCTCAGTTTTTGACCATTCCAACTAGCATGGGTCTCCGCATTGGATCGAAAAATTTTAGAAATGATGTGGGATGGAAACTCTTGGCCAGGATGCGGCAGTGCCTGCGATTGATGCCGTTGACCGTCAGAGAAAAATTACAATATAGACTGACTTCTGGTGGTGCGATTGAGCATATGGACCCTACTGCATTATATGAACAAGTGATACAGGCCTTTTCTGACTGGCGAAGTTGGGAAATTCACTCTGGGGATATTCGATCTTGTCGGCTCTTTACCAGGATCTTTAATCAGCACGAAGCTTTACAACGACACAATCATGGGATGAGCGCTGCGGACATTGGCGTCGCTCTTGATGTTGAAGAGGATGATGATGATGACCATGATACTACTGACAGCAACCTGAAAGACCCACCAGAAATTGCCACAGACGACATGACAACCTTCCTAATGACATCTACGAACAATGCGGCAATCAAGATCAACCGATTCGACTTTTGTATATATGATGAGGAACCCGATATTGACGACAATCACATCATCGTTGGACCTTTGGAATTCTCGGCTGACACGATTTACAAATTATCGGAACTTGGAAATTCTACGAAAGATCCTGCTACTTCTTTTCCTACATCTGAAGGCTACTTGGATGCTGTGGCGAAGCTGGACATTGGACTGATTGAAGTGTCTGTCAATCCTACGGTACTTGCTTTTGCTCGACATATGCTGACTGTGCAATGGGTGTTTACAAACAAATTGAAAAACTTGTCGAACACATCACCAACACGCTTTGGAACGGACTGTGCAGCTGCTTATACGATGAATCAATTGCCAACACCAGCCAATGATCAACAACCATCGTTTGATATCAATTTGACTTTATCCCGAATTGATGTGGTGGCTCACGCCCTTGTTAGGATACAACAAATACGTCTAGGTGCTTGGGCTCAGAAACTTACTATGAAAAGCAACATTCACTCACTACGTGGCTCGATGGTGTTTTCTAACCCTCGACTATCGCATGTTACAAAACGGCAATCTCAATCAGAAAAGGATTCAGACACCAACAACTCTGGAAAGCCAAGCTCAAGCAGGACTTCTCGAAAGCAAGGCTCTCAACCAAGTCGTATTATCATGAATGCTTCGGGTGGAATAGATAGTCTTGACGTTGGATTTTATGAGCTTTTATCCTCGACGTCTGCGCCGATGGACAGTTACAACGACAATAGCAGCAACATATATGGGGGCAGACGACAGATTTTGAAACGGATCCACACAAAATTGCTTGTATTGACAGTACTCGACGCCAAAATTAATGCCAACATATCTCAGCCAAGCAAACCAAACAAGAAACAGAGGCCAGCAATGAAAAACAGCAGCAATCGCGAAATACTCAAAATATTCTCTAGTGTCGGCGCCTTTGACATGGATGCTCCTCAAAGCTTACTTCGACTCTATAGCTTTATTGAAGAATGGCGAAGCGAACAAGGGCAACGGTACCACTTTATGTTTCAAAACCTTTTGAATGAATGGGAAGAACAAAGGCGACTTACGGATCAAGAGGTATCAGCAAACCAGCATTATGTGAACTCAGGCGTAGAGCTGCAACAATCGTCATTACCTGGACGTTGGTACGATATCAAACTTCAATTCTTGCTCGTAAAATTTGATGTTAAAGCGGACCTACTTCGATCTCTCAGCATCAAATTTTCTATTGACGACTTCCTTGTATTGGTGGACGAAACCCAAGAACAAACAACAGTACCAGCACCAAAGATCAATTATGCAATTCAACTATCAAAACAAGTCGTGGAATTTATCACTCGTGCAGGAAACAATGACAACATCATCACCAATCTCACCCCGCCAGCGAATTTGTCTCATCCAAATGCATTCAATCTACCAGGTATACGGAGCTCTGGAAGTTTGATACGGGTGTTAGAACCATCTCTTGGAAAATATGGATATCAGCTACAATCGTCTATCTCGGTAGATTTTATTGCCATGTCTTTGGACGTCAGCGTAGTTGATTCTCTACTTACTGCTCACAGTCTTTTGGGGAACGAAATCAACGAAATTATCGAAGCATTCTCTTATTCGAGGAAGAATCAAAACCAGCCTGCTTCACCATCCGCCATTTTACCTTCGTCTACATCGGTACCGCCATTCAAGTACGCCATTGGCTTTTCTTTGGATGGACTTCGAATCAAGGCGGCAAGTCCTACAGCAACTGGGCTATTCGAATCGAATGTACTGGAAGCTTCGATATCCAATCATTCCTCATTGGTGCCCAATCAACAGTTTATATGGAACGTCTCTGGAAGCAACTTTGCGCTCTCGCTTGACCATGGCGTCCCCCCTGTGACCAGCTTGCAAACGGACGATGACTTGGATGGTTGCAAAAGATCGGATCGTTTGGCGTATATCGTTGTGGACTTTGGGCTTCGGAATAAACCAATGTATGATGATGGCAACACCACGGATCAACTTTTGGGCTCGTATGAAATCAGAATCACCAAGATCCAGGCTGTGATGCAACCTATCGCTTTGGGCAAATTGATCGAAATGTATATCTACTATGATTCCGAACTCAAGAAGAAGAAGGAAATCAAGCGGGAAGAAATTGAACGGCTGGCAGCAAACACAAAACGAATCGTCGAATCACTCCAGGCGGATACAGCCATCAATGAACAAGACATCCACGTTCTCTTGCAAGGAAGACAACTATCACTGGTTGTTGAAAATCTCGGTGTAGCCATCCCATTATCTGACCTCACAGAAATCTCGCCATCACCCTTGTCACAGCCTACGCTGGCAGAAAACGGCAATGATCAACAGCAACAATATCGTAGCCAACATCATCACCATCGGCATGCAGCACTGTTATTTACTTTCTCTTCCCTCCAATTCACGACAAAAAAATTTACCACAACAACTGCAACTATTGACAACATATCACTGCAATTTGTGAAGCGCTTTGATCAATCAAACGAATCGCATTTCTTTGAAATCAATCACCCACGTATGAATCAATTGCGTCTTCCGTCCATCAGATGTATTGTCGGCACAATGTTTGAAAGCAAATCTCGGAAATTGAATGTACATATTGACGCCAAAGCACGTGGATTTGAACTGGACTTGGATGGAACCATTGTAGACTACCTAAATCGCCTTGCTGTTATATACGATCAGGGAATGGATCGTGTAAATGCTTTTGATTGGGAAATAGACGATGATGCGCCTGTCAACAACAAGCCTGAAACAAATCAACCTTATTCCTCGACTTTTGAATGGGTCCACCTTGATGTTGAAGGATTATTTGAATACGGCGCTAGTGTGGTGCGACTTTATCCAAGGCGACAAACAGGTCTTCCTGGTCGGAAACAAGGGAAAACAACAGCTCGACGATCAACAAGAAGACATGGCGTTGGCGATGCTCGTGATGATGATGAAAGGGGAATGCATGAAGGTTTTGGTATAGCGACCATCAAACTACCTGGCCTCAATGCAGGACTCAAATACCAAACTCCTCTTGGAGTCTCGGCCAACTTATCGGATTCTCCTCAGCGGTTCCATACGGACATCCTTATACGCGAAAGCAGTAATGTTTTACATCCTTCTTTGGTGCAATTCCTTGGCGAGGCTGTATCTGGACTGAAGTTTGGCATGCAATTATCTACTGAAAGAAAGGTGGCGGCGGTACCGACTCCTTCATGGAAGCACCCACCAAGCAATATTAGCGCCTCTATTTTCCTGCGTCTCTCAAAAACAAAATTGGATCTCAGCTGCCAACCGGCTTCCAAGGTGGTCTGCTCTCTTGGATGGAGTAAAAGTGAATTTGTGGTGAATTCATTTTCTGATGGCACGGCACGGACAACAAGCTGCTTCGGATCTTTGCGCAATATCTCGACAGTGGTAAAGCATCACTTCTCACCACAGTCTTGTCTTACCGCCAATGTAGATCTTGTTGAATTCAATGCTAGTTTGACTCCCAAGAGTGGTGACACCCAAGAATGCGACAACATCTCACTCATTGTCAAGATCCCATCCATCCAAGGTGACATTAGCATGCGACATTTACAGGATCTCTTGATACTCAACTCATGCTGGTTTGCTCAATCCATTTCTCATTCTCATTGGCGACAACAACAACAGCAATGGGGGATTGGAAAACAATGCTCTGGTACAACCATGTTTTCTAGCTACTTGACATTAGTCCTTGACAAGATGGTGTTCTCGGTAGATATGGGACAGGCGATTGGCAATGTTCAAGTGGTGCCATGGAAATTGGCTCTTCAAACGCATACAATTCCTGGTGTCTCTCAAGGGATTGACCTTTCTCTCGATGAGATTTCAATTACATCCGAAGGTAGACTTACTGGTGAAACAAAACTTTACGGTATTGTGCTCCATGGCAAGATCAACACATCAACGCTGGATCAGCAGGAAACATCTTCTCAGCTATATCTGGAACTAGATGGACTACGGGCAAAATTCACGTACGAGTATCAAAATATCTTGGAACTGCTGCAGGAGCCAATCCGGGTGACTGCAACGAGCAACAGCAAAAGTCCATTGAAACAACAAAATTCTTATCTCCATCACCAACTCAAGCTGACTCTGCATTTAGGACGGTCTATTGCTACTCTGTCGGTCAAAACTGTTCCTGTGATTATCGTGATGCATCAACGGTTTATGGAACTACTGGAAAAAAAACAAAACGAAGCCCGTGCGGTGTACTTCCTTTGGATGGACATGACAAAGAACATAGTTGACGATCAACCATCCTCGCAATCTCTTCTCACAGCACCTTCAACGACTTGTCTGAATAAATTATCTATAGCCAGCATTGATCAACAGCGTCCTCACAGCATGGCGGAAATTTACGTCGAAGGCATTCAACTCATTGTTTATCCTAGTCAATTTCAAGATGGCGACAATTTGGAAATACACGCAATGCAAGTGGAAGGATCGCTACAACAAACACCAAAGTCAAACAATGAAGGAATACATCGGCATTTGCATCTCGGAATCAGTAGGGCGACTCTTTTGAAGAATGTGCCTGGTCAGGAAATCATGGAAAATCGGTTACAACAACTGGATCATATTCTCATAAGCAAAAGAAAGCAGACAGTTGATTATAATGGTAATGAAAACAATTTTAAAAATAAGAACGTTTCGATTGTTTCTAACTCTTCTTTTTTTTTCTCTCTCTTGGTGTGCTGTAGATATCCCAATTGATATGGAAGAATCAGTACAACAAAGTGACAACAATATACCGCCCTCGAAGGAAATGGGAACTTCAATCTTTACTTTACCAGTGACCAAACTTGATATGGACTCGACTCAGGTGCTGCGAACCGTGGAACATACATTTATCGTCGACTTTGAGGATCGTGTGCAATTGTCTTTGCATATTGGGCAACTGAAATACCTACAAGATCTCGTCAGCACGTTTATTGACCAAATGGCCAGGGCAATGAAAACAGTTGACTCAACAAGTATATCACGAACATCATCTGCTGTAGAGCAACATCAAGAGGAGCGGGACCATGGTGACGATGCAACAAGTTTAGACAGCGGAATCGGTGTAGGGGATCTTATTATTGGACAACAGCAACAGCAACAGCAGATGCTGCAACAACAACAAAAACAACAGCCATTAAAATGCACCGCGACAATTGAAGATGACAACGGTACAATGGAAACCTCGACAAACCGGCTAATTTATTTGACTGATACGATAATCCAATTTAACCCGCAGATACGACAAATGGGCGATGCGACTCCCCCTGTTGAATGGGTTTTAGGTCTCAGACGTCACCGTATACCCGAACTTGTTCATGAAAATCTTACTCTCCATATAGACCAAGTGGTGCAGATGATATGGGATATATATTGCGCCCATGTTGACGGAACTTAGTTAGACAATGTAGTCTATGTATAGTTTTTTTTTTTTTTTCTTTTTTTTTGAATCAAATAAAAATATCACAAATTTGTCTCTTTTTTTTTTAATGTATTGTCTTATACAGTTTAATAACAGTTTGTCGCTTTGTTTATGATTTTTTATTTAAAACAACTTGTAGAGCATAAACGTGGGCGGGGTCTAGGTTCCTGGGTTGCAAAAGTAGGAAGGTTGGTGTCCGAAAGTCTACACCAAAAAATATTTCACATCCCGCCCACGTGAAATTTATTTTTATTCTGTTTGACAAATTTTACTTTTTCTCCTTTTCTTTTTTTATTTTCCTTTGATTCTTTTACTTCATTGATGCACTTTCTCCTTTTTTCTTTCTTTTCTATTTTTTCCATCACTCGTTTGCTTCACTAACGCATTTCTCTCATTCTCTTCTATTTTTCCCATCACTCTTTTGCTTCACTGATGCACTTTTCTCTTTCTTTTCTATGTCCCTCACTCTTTTTCTTTACTGATGCGATTTTCTTTTAACAATACCATTACTTCATATTTTTAATGGTAAGGAATATATAAAAACATATATTATTTTGAATTCGTTTATATATGAACGACTAACCTTTTGTTTATATTTACGCGTTTATAGTTATGAAAAGGCGACGTTTGTTTGATTGTGGTGGCCTTATTTGTTTTGCACGTTGACTTTGTATGCTTTATGAAGACTATGTACCTTCTGATGTAAGTGGAAGTACGAATAGAAGATAACGAGAAGGGAAGTACTGCGTATTGACGATGTATTATTTTTCTTTTAGATTGGCGATATTGCTGTATCTGACTTTGCTCATTGACTCCCTGGTGTTTTTTTAATCAGCAAGGCCCTACACCTTTTTGAATGTAAGACACGATACGTATAGAAGATGATTATTGAAAGTGAAGCGTACTAGTTGTGTATCCTTCCTTTTTTTTTTTTCCTAGATTGACGACTGTCTTACTGTGGCTGGCTTTTTGGGCTCCCGGATAATTTTTATGAAGGTGATGCACTCCGAATGAAAAGGTAAAAAAACATTGTGAATAGAAGACGGTTATATTAAAAATGGATTATACTGAATGAATATTTTAACTTTCTGCTCCTCTTTCGAGCTAGGTATTAATACGGCGAATTGTAAGCTGGTTGACTGCTGACTTTAGCCATTCATTCTTTGCTATCCGTTGCTCACGTTGTTTATTTTGGTATGATTCACATTGCTTTAATTCACTTTGATATATTCTACTTGGCAGCACTCTCACTTCAGCTCTTGTGGCAAGATGTTATGATCTGATTGTGATATAAGGTAACTTCAATTCCGCACAATACTTGAACACCACACGCCTGCTGATTTCTTCCTTTTTCAGGATATTAATTTCATTGGCAGCCTCATTGAAGCGATGGTGATCTTGATTAGTGCTAGAAAGTGAATTAGGGACGCTTTGAAAAATACAATACAAACATCATTGGGGAAGCCCCTTTATTTTGGATCTGTGATTTTTGACCACCATTATATTAGCCTTGGAACTTGAATCAGGGGTGTTTTGAAAAATGCGATATAAGTAACGCAGGGAAACCCTTTCGCTTTGGATCTGTGATTTTAAAACACCATTATATTAGCCTTATTTTAGATTAGTGTCCTGGAACTGTCATTAGTTTAGATCAGTGTTAGTTGTCGTGGTTTGCATCTACATCAAAAATAAAACTTTTGACCTCATTTTATCATCCGTATCTTTATTATCCGTTTTCATCGTCTATCTTGTTCAACGAGTCGGTACGGTTGCCGAATATTCTTAAGGTCGCAGGAATAAAATGCATACCACATGCATACATACTTCTTTTACAACAAAATACAGTAATATTTTTAGTTTTATTTTTGTTATGTTAAAAAAGAAAAAGGTAGGAGGTTGCTCAATATCGGGTGGACCTGATAGTACATGGTGCTGGTTAAAAAATCACAGGATATATTTGCTGAAGCATGAAGCATCAACCGCCAAGGTCGACCAAAAATGTATGCTCGGTGATTAAAAATGGTAGGCCGATTCTCGATGACGCTGTTGACCAGGGCTTTTTTGCAGTCTTTCTTTTTTATCTCATTTGGGCGGGTGTTGAAAAAATTGTTACTTTTGTTTTTTGTGTGTTTATTTTTTTTTTGTAGCTCTCCAGTTTCTTCCCTTTCATTTTTTTTTTCACCCCCCTCTCTCTTTCACACACCTCATTACAATGTTTGCTGCTGCTGCTTTTAAACGTAATTACATAGATCATTTACTCGACAGTATCATCAACGTTTTAGAAAAATCACTGAATTGCTTTTATTTTCCATAGAGACTGGCCGACGTACATTCATTCAAGTGGTAATATATACATACACAACTTGACACCTTCCCTCGTCTTCATCGCATACGCATTATGAGACTACCCAACAGCATATGCAAACAGATATATACTAACACCTATTTTTTCTTATCTTGCTTTTATTGTATTGCTAGCGCGCCATGCATGACTTGACTTTACGCCAAACCACCGGTCAACCCATGATCAGACAAGGTCTTGGTGGTCGGTAAGTTTTTAGTTCCATAGGCTGAAACTTTCCATGATACGTTGTCAAATATTATACTGACACCATTATTTTTTTTTCTCATTAAAAAAACAAATATAGCTCTACTACCAATGGCCATATCGCTACTGTGTTTGGTTGTACTGGTTTCCTCGGTCGTTATGTCGTGACCAAGCTCGGTAAGAACAACAGAACAAATTCTCGCCCACCCCCACCCGTTCCCTCAAAAAAAGAAAATTCATAATGAAATGCTATCGACCTATATGCCTTTACGGAGACGCTAACACACACTTTTTTTTATATGTTCCCCTCTTGTAGCTCAACTTGGTACTCAAGTTGTTGTTGCTAATCGCGATCCCGACGAAGCCAGACCTTTGAAGGTCACTGGTGACTTGGGTCAAATCATTCCCTTGGTAAATATCATTGGAGCGAACACACTGGAAAGATGATGCTGGATTCACTAACGTATATCACTTTTTTTTTTTTTTTTTTTAGGAATTCGACTTGAGAAACAAGGATCAAATCCGTGAATGTGTTCGCCACTCTGACATTGTGATCAATCTTATTGGTCGTGATTATGAAACCAAGTAAGTGGGACCCTCTCATGTACTGTTTTTCTATAAAGAGATTTGGTGACTAAATAAAATATAACTCTTTTGTTAGGAACTTCACTTTTGAAGATGTACATGTCGAAGGTACTCGTGCCATTGCCGAAGCTGCTATGGAAGCTGGTGTTGCTCGATTTGTGCAAGTCTCTGCCTTGAATGCTTCTGAAGATTCTCCCTCCAAGTTCTTGCAAACCAAGGTAAGCGAAAGCGATGAAAAATATCAACTCTCTTTTTAAGAACTGTACTGAGAGGTCATTTATATCCATTTGCAATTTTATTAGGCTAAGGGTGAAAAGGTGCTCAACGAAATCTTCCCTGAAGCTACCATTGTCCGTCCTTCAATGATGTGGGGTCATGAAGATCGCTTCTTGAACAGAATTGGTGGTAAAAAATGAAAAATATATGCAATTGACTTGGGGATGGTTTTTTTTTTAAAAAAAAAGATGACCTGTATATATAACTGTCCATGTTTTATTTTTTTTATAAATATAATAGCTGCTGATGGATGGCAATTCTGGGTGAATGAAAGCGAAACCAAGATTCGTCCTGTTTCTGCTGTTGATGTGGCCAAGGCTGTTGAAGTGATCTTTGGTGCTGAATCTACTTTGGGCAAAACCTATGAACTTTATGGGTAATGATAAGAATAATTAAAAAAAAAGGGGAGAGGGAATGATCTCAAGAATGAACTGACACGTTTCTTTACAGTGACCGCCAATACACTTTTGAACAAGTTTACCAATTGGCTCGTGAAATCTCATTGAAGCCTCTTCCTACCTTCAACATTCCCACCCCTGTTGCCAAATTGGTTGCCAAGGGAATGGATATGTTACCTTACAATCAAATGATCAGTCCTGATTTGATCCAAAGAGTAAGTAATGGGTGCGTGAGTGTGTTTAATTTTGTGGGGGGGGGACGGGCAAAAAAAGTATCATGCACATGGAACACCACCGTCATGGGTTATTTTTTTGATTTATTTCAGTTACTGACTCTTTTTGTATATATGATTTCTGACAGATGACCATGGATGATAAACCTACTCCTGGTGCTCTTACCTTCAAGGATCTGTACATTGAACCCACCAGCTTGGAAGCCGATGCCATCCACTTTATGCGACGATTCCGAAGCAATGCTGTATTTGATTTACCTTACGAAAAGGGTGAAGGCCAAGTGAAGAAGGGTGTTTACCATATTATTGATTAGATATAGTTTTTAGTAGTTTTTTAGATTGATGATCGTATCTTTTTTATTTTATTTTATACATACATATACTGTTGTTATTCTTTTTTGTTGATTTGATTTCTTTTTTATATATATCATGTCTTCGCTCCTCGTTCACCTCACCCCACGCACACTCACACACACTGACCTTTTTTTTAACTTTTTTTTATTTTATACACATTTACACTGAATAAACGAAAAAGATTAGTCTACAATTGAATTTTTTTTTTTTTTTTTTTTTTTTGTGCTTGTTTTGTTGTTTGTTTGTAAAGGGATTTATCATTGGGTAGTGGCACTGTAGTCATAATTATACCCCATGACTTATTGATAGGGTCGGTTGGTTGAACCACATGATAGTTGGTTGTAGATCGAGTCATCGGAGAATGCGGGGATAACATCATCATTATCACCAGGGAACAAACAATGATTGAAGCTATATCGGGTCATGGTATCAGAAACATATTCTTTATTATTATAATAATTATAATTATTTTCACACCAGCCAACTTTATTATGTATCTGATATGATAGAAAATAAAAAAAAAAAAATAAGGGACACAAAATATAAAGTATAAAGGGCAATTCACATGTATATTGTAAAAAATGAAGAAAATGATTTTTATTTGTTTTGATTTTGGTTGTATATATATATTTATATATAAATAAAAATAAGGTGATGGTGATAATGAACAGAGATTTGCGGAGGGGGGGGGAATATCAGCTATGTACATACAAAAATATAAATAAAAGTAGAAACTACAAGGAAGGGGGAAGGGAAGGAAGATGATGCTGCTGACTATTCCAGTAGTCGGAAATTGAGTCACCGCCACCGCTATCCACAGATTTGCCTTTTTTTGTACCGAGCACTTGTTTCGTTGAGGAGGAAGAATCATTATTATTGGTGTGGTAGTCATAATGAGACGTTGCTGTGGTCGCTATGGATGCCGTTAATGGAAGTGTCGTAGCATCAGCTGGAATAAAAGCGTCCGTATTTTCGACTCCGTCTTCATCTTCATCATCATCCTCATCGTCATCCATGGGAATAAAAAATGCAGGAGATCCAAAAGGTCTTGACCGATAATGAGGTTGTTGAAGTAACGTTGATTGTTCTGGTGATACTGGGCCATCGTCATCCGATATATCATCATCATCATCATCATCATCGTCTTCTTCCAATAGTAGCATATCAATATCGTCCATAATATCACTATCTTGTTGTTGTTGTTGTTGTTGTTGTTCATTATCATAGCATAATCCCATAGCAAGTGATGAATCCCGATCCCCCATGAGCGATGAATCAGTGGGTGATGATTCGGGATCCAGTTCATCAAAACATGCATCTAACCAGCTATCTTGTTCTTGTTGTGTTCGTATGGACTGTAGAAGTGAGTTTCGGACAAGTACAAAGGAGTGTAACGATGCTGTAGGTTGATGGATTTCCAGTTTGTGAAAAGAGAGTTGTTGCAAATAATGCGTATTCATTTTGGGATATCAAAAAAAAAGTATCTATTTATAATATATAATATAATAAAAAGAAGAGAAAGGAAAAAGAAGAAAGGAAAAATAAAAAAAAAGATTAAAATAACCACTCCGCCCACTCCTCGACATGCTTGATTTGTTGCTTTGCCTTTTCTTCCACAAACACTGCTAATTGATAACAAGACCATGTGCATGTGATAAATCCTTTTTTTTTTTTTTTTTTGGTGCCTGAATTCATATTTTTTTTTATTGATTGCCTTGTAGTAAAAAATAAAAATAAAGGGATGATATGTATGGAAGGGAAGTGGGAGAGAGAGAATGAGTGAGAAAAGGGAATGGATGGAGGGAAGTGAAGACCACAAAGTAATTCAAAAGTAAATGTAAATGTGTATATAAAAATAATCATGATTTCAGCGCTTGAAATCACATTGAAAGAAGTGTGGAAGGAGAGGGGGGCTGGGAGTGGAATGATGATGAGTAAAAAAAGAAAATCTACACCAATAAGAATCAGACACTGTCGAGTCGTTGGAATGATCGTCCTCCCCGTGGTCGATCATTCAATTTGGGATTGTTCTTGGCCAAAATATCTAAAATAAACGAAAAAAAAAGAAAAGAAAAAAAAATCAATGACTATTGTATTCACATGCAAATAAAACTCATTTACTCTGGTCTTACCTTTGTCCATTGAGGCATGATCAAATAGACATTGATGCTTGTCAGGATATCGATGTGAATCACAATATACATAATCGCATCGGCATTTATTGGTCAGTTGTTTCGTCAATGGAATCTATACATTTGAAAGAAAATCAGTTGGCGCACTACTACAATGTCTATGGTTGGACGAGAAATTATCTTACCTTGATACGGCATATAAAACATCGACCCTTGTTCTTCTGTATAGGTTTGTCATCCTTGGCGTCTTCTTCTTTTTCTACCACAGCCGCCGCTGAGTCCAGTCCAGATGCTGAGTCCGAGTGGTTGTCCGTCTCCACTTGATCACGATCTTTGGTTTCACTCTTTGTTTGATTCGTAATATTCGTCGGCGGGACAATTGTTTCTGAGGGTGATTCTGCTGCTGGTGTTGGTTCTTTAATGCTTACTGCGGCTGTGCTGGCTGCGGATGTGGTCACTTTGTGTAAATTTTCATCTATCAAAGGCTTCGTTAGTTTGTTGTTTGTTGTTTGTTATTTTGGGGTATATTTTATGCTTACTTGATTTTTGTTGTTGACCAAAACATTTTGAACACATGTTTTGGAATATCGGATTACCATAAAACCCGCAGCCATTGGTGCAAGGTAAAGGAATATCTGAAGTCTTGTTATCTTCCATGAGTAATCAGTTGAGTAATAAAAAAAAAATTCGGTAGGAGAAATATAAAAAGGATGGAAAGCTGAGTGAGAGAGTGTGCAAAAGAAGTAAAGAGAAAAGGAAAATATGATGACGAAGCGGACAAAGTCAGAAAAAAAGAAAAAAAAGTCCGGACGGATAATTAAATTACCGCATTGAGACCAAATTTATCCACCCATACCACTAAAATATTCTTTTTTTCAATACCGTAGTTTTTTTTGTCAAGTTCAGAAAAAAAAATTCAAGAGAGGGGTGGTGTACGAATCATAGACGATGATGACGACGACTTGGACAATTCTATATGGAAGATGGTGATGATGGTGATGATCAAAGTTTAAGGTGTAATACACTAAAGGGAGAAGTTACTTGATTTAGCAAAAAAGAGATGAAAGACCATGCCAAGCCAATCAAGTTGTGTCAAAGCATACAAATATTAGATGCAACTGCGATGCTTGATGACTCGTTTGACTCAGTATCCACAAGGCGACAGGGTCTTTGTTGCCTGTGATTGGTCGCTTCGGGGTTCGGGGCTCAAAACCGCTAGTGAGTTTTTCGCCTCAAGTTGACTCATTTTTTTTTCCCTTTCCAATGGGGGTATTTAAATTCAATTCTTCTGGGCTTTTTTTATTCTTTCCCTCCTTTTTTTTTTACTTTTTTTATTTCTTAAAAACCCTCCACTCTTCAGTTACTCTTTTTTATTGTTTTATAATGGTATTTTCTATTATTCACTAATTCAACTGAGGTTCAGATGCTCAACTCATCTGGACTAAAGCCGTCGTCTGTTTATTATCTCAACTCAACCTTTTTATATATCTCTCTGCTGCCTCCTTTGTTGTTGGCTCATTCACTCACAACACAAACAACAAAAATGAACCACCACCATTCTTTATCCGCTGCTACGCCTGCGGTAAATGATTTATTGACTGCTGCGCCCATTCTTAACAACAACAACAACAGCCTTCCTTATACTCAACCTCAACTTTTATCTTTGCTGATGAATTCATATATGACTCCAACTTCTAAGCCAACCAAACCAATTCCTTCTTCTCAAGACCAACAACGTTCTTATGTGAATGCTCTTGTTGGTAAGTAATACTGATTGCAGTATATACATATATGGCGGCGTCACACAAACGTTAGAAAATTAGAATTCTCACACTTTTTTTTTTTTTTTTTAATCCGATTATCACACAGATGTTACTGTTCAAGCAATTGCATCCATTTGGCCCAGTTCCAATGCACCTTCCCAACGTCCTATTGCCAACCTCAACACCTTTTTACATCACATTTTGAAACATTCTCGTACCACTCATTCAACTTTACAATTGGCTATTTTTTATTTGTTTCGAATCCGTCCCAAAGTACAAGAACGACACAACGATGTATACATTTCCTGTGGAAGACGTATGTTCTTGGCTGCATTGATCTGTGCTCACAAGTTTTTACAAGACAAGACCTACAAGAACTCTGCTTGGAGTAAAGTCAGTGGTTTGGATGTCTCTGAAATCAATCATGCTGAAAAAGTCATGCTGCAACTCTTGGATTACCATCTCTTTGTCAAAAAGGAAACCTATGACCAATGGGTGACGATGTTGCAAACCCACCTTCATCTCCCTGTCCCCACGACTCATCTTACCCCTACTCCTTCTACCTATATTCCATCTACCCTACCTTCCCCTACCTCTTCTCCTCCTTTATCCACCACCTCCTCCTCCTCTAGCTCTACCTCCTCTTCACCTTTATCCAACATTGTACATTCTGCCATTTTATCCAACACCAACACCACCACCACCATCGCCGCCTTGAATAGTAGTCTGTCGCTCAACAAGATGTCCTCCTCCAATACTGCTTTTATGATGGGAATGCCTACGCCTGTGGAAGATCACACTGCGAATATCTCGACCTCTCCCTTGGACATGTCTCAACGTAAACGGAAGGCTTCCATTGATTATCAGTGCAACAAACGCCGCTGCTAAGCATTGATGGACTCTTTTTTTCTGCTCGACTTTATTACCATTTATATTCTTTTTGTGTATAGTTCCTCCCCCGTTTTTCTTTTTTTTTATTCTATTCTTATTCTTATTATTACTATTTTCCTTCGTATTCCCCCCCGCACCCATCTCTTCCATCCTCTTTTTTTTGGTCTTTTTTTTTGCCTTTTTTTTTTTTTGGTCGTATTGGCTTCTTCATGTCATCATCACTTGTATTTTTTGCCCTCCCCTTTCTCCCACTCAAACAAAACACTTAATAAAGAACTGATCATTTTATATCAAAAAAAAAAAAAAATAGTAATAATAATAATATATATATGCGTGTGACAGTCATGGGTATAACAATTGGGGGATGCGGGAACGCAAGGGGCGGCGGGAGTGCGGCAAGTCCTGACTATATATTTTTGAAAGTCCGGGCATTTTTCTTGTCCTTCTTTTTTTTAATATTTCTTTGAATAGATCTGTATGGTTGGGCTTGATATTATTAAAATGAAACTGAACATTACTGGAAAAGGGCTTTGGAAGCAGTCAACACAATGACGCCAAATGCAGTGGGAATGCACTATACTTTTGAATATTGATAGTTACAAAATGGTAAAGCTTCAATAATACCCCCCCCAATTGACGAAAACTACGCAATAGCTTATTTTTTTTGCTCTTTCTTCAATGGTAGGGAAAAACTATGATGGAACCCTAGTGATGATATCCGGGTCTTGGTTTGGTAACTAGTGATATTACTTTGGAAATATTCTCTTTGTAGGAGTAAGAATTGACTGGGTTATTATTATGACTGCAATTTGTCTACTTAACATACTTCCCTGTTTTTTCCTTTATTATGACCACTAGACTTGTTTGACTTACCTTCTAGGGAGAAAGACGACACCAGTTCCAACAAATGCCTTCAAATGACACATAGTGGAGTTGGAGACGCCGGAGGGACGTTGGATTTGTTTTGCTAATATTTTTGAATCGTATTCATATTGGACTTTGACATGGCCCGGAGTGCGGATACAACAATATATATACACTGAACGATTCTCCGGTGAGAGTATGTGGAACACATCCACTTGGCTTGTTAACGACATATGCTCGGGCTGGAACCTCTAACAAAACACAGCAAATCGTGGCGGAGACTATATATGCTGATCGAATCGAAATATGGAACTCACCGACTCTTTTTAAGTTAGTTGCATGCATATGCACATATATTTATGCTTATGTTATCGGCTCAGTCTCTCAATCCCATTTTGTCTTCCTGATTTAGTGTCATTCTCATTATTCATATGCTTGAGGACTAGTTTTCATCTTTTATTATACTTATATACACATCCTCTCTCCATGTATCCTTTTTTTTTTTTTTACACTCATATACGCATTTTAGTCTTAGTTTATTTGTTATACCCCTCCTATTCTCTCACACAAAACATACACACTCACACACCCTTTCGGTTTCACCTATGCTGATTTTATTCTCCACTAGCCCAAAAATGTATCACCCTTTATTTTTTTGACAATAAAAAAAATTACACATCCGTCTTCTGATTATTTCTTTTTTTTTTCTTCTCTTAGTATTATTGTTTTAATATATACATACATATACACTTAGATAATCATGTCATCCAAGGGAAAAGAACAAGATATCAAAAAAAACATCAGCAAGGCAACTGAATCGACCAAGGATAATATTGACAAGGCATCCGATGCTGCTCAAGATGGACTTGATAAGGCCTCCAAAGCGGCGCAAGATGAAGTGGTGCGGTTACGCCGTGAATTGGATGATCTCAGACGCAAAGCAAACCCTCAAATTAAGAAGGCTGAAGACTTTTTAACATCGCCTACCTCTTGTAGCTTTTATCAAGGTAAAGAAAAAAAAAAAAAAAGGCTGTTGAAAAGGAAAAAGGAATACTGAGCAAGATGATGATGACGTTAATATTGTTATGATTTTTTTTTTCATTTTTTTCATGCAGGACTTGTGGTTGGTGCTGGCCTTGTCATTGTGTATGCAAAATTCTTCGCGCCTCCTAACAGCAAACTCTTCAACTAATCGGCGATTGAATTATTAGTGTAGTACATTATTTGAAAATAAAAAAAAAACCACTCTTTTTGCTTTACTATCATTATACATCTATCTTCTGAATGCCGCATTGTGTATTTATAGCTCTTGCTAGAACAATGCTGCTGCGGGAATGACGTTATCGCATACATAATAGTGGTAAGAATACAAAAACAAATTGTCGTATTGGTGGCTTGCTTCTATTTACAAGTAGTTTTTTTTTTTTTTTTTTTTTTTTCTTTCTCGGATGTCCCTCTCATAGAATCACGGGACTCCGTACTTTACATATGACAACCCGCATATCCAGCACTACTAAAATTATGGCATTGCCATAGCTTGTTTTTGTGTATGATATAATAGTATACGTTTATATAATCTCCGTCTTTTTTTATACATTCCATATTGCCTTTTTGATGTACCTACCGCTTTTTTGCTATCTTCCTCCTTCGGCATCCTTCTTTTTATTTCTATTTCATCTTATTACAATGCAATAAAATGATGATTTTGAGAAATGTATTGATATGATACTACGATAGAATTATGTTTTATTGTGGACTACATTGATTATAATGACATATGGCAGAGGGGGTTATTTTTTGGGTGAAGTTGGTAGAGTCAGACGTTTTTTTTTATTAAGTATGATATTGTATCGTACTGCATGTAATTGGAAGAAAGAATTAGTGGCTTATATTGTAGCACATATCATATACTTGATATGCATGTATGGCTTGGTCATGATACTATGTATGCGTGATAAAACGCTAATTATACATACATATATATATATATATATATAATGTAATGTTATGCTGATTACATTCATTCCATTGTTCTCCGCCCATCACTATCTGTTTTCGTAATTTTATGCATTCATTACAGTCATTTAAGAAGTTTCTCACAGCCCTCTGACAAAGCCCTGTACAACAGTTGAGCAAAGCCGCGCCACTTTGGGTATGATGTATCCATTTTGGTATGAAAATTAATATATAAAATGAGACTGCATTAGGAGCCCATAATAATGTGTCAATGGGGAGGGGGAAATGGAATTGCATCGTTATCTGCTGTGTGTGGTCGTCCCCATATATACAACATGGCAGTTCAGCGACAGGTCACAGAAATATTTCACATCCCGCCCACGTGAAATATTTATTTTCTCTCTCTTCCGTCTTTTTTATTTTTTCGGCTCTCTTTCTTTTTGGTTATTTTTTTATCCTTCATTTTTTCTTCACCATTCAATTTCTATAGGGTTATATTAAGCTTAGAATAGTATCAGGACTAGTTTAGAAGGGTTTTCAGCTCAGGGATTACAACATGCATGGGGAACCCCTTCATTTTGGAATCAGGATTTAGCACCCATCATTAGTTGACTTTTTGAAGTCATCATTAGCTTAGTTGAGTGTTAGTTTATCCATAGTTTATATTCACATCTGAATAAAATATGTCTCTTTTTATATACTTTAATGAAATATGTTTCGTTAGTCTCGCTCATTTCTTGTACAATAAATCTCTTCATCTACTACCATTACTTCTTTTGATCAGTGTTGATTTCAAAACCACAGATGTCTCTTTCGCCTTTTTCACGTCTTGTACATTCTGTTCATTCCCATTTTACAACCAACCCGTTAGATTAGTATTAATTATTTCCCCAGAACTCACAATTAGTGTCCTTGCCTGCCGTTTTTAATAGATCCATTCTTACAACGAACCCCGCACCTTTCGTTCAGTATCTACTTGTATTGCTTCAATAAAAATATTGATCATTTTTTTGTTACCCATTCTCAGATCCATTATATAATGAACAATGTCGATATTATTATAGCTAGGGTTTTTTTTTTTTTGAACGTGCTATCAGACATTTAGCTTTCTAACATACCCACTACGAATACTTTACCCCGGAGACTCCTCCCCCCCCCGCTCGCTCTAGTCTCTACATTTGAAGTTCTAGTTCACTTTAAAAAAAATAGACAATGTGGCTCTACGCCTGCTCGTATACCATTCATATTAAATAAATTCAGTCGTACCACCAGTATTCCTCTTCTCCTATAAAATAGTATGCCTTTGGACAACGATTATCACATGATATGATAGTAAAAAAGTAAATGTGGGTAAAGGCATCGTTCATTTTTTTATAGAACCGTTCTGCTATGGATCAATGTGAAGACAAAAAAAAAAACCATCTGATATATATAAAGTGGATCGAGAATCAATTCATTGGAAATGAATTCTACAAAAAAGGGGATTTTCTTTATTGAGATAAACAGAAACAAATAAAACGAAAGAAAAGATTCAAATATTCTAAATAATAATAATAATAATGACAAAAATATACTATCTAATAAATATTGACTTGATGAATGATGTTGGTCTATTCTTGAGTTCAAAAGGTATAATGCTTTCAGCCTAAATTGAAGAAAAAAGAAGTGTGAGTCATGTCGTTTTATTGTTTTTGATTTTTTCCCTTTACTTACATCTGGTGAGGCGAAGAAACGAGAGAAGATCAAATTGTAAGTTATGATTCAGTATCACAGCAAGCCATCCATTTCATGCTGAAGAGGCCGTTGAATGAGGAGGAGGAGGGATGGGGGGGGCGAGTTGTACAATAGGAGGCATGTATACTGTTGCATTTGGTGATAAATGTGATGATAGGAAATGGTGAGACTGGATATAAATAGCAGTTGGCGATTTGTGTCAAGTCGGCGATAAAATAAGAATTAGCTATACGGGCAGGCATGATATGATGATGATTGACAGGAGGACGTTTTCAAGATTTGATTGTTATTATTGTCAGATTTGCTGTAGCGGATGTTGAGTAGTTGGAGTAAGATAGGATCGAATGGTGGAAGATAATGGATGTCTATTTGTGTGGCTGTTTCATTGCTAAGGTCAGGGGCTCAATGTTGTATATTTCGATCATCTACATGTTGCTTTCCAGTGTTGCCATGCCACCATGTATCGAATGGATCGTCCTCATCACTACTACTATGGTTGTTTTTCCGTTCTTCTTGTTGGCGTTCCCAATCCACTTTATATTGTTGAGCCATTGCTGGAGCAGGTTGACTGAAGACTTGATCAAAGTCGACACCATCAAAGAAGCTATGGCTTTTGATTGAATCCACCCCACCTAATGCATCAGAACCAAGTCGGTTTTCGGGATCCGGTACCAACAGTTGCTTGATTAAATCACAGGCCACAGGTGAGAGGTCAGCAGGAAATTCATACTCCAGATGCTTGATTTTTTGAAAGACGAGGTATTCCGTCGCAGCTTTGAAAGGAGATTTTCCGGTCAACATTTGAAACAAGATGCACCCAAAAGCCCACCAATCCGCCCTACAGAAGAAAAAAAAAAAAGGAGGGGGAGGCCATTTCATTTTATTAATAAAATAGGCGAAGTCTTTCATTGGTTGTAGTGTGAATCGCCAAAAACTTACTCTTTCGTGGTAGCATCACTTCGCAACAATTCCGGTGCAATATATTCAGCTGTGCCTACAAAGGACCGTGTGCCTAACGTAAGATAGATCATATTACTGTCCTGTCCCCCTACCTTCAAATCCGTGTTTGTTTCCTTTCTTCTTACCTTTATCTGTTACTTGGTTAGAGGAGATATCCTCAGAAAGGATTTTTGCTGATCCAAAATCCACAATCTTTATATGCATTTGATCGTCCAAAAGAATGCTATGATGAATGATTCGTCAGTTAGTACGAAATACCGGAAGATTAGGAAGATTATTTATTTTTCCCCTGAGAATTCACTTACTTTTCTGGTTTAATGTCCCTAATAAAAATAAAAAGTTGATGCGTCAAATCGTCAATCTATGTACTTCCATTTTTGTAGATGAGATATTCTTTGTACCTGTGGATAACTTGCTTACTATGAATATGATCTACCGCCAATAGAATTTCCGATGCATAATAGCGAGCCGTTTCAATATCGAAAGGTGCCGCCTACATATTTTATCAGAAGTCATAAAAACGAAAAGAAAGAGAGCTGAATGAGAAACGTTATATCATGTCTGTCTTCATATAACGCATGTTTCTATATAGCTTACCTGACGAATAAAAGTGTACAATTCACCATGAGAAGCCAAGTCAAGCACATAATCTACAAGGGAGAAATTATTTTGCAAGTGTTAATCAGTCATCCAAAATAATCATATAATTTTTGTCAAAATATTTACATAAACTTCGGTTGTCGGCGAAGGTCCAATATAGTTTGACAATTCCTTGATGACTCATACGACTAAGAGCATCCCTTTCGACCATCACATACTTGACTTTGTCATTCTTGACGATATGAGCCTTGTCCAGTTTCTTGATAGCATATCGTTTGTCTGTTTTCTTGTCAAGGGCTTCAAGTACCTAGAATATATATTACCTTGGTTATTGAGTCGAAAGTCATCCCTTTTCTTGTATTTCCAATTAACTCTTACCAAAGAATAGCTTCCTTCCCCCAAAAGTTGACCATAATCAAAATCAGTTACAGTTCGTCGGTGATGATGGAGTGGATGACGAGGATCATCAACATCAGTGACAGTTGTAGGTGTAGCATCATTTTGTTGGGCTGGTGTTGTGTTTGGAGAAGGAGGTCGTTGCGGCATGGATGTTGGCATTGATGAAAACAAGTACTAATGGTATATTTTGAAGAGAGGAAGAAAAAGGAAAGAAGCAAGGAAGGAAGGAAAGGGAAAAAAAAAAAGTGAGGCACATTTTTCAAACATCGAAAACTAGCGGAGGTTAAATATGACAGAAGGTCAGGCAGAATACATAAAAGGTGAGATCAATAGTAAGAAATTGCAGAAAATGAAGAAAGGTAGAGTAAATAGTAGAATTAAAAAAAAAAAGGCAGTAGATTAGAGAAGGTAAGAATAATTAAGTGAGTTATTGAAGTGAATACGATATTGACAGTATAGTGGAGATCATACATAAAAATAAAATATACCAGCAGTGCGTATCGTATCATAATTGTCCCCAGAATCGCATCATCACACAGGACGGAGGCTGGTCGTTGCTAAAATCCATCATCTGATCAGCCCAAGGAAAGGGCGCGTCATTCCATTCTTGTGTTGAGTTTTTAGCAGCGAGACGAACTTGCTGCAGATAGTCATCCCAGTAGAGTGAGTCAGGGGAAAATGATACACAATATAAAATGTTTTTTTTATAACGTTGAGCGAGAGATAATTAAAGGTGAGAGACAGCAAACAGGAAAAAAAAATTGATTAGACAGAGGGAAGGATAAAAGGATAAATGTTTGATTTTATTTTATTTATTTTTATTGATGGGGTGGTGATTGATAAAATGAAGGGGTACAGTGTAAGAGAGGGGCGAGGAAGAAGTATATACAGTCCAATAAATTGATAATAATAATAAAAATAATAATAATAATAGGCATAAAGAAAATAAAATAAAAAGGAGAAAGAGGAAAGAACACTAAACTACAAAATGCCTTTTTTTCTCATCCATAAAATTAATACTAATCTGCTACTACTAAATAATACTACTATTGATCAAGCTTTTTGCTTTTTCGATATTGGATCATTTCCATCCTCCAATTCTTCTTGTTGAGATCGTTTCAGTGATTCACTAACAAATAAAAAACAACAAAAATGAGAATCACTCTATTCTCCACCACCCCCTATTTTTGGTTTCTGTCCATCTCATTTTCAATTTTTTTTTTTTACTTACCTTCCTAGTTTTGCCAATGGTGATGGTTTATAGTCTTTTGAGGGAGGGGGCCAATGGAATGTGTTTCCGACAGTAGGGGTCGCCGAGAAGTTTAATGGACTTGGTAGCTCGCTTTGTTGGAAAAAGTCGGGATAAAAAGATGACGGACTTGGTAGATTTTGAGCAAATTGCGATGGTAGAGCTGATGGTGGTCCTGCGGAAGAAGGTCCTGGTTCATCTTGATTCGTTCCAGTTCGTCCTGTCGTTGTTAATGTTGTCCCTGCTGATGATGTTGTAGTTGTCGTTGCTGCAGCGGATGTTGTTGTTGTTGCTGTTGCTGCTGTTGCTGCTGTTGCTGTCTTTGTTGATTCCGTAGAGCTATTCCCAGTTCCTGATGCTTCGGTTGTCGTAATCGATGTTTCGGTTGCCGTCTCCTGCTTCACCTCTACCTTGATTTTATTCTCGTCATCAAGATCGTTGTGATTGGAATGAATGGAGGAAGTGGATATGGTCCGTTTATGTTGTTGATGTCCATCATGCTGAGGTGGGGATGACGATGCCTGATCAGCAACTTCTGGAATTTGAACCCGGAGTTTAGGTGGTTTTCGAGCAGGGCTTCCGGTGGGAGAAGAGCCGGGAGTCATGGATGATATGACGGGGGCAGGGTACGGAGAATGAGCCGATGGTTGCCGAGAATGATGGCCCGGGGAGTTATGCTGCTGTTGGTCATGTTGCTGCGGCGGAGGTGATTGAGAATATGTTGTTTGCATTGGAGGGGGTGGTTGAGGAGTTTGTTGTTGTATATGCTGATGTTGATGCTGATGCTGCTGTTGTTGATGTTGAGAAACTTGATGATGAAGTGATGGTGACGGTGTTGGGTGATAATTCATCGCCGGAGGTGTTCCACTCACATGCGTTGCCTATAAGAAACCAATTTGTCATCACATTAGTGAAATTCCATGTCAACAAAACCGGGTATTCTAATATAATTTTAATTTAACCTTACATGCATCATATACATTTGTTGTTGCTGAGAAGGTCCCGAGGAAGGAGGGTGAGGATGATGATGAGGAGGAGGCTGATGATGGTGATGGTGATTAATTTGATGTTGATGTTGTTGTTGTTGAGGTGGCATTGAATAAACGTCATAACCAGCAGGATGCATAGCAGGATGTTGCTGCTGTTGTTGTACATGAAGTGGTGGATGTGACATATTTTGAGTAATAGGATAGCGAATCTGACTTTGTGGGGTTTGATAATACATCGTCGGTTGATGAGGAATACCAGGAGAGTGATTAAATTGAGGGTTCATCATATGAGGAGGGGGTGAGGGAGTAACAGTAGCCGCTACCTGTGAGATAGACGGTGGTGCCGGAGCTGGTGCAGGTACTGGTACTGGTGCTGGTGTTTGTCGTTGATGTTGCTGAGAAGGATGAAGAGATGATGAAGATCCCTGGTCCATTTCCATTCCTATTTCATCATCATCCAATTTGCCGTCGTCTATGTCAGAAGCGTTCATAAACTAATAGAATAAAAGGGTCAGTAAGACACAACTTCATACAACATTTGAGAATACATACATCATGGTTCGACTTGCTTTCGTGAGGTTCGTTGTACTATACAAAGTAAAGAATGTAATAAGTTTCCCAGTCCCTTTTTGATATACAGTATGTATTTTCAGCAACCTACTTCAGTATATTTCATTAATATTTTGTCGATTTCCGTGCTGGCATACTGAACAAGTTTTCCGTTATTGTTAAAGATAATCAAAGCAACTTCACAATCACAAAGGACACTAAGTTCATACGCCTTCTTCATCAAGCCATGTTTCCGTTTCAGAAAAGTCACCTAATAAATAAATAAAACGTTAGTTTCTGAAGAGTAATAGAGAAGCCCTTATCGCTCACCTGTCTGTTCCGATCATCTTCGATAGTCTGAATCTTGATCTTCTTTCGTCCCATAGTAATGCCAGTACAATCAATACAAAATAAAGTAGATGGTTTCTATATTAAAAAAACGAAGTCAATATTGGTTGATGAAGATTAACAGTTTGATTCCCACACAATAAACGAGGAAATGGCATTGTAAGTTTCAAAAAAAAAAAAAGATATCTTCGTTCGGTATCGCAGAAGAGACAGTACTGATATAGCTCTTTCTTTTCAACAAAAAACTAGATAAAGAAATATTAGAAGCTTACCTGTTATTTTTTGCACAATGGGAAGGAAGCAAAAGATGATAAGCTAAAAAAAGAACAAAAAAGCGAAGTTTGTAAAAAAAGAAAAAGGGAAGGAAAAAAAAAAAAGGGGAGGCCGGACAATGAAGTCCGACCGAGGACAGTCAATTTTTTTTTTTCCCTGAAGACAGTCAAAACCAATCCAATGGCATTGACTACAAAAACAAAGGGGGGAACTCAGCAAAAATGCTGGGTTGACTAGTTGAGGTACAAAAGTCGTGAGATGCCAATGAAACGCATTCATTTGTCGAGATTCACAAATTACTCTAATATTTCAAGGGGTAAACGGGATTCATTGGTTACGTCAGCGGCACTTGAACTACATACTCTATTCCACTAGATCTCAACTGCCTAGGCCTGTCTTTTTCTTATCTTCTTTGAATCACACTGCAGTTGCTATATGACAGTCGTTCGTCTTTACCGGGAACAGTTTACAGAGATTCATTCCATTACCTTAATCTATTACATATAATAATAACAAAAAAAAAAAAAAAGGTATTATATTCTCGCGATATAGCTCACATTGTTATCCCATGCTATACTTGCTAGTGTTTAAGAATAATCTAAATCATTTCATGCCTTCGTTATGCTCCGCTTAAAAACATCAAAAAACAACAAACTAAAAAATTTGATATGCTCTGCCCAAAACCGTCTTAAGTATTTATTTATAATAGTGTATAATTTTTGTGTATATACACTACTGGTATCTAACCTGAGCCCATATATGATTTTCAAGAATTATGTGCAATCCACCGCTTTTTTTTTTTTACCCATACCTTTGCCAGGCACAGTCAGTACGTATTTTTTGAATAAAAAACTGTGACTCACTTTGCTCCTCATTGCAGCCAAGAAACCCTCTCCACCTAATAATACCTACCATGGCACAGAATCTAAATGTTGTCACATATAAGAATAGGTGCTATAGAACTAAGTGTGGAAGATAGATTATGGGTAAAAGAATAATGCGTATTTTATTGATATTAAAGTATAAACAGTAACTAATCTAAATTGAGATTGATATTTTATGCTAAACCAGTGCTCCAGGCCATGACTACTAATGTTTTCGATCGCTTCTTTTTTCATCCATATACCATAAGTGACCCACCTCAAAAGTCTCAAACGGTTTCCATCAAATGAAAAAAAATGTTTGATTAGTAAGGTGAAAATGAGATCAAAAGTAATTTTTTACCAGCAATCCCGGCATAAAATGGATTCGACAAGGCATTGGAGAAATCATCAAGCGATGCAGAAGGTATATCATGAAGGCTACTAAATAAGGTGAGAACATATCGAACAAAATGAGAGGTTAGTGGAGGGACAGTACCTAAAAAAAAATGTAATAAACATCTTCACTAACAACTTCTATTATCAGCAGTTACAAAAGTACCCAAGCCATGATCAAAATCAACATTTTTATTCAAATAAATAAAAAAAAAAAAAAAAAGAGAGACCGGGACAAAATCATAGATCATAAAAAAACTATTTGGCTAATGGTTTTTGTTCCTTTCCTTCCGGGATTCGTTCCAAGACCTCCACTTTGTCACCCACACGAATCACCCCACTGGTAAGAGGGACCACATCCACACAGAAGCATCCATCATTTGGTTTTTCAACAAAACTTCGAGTTTCCTTCAAGTACGCCAATGGACCACCCCACTTGTCCTTTACACCATGGTCTTGATCCACACCAGGTACCGTACATCGTCCAATAGGTCGAATCATATAAAACGTTACTTCACCGATTCTTTCAAAAGAATAAAAATAAAACAAAAAAAAAGTCAACATTTTAGTAACACAGACGTCAAAAACAATCAGAGCAGGGTCCATGTGAGAGTGAGAGGGGGGGCGGGCGGTAGGAGGAGGAGGAGGAGTAGGGTGTGTCACTTACTTTACCACCAGCCAGGTATCTTCTTCCCATGGAAGGGTGCCCGTAATAGAAATGTTGTTACGGAAACGATCCAAGCCAATGGTATTATCTTGATTGATGGCGCCACGTTCGATCAATGCTTGGTTGACTGCATCCATACTAGCTTGAAACCCAAATGACACGGGCGACCAATCAGAGAAGGGAGAATGCACGCCATTCAATTGTTGATGTGCAGGACGAGAATAATGGCCTTCTTGAGGATCCTCCAAAGTCACCAGACGAAGTTTGGGTAACGATACCACCGATCCATCTTCCGCAGCTTCGGGACAGGGTCGTCAGGGTTGTGATTGTTGGCAACATCGTGGGCGCGGTGATTCACCAAGAAGGTTTCCAGCCATTTTCCAGCTTCATCGCCCATATCAAATGCCGTCAGTGTATCTTTCCATAATTTGACAGTGCGTTGCTCCATGGTGGTTGTATCAGGATACAATGGGAGTTCCAAATCCGCCTGGTCATCGTCATAACTTGTCAATATCAGTGTTTTGTTGGTAAGATCGATCAAAGGTCTGACGAGAGCCATGGACGCATATTTTCTATGGATCATTTCCCCCCCCACACACAAACACACGCAGCAAAAAAAAAAAAAAAAAAAGAACAGAGAAAGGTTTAATCTTGGTGCAGTACATGCAAGTCGTTTTCCCCGCAGTTTTCGTTTACCTTTGAGTAATAAAGCGGCCATTGGCTTCTTCGATAAACATGAAGCGACGATCATTCACCAAGCCTAGGTTGCCTACCTGACTTTCATTAAGCTGTACTGAATGACACGACTTGATAGGATAAACGTGAATATTACTGAGTGTGGGGTTTTGTAAAGCAGGCATTATGTTGGGGTAAAACAAAACGAGAAAAGAGCTTCGCACAAAAAAAAAAAAAGAAAAAATGAAGTAAAATATCTATAAAATTTTCAATTGCCGATTGCAGGTTTGGTTGATCTACGCATCAAAAACAATTTTTTTTAAAAAATAAAGGCATATCTAAAAGTAATACCATACTGCTTACTTGATTTATTATATATCAAGGAATTATATATATCTATGTTTTACTGAAGGATCATAATTAAGCAAAACGGGTGTGCATACTATTAGCAAATCTATGCCAACAAGTTCCGGGGGCGACTTTTTTTTTTGATTGTCCGAGCGGGAGCTGAAATGATTTTTTGTACTTTTTAAGTCTGAGGGAGTCCAGCATTAGATCGTTCTTTCTTTTTTTTCCTTTTTACAAACCTAAGGATGAAGTTCTCCGCTGGTAAGAATGAACATCTATCTACTTTTATTTCACAGCAAGACAAACGAGCAATGCAAATAGAAAGGATAGTTGGATGAATGGATGAAAAAAAAAGACGGATGCATCAAGTTTTCTCATTCTGATGGATGGATGCATACACGATACATGCCTTCAATACGAGCATCCCAAAAAAGAATTAGACTGATGGTGATGGTGATGATGGTACGAACAGTGCTATGACAATACTTGGAAACAATGGATGGATGGAAGGATTGGATGGATGGATGGCTAACAACCGAAAAACAACATCGATAGAACAATCACCATACACAAAAGTAACATGCACCATTCACTGACATTCAATCATGATCAACAAATGACGATACTTCTTTTTTTTAATTTCCTTTGTCCTTCTATTGCTGCGTTCGTTTGTCTTTTGCGTCTTCCAAAAAAGGTGTATGCCTCAGTTGACTAACCCACCTTCTTCCCCTCTTTTCTTTCACCATAGATGTTAGCTCTTCCCGCAGAAAAAGCAGAAAGGCTCACTTCTCTGCTCCCTCTCACATTCGCCAAAAGATCATGAGCTCTGCTTTGTCCAAGGAACTCCGTGAAAAACACAGTGTAAGTGCTCCCGCCTTTCCCCCTTGTGTGCGTATGGGTTGTATCACACAACCTTTTTTTTTTTTTTTTTGTGGATTCTTACCTGTCTTTTTCCCATTGATTTAGGTCCGCTCCATGCCTATCCGTCGTGACGACGAAGTTACTGTTGTCCGTGGTACCTACAAGGGTCGTGAAGGCAAGGTTGTCCAAGTCTACCGTAAGAAGTGGGTCATCCACATCGAACGTGTTACCCGTGAAAAGGTCAACGGTGCCACTGCTCCTATTGGTATCCACCCCTCCAACGTTGTCATCAACAAGCTCAAGTTGGATCACAGCCGTCAAGCTGTCCTCGACCGCAAGGGCAAGAAGGAAGCTATGCAAGAAGTAAGTTTGTGAATTCATAAGTGTAGTTCAGTCAACAAATGATATATTGCTGCAGCCTCCTGACTAACTTTTTTTTTTCCTTACTTTCTGTAGTAAATTATATGGATTGGTCAAGATCAATTAGTTTAATCTTACGTTATTTATACTAGTTTTTTTTAAAATAAAGCATTCTTGTTATACTCTATATTGATATTGTTATTATTTGTTGTTGATTGATTATATAGTATTGTTTGGGATAGATAGGATTGAAGAGGGAAGGGAAAGGTGCTCGGGCTGGATAGATGATTGAAGTGTGGTTTTTGATCAACTGGATTCAGTTTGACTTCTTGTATTATTATTATTATTATGCCATTTGCGAAACAAATAAAAAAAAAATCAAAGAGCTGGGTATATATATAACATGTGCAATCTAGCGAAGGCTATGGTGACGATACAGTGTGGGTTGATTAATAGGAATGGTAGAACGGGAATAAGGTCAAGTTTCATATGAACCGACCTAGAACTGCCAACCAGTCACCAAGCTTCTGGGGGACAAGAAAAGCAAACTATGGTGAAAGATAGTGCAAAATGCTCTTTTGTGTTGACTACACGCATAGCACAACCAATTTTTATTTATATGATCGGTCGAGTAGGAATATGGATACCTTTGATAATAAGTGAACCAAGTTCCAGTTTTTAGAATGAAAAGTAGGCATGGCGAGCAATTGTTTGGTACAACACTAACAAAACAGCTACAATAGCGGCATTCTGTATTATACGATGGGTCAGAGGGTATTTAATAAAATGACATATTCTATTGAAACATGCTGGTAGATACAAAACCGAAATTGGAGGGGTTTATTGTATAACAAGGAAATTGATGGAGCTGGAGAAAGCATGAGAGAAACTAACATGAAATCTGAAGAATAGTCGACACTAATCTAAAACGGAGATGGTAAAAAGAGATCTCTTGTAGAAAGGCTGAGAAGGACTGATAAGATATTTTTCATTGAAGGAAGTAAACAGAAACATATTTTATTCAGATATAGATTCAAACTATGAACAAACTATGACTAAACGAAGCTAATGAAGGCGTCATGTAGCCAACTACTGATGGTTCCAAATCCTAGATCCAAAATGAAAGGATTTCCCCATGCATCTTGTAATCCCTGTTCTGAAAACGCTTCTAAACTAGTCCTGACACTAATCTAAGTCCAATATTACCCCATCGGAAACATAATTGTGAAGAATTAAAGAAAGAATAAAAGAAAAAGAAAAGTAATAGAGCGAAAAAATAAAACCAGGCGAAAATAAGGATTCACGTGGGCGGGATTTAAAGTGTGTGATTTTTGGCGATTCTTTTTTTGGGTTGACACAAAACCCTTTTTTTTTTTTTTTTTTTTTTTACGACAATCAATACCTTACAATATTATCAGCATGGTGTTTCTCTTTTCATGGCAATCACTACCACTTTTTAACCTTGGAAGCACGGCTATTGTTTTCTCTTGCTACCTTTGTGGTCAAGATGGAACAATTCGGCCCTGCTTGGTTTACCCTCACCCCTTCCTTGTAATATAGTTTGTCATTCACCATACACTAACTCACCCTCAATGATTGGATTAAGTTTATCTTACATTATGTATATACTACAACACAATACCCTCCCCCCAAAAAAAAACCCTCTAATAAGCGTGTCACCTTTAGACAGGTGGGTTGGCACTAGTTAGATCACATAGTTTAGTTTATACAATATCTATATCTAAATAAAAATATTGTGTCTTCTACTTTTACATTGCCTCTTGTACTTTTTGCTTATTTTGTCGAATGGGTATCCCCACAACTATACTGTAAATATGCGTGTAGAAAAAAGAAAGCTGATGTATTTGCGTATTAAAAAAAAAAAAAAAAGAGGTGGTAAGGTGCATCATGAGGCGACTTTGGTCAAACGTTGTGCTGAGTGCTTCGTCTGCTGTATGTACACCAGGCATCACAAAATAGGAGGTTCGAGAAATTTATTAAATGATTTTAATAAGGGACCAGGTGTGGGTGCATCAAAAAAAAAAAAAAAATGAGACAGCGAAGGACGCATAGAAAAACGAGTAGGGATGAGCGAATAAAAATATGATGGTTGGAAGCTTTTGTTACTTTTTTGTTTTACTTCTACGTAAACTGCATTGTAGCTAAGTATTTCGTTTAACGGAATGGCATTTGTGGCTGTCATATGATACAATGGAACCCCCTATTGATTGTTTTTTTTTTTAATGAACATTGAAGTTCAAAAAGGGAGATGTGCGTGACTTCACGGGGACAAACTAAAAATGGCTAGTCTATAAAAACTCACACTGGGCAGAACATTTGGGCGAAAATAAGTGAATGGGAAGCGGGATCAAAATAACAGCTTTGGGCGCTCGTTGAAAAAAAAAAAAAAAAAAAAAAAAAAAGAAAGGAAGGACAAGAAACAAAAAAGTATCACTTGTTCGGCATGTCACTTGATTGATAAGAGAGAGAGAGAAACGGAGAAAGAGAGTGAATTTTTTTGCTATTTTCATCATCCTATCATGCTGTGCGCATGCAAATAAGCAACCCAGCGATAGGCCAGATCCGAGATGGGCCAACGTGACCAGTGCAATGCAGCAATAGTCTATGTAAGGGAACAAAATTTAATATAGAATAAAAAAAAACCCAATTTTTGTGGGGGGCAATGAATGTTTTTTATTTCTTGAACCCAAAAAATAAATATAAAAAAAAAGAGGTAGTACTACGGCCGTCATTATCATCACCCTATCAATGAAACAAATCAGATATAGTTTTTGTGTACGCATATTTACGATAGAGATAAACAAAATGACCTCCTTGATAAAACACAAATGGAAGCATTACTGTGTAATTAAAAACCCGCCAAATCTGTAAAATAACATAAAAAATAAAAAGCATCATAATTGCATGTGCATTGTGTAAAACGTTTTTTTTTTTTTTATTGATGTTTGTTTTAGAATCAAGGGGAAGGAGGGGAAATAAAATAAAAACAGTAATAAAAAGGGGGTATCAGAAATAGATTGGGCATATATAATAACGTAAAATTGGCAATGACGATGTAGATATATGTATAAAAGAGAGTGAAGGGTATGACTAAACTATAGAGAAGAGGGTGAGGGAAGGGGCGGGGTATCCACAAGCAAATCATTCAAATGGATTTGTTTTTCCATCTTGAGGTCGTTTTTCGTGTCGCCGTTGTCGCTTCATTGTCCTGCTGTCGTGCCATTGCTCATTTGCATTATTGAACCGTTCCAAAACCACCTTCCAATGCCTCAATAGGGAATGACGTCTTTTTCTTCGTGCTACTGCTGAGGGTTCCTTTTCTTCAGTCATTTGATCTTCCATAGTCGCTACCAGTGTATCTGAGGAATCGCGATAGTCTAATTTATAAGGCGATGATGATGGGTAGGAATCCTTGATCAAGTCATATTTTATTTCAGTAGCCATGTTTTCGGTAAAAAGGGGTTGTGTGAAAAAAGAAAAAAGGGAGGAAGAGAGAGAAGGGAAAAATAAATAATAAAAATGCCCTAAATACCAAAAAAAAAAAAAAAAAAAAAAAAAAAAAATGGGCGGGCTTTTTTTTTTTGTAACTGTAAAAAGGGAAGGATGATATTTTATTTGTGAGTTCATTTGGTGTTTACTGTACTTTGACGTAATGCACAAGATCCCAGAAACTCCACGACGTTAATTTTCCATTTGACATAATATAGTCCGCTATTGCTTCCTATGATAGAACGCAAAAAAAAAACTAGGATTTTAATCAATCAGCATAATATGTGTTTGATGAAGTTTTTTTTTTTTTTTTTTTTTTAACTTATCTTTCACCTTGTCTACTAAGTAGTAATCCTGCCCATCTTGGAAAAAATCATAATCACCACATCTATTCAAACCATCAATACCACGGACGCCATCACGTTACCCATCACCTTGCTTACAAGTGCATATATTTGTAAACGAGATTGTTATCAGTACCTTTTGTGTTTTCCATTTTTAGCATCTTACGTTTTTCCGTATCCTTTCGAGGCAGCGCTATGATAGTATCACATTGTTTGTCAGTTCTTGGCAAAGTACATCTATTGGTTCACAAACAGAAGCATCTATTCAATCGACGCCGATTCACTGTCTAGTATAAAAAAGGCAAAACTCAAGAGGAGATAGTCAATATTAAATAGTGTTGTTTTTTTCGTTTACCTTGATCCGGGGTTTCAATGTTGATGGCGTCTTGCATATTGGATAGGATAGATATATTTCTCACAAACACTATAGTCAATGGTTCTTCCATGCCTTCTTTGTTTCCCGTGTTCTGTCGATCAAAGAAAAATAATATTAGATACAATAGGTGTGAATGTCTTGATGCCCTGTTTCAGTAACCATTCGCCCCCTCCCTGTTTAACTTCTTCCAAATAAAACCGTACCTGTTTGAGCAAAATTCTGACACCAAAAGCACGCACCACGGCCATACACCATTCAAAAAAAAGGGGGGGGCTAAGATAATGGGATTCTTTATTTTGAAAGGGAAAAAAAAAATGTATGATATCATCAAAATATGCTAAAACTAAAAGACTACAAACTACCAAATGTTTCATTCAGGCGATGATCAACCGATGAGCTAAATCCAATCCAAGTGAAGCAACATAATCCTTGATTTCATCCCTAAATTCACTGGATTCGTGGAACTTGACTAACATTGTAACAGGCACCACTTGGCTTTTCCCAGCGATAATCAAGACTTGATCCAAATCATTTTGTTCATCTATTGATTTCGGGTCCATCCATCCAGAAGGTAATGTTGAAGATTGATCTTTGGTGTGAGTTTCAGTAGCTGAGGCTGATGATGATGATGATGATGATTTGTCGGGAGAGTTATTGGCAAACGAGGTATATTTGTGCTGATCCAAACGTGATTTACAAACGTCATTGTAAGAATACCAATCATATGTATCTGGATCCAATAAATCTGATGGGTGATATTTAGCTTTATATTTCATCTTTTCACATGAATGAATATAGTAACCTATCGTGTCACAAAAAAAAAGAAATAGGGTCAGTAAAAAAGAAAAATATGCATTGTTGTTGTTGCATGTCATTTCATTCTTTTAGTTTCGTACCCATATAATAGTATTTCAGATCTTCCGAAGACGTGTGGAATTCCTGTACTAAGCTGATTTCACGTAGTGCACTATAGTTGCCCAGGCCAAGGAATGCATAATGAGGATCATACATGAAATACACAGAGGAGACACAGTGAGGCAAAATGTCCAGAATTGCCACAGCAACCAGCGTACCATCGAGTATATATTTTTGATGATAGCTACCATATTCCACATCACCGTGACTTTCTTGATCTAAAGGAGAATCCACCAAAAATCGCTTGAATCCTTCTGCTGTGATCTTGTGAGGTGGGTCATGATGTATTTCTTGTTGATATTTGCGATAGATTTCGTACTTTTCCTTGGTGAATGAAGAAGGTTCCAAAACAACCTACAAAAAAAAAGCAAAGTAAGTATGACGACACTGTTCCTATTCTCTAAAGATCCCATACTAATATTTACCTTGAATGAATGACCACTTGGCTCTTCTGCCTTACTCTTTTCTTGTTCGCCTGCATGTATCGTTTCAAGAAGCGTCGTTTCCTTTGCAGGCTCTTTTTTATGCGGTGGTTTTCTACGCGTAAAAAGAGACCACTTTAGTATACCTTTCTGTCTCCTTCATCTTGTCTCCTTACTTTGAGTCAGTTTTGCCATCTTTCATCACCTGATCGCCTGGTCTTTCCTGACTTGGTTGCCAGTCGCCATGAATATATCGATTGAACTTGTGTAGGATTTTCCGTTGAGATTTGGTTGTTTTGAATTCGGTGGCATCCAACCTATATAAAATAAGAAATGTTAGTAAACAAAAAGAGTGCCTTGAGCTTATAGCGCAGAATTCGTGTTCTTTTTTTTAGTACCTGATAGTATATTGGGGACAGCAACTTCTTCGCAAGTCAGGTTTATAGACATATTTCCCAGATCTAACACCAAAACAGAGCGTCGCTTGAAGAGTTAATAGCTGGGAATATTGTGTATTTCTTCGCTGTATGTTCTCATTCTTCTTATTACCTTCTCCATCCTCTATCTATAAGTGCTTGATAGTCCTTGAAGCATATAGTAAACAAAACAAAAAAGGGTTGGAAAACAAATCATAAATATAAGGCTATCTATCATATACTTACTGTGCAAGAAAGAGCATGAGCCCAAATACCAAAAGTATAAGATGTATCGTCTTGATTACAGTATCCACAATCGCTAGTATTATTTCCAACAATGGATACAATAGAGAGTTGTTGCTTTGTGCTCATTGAAAAATAATAAAGAAAGAAAGCCCGTTGACTTTGACTGTTTGCGTTTTTTATATATGATTTATATATTTCAAAATCCGCCAGTATGCTGCTGTTGTTACAGTGTGAGTGGAAGCCATTTTTTTTTTTTCTTTACTAAAAAATATGAAACTTGGGATCGCACTGATACCACCTTGTTATCATGATCACGCAATACATAAATGCTTAGGTGAAATGGGAATAGATAAATCAGCCAAATAGATTGTATCAAAGCAATGCTATTGCTCTTTCGACCATATTCGTCCAAAGACAACTCGCGGTGTTTAAATTCAATACCACGCAAGTGAGAATCAAAAGGAGTAGCTTCCCGCTTTTTAAATTGAAATTTTGTTTTGGGTAGCCTACTTTTTTTTTTTTTTTTTTTTTTTTTTTGTTTCCCTTTTTTCCTTTCTTCTTTATTCCCCTCTCTTTCTTTCTGTCCGTCTCCTCCTCTCTCTCTCTTTATTACTTTATCAATATTTTAGCGTTTTTTGAATTCGTTTAGAATATTTCTTTTCACTTTGTTTTTATTTTATATTTGATAATATAAAAAGTCCTTTTCCCTTGTTTTTCTTTTCACGATGGCTTCTGAATCACCTATTGCTCAAGTCCACGATCCTAATGCTGATTACGAAGATGATTTGATATACCAACAAAACGACGATGATGACGGTTTTGAACAAGATGCCATTCCACAAATACTCAAACTAGACCTGCGAGGTGTACGGGTTGAACTTGATCGGGACACGTTGGTCAGCTTACCTGAAAGTCTCTTGATTGCCATGTTTCCCAATGGTCTTATTCTTGGCGGACGACAAGACGATTATGAAGATGAAGACTATGACCGCCATTCTCGTGATTCAGTTGGTGGGAATGGTAATGGTGGTGACAAGTCCAGTTCTGGTACAAGTAGTGGTCATGGCGGCGATGGCACCAACTCGTCTCAAAAAGAAGATGACGATGACTTCCAAGTGACCTATGTCGACTTTGATCCTGTCTGTTTGGAATACGTCTTGCAATTTTATCGTCAAGCACAACGCCTTTCCAATGATTTACAACAACAAAACTTGGCTTCGGCAGCAGAAGGAGACGACCTTGACGGCAACGGCAGTACCTCTCTATCCCCAGCAGCAGCAGCAGCGGCAGCGGCAGCGGCAGCGGCAGCGGCAGCGGCAGCAGCAACGCCTCGCCCTACCATGTCGATGGCCAATTCACCTGGTTATTATCCCTTGCTAGACAAACAACCGATCATTGTTTTACGTGAAGAACTGGAATATTTCTGTGTGCCATCTCAAAAGAAACTTTCGGTGACGGACATGGCGACGTTGAAATTACAATGTGGACAGTATTTGCGACACCACGATGAAATCTTTGCCGCACTCCAAAAAAGCATTGCTCGCGAAAACAACATGGCGGAACAACATCTGATTGATATGCTTTGCGATGCCGGCTTCTCTCGAAACGATCGATGGGGTCACCGTGCTCTGGAACCGATGCGCACTTGTATTATCAGCATGGGCTTGGTGCTACTGAAAACAACCGGGCCTGATAATCATATGCCTACAGCTCAAAAGTTGTTGCTCTTCTGGAGAAAACCTGCCGTAAGTACAATATATATATTAATATCTTATGATATTTATTTGATGACTGATCCTTTGTCTTTTTTTGGTTGTAGAGGAAATGTTGGTGGGATGGAAATACGGTGGACATTCAAGGTCAATCGGTACGGTTGTGGGCAAGAAGAACTTGGTAAGTGCAAAAGAGGGGGGGGGGGTTGATCATGGGATGATGGATTGATATATTGATATATTGACTATATTTATATTTTGGTTAGGTGCCTGGAATTGGCGTTGGTTTGAGTAAAAAAACAACAACAACAATATCGACTGTCAGTGATTTGCCATGATACCCCAAACTTGTCTTTTTTTATTCTTCTTCCTTGATTCTCCCTTTTTTTTTTCCTCTCTTTCCCTTCACGTTTCTCCTTGAAAAAGTTTTATACACCCTCCCCATCCCTTCCCATACTCATTAGCCCTCTTCTCTACAATTTAGCTTTTCTTCTGTAATCCTCTTTTTTTTTTTTTTTTTTTTTCTATTTCCCCCTCCCCTCCACCTTTGATTTATCCCCTCTAGTACCCCAACGTTTAGTTTATCTTTTATATTCACTTATATCAATCACTTTTATTTTTAATAAAATATCACATCAATACAATAATAATATTTGTTTTTTATTCATTTTGTGACTATATACATACATGGATAATGACTGGTAGAAATGATATGATAGTGTTTTTATTTGCAAGTGAAAAAAAAAAGTATGTGTATTTGTGTGTGTGTATGTAATAGCTACGGAGATCTATGTATCAATAATAAGGGTAACATCAAAGACTGATCTATTCTAATTTGCATCAATATTGTTGGATCCTTGATCGGCGTCCATCATATCTTTGATCCGATTGTTCTTGTGTTTCATCTTGTATCTGTTGTTTGACGAGATCTTCATTCACTTGTTCCTGGCTGAGCTTGAAGACCACATTGCCCATTTCTTCCACATGATCCATTTCGGTTGCACCGTCGTGGACATTCAACTACAATCATAGTAATTCATCATGAGCATCATGTGTGTTTGTTTGTTTGTTTTGTTTTGTTTTTGCTTTGTCAATTCGAGATCATTCAACTTACTAGTCGCTGCGTGGGATAAGCTTCGCTATGATGTAAGCATAATTTATCAGGTCGTGCTAAAAGTTGATCAAACACAGGCTTGAGTTCATAGCAGTTTCCAAAAAGTCGGCGGCACCCAAATACATATAACCCAAAACGCGCACAAGACATGACTACAATCAAGCCGAACATCACGAAGATGGCCGACCGTTTTTGTTCGCACCAATGATAATAAAATGTCTACGAAATTCCCCAAAAAAAAAAAGTTAGTTTCGATGACATGAGAGAGAGTGGAAAGAAAAGAGGGGTTTCGCTTACAATCATTTTGTTTGTCCTTGATATTGATCCACGGTGGTGACTGTAGCAGGTCGAAAAAATGGATTCCATGCACAGCGTCGTTGAAGTGCATCGTTAATCAGAGAGCGTTGACCGTTGTATGTTGTCAGAATTGATATTTTATCAGAAGGATATCTAGTGTTGCAAGATACGATGAAATAGAAATGTCAGTTTACTTATTCAATCATGCTATTCTTCGTCTTTTGTTTTTACCCTATTAAGCAGATATATTGATAGAGCCACTACATATTCCGCCTCACCCAGATTTTGGTAGAAGTAAGGTACAGGTTCCGATTCGCCTTGTCCATGATCGGGTCCGACGTCGATAAATTGATAATCATAGGTCATGCCGGCATTTGCTTGTAAAAATTCAGACTTCGTTAGTACATTTGGAAGATCACCTAAGCCATTGTATCGCCAACTATACAACTTGGCAAGTGAGGATCTTGCTTTACCCTAGGAGGACCGACCACCATTGTCAAACCATGATTCATACCAGAATGTATCGCTTCAACTAAAATATGAATATTTGCAATAGATATGAGTTCCTTTTTCGTATAAATCAGATAGCTGTTCAATAGAACCAAGGTTTGCCAACGGAAAATCTGGAAAGGTATTCTTGTACTTTTGGAATACAATGTGTTGAAGTTGAATGAGTTGAGCAGAGCGTTGTTCAGTCATATCCAAGTCGGTAAGTGCCAGTCCCGTTTGATCGTTGATTTCAAATTTCGCATAGAAGGCAAGGGTTTCCAAAAGTTGCTTTATCAAATCCACATCCTTTTCTTTGCGACAAATAAAAGGTGCCAAATGACAAAGGACCACGGTCTGATGATCGTTCAAAAGAGTGTTGAAGAATCGTCGTGTCGGCAATTGTGCTTCCAAATCGATTAAGAATTCCAAAAATCGTTCGCAATACAATATGAGATCTTCATCGACTATAGCAATAAACTATGTAAGTAACCGTGACACAAATTTGATCCTTTATTTCACTGCGAGGGGAAGGGGAGGGGAGAGGACGGTAACAGTAATGGCTTACCATCGTTTTCGGCCGTTATTTGATATATTTTCTATATAAAATTGACCAAGAGACCACTGAGCCAATTGCAATTGGAATCCAGTTTTGATTTCTCCATTGCATCTACAAAATACAAACTATTAGTAACCATTCTCTATGCTGTAATCAGAAGTCTTCTAGATCCGACTACCGTATTCATATCCTACCTGCAGTGTTGTACTTTTTATTGTTGTATTCCACAGTTTACGTAAAGGAGGATATTCATTAAAGATGTTTTCTCGTTTAGATTCATGCGAGAGGGTTTGCCAAATGCCAATGGAGACCAGCCTAAATACAAAATCATTTAATGACAGTTCGCCTACTTTGTGGATTGTATAAAAAAATGATACACGATATTACTTACTTCAGACATTCGGATCGAATGGTAGGATTTTCCAGACTTTGGAGGCAGAGGACAAGAACGTCAAGAAGATACATTGGGTGCTCAAAGATAATGCGTTTTTTGATTCGGAAGGCGCTAATAGACAAATGACAAGGTCAAAGAGAGCACCAAACTTGACAGCGTCGTCAGCAAACAATATCTAAGCATACATATATAAAGTGAGTAGGTTCATTACTGTATCTTTGTGAGTATTGTTTTATCGGCGTTTACCCCAAGAAGATATACGTTGTCTGGACTTTTCGTTGACAATCAAGCAGAGAGATAAAACATGGTTCATGGTCGATGTCGCTGGATCAAAAAAAGGTCACAGGTACTATGGAATGAGAGACAAAGAAAAGTGTCAGTACACTACGCGTTTATCTTATATATGATATAATCGTGTATATGCTTGTGTGTGTTTTCTTTACCTTCAAATATTGAGTAAATTCAAGAAGCATAACCTTTTTTGGATCGTATTGAGAAGAGGCCAAATGTTGTTCAATCATCTCTTCCACTACGGTTGGACTCCATTTTGGTTTTGTATTGCCGAAATAGTGTTTCTTTGCAAATTGTGAGATGGGATCTGCTTCAATGTCATTCAAGCTTAGATTTCGAAACTTGGTGGTCGCAAGAGGTCCATGAGCCATGGCCTCTCCAGGCGCAGCATGAAGTGGTAAAGTCGTTTGCATGGCTTGAATTCCTTGTAATATACGAGTGTTAGTATATATGTGTATGTCAAAGCTATATAGATAAAGCAGAGAGAGGCACAAGGGCAAAAAGAAGAAGAAAAAAAAAAGAAAAATTTGATGCCTTTTTTTGCGGAGTTCCATGGCGTTTTTTTTTTTTTTGGACATTCGATTCTTTTTCTTTTTTGCATATGAAAGGATCTATTGATAAAGACACAAAACCTTTCAAAGATAAAGATATCAATGATTATACTGTTGTTTGCCCTGGTATAAAAAAACAGAGCGCAAAGACATCTTTGCCAAAGACCGTAAATACCTTTGATTCATTTTGTTTTCTATTTTTTTTTTTTTTTGATTTTCTCAAATCGATCCTTTTTCTCTTTTTAACATACTCTTTAATGAGAAAAAAACCATTAATATATGACTTCGAAGACGACCCTACTCCTTCATCTGGTTCTATTGCAATGTTGGATGATCTGATGAATTACAGCAACAGAAGCAGCGACACCAATACTAACCGCAACCACCTCCTTCTTTTTGTATAGCAGCTCTTTTGGTTAATATTGTATTAGTTTAGTTTAGTTTAGTTTTTATCTCATGTAGAGTTGAGTTATCACAATTCCTAGATATAGTATTTTTATATTTTGTACATAGTTTTTTCTTATCAAATACAGCAATTTATATTTATATACTCAAACTTTATGAATCAAATGAGATAAATGTACAATGTTTTGATATTTGATTTTTATGAACAATTCATAGAGATCTAACGACTTTTTTATCTGAAATGCATGAATTCCTATTATTATAATTTTTGTCACAAAACCGCAGTATACTGGACCTTATAAGGGGGTCAAGGTATGATGCAGTTTAACAAGAACGTAAAGTAAACCAGTTTGGAGGGGGAGGGGGGATTATACTGCATGCAAAAATAAAGAAATCAATAAAGAAATCTAAGTGCGAGATATATACAATACGTCCAATCTGTCTTAGGTTATGCTGGCAGTGCTGTTTAGTTTGATTGATAGGAATGGTAGAGAAATAATACGACCACATTTCATAAAGTGGCATAGAGCTGTTAAACAGCCATTATGCCTCATGCGGTGGGCAACTAGCCATAAATACGCTAGAAAAATGTTCTATTGCGCTGGCTACAGGAACAGAATGGTCTAAATTTATTTATATGAATTAGTAGACCAATAATGTAGTTAACTATATGATAATGAGTGATCCCATATGATAATAAGTGACCAAGACTTTTAACCTGTCTCTCGGTTTTTAGGGGGGAGGAGAAAGTAGTCAATGTAGCTGAACTAGAAAGAAACTGTTTGGTAGGCCATTCACAAAACAGTTACAATAGCAACATATTATATTATATGGTGGGTCAGAAGATTGATAAAAAATAAAGGCATATTTTATTGAAATGTATTGGTAGATACTAAAGCTAAACGCGAGAGATTCATTAGAACAAGAGATCTAACGGAAGGATCTATTAAAGGAATAATGAGGGAGACAGACTAATGTGAGAATTGAAGAACGCTTAACGCTAATTTAAATGGAAGGTTGTGAAAAGGGAGCTAATATACTACACACTGCATGAGGAAAAGTGAATGAGTATTTGTCATGGAAGGCTGTGTCAACGGGCACCCTAATCAAAAGAGATGAAGGTAGAAAAAAAAAAGGGATCTATTGTGCAAACCATGAGAGAGACAAATGTAACATATTTCATTGAGATAAGTAAAATGAGACATATTTATTCAGTTGTATATACAATCTATGGACAAACTAATATTAAACGAAGCTAATGAAGGCTCCAAGAAGCCAGCTAATTGTGGTCCAAAATCCTGAATCTAAAATGAAAGGGTTTCCCCATGCATGTTATAATCCCTGATCTGAAAACGCTTCTAAACTAGTCCTGGCACTAATCCAAGTCCAATATAATCCTATAGGAGCCACAATTGTGAAGTATTAAGGAAAGAAGAAAAAAAAAAAGAGCGCGGAAAAATAAAACCGACGAAAATAAATATTCACGTGGGCGGGTTGTGAAAAATGGATAGTCCCTTGTGAGGTGATTTTTATGTTGGATATGGGAATTGTAATTCATTAACCCTTTCGTCAAAACCAACCAGCTTCAAATGCTTAGGGCTTTTTTTTTTTTATGATATAACAACATCATCTCCCAGTCACGTAATTTTTCTCCTTCCCATCTTTACTATCATATTATATCGCTAAACGGTTTTTTATTAAAAAAAAAAATCAAGTATTCGTAGGCTTCCCATAAGACCGAATCTTTTTTTACGTTCCTATTGAACTGCATCATACATTGTGCTTATTTTATTTTTTGCGCCGAAACAATCAGAGTTTATTAGATCGAAAAGTGTCGGTAAAATTTTCTGTTTTTTCACTTTAGCTCGTAACTCATGCATTCATGATTCAACGCTGCTGAGCATTGAATGTGGATCTAACATAGATGCACATTTTATATTAATACATTGAGGCTGTACCTCTTACATGGTAAATGCTGTGTGCCATTGGAAATTCTGCTCACCGTTTTTCCTATTTTAAAACTTGGATTAGCTAATCACCGACGGGTACAAAAGTATCCAGTATCTTGGGCAAAAAACAATTCAAATGGAATGATACTGGATCTGAGTCAATTGATCCATCATTGAGGGGGGAAAAAAAAAACATCAAGAAGAGCGAGGGGGAAGACGGATCCAGGAACTCAATTTTTTTTGTTTTTGTTGATTTTTGATAAATAAAATAGGACGCTATATGTTTTAAGAAATATGTCTGTGATCCTGAGAAAATAAATAATTTTCCATTCATTTGGTTTCAGAGCACAGGGACAAAAGAACTGTACGACTTGCCAAGAAAAATGGGTGATCCCTTATTGTCACCCCCCAAATAAAGGAAAGGGGCCGAACTTTATGCAGCGGAAAATGAATTATAATCGAGATAATTTCTACAGTGGCTCTTACTTTCACGAATTCCTGGAATCGGTCATGATTTTTCCTATCTTGGAATTTTGTGAAGGCGTCGTCATTTATCTGAGGTTAATTTTTCATTCTTTTGGTTCCCTCAACTCCCCCCCCCAAAAAGCTTTTTTTATCATCAGTCAATGCTTAGTGATCAATGACTAAGGCATCGTATGATCCACTAAATTGGACAGGCTATTCCAAGAAGTACTGCGGTGTTTTAAATTCCAATTGTATAAACACGCCTCTCAGACTTACCATCATCTGATTTTTTTATTTGTCGTCGTAGTCAATTTCCCTTAAATTGCTATTAGCACCCTATTAATAATATTTTTATTATGCATAATTGTACAGTACTTTTGTTAATTACATCATATTATTACCATTCTTCGATTTTCTTGTAAGCAAGCAAATCGATGCTGGCGGGATTTGTAAAACAGGGTGATCCATAAATACTTGATTTGGAAGAAACATTGTAACGGTTTCGATTGAGAAACGTGGGCATTTATGCTGACAAATACATATATACAGTATCCATTTGTACAGCATCAATCCATCCTAATTTTGACAATACAGTATGCTCTTAAATGTATATTTAATAGTAATTAACATTGTCAACGGTTATACCAATAATCGTACTAATAAACATATTATATATTGTAAAAAGGGACTAGCACTGTCTCCTATTTTATTTATAGTATACATAATATGTGCTTCATATATGATATATGACAATATGTTGAAAATTTTTGGGTTCTGGTGTATCAGCATTTCCCTATCGTAGGTGCTTTTTTTTTTTTTTTTTTGGCCATGAGGGTCATACAAATTCCCGCCGCCTATCGTCGGTCGAAGAGGCACCCACAATACCGCGACGATGATAATATGCTAATAGGAAGCATAGGAAAAAAGGAAGAATCGATTTTTTTTTTGCAGGAGAAATAAGGATGCAAATGGTAATAGTCCATTTTTTATTAGACAGCATATCCAAAAAAAAAAAGGCATATGATTGAATAAAAATTGGATGACCCTAAAATAGTTGGACTTTAGGCATAATCATGATGTCAGTCAATAAAGGCTCACGTTTTGTTGACTGGAATCCATTAAGCATTATCAAAAATGAAAATAGATTCAAAAGAAGAAATAGAACTTTTTGATTCGACAAGTGGATATCCTTTTTCGACAATCTTTTTCCCGTGGAAAGGGACTGGAGCAACCCTAAATAGAATCATGGAGCCTCAATTTATGCGGAGTAAACCATCAACGATAGTAGAGCCATTGTTCATCAAATAGGAAAAGAGGGCGAGAGAGAGCGAGAGAGATTAATCTAAAGTGGCAATTTTATTGTGCACAATGTTTATAATTATTAGTATGATTTTTTGATAAATCAAGTTGGTGCAATGGTAATGTATCTGAAAGGAAGGGTAAAAAAAAAAGGATGATAAACTTCCAATTGGGGACGAAACCACGCCAAGTATTTTTTGCAAAATGAAATTGTGTAGCCTTTGGATCTGAAAAATCTCCCCAATGGCATATATTTTTACAGCCTACTTGTCAAAATGAGGGGGGATCTGGGAAAAAAAAAAGTTAAGGTTTTTTTTGTGTAAAATAAATGGCGTGCTCGTTTATTTGATGGAGAAAGAATGAGTGGCCCTTGTTTGACTGGGAATAAAAAAAAAAGGCACCACGTAAACATGTAGTACAACCAATGGTAACACTAACAAAAAAAAACCCATTGATGATAGAAAAAAGGGGGAAGCCAAAGGGATGGTAATATTCGAATCCCGCTAACAAATAAAAATTGTTGAGTTGATTAAAGCATTGCTATTATTCTGAGACCCACCCTAACAAACAAAAGCGCTAACGAATACTATTCGTAATCATTCGTTTAAAGGTTCCTGGTTGGATCTAGACTGGATTTAATAGGATGATAAGGCAGTTTCATTAATAGATCGTGATGGTGATTGTCAAAGATTATCATCGTTATTGTTTGTTCAACTTGTTTACACAACACATTATAATAGTTATGGAGAACGTCCACGTGAACACTACAAAAGAGTTTCAGCATGACCTGAAATCAAAGAAAGAGTCTATTGTGATATAAAAAATGCGTTTCATAGAAGATCTACAGTAAAAAAATATATAAAAGAAGTAGGCTGAAGATTGGTATATACCTTGTTGAAACCAATAAAGGAACTGGCGCTATGTTAATATATTTGGTAGTTTTCTAACGTTAGTATATTATCTTAATAGTTTATGATCAGATTTAGAGAAACTAGCGTTTAGGTAAGTACGGAGATCTCATTGGAGAGATTTTCTCCCGCCCCTCGGCCTGATTTTCATTTCCCAATTATTATTTTTTTTTTGGTATTTTTGATTGCCAGTTATTTTTTCTTTCTTTCTTCTTTTTCCTCTTTCTTTCACTTTCCCCTTTTTTTAGATATTCATTCCTTTTTTATTTTCTGCACGTTTATCTTATTTTTACCCTTCTTCTTTTACTCTCTTTCTTTATCACTGGCTTCAAAACTACAAGTGATTATGAACATATCTTGAATCATTCATCTTTATCAGTTTAAATCCCGCACCTTCACTACACCTACAGTATTCATATTTTATCAAATCCTTTCATTTTGATGCCTCACTCACCTGCAACAATGTCCATCGATAAGATGATCAATTCTCATGACAAACATGGCGCATTTCATGACACAACGAAAAAAATTGGTAAAGGTAATAATCAACTATATCATCTATCGGTCATGCCCTTTTTTACTGACGCTGTTTTAATTTTTAACTCTTTTTCTTCTGTCTCCTCGGTCTTCCCATTTTAATAGTCAAAGTATTTTATTCTTTCAAAGATTCAGATGCCACTTGTCTTTCCTCATTTGGGATGCTTCTTCCTTCCTCTCAAGATTATGAACGTTGGATTCCCATCTCTTTGAAGCAATGCCTCTTAAGTGTCTGTTCTTCCTGGTAAGTAATAAAAAAACACCCTCAATCACTGCCGTTGATTATTTTGCTTATTCAATCCTTGTTTTGAAACATAGTCCAGATCAGCTTATGCACTCGCATTATGATGCCGCCATTTATAGTGCTAACATAGAAGAAAGCAACATTGGTCAACGGGAATCTCTCAGGGATGTACGTGCAACGGTGATTTGGGAAGGTCATGGTTTATTATCCAACCTGCTGCGCGATCAAGCCAACGACTATATTACAGTGACAGGCCAACTCTCAAAAGCTGTAGGTGAATCATTTGACTACTCTATTCAAGTCCTGCTCCAGCTCCATCCGGTAAATTACATAGTTGTATTCATATAGTTTATACTACTTGTCTAAACTGTATCGCACATTTTTATTATAGATACATAGATCGCCATCTTCGGAATCGTCACCCACTGGAAACCATAGCCAACTGCATCAGCAGCAACAGCAACAGCAACAGCAGCAGCAACAGCAACAGCAACAGCAGCAACAACCGTCTCTCCCATCGATGAAATCATTATTTGCATCAGACCCTATTGTATATCCACATTACCCATCTTCTTCATCATCATCATTATCGCCGCCAATTTATCAGCATTCCTTTGAACAGCAACAGCATCAACAGCAATCATCAGTACCCACGTCACACGCTACAAGGATACCTGCATTTCGACCAATGACAAGTAGTCAACCTCCTTTACGATGTGAACTAGACTTCATACCTCCACTTTCATCTTCCTCATCATATCATTCACTTTCGCAACATCAACAAGGTAAATAAAACCTGGTATATTATGAAAAAGAACTGTCCTTGCATATTAATCTCATTTCAACATTTGTTTTTAGACTCTTCAGATTGGCCAAGACATAGAAATTCAACAGCGCACCCTCATGGCGAGGGAAACCATCAACGATTGACACCACCTTTGCCGAGCACGCCCGCACATCACCATCAGAATACTTCACCTCCACCAAATCCTCCATCCGATTCTGCAAGGTCTACTTCGTCGTCATCGGTGACGCCTCCTCCCCCTCCAGCTCCTCCTTCAACAGCATCATTCGTTACCGTCATAGCGTCCAGTCCATTATCAGGAACAAATACTCGAAAAGCACCTTCAGCAGATACGTTTTACCATCAATCAAGAAGGAAGAAACGGGATACGAAGCCACCTAATGCAAGCGATGTCCGCCCTTTTGTTGAAGTAGATCGAGACCTCAATGGCCGATATATTTTACCTGTCGAGGTCGATTCATGGACTGTGCTTGATCTAGGAAATGTAGTGTGGGATCGAGTTGCATTCCATAATCAACGCTATCTTTATCCTGTCGGCTACCGTGTCAAAAAGTATGGTTGAAAAAAAAAAAAAAAGGTTTAACACTGCCAACATCTGACTCTTTTATTTTATTTTTCTTTGTCTCTCTCATTGTCATATAGATGGTACCGAAGTATGGTCGATCCTCATAGTGACACCCAATACACATGTCAAATCCTGGATGGAGGCGATGAACCAATTGTAAGTATTCTGAATACAACACAAAGAAAAAAAGTAGGTTTGGAAAATTAACAAAATGTTATTCTGGTTCCTATTTCCGCGTGTGTGTGTGATATCGCAGTTCCAATTAGAGGCAGATGACAACCCTGGTGAAGTCTGGAGAGGACCAACCCCAACTACTGTTTGGACAATAGCTGTACGAAGGTAAGAAAGTGCATATTGATCATATAGAAAAACAGGAAGGGACAAGCTTATTTATTTTGGGGTGGTACAGTTCGTCGGACAGCATGTTCTAACTCATCTTTATATATTTAAATTAGAGCATTTGCGATCCGTAACATGGACTACGGTCATAACCCAGTCGGGCCTGACTTTTTTGGCCTCCGGAAGAACACCATTGCCAAAATGATACAGGACTTACCCAATGCAGGCAAGTGTAAAAACTACATTTGGCAGAACTTTGAAGCGATCACCACAACCGGCACAAAAAGTAAGGCAATGCGAAGGTCAAACACTCGTGTCAGCTCAAGTAGCAGTGGCACTTCAACAAGCAGCATAGGCGAATCCTCCACAGCTACTATCGCAAATACCACCATGGCATCATCATAGACCAATTCACTCCACTCCCTCTCTCTCAGCATGATACACATCTTTCCCTGCCTCAAAAGACAGAGGTTCAACAATTATTTAGTATAGTCCCCTTCTCCATCCTTCTCCGACTGTCCTTTTTTTACAAATCTATTTCGTTTCCTTTTTAAACGTTGACCGTTAGAAATAGTCCCGTCCATCTACACAACATCTCTATCTTTTTTTTTTAAAAAAAAAAAAAACACAAATTCATATCACTCACAACATCCCCCCCCTTACTGTATACAATTTAGGCTTGCCTTAGCTCAATAAAAAAAAATTCCGCATTGATTCAATTAAAACAGCGATGACACTACTATTGCTTAGTTTGGTGTACCTTTTCTAGCCTTTTTTTTTTTTTTTCCCCTCTTTTACTTTATTATCTGAAAAATGGTAAGAACACAACCCATCCATCCATCCATCCATCCATCCATCCATCCATCCATCCACCTATTCATCCATCTCTTTATGTTTTCTCACATTATTTCTATTTTTGATCACATTTTTTTTAACTCTAGGCCAAACGCACTAAGAAAGGTAGATCAGCATCATGACCACACCCGGCTTTTCATCGATCGACCTCATTCATCTCATCATTATCATTCTATCTATAGTCGGAATCACTGGTAAATACGGAACTCGTTATGGTGCTTCTTTGAGAAAGCAAGTCAAGAAGATGGAAATCACTCAACATTCCAAATATACTTGTACCTTCTGTGGCAAGGTAAGTTTTTTGTTTTTATTTTATAGCAAGGGGACAGACTAGACGAGAGCAAATGCCAACACCCTTTTACTTATCTGGAATTCTATATTGCTACGGCTTTTTTTTTTTTGTTTGGATAGGATGCTGTCAAGCGTACTGCCGTTGGTATCTGGAAGTGTAAGGGTTGTAGCAAGACCATGGCTGGTGGTGCATACACTGTTTCGTAAGTGCAAATGTGGTCAAAAGAGAGAGAGAGGGGGGGGGGAAGGGCAGACAACGCATGATAGTCGTAAAACGTGTTTTCTTTTAAAAAAATCGTGCCATCCATCATTATACTAATCCACTTCTTCTCTCTCCCTGATAGTACCACTGCTGCTGCCACCGTGCGGTCTACTGTTCGCCGCCTCCGTGAAATGGCTGAAATCTAAACCGGAAATGATCCCCGTCCCTCCCCTCGTCCCTCATTTTGCCCACTGTTTATTTACTTCCCCCTCTTTGCACATAGTTGATAGTTTGTTTGAAACATGACACCCCTATCATTTTATATCTATCTTTTTTTTTTTTTATATATGATCTTTTTTCGAAATAAACATTTATTTGTATATCACTTGTAATCTTCGATTTTTTTTTTTTTTTTGAAAAGCATCTACGAATCATTGACACAATTGACTTTTGTAGCTCCCCTCCCCCCCTTCCTTCTACTTTTACCAACGCAGTTATAAATATTTAGCCGGCAAGTCGGTTTGCCCCTGTGCCAAAAATACTGCGAGATTCTCACTCCGATTCACATCATTATTTTCCCTTCTCTTTTTCTAGAACACCATCCTCATGGCAATTTCAATGGGGAATACTAGTGGTCTTAGATTAGTGTTAGAACTTGAAGCTGGGGCATTTTGAAGAATGCAATATATAATTGCCTGGGGAAACCCTTTCATGTGAGATTCGGGATTTTGGACCACCATTAAATTAGGCTAATGAATTGCAATATGGGATCTTTATTAGCTTTAGCTTAGCGTTTGTTGTCATAGTTTGTATTATATATCTGAATAAAATATGTCTTTCGTTTTACCATTATTCTCTTGTACCATACATTCTTGTATCAGTATAATAGTTTATTTAATATTAGATGATGGAGGCAAAGCCATACTAGTCATAGGAACTTGTGTTAAGCACTGCTTGTTTACAGCAACTACCTTCTTTGTCTATTTGAATTCAAATGAGTACTGGGGGTTTAAATTCATTTATATTCTTCTTGAAGTTCTCCAGAAGACCTAGACTGATTAATATGAATGGTAGACTGCGAATAGGGCAACATTTCATAATAACTGACCAGGAGCTGCCAACCAGTCGCTAGGTCACAGCGGGCGGGTGGAGCAGGTACTCATATATATATATATGAGCTAGAAACCAATGAAAAATATTACATAGTGGTGACTACAGCGCATTGTCGTCTAGATTTATTTATATGATTGAATGGGCATGAATATGACTTTATTTGATAGTAAATGATCTGAGATTGCAATCATTTCCCGGGGTACTGGCGGGAGTAGTTATAGTGTGTGAATTGGAGAGTAAGTGCCTGGTAGGACATTCGCAAATCAACTACATTTGCGATATATACATTTACATGACGATTCAGAGGTGTGGTAATAAAAAAGAATGTTTTATTGAAGTATATTGGTGGATTATGAAAACTTAGGATGACGGATTCATTGTAACAAGAGAGTCGGTGGAAGGATCTATTGAAGAATCAATGTGGGAGACTACAGTACGATTTGAAGAATGTTAAACGCTAATCTAAAGGGAAGATTGGAAAATGGAGGCTAATATACTGTACAAGGTATGAGAAATATTTGTTTATTGAAAGCATAACCAACGGGTCAACAATAATCATAAAGGAATGATGGTAGTAGAAAAAGGCGATTTATTACACAAGGCATGAGAAAGACTAATGGGACATTTTTCATTAAGGCATGTAAAAAGAGACATATTTTATATAGATATAGATACAAACTACGGACAAACTAACACTAAATAAGTCAATTGGGGCTTCAAAAAGCAAATTAATGGTGGTCTAAAATCTTGAATCCAAAATAAAAGGGTTTCCCCATGCATCTTGTAATCACTGCTCTGAACTCCCTCCTAAACTAGTCCTGACACTAATGTAAGTCCATCATAAACCCATAGGATCCACAATTGCGAAGAATTAAAGAAAGAAAAACAAAAACTGAAAAGAAAGAGAGCGGAAAAATAAACGGACGACAATAAATATTCACGTGGGCGGGATTTGAAAAATGGGGAGGCTCTTTGAGAGGAATTTTTTTGGTGCTTGCCAACATCAACCATACATAGACGATCGCACAAAACTAATCATGACAATAATTTATACATATATTGTATAAAAACAATTGTAATTTATTAAAAAATTCAATTATGGTGGGGAGTTTACTTTGACAGTATGGGTAAAGGATAAGTAAATAGAAATAAAAAAAAAAAGACTAGAGCAATAAAGTTGGATTTGATGAATCATTTGTTCAATTTCATAAGATATGGAAAAAAAAGAGTGATAAACAAGCTAATGATGGTGTATATAATTTTTTTTTCTAACAAACTAAAAATGTCATGAGATGGATAAGAATGAAGGGAAGCGGGGGCGGATGGGAAGGGATTGACTGTAATCTAAAAGCCTGCAGTAATAGAAGATGTATTGGTAGGGTATTCTTGATCCAGGAGGGATTGTAAATGTCGTACTACTGATGCCAATATAATACCATCCCCTTGCTGTTGAGTGAATTGGACTACCCGCGACAAGGCGCTTTCGTCGGTGTGAGATGCAGACGTTGGGTTCATGATTTCCATACGACATTTCACCTGGCGCGTTTTTCCAAGATGTTTGGTTTTGATTTCAGCTTTATATCGTTTGACCCCTTGCTTATCTAGTTTTTCGTAGAATTTGGCTTCAACAGTCTAAAAATACATTTGACATGAGGGATTAATATATATATAGATATATGGATATGTGGCTGTTTTATTTTGTTTGAAAAGACATGTTTGTCTATTGATTACCGTATTGATGAGTCGGTGTAGTGTGCATAGAATAGTACCAATATCTGTTTCGGGAATTGCAACCGAGCAAATCTAGTAAATCATAATATTAGTAAACTTTTTCGTTTGAGTAGGCCTTTTGTTCATTACCTTGGGCTGTTTGAAGAAAAACAAATTGTTTATCCAGGAAGGCTTGGTATCGCGGGGCTCGCCGACCATAGACGAATTCGAGGCAGGGGATCCCAGTCCATGAGAAGGTGGATATATGTTGCTCCCGCTGGAGGTAGTGATGGTCGAAGTGTTGGACAATAGACTTGGAGTGATGGGACGATTCAAAGTGCTGCTAATATTACTAGCCCGACGTTCAGACACGGATTGGATGGAGGCTTGGCTTTCACGACGGCTACTGCTGCTTCCATCGACAGAGGATGTTGGAGGGGGTGAATGTAAAAATTCACCTTTGCCTGGAGACGACCGCAATGCTGACTTGAATTGACTGGCTTGCTGGTGGGTAGTTGTTGGTGTGATAGGTGAATGCACAGATGATGATGCAGACGAAGTGGATGTGGAGGAATGAACATCATTGTTGCTGCTATGGTTACTACCCATGATGTTATTGCTGCTGTGTTGTGGTTGCTTTTGTTGATGGTTCTGACTGCTATTCACTGTGATGTTTACTGCGTTGGTTTGGCTTCTTAGCGTGTTTGCAGTTGATGAGACTTGGGATCGTGTCGAAGGAGCATCCAGAGTTTCGTCCTTTCCTGTAGATATCGAGGAGTTCTGTTGTTGTGTGTGGAATATTGACATATCAAGTTCCTTTCGTTGTCGGCGTGAGCCATTGACTGTAAAGCTGAATCGATTGGTCCCATTTTCTTTCCGGAATGCGCTCGGAACACGGATAGACAGTCGCTTTGTGTTAAGTGATTTTCCATTCTGCTTGTTGAGATTGTGTTGTGCTACAGTATTTGTTTCTGCAGATGCGGCACTTGAATTGGCATCGGTAGAGTGCGTAGATGACGATGGTTCCTCTAGAGCTTTTGGATCAACCTTGTTGCGTGATACGGATGGTCGTCGGAGGGTTGGTTTTGTTGGCGTAGGAGGATGTGACGCAGATGATATTGCTGAGGAAGTACTATTCGCAGTGTCGTCTGCTTGTTGCTGGTTCGAGCCAATAGTGGTATCGATTTCTTGATGTGAAGTCTTACTGAATGGATTTTTTCGCCGTAAAGTACCAGTAAAAGTCGCCTTGATTGTAGAGTACGGACGAGTCGATGGCTCGGAAACGACTGCGTTAGACCTGTCCGAGATACCCGAGTTTGAAGATGAAGAGGAATCACTATTGTTAAATGTCAAAAAAAATGGGGTAGAAAGTCCGTCAATACACAGTCAACGAGATTCATTTATCTATCAGTGATACATACATTTGTGATTTACTTTGGCGACGAGATGTAAGGACATTCTTGATGAACCGGGAGTAGAAGGTCTGACTTGGCTTGATTTGGGATTTGTCACCCTCCATCATTGTCATTGAAGGCAGGGGAGACAAAGGAGGTGGAGGCATGAGTTCGGGAGCGACACGCTCGGTACGTTTTGAGGCACAGGTAGAGGAGCGCCGAGTGGTAGAGTTCGTCATTGTTGTTGAGGAGGGCAGGGGACTTGCATGAGAGGGAGATTCCGCTGGAGATGCACAAATGACATGCTCAGGCATCCAAGGTACAGAGGGTCTAGAGGCAGCATTACTTTTTTTGACACTACCACCAACCATTGATATGCACCGGCGATTTCTTTGTGTTTGGCGACCAATAGTGTGATAGCGACGTTCCGGAGAGCAGTCTAAAAAAGACATAAATGCATTGTCAGTTCGTCTTTTCGCTTGTTTGTTTGTTGTTGAATTTTTGTCAAAAGTAGATGTGCTTTGTTGTTATTGTTTTATTTTTTCGGATTTACCTGTGTCACGGATCTCTTCTTCATCATGATCGATTTGCCAGTATTGTTCAGAATGTTGTTGTAAGAGGACGTAGACTACCTTCTGCATATTGTGTCTAAAATAACGCGATTGGAGAGCATTAGTATCCAATGTCATACATTTATATTTGATATCACTTACTCTTTACTGATGAGAGCACGGATAATAGCATCGTCATTAGGTTCACCCCACAAAAATTTGATTGTTTCCAAGATACGGTCATCAATTTCAGAAGGATCCCAAACAGGTCGGCCAATTTCGTTTGCTGTTGGTGGTACAGGTAAAGCTGCCAAGTTGGCAGGTTCTGATTCACAAAACCAGGGGTGCGCCATTATTTGATCCATCTATGTAGACCAATCAAAAAGTTAAAAATAAGTCAGTTAATAAAGGAGTGTTCTTCCTATACCTAAACCTTGATCCCCTTTATTTTTCCTGCCTGATTCTCCTTCCCTTTGCTTCTAAATTTGATCAACTTACAGTCAACCTTTTGGACGGATCCACTACCAAAATTCGCCGGATCAAATCTTGTGCGTTTCTTGAAATGTCATCGGGCATTACATATTTTCCAGCTTTAACCTAAAGTCAAAAAAAAAAAAAAAATAGCAATTGAGCAACATAATACCATAAAACTAGCTGCAGCACACGTCCAATTGTCAATCATTGGATTTTACTTTATTTGGAGCATACCTTCTTCAATAGTTGCCGGATGTTTTCATCATCAAAAGGTAAATGGCCAGTCAACAAAGCAAAAAGAATGACACCACACGACCAGATATCAGATGCAGATCCATTGTACGGCATTCCCTAGATAACAGAAGATCAATTATAATGATCATATTAGTTGTGTGTATGATCAAGATGAATAAAGGGGAAGAAGAAGAAAAAGGTGGTAGAAGAGATATAAGGAGACCAATCAAGAAAAAAAAAATCAAGTCATTCACGATCACTGCTTTAACGTGGTGAAGAGAAGTCTACTTACAGCAACAATTTCAGGACTTGCATAGTGAGGTGAGCTATTGAAAAAACAATATGAATACGAATTTATTACGAATATTTGAGCGTTTATTCTATTTTTCTTACCCGCAACTTGTTTCCAGCATGGACCCAGTTGGTTGTAAGGAGGCCATTCCAAAGTCAGCAATTTTGATGTTGTTTTTACTATCCAGTAATAAATTTTCAGGTTTAAGATCACGATGACTATGATAAATATATAATAACGACAGTTAGTGTTTCATATTCCACAAACACATCAATATTTTCATTGTTTCTGCGCCTTACCAGATCAGATGATGATGACAAAAATCCAACCCCAAAATAATATGTTGGAAGTGCTTGCGAGCTTCAGCATCACCTAAACGACCTTTACCAACCAAATATTCAAATAATTCCCCGCCTTGAACATATTCCAGAATAAGGTTTCTATAACAAAGACAGAAGCAACAAATCATTACTACGTTTTTCTTCTCTGTTGCAATACTTACATGTCAGAAGAATGAGGATCATCAATAACGTCCACGAGCGTCATGACATTTGGGTGCCGGATAAGTTTCATAATAGCGATTTCACGTCGTACTGCCTTTTCGATCGCTGGATTGGCCGCAAGATGTGCTTTGCTGATGATCTTGATTGCAACTTGCTCCCCAGTGTGTTTATGAATTCCGAGTTTGACGCGTCCTGCATATAGTAAATAGTATAATGGTATATGAAGTGAGTGGTGGAAAGAAAGAAAAAAATAAAAAAAAAAAAGAGCCGCCACATTGGAATTAAAAATTCATAATGCATAGAAGAGCGGAATTTCAAAACTACAATAACATATCAAATTTGATAGTATGAGTAGTTTTATGTAATTACCTGAAGCTCCTTTTCCAAGAGTTTTTCCGACGTAGTAGTCACCGATACATTTACGGGGTTTATGGTATTGTTGAGATGAAGTGGAGATAGTTCCAGCGCTTTTTCGTCGATCCTTAAGTGATTTTGTCGACCTCTGCCGAGAAAGTATAGCGCTTGGTGAAGCCATAGAGGTTCTTCTTGTTGGCTGTGGTGTTACGGGGGTGGATGGTAATGATGACTGCTCGTAACGCTGCTGATGCTGTTGACATTGGTTATGGTTCGATGGAGAATGATAAGAGGAGCGCACTGTGTCATATGAATGATGATGATGTTGTTGTCGTTGTGTATATACTGGTGTTGATGGTTTGTCAACATAGATTTGTGGCTGATGATAATAGGGATGATGATTAGTTTGTGAGTCATTGATTACTAGCGGGTGCATTATGGGTATTTTTTTATTATTGTAATTATTAATATGATTAGAGAAGAAGAGGAATTAATATGAGTAATAAGGAAAAGGAAACGAAAAATCAAAATGAGAATCCAACCCAAAATGAAAAAAAAGTGATAATACTATATTTAAACGGCTGAGTGACAAAAAAAAAACCAGGGGTAATACGGGAATCAGGGACAACTTCTGAACGTGATTACTTGAAAAAAGGAGCTTGAATCTGTTTAGGCTTCTCCTGGATGCATGAAAACACAAGCTTGCCGCTCAAAAGAAAGAAAACGAAAAAATGATCATCACCTATCAGATGTCTGTTTAATACAGATTCACTGAAGCACAAATATGTAGGCATATTAACAGTTGCAAGGAAAATGTCTTTTATAGTTTTTTTTTTCTTTGATATGTAAAAAAAGGGTGTTTCGGCATCATACCATGAAAAAGTAACACTAATGATCATGATGGTCGGAGTTTCGAGTCAGTCCATTGATGAAATAAAGTCTAATACAGTAAAATAAACATGGCAATCATTTTCTAGAAACAACACAACAATAACGATAAATAAAAACAAAAACAATTTCTTTATTTATTCAAGAGGCAAAGAATGCATGTGTAAATTCCCATAATCAGTATAATAAATTCTTTATTTTTTTCATTGTGTAATATGGGGAGTGAAAGGGGGAAAGGGGATATAATACTATACTAATAGGGAGAATGTCTGAATAAAGGGGAGTAGTAACTATAAATACATATATCTACTACTATCATACTACTACTACTACTACTACTACTACTACTACCAATATCACATTTCCATCTCCATTTCCATCTCCAACTAAAAAAAAAAGTCACAGCCAAGACCAAGCACGTACTACCACGCTATTGTTTTCTTTCATATCCCTCCATACAAGATTCTATGTCCACGTCATCCATTCATCGCCAAGTATTCTTGCATGTTGGACCAGTGATATATCCTTCCTTTCTTTCAGTTCCGGCACTGAAGTTCCAATTTCATCGGAGTTCACCCTGAGCATAATTGACATGACTGACTTCCAAACCAAACCACCTCACCATTCGTAAATTCATATGCTTGCATAATCCTTTCTTCTTTTTGTGCTCGGTACACCCGCATTGCTTGATCCAATATTATGTACAGATGTAGGAAATAGACAAGTTCCCTTTCTGTTTGTCTCCATTTCTCAGACTTGACTAAAACGCATAGCACTGCCTATATTTTAAAACTGTATAATTGAGGTACCATTTTTTTCGTTTTCGATCGCACTGCCTTTTTTTTTTAAAAAAAATTACCTGTCAAACTATAGTCGCAGCGATATCATATCCTGATGCACGCATGCGAGATTAAAATCCAATATCTTGAAGTTCTTGTTGATATAATTTTCTTCCGATATCTTTGATTTTTTCAACAATATCTGAAAATGTTCTAGTTTGATTCAATCTATATAAATAGAAAAAAGGAAGGGGCAACACATTTTGATCACATAAAGACAGGGGATAAGTAAAATTCTAATAGCTGATTTTTTATTTACAGTTGTAGACTATTTTCCACAATTTTTTTTTTTGTAAACTACTAATATAAAAGCATAAACTATATTCTAGCCTTGAGAGAAGAAGTCATCTCCATAAATATTGCGTTCCAACAACCGAAGGTAGTCAATACGTTGTGCCAAAAGAGTCCTGAAAGCATCGATATCCTTCGCAGCAGTATCCCAAAGAGCCCAATCCATGCCTTTTTGTTTCTTGTTAGTGACTGTGTTGGCCAACCATTTGTCCAGCTTTTGTATGTTGTCAATACCATCAAGGTGCCACCATCGACGTTTTTGTTCCTGTTCCTGTTCTTGTTCTTGTTCGTCTTCCAGGGTAGGGCATCTCCCAATCAGCACCACACCATGTGCCCACCATCGCTCCTTGCAGTTTTTCTCCGCTCGGTTGCCATCGTAATGCTGTTGTGGTGTCAGAAGGTCGTGGAAAAGCCAGTATTCGTTGCCATCCCATGGTGTAATTAAACGTTGCAATCGTTTCTTGGAAAACCGTAACTGAGCTGCCAACGCATCCAACAACGTTCTGTCCATTTGAGCACGGTGTGATTCAATAGATTGACAAAGATCCTTCAATTCGTTCTCCAAAGCCTGGCACATATCTTTATCCCCCAGTGCGCGGAATTGGTCGATTCGCATCTTGAGTTGGCTTCGATTTGATTTCCGTCGTAGATCTTCCGCTTCAAATAACCTGGTTGCGTTCCTGAGTTCTTCGTCCGCTGCCCTAAGGTCCTTGACTGCTACAGTATCCATCATATCTTGTCGTATTTTCCCATGCATTAATAATAGATCCAAAACCATTTGTACCAGACGTAATTCTTGTTCTGTTGATAAAGGCGACCGGCGCAGTTCACGGAATTTCTCCACTTCATGGTCACTGTCTTCATATTCGCTCGAGGTGTCCATAGCTTCTTCACCATCGTCACTTTCGCCATCGCTGCCACTGTGATCACCATCATCATCGTTATCGCCCGTTTGTACATCTACTGGTTCTGTTGTTGAGGTGGTGGTTGGTATCGGTAAGTTCTTATAATTCGCTTTTGCTAAGAGTTCCGCCACGTCTTGCCATCGGCTGCAATTCATTCCCTTCGCGGTCATAATTTCCCCAGCACGCCCTAGTCGTTCATTGGTGTTGGGTATAGCGGTTCGAGTAAGCCCAAAATCCGTCGCCCAAGAATTTATGATGTCCCTTGCCAAACGTCGAATTTGATCACTAATGAGGTTGTTATTGCCGGTATTGCCTTCTTGCCCATTGTTGCTGGTAACACCAATGACTTTCAATGTTTGCCATACCAATACACCGGAAAGCCGTCTAATTCGCCAGTCCGCTTGCACATTTTGTAAGCCCATTATTATCCTCGGTTCGATCTGGCAGGTATCCCCAAATTGGTATAGGAATTCACGGATCTGTAATCTAAGCCATGTTTCTTCTTCAGAATAAGCCAACGGGATGTGGGAGAACGGTGGAGGTGAGATGGACCGTACGGCTAATCCATATTGTAATCGTTTCGATTCACTGGAAAGTCTGCTATAATTTGAGATTAAAAAAAAAAAATTAATTAATCACTGTCCAACTGCCAATAGACTATTATGTTAACGATGTTGGTTTTACCTGTTAACGTTTGGAGAGGAAGACGGACCATTGGATTGGTCACAGAAGGCACATTTGCAAAGTTTTCTATTGAACCAGGAGATAAATGTTAATATACAGTTTGTTTGTTGTTGTTGTTTTTTTTTTTTTTTTTGTCATATAATGTTTGTGCCATTGAACTGTACCTGCATACAGGGCAAGCCCAACTGTTCTTTTTCTTGATATCAGTAACATATTCGATCACAAATTGGCTAATGCAATCATCACACCAGCTTAAGCCACAAGAAGACCCATCGGCTTTGACGAATTCACATATGATTCTATTTCCATTTTCCTATAATAATAAAATTGATAATAATAAGTACGACGGTTAATGGGTGGGGGGTGAATTTGAAGAGAGGGAGGAAAGTGTACATACTTTGCAGTTGGAGGAGGGACAAACGTGAGGATGCTATGGAGGTACATTAAATAATAAAGATTTAGTGATCTTGAATACTTTGATCGGCATGTTCTTACCTTTGATCCGATATTCAATCGATCCACCTTCTCTTCAATTGATAAACTGCTGTTGGAATCCGCGTTCTTTGCTGTAATTGGCGGTATTGCTTGGGGTGTGCCAAACTGAAGTCTATGAAGATCAAGACATAAAATAAAATGTTAAATATTCTGTCCCCGCTATCCGAGTAATTTTTTGGCATCATACTTTGTTTGGAGAAACTTTTTGGAATTAGCCATATCGACAATACCAATTTTATATATTGGCAACAAAAAAAGGAGCGAGTACAAAATATTTGACACGCTTTTTTTTTTTTTTTTTTTTTTTTTTGTGGAATTTGAACTCCGTTTCCAGCTGTGTGGATTTTGTGTGATGACCTGCATCTCTCCTTTTGATATTCATATAAAAATAAAAAATGGCGCTGTGCACTTTTATTTTACTTCTTTTCTTATTCTTCAACTTTTGTTCGGCAATGATACCACTTGGTGAAACTTTAAAACAACACAAAGCTTTTATTGACGTAAGCTACACTATTGGTACTCAACACTATCGTCTCAACTCTACCTTTGACCAGCCAACAGTGGCCGACTCTTACCTGACTATTCAACGCAAGTTATTGCTGGTTAACGATGATACCTTTGAAACTGAATACAGTATACAACCACAAGACCAGGTGAATACTATGGTTAAACTGAACCACTTTGAAGTTATCTTTGATACTGACCTGACCGACAATTCCATGATGGCTGAAGGCTTCCAAGCTTGGACTCATACTAGAGAAATGGACAAGACTAGTACTTTACCTTCGATACAATCTGCTGTTGCCTGGATAACCAAGTTTGACTTGCAAGGGTAAGTCTAAAAGAGAAATAGAAAAAGGAAAGGAAAGGATAAAAGGATGTACGTGACTAGAACAAAGATAGGGTAAACGGGGCAAGCGGCATAAAAGCATCAACTGTGTACATATGGGATATCCACTGACGTAAACCTTTTTTTTTAGGGACTACAACTTTTTCAAACATTCGGGCAAACGGGGCATGATTCATTCGACTGGTTACACCTATCTCCGCGACATTAAGGATGACACTATTTTGTTTCTGGGCTCTCTATCAGAAAACAATGGATATTCCTACTTCAAATCCAACTTTAATACACATCGGTTTAGTATCTATAAGGATGTCCAAGGCAAAACTCTTCCTAGTAGCGACACATTGACTTTCAGTTATTTCGCAACCCAACATCATGATCAATCAGCTCTCTGGCAACGCTATTCCAACCGACTACTTCCTACGATTACTACTACCGCTTCACAACAGGAACCTCCAGCACTGACGGGGTGGACATCATGGTACAACTTTTATGAGGCGGTAACAGAGAAGGATGTGATTGACAGTATTTCTGGATTGATGAATCATGGCTACCCTGTTGAATTGATCCAAATTGATGATGGATATGAAACGGCCATTGGTGATTGGTTGGATGTGGATGCTGCCAAATTCCCGAATGGTATGAAATTCCTTGCTGATGAAATCAAAGAACGTACAAACAACAAGGCTATTCCTGGTATTTGGCTCGCTCCTTTTGCTGTTGGTGTAAAAAGCAAGATCATCAAGGAACACCCGGAATGGCTGGTCTATCAATCTGATGGTAATCCACTATTAGCTGGGCCCAATTGGGGTAAGTTCATGACAGCCATATTATATCATATAACCGATGAATTCTTTCATTTTTTACTCATTCATTATATATCTATTTTTATTATCAGGTGGTTTTAGGGCTTTAGATATATACCATCCTGAAGTACGGGCTTACCTTCAACGCGTGTTTGATACTGTGATAGACGACTGGGGCTACAAGTTTTTGAAATTGGACTTTATATTTGCCGCTGCTATTCTACCTCGACAAGGCAAGTCTCGTGGTGAACTCATGTGGGACGCAATTACATTGATTGAGGAACTGACCAATAAGCGGGCTCTTTTACTTGGATGCGGGGTAACGTTGCCTGCTCTGTGGGGAAGATTCGACTATAGCCGTGTTAGTAGTGATGCCTCTCCATGGTGGGACCACTCTATTCTTCGGATAGCCAATGTACGTGAACGTGTGTCGACTTACAATGCGCTGGTTTCTACTTTGAATCGATGGCCAATGAACAATGCTATGTTTGGAAGTGATCCGGACGTCTTTTTTATTCGATCAAACAACAATCAACTTACAGCCGATGAACGTTATACCTTGGTGGTGATCAACAATTTACTTGGACAAATGGCTCTCATGTCGGACAATGTAGCTCTTTACTCGGCAGAGGAACATGATCTTTACGCAAAAACATTCCCCAAAGTTCGCGTATCGATGAACCACATGTCTCGCATTGGACCTGATGTTTACCGTCTTCACTACACATGTAATGACCGATCTTACATTACAGTCACCAATATATCCCCTTTGCCGTATCGGTTCTTACTTTCTTCAGCCGCCACCACTATACCATCATCTCAACATACTTTACCATCAACAGCAGCTGGAAATAGCTTCAATGAGGACAACATATATTTCGAATACAGCAATCCCTTACTGAAAACCCCAAGCAACAAAAAGAAAACCGCTTCAACGACAACAAACAGTGCAGTACAATGGATCAATGCTAACGACAACACACCTCTAGATATTCGACCTCACCAAACCCGAACCTTCATGCTTGTTACCGATGATTTTGCAGGCTCCACGGGTCACATCATTCCAGGCTGGGAAATCGAATCTATCGACAAACGTGGCGCTCACCGTGACTTGACATTTATCAAACTACGACATCCTCGCGTCCAGAAAGGTGATATCCAATTTTACTTCAAAGATCTCCCGGCAGCAACAGCAGCAGCAAACACAGAAGCAGCAGAAGGAGCAGACAAACTGGTGCCGAAAATATTTATCGACGACAAGAAAATCAATGAAATACATTATTTGACGGACAAGGTGAATGAACAAAGCTCTTTGTTTCCCAGGATGCAACTCGACTACTCCCTTTAGTGTGTACTTTTTTTTTCGTAAAGCAGTATTACATTTAGTTTATTGACTTTTCCCCATCCCCCCTCAACAATTTACAATTAGTTTTACCCCTTTAATTTTTTATAGCCTTATCCTTCTTCTTTTATATATACTAGCCTCACAGCTGCGTGGCTTCTAGTGTGCAATCTACATTGCTCAGCACATCGTCACCCAACTGGAAACAGTCGCAAATAAAAGCACTCTAAATCATTTGAAAAGGACTTCGTTATATTTATATAATAAAAAACAACATCAATTGTATCACTTATTTTTACCTTTGTCTACTTTATCGTGCGGCTCACTTACAATGTCGATCGCCGTTTGAATAAGCCTTTTTTTAAGTCTTTTTTTTTTTTTTTTTTTTCCTTCCTTTCTTTTCTTTTTTTTTTTTTTTTTTTTTCCAAGTCACCGCATTTGATTGATCTTAATGAGGTGATGTTCAACTAGGATTAGTGTCAGGACTAGTTTAGAAGGGGTTTCAGCTCAGGTATTACGAGATGCATGGGGAAACCCTTTCATTTTGGATTCAGAATTTGGGACCGCTATTAGATTAGCCTTCATCTTAGTTTAGTATTGGCTGTCATTGTTATAATTACTACTGAATAAACTTTGTCTTGACTTTTTCTATCATTATTCTTTCTTATTGTTTGATTGTCTTACCAAATGTATAAACATGGGCTTATTATAAGCAGAAAAAAAAAACGGGTGTGTGTGTGTGTGTCTGTGCGTACTGTACTGTACAGCAACAAAAAAAAAAAAAAAAAAGAAGGGGCGGTACTTTTTATTGTACTGTATAAATAATAAATAAAAATACATAAACTAATCTTCGTTTGCAAGTCTTACAATCTACATCTACGTTTACTAACTGTGCTTGATATCGGAGCGGGAACGAGCAAAAAACAGGACCTGATTTCCAAGTGTAAAGTTTTTTACCTTGTTTTCGGTATAATATTTTATAGTTTTCGCGCTGTTTTACAAAATAAATGCACATATCATTTTCCTTTTTAGTACATCAGATACGTTTCAAATCCTAGGCCAGCCAGCCAAAATCTTCTTTTTTTGAAGGCTGATAACATGTTATTTTTCTAAAAAAAAAAAAAAACAAACTGATGTACCCGTTTTTTTATTACAGGTCTGAATTATCATATTTATACATTGTTTTTTTGAAGTAGCCAGTTTTTAAAAAAACCATCAGCTTTCTAGGATCATGTCTAAAATTTGACATTATAAGTGAGCCGCATCATATTCAGTTGAAAGCAATAAAATTAGCGAATGACTTGAATATTATTATATCTTATATTATTATGAACACTTAGAGTAATAAGAGTACTTCTAAGTGTTTTTAAAATTAGGATTATTGTGTGTGATCAAAATAAAAAATAATAGCAACGTTATATTTCAAAACATTATCAATTGAAATGTTCCTCATAAGGAATTTTTGCGGAGAGTGAATCATGTTCTGAATTGTTGATGAAATGGTTGCATATTGCATGAATTATATATATATATAAATATTGGGGTTTATATACAGTAGATCATCTGAAAGTATATCTGTATGTAATTGTATTCAAAAAAGGAAAAGAAAAGAAATATGATATAAAGATATTTTCATTGGAACTATAAAAAGGGAAATAGACAAAAATATTGTTTTTTAGAATGGATTAAAGTACTGAATTAGGGAAGTTATAGATTCCAAAAATAATAAAGTTATGAAGTTTATAAATCTTATTTTCTTATTATATTACTATTTAATATGATGACTTTGTAAAACATTGAAATATTTTAAGAAAGAGAATTATTATTATTATTATTTTTAAGATTAAATAAAATCCTCTGACTGGATTATTTTGAATATAAATTCTTTATTTTTCTAAATTTTATTTTTTAACTTTTGTTTCTTTTTTATTCATCAATTTTACTTATTTTACATCAATATTTTCGATATTAAAAAAATAATCCAAACCAATTCTTTTTCTTTGTTAATTATAAAATAATAATGGTCTCAAGTTTAAGTCAAAAGGGAAAAACAATTCTTACTTTATTTCTTATAATGTTTATGGTATATACTCAAACTACACAAGCTTGTAATGAAGTTAATAGTCCATGTAATATTAGTAATAGTCCTTGCTGTGCACAGTTAGTATGTGGTGATAGAAATATTTGTGAATATCCATATTGAAATGAAATGATAATGATATACATTCTTGATATTAATTATAAAAAAATAAAAAAGATTCTTTTTAATATATGGTAAATGAAAAAGCTCCGTTACTCATTCAATATTAAAGGTAATGACTTCAAATTAAAAACATATGTACAATACTATGAGTCCATAGATATAGTTATTTTTTATCATTGATTCCCAAAAGATATAAAAAATAATGTGTATCCACAAATATGAAAAAACGTTTGTTGATCAATGATAAACATTCATTAATACTTTATAATTATATATTTAGATATGAAAATAGCATAAATGTGATGTTGCTTTTGTATCCATAAATAAAATGTTGGTTGTTTGACATTGTATGAATAGTATTATATTTATAATTTTGTTTATATTCAAAAGAAATATAATGATTCATAATTAATCATTTGGTATATAAAAAAGTGTAAATTTAATTACATATTTAAATGTTCCTCTATGGTGGGCAGCCCCTTGTGACCCGACCGTCGTGCTCAGCGCATCGGCAATGGGTTCTTTTTTGTTTTGCTGAAAAGAAAAAAAATAGTGAATGGTGATAAGAGCCTCCGCCATTTCGCACTACGGTGGGCAGCCCCTTGGGGCCCAACCATCGTGCTCAGCGCGTCGTCAATGGGTTTTTTGTGTGCTGAAATAATAGCTTACTTGAAATGCGTCGGAGAGATTAGAGTTTGATTATGTAGTGGTTGCAACTGCCTTTCCACTGGAAGATAAAACGAATTATGCAATATGTTAATTATGAAGATTGCCCGTTTATTTAATTTTTATTTGCAGTTCCCTGATTTTTTGACATGAAAAAAAAAAGCTGGATGATTCAGGCTCCGCATTTTGCTTTCTATTTTTTTTTTTTTGGTCCCCTTTTTTTTCCCTCTCTTTTTCTTCCTTTTTTATTTTTTTTCCTTCATGATGGTCTGAATGATATGATGGCAAGGCTCATTGGGGAATTGGTGATCTAGGATTAGTGTTAGAACTTGAATTAGGGGCGTTTTAAAGAACGCAAAACAAACATCATGGGAAAACCCTTTCATTTTGATTCTAGAATCTTGGGGAAATGTCTTGATTAGCTTAGTACACGTATATGTCTCTTTTCTTCAATAAAACATATATCTGCTTCATTAAACCTTGTCTTTGTTTGAAATAAATGATTGTTTAAGCTTCATTAAAAGTTTGGAGATCGCCATTTATAGAGATCCCTTTTAGAAATCCCTTTTTTATCGTACATCGTACATCGTTCCTTCTTCTACACCATTCATCTCGATTCGCACCTCTCTCAGCTACCATTAGCGGTCCCCCTATTTTTACATCTTCTTTTCTTTTAGTATAGTATTGACTACGTATCATTATTCAATAAAAGCTTTTTTATTTTGCATTGAACAATGGAATGGCAAAGCTATTCTACTGTGACAGGCTATTGTACATACTATTCTATTGCGGTAGACTATTCTACATACTATTCTATTGCGGTAGACTATTCTGCATATTATTCTTTTATTGGTTTTGGAAAGCCTATAGCGAAATTGCTGCTTTTGGCAGGCTCCGCGGTCGAGCTATTCCCGATTTATTGAATTTTTAGGGGTGTGGCGGGCAGTTTTTGGGGTGAGTAAGGGGATAGTGGAAGAAACAAAGGTAAGATGGTGAGGAGGCCAAGTGAATGTGAATTTTGATGTCCAAGTAAAAATATGTGTTTGAATGGCGGGCGCTATGGCTATAGCGTAGAGGGGGTTATTATGGCTGTAGGCTTTTAGCTGTGAGCTTATAGGCGTAAACTTTAGAGCATTGTACTATTAATTGTATGAGAGATGGATGGTTTGTTTGGTGACAAAAAATGATTGTATAATATTTCTAAAGATGCATGGAAAATTTGAAGTTGAACGGTTTCGTAGTTCGTTTTATATAAAGCGAAGAAGATTGATTGGATTTTGCAGGCTGTAAAGCCAAATGGGTGTGAATTCAACCGCCGCCGGCGGCAGCCTGGATTGTTGATTGAGAAAAAAAAAAAAAGACAAGTCAACGGGAATGAGCGAACATCTGTTCTGTTTTTGGCTCATTGTGGACCTGGTGGCTGTAGGCCATAACATAGCGTAGTGGACTGTTTCCCTTTCTTTTTTTACATCAATCATAAGATTACGTTATGTCAATTTTTTTTATGATTCCATACAACCAATAAAAAAGCATATTTTATCTATATTGATATCTATATACTTTATTCTTGACTCTTTTATTCCGTTGCCCTGACCGTTTTTGGGAATACACAGTATGTCAGATATTGTTGCTAATGCAGTAGTCCTCTTGAAAGATCTACATCAAGGAGCCAGTATTTTTGCTCATTTACACAATATATATACATATCTCTTATAACTCGTACGCGTACTGCACAATGCAATATTGCACATTACTATATAAACACTTTTTTTTTGACACCGATATTCAAATAAAACATACATCAATCATCAACCTTATCGACCCGACTCCAACGAGGAAAATGCATCATATATATACAGCTATCAAATCAGTATAAGATAGTCAAATAAAAGGACATTTTTATTAAACACAAATTCTAATCAATAAGTCTCTTTCTACGGAAGAATGAGCGAAGGTACAAAATTTGCCAAACGCCTAAACTAATCAATGTAAATAAGGATAATAAACTAAACCATTTCACTCGTTCGTTGGTAGATTCTACACAAGAAAAGTAATAATCGCAATGCATTGAGTCAGGTTTGTCCATAACATGTGTAAACTATTTAAGCAGTGTTTAATACTCACCATTGGTATTTCGCAATTTGGCTTCACGGCCCTTCAGATAGTTCATTTCGTTCAGAATATCATCCACCATGGCTTCCAGCACACGGGTTTGTTCTTCCAGGTTCGGCAAGTGCTTGTTTTTGGTGATTTCTTCAATGATTTTGGCTTCTGTTCCTACATTTACTTCAAGGTCGACTTCACGGAAATAGCTGGGAGAAGCAACAAATCCTACATAGACAAAAGAGATAATAGCAAAGTTAAAGAGTGCTGTGCGATTTGTGGCCTTTTTTTTTTTTTTTTTTTTTGTCAACAAAAGGGAATCTATAAGATATCCTACCATCATCTAGAGTGTTTGTAAAACAAATGTTGATTTCACCATCCTGTAAAGTATCAAAAGCATTGTTATATTCGTCTTTGATATCGATTTTCTTTGCAAAAACACTTGTCTGTTCCGAATGTTCATAAATCTAAGCAAAGCCATCAAAGAAAAAGAAGATGAGTCCTTCTTTTTTTTTTGGAGAGTATTATTTCTCACTTACATTTAAATCGACACGTTGGTTGTAGCCTTGACCTACGTTGACGGTGACTAAAACTTTGGTATCCTTTGGTGCATATTGGGAGAAACAGCGAATAGTTTCGTCTTTTTTATCCGCAGTAGAGGCAAGAAGGTCAAACTTTACAGCCGAAGCAAGACCAACCAAAGCAGTTCCCACCAAGAAAGAAATGGAGAGTGAACGCATATTTTTTTTTTCGGAAAGGTATAAAGAATAAAAAAGCAACAGCCAGAAAAAAGGAGGCACTGTATGTGTGTGGTCAAGTCTACTCTTTGCATTTTGATTGGCTTCAGATCAAAATGTTTGAATATCCGCTCTCGGCTGCTGTGCCCAATTCAAAATTCAATGGTGATTTGGCGGCCCCTCAACCCATCCGTTTTCGCTAATCTTCTCTTCCATTTTTAATTGTCAATTTTTCGCACAACTTTTTGGACGTATCATGGTAAAATAAAATAGAGACCAACAAAAACGTAGAACCATAGTATTCATTAACCATCCCATAAAATATACTACTTCTCATAGGTTGTTTTAGCTGCTTCTATTGTAACCAAAAGTGGCAAAGGTACCGTATTGGGTTTTGTTTTTATTTTAGCTTTTCATCTGAAAATAACTCGTTACTTTTCTTTACAGTCGTCATCTCACGCCAATTCCGCGAAATACAAAGATCCCGAATTGAAGGTCTTCTCGCATCCTTTCCTAAACTCACCAGCACAGGTCATCAACATACCACTGTCGAAACAGAACATGTCCGTTACGTGTATCAACCTCTCGAAGATCTCTTCATGGTGCTCATCACAAACCGCCAGGTAAAATTAAGAAAACTCTGAACTACTTACTGAAGAAATATATTCACTGGCTTTTTCTTACCTGTTCAACACACGCAATCGATCTCAACAGTCCAATATTTTGCAAGATATTGAATCGCTTCATCTATTTGCACGGGTTGTGACTGACACCTGCCGTTCCTGTGATGAACGTGATATCCTGAACAATTCTTTTGACCTCTTGTTTGCTTTTGATGAAATCATTTCGGAAGGATATCGAGAGAATGTCAACTTGTCTCAAGTCAAGAACAATATCGACATGGAAAGTCATGAAGAAAAGATTCAAGAAATCATTGCTAGGGTAAGTGGGAGAACAAATGATGGAAGGACCACCTGTGTTTCCACTCACTCTTGTTACTCTTCTTCTTCTTGGTGTACGGGGTAATGATGATGTTTTTAGAACAAAGAACGGGAAGCTAAAGAAGAACTCAAACGACGCGCGAAACAATTCGATCTTCAACGAAAGGAGGCTTCAAAACGTGGTCAAGGATTCATGCAAGGCAATTTCAGCAACAACAATATGGGCGGTCGATTCTCTCCTTCTTTCGAATCATCTTCTCAGCCTATGATTCAAACACCTTCTTATAGTGGGTAGGATACATATACATATATATGTCAAAAAAAGAGTCCGATATCATATGAATCTATATTGGTTGACTGACCTCTCTATTTATCATCCATAGACGCTCCTCGACGCCTCCAGCTTCTTCATCAAAAGCCAAAGGAATGCAATTGGGTCGTAAACCAAAGACGGCTGATCTGTTTGAAGCTATCAAAACTGAAGTGGAAGAACCTCTTTTACAATCTTCACCTATAATGTCACGACCTGGCACTCAACAAAAGATCAACCCCAATCATGAAAGGTACGCAAAAATGGATAAGAAAAAAAAAGTTGATACTTGGCTACTAATAACTTGAATTATTATTATTATGATTTCTTGTAGTGTCCATGTGTCTATTGAAGAACGAGTATCAATGGTGGCTAATCAAGAAGGAGAACTGGAACAACTCGAAGTCAAGGGTGTCCTCACATTGAAAATTGCAGATCCTTCCATGGGCCGAATTCGGTTGACTCTTGATGCTGATGATGACTCTGCGATCCAATTCAAGGTATTCTTTTGAAAAATAAGGAATTACAAGATCACATGGTCTCACCACGTAAAACTTCTTCTTTATTGCTATTTTCGTAGACCCACCCAAATGTTGACAAAAATGTGTTCAAGAACGAAAAGGCCGTACAAATGAGGGATACCAGTCGAGCATTCCCGGTGAATCAAAACTTGGAAGTGGTTAGATGGAAATTCGCTTCTCAAGATGAAACGGCTGTGCCTCTGTCAAGTAAGTTATCATGGATGCTAGTACTGCTAAACTACTACCACATAGAACAAATCGATTTGTAAATTGACTTTATATTTTTATTTATTTTCTGTCTAGTTAATTGCTGGCCTTCTCCTGCAGACAATGGAACCTGTGATGTAAACATAGAATACGTATTAGAAGCTGATCATCTGGAACTACGTGACGTGGTCATTACTATTCCTCTTCCGTAAGTTTATATGAAAAAAAAGAGTTCGCTCACATAGGGTTATGTATGATCTAATATTTACTTTGATAACAACACAAAAAAAAATAGTGGAGAACCTACTGCGACTGTACATCAAGTGGATGGATCATACTTTGTGGATCGTCAACGACGTGTGCTTGAATGGCAATTACCTGTGATTAATAACAACAACAAGAATGGCTTACTAGAATGTACACTTCCAGGCTCAGATGCCAGTGGATTCTTCCCTGTCATGGCAAGCTTCGTAGCCGAAAAATTGATTTGTGGTGTCGATGTCCTGGACGTGCAAAATTTGGAATCTCAATCAGCATCTATCTTCTCCAAAGAGATTCTTCTCACAACCGATGAATACACTGTTGGATAGTTTAGATTAGTTAGTATTTAGTCTAGCTTATTACTGTTTATTATTATTGCTATCATTATCATTATTATATCTTGTTGATATTTTGTTTTTCTTTGAAATAAAAACTAAAATTATATATGAATCATTGATATTTTGATGATGATGTAGGGATGAAGGGATGTTGGGTTAAGGTTGGAAAATGGAAGCATGATCTGGTTTGATAGTTTCACTAATGGGTATATTTTGTATATTATTGGAAAATAAAGCAAAATATACTCTGTATTATATTTGTTGAAAAAAAAAATTTGATATTGACTATTTTGCAATTGCTTACTTGTGCTGACTTGGTAGATCAGTGAATCTGGGTATATAGTGCTGGAATCATCAGCGGTTTTTGACAAAGATGGCGAGTAATCACCATAATTCGTCAATGATAACGACATTCAATTAGTGTTCTACAAAAACAAAAAGGGTTTGTCTGTTTTCAAATCATTTGTATAAATGGTTACACAAATTCACTTGAACCATGAAGAGGTCATTTGGTTTCCTGTGATGCTGTGGCCTCCTTACATGACCAAGGGTTCAATAAAAACGCCATATTGAGCGCATTTATTCCATGATACAATAGCTAGTGCAATATTTGGAATCCTTTTAAAACGGAGGGGTGATGGCCTATTTTTTTTTAAAAAAAAAATCCCAGTAACCGGGCTCATAATAGTACTATTTTGCAAGTCGCGCCATCTTGACTGTGATTGTACAATGAATGGTGATATCGGTCGGTCATCGTCGGCATTTAAAAAATTAAAAAATCTTGTAATGCATATAACCTAATTTTATAATTTTTATATTTTTCCCCTTTTCTTTCACTTTTATTTTCATTATTGTATTATTCTACTGGCGTAAGAATGGTAAAAGAGACCGATAGATTATTATCAACGAATACCAATTACCATTCTCTTGCAAACGCTGAAAATGATGATCTCGTTTCTGTACATGAACATCAAGAACCTACTTCTAATGATGAAGACCACTGCTCCTATCATGAAGCTAATATGAAGAATTTAGGCGACATATCTTTATCCTTGCTCACATTATGGTAAAATTAAACACAAACATGTCATATTGACAATGGAAAAAGATTGACCCATCCTCGTTTTTCTTCTTCTTTATTATTAGTTTATGTGTTGGTGCATTTTTGGCTTCTCTTGACTCGTCTATTGTAGCCACCATTTTCAACGTTATTGGAACAGAGTTTAAAAGGTAACTAAAAAAAGAGAGAAAACAAGGCACTACAATGATTGTAATCATGGGACTTATACTATTTCTGGCCCTTTTTTTTTTTTTTTTTGTATTCCTAATAGTGCAAATCTGGCGATTTGGGTCATTACGTCGTATTTACTCAGTGCGTCCGCACTTCAGCCAATGTGTAAGGAAAACAATCGTGCTCATGCATATAACATAATTATTTTCGTTGTATATGATTGACGTTTTTTTTTTTTTTTTTACTCCTGTCTTTCGATAGATGCCAAACTCAGCGATATTTTCGGACGCAAAACTACCCTAGTGTTTGTTCTTACCTTTTTCTTGGTAGGATCTTTTGGATGTGGTGCTGCACAAAACATGGTTCAATTGGGCATTGCAAGAGCTATAGCGGGGTGTGGTGGTGCTGGATTGTTTGTCATGAGCTCAGTTGCCATTCATGACTTGGTTCCTATGAAACAGCGAGGACAGTACCAATCATATATCAATATGGCTCAAACGGTAAGGCTTCTGGAATGTGTGTTTGGAGTACTGATCTATTATGTAAGCTTTATCGAACCCACTTATCTCAATGCTTTTATTATGTTTATGGTAATTAGATCGGCAGTACTGTGGGTGCTCCTTTAGGAGGGATCATCAATGATATGTTTGGTTGGAGACATTGCTTTTATCTGAATGTGCCACCCTGTTTGTTTATCCTCTATATCTACGTCTATCGCCTTGAAAATTACAACCTATCAAAATCAGAAGATCATTGGTCCCATAACCTGTCCTCCAAATTCAAGAATATTGACTACTATGGCGCTCTGCTGCTTTTAATTGCCAATACGACATTTGTAGTGGCGGCTTCCTTTGGTGGAAATACCCATGAATGGACTGATCCTTTAATTATTATCTTGCTGGCACTATCTCCTTTGTTTTTCGTCTTATTTGGCCTCAACGAAATGTACTGGGCAGAAAACCCATTGATATCAAGATCACTCATCAAGAATCGAAATGTGGTCGCCGTTTGTCTGAACAACTTTTTCTTATGCAACTCTACTATGACAATGAATTTTTTGGTGCCTCAATTTTTTATGGTAAGAAAAATATAGTAAAAAGAAAAGAGCCAAGCCGTACTGATGAATATTCATATTTGTTATTTGAACAGGGTGTCCTAGGTTATCCCACATCATCTGCAGGTTTATGGGTACTTCCTAGAACGGTGTGTGTCGCTCTTGGATGCTGGACAGCAGGACGATATTTGGCAATCAAAGGGAAATACTACCATTATCTGGTCATTGTGATGATCTTTCAAACAGCCGCTGCCATTTGCACTTACGAATGGACACCTGAAACCCCCATGTGGATCAAGGTGGTGGCAATGAATGCGGAGGGATATGCGTTTGGAAGCGTCTTTGTAGCTACAATGGTTGCCCTGGTGGCAGACATCGATCACAAAGGTACATCTCTATTTTTGAAGAAAAAGGGACGGGATTGGGAAAACAGGGTGCTCACCCTCTTTTTTTTTTTTTTTTTTTTTTTTTTGTGAATAATAGAAACTGCGTCAGCAACGTCAATGCTGTTCTTATGTAGATCTACTGGATGGCTTACGGGTGGGTCTTTAAGTGCTGCCATTTTACAAGCAAATTTAAAAAACAACTTGGTAAAATCAATTACTGGACCTGAAGCAGACAAGATTATAGAATTTGTGCGCACATCTATCACCAAAATCCGAACCTTGTCCCCTGAACTTCAAATCGTCGTCCTCAAGGCTTTGCAGGAAGCTATTCATAGCTCCTTATTTTATGCGGTTGTGACTTCGGCGATATGTTTTGTCATGACATGCCTCTTCAAGGATTGTAATCTTCTTCGCAAACGAACTTAGAATTAGTACTTCCCCCTTTCCACACACACATGCTCTCTCTCATCCTATCATTTAGTGTTAATTGCTATTCATTACATTTGATTTCCTTCCCTTCTCCCCGTGGGGGGTTTTTTTTTGAAAATTATCTTCAATAAAATCACTATATTTAGACTTGAAATTAGATTGTTGCATTTTATACGTCCTTATCAGGCATACACATATCGATTATAATTTTTTTTACAGTAGTCCAAGCGGTAAACAATTATCAGTCTCTGATACGCGGTAGACAGAATATTAGACAATGAAAATCAAGCATTATCCGTGCTTTCCCTTTTAAACAATGTGGATAATCACAAGACCATTATGACATATGAGAGGCACTGTTATCAAGTGATCCAGGTGCCATAATAGTGTAATTGGCAAAAACAGAGGCTAATTTGAAACGCTAGCCCAGTGAACACAATCTAATTAGACCACAATGCATACACAGCTATTCTATAATACAGGGACCAGTATGGGTTTTAGTGAGCTTTGGACATGAATAACAGGCGTAGTTATCTTTGGGGCGTTCGATAATGGTCATTGCGCCCACTCGAATGCCCAGAAAAAATAAATTCATACCCCGCCCACAGGATTTTTTATCTTTGTCGATCTCGTTTCTTTCTTTTCTTTTTATTCCTCCAATTTTTTTTTTTTTCAGCATTTAGCATCTATAAAGTTATGTTGGACTTAGATTAGTGTCTGGACTAGTTTAGAAGGGGGTTCAGTTCAGGGATTACAAGATGCATGGGGACACCCTTTCATTTTGGATTTAAGATATCGGACCACCATTAGTAGCCTGTATTACATTAGTTTAGTGTTGACTTATCCATAATTTGTATCTACATCCCAATAAAATATGTCTTTTTTTATAACAAGCTTCAATGAAAAATGTCGCATAAGTCTTTCTCCTGCCTTGTACAATAAATCCTTTTTTTACTACCATCACCTTTTTAGATTACTGTAGGCTGTTGATGTACTTCATTATAGAATTCCTTCCAGTCTATACTACGCTTTGTGCGGTATATTAGATGTTTTTTGCAATTGTGCTTATCAATATACTTCAATAAAATATTTGTTTTTAATAATTAACCATTCCATGACCCGTTTGATAGTCAAAAATGTCGTTATTATTGATCTTTTGTGAGCGCCTTATCGAGCACCTGCTTTCTCGTTCACCCGCCTTGTCCATTTTTGCTCACCTCCGTTCAAAGCCCAAATGACTGAAATGTAATGATATTGTTGCTCTACCAATCAATATTAATGAACCTAGGCCATGTCACCAGTGTAATTTTCCTTATGAAATATTATAGCTTTCGTTTGACTAGTCATACTGTCTATATCAGCTCATTGTTTTTATTGCATGGCATAATAAGGATAATAATAATAATAATAAACCCCGTATAAAACTCCAAACAAAAATCACTGAAGCTTCTGAGGAGATGCCGCCAAAGTACAAAATGGTGTAGGTCTATATCACCACTAAATTTCTTTTCCCCCCTTTCCACTCCCCGCTTCCCTGCAGACAGGCACACTAAAAGACGCCTCCCAGTCGCCGGGTCGTCCACTGAAGTGTAAAATATGGTGAGTGTCTAATCCCATCCCATTAAAACCTACAATTCAACAGCAGCAACAACTCCTCTAGCACCCACAGTAGGTCTTTTTTTATGTTATTTTTTTATTTTTTGAATTTGAGAGTATAGAATAAGACTGTCCCGAAAGGAGCCAGTGACGATTTTGGGAATCGAAGGATAATATTCAGATTCCGCTTTCGAGCACTTCGAGCACCGCTAGTGTCCTCAACTGTTTCAATTTTCTTACGTTTTGGTTACTTCTTTTTTTTTTTTTTTTGCCTTTTCGTTTTCCTTTCTTTTTTTTTTCATCTTTTCATTATACCTACTGTTAACAAACACACTATAGAAATGGCAAAACCTATATCTGCACGCGAAGCTTTTGAACTACACAAGTCTGCTATTACCAGAGACTTCATCGCCAAACCACGTTTAGGTAATATCACAGTCATTCGTTTTGGTGTCTCAATAATGATCCCTTCTGTTGTATTTTGTTTGCTCACACGACCATCTTGCTTTCTTTCTTTGTTTTTAGATTATCGTACCGTGACCGGTGTGAATGGTCCTTTGGTTATTCTAGACAATGTCAAGGTAAGCTAAAACGGAGAAGAAGGACTATCATGATATGTGAGGAGTAGGCTGAAACAGTTTGAGTATTATCTTTTACAACTCCATAGTTCCCCAAATTCTCTGAAATTGTCGATTTGACTCTTCCCGATGGCTCTGTCCGTGCTGGTCAAGTACTGGAAGTTCAAGGCAACAAGGCCGTTGTACAGGTAAACGTTTATCCTCCTTTTTGCTATACCTTTTTTTTTTTTTTTTTTGTGATATATCATCGATGGAAACGGAACGGGTATTCATATTTTATATATTTGTTATTATTATTATTATTATTATTGTCATCATCACAGGTCTTTGAAGGCACTTCTGGTATTGATGCAAAGCAAACACATGTCAAATTTACCGGTAACACTTTACAAATCCCGGTATCCGAAGATATGTTGGGTCGTGTGTTTAACGGATCCGGAAAGCCCATCGACAAAGGACCCAAAGTCTTTGCTGATGATTATTTGGATGTCAATGGTAAGTGAGCGCCAATATTGAGAAGATCCACTGTAGTTACTCATCAAATGTTCATCATCGCTTTTTTTTTTTTTTTTTTTTTTTTTTTACTTCTAGGCTCCCCTATCAACCCATTCTCGCGTATTTATCCTGAAGAAATGATCCAAACTGGTATTTCAGCTATCGACACTATGAACTCCATTGCTCGTGGTCAAAAGATTCCCATTTTCTCTGCTGCTGGTTTACCGCACAATGAAGTAAGTCATTCGCTTAATCAGAAAAAAAAAAAAAAAAAAAGGAGTGACGAACAACCAAATGCGCTGTGGGTCAGAATCACTTACTTTCCTCCCTTTTAGATTGCTGCTCAAATCTGTCGTCAAGCTGGTCTCGTCCAAAAACTTGCTCCCACAAAAGATGTCCATGATGGTCATGAAGATAATTTCTCCATTGTATTTGGTGCTATGGGTGTGAATATGGAAACTGCTCGATTCTTCAAACAAGACTTTGAAGAAAATGGCTCTATGGAACGTGTCACTCTGTTCTTGAATCTGGCCAACGATCCAACGTAAGATTAATACTATATTTTATTTTATTTTAAACAATCATTTAACATTCTATTGTCGTTGGTCTACTTTCATATTTTATTATATCCATCTAGAATCGAACGTATCATCACACCTCGTTTGGCATTGACCACGGCTGAATATTATGCTTATCAATTGGAAAAACATGTATTGGTTATCTTGACTGATATGAGTTCTTATGCTGATGCCCTTCGTGAAGTGTCTGCTGCTCGTGAAGAAGTCCCAGGTCGACGTGGTTATCCCGGTTACATGTATACTGACTTGTCTACTATTTATGAACGTGCTGGTCGTGTGGAAGGCCGTAATGGCTCCATCACTCAAATTCCCATCTTGACTATGCCCAACGATGGTAAGAAGAAGAAGAAGAAGAAGAAAAGCACAATGGATTGGAATAGATTTACTGAAACAAACTACCTCTTTTTTTTTTCTTATGAACACCAGATATCACTCATCCAATTCCTGATTTGACAGGATATATCACAGAAGGACAAATCTTTGTCGATCGCCAACTTGACAATCGTTTGATTTATCCCCCCATCAACGTTCTTCCTTCCTTGTCTCGATTGATGAAATCTGCTATTGGTGAAGGCATGACTCGAAAGGATCATGGTGATGTCTCGAATCAATTGGTAAGAGAAATAAAAATGAAATGAATCTTCCATTCCACTAAACCAAGCACTTTATTTTATTTGTCATGCACCACTTAGTATGCTAAATATGCTATTGGGCGTGATGCGGCTGCGATGAAGGCTGTGGTGGGTGAAGAAGCTTTGAATCAAGAAGATAAGCTCTCGTTGGAATTTTTGGAAAAGTTTGAAAAGACATTTATCGCTCAAGGTCCTTATGAATCTCGCTCTATCTATGACTCTTTGGACTTGGCATGGTCTTTACTCCGTATCTTCCCCAAGGAATTGTTGAACCGTATCCCTCAAAATATCTTGGCCGAATTCTACCAACGCGACCGCACCAAGTCCAAGCAACGATCCAAGGGTGTGTTTGATACCGCTGATGATGAAGAAACGGAGGAACAATAGACTAGTTTAGTTGATTAGTATATATTTTGTGTGTAGTTTAGTTATATCAGTGGTTAAATTTTTTTTTTATGTTATTGTGGTTGTTGTTGAAATAAAAAAAAATGATTGCCCATATATTTGACTATATTTTTTATGATAATGATTGCGATCACTTAAAAATTTTAAGTATGTAGAATTATTTGGGAAAATCGCTGGAAAATGTCAAGGAGAATATTGTGAATTGAAGCGTAAATAATTGAATAGCTCCAAAAAACAAGAAAACAATTGCTATAGACAGACAGTACTCGGCATATATATGCTTTTTCCTCATTTTTATACTATCTTAAGATATCTATCAACTCTTCATCCTTTTTCTTTTTTATGACTAAACAGTGAGAAGGTTGCTCTGGGAGTTCGGCATTGGCTAGTTGATATGAATAGAAGAACAGGAATAATGATACCTTGCATATACATTGCCTGAAACTGTCAATCAACTGCTCATGGAGGAGAATGACTTATAGCGGTAGAAGACCATTTGGTGCATTATCATAGTAAGCATGAAGGGAAAAACATCGAAATAGAATATTTACTACAACAGTGTACTTTTCAGAAAACCAAAAAGGAAAAGCTTTTAAAGTATAGAGGTAGCTATTTTTCACGACACTGCCTAGGTCCGCTAAGATAATTGATTGATTGGGAGTAAGAACAAGGTTGATATTTAGTGACAAATGACCGTCGATCAGTCGCTGGAACTCTGGGAGATTGTAGTCAAAGTGAGGGTAAATAAAAGGCAGGTGTACCGTTAGGATACTGTCAAAACAACTATGATAACAGTTTTGCATGCTATCTAATGGGTCAGAGGGTAGTCAGTTAAAAAAAAAAGGCATATTTTATTGAATCATATTGGGTAAATACTAAACTACGGGTTGGGTTCATTATAACAAAAGGTTTGATAAAGATGGCATGAGGGAGACTAGATTGAGATCTAAAGAATGGTCTACATTAAACTAAATGGACGTCTGTAAATGGTATCAAATATACTATACAAGGCATGAGAAAGAATAAAGGGATAATTCTTACTTGAAGCACAACAACAGCGAATGCTAAATCTAAAGAGGTGATGGAAAAAACAGGATCTCTTGTACAAAACATCGGGAAGATGAATGAGACATTTTTCATTGAAGCAAGTAAAAAGCGACATATTTTATTCAGATGTAGAAGATGTAAACACAAACTATGGACAAACTAACACTAAACTAAGCTATGAAGGCTCCAAAAAAAAACCCCCCCCCAACTAATATGGTGGTCCTAAATCTAACATGCATCTTGTAATCCCTGAGCTGAAACCGCTTCTAAACTATTTCTGACACTAATCGAAGTTCAACATAACCCTACAGAAGTTGAATGATGAAAAAAAAAAAAAAAAAAAAAAAAAAATTGTAGAAAAAAAAAATATCAAAGCGAAAGAGAGCCGAAAAAATAAAAAAGGCGGGAGACAGAAAATAAGTACTTCACGTGGGCGGCGTTTGAAAAATAGTCTGCCGTGATAGAAAGAATTGGATGCAAAGGAAATGCGTTTTATTAGGCAGAAAGGAGGGGAGTGCAAGGGAATGTGGGGCAGCTATTCCGGGTTTTTGTCGTGGATTCTTGGAGCAAGTCCTATGATTTAATATGAAAGAAACAAGTTTAATCAATGACAATTTGTTTGTTTGTTTGTTTTCTTTTTGTTAATAACTATTTTACCAATGCGCTTATTATCAATATCATGGGCAGCGACATGATACTCGAGGAATTTTTGTCCAAGAATAAAATCAAATTCGGTAACAATGTCCGTTGAAAGGTAGAGAGGACATTGATTGTCTTTGACTAGCCAAAAAGAGGTTTGCCAGGAAGGAGCTGTGTATTGCTCAGGGGTCAAAGATAATTCAATGTTGCCATCCAGCAGGAAAGTGAGAGTAGGCAAGGAATTGATTTTTTTACAGTCGACATAGTAGAGACTGTTCTTTTCATCGTACTTTACAATTTTAAGCGCGGAAATCACGCGTTTTCCATATTCTGGAGCGAGAATGGTCATAGTTGTTCCTACGTAAAAAAAAGAGTGCCGGAGGTGAGTGTACATGTTCCCATATATGTTATTAATCTTTTATGATTTACCAGTATCTACAATGCCTCGTAAATTTCCACTAATACGTTTATTGTTAACTTTAATGCCTTGGGACTTGATGGCCCAGTAATACTATGTGTATTTATATATGCATAATAAAATATATTAGAATGGATATTAAAAATATTATTGCTCTTTTATATATATATATACCTTGTATTTACCCTCACTGAATAAATTGGCCCATTGAATCTCGCCAGTATAATATTCGTGAGGAGGCAGTCCACCAAGGACCAGTCTGCCGTTTGCGGTTTCGAGCTCATCTTTTGTATCAACATTATCGAAATAAATGCTGAACATATTGCTTTTAATATTCCCGTTGTCCAGCAAATGCTGCATGGGAGTACTCCATTTTTCCGCTTCTATTAAATGAAACAGAAAAAATCAATGCGGAATTTAAAAAATAATGTACCACTTTTTTTTTTTTTTTGACCCCCTTACTTGAATTAAATTTTTGATCTGTAATACCAGGGCCAAATCCAAGAATGCCATTGACACCATCGGTTAAAAGGTCCTCCGACACTTTATCAGCCACACCAAACTTTTGGTGTTTGATTTCAGTGTCGCCAATGAAAATCGAATCTTGTCCTGATTCGCCTGAGCATCCACCTGAGCCATAACTTAGATTGAAAATATTGCCTTCTTCGACTTGGTATGAGGTTGATGCAGATGTGTCAAATAATGATACTGAAGAAGATCCAGGACAGGTTGTGTTACTGCATTTTGATGAGGGGACCCAAAGCACTGAAGATCCAGTATCAAGAATTAATTTAAATTCCTGTTTTGGATGACCACTATATGATAAAATTTGCTATTAGTATGAGAAGTGGGAACGAGAGTATATATTACAGATGTATATAGAAATTAAACTTACACACCAACAGTGATGAGGTACTAATTGAAGGATAAAAAAAAAAAAAAGTCAAGTTCGATTAGGCTCTCCCTGGAGGCCAGTATTTTTTTTTTGTTTTGTTTTTTATTACACTCCAAAGATAATTTCGAACTCCGTAAATGTTATTTTCGGAGGATACTGTAGTAGCAGATGATGCATTATCACCATTATCTTTACCCGTTCTAGCCTCATTATCATCAATATCATCATCGCTATTATTTTTATCAGACAGTCCTAGTTTTTCTGCCAAGAAACGCTCTTGTCGGGCAAGCCCAGAAGCTCTATTTGAAAGGAAGTTGGCTACCTGATTCGGTGGTGGCATTGATTTTGTGAAACCTAGCACTAATGGATCTGCTCTGACACTACTGAAGATGATAATTGACATGAATAACGCCCATTTCAAAGGTACAAAGTCTAGCATAATAATGATGATGATGAAAATGAATATGACGAATATAAGATAAAAAAAAAAGGTAAAAAAAAAGTATAAAATGAAAAGCGGAAGAGAAAAAAAATGTCACTGTTTTAAACTCAATAGCAAACATTCAGGGGAAATCCGAAAATAAGCCGGCTTTTTTTTTTTTTCTTCTCAGGATGAAAGTGGGGGAGAAGGAGGTGATGAAAAGGAGAAAGAAGAGTGATCATGGTTGTTAATAATAACAAAGAAATTATGATGGCTGTATGTTTTACAGAAAGAGGAGCAAGATTTTCATGATTTCCAGTTATTTTTTGATGTACGAAAAAAAAAAAAAAAAAAAGGAGGCTGTTCTTGTGTATCTGTCTCCTAAGTGTAGTATATAGGTGGATAGTAAGGACACGAACAAATATCTTTCTATCATAGTAGTAGGAGAATTTCCGTTACTGGTTACAATGTTACAGGAAAAAAAAAAAAGGATACAAGGGGTCGTTTTTTTAAAAGTAAAAAAATGGTTGCTATGTGGCAATACATGCAAGTCAATGAGCAATAATAGTCCATGAATAAATAAAATGGCAAAAGAGAGAATTTTATTTCAAATAATAATGTATGTAAAGCAAATTGGTGAATATGAGTATGTAAATCTAAACTAAATGCATAAAACTAATCAAGATAAGACTATCTACTAAGTTTTTAAGGGGGAGGGGGTCAATTTTTCTTGGACCTGATGAGGTTCTTTTTCCGCTTCTTCTTGCACTTTTGGCACATACAGGTTCCATCACTGAGGTCTGTTTCTGAGTCGGTTGAGCTGACGACTATTTTGGCAGGTTTCGATGATGCGGATTTTGGTGTCGTTGAGTCCCTGTCCAAGTCTGATAAGAAGGATGAACTGCTACTGCCGCTTGATGATGACGTTGATGATGATGATGAACTACTGTCGCTGCTGCTTGGTGGAATTTGTGGTGTATGCTGTAATGTATCCAGTTGTCGCGCGACCGATGCATAGATGCTTTCGGGGTATTTCTTTCCGAGTTTCTGCAATTGCTGGTAAAGCTTGGCACCTAATTTTGGACGGGAGTGTCGAGTCGATAGGTACACATATTCTGCATTGGTTGGAGAGCAAAAATTCTGCGTGATAGCGATCGTCATATCTAACAAACATAAAACTTCCAAATTAGTCCTTTTTCTGCTCTTTTTTCTTCAAAACAACTTACCGAGATTCATTACGACATGATGCCAACCACCAGGGACAAATATTGTTTCACCGGGACGTTGCAGGACTTCAATCATGCCCAATTGTTCACCTAATGTGCGGATATCGGATGGATCGTTCGTTCTGACTTGGAATTTGGGGAAAACTTGACTAAACCAAGAAACACCTTCATGGTCATAAGGTTTCATAGGAGGGTCAACAATAGCCTTAGAGGTCTCAGGGGGAAACAGGGCCCAGCGCTTGTGTCCTTTCAGAAGAGAATTCCATGCCGATGTTCCGAGGGGATCCGTGTGTATACTGAAAACAAAAATAAAAAAAAAATCAGCCCACTTTTTTTTTCTCCATCAGATTTTCATGACTTACCCAGTACCACTTCTTGCTTCACCCATTACCAGCCATCGATATGGAGGTCGTCGGCGGCTGCCAGTCAGTTTGAATAAATCATCCTCAAAATAGTGTGGTACTTGATAATCATTCAACAAAGAGCAAGATTCTAGTCGTTGTTTCTTGAGTCCACTGTTGTCGTTGTCGTTGTCGTTATCATCATCTGAGGAGGAATGGCGTACCGTTTTCTTCTTCTTCCGATCCTTGTAAAATCCACTGTCAAATATATACAAAGGCGAATCATCTTTCTTGGCGTCATGGTGGCAATAGTGAAGAAAGTGCTTCATTTTCATATAAACGTTATTTCCATCGTCGTCTTCGCCCACCTTGTAAAGGTCCTTACTGTACCGAGCTAAAAAATTCTTATATGGCAAAGGGGGTTAGTATACAGGAAAAAAGAATTGCGAAAGCGTTTGCTACTCCGTCCTTCATCCTTACCTGTTCAGTCCAGTTTTGGTTGGCTTTCCAGTGATCAGTAGCATGAGTGAGAACCACGGGTATATTGGGCGCTTCATACTTGTCAATAAATTCTTGCTTTGGCACCTTGCGGCAGTCAATACGAGGGACGGTGTCAACAAAAGCGCTAATCCAAAAGTCCTTATTGGCAAACTTCCACTTGTTCCAATCAAAAAGGTCGATTTCTAAAAGAGAAGAAAAGTCGGTTGAAGTCAAAACAATCAGTGGTCTTTTTTTTTTCTGGAGTTTTACCTACCTCCACGAGCTTTCACTTTTGCCTTGTTTACTCTGCGTTCATATCGAGCATTTTTTCGTTCTCTGTGACTCTTTTCGACGTTTTCATGGTTTCGTTTTTTAGTTGGCTCCATAATTGCAGACACCATAATGGACAACTACCCCAGTTTGTTCACCCACAAAAAAACAAATACAAAAAGAAGAAAGAAAAAATGTAAAATACAAAAACACAGTGAGAATAAAGTTTTTTTTATTTTTCAAGAGCCGCTTCAAATAAACTACAGATGAGAGGAAGGAATGGGTAATAAAGGAACGATTACTTTGCCTTTGTTCTTGCCAGATTGTAAATGAGCAACGCCTTTGGCAACTTGTTGAATGTCGCCTTGTCCAATAATGTCGAGCTCCACTTCCAATTTGCGTTGGCTAGACAAGCCAATCAATTCCTGCAAGTACTTGCCAAACAATTCTGCATAATCAGGCAAGAAGAAGCCAGTGACTGTACGAGATTTACCAAGTAACTTGATTGTGCTAAACTCGTTTCCTTGCATACCATTTGTTGATGAGTAAGTGGACGCCATACCAATAACAATCAATCTTCCCTTCACAGCAAGACTAGAACGGAGAGTAAAAGATGAGTATCTGTCGTACATTATTTAATCCATAAGTTCTAGCACTTTTACCTGTTCAAGCAAATATCATAAAATTGGCCGCCAACACTTTCAAACACAATATCCACACCACGGGGGTATTCATCCCTGAGCACCTTTTTGAAGTCTTCCTTTTTATAGTTGATCACGCGGTCACAGCCCATTCTTTTCAACATTTCCACCTTGTCATCACTACAAACCCATCATAAATCGAGCGCAAAAGGGGTTAAAAGTCAGTTAAAGAGTGATTTACATAAATAATATAGAGAACGCCTTACCTGGAGCAAGTACCAATGACATGATTTCCGGCGAGCTTTGCAAGTTGTACGGCGAACTGACCTGTACCTCCGGCGGCTATTTCAGTAATAACAAAGAGTGAGAATTAGTAACGTCACTTTTCAAAAAGCTCTATTCATTTGGATGCGGCCCCTACCAGCAGTAACCAAAACCGTTTCCCCAGACTTCATTTGCCCTTTTTCAGCCAAAGAAATAGAGGCAGTCAAACCAGAAGTGAGAAGACCAATATATTCAGGTTTGGGGTTCTAACAAAAAAAAAAAACAAGAGAGACAGATGAGAATATTTAAAGAAGAATTGCTCATTTTAAATACCAAAGAGTGAGTGCTACTTACGGGTACTGGAATAAGGCCCTTAACAGAGATAGTCAAATATTCGGAGAAAGCTCCGTATTGCCTATATATACAAGAGAAACAAAAAGCGAGTCAGTAAAAAACTTTGCGCAGCACCGTTGTGAAGATAGTCAGGGACGTACGAGAAAATAGCGTAGCGTCCAATCTTTTCCTTGGGCACGGCTGATCCAGCTTCCACCACTTGGCCTAAGCCTTCGAACCCAACATCAAAAGGACTATAGAAAGAAAGAAAAAATACATGGTCAAATTATTAATACCTAAGCATAAATATCTCTCATCAACAATATTCCACTTACGGTTTCACACCAGGAGTATATTTGCCATTGGTATAGTTGACATCCGAAGCATTAATACCAACATAAAGTACTTTGATGATGACTTGATGAGGTTTGAGTTTTTGAGAGAAGGTATCGTAGTTCACAGTAACAATGTCGGTTACTTTGTCAAATTCATTTCCAATCGCGATGGCTTGGATTTTTCGGAATGTGGTGGGTTTCTGTAAGCTGGTTTGTTTGTTTTTAAAAACGAAAGAAAGAAGGTTAAGGAATAAGTTTACGATATTTGATATGATTGCCTTGAATATATACTGCACCTTGCCATGATAAATTTTTGCTTGAAGGAAAGAAGTGGTTATAAAAAAAAAAAAAAAAAAAAGGAACCTCAGATATTTGTACCTAGGATTTTCAAATTCCACTGGTTGGAATTAGCGTTAGTCATCGAATCTTCGTGTGAGTTCAGCCATAATGAGACACTACATAAATGCAGTTTATCGCCTTCGATTATTAATACAAAGTGAAAATTTTCATCGATAAAATAAAAAGTAAAAGCAACATAGTGTATATGAGCATACATATCTAGTAATGGTCATTAGTTGCACCGTCATTCATGTCTTTTTTTCTAGTAACCCAATGCAGAATCATTGGCGCACCGTCGCCATTTGAAAATACATGTCTTTTTCTGGAATCTTATTGAGATCATAGTCCTCCTGCAAATTAGATATGATTGCAATATAATTATCTCCATTATTTTAGTTTATTTTCATTAAAAAAAAAAAAAAAAAAAAAAAAAAAAGAAGTGTGTATAGTGTCGTTTCAAATTAACTGCTAGGATCCATGAGCGATTGAATTTTAGATTGAAGTGAATTAATCAATTCATCACGTTGATTTAGCTCTTTTTCAAGTAATGTATTTCGTTGTTCCATGAGGAGATAGTTTTTCTTCATGCGTGCCCCTTCCTGTTGCACATCCTCCATTTCTTCAAGCAAAATATCTAGTTTTCTTTCATAAGGAAAATGATAGTCGTATGATGATGAAGTGGACGATGCTCGTTTCCGAAGTGGTGTGGCAGATAAAAATGATTGTGATGATGATATTGTAGAAAATTCGGATACTGAATTCTCAAAATCATTGTTAGGTCCGTCATATGCATAATCGCCATCGATATCTTCATCTTTAATGCAAGATACTACCGTCGGAACCCAATCGGATGGTATGGATGTATGATGATGATGATATCTGTTTAGTACAATGGCACCATTTGCCTTGACACGAACAGATGGTTGATCATGAAGGGATTTCAAATGTGGCATAGTTGCATTGATCCGTCGTTGTACCTTACACTGCTCTTTAAAATGATAAGAAAGTAAATCATTATCTTCGACAGTTTTTGATTGAAATAATCGCATTTGTGTAGTACGTTATATGGTGAGAGAAAATAAAAGAAAAAGAAATATATACTTATTCAAATCCTTGCGTAACCATTTATGTTGAAACCAGCCTGCGATCTTGTTCATTTGTCCAACGTTGCAGGCTTGTATATGTTCCAATTGAGGAAAACTACCTCTTCTTTTTCAGGAGAAAAACAAGATTAAAAGTCCTCCCTCCTTTTTTGACTGGGAACAAAGAGAATCGACCATATCAACTACTTGAATAAGGTGTGTTATTATTTTATCAAAAAGAAAGGCATTGTATGGTGCAGTTCTGCAAGGACATAAATTAAACCTTAATTGCTCAAAAGATTCTCACATTTTACTAGTGGATGAATTAGACTGTCAATCAGCCCCTAAATCTTTAGAGGGGAAAAATAGTCATAGTTGGCGAGCGAGAAAGCCAGTGTTTGGTAGGCACAGAGACACTCACAAAACAACTACAATAGCGACATGTTCACTGTACGATGAGTCATATGATAATTAACATATATATATATATATATATATATTATTGAAGGGTATTGGTGGATATTAAAACTAACTACGAGTGGTTCATTTGTAACAAGGGACACAATGGAAGGATCTAGTAGAGCAGGCATGAGGGAAATCATTGTAGGTTTTGAAGAATGGTCAATGCTAATCTAATGGGACAATTGTAAATTGGGAGCTCAGATATTGTGCAAGGTATGAGAAAGACTAAAAGTTCAACTGCTGATCAAGTACAACAATAGTCAACTCGAATCTAAAGAGCTGATAGTAGTAAAAAAGGGATCTCTTGCACAAGACATGAAATAACTAATTGGGCATTTTTATTTGAAGCAATCAAAAAGAGGCATATTTTATTTAGTTGTAGATAACAAACTATGGACAAACTAATACTACACTAAGCTAATGAAGACTCTAAGACGCTAATTAATGGTGTCGTCAGATCCTAGATCCAAAATGAAAGGGTTTTCCCATGCATCTTGTAATCCCTAATTTGAAACCCCCTTCTAAACTAGTCCTGACACTATTCCAAGTCCAAAAAACCCCCCATAGTAATTGAATGGTGAAGAAAAAAATGAAGGATAAGAAAAATAATCAAAAAAGAAAGAGAGCCGAAAAAAATAAAACTGGTGGGAGAGACAAAAGTAAAAATTTCACGTGGTCGGATTTTGAAAAATAACGTTGGTCTCTCATTGGTGGTTTTTTTTTGGTGAATACAGAAAAGAAATCTCTCTCATTTTTTTCTCTTTACAATAATCAACACTATACAACATCATGCACATTATTTCTCTCTTCTCACAGCATTAGTTACCACCATTTAGCAATGACTGCGCGGTTGTTATCTTCTCTTGATGTCTTTGCGGTCAAGATTGCGCAATTCGGCAAAGTTTAGTTTGTTCCCTTCACTGTAGACTAGTCTGTTATCTACTGCAGAACATCTTTCCCTCCTTTGTTTATCTAGGTTACTTTACATTATGTTTATTCTATAACAAGATGCACTCACTGCCATATACTCCACGGTCTCCCATATACCCATTTAAACGCCTCCCCTTCAAACAGGTGTAATGGGGCTACTATCGTCCGATTGCATAGTTTAGTTTAGTTATTATAGCTTATCTCTACAACAGAAATAAAGTATGTCTTGTAGTTTTGATTTTAGATCGTCTCTCATACGTTTAGTTTGTCTTATGGGCATAGCCACACGATACAGTTCATGTGTGTTTAGAAAGAGAAAAAAAGAAAAAAACTGGTGTATTTGTACAAATAAGAGGGACTAGGTCCGAGGCCTCTTTTTTATGTAGTAACCCCCCCTCCTCAAACACGTAGCTTCATTTTTTCACCTTTACTGCCATATTATATGGTTAACTTGTGTATTGTCAAGTTAAAATATATTCTTATCATCTTCCGTAACACCCAATTTATTTATTTTTACCTTTCCTGCTAAACTGTATCATATCAGGTTTTCAATATCCGTGATTTTTGGCATCAACAAAGAAAGATGGTGCTTTTATGCAATTACACATGTGTAAAAAAGTCGATATAGGAGAGATGCGTTCAAAAGAAGTTTTTATTAAAATGATTAGGTAAGAAAGGAGGAAGAGGGAGGGGAAAGAAAATAAAGACGGCAGTTGTAATGTGTATGATACATCTGTACTATGCCGCCAATAGTTTAATCATAAAAAGGACCAAAGGGGTAATGGATTAGTAAGTGAGGTGCGGTTCAATGAAATCTAAATGTAAAGTCTAAATCTATATATTTTGTCTAAAAAACCGGAACTGAACCCTTTCCAAGCCATTTTGAATATATGTAGCCGTTGACTGATCATTTACTGTTGTTGGTTTCTTCCAAGTTGATCTAAGGCTTTGTTGGTCGGCGTTTGAACTTGGTTTCTTTTTCTTTTTTTTTTTCCCCCTCTCGAATTTTCCTTTCTTCTTCGTTATTTAGAAACCTCTTTTTATATCATAAAGTGGCTACTGAAACTATTATCCTTGTAACCGGAGGTTCTGTAGGTAAGGCTAGATAATGGGTTCTTGAAATTGATTCGTCTGAACGCTATGATAAAAGTGCTGATGAGTAGTTAATCTTTTTGACTTCAAAAGACGGCGATCTCAGGAACCTTTTTTTTTATTATTATTACTTTTTTGTCATTCTAATATACGCACTTCTCTTTATCTTATGTACATAAGAGCACCAATGATATTAGGACCATATATGAAAGTATAAGCCTACTCATGTTATCCACTGGGCTGCGTTGGCGGGTGGTCTATTCAAGAATATGAAATACAAACTGACTTTCTACGTGACAATATGCTTTTCAATATCAATGTATACAATGTATTGGAATGCGCGAAAGAAGCTGGTGTGAAGAAAACTATCTCTTGTTAGTCGACTTGTATCTTTTGCAATAAAACGACTTGACCCATCGATGAATCCATAGTACACAACGTCCCGCCTCATGAATCCCACTTTGATTACGCTTATGGGAAACGTACGATTGATGTGCAAAACCAGTAAGTGACAATCCCAAATGTATATATTACGTTGTGATTTGATTGATGTATGAGTATCTTTGATTTTTATGGTAGTGTTTTTAAAATGAACAGTCTCGATACCACTTCATCTCAGTTATTCCCACCAATGTCCTCGGTCCCCATGATAATTATAACTTGGAAGACTCCCATGTTCTTCCTGGACTAACTCACAAGTACTTATTAGTCAAACGTAAGTTTTGATAATGATGCATACTGAGTGCTGACATTTCGTATTTTATTTTTAATATAGAAAACAATTCTCCCTTTATTTTCGGTGGTACTGGTAAACTTTTGCGTCAATTTATCTATCATACTCTCGTGACCTTACTAAGCTCTTTATCTGGACTTTGTGAGAATATGAAGAAGTTGATCCAGTTATTTTATCAGGTAGAAATAGGATGAATAGTAGTGAAATTTATATCGTTTTAACATTGCGATTTAGTTTTCGTTTTAGTTGGTGAAGAAGATGAAGCCTCTATCAAGGATGTTGATTTGCTGATACCATTGTCAAGGAGATTCCATTTGAAGGCGAATAACTATGTAAGTGATTATTATATAAAAATAAGGTTTGGCTTGCTAAACGTATTGAACTTCGTTATAGTCTGATACGTCCCGTGCTCATGGTCAATTCAAGACCCCCGCTAGTAATGACAAGTTAAAGAAGTACCTACCTGACTTCGAATTCACTCCCTTTGATTTGGCTGTCAAGGAATCCGTTGAAAAGTTTGTGTCCAACTTTGATCAGGCCTGAAATTACAGAAATAGTTTATCTTAGTTTAGATTGTGGTTTAGTTTAGTTTAGTTTATCTTAATTTATTATGCATTTTATCTTGATTTTGTTGTGTCAATAAAATTGAATTTTTTTTCCACCCAAAACCTTCAAAGATGGTTTGAATTACTATCATGATGTCTCCTTTATTTTGATGATTGATATATTGATGATTTTTTTTATACTTTCTTTTCTTCTTCAATAACTTTATACCATTATATATTTTTTTAAATGGTGAACTTGACATATATATTTTTATCATCAGATGTCACTGGACATAAAAGTAAAGAGTCTGGTAGCACAACCATTGCACCTTGGGCGGATAGTTATCAGTCTATTTTCGGAATCGATCTAAGACTACAACCTCCAACCACTATACATACCATCAATGATTGCATTCATATTTTTGCAAACCATGATTTTTTAAGACTCGTCATAGCTATTTTGTTTTTCATATGCTGTGGGCTGATCGAATCCTTTTTTACACAGCTTAGTGAAGCAAGATATAATACGCAGTATGGCTCTAATGTATGTGCATATGTCTTGGGTAGTTATTTAAATTCCGCTCAAACCAATTCTTTTTTTTTTTTTTTTTGCGTCGTCAAACTCTTTCTATTATAGTATCCGTTGGGTGATTTACTACACGATGGCTTACCATACGTGTATGACTATCATATTGTTAACTACTTCTTGACGGCCTGTCTTCTCTATACCATTATTTTGTTTGCCTTCCAGTCTCCAGATTGGTCAACACGCTGGATTGTATTACGTAGATGGCTGATCATCTCGGGCGTTATCTACATCTTTCGTGGAATCACTCTGGTTGTGACGACATTACCTTCTCCTCTTGTAGCGTATTGTCAAGTATCTAGGATTACACTAAATGGCTCGGCTGGCGAACGATTTGGATATCTTTTTCAAATGATTGGTGGCTCTATCAATCCCTGTACTGACCAAATCTTTTCAGGTCATACCTCTGCGATGATGTCTTGTGTCATGGTTTGGCGGATCCATTCCAGGATGCGGATTGTTTATACTTGGATTCTTTATGCTCTGGCACTGGCTGGTATGCTGATGATTATTGCGACTCACTTCCACTATACTATTGATGTTATCTTGGCTATTTGTAAGTACCAGCTTATCTTACTATTCGATTTTATCTACCACTAATCTCGAATTTTTGATTGTTCTGTTCTTCTAGTTATCGTTTATACAATTTGGAATATATACATGCGGTATATTCAAGATGCCACTCTTAGATATACCTCAGAACACACACCTCGTCATCTGAATATGGATGTGATTCGACCTTCGCAAGGGAATACAACTGATGCAATTGCAATCTATGATTATCTGAACTGGCAACTCAATCCCTTGGCTCTACTTGGCTATTATGGGTATGTATGTATGCTGATGGCCTAGATATTCGACTACGGGCCTTCGGCGCTTTTGATCGGCATGGTCAATGGAAACGTAGCGGCTATTCTCGTCAAGGTCATGATATTGTGTTGGATGCTCCTTTGTATGCAGACAGACAATCCCTTCCCATATAATTTTCCCTCTAGTATTTGTTATAGTTGTTGTTGTTTTGTTTTTGTTACATTTAGTATATATCCCCTACCCTATTTATATTGATTATTACTTATATCTTTTATTATTATGTACTACAATAAAACTAAGGTGTTGAAAACTTTTTCATGCGACATCAATGAAGTTCTTTTTTTACAAATATACTGAGGATGCTGTAATTTGAAGTGGTGCGTGCGGCTTTGTATGATATGTGTAGTGTGTATGATGCATGTGGTGTGTATGGTGCGTGTTGTATATGGTATGAAAACTATTTTTCTACATTTTGCTATTGAACAGAAAACAATTTTTATATCTCCTAAAAATACTGTATGATTCGCTCGCTATATACTAATAAATATATTCAATGGAAACATGTACAATATTTCTTTTATCGTAGAATAAACATAATTAGGTTAAACTAAAAAGGTAAGCGACTATACGGTAAGAGACAAACTATTCGGCAATATCACTCCACTGGAATTTCTAGATCAATATCGCTGCAATTTTCTTCCTTTTGAGTCACCAGTATTTAATCCCTCTCCAGAATAATTAACATTATTACTAATCCTACCATTGCTACCCTATAATAATCCACTCAATCGTGAAATACAGAGGAGACAGACAACAAAATATTCTGTAGTGGAATTTTTTTTACACAAGCACATTCATTCCTTTCTTCCTACACATAAATACACACACCAGGTTTTACTCATGTCCATTGAGCGAGAAAATAAAAGGCATGAAAGAGATTAATTGTAAAAAGACAAGATATGTTTAATTCAGATATGTATATAGTATAAACTATGACAACTAACGCTAAGCTAAGCTAATGGCACTATTCTACAATGAAGGTGAATCGTGGAAGTTAGAAATCATGAATCCAAAATGAAAGGGTTTCCCCATGTTGTTTGTTTTGCATTTTTTAAAATGCCTCTAATTCATGTTCTAACACTATTCCTAGATCACCAGTATCCCAATGAGCCTTGCCATCATGACATTCAGACTTTCATGAGAAGGAAAAAAAGAAAAAAGAAAAGGAAAAGAGAGGGAAAAATTGGAGCTTAAAAAGATCAGAAATTATGTGTGCGGCGTTTAAATTGAAAAAATAACGAGCGTAGAGCATGACGGTCGGGCCCCCTAGGGACTGCTCACCAAAGTGCGAAATCACGAAGTCTCCAATCCCGTCCCATTTAAACCTACACTTTAATAAAATAGTCGAAAGATTTCCAAAAGCTCCAGCGTGTTGTATTCCTGGTTCCTTGATAAGAAATATATATATCAAAGCACCAATATCTTCATCATTTGTGTGTCCAGCTTATCGCTTTATTTTATTCTACCCCTGAATCTTCCACCTATTCTCACACTTGTCATTTCACACATCAGATTACACACACATCCCCAACCTATATACAACCTCAAATATCTTTATTTTATTATAAAAAGAGTTTTCATTCTATTAAATGAAAACCATGTCAATTGTATCACCATTTACTTTTTGTTTTATATCCTCCCCATTCATTTCCCTATGCATGTTTACATAGCTTTTTTTTCGAACCCCCTCCCCCTATCCGTGTTCTAACGCTAATTCTAGTCAACTATTATCCCATTAAATCCTTCAATGGAGATGATGTCTTAAAGAGAGAACGATAAAATAAATGGAAATAAAGGCCAATGATGGTTAAAGCAATGGCAGTTTGTATCTATTTCGTAATGGAAGAAGAAGATACTATATGAAGTCAAACATGAGTACAATGGTCGCATAACACTTTATAGCAAAAAGATAAAAATATAATATTGATCAAACAAACTAAACTAAAACAAAGTAGATAACTAGATAAACTAAATTGACTAAATAACACTAGATATATTAAATAAACTAAATAAAATGGATATAGGATTATTGCACCTCGAATGGGGTTGAATAGCCATGATGAGCAGTAACTCGTTTTTTGAGAATAGACTGGTGATGTCCAAAGTAGCCCAATCGATATGTGCCAGCTAATAGGAAAAATGAAGAAGATAGCGTCCCCCCCCCGGCACACAGGTCAATTAGTAAATATATATTAGCTTTTTGTTTTCTCTAATAACATGGGAACTTACCTTCTACCGTATCATCGACATCCCATTCTATAATTGCCGTTGATCTTCCAAGCAACACTTGATTTCGTTTCCAATTAAATCGAGTATCCCAGTCATTGTCCGTGCGAATAACAACCCAAGAGGAGTCTGCGTTGGTGTTGGTTTTCGTGCTGGTTGAGGATGGCATATATCGTTCCACAGTTAAATAGGTCTTGTCCAGCATCAAATTGTTTCTAGGATTACCCGCCACAAAAGATGCCGATACCGTTTGACCACTGGAATAACCGTTGGGTTTGACTACCACGTCTGTCACGATATCGCCGAATTGGTGTGTGATAGGTTTAAAATCTGCTATTTTCGGTGGGGAAAGATTAAAAGCCTGGTTGGTATAATCAGGTAATGGTACACTTGACGCAGGGGATCCGTTGGCCATAGCATCCACCAACTCGTTGAATGTTTCAATGTAAGCAGATAATGTGTGTGGTCCATATGGAGTGCTGTGTAATATTCCATGAGAAAAAGAAATAGTGTCAGTATTAAAATAAAATAAAATAAAAAGATGATAAACGTATCTCTTTTTCCCTTGTTCTTCCCTGACAATTTACCTTGCACCTTCATATCGTTGTTTCTGGTATTCTTCGTATGTGGCGCAATAAGACTATTTAAATAAATAGATATGTTAGAATATTTTTTTTTACGAAGAATCTTTAAAAGAAACAGGGAGGAGATCAAGTACTTACAGCATAACCATTAGCAGGACCCGAATAGATGACATCTTGCACTTGAATACCGCGGGAGTTTAATCTTGATTTAATGGCGCGGCGTAAGCGTCGACCGCTCATAGTAGTGAGTTCCGAAGGAGTGGAGGCAATAAAAACATCCCCAAGTCGGAAGAGTTGGATTTCCAGAATGGTGGGCTGCCACGGATTAGGAATGGTGATTTCGCCAGTGTCGAGTAGAATAGGTTTTGGTTGTTGACAATCCGTTTGCTCTTTGGTGGGCGTCCTGAGAATATCCTTGACTATATCCCATCCTAGTGTACCGTGTGTCATGTTTCTAAAAAGAAAGGAAAAATGTGAGTTCTATTAAAATGGTAACGTAAGGCAATATGACAAAAGGTTTAATTTACTGATAAAAGCCTAGCGTAGTAAGGGCAGGACCATCCGTCGTACCAGCAGCTATGAGAATTTTAAAAACAAAGTTGTTAGTTACATGGTTTTTTTGTCTTTTGCATTTATTGTGTCACCAATGCAACGTTGAATACGAAACTTACCAAAAGCATAACCCATGGCAGGACGACATAATTTTTTCGTGCCATTGATGACCATCTTCGATATATCAAACAACTTGCTTCGAGAATCAATAATACCATTCAGTTGATTTTCTTGTTTCTCGTATAACTCGAGCGCTTTGTCCGATTGCTGTTGACCAATGATTCGATTTGATTCGTAATCGCTAGTTTTCCATCCGGGTCCCCTAGCCATAAAGATAGCAGAAAAAACATACAAATATAGAAAAAATGAATGTTTGTTCAAATAATATTGTATCACTTTTTTTTTAAATAAAAAAGTTACCTTCCATTACACGATGATCCAGTAGGGCATTTATCATTTTTTGAACCATCACAAGAGATTGTCGTACCGGTACAAAAGGAGCCCAATGTATTTGGACTAACATCACCTTCATTGGATTGAGCAAATGCAGCGACAAATTTCCCTTTTCCTGAGAGCGTTCCATGGGGATTTATTTTACGGTCCGTCACATATGCCGCATAGCCCTTGTTGTCACCATTGATCAAGCGGTTGGTATTATTGACTGATACGCCATGAACTGCGAACCTAAAAGGAAATAATTAAATATCGTCAGTAAGGGTGCTTTTACGTTACATATATCACTGTTTATACTTACCAACTAATAAGACCCAAAGGTTCCCCGGCGGAGCTGTGGAAGCCAAGTACTGTCATGTTTTTGTCGACGTTGTATTTGTATTGTTTGCGTTCTTCCAAAGGATTCATGAGGTAACTGGCACCTGAGCGATTGATGTTGGTATCCAGTAGTTCATCGACAGCAAGATGGAGTTTTCCAGGTTGAACAGAGTCGTGAGCTCGGGCAATGGCTTGGACAATCCCTTGCACCATAGGTTGTGTAGTTTCTTCAATCCATCCTAAAACAGACAGTTCATAAAGCGCTGTTTTTTTTTTGAAAGAGAAACGAAAAGAAAAAAAAAATAGTTGAAACAGTTTTCAGATGTATTCTTTCAAAGTCCGGTTAAGGGGCAAACTATTTTAAAGCTTACCTTGTTGAAGATATCCACCAGGACCAGAATGAGAATGGGTAGAACTAAGCATAACATTTTGTTCGGTATAGAGTGATTTGCCATATTGCTTTTGTAAGCTTTGAATGACTCGTTTTTTCACAATATCACCCATGCTTTGCGTTTCAGTGTTGACGAAAACAATGCGCTTGGTATCATCTTGATCATCGGCAACTATATATGCTCGAGCCCAAATACGTTGGCGAATCCCTTCACCTGTTTGGCCAAGTTCAGCATATCTATTTTATACAAAAAAAGGAGTGTAAGCTGTCCTTAATGCCAATCAATTGACTCCCAATAGACATCAATTGGCTTACCCCATAAACATAATTTGGGCACAAGGTCCAGTAATATCTGCAATACTATCATCATACATTGCATGATATTAAAAAAAAAAAAAAAAAAAAAAAAAAAAAAAAAAGTAAATAAACAGAGCAAGTTTCATCATCAATGCCATACATACCCAGTGCCGACCTTGTAAGCATGAATGATATTAATATAAGATAGAAGGCATACAATCAACTGAATCCAGTAGATAAACATTTTAAAGAGAGATAAAACAAGAAGAAGGATGGAATAAATAAAGATTAAGGAAATCGTTTTTTGTACACGAAACAAATAGTAACTAAAATTGAAGTATATATGTATAAGGTTTTTCGAATCTGATTTGGGTATGGCGTGTGAATAGGGGTAAAAGTGTTGATAATTCACCTAATTTGGGAAGAGGAGGGGGGGTGTTTACTGCTAGTGGTGTTATATTTGCTGTTGTCATCCAGTACAAATGATGTGTCCGGTTCAACAAAGCTTTCCGGTCTTTTGTCCGTGTCGTCCCTATCTAATTAATATTGGCGTGAATTAAAATTAGGCCCTTTTTGTTTTGCACTGCTTTTATGTCATACTTCCTGGAGGACATGAGAATTTCTGCCACCAATTGACCTAAACATAAAATAAAAATGAATGATAGCATCACCGTTTTTATCCTTTTTTTTTTTTAGAGATTACTTATATGTATACACCAACCGACGAATAATGTAGAGCTTTTAACCGAAAGTCCAGAAAAAAACTTGGCTCCATGTTGATCGCCTTGACTTGTATTCATCCTGATCCTGAAAATATGATAGCTTTCACGCGGTCCAACAGTAAATATTAACGCAAAAAATAGTTTCCGTTTATCTCAAAGCTTTGGATGTCTATTGGCCAAAAAAAAAAAAAAAAAAAAAATATTATCACAACAGATATGAGTATATATATTTTATTTATTCCTTTATAAAAACCTACTTAATCGTTCCGTTGAATATCAGGTAAAGTTTAGGAGTGAAAAAGGGAACTGAAAGAAGAAGCTAAGAAGAAGATGAAAGAGAAACTACTAGCGGTGCCTGGTCGGAGGCTTAATCTTTTGACATGGGAAAGACTCGACGAATTAATATTCCGTTTTGAGGCGTAGTAGGTCCAATCCTTATCGAAGGCGTACATACAGTCGGGTACATCCACTATTGCCTTTACAGCATTGTACTTTACTATATCATATTGTAATGTACATTTTTTTATGATACCCCACAGAATAATGTATCTATTTGGCTCTTGCGGTTATAATGCTTTGATACTGCTGCTGCCTGCAATAAATGAAGAATTTCAGACCCCGGTCTTTTTTTCGAGGATCTCTTTCCTTTTTTTTTTTTTCTTTGGCTAGTTCTTTTTCCATTATCCCTTTTTCTTTATTGATTTGATAAACTTATTCTTTTTTTGTATACCAATATACTATGATCAGACTGGGGACAAAATCAACGTGCCCTTTTCGGTCTTCCAGTGATCTTATGACACGCCGCGCCTTTTCTCTCGTACACTCGTCATCAACGTCAGTCCTAAAACCGACACATGCTTTACCACACCGACATCCGTCCTCACTATTACTTTTACGTCATTCCTGTCATTATATTACTCCACGCTTTTTACATCACCAACGAAGGCATTGCTTGATACCAACAACCACCCACTCTTTCGGAACATTGATGTTGATACCTTTGGTCTCAACGACGAAACGGACGAACAAGGAAGCTGAATCAACACTCGATGCCATGATGGGCGATGATGTAGAGGATGCTAAGGAACCTTCCGAGATAAAACGGTTTATCAGGCGATTACTTCGATTTTTGGACGAATGGATGCTGGAACCTATATTGACTCTACGGCGTTTCTTACATATTATTGTCCTCTTTGCCCCTGTCATTATTACAGCCCCTGCTTTGGTCCTTGGTGCTGATGTAACGGAGGAAGACACAACCGGCAGCTTATGGTGGTACGGATTTTTAGCTACTCGAATGGAAAAGGCTGGTCCTTCTTTTATCAAGGTAAGTAAAAGTAGAAGCAATGGAGGGAGAGATGGCGATGACAGTCAGGTAGCATTGGGTTATTGACGTTGATATATTATTGTTGCTGTTGTTTTTCAAGTTGGCTCAATGGATTGCATCCCGTACTGATCTCTTTCCTATGGCACTATGTACAATACTCTCCAAACTTCATTCCAATGTCGATCCGCACTCGTTCAGCTACACAAAAAAGGTCTTGGAAGCGGCGTTTGGACGATCACTCGACGACATATTTTTGGAATTTGATCCCGAACCTCTTGGTGTAGGTGCGATTGCGCAGGTGTACAAGGCCAAGCTACGACCTGAAATTGTAGTGACAAGGGCAGATATTCGCAACGATTTTATGGTGGATGAAAGGGCAGCAACGATGGATTGTCTTACGACGTTGGATCAAGAGACAGGGCGACAAATTGACGTGCATACAGCTGTGGCCATCAAGGTGATACATCCCAAAGCTAGACAGATTGTACACCGTGACTTGAAAATTATGATCACTTTTGCAACATTATTGGACTGGATTCCTACCATGCATTGGCTCTCACTACCGGACGAAGTGCGCGTTTTTGGATCGATGATGAAAGATCAATTGGATTTACGGATTGAAGGACACCATTTGGAACGATTCAACGACTATTTTCAGGACGACAATCAAATTCGATTCCCGAAACCATTCATGTACTTTTCATCAAGGGATATATTGGTCGAGGAATATGAAAAGGGTGTACCGCTGGGTATCTTTTTACAGCAAGCCGCTATATTGAAAAGGAAACAACAACAAGGGGACCATTCTGCTGACGATGGCGGCGTATTTGATCGCAAAATAGCGAGTATTGGTAAGTCAACAAAAACAATGGAGTTTATTTTATTTTCCTTATGCAAATTGATTACTTACTTTTATTGTCTTGGTTTAGGGCTAAATACATTTTTGGTAAGTAGATCATCATCAAACCTGCATCTCTCATCTTCGTATGATATACTAACAAAATAGAAAACCATATTTCTTCTTCTTGTCCCTCACTCTCTCTCTCTCTTTGATTATTTATTATCATTAGTACATGTTGATAGTCTATAACTTTGTCCATGCTGATCTCCACCCTGGCAACATCATGATAAGGTTCTTCAAGCCTTCGGCGTATCATCCATTCCAAATTGCATGGTCCAAACTGTGGCAACGTGAACTCAAAGATGATGGTGACGTGGCGGTGGAACGGGTTTTGGCAGTGGAAAGGGAACCTGATCAATTCCAAAAAGTGCTCTCTGATCTGGATCAAGAAGGCTATGTACCACAATTGGTGATGATCGATACAGGATTGGTGAACGAATTGAATGAAACAAATCGGCGGAACTTTTTAGATCTTTTTGCTGCAGTGGCTAAATTCGATGGGTACCGTGTGGGTCAACTGATGGTGGAGCGGTGTCAATCGCCACAACAGGTGATTCAGCCAGAATTGTTTGCTCTCCGCATGCAGAATTTGATATTGGGACTTAAACAACATACCTTCCACCTTGGTGCCATCAAAATTGGTTCCTTGTTATCGGAGGTCAGGAACATGGTCCGGTCGCATCATGTCAAATTGGAAGGTGATTTTATTAACGTGGTTGTAGGGATCATGTTACTCGAAGGCATTGGACGTCAATTGGATCCTGACTTGGATTTGTTTAAGAATGCCTTACCAGTCTTACGCAAATACAGTATTCAAAATGGTGGCAAAAATACAATTGAAGGTATGAAGGACGTGCAAGAACATGGCTTTATGTCCCCACATTGGATCAAGGTGTGGATCTTCTTGGAACTACGTAACTGGTTGGTTAGAAATACAAGAGAAAATGAATGGCTGAAACTTTGGTAAGTTGATCATTAGCATCCTACTTCATATCAGGCATATACTCACTCTTTTGTTATTGTTATTGTTATTGTTATTGTTATTTTACTAGTGATATCCTGTGCTTTAATAATTAGAACTCCCTTCTCTCCCCATTTTTACATCATTCATTAGCTTAGTTTAGTAGTTTATATTATAGCATGTAGACTTGTTGTTTATAGAAAAATAAAGTTACACCATTGATGCATCACCAAACGGAATTATTTTTTATATGGATGAAGCTAGGGGAATGCTTCATTTACTGTATGATTTTGACATTGGCTTTTTTTGTTTTGCTTCATTGAATCCAGACGCTTTTGTGTCCCTATGCCCTTCGGCATAAGTGGCGGTGTTTTAAAATATGTGTTGTAACCATTTTGCTCACTTCACCTCCTTTTTTTTCCTTCCCTTCCCCCTTTGCCTCCTTCTTTCTTCCTTATTATTCTTCTTTTTTTTGTATTGCCGTATTTTTTTTCTTCTTCTACCTTTAATTCTTTATACTTTACAAACATTTGCACAAACATACGCACCCTCATATATATATTTTTTATCTCGACCCCTCCGCTCTTCCTTTTTCGTTTCTTCCTTCAATCATGTCAACCAAGGTGGTGTCGATAACTACTGGTAGTAACGCTACTTTGGTATCTGAAACGGACTTGGCGGCACAGAATGATGAACTATGGTCTATTATCTCAAAACAACGGAATGTTATCAAGGATTTGGAAATGGCTTTGGCAAACATGACTAAAGATCGTGACTCTCTCCTCCTGCTAAAAAAGCAACCTTCCACACCCTCCCCTAGTCCCACTCCTTCCCAAGAACCTGTTCCTCCTCCTCGATCTCCTTTTCGCCAACATCATCACTACCATACTCACGATGGATCTGCGACAATGACAACAGCCACAACAGTAACAACAACACCAACAACAACAGGTACCTCATCTACTGTAGCGGCAAATTCCTCTGCTATTCGGCACCGATCTTCGTCATCAACACTAGGCAGGACGTATTCCTCTTCAAGTGGCATTACTTCACCTATACACGCCATATTGGATAATGACGCTCAAGTATTTGCAAAATATCAACAATCCGCCAAAAGATTACCTTCATCGACAAATTCATCGGCTACTTCTGGTTCTTCCTCTTCCTCCTCCTCAATTCAATCTTCTCCTCCAACAACTTCTCAAGTCGTGAAACGTGTGCCCTCGCAACCGTATATGATGACGGCAGCCTCAACGAGTGAACAGCATTCATTTTTTGCTAATATCATCATCAAAGTTGTGGATATCTACAGTCAACAAAACGTAAACAACAATCCTGTGGTATCATTTGTCATTTCCGTTTGCAATAACGCAGCTGCTTCATCTACTCTAGTATCAGCAAACTATACCGATGGCAATGTGGAAGATGAATTATGGCGTATCAAAAAAGCGTACTCGGACTTTGTGACTTTAGATATCTCGGTAAGGAATTTATATTATAAAGTTGGCGCGGCGATATCACTGATTATTATTTTACTTTTTTTGGATAGCTTCAAGCTCAAATCAAAACTTTGACGAACAGTAGTAAAACTACAGTGAAAATGGGATCATTGCCTGATATGTCGTTATTTACAACTCATGCTACCAATGCCAAAATGGAACAAAAAAAGGTATATCCTCATCAAATTGTATTTCGGTTAAAAAAGGGTTTAACAGTTTTGCTTGTTTTTGTTTAGAAGTTAATTGAAAAGTATCTGACCCATGCTAGCCGCCTGCCCCTACCTGAAATGACTGATTTGGTGCAATTTTTATCATCTGGTTCATTTGAACAATCAAATCGGTCTTCTCCGCCCAATCATGATGTAAGTTAATATATATATATATGTATACATATATACTGTTTATTAATACTCATATATACTTTCTATCTATAAAGTGTCAAAAAGAGGGTTATCTATCATTACTTGGAACACGACCTGGTGTCTGGCACTCGTATTACTTTATGCTCCATGGATCCGCACTGGACTATTATGACTCGGTAATTAAAAAAAAAAAAAAAAAAAAAAAAAGCAAAAAATTTAATTATGTATCTGATCGCTCATTTATCAATGCAGAAAGGAGGGCTTTTGATTGGAACCATTCAGCTGGCTGATACCCAAATTGCCATACAATGTCCCACACCGTCATCATCCTTAACAACAGCAAGCTCACAGCAATCAACCTTAACAATCACCGAAGTGAAACGATTTTCTTCATCAGCAACTTACCCACAACAACATACACTTCGCATGGAATCTGAAACTGGATTGGATAGTTGGATGCAAGTGTTGTCTACTTCTAGCCAGGCATCTCTGCAACCTTCTCGTTTAACTTGCATCACATCACCACCGGCTTCCGTTAATGGCATTTCATTTGGAAAAAACAATGGACACAATGAACATTCCCGAAACAGGGTGTCTAAGGATCAGATCAAGGCACTTTCAGCATTACCGATATGTCCTGAAAATCACAACAATTATGGCAAATTTACCACCACCACAGAATCGAGCGTCAGTACTGCAGCAACAACAACCACTCCGCACTATCAACCACAACGTTCTAACTCCGATACGTCGATTCATCCTGGGGAACCTAGCAGCAACAACTCTATTTTATTCAGGGGCGGCAGCAGCGACACTATTTGCCGGCATATGTATAGTCTGGATGGCACACTATCGCCCGCATCGACAACCATAGAGCCGCATCGTCATCTTCATTCGACATTATCATTGAAACGGGACCACTTACGACAAAGATCAAGTCTTGATACTATTTTCTATTCGAATCACCATCAGCAACAACAACAAGATACTGAGCAGAAACCTCAGACGTCAATGCTCACCATCAATAGCAATGCAACAGGAAGCTCCATTGGCAGTAGCGGCAGCGGCATTGACTGCGGTGTAGTGGCCGCAACGAAGAAACCGAAGACAAGAACACGATCCAACCGACGAACCTTTTGGCCGAAGAAAATATTCTCACATGGCGGCATGAACAGTGGGGGTGGTAGCGGAGGAAATCACAACAATGACACCGGTGTGTTCCGTGGGTTTTTATCACGTCATTCAAGTGACGATACTGCCTCATCTTCATCTTCTCAGCGGCGATTGTCTCAACAACACGGTTATCCATCACCTTACCAAGACAACAACAATGCCACAGCGCCTGTGTTTGGGGTTCCTTTGGAGGAGGCTGTCCGAATTTCCAAGATCTCTGAAACGTATGAACTACCGGCCATTGTCTTTAGGTGCATCGAATTCCTCGAAAACAAGAACGCTATTTTTGAAGAAGGCATTTATCGGCTCTCTGGAAGCGCCGTCAAAATCAAGTCCTTGCGTAACGAATTTGATGAAAGTAAGTAATAAAAAAATGAGGGTATAATTGGAAAATGAAGGTTGCAGGTACTCATTATTTCTTATTATTATTATTATTATTATTAACGCTGCATTAGAGGGGGATGTGGATTTATTGGCATCGGAAGAACATCAAGATTGTGATATTCATGCCATTTCAGGTCTACTAAAACTATGGCTTCGTGAACTCCCAAGCAATGTTTTAACTGAAAATCTGTTAAAAGAATTTCTCCCTGTCATTGGTAAAAAAAAAAAAAAAAAAAAAAAAAAAAAAAAAAAAAAAAAAAAGAACGTCCAGTAGCAATCTGATAACTAATCTACCTTTTTTTGGTGAATCACTAGATCTTACCAACCGGGAAAAGTGTGTGAATGAATTAGGCCGGCTGATATCCATGCTTCCTCTTGCCAATTATACTCTCCTTCGCGCACTGACGGCTCATTTACTCCGCGTAGTTCAAAACGCTGAAACCAACAAAATGACATTACGGAATATGGGTATTGTTTTCTCGCCAACTCTTGGAATCCCCACTGGTATATTTAACCTCTTTTTATGTGAATTCGATTATATCTTTTGGATCATGGAAAAGCACCCTGCTGTTGTCCTGCCCGCCTCCCTACCAACTACACCCACACCGACTTCCTCCCCAAGTCCCCTTCAGCAAGACAGCGTCGAGGTTGACGACAACACTACCACTGCAAAGAAATATGACGACCACCGCAACCATGCTACTACCAATGCCGTCTCTGACGAACAACGTATCTACTTGGGCTCGCATCCGTACGATCCCATCCATCCAACACAGGTGGACCCATTGCCCTCGGGTGCTGTTATTCCTCGTCCCAATCGCCAATGGAACCAAGATCTCAATGGAAGAAGCAATCGAAACAGTGTCCAATATACTGATGGAGCTCCCGAATGCATTGTAGGGATTGAAGGCCAATGTCAAAAAGGTAAATCTCCATCCCAAAAAAAAATGCCGGGGTTTGGTTCGCGTAAGACCCGTTCTCATATTTATATTGTTTTTTATAACAGGTGTAGTAATTGAAGATGATGATGTTGGTGGAGACATGGATATGATAGATTCACACAATGATGATGGCGACTCTGAAAATGATCACAGTGACCGAGACCACGACTACTTCAATGACGATGATATGGCTGATTTTGATGAGCTCCCGGTACATGATATACCACAATCAATGATGGAAAGCTGGAATATCGCCTCAAGCGCAGTATCTTAGATCTCCCCCTTCCTCATCGTTACTATTACTATTATTATCATTATTATCATTATTTATATTATTATTATTATTTTATTATTACAATTCCCAATCTTATTATTTTATTCATATCCCTATTTCCTTTTTAGTTACACTATTGCTATTATTTATACCAATTATACAAGTCCCTCTCCATTCATTTTTTTAAGGGCTATATAAGCTTTTCACAATAATAAAGACAATTCGCTTTACCATTCAAGTGTTCGAAGAAAGAAAAAAGGACAAATAGTATATTATGAAGCGGGGAAATATGGATCGGTAATGCGGTGGGGTGGTTTTGTAGAAGAAGTATGGTACGGGATAACATTTTTATGTTTGAACATACTCATTTTATATCATTATTTGTTGTCTTGCAGAATAATTGTATCTTGAACGCATATATATTAAATAAATCAAAAGGAATGGTATGCCAGTAAACTCAATATCTTCCAATACACTTGAATCATCAATATTTTATACGCTCATCGCTGTATTATTTTTATACGTCCTTCACTGTCCATTTTTCATGCACTCACTACATCCATTTTCTTAAACTTTTCATAAAATCCCTCTCTCTCCTATTTTTTGTAGCTTATTAGGGTACGACAATTGATCGATGTTGTCCCGACCTAACTCTTTCACACGCACACATCAACTTCTTTTTTTTACACGCACAAACACAGCTCTGTAGTATACCGGACATGGTAGATATACCCATTCTACAAAGCAAAATAATAAAATATACGATTTATTTTATTGAGATGTGAATATAAACTAGACACCTCACGAGTGACTGAAAAAGTGATTTCAAAACCCGCCCACGTGAATATTTATTTACGCAAAAAAAAATCTCCTGTTGCTCTCTCTTTCTTTTCTTTTTCTTTTTTTCTTTCTTTAATTCTTACAATTGCGATGCCTATTTAGTTATGGTGGACTTAGATTAGGATCAGGACTAGTTTAGAAGGGTTTTCAGAACAGGGATTACAAGATGCATGGGGAAACCCTTTCATTTTGGATCCAGGGTTTTTTGGAGCCTTCATTAGCTTAGTTTAATGTTTGTTTACCCACAGTTTTGTATCTATATCTGAAATAAAATATGTCTCCTTCTACTTATCTCAATGAAATATGTCCAATTTGTCCCTCATGTTTTGCACAATAGATCCCTTTTTTTCTACCATCACCGTTTGAATAGCGTTGACTGATGTTGTGCTTTAATAACCGTTATTCCTTTACTCGTTCTCTTATCTTTTACTATGCATTACATTAGTCCCTATGTTATAATTGTCCATTTAGGTTATTGTTGACCATATTTCAGATCTCACTTTGGTCTGCCTCATGCCTCCAGTAGACCCTTCCATTAAATCCATCTTTACAATACCCCACCCGTATTTAGTATTAGTATCTACCAATACTTCAATAAAATATACCTTTTTTTAATATTATTCAGACTTTGACCCAGCGAATATTTATCATTGCTCCAACTTTCGATGCCTTGTGAGTGTCTTGATAATTGCTTGTCCTCTAATTCACCCACTATGGCTTCTCGCTTCCTATCAAATATAACCATATTCCTGCTTTACCGGTTATATAAATAAATCAAAACCGCGCTGAGAGTCATGCCGTGGTGATAGAGCATTTTGTACTGTTTTTTAGCTTATGTATGGCTACTTTCCCCACCCATGAGACTTGGAGACTGGTTGACAGTTCTAAGTCACTTATATGAAACGTATCCGTATTCCCCGCCTCATTCATATCAATCAACCTATACCACGCCACCAGAGTATACTCCGCTAGTCTGCACATACTGTATATGCCCTGCTTGTTATTTTTGTTTGTTTTTTTTTGTTTTTGTGTGGTATAATAAAAAAAAATGAAGTTCAAATTGAAGGCAGTTAAGCTCCAAGAGAGTCGCATATTAAGATGCAAAATGGTAGGGATGTCTAATTCAATTAAAAACCACATTTCAATAATTTCCCTGACACCCGCTAGATCAATTTTTTCAAGTGTGAGAATGTTTTGAATTTGAACATAATTGCAACAATTAAGGTTTTAATTTACATTCGTGATAAACTGTACGATATAGTATCATACAAATTTTGGGTACATAAGAAAATTGCAGGACACTTACAAAATACATGAACACCATGGACGGCTTCGCCGCAACATCTTGTCGTTTCTCATTTAAAGTAGATCAAATAGCCCAAAAAAGGAACATACATACAGATACGTTTCGGCCATTAATTTATCCACCAATGAAATGGGCTGGCGATATGTTCTTTTTTCTGGACTCTTTGCAACAATAAATTTTTTGATACACCTTTCACAACTCCGTGCACTCTTTTTTACTTTATTTTTATGGGGCAACATAAAAAATCGAAATCATGGTCAACTCTCATCTCTCTTCCCACTATGCTAACCCCATCATCGTCTTCAGGTACACGACAAACCTGCCTGCCGGCAGACACAACTAGTTCCAACAATTTATCAGTGGACCAAGACGGTGGACATGCACATAATGGTATGATCATTCCATCGACCATCTCTATGAAAAAGTCCAGCTCACAGCAACAATATACATCACGCAATTACGGCATAAGTAGCGGCAATGACAATGACGGCGAAATAAACCTCAATAACACCAACAACAAAGAACTGGACAATCGTGATATTAACGACGGCGGGATAGACTCTAACACGGCGTTCCAAACACTCCCTTTATTTTATCTCTTCTCCAGTGATGCCTTAGCCGATGAATATGCTAAAGAAGACACCATCATACCATTTATGGAACCGCCCACGCTTGCTCTGGATCAGGCGACATTGATTGCCGGAGTACTGGAATCACTTGTGCGTGTGGTGGATGATATCCCAACCAGTATAACAGATGACGACGGATCTTCAGGAGCTCTGACGAACGATACAGAACATGAAGAACAGGACACCGACCGAGATGATGATGATGGTGACGACGACGACGACGACGATGACAATGATGAGATTGATGGACGGGGTGTCGATACATTTGACATGGATCAAGATGATGTACATACAATGGCAGCGACTGATACTTGGGAAGGCAACAATATTGACAAAGAAAATGGTTTGGGATTCAACACAAGGTCATCATCACCTGAAAACCTACAACCGTCGTCTCCTACTGGATCCTCAACAGGACGGCCTCCATTCACAATACCATCTTATACTGATATTCAGCAACAAAAGCAGCATTTATCATCTATTCCTACTCAACATGCTTATCCAAAACCATCCACGTCCACGTTATCATCTACTTCAACCTATACCCTTCGGAACAGTGATCATCACCACCATCATCGCCACCGTCACTACCACTCTGATCTACCGCCCTGTCCATTTACCATTATTGGTTTGGGCTCTTTCAAGGTAGCACTATGGCCTTCTGTCCTAAACTCATTCTCTGGAAACCAAGACTTGAATCTGGTAAGGGAAAAAAAAAAAAAAAAAAAAAAAAAAACTTGGGAAAATTATATGGCTAATTCATTCGTTGGATTGGGGGGTTATCTTCTATTCATATATAGGTCGTCCTTGTTTCGCCAATATATCCTGATGACGATATTATTGACATTTTGTACAAAATGGAAAAATCCTTGAATCACGCCCTTTCTTCGGAGCCCGATGCAAGTCAAAAAAAAAAAAAAAAAAAAAAAAGGGTGGTGAGAGTGAAGAATCGCAATTTATATATTAACATGTCATTTCCTTTTTAAAATTGACAGACATCCATCAATGCTCAACTTATTGGACAATATATTACCCCTTTGGTTAGAACTAGTTTTACCGTAGAATAGATATATTTTTATATTGATTTGTTTTATCACACAATAAAGTATAGGTATAGCTACTTTCATTGTCCTTTTTATTTTATTTGTTTGAATGTCAAATTTGCAAACTCAGATGCGGCGTTATAATTCCTTATAAAAAATGATAGACCATACTCTTAAGTGGTTGGATTGATGGACAAAATTCAGCTTTTACTCTTGTTGTGATGGCTAAAACAAGGGGGCATTACTCGATATTTATGAGCAACCCCATTGTTTGAATATCATTCCGTTATCGCTCTATGGTAAAGATCATTTTGAAGTGGTAGATGAGACATTCACCCAAAAAAGGCGCCTTAAATGCTAATAATGTACCACAAGTTGAGTGCATTCTGAAAATGAAATGCTTCCCCCGATCGACAACGGAACAATATTGATCTCTTGTACTTAAAAGGTCGAGGATGAAGTATATAATTGGCTAGTCAAAACATGCGCCATAAAACTAAACTTTTCCAATTGATCCTACTGAGGCCTTTTTTGATAAACTATCATAACTAATAAATTGAATATAACGAAATAAAATGAAAATGAAATGAAAATGGAATTTTGGTCACTGCAAGATTTCCACTCTGTATCTCTCAAACAATAGGGATACAACGGCCGATCTACTTTTCATCGCTATTTTTAAATCTCCGCTTTTAAAAATTCAAAAAATACCCCAACCCCTCCCACTGTCATTTTCTGTTCCTTGTTTTTTTTTTTTTTTTTTTTTTTACTACGACTGAAAACTTTTTTTTCACAATTCTATGTCTGTTGCTCCAGCTCCTCCAGCAGCAACTGTAGAAAAGGCAGCAAATGCAACCCCCGTAGCGACAAAGAATACAAGCTTTTACAGCAAACCTGTATTATCAAAAGCCTCCCTTTTCTCTCTTTCGTACCCGTATAACGCCACGCTATCTTCTTCCACATTACCAGCTTTTGTACCTTATCCATCACCTACTAATGCCACAAATCTTCATGCCAAACGAAAAAAGGCCAAAGACGCTACGTCTATTGGTGGGTCCACTGCTATCACTCGAACCCTGATGCTTCAAGGGATGTATTTATTTTATCGCACACCAGTGAAGGTAAGCAAGCAGCAGTCAAAAAAAAAAAAAAAAAAAAAAAAACTGGGAAACTGTGACATTTTCGTTGTCTTCAGTGCTAACGGCACGTTTGACTTGGCTGTAGCTATTTAGACCTCTTCGGGTGGACTACCTTATCATGGCAAGAGCCTTGATGCCTGTGGATGAAACTACGAAACGATTCTCTTTTCGATACACTTCTATTGGAATGATCACACATGCAGTCAAGACCAAAGGGGTAAGATATTGTTAGATAGATAGTCTTACATACACATAACATACTGATAAGGACCGTTTGATTATTATTATTATCTTTATAGTGGAGCTTCTTACCAAAGCACGTTTTTCCCCCATTGATTGCCAATACGGTGATTGGTACTATATTATACACAACTTACATCGCCACACTACCGTTATTTCATCCACCATCAGCATATCAACTTCATCGACCTTTTCCACCACCGCCTTACAGCTCGGTATTTTTGGCAGGATGTCTGGCTGGTGCCGCACAGTCGATTGTGGCAACTCCCTTAGACTCTCTCAAGGTACGATTTGAAGTCAACGATCTCCTAGAAGGAAAACACCGATCGCTTTATCAATTTGCCAAAACAACATTCAAGGAATTAGGCATGGCTAGTGCCTATAGAGGATTCACATTGACTTTGATGCGGGTAACAAAAATCAAAACGAATACAATAGGGGGAAGAGGCTGACTTTTTAACGCATGTGTCTTTATTTTTATAGGATTCACTCGCTTGTGGTTTGTTTTTCGCAACATTCGAATGGGTGAAGCAACAAGGCTATTACTATTATCTGGATGAAATGTACGGTCTACATGTGGTATCATCGAAAACTCTCCAAGACTTAGAATCATCATGGAAAAAGGATATCAGCGACATCATACATCATACTCATCTCGAAGGACAGAATACAACAAGTGACTCCTCAGTGGCTTCCTCACCTACGCAAACTCTGAAAAAGGAACGACCTCCATTGATGCTGGAACCTATGTTTGTTATATTGGCTGGTGCAGCAGCGGCAGTGGTAAGACCTCTTTAAGAACACAATGTGAAAATGTGATGTATAAGGGTATAACTTGGGCGATTCTTATTCTTATTTTTACTAAATGTTACTAGGCATACCAGTTGATCGATCATCCTTTCTCCAAAATACAAAGTATTTTCTATATTGAAGAAGAACAATCCGAATTCTCCAACAAGTCGAAAAGGGAACCAGTCAACGAACTCTACCGTCGAACATGGGAACAATGCAAACGCAATGTGCGATCCAATGGTGGTAGTTGGATGAAATTTTTGTATCAGGAATTTGGTAGTACCGTCATGAAGGTTGTGCCGGCGACAAGTGTTGGCTTTTTGGTGTTTGAATTGGTCAAGCGTGAAGTGGACTTTAGAAGCATGGACTTTGATCCTTTCAACTCTATCAACCAAATGACTCTTGATGGCGATGATGGTGACGACTGATGATCACTTCACATATTTAGAATTTTATACTTTCCTTTCTTTTCTTTTCTTTTCTTTTTTTTTTTTTTTTAGCTCATTCTTTGTATTTTATTTATTGGATTCATGCCATACCCTCTCTCTTCCTCTTTATCACCACCTACACAGATACACACTATTATTATTACTATTATTTGTTCCTTCACATTACGATTTATTATCTTATTCTTCTGTATATATTTTATTTTACTACTATTATCATTATTGTCGATGACTATTGAATGTGTGTATATTTGAAACAGAAATAAAATCAATCATTTTGTAGTATTATCTATATTGTCTTCTTGCGGTACCTAGTACTGTAACTAGTGGCATTGTGTACTTGAATGTCGCTCAAATTTTGGACTCATTCGGGGTCTTTCGAAATTAATATTGATTGAGTGGTCATATTTTCCAAACAATGTGATATAGGCAGAAGTTTTTTTTTTTTTTTTTTTGTGATATTATGCGAAATAGGCCAACGCAATGAATTCCGGATGATCTGAATTGGGAAAATTACATAAAAAAACGATCCCTTGATACATGTTTCTAAAATATAATAAGATTACAATAGTCATGACGATCATACAGTTTTCTTAGGATAGCGTACTGATCTTATAATATCAATATCATACACTCATAACCTACGGATAAAAATTCCTAATTTGGAAATCTCATTGGGTTTCATTGAACAGACTTCAAACGAATTGGGCGTAACAAAATATATAGACAGCTGTTCTATTTTTTTCCATTCAGGTGAAAAATAAAGACAATATACTTTTAACTGACAATACATATCTCTTTATCAACAATTGTAAATTGGCAGCAAACACTTTTTATTGATGAGGAACTTTTTTTTTTTTTTCCTTCATTTGACAGAAAGGTAAAACCAGCTTTTTAACACATATATAATTTAATAAAAGTCAATGACTAACTTTTGATTGCACCAACATCCTTGTCGAGTCAGATCAGAATAGCATGGAAAGAATTTTCGATCATTTAATTCCTATTTTATTATCGGAAATGTTTTTTTTTCTCAATACAACTATTAATGGTTGAGGTTGAGTTTGATTTTTTTTTTTTTTTGTTGCTACCTCAAACAAAAATTACAAAAACACAACCTCGTTACTATCAAATATCAAAGTTTCGCTATAACACCATCAACCTTTGGGTTTAAAGTTGAAAAATAACAAAATATAAACATAAAATGAAGCAAAAAAAGATGTCTTCGTGCAGATTTGAACTGCAGACCGTCTGTGTGTTAGACAGACGTGATAACCAACTACACCACGAAGACCTATATTTTTTTTCTGAAAGCCCTGTACATTATTTGCAATACGCAAAATGAAAATCAACAGAGCTTTGAATCGATTCATCTCACACAAATAAATTCTAGGTAATAAATATAGCCACCAAACAATTATGTTTATTAGGAATTGCGCTGACTTGATCGCCTGACAAAAATCGCCAAATATTCATCGTTTTTTTTTTTTTTTTTTTTTTTTTTTTTTTTTTTTTTTATGCGCATGCACTGTACTGTGCTGTACTGTACGTACAGTATATCCCTTCAATATAAGACAATTCAAAAATACAAGTCAGATTAATGGTATGAAGATAAGATAATTTTATTCAGATGTAGACATTAACTATGACAGCTAATGCTAATATAAACAAATAGCACTATTCATAAGATGAAGACTAATCAAATGACGATCGCAAATCACCAATCCAAAATGAAAGAGGTTCCCCCATGTTGTTTGCATTGCACTTTTCAAAATGCCCCTGATTCACTTTCTAACCACTAAGTCAAGAGCACCGTCACCCACCGCCTTTTGAGACTTCAATGAAGACTACGTTTTGAAAAAAAAAAACCAATAAAGACAGAATGACGATATTGATGTTCGTTATAGTATAAAGAAGGGGTCGTCAGGTCGCCAATGTTGAAAGGTGATAGTTGCATTCAAACCCTTCGGCTACATTATCTATGATGTTGTAAAAGCGAGAGAGGCGAAAAAATTTTAATCGCAAGAGAGCCAAATAAAAAAAAACATTTTAAATCCCGCACACGTGGATTTTTATTTCCCAATTTTTTTTTTTTTTTTTTTTTTCGCTCCATTCTTTCTTTTCATTTTCATTTTTCAAGTTTTTTTTTTCTTTTTTTTTTCTTCACCATTCACAGCTTATTTTGGGGTTTCGGGTGACTTAGATTAGAGCCAGGACTAGTTTAGAAGGGGTTTCAGAACAGGGATTACAACATGCATGGGGGAACCTTTTCGTTTTGGATTCAGGATTTTGAGCCACAATTAGATGACTTTGTAAAGCCTTCATTACCTTAGTTTAGTATTAGTTTGTCCATAGTTTGAATGTATATCTGAATAAAATATGTCTCTTTTAACTTGTTTCAATGGAAAATATCCCATTAGTTTTTTTTTTTTTTAATGTCTTGTGCAATAGATCTCTTTTTTACTACCATTTCAAGCCGTGTGCAATATATTAGCTCCCATTTTACAATTGTCCCTTTAGATTAGTGTTGGTCATTCTTCAAATACCATTTAGTCTCCCCCAAGCTACCATCATTAGACGTCCTGTTGTAATAAAACCTATGCTCTTAGCATAGTACATGTCATCTTCCTTCAAATAAAATATAAATTATTATTATAAATTCCATGGCACAAAATATAGTGAGCAAAACCATTATTGTAGCTGTATTGTGAGTGATTTATCAAACAGCTGCATTCTAGCTCACTCAGTATGACTACTCTTTATCCTAGAGCGTCATGCACTTATATATGTAGATCAAGGTCACTTGATATAAAACGTAGTTCCGTTCCTCTCTCACATGGATCAACCTGGAAGATATTACCTGCGTGTCCGTCCCTATTATATATTATTCACTAGACATGACATACCTTACTGCATATTCCGCACTTTATTATTTTTCAACACACACACAATTAATAATGCCCAACCGACACAGATGCCCACGAAAGCGCGAAACGTCACAGTCACTTAATCCCTTCTCATCAAAACCCAAATTTAAAAACCAACATCCTTCCTTTTGAATAATAAACACAATATTGCTTTATTTATTGATCAAAATACTTTTGAAGGGAATAATGATACATTCCGCATGAAAAGATGCTATAACTAATACCACATGAGTAAAAGGACATTATTATCAATGTCATATGCGATTGGAGAGGTAGCTAAGTAGATATAGACAGCAATACTTTTGGGCACATTAGAAGCATCAACCCCCAGATAAATCCGTGATCATCTATTCATCAGATCTAACACAAGACTAGAAACGAATCAAAAATCACCGTATTTCAAACGCTCGCTCGATCTTGAATTTTCCACTTACATTTGAACTGGGTTCGTGCTATTCGTTAGGCGATATAGGCGCCATGCATAAAATGATTCGCATCCAGGGCATACACATAACAAGTATCCACTATCGACCTTTTCAACGTAGTCAGTTGGAAGAATGACAAGAATGTTCAAGAGGTAGTAGATATAAATTCTATGATGTTCCTGCTGATGCCACCACAAGAGTTGCCTTTGACATTTGAAATCAAGATTGTCGCGATCTGTTGGGATAATTGTCAACAGCGATCATCCAGCTGTTGATTGTGTTGTGCTGGTAATATTCAAAACAAGAACAAAATAAAAAACATCAATGAGAGGGTGGTTATTTATTTATTAAAAAAGCCAAAAAAAAAAAAAAATGAAAAGAAATAGTTTATGTGGATTGAAAACGACAGAGTTTAACGCCGACCATCGAATTTTTTGTTTTCAAATTCCGCAGGGAGTCTTGATTCATCCACTACATTATCTTTATCGTCATGTTGTTGCTGTTGCTGTTGCTCTTGTTGTTGTTGCTGCTGCTGCTGCTGTCGAAGCCGAATACGACTAGAATTAAGGAGACCATACAGTATTAATCCTATGAAAGATGCCATCATCAATGATACCCAGACAGCATATGCGGTGTATAACCCCGAAGGTGTATGGCGAAGCTTCATGCCAAAAGGAACAGTAATCACAGCGAGAATAAAAATAAAACGCCCACCCCAAATATGCAATAGATTGTGCCAAGGCTTTTTGGAAGGCAATCTGTTTTCTCTTGCTCTTTTTTTGAAAATATAATGATTGGTAATACCAAGTATAATTTGTAGCCATGCCAGCAAGACAACTATTGTGCCAAGTACCTTTTTTTTTTTTTTAGAAAAAAAACAAATACATAAATTGAATGGCTTCTGGGATGTTTATTTTCACTTACCGTGTGGGTTCGCAATTTTATTGTTTCGGAAGCAACAAAGCCCAATGTAGCAGCTACAGTTAACGGCAAAATAACCCCAACTGACATGATCCACATATGTAGTTTACCCCACCAATTCTTGTTGAATATTTTCCCATAAACAGCAATTCCTATGGCCATTGGAACCGCAAATAGCCATACATAGGCCATCAATATCCCATGAATCAAAAGTAATTCATTTCTTGTTGCTCTTTCAACCATCGTGTCAAGGTTTTTGCAATAGAAAAATAGGAAAAAAAGAGGGACTCGCGAGTTCCCTTTTTTTTTTCTGTTTCGGCCTTCAATCCTTTTAGCTGTTCAAAATGTTGAGAGGGAGGCAAAAAAAAAAAAAAAGAGTCGGATACATTTTAAACTACTCAAGCTTCAATATCCTGTTGAAGAATAAAAGAATAAATGACCATTGTTGATACCATCACAACAGCCACTTTGTATTCATCAAGTTGCTTTCCATCAATCGTCAGTTATTTTTTTTATCAAAATAACGAAAAAAACGTATTTCTCATAATCTTCATCTATTCCTTTTTTTTATTTGTGTAGATCGACCCATACCAGAAAAATCCCCCGATTGTATCCAATCATTCCCGTATTGCTCTAAAAATAATAATAGCATAATAATAAGAATAAAAAGCCCCTACGTCCGTGATGATCATCAAATGCCATAATCGTCTTTATTGAGATACTAGCTATGCAAAATGGATAATAAGAATAAAAAATGACTGAACTAATCAAATCTAAACTAACTTCACAGAGTCGAGCAATTGTTCCGCCGGCTCTTTCATTTCGTCGGGTATGTATTCCAGTAAACTATCAAAGACTTGATTTCTTTGTGCAAAAAGATCTAGATTTGAAATACAAAAATAAAAATACAATGAGCTCTTTTTTTTTTTCTTCCCGCCTTCCATTTATTCTTTAAAAAAAAAAAAAAAAAGCTATCGGCCAACTTCAGATTCTTACCTCGGTCATGAATGCCATTTTCGTCCGATACTGGAAAGAAGCTATTTTTGGATGATAGGCAAAGTCGGGTACACAGTTGGCGGAATTCATTGACTTCCTCTTGGATTTCATGATTTACTAAAGGCGTCAGTTTTGTTTGCAGATAATCCAAAGCATCCACGGTATGATCACTAGTAGCGGCACTCGTTTCCAATGCAGTCGATTTCGATTCGTTCATACACATTTCCTTGAGTTGTTGCATTCGTATTAAATAAATAGAGCGTCGTAGAATATCACCAGGATCTGGCCTAAAAAAAAAAAAAAAAAAAAAGAGGGACCATAAATATTCAGTTCGCATCATATTCTTTCCTTTTCTTTTACCTCGTCAATTTGAGCTGCCAAAAATCATCTAATCGTTTGCTTGTACATTCACGATCACCGGGATTGCCACCGAAGATATATTGAGACTTTGTTGTTGGATCATAAACCATTTGGTGAGCGAATCGAGGACAGGGCTCCACGTGTTTCATCTTTTGCCAATAATCTGGATCCCTATTTTCGTTCTGATATACCTTGGTCCAAGCATTTTGTTCGATTTCATACACCCATAAGCCACTTTTGACAACATCGCAGCCTTGATTGCGCAGATAACCTGATAAGACGTATATTTCCTTTCGAGTGACATCGATAGTAGCCCGTTGTGTATATCCAGCATCAGGTCCAGCTTCCTTGGAGTAGTCTTGGGATATTTCTGCCACTTTGTTGTCGTCAATAGCATAGGTAAACAAGTCAGACATATAATCCTTGACACGTTGGCCAGCAAAAATATATAGACGTCGTGTTTCTGGATCCAATAGCATAGAATGTCCCACCCGTGATTTCATTGTGCTTGCATTGCCAAGGCCATTACTATCGCTGTCCCTTGCAGCCGCCGCCGCTGCTGCTGCTGCCCCCGCTGCCACCGCTGTCGGTTGGCTCATTGCCGCTGCACCGTCAAAGGAAGAAGGGATCGGACTCGTACCACTTCCACCATCAGCTCGTACTAGTCGCCACACATTTGTTGCAATGCTGTATGAATATAATCCACTATAGGTATACATTGTCGTTGTCGTTTCATAGTTGACTTTTCTTCCACCAAAAACAAACAAGGTTTCGCCTTCTTCGTCAACACACATTTGATGATCAAAAATCAGACCAGGTCCTTTTTCTTGCTATCATAAAAGAAGTTCAACAATTAACATGAATTGGTTGGTGGTGATGGTTATTTCATAAAATAAATTCACTTACTGCCGTGTTATCGCTAATCTTCACCCATTTGTTGTAATCACAAAAGTAACGATAAAAGTCCGATTCCAACCGATTGTTCTGTGCCGCTTGACATTCCACATATTTCCCCAAAACAAAGATGGATCGACTTTTGGCATCGAAGCTAATCTTGTGACACGATCTAGGGCTAGGGCCACCATGCCTATCCAAGTCATTTATCAAAACAAGAAAATGAACATTAGCATCAAGCATATATATTCCCCCTCCCGTTCCACTTTTTTTTTTTTTTGAACTTACTGCATCGTATCCGCACAGAGAAGTTTCCATTGGTCCATTTGAATATCATAGCACCAAAAATCCGACAAGTCCTGTTGTCCGCTCCACCCTCCAAGTAAATAGATCATTTTGCCAACAACGTCGATACACATTTGATGCCCACCTCGGGGACAAGGAGCGTCTCCGTCTTGATTTGTGGCCCAGATCCGGTGCCAATTAGCTTTGTAAGGTGCGTTTTTTGCATAATGCTGGAATACGCCTTGACCCAATAGCTGTGTCAAAAGTCGTTCAGTTCCTTCAAAATCGCCTTTTAATACCAGTTGGGCATGTAGTTCAGTCAAAAGTGGATGTTCCAGTTGTACACCAGTCCGCTCTTGTATGGATCGGAAAATGTTCATCATATTGCGTTGACGGAAATGTTTGAGGCAGAGACGCGTAGTTTGTATTTCTTGATACTAAAAAAGTAAAAACCGGTGAGTGATAGTTTCCCATAGAAGACACACCTTTTGGTATCAATAGTTTGCTTACGTGTTTATATTGAGCAACAATCTTTTCTAATAGACCGGAATCTTGAATGCCATGGACTCGCACATACCAAATACTATAGTTGAAGTTCGCACCAAAGGTAGCTAATGGAACAATCTTCAAGTAGCGTATAGGGAATACCTATTTCAAAATAGACGATTAGTATGAATGATCCTTTTTTTTTATTCTATATACACGCACCAGTTGATGGCAATGAAAGCGAAGATCAAATGTTTCTGCATCCGTATCGTTTTTCAAACCTTTTGAAAGTGATAAAATAGGAAGAGTTAAAAAAGAGAAAGGGAAAAAGAAGCAGTTTTTTTTACCTGTGTGTAACAACTCCATCATATTATCGGTATTGTAGCCACCATAAATTTTAAACTCCTTCAGGTTGCAAACATGGGCTAACAAAAGGAGTAATTATTAGAGCAGTATTATTAAAACGAAAATATGTAAATCCATATATAATTTACCTCGATGAAATTTTCCAAAAGTAATAGTTCCTGCGATAAGAAAGAGAATAAGAAAAAAATAGAATCATTGTCCATCGGGGAGATAATTGGTATATATATATATTTTTTTCCCTCCTTACGAGCAACGACAGGAGTCGCAAACCGAAGAGTAATGAATTGATCTTGGTCATGTGTTCCCGAAGACCATCTAGATCCTTGTTCAGTTGGCTTATTTTCAATGATATGATGAGGGAAATAAGTACCCGAATGAGAAGAATAACCGTCAACAACATACGGTAAATGGATGGGAGTCATTGTATGGACAGAAGGATGATCATCATCAGTCAGTTTTGTCACACATTTTCGGGACCCTCCGGACGAATCAATGATCGGTGATGATCCATCACCATCACAGTTATTGTCGAAGTTGTAATGATTTTTCCCTTTCTTTTGATGATGATAGGGAGGGAAAGTGGCGGATTCAACTCCATTCTTTTCCATTCCAGGCATTACCACCGATTGATTATCATTTGATCTATCCAATTCTTTGTCGTAATCCATGAAATTAAATGAAGAAAAGAAGAAGTATTAATAATATTATAGCATCCAAGATATTGGGAAAAAATATTGATAAGAAAAAAAAAAAAAAAAAAACTTCCGTTCGAAATAAATAATTTTTGCTGGGAAAGCTCCGTACTTTTTGTGATAGATCGACCGACCACAAGGGCGAATTTTTTCGCCCAGTTACAAATATGATCTGCGGTCTATAAGTAAGAAGTAGATCACACATTCGCCGAAGTGTTCTCGAATGAATGATTCCTTTGATATACATTGTTAATGGAGGCATCAAAATTCTTCATTGATTTTTTGTTTTTAATACCCAGCATGGTTTTTTATATTTTTTTGTGGGGTTACCTTGCCAAGTGACATCCAATTAAATTTGCTGGCACAGGACAGGTCTGGTATGTTTTTCAAATGCCGCTTCTTTTTTCCCTTCGCTTTCCCTTTTTCCCTTTGTTCCTTTCTATTTTATTTCTTTACATTTTTTTCTTCCTCAGAAAAAAAAAAAACATTAGACTTTTTTTATATTTTTTCATTTTTTATTCACTCTTTTATCTTCCACTACATCACATACGCTCTTTATCTTCTTCCTTTTCACTCGTTCACTCCTTAATCATTTTCCTCCTCCCCATTTGATTTATCCCAGTCTTTCCTTATATTCTTCCCATTTTATTATTCACCTTTCATATACTTATTTTTGACTTTCTTTTTATATCTACTTTATCTATTTATCTATTTGTTTCGACTACGTGATGCCTTCTGATGAACAACAACAACAACAACAACAAGCGCCTCCTCCTGAAACTCGACAAAAGCGGGCCAAGATAGTCAGCGCTTGCAGCGAATGCCGACGGAAAAAGACGAAATGTAACGGTGAACAGCCTTGTCGCAATTGCCAAAAATCCTCAGTCCCTTGTGTTTACCCGACCTCTCATACTGACGACAAACGAAACGGACCTAGCAAAGCGGCTTTAGAAGCTATTGAGGAACGACTCAAAGCGATTGAAGATATGCTCAAAACCATTGTCCAGTCTCAGATGTCCATGAACGATTTGGATCCTGCGGCCGTCAATAGATTCCTGAACAAGGATCAACTAAAGCCGTCTTCAACATCGCCTCCACCTACTACTAGCCAACAACTACAGCAGCAACAGCTTAGCACACCACCTTCGACATCCAATCCTATTACTTCATCTTATCATCGCCATCTTTACATTTCACCCTCACCGCAGCCCTCTCCTTCTACCTCTTCCACCAACGCTGCAGTTTCGTCTTCAACCACTCCACCTACAACTGTTGGCAATGCCATACCCTCGTCACCTTCTTCTTTGAATCAGCCAACCAATCGCTCTTCTCCACCTACTACTTCAACGTCGTCATCGTCGTCTACTACAGGCAGAGAATTGCGATTACCATCTATTCATAGTCTATCTGCACCTTCGGCTGAACACCGGGACCTACCTCCGCTTGGCGGTCATCAGGATTATTACTACAACAGTCAATCATCCACTACTACCGCTACCGCATCACAATCTCCTGATACCGCAGATCATCATCATCATCATCATCACCATCAACAACCTCATATGGATAGAAAACGGAAGCGATGAACGAGATGATCAACAAAATCTCAGTTATAGAAAAGGCGACAAATGACAACCACCAACACATGACATGGACTCCTCCCTCCCCTTACAAGCACTGGCTATATTCTCCCCCCCTCCCTCCCCACCTCCCCCTTTTACTTTTTTTATTAATACATTAACCATTCTTTCGTTCCCGTTAGTTTCTCCTTTAGTATCATTTTTTATCAGTTTGTTCTCACTTATTTTTATGTGGGTGTAGTTTATTCAATCCTCCATTCCTTTTTGATCCATATAGTATAGTATTGCACTCTTACTATAGCATCCCTCTTTATATTTATTTACATCATTTTATAATTTTATTTTTATTTTGTTGAACAAATAAAAAATATTGAAACTTAGTTTTTTTGTTTTGTTTCGCTCGATGATGATTTGATAGGATCCACCTCTTGAGGGAGTGATGATATTCTGTTGCCTAGGTGGGTGGGTTTGGCATTTGAAACGGCGGTTTAATCCGAGCCCTTTTTTCTTTCTTTTTTTTTTTTTTTTGTCGGTCACAAAATCTTACTTTTTTTTGAATAAAAAAAAAAAGTTTTTTTATTGCTCCCCTTTTTTTTTTCACTCGTCTTTTCTTTTTCTTTCGGATCTAAAACAATATGCCTGCTTCCACCATGCCCATGAACGAGTCTGAAGGTAAGATACTAATCACATGACAATATATAACAAAGTAAGGACGTTGGCTAACTCCTTAGTTTATTCATATAGATCGTAAATCTTACAGCAAATCCTACAAGGACTCCAAAAAGCGGGACAGATCTGAAGATAGCAAAAAAGCCAACAAGAAGATCAAGTTTGATGATGACAGCGCTGCTGTGGAAGAACCTGTAGTTGAAAAAGAACAAGAGCAGCAAGATCAAGATCAAGAAGAAGAAGAAGAAGATGCTATTCCTGAAAACCTCAAGTTGACCAACTTCCGTATTACTGAAAGTACGATCCAAAACTTGGCTACCAAGGGTATCAAGTCTCTCTTTGAAATTCAAGCCAAAACCTTTGACACTATCTATGATGGAAAAGATGTGCTCGCCCGTGCTCGTACTGGTACTGGTAAAACTTTGGCCTTTGCTTTACCTGTGATTGAAAAACTTGCTGCCGATAATGCCTTTACTAACCGCCGTGGTCGCTCTCCCCGTGTTTTGGTATTGTGTCCTACTCGTGATTTGGCCAAGCAAGTCTGTGGTGATTTTGAATACATCTCTGGTTCTCGTTTGACCGCTTTGCCTGTTTATGGTGGTACTCCTTATAATGAACAAACTTCTGTCTTCCGTCAAGGTTGTGATGTCGTTGTGGGTACACCTGGTCGTGTGATGGATCATATCAAATTTGGTAACATGAAGTTAAACGACTTGAAATACATTGTTCTTGATGAAGCTGATGAAATGTAAGTATCGTTAAAAAAAAAAAAGAGGCATAGGAAAAAAAAACAACAACCAGATTTGACTGACATTGTGTTTTTTGTTTGTTTGTTTGTTTCTTAATAGGCTCGACGCTCGTGGCTTCCAAGAAGATATGTTCAATGTGTTGGATAAAATCAAGGAACAAAAGACCAGTCATGATTACCAAACATTGCTCTTTTCCGCCACTGTACCTGAATCTGTCATGGAAACCATCAACCGATTTGTCCGGGAAGATTACGTACGTATTGACTTGATCGGAAACGCCAAGAACCGTACCAACACCAACATCCGTCATATTGCTATGCCCTCCTCGTATCAAGCCCGTGCCGATATTATTGGTGATGTTGTCAATGTTTACGGAAAGAGCGGATTGACTGTTATCTTCTGCGCCACCAAGTCCGATGCAAATGAATTGGGTACTCATGATAAGATCAAGCAAGATGCTGCAGTACTCCATGGTGATATTGCTCAAACATCTCGTGAATCCACTATGAAGGCGTTCCGTGAAGGTAAACACAAATGTATCGTGTGTACTGATGTGCTGGCCCGTGGTCTCGATATCCCTCAAGTCGATTTGGTCATCAACTGTCAACCCCCCAAGGACACTGAATCTTACGTGCATCGCTCTGGTCGTACCGGTCGTGCTGGCCGCTCTGGTGTCTGTGTTACCTTCTACAAGCCCCAAGAAGAAGGTCTTTTGAACTTTATCTCCAAGAAAACTGGTGTCCAATTCGAAACCATGTCTGCTCCTCGTCCTGAAGATATCATCAAGGCTACCACCGAAGATTGCTTCAAGTCCATCGATAGCGTCAACCCTACTGTCTTGCCTCTTTTCATCGAATCTGCTCAACAATTGATTGAAAAGCATGGCGCCGAAGAAGCCGTCGCATCTGCTTTGGCCTTTATGACCGGTTATCACCAAGGTATCCCCAGCCGATCTTTACTCACATCCATGGAAAACCAAATCACCCTCTACTTCAACGTCGGTCAACCCGTCAACCATCCTGGCTACATCCGAAACATCATCAACCGAGAATATTCTGATATTGCCTATGAAGAAACTCGTGGCTGGCGTATGACTGCTGATCGTACAGGTGTCGTGGCCGATTTTGCCTCAAGCAAGGTTGAAGTCAAGGAAGATGGTGTCTACTTGGCCGGTCGTGCTTGGCATGATACTCGTATTGAATTGTCCGCTCCTACTCAATTACCCGAATTGGCCGAACGTGAAGGTCGCTTCCAAGGTGGAGGTGGTGGCGGCTATGGCGGCGGTCGCGGTGGCGGTCGTGGTGGATATGGACGAAACAATGGAGGTGGCGGTTATGGTGGCGGTCGCGGAGGATACAACCGAAATGGAGGTGGTGGTGGTGGTGGCTATGGTGGTGGCTATGGTGGTGGTAATCGCCGTGGTGGTTATGGTGGTGGAAACAGATATTAGATCAACATCATACATACGCATACGGACACACAGTCGCACACACACACGCATACACAACTTTGTTATCTATCATCTTAAACAACCAAACTCATCACATACATAACATTCATCAACAACATTCATCAGCAATATACATCGCCTATTGGTCATACTTTCTTATCCTTGTTTTTTTTTTAGTTATAATTATTATTTTGTCCCCACCCTCATTACTCTTGTGTTTGTTTCTTGCATTCTGTATACCTTGATTCATTCGTTATATGTTTTATCTTTTCCCCTTCCACCATGTCATTTTCTTTTAGAACAGTTTCTTTTTTATTTTTAGTTTTATCTTTGAATAATAAAAATATTTTGTGTTTACAATATCAATATCTGTATTCGGGTTTTCTTTTTCATGTAGACTGTAACTTCCGTTTTAAATTCAGGCTTTAAAACCACCAATGTTTGGCTTTCGGACCCTTCAATAATTCAGTTTAGTAGCCATTTGACAATAGCTTGAATCTATATTTGAATAAAGTATGTCTTTTTTTATTTTTATTTACGTCAATAAAACATGCATCATTACCTCTCCCCATTTGTACTTAATACAAGAAAACCCTTGTATATGCTATTTCATGTTCAGTGCAATATTCCCCTTTTTGACTATAGCCTCCCCATTTATTCTCTCTTATGTCTTGTACAATAGAACTATTTATTATAATCGTCCTTTTAGTTTAGCTTTGATTATAATGCATCAATATACTGATCTAATAAACTTATATATATATATATACTTTTTTTTATTTAATGTGAAATACACATAGCATAGGAGGGAAAGGGATATGTTATTCTACAGTGTGTGGCGAAGTAGTTAACAGGGGCCGGGAAGTGTAGAGGTATCTTGGTGGTTGAATCATGAGAGAAGAACCACAATCATGTTGATGGGGACTGAATTATCATAATGATGGAATTGACTACTACTAAATGGGCCAGAAGGTGTTTGATAAAAGCGATATATTTTATTTGAAGGAATATAATAGATTCTGAACTAAAAAGCAAGGTGCATCGTGACAAGGTCTTTGATGGAAACAACATGAAGGTAAATAATGGGACACATAAAGAATAGTCGGTACTAATTTAAAAAGGACAACTGTGAAAAGGAACCTAATATATTATTCAGTACAGACATGAGAAAGACTAATGGGATGTCTTTATTAAGCTGATCAATGAGGGGGGGGGATCTAGTAAAAAATAAATAAAAGGGATCTATTGCATAAGACATGAGAGAGGCTGTTTTTCATTAAAGAGTGTAAAAAGAGACATGTTTTATTTAGTTGTATATAAAGACTATGGATAAAATAACATTAGACTAAGCTAATGAAGACTCCAAAAAGTCAACTACCGGTGCTGTCAGATCCTAGATCCAAAATGCGAGGGTTTCCCCATGCATCTTGTAATCCCTGATCTGAAAACCCTTCTAAGCTAGTCCTGACACTAACCTAAGATCACTATACTCTCGAAGAAGTGGAATGGTGAAAAAAAAAAAAAAAGAAAGAGGAAAATAAAAATAGATTAAAATAAAACTTCACGTGGGCGGGATTTGAAACATTCTCGGTTTATTTTTTTTCCAAGACCCTAGTGGAGACCCTTCCTTTTTTTGATAACTGCTAACAACACCTCAACAACGGTGGTATGGTGGTTCTATCTCTCATGGAAGTCACAATCAGCATTCAGAATTGCATCCTTTATTGACGATAAAAATTTTATAGATATATATTTTTTTGTACCAGGCAAGGTCTCCTGTGCTTGGGTATTTAAAAAAAAAGAAAAAAAAAAAAAGGAGAAGCATCCCCATGATGTTTGCCTATATTTCCACACCCGAAAAAAAAAATCACGCCAATAATTCTATTTGGGTGTTTCTTTTGGAACCATTCAACTCCCCCGTCTCCACATTAATAGTATACTTAAAGATAGGAACAAAGCGAAGAATCAGTTGCATTCAATAGATAAGATAAAAGAATAAGATTTTATTGCATAATAAGAATTACAATGATGATAAAGTAAGATAAATAAAAATAAGAAAAAGGTTGGTGAAGAGAAGACTATGCTATATATACAATACAAAAAAAAACAAAAAAAACAAAAAAAACAAAACAAAACAATGACGGTGTATGTGTGAGAAAAGGAGATAATGCTAATGGATAGTGTGATAAAATAAAAAAGAAGAGCTATTTGTAATTTGATAAGTATGAAGAGGCCAGGACGAACATGGGATTTGGTTTTTGTGTGGCGGCGTCCGAGGTAGAATTGGAAGGTGACAGAGGTGAATGCACATTGGGCGACGATGGTGACGCTAGTATTTTTTTCTTCATCGCAGTTGGAGTCATTGGCTGATGTTGATGCTGACGTTGTTGATATTGAATTGGAGAAGGGTCATACTGCTGCTGCTGCTGCTGCTGCTGTTGTTCTTGTTGTTGTTGAGGATGCTGTGGAGAGGAGGTGGGAGGTAGCGTTTCGAAAAATTTGGCGACATCGTCAAGAGTATGAAAAGAAAGAGGACTTTGGGCGTGTTGTGAATTTGTCGATAATGTGTCCATTAGTCTTGTCAAGTCTTCACTATTTGGTGTGCCAACGGAAACAGGGGAAGGCGCTTCGTCAATCAATGCCGCTGTTGTTCCTGGTGTTGATACTACAGATTCTCTTGGTGACTGTGTCGAATAATCCAACGGCATGTCATCATCGCCACCAGGTGTCGAAGGTGTTGCTGCAGTTTTGGACGCGCGTAAAGCACCATGAGCCAGTTTTGTATTCTTACTGTATCGAATTCGTTTGCCTTTTGGCGTTCGTTTTGGTGCTCCGGATGATACAGGGGAGGAGAGGATTTTGTTGGGTGATGCTGGCACTGCGGTGCTATTGTTGGATTTGCCGGCAGGTTCCATCAGCTTGAGTATGTCGCTATCATTGACCGCCTGCAATAGAGGAACATTGGCTGGATCCATTGCATTGTGTTGTGATTGATGAGTAGATGCTGATTGAATTTGGCCGATATCAGATGCAGAGGATGTAGTGTGATGATTATAATCAGATTGCTGCAGTATGTTCTTCAATTCCAGTTGTTGACTAAGCAGAAGGCATTCCTGTTCTAGTTGCTGAATTCTATCATGTAGTCTCCCGCAATACATTGCACAGTGAGTAGTCACATCCGGCACCGTGCCAATGAATTGACAGCCATTGGGAGCGTAGGAGCATGGGTAGGATGGGCAAGTAGATTCGTGTTGTGATATATCTTTGCGGAGAAAGGAAGAGGAGCACGATCCGTTTGGGCATTCCATAACACCATATTCACATTCAATTTCGTGTCGTTCCATCGTCTTACTGTCCAATCTTTGCGTGCATCCATGTTCAGCATTCATACATTGTGTTGCTTGGTAGGTACACTATCATCGCAGTCCCCAAAAAAAGTCAATACCAATTTTCATTGTTTTCCGTACCCACAAGCCTCCCATCCCGGTATTGTCCTTATTTTGAACTTGACATACCTGGCTTATATGATCAGAAGAGAGTAAGCCTACCCAAGTGCAACCCAACGTGTGATATTGGCATCTGATAGTAAGTCTTCCAAGCTGGCGTTGTACAAATTTGGATGGTTGTAAAGCATTGGTGTTCATAGGCATTTGGCAGGTGGGACAGGATACATTGCTGGTATGTTGCGAATCCAAAACTTGAAGAATACACTGGTGACAAAACATATGGTCTAAAGGGAGAGGTTAAAACTTTTGAGTAAGGAAGATTGTGATGACATCAGTGTCATGAATTTACCTTCACCACAATGGACCTGGACAGGTTCATATAAAACATCTATAAAATAATAAACAAATAGTCTCATGTCAGTTGGTTATAGCATTATCGCTGATCTTTTCTATGTTTTGCTAACCTGAGCATATGTTGCAAAGTAGATCCAAAGGCACTGCCTCGATAAATATATCCTTCTGTATTCCCATCAACACAAAGCTAACAAAGTCAAGGAATATTTATGTAATAAAAATCAACAAGACTATGTTTTGGCACGATTTATTTTTTTTTTCAATAAAAAAGAAAGAAAGAGGTACGCCTGTCGCGCATTTCAAAGTTTTCTTTTACCCAGAAATTGTCGCGTCCAAAATTCAATTTCCGATCCGGAGCCAGTCGTGATCATGCGGAATATAAGCTATGGGAATTCATCGACATGATCCTTTCAACCACCAGATTCCATCAACTATTTTAGTATAATGAGATAAAAAAAAAATTAATTTTTTTCTTTATTCTATTTTAAAAGGAAAATGGACCGGTAAGGATTGCCCTACTCAAAATTCTTACTGCCTGCCAATCGCTTGCCACATAGATTGAGCGCAGGGTTGTGTTTACAAAAGTGCGAAATGACGGAAGCGACATAAAAACACACCAACCCACAGTGGCTTTTTTTTTTTTACACGAATACGACCTTTTTTTCTACACACATCTGCAGCGTATATTCATTAGCCTGAGCACGAGCACGACGGTTGGGAGAAGGCGCCTTATACGCAACTTTTTTTTTTGTCACATCCCATACACGCACGTCCGTTGATTTTGTTTTCTATCCTATCCAACAAGATATTAATCGTATAAGATAGACTAAAGGTAAAAAGACAAGGCATAATTTATTCAAATGTATATAAATACTATGAAAAACTAACTCCAAGCTAAGGTAATTGCAACTGCCTAAATTGAAGGATGTTTTTTTTTTATGGCAAGATCCACTTCGGTGCCTCTTTCAGCGTGTTAAAAGAGGGTAAAACTACTACTACAGGAAGACTGGACATGAAGTTCCTCATCCGTCATCTTTTTCAGTTTATCCTCTTTTATAAGGTTCCAGCAGGGACAATCAGTTTCTTAATAAAACAATAATCTCACCATCAGAATGAGCTGTGTGCACTGAATAGATGAGATTACCCCCAAAAAATATCATTAATATTTAAAGAAAGTCAAAACGACGCTCGTCCCTGTTCAATGCAGGTGTCAATTTCTAAATTCCCTTTTTTCTTTTTCTATACCCACCAGCCCTCGTCCCAGACAGAAGATCATTTCAAATTCCGCCCACATGCTTTTCATTTTCGCCCATTTCTTCTCGCGCTCTCTTTCTTTTCTTTTCTTTTTTCCATTTCTTCATCATTATGACTTTCTGGGGTTTTCGTGGTCTTAGATTAGTGACAGGAATAGTTTAGAAACGTTTTCAGAACAGGGATTACAAGATGCATGGGGAAACCCTTTCATTTTGGATTCAAGATTTAGAACCACCAATTTGTTAGCTTTTTGGAGTCTCCTTTAGCTTAGCTAAATACTAGTTTGTCCATAGTTTGTATATATATTTAAATAAAATACATATATTTTTACTTGATTCAATGAAAAACGTTCCATTAGGAGTTCTCTCATGTCTTGAGCAATAGATCCTTTGTTTTTTTTACTACCATCGTCGCTTCTGATTAGTGTTGACCGATGTTGTACAGTACTTCAATAAAAGTTATTCCTCAAGTTGTTCTCATACTTGTAAAGTGAAATATATTATACCCCTTTTCATAACCGTTCCTTCAAATCATTATTAACCATTCTCCAGATCTCCTGTTACTCACCTTCATGCTATTCCCATTAGACCCCTTAACTACTGATGACTTCTGTATCATTAAATGAAATAGGACTTGTTATCAAGTATTGTGAAACTTTTGGATAATTCTTTATTTCTATTCAAATGTATTGTCTTATTTATACTGATGTGATGATATGTGAGCATGTGAAAATAGGGGTGATGAATATGATAAGAATTTGTGTAGTGAGTGATTCGGGGTCTGAATTACGTATTATGGAAGGATCGCATGTGCATGAACTAAGGTATAGGAATAAGTGTATGGATAAATATAAATATATATATGAAAAGATATATGGTAGATTGAATGATAGGTGAATGTGTTAGTATACAACACTGACCTTCATAGGTTATGCCTATGTTTCAATAAAATAGATATCTTTTTTTTTTTTTTTTTTTTTTTTATTTTTATTTTTTTTACATATCAAGCTCTACTATCAGACCCAGCGGATATTGAACAATCCCCCACCTTTTTTTTTAATGTATGAGAAGATATGAGTGAAATATTGTGCGATATACTTCAATGATTGCTTTGACACTTGTGAATGTGTGTGAGAACCTCAGAACAACCAGCATCACTTTTACTAATTGGCACTCCTTGCGAGCATGCTTCAATGTGCCTCCAACATCTATTATAATCTGATGGTTCAATGATGGAGAATTATAAATGAGAATGACCTTTATAATTTTTGGTAAAACAATGTGATAGCAATGTTCAACAACATCCAGAGCCTTTTACAGAGTTCCATACAGAACAGGATAGTATTACTAAGCTAATCAAGACATTCCCCAAGATCCTAGAATCTTGTATTCCCTTTTCTAAAACCCTTCTAAACTAGCCTTAACAGAAAGCCAAAATCACCAGGTCCACAACGAGCTAAAAAATAGTGAAGAAAAAATGAGAAAGAGAGTGAGAAAATAGGCGATGCCGCTTGAAAAATAATCCAGGCTGCGTGGGGTTTTCTTTTTTTGGCAACTGTACGTAGCATTTTACACAACGAGCTGCCGGTTTTTTTTTTTCCACCCCACACTGTCTGTTATTCCACGCACATACGCCATCCTCAATCAGCGAGACAATGAAAGGCATAAAAGAGAATAATACTAAAAAGACAAGACATGTTTAATTCTGATATAGATGCAATATAAACTATGACAACTAACGCTAAGTTGAGCTAATGACACTATTCTAAAATGAATGCTAATTTGATGACGGTCAAAGATCACGAATCTAGAATGGAAGGGTTTCCCCATGGTGTTTGTATTGCACTTTTCAAAAGGCCCCTGATTCAAGTTCTAACCACTAATCCAAGATCACTAAATCCACAGTTGAAGTTGATGTTCTAAAAAAAAAAAAAAAAAAGAAAAGAAAGAAAGAGGAAGAAAAAAAAAAAGGGCCAACAGAAAATTTAAATCCATGAGAGGCGGAGTGCGAATGGTTCAGTCACCCTATTTTTCGATCTTCCATTTTTCACCACACACACAAAAAAAAGTATCTATTGACGACGCGCTGAGCACGGCGGTCGGGCCCCAAGGGGCTGCCCACCATAGTGTGAAATGGCGGAGGCTTTAATCCTATCCCATCGAAACCCACACTTTAACCAAAAACTGTGACACCCAGTAAATCGAAAGATTTCTAAAAGCTCCAGCGGAGCGCCAGAGCATTTATTTTATTATAAAAAGACTTGACATTTTGTCAATTAAGTAAAAAAACCAGATCAATTGTATCACTTATTTTACTCTTGTCTTTTTATTTTCACAACCATTTCAGAAAGTAATAGAAACAAGGCGCAGTAGTTTATATATTTCATTATTTAAGTTTTTGTTCTTGTCAATAAAATGGTATTATCAGTCTTGTGGTATGCTATTTGGATCTCTGTAATGTTCCTTTTCTACAGCTAAAATGATTTCGTTTTTCCAAATCATTGATCAATTCATCAGAGGTGTAGTCAATTATTTTGTTTGTATGTGGGCTATTGTCGACAATGATTTTGTGTACATTGGGGTTATTCCTATTAATGTTGGTTGTTAGTAATGGTTTCTTTTAAATTTGCACTTGTACTTACTGTAGAAATGTTTTCAAGTCATCAGGATCTGTTGTCAATCCCGCATAATCAAAAGTGATAAGAACGATCTTTTTTTGAGACGAAATATAACCAAGCATATCTAATAAGCAAATTACATTAGGCCATGGTTGCTAAAAAATGTTATCTTACCTTGCATATCGCCACCAACCGGAATTTTAGAAAGTAAATCGTGTTTCACATGGTCTCTATGCGAAATGGGGTCACTGGCGTTTGCAGCACAAGATGCAAAAACGTTTTTGGCAAATGATCGCTGCTTCATCTTCCCACACATCCTGGTTAAGAGTCGGAGACGCGACTCGTCGACCTTGATGGTGCCCTTAGACTTCCGGACCTAGCCAATGATTTGATGGTTTGTTTCCGCCAAGTTCTTCAAGTAGTCATGATACCGGGGAAGGAGAGTACAGATTTGTTGGATCGTTTCGCCTATGTTGTATTTGTGATATCCAAGCCTATTTCCCATCTTCCACATCTTTATTTATTTATACCCCGCTCCGCATTTCTTCACTTTGACATTTCGACAGGTACTACTCTATACCTTATTTTATTCATACTTCATCACCCGCTAAATTACTTCCCCAATATCATTTCAGATTATCCCAATTCGTAACCATTTCATTATGACTCACTTAGCTATAGAAAAAGATATAAATATGACCTGTTTGAATACTAAATAAAAAGAGTAACCAATTGTATCACTTACTTGTACCTTTTGCACATATTTCAGTCTGCAAATAACATGAGTGTGTAAAATAGCGTATATAAAAAAAATAAAAATAATAAAAAGTAGAAAATGAGACATGTAGAATTAAGTGAGATTCTTGTATATCGTTTTTATTAATTAACAAGTGGTATATGAACTCAGCGGACATTAATGTCCGATCTTTAGAATAAGATATCTTGACAATAAAAAAACATCCATTCACAAAATTTTATGAATCAATTGTTTTAGTTTAGTAAATTATGTGGAATTAATTTGGAGTTTTGTTAAAAATAAGAAAAAAAAAATAAAAAGGTTTAAAAAGGGGTCATTTTCCTTATTTGGAGTGCGGACACAAATGTCCGCTCATAAAACATGACATAAAAACTGCAAAACAAAAGATAAATTTATTTTGTTTTTAAAAACATAGCAATTCGATCATCTAAATTAATACGAAATATTTTTTTCGGTCCATGCTTTTTCGAAATGAATTTGCCAGCACTCAACACAAAGGGTATCGGTGGTGCAAATGCATGCGAACTCAGTTTTGGTTGAGCATGTTGAACACTTTCGACGGATATTGTTACCACTAGCCAATTTACCCAACTTGACTGACTTGTGGAAGTTCATTGCACTTGACTGCTGCATTTGACGCTCTGCTTCCCCCTGATCCGTCACAAATTTCAATATGCCTTCCGCAAGCTTGTACTTGAAAGCATTGTGCTTGATAGAAGCTCCATGGCGATGGAACTTTTTATAAGCACTGAATGCGTTCACCTCTGCAATACCCAAAAAGAAAGCAAGCGTTCGTATTTCCCAACGATGACTTTACATAATATCATGGAAGTTGTTGAGGTTATCACGACGGTTATTGGCGATGTCAACCGCACCTAAAAAAAAAAAAAAAAAAAAAAATAATCATGCAGATCTTCTTGTCATCTTCGGTATGGACGTCTCCATTGTCCGGTTGGTCAGTTTCTGGTTCTTCGGGAGTGGTTTCAGTTTCTTCGGATGCAGTTCTGTCTTCGACAAGACCAACGTACTTGATACTGTTGCCAAGAACTGTATAAACCTTGTCTGGAAGCACATCCAGCACGACTTTGTAGACAACTTTCTGTTCCTCATTAGTAGATCGCGCGATCGTACGACCGTCAAACGACAACCGAGGACTGTTGAATAGGGCTCTTAACAATACCTAAATGAGGAGTATTGGTATTGAACAATACCATGTTAGCGGGATTAGCAATACCAAAACCTTAGCGGGACGGTACCCCTTATAAGTATTGGTATTGATCAATACCTCTTAGCGGGATTAGCAATACCAATACCTTAGCGGGACGGTACCACTTCTAAGTATTGGTATTGATCGATACCTCTTAGCGGGATTAGCAATACCAAAACTTTAGCGGGACGGTACCACTTCTAAGTATTGGTATTGATCAATACCTCTTAGCGGGATTAGCAATACCAAAACTTTAGCGGGATGGTACCACTAATAACTATTAGTATTGAGCAATACATGTTGCTGTGACAAACAATAAAAAAAAAAGCGACGTTGTTGATATGTTGTATAAATAATAATGTCTAATTTATTTCGAGTAAAAAAAAATAAAACAATCTAAAATCTAAAGAGGGGGTTGTTTCAAGTGAGCTACGCGTAGGAGGAATAATAAAGCTATGTAAACGAATGTTCATCATCAGTAGGACTCTTAACAATTCCTAAGTGAGGAGTATAGGTATTGAAAAATACCATGTTAGCGTGATTAGCAATATTAATTCCTTACCGGGACGGTACCATCAGTAGGTATTGGTATTGATCAATACCTCTTATCGGGATTAGCAATACCAAAACCTTAGCGAGACGATACCACTAATAGGTATTGGTATTGATCAATACCTCTTAGCGGGATTAGCAATACCAAAACCTTAGGGGGACGGTACCACCAATAAAAGTTGGTATTGATCAATACCTCTTAGCGGGATTAGCAATACCAAAACCTTAGCGAGACAATACCGCCAGTAGGTATTGGTATTGATCGGTACCAGGTATTGAGGACTTTTTCTCAATACCATAATCGGGACGGGACCAAATTAAGAGCCCTACTGTTGAAATCGTACAGGCCTGTAAGGCGGTCAGGGGCGTCGGTTTTATGCAAAAAGCGAGCGGAAACTTTGACCTTACTGTTGACATTAAGGTGTCTACTGATTCTGGGCATTTTCTTTTTTTTTCGGAGATCGCGATGAGATGATGAGGATGTAGATCTGTAAAGAACAAAGCTATTTGAAAACGGAAAAAACGGTATTATTCTACACGTTACAGCCATTGTCATATATTATGGTCAAAGAATTTCAGCCAATAAAAGTGTTTCAAAAATCGATTTTTATTAGCGGACATTTGTGTCCGATCGGACACAAATGTCCGATTCATATACTACTTGTTAATAAAAATGTCACTCTTTATATACTATATCTTATGTTTCATTGTAAATAGATATTACATGGGTTTATTGTTATTATTATTTTTCATCATCATCATTATTTTTATTATAATCGTATGATGTTCTGATATTAGGTGTATGATGATACGATTGACATTATTGCAAGGGTATTTTATTTGCTTTTATTCTATTTTATGAGACCAAATGATTTCATGAAGTGAATCATTGTTTTCTTTTCTTCCACCCCTAAAAATTCAATAAATCGGGAATAGCTCGACCGCGGAGCCTGCCAAAAGTGGTAATTTCGCTATAGGCTTTCCAAACCAATAAAAGAATAATATGCAGAATAGTCTACCGCAATAGAATAGTATGTAGAATAGTCTACCGCAATAGAATAGTATGTACAATAGCCTGTCACAGTAGAATAGCTTTGCCATTCCATTGTTTCATTGCAAAATAAAAAAGCTTTTATTGAATAATGATACGTAGTCAATACTATACTAATAGGAAAGAAGATGTAAAAATAGGGGGCCGCTAATAGTAGCTGAGAGAGATACTAAACTTGATGAATGGTGTAGAAGAAGGAACGATGTACGATGTACGATAAAAAAGGGATTTCTAAAAGGGATCTCTATAAATGGCGATCTCCAAACTTCTAATAAAGCTTAAACAAACATTTATTTCAAACAAAGACAAGGTTTAAGGAAGCAGATATATGTTTTATTGAAGAAAAGAGATATATACGTGTACTAAGCTAATCAAGACATTTCCCCAAGATTCTAGAATCAAAATGAAAGGGTTTCCCCATGTTTCTTGAAATCCCTTTTCAAAAACCCTTCTAAACTATTTCTAAACAGAAAGCCAAAGCCACCAGGTCCACAATGAGCCAAAAACAGTGAACAGATGTTGGCTCATTCCCGTTGACTTGTCTTTTTTTTTTTTTTTTTTTTTTTTTTTTGGATTTGCGCTCCCATTTTTTTTTTTGGATCAACAATCCAGACTGCCGGCGGCGGCGGTTGAATTCACACCCATCTGGCTTTACAGCCTGCAAAATCCAATTAACCTGCAATATACTCTTCTTCGCTTTATATAAAACGAACTACGAAACCGTTCAACTTCAAATTTTCCATGCATCTTTAGAAATATTATACAATCATTTTTTGCCACCAAACCAACCATCCATCTCTCATACAATTAATTGTACAATGCTCTAAAGTTTACGCCTATAAGCTCACAGCTAAAAGCCTACAGCCATAATAATCCCCCTCTATGCTATAGCCATCGCCCGCCATTCAAACACACATTTTTTACTTGGACATCAACATCAACATTCACTTGACCTCCTCACCATTTTACCTTTTGTTTCTTCCAATATCCCCCTTACTCATCCCCAAAAACTGCCCGCCACACCCCTAAAAATTCAATAAATCGGGAATAGCTCGACCGCGGAGCGCGCGGCTTCGCCGCGCTTTTGCCAAAAGCTTCGGAGAAGCATCCTTTTAAACCCCGAAAAGTTTTTTGAACTCCGCGCCCAGTAAACGGCAGTTATAGCTGTTTTTAAAAGGGAGATTTAATGGATTATAGTCAAAATAGACACTCCATAGTGATTTATTTTCCACATTAGTAGACGAATACTGCATTTATCCGGCTGAGAGTAGTACCGATCGACGCGGAATTGTGTAGAGTATGTTACACATAAGTTTAAGATTCATCGGCCGACATTTTGGAAATCCGAAGAATGGCTTTAAATGTCTAACTTTTTACATATTTTAGATACAGTGGCGTACGTTACACCATTCGAAAGGGCTTGTGAAGCTACATATTCTGAGTTAGTTTCAAAATTATTGGAGTTGAATTAACAAATTTATGACTTTACTTCTGGAAAATGAGATATTGACAATTCAAGTTTTCATTATTTATTTTTACTAACTTTAGAATTATTGAAAAATTAATGTTGTCGGAACGGCTCCTAAATTTCAGGAACAAACTTCCGTGCGCATATCGACACAGGGAACACAAATAGATCGTCATCAGGATCTGCAATCGACATTTAAAGCCATTTTTCAATTTACCAAAATTGTTATATTATAGAATAAAATAGGACTTGTTATCAAGTATTGTGAAACTTTTGGATGATTCTTTATTTCTATTCAAATGTATTGTCTTATTTATACTGATGTGATGGTATGTGGTTATGTAAAAATAGGGGTGATAAATATGATAGGAATTTGTGTAGTGTGTGATTCGGGGTCTGAATTACGTATTATGGAATGATCGCATATGCATGAACTAAGGTATAGGAATAAGTGTATAGATAAATATGAATATGTATATATGAAAAGGTATATGGTAGATGGAATGATAGGTGGGCTAATGTGTAGTATATGTTCTCACCCGATTTTTTTTTTTTTTTTTTAAAAATAATATTTTCAGGTCACACATAATTTGTATTACATACCATTCATCAATATAATAAAATAAAAACGTTTTATTTTTAAAATTCTGTATATGTACTATTTCTGACATTATCGTCATTATATTGCATAGATATGTTTTTTAGTGCTTCTATGAAACTGTTCCATTCGTTATTATTGTTTTTTCGTCTCCAAATCCAGTTGTAGTATTATAGAATACGTTTTGTTGAATTAGCCACCGAAGTGTTTCTTCTTTATTTCGACATATAGATGTTATTTCCCAAATATCTGGATTAGATGTCATTCTATCAATAATAATAAAAAATGTGTCAATAACCGGACAGGATATATGTAGTATATATAACAAAGATAATCTTACATAGATTGAGTATTCAATTCAAGGAGATCAGAGATAGAGAGCAGAGATAGTTTATTGTTAAGATAAATAACAGGATAACAGATATTGAAATAAAACTAGAGTTATTTATAATATTTGGAAAGTATGGCCGCCGAGAGGTCGGGTAACACAAATGGGCTTAGCTACCAAGATTTTCAGGGAGTACAAAAGATAGGGGAACTGAGAAGGACAACGGATATATGTTTCTCCTTGTATTTACTATTATATTTATAATCCAGAACTTATTTTTGAGGTGAGAACATATACTACACCTGATCCGATAGGTGAATGTGTTGGTATACAACAAAAATGTCGGCCGATGAATCTTAAACAATTCCGCGTCGATCGGTACTACTCTCGGCCGGATAAATGCACTATCCGTCTACTTATTTGGAAAACAAATTATTATGGAGTGTCTATTTTGACTATATTTCCTCCTTCCCACGCCTTTCACAATTGAATTTTTTTAAAATTTTCCTTCCATATTAGTATGCATCATTCTCCAGATCCCCCCACTCTCTAAATCCCCTCTTGCTCAATAGGTTACCCATTAGCACCCTCCCATCAATTTAGTATCCATCATTTTACTTCAATAAAATATTGCATATTTTTTTATTGCTGAATAAACGCTCTGGCGCTCCGCTGGAGCTTTTGGAAATCTTTCGATTTACTGGGTGTCACAGTTTTAGGTTAAAGTGTGGGTTTCGATGGGATAGGATTAAAGCCTCCGCAATTTCGCACTTCGGTGGGCAGCTCCTTGGGGCCCAACCGTCGTGATCAGCGCGTCGTCAATAGATACGTTTTTTAAAAAAAAATGGAAGGTCGAAAAATAGGGTGACTGAACCATTCGCACTCCGCCTCTCATGGATTTAAATTTTCTGTTGGCCCTTTTTTTTTTTTTCTTCCTCTTTCTTTCGTTTCTTTTTTTTTTAGAACATCAACTTCAACTGCGGATTTAGTGATCTTGGATTAGTGATTAGAACTTGAATCAGGGGCCTTTTGAAAAGTGCAATGCAAACATCATGGGGAAACCCTTCCATTTTGGATTCGTGATCTTTGACCGTCAACAAATTAGCGTTCATTTCAGAATAGTGTCATTAGCTTAGCTTAGCGTTAGTTATCATAGTTTATATTGCATCTATATCAGAATTAAACATGTCTTGTCTATTTACAATTATTTTCTTTTATGCCTTTCATTGTCTCGCTGAATGGGCATGGCATATGTGCGTGGAAAAAAAAACCGGTGTGTGTGTAGAGGGGGGGTTTATGCGTAGAAAAAAAAACCGCAGCTCGTCGAGTAAAATGCTACTTATGGTTTATCTAGAAATAACCCCCAAGATTGTAACAGCGACATGGATACAGTGATGTGAGTGGAGGAAATGGATGGAAATTTCAAAGTCATAGATCATTATCTTAGATAAGTAGACACCATGCTCTTTTTAATATATTAATAAACATAGTACAGTATAATGTGAACTAAAAGGACTAGCTATTCGACTGTCATGAATCAATGTCAGGAATAACATTGTGTTACCCGACCTTCTCAGTTTCCACATCCCTTGTCCTTCTCAGTTCCCGCATCTCTTGTACTTCCTTGTCCTTGACAATTCTCTGGTCCTTCTTGTCACACCTCTTGGCGTACTTAGCATATTCTTAGTTTATTATAAATAGCCCCCATCTCCCCCACTCTAGTTTAGTTTTCCTTTATCTGTTATCCTGTTATTGTCCTGTCCCCTATCTCGTCTAAGCTCGTCTACCCTATCTTATACTCACTCAATAAATATCTCTCTTGTTACTATCTCTGTCTTGTAATCTATTCATTCCACAATAGTTACATTCCTCATTCCCCCCTGCCCAATTCATATACAACTCTTTCTCCGTCTTCGTCTTGATTTCTAAATTGATTTCAAACATCGACATGTTTATTTCTGCGTAATCTATACTACGTCTAGTAAGGTCTTCTATTCTACTATTTTGCCCCTGTCTTGTGAAGCATAACTTATCACTGTCTTGCCTAGTCAATTCCTGACATCGGCGCCGAATGGCCAACTATTCTACGGTGAAGGGAATAAGCTGATCTAGATCGAGTTTGAAAGGTGTATGGGGGATTATAACCGAACCAAAAAAGTCGGAATTTCAATCACACTATATAATAGACTAAACTTTGGCGGTTTTACTATCTCGAGAAATAACCAATCTTATGAGACGATATTGGTATCGTTGGAAAGCTATTGAAAAAGTAGATTAACAAAGTGACAATATTTTTCACTATCAAGCAACGACCGGTTTAAATACAAGGGTGGAATGAATTCATTTCCATTTTTGGAACACATGCTCTTATAGCGATTGGAATTAAGGTTTGCTCTTAAGTTTTGGAGTTTTCATATAAATCCCCAGGTTTTTTTTTCACTCTTTTTTTTTGCAATCTTTTCTCAAACAAAATGCACAGCACATACTGCTGCCAGTATGGAAAACATCAAGGTCAGTTCCTTTTAAAAAGAATAGTTTATACAGCATGTTTAACTGCAATACTAACTAACCTTCTTCTTTATATTACGATTTAATGCCACTTTTTTTATCAAGGCGGATAGGAATTGACGGAACTGCATTTGGCAGGCAAGATTTGGCATTGATGGGATCACAACAGAGTTGGTCGTATGGGGAAGGGCAAATCTTTTTAGTTTTGCTTTTTTCCTGACTTTCTTTGCTTCTTTGTGGGGTCCGCGTGCTGATGTTGCTTTGCACAAAATCTCTTGCGATGTTGCTTTGCACAAATCTCTAGCGGCATGCAAATTGGAAACCGTTATTGTTCAGGTGGGGGGTTCGTTTGAACTCCTCTCCTTTGGTCAACGGAGCTATCAAAACCATAAAGGGCTTTAGTCTCGTGGTGATCTCTATATGGGTGACCTATGACTCCTACGTAGTAAGATTACTGTGCTGATCTCTCAAAAGACTAACTGGACACTGGTGTGACCGTCTGCCTTCTTGTCTGCCATTTGCTATTGGATCCCTTTTTACTCTGGATGGAAGCAAGATAAGAAAAAATGAAAAAAATTACTTTATTAAGAATGAACACTGAACCTTTTTTTTTCCTCGTAGTGGTGGATTCCAAATCAAGATGTACTCTACATACATTATTTCCTTGGTAGTAAATGGAAATGAAGTTCTACCTCTGTCATATTCTACCGATTACTGCCAACGCAAGTCAAGTTTACACAGCATCCATGGGGTCCTCAATTCAAGATACAACCGGAATCAAGTCTAGGAAACAGTCCACCATTATACCCTTTGCCATGATACAGTCAACTTTATCCTTAGACTTAGAACATTTATACAATCAATTATTCGATACAATAAAACACAAATCACTTACTTTAATTTGATATTATTATCCATTTATTATTTTTGTCTCAATAAAAATCTTTTGAAAATATATAATGTCTCTGCCTCTCATTGCTTTTTATATGTCCAGTGCATGTGTGTATGTATATGTTTGTGTATGTGGAAGAGAAAAATACTTAGCTACAGTACAATGACGACATTGTTGACTACACAATTAATTAGAGGATGGTTAATAACAAGACATACCTCATTAAAGGCCATTGGTAAATTCTAAAACTAAAGACGAGGGTTCATAGTAGCATGGGATTCAATGGAAGAACCATTGGACGAAGCATGAAGAAGTCTAAAGTGATATTTAGTGATCCTTTTTATTGAAAGATAGTGACCACTAATCTAGAGACACAACTGTATAATGGTATTTGACACTATATACAATACAGTACAGGGCATAAAAAAGGCAAATGGGGTATCTTTTATTGAAACATAACAAGCGGCAATACTAATCTAAAAGGACGATGGTAAAATGGGATCTATTGTACAAGGCATGAGAAAGACTTACAGATGCAAAAATTTGCATTGTAGTAAAAAGGTACATGTTTTATTCAGATGTACTGTAGGTACAAAGTATTGACTTGTAAGCTCATGAATGCTCCAATCAACCAACTAATGAGAAATATTTCTTGGTGAGGTATAGTATTAGATATAGTATAATATACAAATAGTAGTGAGATATAGGCTTTATATACATCGTCTCTTATATGTTTTGTTTGTCTTTTCGAGCGGGTATCCTACACTGCACATCGCATGTGCATGTAGATAATAAAAAAAAAGGTGTTATGTGTTAGGCGACTTGGACCAATCGTTGCGCTCAGCGTCTAGTCTACTGTATGTACACTGGACTTCAAGAGGTTAACGAAATTTATTGAACGGTTTCAAAAAAAAAAGAGAAGTTGGCAGTCGCATGAAAAAAGGACAGATAAGGAAATAAGCAGTAACGAACGCATTAGAACAATGACAATTTGAAAAACACTCAGAAGGTGTTTAAGTTATCCACAGAACATTCCCTTTTTTTTTGATAAGCGTATTTGCTTTACAATTCCTCCGTTCTTTACCCAAAATTGACCAATTTCCAATGCTTTAGGTGTTTTTCTTTATATAGTATATACAGTATACGAAATAGACGCTCTGGCGCTCCGCTGGAGCGTTTGGAATTCATCGACTACTGGGTATCAGGAGGGGGAGTTATTGAAGTGTGGGTTTTTGATGGGATAGGATTAAAGCCTCCGTCATTTCGCACTTTGGTGAGCAGCCCCTTGCGACCCGACTGTCGTGCTTAGTGCGTTTAAATATAAATATAGGATAGTGTTTAGATATCATTGAACGTGTTAAAAAATTCAATTCAGGCTCCGCGCACATGGATTCTTATTTATTTATTTTTTTTTGGCTCTCTCTCTTCTCCTTTCTTTCTTCCTTTTTTTTTTTTTTTTTTTTTTCATGGAAGTCTGAATGATATGATGACAAGCCTCATTGGAATACTGGTGATCTAGGATTACTGTTAGAATTTGAATTAGAGGCATTTTTAAAAATGCAAAACAAACATTATGGGGAAACCCTTTCATTTTGGATTCGTGATTTCCAACTTCCACTAGATTAGCAGCCTTCATTTTAAAATAGTGCCATTAGCTTAGGTTAATATTAGTTGTCATTGTTTATACTGTATACATATATAATTAAAAATGTCTTGTCTTTTTACCATTAATCTCTTTCATGCTTGTTGTTGTCTCGTTGAATGGGCATGAGTGAAATCTGGTGTGTGTGTATTTATGTGTAGGAGAAAAGGTATGTGCTTGTGTAGAAAAACAGTCCACCACAGAGTATTTTGACGTCAGTCTCCTCTGCATTTTGCACTTCGGTGGATTATGTTGGGTGGCAATAGTGGTCTAATTATCCTGAAGCGGGGTTAAATAGTGGAGACACAAAAGGAAAAAAAAATGTGGTGCCAATGATCCTGAAATGTCCGTGGACCGATATTTCAAAGTCATAGATGTAAAGTTAGGCAAGGAAGTTAGATAAGGATCTTGAATTAAGCTATTAGATAAGCTATACCCCCATCTCTCTTTGATAGATGAATAAAACACACCAGCCGCATGACGATGTTCCTGTTTATATTCACTATCATAGTACGCGGTGAAACGTTTATTGTTAAATAAAATAATATCCTTAGCATTTTCCATGATACCCATTTTTTTTTTATATACTAATTCACATAGCACATTACCCATATAACCGTTGTCAATGTACGTAGCACCCCCACTAGCCATAATGTTTCCCATATTTTTATCATTTGATCACACCGCCACATTTTACACATACATCCTACTTTTTGCAAAAGGTCCGTAGGAATATGTTTATTGGATGATTAACAATGAATATCATAAATATGTCAATGTAAAAATTTTCATACATTAAAAATAAACTACACTATGTATTCTACAGACCTAATAGCTAATATAAGTGTTAAGAGCGAAAAATGGGTTATAAAGGGAGCGAGGACCATCACCACCAACAATATTTGCGTAGGATGATGCTGTCACTTGGCCACGGTAGAATTGCTTTTGTGCAAATGGAATAGCTACCACCATCAATTGTCGCAGTTTGTTGATTTTATCTACACTGAGCCCACATTCAGTTTGTACGTACATCTCAATGGATCCATACTGTTCTTTCAAGGATGTCAAGCAAATCTTCATTGCCTCGTATCTATCATTTACCCAATATATATATATTCATATGGAAGAAATAAGTATTGTTGCTTTGACAATCACATACACACAGAAAGGCGCCATTATATAGACTTACGGAGCAGAGCATGTCGACTTCATTATTTCAACGGGAATCTTTATATGATCCCCATGATGTTGAACTTCTTCATCGCTCACTACAATATATATCCAGACAGACAATAAAAAAAAATCATTAATGTGCGATATCACTGTTTTTTTTCATTTTTTATTTTTATTTTTATCAAGACTTACGCCAGTAACCCAAGCTACTTAGTGCATATTCAATGACTTCATCATCCACACCACATATTCCAAGTAGTAACATGCACCATAACCCAGTTCGGTCCTAGCCAAATAAATAATGAGGGCAGTCATCATCCATTATTTGATCTTGTTTTCCGTATACCTTGCCAGAAGTACAGTGGACGAGCATTGAGTTCCTCGTGTCGGGTTTGAATTCTTTGATGATATGATAGAGGACATTGCCAAATGATTGCTTTCCATTTTCCAGTGTTTCCAAGTAAGTTATAATAATAAAAAAGTAAATACGTACAATCCAAGTCATTTTTGATTTTGTCCAATCCGTACTACTCTTGACAACATCTTCAAAATGGCCTGTAAAATTATGGTCGGTATCGGGTAGTAAAGCCAGGGTATGGTTTGGAATCGCATTGGCGTACATGGCGGCATTATAAACAGGGACATTCTATAAGAAGAAGAAGTTGTTTGTTTAGTAAAAAAAAAAAAAAAAAAAAAAAATGTATAGCGTACATTGTCGTTGATACCATGCACAGTCAAAACGCAGGTGGTAAGTGGCATGTTTTTCACTAAAAGTTTTAAATAAAAGGGCTAATGAGGGACGAGGTTTCATATCGAAGGCGACAACACCTAAAGCATACACACAAATCAAACAACCACTTACCTCGAGAACGACCAATAATGCCATAGACTTCGTATCCTTTCTTTTCAAAATGGGTGGCCACAGTGGCAATATCATGTGCATCTTCCTTTCAAAAAAAAAAAAAAAAAAAAAAAAAAAAAGGAAGGATTCTCCGGCCGAGTCAGCTGTTGTTGAACAAAATTGGATGGCGCGAGGCCATTTACCTTCATATTGGCATAGCCTGGCTTTCCGTCGCTTTCACCGTTGCCTCTAAAATCAAACCGGAAGCTACTGAAGTACCGCATTGTACTGAAGAGTGCAGAACTATAAAACTTTTGATCTATGACTGCTACGTGATCAGACTACGGCTACCTTTAAATAAGAAGTCAGGTCAAAATATTCTAGTTTAGATGAATATTTTTATTACCTTATGTCAATATTACCAAATTGTTGTGATACAGCGTTTCAAATGGGGCAAACATTAAACAAAAAAATGACAGGAGGTGTAAAAAAAGGGGTCGGTCTTTTTTTTCCCTCTTCATTTTTTGCTGACTGACAAAAAATGATGTGTGAATAAAATTAAAAAAAGTCCGCTACCTATTTTATTTCGCTTTACTCGCTTTTCTCCTGCTTTCTTTTTCCTCTTCATTATTATTGCAACACTTATGACTTTGAATAAACCACCCATTCGCCAAAAACTTCTCGTTGCCAATCGTGGGGAAATCGCCATACGAATCCTTACAGCAGCTGCCGAACTTGGTTTCCAAACTGTCGCTGTTTATGCTGACCCTCAAGATACTGCCCATTGTCTGACTGCCGATGAATCCATCAAGCTCGCTTCACCACAGTCTTTCCTCAATGAACAACATATTATTGATGCCGCCAAAAGGTAAACTTTTGATTGAATTCAACACCAACCGAAACGCGTCCATGCGCCCCCCCCAAAAAATATAGACCAGTATACTCAATTGTCTGTCTGTCTTCCTTTTTTTTTCTTAGTGTCCAAGCAACCATGATTCACCCGGGTTATGGCTTTTTATCGGAATCAGTCAGTTTTGCCCAAAAATGCTATCAGGAACACATTCAATTTATTGGTCCTTCAGTATCATGCATCGAAGCGGTGGGTGACAAAATATCAGCACGTCAAGTGGCTCAAGCTGCCGGCGTACCTGTCATTCCTGGAACTGAGCGCTCAATTACCCAATCAGCGGATGTATTTGCCTTTGGCGAAAAACATGGCTATCCTCTGATGCTCAAAGCTCGTGATGGTGGGGGTGGTCGTGGTATCCGTATGGTTGAACACCCTGACCAAGTGGATGATGCTTTGAAACGATGTATCAATGAATCTCCTTCGAAACAGGTCTTTATCGAAAAAGCAATTGTTGGTGCCAAACATATCGAAGTGCAAATTATCGGTGATGGTTATGGAAATGTGATTCATTTGTTTGAACGTGATTGTTCTATTCAACGACGATATCAAAAGGTCTTGGAGGTAAATATCAACAAAAACAAACAACACAACGGCTTTAAAAAGGAATCATGCCTGATTTGACCTGGTCGATTAATTAATTATTCTATCATCTGTAGGTTGCTCCTTGTCCCTCACTATCTGTTTCTTTAAGATCTGCCATTCATAATGCTGCCATTCGCCTAGCGCGGTATATTGAATATGACTCTGCTGGCACAGTCGAATTCTTAGTATCCAACAACAGCAATCAACAACAATTCTACTTCCTAGAAGTCAATCCCAGGATTCAAGTCGAACACACCATCAGCGAACAAATAACCAATGTCGATATCGTTCAAACCCAGATCATGGTGGCTATGGGAAATAACCTGGTGACCGACCTACAATTGACTCAAGCGGCAGTTCAACCTGTGCGAAATCTCGTCTCTATCCAAGCACGCATTGTGGCCGAAAATCCATTCAAGGACAACATGCTCTCAGTTGGAAAGATATCTCATGCTTCCTTTCCTTTAGGAAGTTTTGGGATTCGTGTGGACACTTGGCTTCAAACTGGTTGCGTCATATCTCCTGTAAGTTCCTATTGGCAAAACAATCGATTCTTCTTTTTCTTTTATTAAAAAATAATATTCACATTATTTTTTATTTTGTTTTATCATAGATGTTTGATTCGTTACTTGCAAAGATTATTGTCACTGGACCTTCTCTCGATGATGCCCTGGCAAAAATGGCATTTGCTCTTCAGCGTACCACCATTATTGGTGTAGACACCAACATTGATTTTCTATTGGCGATTGTCACTGATCAAACATACCTTGGACAAAACATGGAGCATACTCACATCAAGTCGCTGGAGGAACGAACACCTGCTTTATTAGAGTCGACATTGAAATGGATGGAACTTCGGCAAGAACTAGCAACGTCATCCGCAAAACACATCACAGCAACCGGTTTAGGCTCAGCGTCTTCAACAGTATCACCAATGTCAAATACCAACCTACAATTCAAACCTGGCGATGCATTCAACATTGAAATCAGTCACACCGATAATACCTCGCCTCTTACGCATACGATTCAAGTCGACAGTATTCAAGTCAACAACTTCCCAGATGAACTGGTGGCACATGCACAATCAACCATACCTGCTCTCCCTGCCAACTTTGCAATGACACTCAAAAAGAAGTCAGCCCTCGGCTCCGGGCTCCGGCGCAAGGCTAATGCTCAGATACCTGGTGACCTTGGCACGCCTGTCACCGGCATGCTTGTGGAAGTCGGTGTTCAAGAAGGGGATCTTGTCACGATTGGTCAGGAATTGTTTGTGATGAGTGCTATGAAAATGGAAACAGTGGTCAAGTCTCCTATCAATGGCCGTGTCCAATCTGTCAATGCAAAACCCAATGACCTGGTGGAACTCGGCGACCTGGTGATTGAGCTCTCAGAAATGAAAGACAGTAAAATTTAGTCATTGATAAACAAGACCTTGCCTCCTTCATCCATTCTTTTTTTTATATATATATGTATTTGGTTTTTCGCCCTCCCACCCCGTCCCCTTGCCCTTTATTGTTACTATAGTAGTTATTCTCGCTTTGCATAGTATTAGTATTTAATTTGCTCTTTGACAATCAATAAAAGCCATTTTTTTTTTTTAAAAAAAAAAGTACGTCTTATACTGTCTATATAGCATTCGTCATTGTTGGTATCTTTTCATTATTGCTATTATCATTAGATCTTCACTCTACCTGCTTTATTTGTTATGCATTTGTCACTATTTTTCTGCTCTGTTTTTTTTTTTGTGTTTTGGCGTCCATCGTGGCCTTTTTATCATTATTGATGAAGAAAAAATAAAAATCAAGTTAAGAATACCGTAGATCCATTGTTAGCAACGTTCATTTAATTAGGTATTGATGGTCCTGCTTCAATAAAATACTGTATCAAATAATAATATTTTTGTATTGTGGAAAGAATAAAACATAAGATAATAAGCTATTTTACATTGTAGAGGTGGGTGGTATGCTATTTCTAAATTGGAGAGGAGTAGGGAGGCTATTCTATGATGAGTGCCGACCTATTCTATGGAGGGGAAGGAGGAAAGAGAGGGTGCAAACACATTGGGTTTGTTGCGCCACGAGATGATAACTGCTATTCAGTCAATGTTAAATGGTGACTATCGCAGTAATGAGAAGAGAGCCATCATAGTCATGATGTGCATGATGTCTATGTTGAAAAAAAAAGAGAAGCAGAAAAAAGGAACTTGCCTTTTTTGTGTCTGCTGTGGTAATGGGAAAGGTGGAAAAAAAAAATCGGTCTGGAAATATTTTCAATCCCGCCCACGTGAAATATTCATTTTCGTTCATTTTCATTTTTTCGCTCTTTCTTTTCTTCTTCTTCTTTTTCCCTTCATTTTTTCTTCATCATTCGACCTCTTTGAGGTTATAATGTATTTAGAATAGTGCCAGGACTAGTTTAGAAGGGGTTTCAGCTCAGGGATTACAAGATGCATGGGGAAACTGATATAGAGTGAAGATTTGTTGTGTAAAAAGAACCTAATTTATTAAAAGTGGGTATTTAGCACCCACATCATATTTACATAAAAGAGAAATGAAGGGCGAATAAAATAACACTTACCGACTATGGCCGGTTCAATATAGAATGTTAAAAGTAGAGTGGTTTGAGATAAAAAAATAAGAGGAAGAAGAGAAAGAACGGAAGGTGTAAAAAATATAAACTAAAAAGGGGTAAAAAAAAACTAAACCCGAAATGTCAAAATCATAAATAAAGCTAAATCACATCAGTCTCCCCAACTTAATCAGAAGTTATCTGGTTAACCTCTTCATCGGGTTGTCGATATAACTTCAAGTTTTTGGCGTTGACCTTATGTTTGAATTTTGTTCCATCTTCTTCCATCAACTCGTACGAGTTATGAAATCCTTTGATGATACGATAGATGATTGGGAAGTATTTGGGATCAAGTTTGCTTTGTCCCCTACGCTTGGAATTGACCATTATAACTTTGTCGCCAGTCTTGAATAGAGGTTTTCCTTTTGCTTGCTTCGATTTTGCTTCTAATTCCACAGCATTGGTTTCGAGTGTTTTCCTTAAGCCCCACAATCTGACCAATCTTTCATAGCCTATGACCTTGCCAACCTTAAACAGAACGTCCTCCATAGGGAAAACAGGACTTTGTCCATATAATGCTTCGAATGGGGAAATTTTCAATCTAGAATGACATTTGATACGATAAGCATATAACGCAGCAGGTAATAGTAGGTCCCAATTTTCTTGTTGTTCTTGAGCGATTTTTTTGAGACTTCCAATGATGACACCATTAATTCTTTCGACCATTCCATTACATTCAGGATAATAGATAGAGGTGAGTTTGTGATTTGTTTTTATGATTTCCAAAAATTGCTTGACAGTATGATTTAAAAAATGTACCCCATTATCCGACAAGAGATGAGTGGGAGGGCCGAAATTACAAAACAATTCAGAATACATGAATCTAGCAGCAGTAATGGCATCGTTATCCTTAGTAGCGAGGGCAATTGGCCATCTGGAAAAGTTTTCCACCGCCAGGACGATGAATTTACTTCCTCTTGACGTGACAGGAAAGGGTCCAATAAAATCAATGCTGAATTGTTCGAAGAGTCTTGTACCAACCACATGGTGAGAGTAATGTGCTTCAATGCCACTTGAGAACATTTGGCAGTCGTGACATGATTGTAGAAAATGCTTGAGATCCTTATAGGCAGAAGGCCACCAATAATGAAGGTATAAAATTGACCAAGAAGATTGCGATCCGAAGTGACCATGTCCATCGTGTATCATTTTTATGATACTTTGTCGTTCCGGAATGAAAGGGACAACCACTGACCGTTCGCCGACACGTTTGTTTAATTTTCCATTGTGAATAAAGTAAAATCGAGCTTGTTGTTTAACTTTGGAATTGAAGCGTTGAGACCAGGGATGTTGTAAGAATTTGAAGATCAAGGCAAGTTCAGATTCGTAAAAAGCATCCATTAATAAAAGACCATGATACAGAAATTCGATGTCGTCTTGTCCATTTGATATGGGTTCATGCGTTGGAGGAAATCTTGACAGTGTGTCGGCTACCACATTCTGTTTACCAGGGAGATGTTTTACAATGAATGAGTATTCCAGGCAACAAAGGGTCCATCTTTGTAAACGTTGTGAGGCATCTTGCTTGACAAACAGATAGGTCACAGCTGAATTATCTGTGAAAAGGAAAAAATTCCTTATCCAAGAGAAACTTGCGAAATTGCTTGAAAGCGTAGACAACGGCTAACAATTCTTTTTCCACGGTGGGATACTTGATTTCAGCAGCTTGCAATTTTCTTGATATAAAAGCGATCGGCACATATTCATTTTCATCTTTGTGACATAGGGCGGCACCTATACCGATGTCAGAAGCATCCGTGAACAGATAAAAGGGCTTGTTTGGATCAGGGTGAACCAGTAAACATTTCTGAGACAACAACGATTTCGCTTGTTGGAAACACTTTTCCATCTGTTCAGTCCAGGTAAAGTATGCGTCTTTTTGAGAAGAAGAGTCAAAGGAGCCGTTTGATCCGCAAACGATTGTACATGTCGACGGTAAAATCCAATAATGCCTAAGAAGGCTCTGACATCCCTTTGGCACAATGGTCTGGGGAATGTCTGAATAACTTCCACCCTTTTAGGATCAGGATAATACCCAAATTCGTTGGCAATAAACCCCACAAAGAAGACCGACCGATCAAAGAACGAGCATTTATTGGCATTAAGAACCATATTGGCGTTTTTGATACACGCAAAGAATTCTTCCAGGTCAAGGAGATGTTTGTTTGGAGAAGGGGAGTGTACAATGATATCGTCGATATAGGCCACCACAGACTTGTTTAATAATTCATTTAAAGCAAGGTAGATAGCTCTACAGAAGGTAGAGGGACCATTTTGTATACCAAAAGGCATTACCACATAAGAATAGTTCCCAAAAGGAGTAGCGATGGTGAGTTTATTTATGGAAGAATCTTGTACCTTGATTTGATGGAATCCCTTAAGAAGATCCATGGAAGAGAATAAAGTTGATCCCCCCAATTGTTCCAATAATTCAATCATAATGGGCAACGGCCATGTATCTCTGACCGTAACTTTGTTCAAATCCATAAAATTTGTGACCAAACGTTTATCACCAGTTTTCTTCTGGATAAGCCGACAAGGGAATGACCATCCCGAAGCTTTGGAATTAGAAGGAAGATAAGTAGTAGGAATAATGATACCATTATCAACCATGGCAGTGAGTTCTTGTTTCAAAAATTCCTTTTCCTTGAAAGAGAGATTTCCATAAGGTCTATGGTAGATAGGGAGAGCATCCCCGGTTTCGACATGTAGAGTGGTAACATCCGTTTGTCTGAGATGTTGATAATCAGTTCCAAAACAATCAACATTTCTTTGAATACAGCCAGTGACTTCATCTACCATATTCAAATCTTGAATGACCCTGTTGGATTGTATACGACTAACAAGGTTACCAAGGCGAGGATCCACATCATCATTTTCTGAAGTATTTGAATCAGCGAGACCAGCAAATGCCACAAGATAGGCAGGGGATTGATCCTGTTCGGTAGGTGATGAGATAATGGATTCAGACGAAACTTGAGAAGAGGTATCGCTGTCACTATCTTCAATAGATTCAGGGCTAGATTGGGGAGGGAAATTTCCAGTGAGCCTGGTGTGGCGATAGGAAACCTTCAATGGCGATTTATTTCCTTTAGTATCCATGACAGTCCAAGAGTGTGTTTTCCAATCAGTGTCTATACCCAGAGCATGGAATGCCAACCTTCCAACCAAGAAGTCATAATCATCCACATCCAGACAGACGGCTTCAACCGAAACATCCTTGGATTTACCAACAGAGATGAGTAAATTCTTTAATAGACCGAGAGGAGTCACAGTTTTCCCACTAGCCATCATTAATAGAGTATCCGTAGCATCAAGTTCATGGATTCCGAGATACAAAGCAAGGTTTTTGCTTATAATACATTGGGTAGCACCACCATCCAAAATCATAGGGCAGTGACATCCTGCAACCATACCTTGTGTGTGAGGTGCAGAATTTCCTTCAGGCAGAGCAAATTCAACTGATTGAGAGTCAGGTACTAGTTTCAGGGCTGTTCCTTTCTTGACATGATGCTTGGTGAGACCATTTTTCAATGTTGTTCTTATGCTTGGACTAAGATCAGCTAATTGAGAGAGTGAGACTGAGAAGACAGGTTCATTGAGGAGTTGAATGGCATCCAAAGGATTATCAGTGAGAGGGGTAACATCAGAAGAAGAATTGATTTTAACCTTCAACCGTTTGTTTGGAGTAGCTGTTTGTAGATCTGCTTCCTTCGCCTTCCTGGTAATGGCCATGGCATCCGTAACCTTCAGGACTTCGGGTAAACATAGTTTTGAATCAACAGCAGGCGTGGTTTTTTTATGTTGTTCACAATCATAAAACCTATGGTCACCTTCACAGTATTTACAAGGCCTCTTGCATTTGCTAGGACCATGACCTTTTTCATTACAATTTGTACAAGGATAGTGGGAGCGTGGGATAGACTGTGTACTTTGAGCCTTTGAAGATGACGCCGAATCTGAATTCGCATCCACAATATTTTTCGACATGAGGACCACCGTCAGCTTCTTCACTGATTCAACTAATTCCTCCACGTTGGTACTGTTAGGAAGGATGGTAGGTTGACTGATGATTCCAGGCTTGGTTACCAGCTTGGATGAGATAGAGTCTTGAGAGGATTTAGAGGAACTTGAATGATCAGAATCTAATGACGAGTCCGATTCGTCTTCAGAGCCAGAGAGGTCATTTACATCCCGGAAACCCTGGATGAAGCTTGCAACAGTGACATAACCTTGCATCCTCAAAGCACAGCGAAGAGATTTGGATTTCAGGCCCTTGATGATGTTTTTGATTACAAGCAATTCAAAGGAAGGAATGGGTTCACCAGAATCATTGGCAATAGCTTTATAAGAGGTCCACAATTTGTCTACACGATGGATGAATTTACGATTGCTTTCTCCACGTTTTTGCTTGATGGAAGTGAGCTTTGAGTAGTAAGTAAAGACGTTTTCCTTTTTCATGTATCTATCCTTGAAGTCCTTGACAAAAGATTTCCATGAGGTGTGTGATGATCGGATAGCCCAAGATTGGGCCGAGCCAGTCAGAGACATGACGGCCCTGGTTAGCTTTTCATCTTCAGGCCATTCGTTAAATGAAGCAATCCTTTCAAAGACGGTGAGCCATTCACCGTAACGCTTGTCTAGAAGTTTCGGGGCTTTCATTGACATTTTGGTTTGTTTAGTTGGTTGTTGATTCGATTGATTTGGTTGATTTAGTTGATTTGGTTGATTTGTTTGGTTGTTTTTGTTGATTTTGTTGCTTTTGTTGTTTTTGTTGTTTTTGTTGATTTTGTTGGATTTGGTAATTTTGAAGTGTTTGAATAGACAAAGTGTTTCAAAAATATAAATATTTTGAGGAAAGGTTTCGAAGGTGAGATTCGTTACTATTGTTGAGAAAGACGAGTATACGATAATCTCCCCTGTAGTGAGCACCAATTTGATATAGAGTGAAGATTTGTTGTGTAAAAAGAACCTAATTTATTAAAAGTGGGTATTTAGCACCCACATCATATTTACATAAAAGAGAAATGAAGGGCGAATAAAATAACACTTACCGACTATGGCCGGTTCAATATAGAATGTTAAAAGTAGAGTGGTTTGAGATAAAAAAATAAGAGGAAGAAGAGAAAGAACGGAAGGTGTAAAAAATATAAACTAAAAAGGGGTAAAAAAAAACTAAACCCGAAATGTCAAAATCATAAATAAAGCTAAATCACATCAGAAACCCTTTCATTTTGGATTCAGGATTTAGAACCATGATTAGTCAACTTTTTGGAACCGTCATTAGCTTAGTTTAATATTAGTTTGTCCATTGTTTGTATCTACATCTGAATAAAATATATCTCTTTTTACGTACTTCAATAAAAATGGTCTCATTAGTCATACTACAAGAGATTCCTTTCATGATGTAGAATAAAAGATGTCTCTCATGCCTAGTACAACACATCGCTTTTCACCATGACTCCTTCATCCTCTTTCAATTATTGCGTATTAAATACCTTTTTACATATTCACTTTAGATTAATGCTGCGACCAACCGTCAGAACTTTAGTAGTCTCACTCATACTCCCTTCATTAGATGGATCTCTTGTGAACACCACGGTCTTAGATTCAGTGTTTATCGTATACTTCGAAATAAAATATGTCTTTTTTATTATCCATCTTCTGGCCCTTTAGATTGTGAGAAAACAGCTATTGAGTGTATTTTACCGCTGTCATACTGGTTTCTAATTTATCCAATAAAACTACTTTTTCTCTAGGGTCCCAGTAACTGAATGGCAGTCCGAGATCACCTAGTATGAAAGTTGGGCATACAATTTGTTCCACACCTCATATAAATGAACATATCCAATGAATCAAGTGTAGCCATCACGGCAGAGAATTCCCCCCCCCCTATTTTCGACTTGCACTATTTCATTGCCTATGGCATAATAAATTAATGTATATAAAAACTCAAAGCGGAAATCAGCTGGGCTGGACAAAGTGACCCCACATATAAAGAAAATGACACCGACAAAGGCACCAGGAACAACGGTTGCGTCGTAAGAAATTGCATACCAGTAAAAATGTGAAATGGTACCATGCCCTGCTTATTTTATTTTATTCGAAAAATGTTGGGTTTTAAGATGTGATTTTTTGAATTCATAATTGAGGATGTGTAATGGAAGTGGAGGGTGACCGAAGGTAAGAGGGAAGTGGAATAATTTAAGCTAGATATAAATATTCTAGGGTACAGTACAACTAATAATAATAAAAAAAAGTGCGTGTGGCGTGTGTGTGGGAGGGGTGGGGGAAGAAAAGGAAGGGTAAAAACTAAGCTAGCACTAATATTTTGACGGGAGATACAGCCCAGTATGTCCCAAGATTGTAACAAGCCGGTTCTTGAACTATTAGAGCAAACACAATTTGCGGTTCCCTGAGAAGAAAAGAATGGGATGAGATTTCTTTAAATATATTGGTCATTCCTAAGATTATTTAATCAAGGCCTAGATGTCATCAAACATACACCTGCTTTGAAGAGAGCTAAGCTACATCAAGTTAAAAATCAATAAGTTTCTATAGTAGTATATGCTTTTGGTAATCAATTCCATCAACCATCACCTCCATCCCTTTCCAACATAAAAAGACAAACAGACTATCATTGACAAAAATCCAACGCTGTTTTTTTTATTGAGAAATTGAACAACTATAACCTATTCGTCATCGACAACAGAGGTTTCGAGACCTAAAGAAAAAAAGAAAGAAAGAAAGATGAGCCCACCAATTCTTATATGCATCTCTGAATATCATTCTTACCCTTGAAAGAAGCGACAGGAACGTAGGTGACATAAGAGTAGAGCTTTTCCTTGGCATCTTCATCATCGTTACGCTTACGAGCGATACGGACACGGATACGATGATCAATGTGCTTGACACCACGAGACCACAAAGCCTTGTTCAAAGAGGGATCGAGACGGACATCGGAGGTACCCATGGTCTTTTGAGCAAATTCCTTGACAGCCTTGACAGCTTGAGGAGCACGCTTTCTCAAGGCACTAGATAAAAAAATAAAAAAAATAGACAATCATCGATGAGTTCGGTCATTCATGGTCCAGAGTGGTAGTGTAGGAGGGCGTTAAAAGTGAAGTTTTGTCGTCATCCTTACCGGCCGAAGACACGCTTGTGCATGTGAATGGTGTATTCACGAGTAACAACGTCAGCGAGAGTGGAGCGCTTGGTGGTCTTTTGATCCTTGGCCATCTATAGAAGAAGAAAAAAAAAAAAAAATCCCAAATGAGTCCAAACCAAATCGATTTTCTATCATCCAGTGCCATCGATTTTTTTTTTTTTTTTTCATGGAACCACTCTATCCATCCATCCATCCATCCATCCATTTTGTTTAACGATTGATCTATCATTTTGATTATCGATAAACACACCCATATTTTGGTTTCCCGGGTCGATAAATTTCGAACTTACTGTAAAAATCAAATGGATATGAAGAGAGAAAGAAGCTTTCGAATCAAGACCAGCCGTCATCTCTAAAGCTTTTTTTCAGTTTAATCCCCGCTACCATTGCTTTCTACCAAATTGCATGAAAAACATTTTTTGAAGACAAATTTTCATATTCAACTACTCACGCCACCTCGAACGATATAGTAGTACCTATATATATATATATAGGTTGCTCCGAAACAAAAGTGAAAGATGGCTGCTTTCCGTTTAGCTGCGAGATAGTCTCAAAACCGGTAGTATTTTATGTCTATCTATCTTGAGTCCTATATTGATATGATACTGTGTTCGTTACTCATTTGTATACCAAAAACACATTTGAATGACGCAGAAAAAGTATATATATATATATAATGCTTTATGGCTTTTTGGAGATGTTGTTTGTTTCTGGAAGCCACACTAATTGACTTGACTTGAAACAACAGGGCTGATATTTTTAGTTGTATAAGTGGTTCTCTTTGTAGTATTTGTCGCTCCAAGATGAAACATTTTAGATTAGAAAACATGAGGTACTATATATATCTCTAATTTGTCCCAGTTGTTTGCACCATTTATTTTTCGCGCATTATATATTGGTATAATCCATGGCGAATGTCTGCCTGGAAGCAAATTCAGGCATGAATTGAATTTCATTTCAGTACAAGGATCTATTCATGCGACAACACATTGAAACATATGAGATAGAATAGTAATAGTAAAAAATGCAAGGCATATTTTATCGAGGTATAGATGGAAACAAGAACAACTAATACCAAACTAATTTAATGACAATACCATGATACATAACTTGACGTAGAGAAACTACAATGAGGGAGGGGAAGGGGAGGAAAAAATAATGAGCGTGTTCAAGAGGAGGAGGGAGTATGTGGATGTTTGTCTATTATTGAAGGGTAAAACCGAAATTCATGAAAAAAAATAGCCCACGTAAAGAGGATGGGCTAATTTATAATGGGTGACAAACTATTTTTCAATGAATAAGGGAAGTAGACTAAACTATGATACGCCTAATTGTTTCAAGTTATGTCCAAAATCATCATTTGCAGAGAACCACACTATTACCAGTGCCAGACAAATAGCGCTGGTTACTGGAAAAAAGAAAAAAAGAAAAAGTGAACCGCCAGATTACCGATATTGAATGGTGAGGATTGCTGTCATGAGAATAGAGAACAATCATGCTGCCCGATGTTGCGTGCCACCGGTTGCTATATAAAAAAGGAGTGAGTCACCATGCCTGTTTCTAATTGCAGTAAATATATATATATATATATATATATATAAAAATAGACAAATTTATGATTTTTGCCATTCCTGTCATGTAGTATCGGGTGGTTGTCGAATACAGTAGTGGAGGTAAAGTGAAAGGAGGGCAAAACCACGATAGCCAATATTAACAACTGTAAAAAGTAGAAGGAGTCATCATGCCGCTATTGTTGAATGATGGCGGTTTACTTCATGAGAAGAGAGCTAAATATTGATGATACTGCAATATTCAAAAGAAGGAGCAGAAAGGGAAGATTTCCCCTTTTCGCAATGGACAAAGAATAAACAATCGCAAAACCAAAATCCACACGAGAGGCAAAAAAAACTGTATTTAAATCCCGCCCACGTGAAATAGTTTTTATTTTCTCTCTCCCGCCTATTTTATTTTTTCGGCTCTCTTTCTTTTTGACCTTTTTTTTTTTTTTTTTTCTTTATTTTTTCTTCACCATTCAACTTGTATTGGGTTATTTTGGACCTAGAATTGTATCAGGACTAGTTTAGAGGTGTTTTCATCTCAGGCATTACAAGATGCATGGGGAAACCCTTTCATGTTGGATGTAGGATCTGAAGGCACCATTAGTTGGCTTTTTGGAGCGTTCATTAGCTTAGTTTAGTGATAGTTTGTCTCTATATTGAATAAAATATGTTCTTTTTTACATACTTCAATGAAAAATATATCGTTAGTCTCTTTCATGCCTATTACAAGAGATCCATTTTTTACCATCGTCTTTAGATTAGTGTTAACTGTTGCTTCGTTTCAATAAAAAAGATCCATTTACAGTCCTTCTCATGTCTTATATAGTCTATGGGATTCCCTTTTACATTTGTATCTTTAGAATAGTATTTTTCATTACTCTGATCGCCCACTATTCATGTTACCTTCAATACAATGAGATTGTGCCTTTAACTTCGTATTTATCCAATATGCTTCAATAAAAAATGCCTTTTTTATTAACCATAATCTGACCCAGCATATATTGAATATTGCTTACTGCTATTATAATTTTTTGTAAAAGGTTTTTCAAACAACTGCTCTCTAGCTTAGTACTACTGACTTTCCATGAATAAAGGCTGTGCAAAGACTGTGCGATGAATGTATTAGTCACTCAATAGAGTATTTCCATCTGTTTTATCTCAAAAACATTCCTAACGACTAGTTTGCAGTCCGAGGCCACTTGATATGAAAGGTGTTTCTATTCCCACTGTAACATTCAAATGAACCAATCTTGTCAGTAGTTCCGTCATCGTACCCGTCCCCTATATAATATTATATATTTTGCTTGACTTAACGTACTGTATATAGTCAGTGATATTCATTATATCTAAACAGAAGTCAGTTGTGTGTCAAGGAGGTGACTACCAAGGTGAGAAATGGTGCAAGAGGCACAATGCTTATTCTGTTCTTATTTTCTTTTATTTGTTTGTGCACTGAAAGAAGCCCAATGTACGGAACATACAGCGAGGGGAGGGTGTCTCATTCTTTTCCATCAATCTCGATAGTTCAACTACTTCCCCTCTTGATACCCACTATGATGGGTTTTGGTTTTGGAATGTGTGAGAATGTATAAGTCTTCTAAATGAATTTAGAAGCGCAAAGTGGATATTCCCTGTATCATGCATGTTCTCTGTTCCTCAATACTACATTTGACATGTCATGTTTTTAACCACACACCCACACATATATACACACCATCAAAGTATCCGTTTTTCGGTTCGTTTTTCATATGATTTCTAAAACTGACGTTGAATATGTTTTTAGAAGCCCTTCAAATGAAATCAAGGTTCATTAGCCACACTCCTTTTCTTTGGATTTCACACATAAAAAAAAAAAGTTTATTTTTTTCCAAGCTCAATTAGGAAAATAGGGAATAAAGAAAAAAGTTTAAGTGACAGAAAACCCTACAAAAAATGAAATTATTTGAGTTGATCTTTGAATTCAATGATTACCCTAAAACAGATTAGCAGTATTTCCTTTTTGTTCCTCGATGTGCGCTGAGTGATATAGCATATTGAATGGAATCATGGCACGTTTTCATTATCGTGTCCTCATTTACTGTAGAAATAAACTTTTAGATACAGTCATGACATCATTTTTAATTTAATTTGATATTTGCTCACCTTTCCCCATTTAAACTCTTATTGATGTAAAAATTACATCTGATTGCTTGGATGATTTTGACTCAGTGATGATGATCATCATCATCCCATTCTAATAAAGCAATAGCTGTTGTGTTCTCTCCCAAAATTAATTGACATATTGCTTTCGTACCAAAAAAAATTAAACAACTAATATCAAAATAGGGGACTAATTAAAATCAAACCAACGGAGTGTAAAAAAAAAAAAAAAAAAGCTTGAGGATCACCAAACAATTATTTAATTCTTATTGCGTGGTTTACGCTAATGAGCAATAAACACACCACAGAAAGATTGTTTGTTTTTACTTTACAGGATTGATGTTAATTAAGAATATCAATGAATGCCTGGTATTCGGTGAGCATCGTGAAAGTATAAAAAAATCATGGTCTTCATCAGTTTAAAGATCCGATAAAGCGACCGACACTGGTGTATGCTTGGTAGAACTTGAGAGAACACCCCACCAACATCCAATTCTTTTTTTTCATGCACCTGAACTATCTCGTGGGCGACTTTATTAACAGCGCTTTCTACGCTAACACATCCGACGTCATGATGGCTCAGTGATTCAAGATAAGCTGCTGCAGAAACTTACAGTTACTGCATATATATACATACTTAGTGGAGAGGTACAAGATGATGGGGTTTTAATTAAACCTACAGAAAATTTCAATTGATTTCACAAATACCATGTCATTTTTGAGAAACATACATTTTGTGTGATGCTGTTGGAATTCACGACTTGGGGGGGGTGCTCAGTGAGCACCCTCAACATACACACACAAAACAAAAAAAAAGCAACGATTTAATCCCCGCTTTGGACAGGAGGAAGAGAGTGGCAATCTGCAATTTTTTTTTTTTTTCAATTTTTCTTACCACTCAAACTTAGATCTCTCTATTCAATAATAACCAATATTCATCTCCCTTCCAAGGTAAAAGAATAACTAGATTACTTTACTAAGCTAGTCTTATATTCTCACATTATACATCACTGGCACTTTAGATCCCATGCTCTGCACTGCGACAACTTGGGTCCGCACCAAAGGAGACGCGCGAATGTTCCTGGTTCCTCTTTTACCGTTCTGTAAGTATGTATCAAAGAAAACACACAGCTATTTTTTTTGGCTGATATCAGCAGATGGATGTGTAATTTTACTCACCCTTTCTTTTTCCCGCCCGCCCTCCGTCCATTCCCTCAATCCACAGAAAAATATCTATATCTTCTTCACAAGTCCGGTCATGATGATATCCGTTTATGGCCATTATTTTGAAATAGATCAACAGTGAAACTGTATGGCCCTAAACCAAATGGTTTGTTCAGGTGATGTCTATGATATAGGGATTTCTGGTTGCCGGTAAGTTTTATTTTTAGTTATATATATATATATATATTAGATATTAATAAACATCGTTATTGACGGCCACCTATCATTATTTATGCAAGGAATTTAGTTAGACTTACTCGACTGTCTGGTTTCAATAAAGGCGATTTGCGAAATGGCTTTTTGAATAGAGTGGAAGGGGAAAATCGCATTGAATTTTTTTTTAGTTCAACCATATCGGTAAGTTGACAAGAATAACCGGATTTTTATTTATAGTCTATGACTTTTACTCATATGATGCGTTGTTGTTATAGATATAAAACAAAATAGGTTACGGGTTGGTCCCGTGAATGGATCTACCTAGAGTGGGGATATACTTCTTTGGAACGATATCGAACATTTTGGAAAGATATAGATAAAAATAAAAAAACCTTTCAAGATGAATTTTTATTGATCTACCGCCGATACTGATCTATATTATCATCACTTTTTTTTTTAGAGACTAGCGCTCACTTCTTTATTAACAAACAAACAAACAAACAAAACAAAACAAAACAAAAGGATTTTTTTTGGGGGGGGAGCAGGAGGCGGGAAGGGACATGAATATTAGGGGCGATAAAAAAACGACATCATCTTTACATCATTGGCCTCAAACGCAAGTAGAACGTCCGTCACCATTTGGTCACACCAAGAACTACATCGGTCGGTATTTAGGTTTCGACAAAAGGGACACGATCCGGTGGAAAGGGTGTGTGGATCTTACTGGAAACAAGTGTTGGATTAGAATTAGAATTACAAGTAGAATATAATACTCTATATTTGTAATTTATCAATAAAAAAAAACCTCCATATTGTATTTGTTTATCACACATTGGAATTTTTAATTGTATGTAAAATAATCTATCAAGACCAGCTTTTTTATTATTTAAATTGTTTGTAGAAAAAAAAAAGGGGGGTGGGGACAGGGAATATATTCATAGAGTAAAACAATAGTAAGACGGTGAGGCAAAAAAGGGAAGCTTGGGTGGGGGGCAATGATTAGCGTGGGTATATATCAAAAGAAGGGAGAATATCATAACAAAAGGAATCATGTACAAAAGGGAAAGAGGAGGATATATAATTCTAAAAAGTGAGATGTGCAAAAATGGGCCAGCATAAGTAGTGGGTTGGGTTGAGTTGAATGAATGAATCGATCGATCGAGCACCAAGAAAGCAGTTAGGTAATGTCAGCAGTCGGTGGTAGTTGAGACGAAAACGGAAGGGTTTATGCATGAGGACAATGGCTTTCATGAGAGAATTGTGAAACGTCGACACCACATTTAGGACAGAAACTTGAACAAGTATGATTTTGGGTCAATGTATTCAATTTGCTAGTCATTGTTTTTGTTGATAGTTTGTGGAGTTGATTTTGATTGCGTAGTGGGTGAAAAAAGATCAAGTTATTTGATTTTGTAAAAAGAAAGAACACAAAGTTGGAAGAAAAGAAAGTGAAAAAAAAAAAAGAAAACAGGAAAGGGAGGAAGAAGAGGAGGATTTATATATCCTCCATCAATTCAATTACCGCTACAAAAAAAAAAGATTTGAACAGCGGCGCTTCAAGCCCTAATTAGTATAAACTCAAATGTTGTACGAAACCATACTCACTCGATAAGCCAACTTACTTTAAATTACTCCTGTCAGCCAAGAGCCAATTGACTTTAACCTTTATTATACATTGTTTAATGATGGTGCGCCACAATTGAGTTTGTCAATAAGTCACTAATACTGGCATGAAACTATTTCATCCCTCCTCCTTTGAGGGTAATCAGCCTCATTCGTCTTTTTTCTCCCCCTTTTTTCTATAAAATAGCCAATAGGCGGAGTCTTTGCCATCTTTATTCTTCTTTTTGATAATTTAATGGCAAATAGGAATCCGCTCGGTGTTGTCAAAAAGGCAAAAAGCGTTTCTTTTTTGATGACTGAGCATGCTTCCTTTTGTTATTGACCGTTAAAATTTCACCAACTCCATTTTTTGAGAAATGAATGCATATTTTGGAATAAAGTGATGATACCTAATTATTTTAGATTCCAGCTGATTAGTCTTTTTGGAGTGGATTAGTACGACATTAAACAATTGCGTGCAAAATAACTTGATTGACTACCTCTTTAGGTACCCATTCCCTACCCACAGAACTTTTTTTTTTTTTTTTTTTCATCACAAATGAAATCGACGTCATGGTATAGCAAAAAAAAAAAAAAAACTGTCAACTGTCAAGGCGTCCTCCTGATCCCATCCCGATTTTCTTTTTTCTTTCTCAAAACTATTCCCTGATTCGAGAAGGGTCACTTACACCTGTCCATCCATATTGCGAAAAAAAAAAAAAAATGCCAAGGATATGAGACCATTGTTGACTTAGTCATGTGGAATAATTTCATCCACAAAAAGCCGCTTTCCAAATCCTTCCCCAGCCCCCCCCCATCCCTCCAAAAGTAGGTTGCACCCTTTCCTCCTTCCCCCCCCCAATAATTATGTCATATTTTGATCATTTCCACGTTTTTCAAATGCAAGTGCATATATTTCCTCTTTAGAAAAAAAATGAATCAAATCAATTGGTATCCAATGCAGCAAGTCAAACTATGCATTTTTTTTTAATAAAAGGAACATTCATTTGCATTCATGACAACAGGAAACGAAAACCCCGCCGCTTCAATATCGGCTCGGTTTCCGCTCGCTTTCCCAAAAAAACCCTTTCCGTTTTTTCTAAAAAAGGCACAAGGACTGGTTTATTTTTATCATTCGGGTTCCAATAATAAACACACACAACACAAAACAACAATAACAAAAATCAAATGATTACTTAAAATAAGAGAGAGTGTGAGAGAGGGGGAGGACCCACACTAAAACAATATCATCGCGAAAATGAAAATTGCAATCGTTATGATGGGTAATACCGTTCTTTCAGATGTATGTAGTCCTGCTATATCTAATATGTGAAACAGTGGCCTTTCTGGAATTTTTATATTCTGGTTGCCCTTTTTTCGAAATGAATATAGTTCTCAAGGATAAATAAAAACAGGGTCAGAATTTACAGAAAAAAAAAAAAAAGTTCAGCTCCACCCATTTCAAATCCCGCACACGTGAATGTTTATTTTCTTCCCAATTTTTTTTTTGTTTTTCTTTCTTTTCTTTCTTCAATTCTTCACAGTTGTGGTTCCCATGAGGTTATGATGGGCTTAGATTAGTGTCAGGTCTAGTTTAGAAGCGTTTTCAGAACAGCGATTACAAGATGCATGGGGAAACCCTTTCAATTTGGATTTCAGGATTCGGGGACCCCACCATTGAGTTGACTTTTTTGTGGTCTTCATTAACTTAGTTTAAGTGTTAGTTTGTCCATAGTTTACATATGTATTTGAATAAAATATGTCTCATTTTATTTGCTTCAATGAATAATTGTCCCATTCGTCTCTCTCTTGCCTAGTACAATAGATCCCTTCTCACGATCGCCCCCCCTTTTTAGATTAGTGTTGACCGTCGATATGCTTCAATAAAAGATCTACATTTATCGTCTTTCTCATTCCTTGCCTGCCTTATACAGTGTATTAGATCCCATTTTATAATAGCCCATTTAGATTAATGTTGATCATTCTTCAGCTCCCATAATAGTGCCCTTCCGCATAGTATTTCCAGTAGATCCATTATAGTGTGTTTTTGATGTGGGTTGCGTCTGGGCTGGTGTATTTCGTTGGAACGAGTTTTAGTTGCTTATACTATGTTTTTGGCATTCTTCAGGAGATTCTTCCCGGCGGTGACATATGTGAAAGTTGGGAATGGTTAGTCTATCGTTTTATATTTTGGGCAAGGAGCATGCCTTTGTTCGGCATTATACTAAAAACGGCTAATTTTGAGCGGGCTACGGTACCTATATACAGAAAAGATGTTAATCCCAAAATCCATTGTGGATGATGTAGGATGATTCTATGCACCATTCTAGACCCTATTGAACCACACTCCATTCACTATTTGAAAGTCCACTGAAAAGGTCGAGTTTCCCTGTTTACCATTTTTCTTCCACTACAATAAATGATGCCGAGGACGTTCCCCTCTAATGATAATGATAATAATAATAATAGTAATCGTTATTTTGAATTACGGTATTTCACAGCCAACAAACTGTTTTCCTCGTTAATGTGGATCCCTACATTACTGTAAAATCATTCAAAAAAAACAAGAATAGCATCTCATATCAACATTATATCATAAATGTAATTTTTTTTTTTGGTTAGCAATATAAATATACAATCAAGACATCACATTTGACATGATTATTTCAAAATAGAATAAAAGAATAGGATATATTTTATTGAAAGGGTTTAGAAATAATAAAGATATACAAATAGGTAGTGGATAAGCAAGATAAAGTAATAAGGATATATATATATGTAATAGAGTAATAAAGGATGTGGGTGAATATAAAACAAAGAGACAGAAGGGAGAGAGGGGAAAGGGGAAATGGAGGTAATGAATTATACTAAGTGGATAATGGGGGAGGTTCAATAATAAGACTGAGCTGTCGAATGGTTTCGGTTTCCAAAGCTTCTAAGTGAAAACAGTCCGAGTACAAAGGATCGAGTTGTTCAAAAGAATACCGACTGGCCAAATCACGAAAAGTCAAGAATCGCTTGATGATGGTGGCAATGATCCGATGCTTCCTGAAATTGACCAGAGGTTGGCGTAGCAAAGGCGAGATGTTGGTGGATGTCTTGGTGTAGGATTGATATATTTTATGGTGATCGTGGCTTGGTTCGAGGTAGGATGGCTGTTCCGAGTTGAAAACCAGATCTGACAAGTAAAGACCCAAAAATGGGATACATCCACCAAACGGTAACTTGATTTTGGGTTGATTGAGCTGACGGTCAATGGAGCCTGGTAATTGGATCTGTACTTCCTTAGGTGACATGCCATATTCTTCGGCTACCACTGTCATGTTGTCCCGAATATGTTTCCAGTTCTTCATGGGCGACGTAAATGATGAGAGTTGTTCCAATAATCGCATTTCAGAATCTGCCACGCGAGCCCATGTCTTCCGAAGTCGTGATACTGATGGTGATTGAAGTCCCAGTAGGATTTGTACAAGCGTAGCAAAGTTGGAATAGGTTTGGCATTTCTAAGAGGAAGAAAATAATAGTTATTCGCATGTCGGGGGGGGTTTTTTTTTTTTTTTTAAGAGAGAGAAAATGGGCATAAACCTACCTGAGCTAATCGAATAAACTTTTCAATCACCAAAACACGATCATCTAAAGAAGGAGTACGTACAATTTCACCCGAGACCCATTGGCATACTGTGTTGAATCGTTTGATTAATTGTTGGACCCCGCCTTCTTGTTCCCCACGCATCAATTGAAGTTGTCTTGTTTGTCGAGAATAATAAGTTGCTGCCACATGGTGGTCGTCATCCATATGAATCATATTGCCATTTTCATCCATCCTGCGATAGTCATCTTCGTCCGTCAAGGATGAATGGTTGCCCATCTTAGTCCACCGGCAATGTACCATTTCTTCCCAATCCACTTGCAATAGTACCCATTTTTCGACCAAACATAATTGCTGTGCCAAGCTGTGAGACCGATGTTGTAATACCATAGGTCTGGACCGGAAGAGCGATGTTGGTGATGGCGTTATGTCGGATGATCCCCAGCGCGGAATGTCTAATTCAATCACCTGCGATCGCTGCTGTTGCTGCTGTTGTTGCTGTTGTTGATATTTTTCATCTTTTTCCTTGTTTTGGTCGTGTGGAGGGACAGACGGTGGCAGGATCTCATCCAGAGAAGTTCGAAGGTCCTCAAAATGGCTGAAATTCGGTTGCTGATGTGCGTGACGGTGTTGTGGTTTCGCTGATCCCCATGCTGAGTCCTGGTCTATCACTTTGTTCAACTGAGACGAAGCAGGCGTGCTGATTTGATGCTGGTGTTGATGAGCCGCTGTGGAGCTACTGTGACTGATGCTGCTAGCTGCTGTGGACGAGGTTGTCATTTCAGGTTGAGTAGCTGTAGTTCTACCGGACCTAATATTCCCAGCGGATCGGAATGCCTTGATTAATCGTTTTGATAGTTTGCGTTGCGGCTTCGTCTTGATGCTAGACAATTCTGGTCCAACCTGTTCTTCGTGTGTCGATAATCGGGTGGGTGCGGATAATATACTGGTGGGACTTTCAACCAACACTTTGGCTTCCTGGGTAGATAGTTCATCCAATGCCATTTTTTCTCCATCGTTTTCTGCAAATGATTTTGAGAGTCTGTTGTTGATGGTGATGTTATTGCTGTTGTTCCATGAGACACGCCTTCCAGATGCTGTTACTGCTCCGCCTTTTGTACGTTGAAGAGTCGTCGCGGTCGATGATGCATCGGCCTTTTGATCGTCAATCTGTTGCATAGAGGAATCCTGTGCTGTCTGCTGTTTGTTGGAGTCATTCAGGGAGACTGATTTGTTCATAAAATTGTCGCCATTAGGTCGGTATAATAATGGGCCATTCAAAACAGAGCCATTGGGTGAGACTAAAGGTGAGAGATCAGATAATTCAGCGTTGTATACGGAGCGCCGGTGTTGACTTGATGCTTTGCTATTACTCGTATGATGATTTTGTTGCATTGCATCATCATCTGTTGCATGACTGGGAGGAGGAGGAGGAGCTGTAGCAGGAATGGTATGGGATGGTTGGTCTAAATTGATAATACCTTCGTCGGTGTCCGCCTCACTGGAGTCATCGGTTTCATATTCGTCATCGTCATCCTCATCATCATCATACAATTCATCGTCGGTTGTTCCAGGGCTAACAAGACTTTCCAGTGAAGCATCGGAGACCACACTTGAACGATGGCTTTGAAGCTCTTGTTGATGACTATCTAGATCTGTTCCAGTCGATTGTGGTTGGAGTTGATTTTCTTGCTGAAGCATCCGTTTTTGTTGTTCCATACGTCGCAAATAGGATTCCTTGACTCTGGCTCGTTGTAGTTCTTGTTGATGATGGCGACCTCTAGCAAAGGCTGATGTTGCATATCTGGCAATGGAGTTCTGAGACACGTTTCGGTTTCGTTTGCTGATATGGTCGTTGACGTCCAGTGAGTTGCTCGGTAGGTGGGGTTCCTCAGGTTGATGGTGGGTCGTGGTGACGACAGGTAGAGAAGAAGGATGTAGATGGTCGTTATCGTTGACAGGGCTAGGCGATACTGTTGCTGCAATTGTTGTTGCTGTTGTTGGAGGTTGTGGGGTGGATGGTGGCAAAGGGGACTTGTCCGAGCTTCCAATAACTACGATTTCTGCCATGCGAGCATCTTGGAAAGCCACGTTGCCGTGATGTCGGTCTTCCACTGCCATTCCTTTTTGGATAAGTCCTTCTGTCTTGCGTCGCAACGGACTTTGGGATAATTTTGCATGTACCATATGTCGCACCTGTACTTCATCAAATACCGGAGGCGGAGGAGAGATGACTTGGACATGCTGAGAACTTCGTGGATAGTGTACCTTTTTTAATCGTCGTACCACACGCTTCAGGCCTTTGACAATGCGTTGATCCCGAGGTGAGTGTTTGATGAGTGGGTGTGATGGAAGGGCATTCAAAAACATGGTAAGAATTTCACGCAGTTCACGGGAGGGAGTATAATCATGCACAAAGTAGTTCAAAAGCCAATGTCGAATCACCACAAAGGTTCTAGATATTAACGGTAATCAAAAAAAAAAAAAAAAAAAGACGCAATGTATGAGTATAATTGCATTAATAATGATGGTGTTACTCATCGTTCATTCTCGATTTACCTTATCCGTACAATGCATCGGTCGTCTTCATTGTTTTCCAGACCCCACCGAAAACGTAAAATCAGTAGTTTACATAGTTGAGTTGGCGAGATAAACGTTCGATATGTCAAGAAAAAATCCGTCATGAAGGTGTAATCTATAGTGAGTAAAATAAAGTATTAGCTACAAGAAAAGGAAAACAGGGTACAAGTTCATGGATTGATTTCATTTCTTACCCAAGGTCACGGTAAGCTTTTCGACCAATTTTTCGACGGTAGCAGCTTCGATCACCTTGGGAGCTACAACGGTAGAGTGTGAAGATGATAATGATGATGGTTGCAGTGTTGATAAAGATGAATGCTGTTGCCGACCATTTTTTGAGGATGTCGATCGCTGTCGCCCAAACCTGGATCGTAAATTGTGTTTCGGTTTTTGTTGCTGATGATCGATCCATGACCCCTTTTTTTCATCATAATAATTGCTGGTGTTGAATGAGTGCTGATGATCGCCGGATGAGGACGGATGTATTGATTGCTTCACTTTGTTGATCCACCGTCTTTTTGGTTTCTTGTCGTTCGTCGAATGGGCAGAGTGTATTGATAAGGTTGGTGCAGTTGATGATGTGGTATTAGAAGAGAAACCGACGTTGGACGGTGGCGAAGGCGACGTTTTCGAGATTGTGCTGACCATGGGCGTAGTTGCTTCCGATGCAGAAACAGCTTGTGGATCGGGACCCCATATGACAATACGATCATCGGTATCTGATTTCAGCAAGTCAAAAATGGCTGGAGGATAGCTGAGGAAGACCAATGGAGGCGCCACTTCATTTTCCAGTTGCTTGGCATGCATGGCATGGAGTGGGACTTCTTGTTCATATTGATCGACAGAGGATTTGACAGAGGCAGAAGACAAAATATAGGCTGCACCATCATCACCAGAACCTGCCACACCTCGCGTAATAGACGTAGACAAAGGTAGCACTTGAGACCAATCATCGAATTTGCTAACGACAGGAATATCAGGTAAGGCAAAGGTATCACCGCGATTACCAGATGAGGATCGAGTGTTGTTCGGCATGGTGGTTCGAAATTGACCTTTTCCCACCGTTTCCAAAACGGAGTCTACATAGGATGCAATGCTTTGTTGAGAATGAGCAGTATCAAGATGCTGTTGTTGCTGAGGATCTTGTGACGGTGAGGGTGGCAATTGTTTACGTCGATAAGCGGAGATGTTGCTGGCCAAAGGATTACTGAGCACAGATTTGCTGGTAATAGAGACATAGCCTTGAGAGATACCAGACGTAGAGGTTGGGTGCTGTTGCTGTTCGTCGTCATTGTTGCTTGGTGCTGAGACTGTAGTGTTGTTGGCCAAAATTTGACGTTCCCAAAACACCTTTGGTTCAGTATATTCGCGCACGCCAAAAACAGTAGCTAGAGCAGCACGTTCCATTCCACCTTCAGAAGGATTCATCAGTTCAATTGGAATTAAGGAATGGTTCCGTTTTCGCCTTGCTGGAAGAGCCGTTTCCTGCGGAAGATCAAGCTTTGTTGTTAAAGCTGCCGCTTCTTTGTAACGATCATCAGACGCCATTATCTAATATGACAGTCTATGGGTAGCCGAAGGTATTAAAAAGAAGAAGAAGGAGATAATAATAAAAATAGGGTATATTGATAAAAAAAAAAAGGGGGGGGAGAGACAGAGAAAAAAAAAAATAAGGGGTTAGGTGGGGAAGAAATAAAAAAAAATAAAAAAAAGAAGACCCCGACAGGACCAGTTTTCGAGGTGAATACAAGACACTTTAATATCTCGTGTCACATTTCAATGAAAACATGCATAGTTTGGCGCTGTCATTTGCAATACAAATATCAATTTATATCATAAAATATTACATATGACTAACTATTGCTACCATAGTCCACCACTTAAAAAGAAGCAATAGCCAAAACATTCGATTCTTTCCACAATTATCGCCTGATTGATCACTGAAGTAATAATGGTGATTAAAATAATAACAAAACTTAATGTGTGTGAGAAACGAGGCACAATATATATAAGGTAATCGGTGAACAGCAGCACTTTTCCATTTGTGACGCCTTGATCTGATGCGCCACCTCCCTTATGTATTGTACAATACTATCGCAGTCATATTACGCCAAGTCATTCAATTACTGCACTAATCTGTACATTATAATATCATGAATTGACTGAGCATATTTCCCAATTATCCCCTAAATATGCCATGATACCATAAACACCGAGAAATGAGTAATTCTCTGGTAACTGGTTTTTATATTTTGAGTTAAGTTGTGAGGGTGTCATTCGTATGATCATCTATCTGTATGTAAGCCCAGAAAACTACAGCTATCTCGTAACAAATTGATGGAGACCCTAACAAATACTGCCCATTTATTTAATTTACACAGTAAAGAAAACAAATAAAGAGACGATGTAAAGAGATGGGAGTTTATTTTTGTAGAACAATAATATATATATATATATATATATATATGTATATGTATACACTAATCACTAAAAATACAAAGTAGATAATATAACTAAAAACACATAGGGAATAATGATATTACTACCACTACTAATACTACTAATACTACTACTGCTACTAACAATAAAAGGGGAAGGAAGAGAGGTAACTAGACTAATGGGGTTGTTTGCAAAAGAAGCGACGCAGAGAAAACCTATGATGTGAGTGGTTGCAAGGAGGAATTTCGATCGAACCACGACTATCACGACTTACCCTAGCAGTAGTAGGTGAGCTAGGGGGCTGCACTCCGAAATGTCTTGCGAATTCATCAAAGTTGATCACCCCGTCATTGTCTTCATCGACGTCGCTAATCAACTGTTTTGCTTCCTCCATAGTAATCCGATCGCCCAGCTGGTGCATCATGGCCGTCAGTTCCTTTGCATTAATCACCCCATCCCCATTCTTATCAAACGCTTTGAATGTTTCCAAGAGTTCCTGTTGTTTGCTGGTTAGACGTAATGGTGTACGGAGAGTAGGCTTCATGAATTTTGCAAAGTCGTTGAAAGATATGTATCCTTCGCTGTCTGTGTGGATTTTGCTGAGCTTTATGATAAAAAAAAAATCGCTTACTTGGTTAGCATAGCCTATAGACACCAAGTCCCTGACTTTTGCTTACCAAAGAATTTACTTGTGCTTCATCAAAACCAGTAGATCCAAGCATATTTCGTAGTTCATTGGAGGATACTTTGTCATCGTGATCTTTGTCAAAGGTATCGAACATGTCTTGCAGTTCCTGTTTCTTTTGATTGCTTAGGAAGTGTAACGAAAAACTTTGTCTTGACATGTTAAAGGCTGTGGATATTATTCAGTTGTGATGTTGTGGGTGGTATGATGAAGTCAAACTGTGAAGATGAGACTAAAACTAATAAAGCAAGAGAAGATAAGAGAATAGGAGGAGTAAAAAAAAAAAAAAAAAAAAAGCTAGTGTGAGAGAGGTGTTGATTCACCTAAAATATATATATACATATAAAACCCGCTTAGCCATTTTTGGCCTGCCAAGTATATCGTCTTCCAATGGTTCTCTAACGATAAGATTGGGCCTCTTTTCAAAGCGCCGACCTAAATATTCACCTGCTGACCACACTTAAACTTGCATGAACAATAGAGCAAACTTTTATATAAAACTACACAAGTCTTTTAAAAAAAAAACTTTTTCTTGTCACATATACATTACATATATTTTTAAAATGTTTGAGAAAAAGAAACCACAACCGATCAATACTCATGAACAAGTGAGTGATGTTCAATACCGTACCTGTGGAAGAACTGCAGCTCAGCCTCGTCGTCAAAGCCTCGATACTGGGATTTCCCCTACCTACTATCAAGATGGTGACATAGTGACCACCTCGGCTCAGCAATCTTCTTATGGTTCTCCAGTTCATGATGATGCCAGTCGTATATTCTTCAGTCACCATCGAACTTGTGTTTGTAAGTGATATACAACTTTTCATTTGTTTTCTCCCAAACCATGAAACTAATCCACGTTATTTGGCTATATTGTGTTTTGCATATTTGTATGAAGGCAAAGGATCTGGTGTTGGATGTGAATGCGCTCGTGACTGCAGCTGTTAGCTTTCTTATGGCTCCTTTTTTGTTTTCATGCAATCAGATTTAGCCTTTTAGTTCTGTTCTGTTTTGTTTTATATGATATCTATCCTTGTAAATATATTCGATCACAGTAACCAAAAAATTTATTCATTACAAATAAAAAAAAAATCATTATCATATATCTATCTATACATATATATTTTATTTGATCTAAAACAGTAAAAAAATGTATGAATGTATATAGTTTCTTAATACATTTTCAATTCTTTATTTCCCACAAAACGACAAACAAAAATATCATCCCATTCCCACATTCTCCACTAACCCAGTGACCCAGTAACCCACCATAACAAATACTCTTGCCGCAAATTTTCAAAAGAATAAAAAAAGCAATCGTTTTGAAGACGATGAATGTTTTTATTGGTACTTGACATACGTATAAAAAAGGCGATATAATATAGTGTAGGTGAAAAATGATGGGGGATATAAACAGTATGAGGACTAAAATGTGTATTATGTATGATACTAAAAAGGCGAGGAGAGGGAAGAATATGTAGAGGGTAAAAATTGCATAAGAAGGCGAGACCGCGGAGGATAATTTAAAAATCAGCATCCAAAGTGAAGTTTTTTTCATCAGGGTTCTTGTTCATCACACTAGCACGTTGATAGTCAGACACACGCTTTTCAAAAAAGTTGGTTTTGCCTTGAAGAGAGATCAGGTCCATAAAGTCAAAAGGATTAGAGGAAAGGTAATGTTTGTCTTGACCAAGAGCAACTAGCAAGCGATCGGCCACAAATTCAATGTATTGGCACATCAGTTTGGCATTCATACCAATCAGAGCCACCGGTAAAGCATCTGTCAAAAATTCTTGTTCGATAGCAACGGCTTCAACGATAATTTCCAGGACACGAGAGTTGCTGGGTTGGTGATGAAGATGACCAAACAAAAGGCATGCAAAGTCAGTATGGAGACCTTCGTCACGACTGATCAGTTCATTGGAGAATGTCAACCCAGGCATCAAACCACGTTTCTTGAGCCAGAAGATAGAGGCAAAGGCACCGGAAAAGAAGATGCCTTCCACAGCAGCGAAAGCAACAAGACGTTCAGCAAATGATTCGTTACCACTAATCCATCGGAAAGCCCAATCCGCCTTTTTTTTGATACAAGGAACTAGAAGAAAAATATACTCGGTTAATAAATACTTAAGTAACTATATAAATACTTCATTCATTCTTTCTTCATCATCCATGAATGCCCCCCCCCATTTCCCCTTTTTTTTTATGACTTACTGGTTTCAATGGCATCAAATAAATTTTCCTTTTCAATAGGGTCCTTGATATAGGTGTCAATCAGGAGGCTGTAGGTTTCTGCATGGATGTTTTCGATCATTATTTGAAATCCATAAAAGCATTTGGCTTCGGCGATCTTGACTTCGTCCATAAAGTTTTGCACCAAGTTTTCATTGACAATACCATCTGAGCTTGCAAAGAAAGCCAATACATGAGAAATAAAGTACCGTTCATCGTCAGTCATTTTGTTTTCCCAATCGATGTTGTCTTTCGAGAGATCGATCTCTTCAGCTGTCCAGAAAGAGGCTTCATGCTTTTTGTAGAATTGCCAAATCTATTAAAAAAATACAAAACAACATCAGATATATGTATACATCGAATTACTATTGCCAGTGCTTACTTCATGGTACTTGATAGGGAATAGACAGAAACGGCGGGTATTTTCGCAAAGGATTTCTTCTTCAGTTTCAGGTTTACGAGTTGGGCGTTGATGCTTAAGATTTAACTGTTCAAGTTTTTCAGTAGCTTCAGACACAGACATTGTCAAGGGAAGGAAGGCGAGTAATAAAGAAGGTAAAGGAGGGGAAAGAGGGCCAAAGCTCAAAGGAAGGGGATAGAGACAGTGAAGAAAAAGGAAAGAGGCGCATGCAAAAAAAAAAAGTTTCCAGCGTGATATTTTGTTGGCCGTGATTTCAAGGCCCGCGGTCTCGTCGAATTCAAATAATTCAACCACCGATTTGCCTATTCTTTCTTTCTTTGTTGCCTTTATACAAAACACAAATATGACAAATAAATTTGTTGACCAATTCAAACCCGAAGAAAAAGAACTTGTCGCCAAACTTAAACAAGACTTACCTGCCATTCTTAAGGAAGCCTTTGGATCCGAAGAGATATATACCTTATGGGGTGTGCCTTTAGATAAGGACTCAACTGATGAGCGTTTGGATGTTCTATTGGTCAAGTTTTTACGTGCTCGGTAAGTGTAAAAAAGAAAAAAAAGTAAAGGCCCTCGCTTCTTATTGATACCTTGTTCTTTATAGAAACCTCTCTTATGCCGAAGGACGAAAAATGCTTGTGGATAGTCTCAAATGGCGAAAAGAATTCAAGGCAGATGAACTCGTGACTGAATCTTTTGATGTTGACCTATTTGGCCCTCTCGGCTACCTCCACGGGAAAGACAAAGCTGGCCGACCAGTATGCTATAACTTTTACGGGGATATTGATCAAGACAAAGTATTCAAGGATGTCCAAACGTAGGTATTTATGGAATATAACCCTATTACTCAGTGACATGATTTGCTTATACCAGTGTCTTATCATCATTCTATTTTATAGCTTTATTCGCTGGAGATTACAGTTGATGGAACAAAGCGTACAACTTGTGGACCTGGTGGATGTGGATTCCATGATTCAAGTACATGATTATCTCGGTGCATCGATGTTTGGTCGATCAGCCAATGCCAAGGCTGCCACAAGTGAAATTATCAAGATTCTTCAAGACAATTACCCCGAATTCTTGGCTACCAAGTTCTTCGTGAACGTGCCATGGTGGGGAAGGTTAGTCGAACTACGAATGATGAGCGGCCATGCACTCTACTGATCTCCTCCCCCCTTTTTTTTTCTTTAGTAAGATCTTCAGTTTAATCCGGCCATTGTTACCTGAAGCCACAGTGAAGAAATTTGTTGTGTGCTCAAAGTAAGTATATTATTTCCCACCCGTTATTTTTAGAAATGCTCTTAATTGTTATTTTTTTACATAGTGGTGAGCTCTTGAATACTTTGGAAAAGAGCATTGATAAGGACCAATTACCGCAAATTTATACTGGTGGTGCCAAATTCAAGGCTGGAAGTGTTACCGCTGCCATCAATGCGTCACGACAACAGGAGGCAAAATCAACAGAAGCAAAGTCAGCCGAAGCAAAGTCAGCCGAAGAAAAGTCGACCGAAAAAAAAGCAAATGAAGAAAAGTCAGCTGAAGCAACAACAACCGAAGCAACGACAACTGAAGAAAAGACAACTGAAACAAAGCCAACTGAAGCAGCAGGAACATCCTCCCCTGATGCAACATCTTAATATATATTTACTTTGCTATTGTCACTCTGCTCACCTACCTTGCTGCCATTACTTGGACACCGTACTAGCTTATTTAGTTCATGATTCCTATTAATTTTATTATCCCTTATTAGTCTTACTATCCTTATTAGTGTTATTATCTCTTAGTATTCTTATTATTGTTCTCATTTATTGAATTCTCTCCCCACTCTAAATAATAAATTATCTCACAAAAAGTGTGCTTCACTATATTCATTTGTATTTGTGTTTGCTAGCCACACGTTGCATCCTGGGGCATCGCTCAGAGTGTAACAACCTCTTATCGAGCTTTGCTATAATAGTTTAGTATTAGTCGTCTTAGTTTAATGTACATCTGAATAAAATATATATTGTCTCTTTTTATCATTAGTCTCTCCCGTCGCACGTTATTTCATTTTGTGTATACATGAGCGTAGAAAAAAAAAATGTCTGTGTGCGTGCGATCATTATGCTCTGTGCACGCATCCATTTGACCACAAGAGTAAATTATCGTGTTTGATTTGCTAAACAAATAGCACGTTTGAAAGAACTATCCTAATCTAGTGGCAGTTACGCCAGCGATGCAACCTAGGCTAATAATGTGCTTGATATAGATAGAATAGGATCAAGTCTCATATTAAGTGTCCTAGAGCCGTCAATCAAGCTGATATACTTTTGAGAGTGGTGCAAATATTCATAAATAAGATACAAAGTTGTGCAAATTTCTCTATAGGAACGAGGACTCAAAGACTATGAATTAAATTGATTTTATATGATTGGTTTGGCAGGAAGATGGCTATCTTTCGAAAAAGTAGCCATAGTTGATGAACTAGAAAGCAAATGTTTGCTAGGACACTCACAAATCAATTATAGTGACGATATTGTCCGTTATATGATGGATCAGAGGATGGTTGATAAAAAAGGGATATTTTATTGAAGCATATCGGTAGATACTTAAACTAAAAACGAGGTATTTATTGTAACAGGAATTTTTGGAACGGATCTATAGCCGGAAGGAATAGGGGAAATTATGTGAGATTTGAAGAATGGTCAACACTAATCTGAAGAGGCGATTGCAAAGCAGGATCAAACATTCTGTATAAAACGTGAGAAACGAAGGGGACGTCTTTTAGTAATGTGCAACAACATTCATCACTCATAAAAAGGGATTTATTAGCACAACATGCGAGAGACAAACGAGACATATTTCATTGAAAAAAGTAAAAGGAGACATTTTTATTTCAGATATAGAATCAAACTACGGAGATACTAAGATTAAACTAAGCTAATGAAGACTCCAAAAGGCCAGCTAATGGTGCCTTCAGATCTTAGATCCAAAATGAAAGGGTTCCCCCATGCATGTTGTAATCCCTGAGCTGAACCCCCTTTTAAACTATTCCTGACACTATTCTAGGATCATCATAACCTCATAAAAGTTAGAATGGTGAAGAAAAAAGAAATGGAAAGAGGAGAAAGAGGTCGCAAAAAAGAGTAAAGGGGAGAGATAAAAAGTCCTGTGTGCGGGATTCGAAATATTTTCTGTTGCGATTTTTTTTATTACTGGATACAGAAAAGAAAAAACCCCATTTTAATTTTTTTTTTTTGCGTGTCCTTTATTATATAACATTTCACATCATGGTACATACAAATATACAGATAGTACACCTCCAAACAAATGATATAAGATGAGGCGCCTTTGATCGAGCCACATTCCATATCAAGGGACCCTGTAAAAACTCTAGACACGCGTTGGAGTTCAGATGACTGATTGACGAGGAATAAAAAGGGGTTTAGATCTTTTGATTTGAAAACCACCCTCCCAAATATCATTTATTTGAGTAGAATACATAATGAAAAATCATCAAGATAACAACTGTATACTAATTTACAAATAAAGAATGACATGAAAATGAGATATATCAATACGCAGATATAGGTACGTATAACAATTAAAAAGAGCCCGTCCTTTCAATAGGTATCCCATTTCTAATATCAGAGGTAGAATTATTTATGCCCAGTTCCTAAAGAAGGGGGGAAAAAAAAAACTGTATGAGCATCGTAATGTACAAATTTTATTTTTCTTTTTTTTTTTTAAAAAAAAAAGAAAACTTACCAAGTGATTTTCACTCGCCCATCAGATAGATCAGCAATTTGCTTGAAGGATGATGGAGACAAATCGACACTACCATATTCGCAGCCAGGACAAGTGTCAACCTGCAAATCGTCATAAAAAAAAAGGCGGGGCGTTAATAAAATGGTAATGAACGTACATAATAGGAATCTTCACTTACAACTTTGACAGTAACAGTTCCTTTCGGGCCAGTGACTCTGATGCGGCGGTCACAGAGCTTGTTATGATTAGGATTACCAGAATTCTTCATTTGAGGAGCATTGAGAGCGGCTACCATATGGTCATTGTGGTGGTTCTTGCCACAGCTACCAAGTCCAACATTGTAATAGGTACCATCGCCAGAGTATTGGCGTTTTTCTGTGGAATGGGCCGAGGTCATCACGATAAAAACCATCATAAAAGTAGCAATCACTGAAGCTAAATTCATTTTCATAGTGTATGTAAATATATATTCAGATAGATGCCAGATATATCAATATAGTGAAGGACCTGGAGTGAAATGGTATAAAGGAAAACATTCCCCTTTTTATATGAAAATAGGTAACGGAAATGGAAAAAATGGAAAAAAATCTGTGTAAAGTTAAGAAAAACAAATTTCAATCCCCGAACTGACAGCTCCCAGGTCCCTGAACGTCTGTTTCATTTCAATAGTGATCCAGAACCATAGAAGATCATCTACCAGGTGATGGTTCGTATGTTCTTTTTTTTTTCACGGGATTAATCTGAAATTTGTATACACGAAAATGGGTGGAGAAAAAAAAAGGAGTTATAAAAAAGGATTTGCCTTTTTTATGCGAAAATTGCTTATAGTAGCACAATATGGTCATATTGCCGACAATAACATGGGGAATAATATGATATGTGGGATTGAGACTACATTGTATGGTGGCAACAATAAAAAAAAAAAGCATCAAAAATACACACACACACACAAATACATACGGCGAAGTTAAAAACATAGAGTCAGATGCCTGAATTCAAAAAATCAAAAAAGAAAGTCGCAGAAATCCGATCGGCATTACAAAATCTAAACAAGAAACATTATCGACTCATCAAGCGAATTGTATGTCCCGACAGTACACTATTTGGTGTGTTCCTGACCACTTTTATTCATTTCCTTCCATGGTTTCAATATTTTCTACCCCTCTGAATCAAACATATAAAATAACAAATAAAACGACAAGCATGGGTAACTATAAATAAAATTTGTGAAATAAATAGAATTTTTATTGTATCATATTCATCAAAAAAAAAAAAAAAAAAAAAAAAAAAACACACACACACACACACAGAAACTATAATATAACTATCGTTAAACTGCCAATCAAAAATGGGCACAAGATTGGACAAGGACCTGATTCATTGATAATCTAGAAGAGACAAATGTGAGTAGGTATGGCTATAATACAAATCACAGAATTAATTTACCTTGTCCCATTCAATGATCTGAAACTGACAGTGTTTCATATGTAGCATTAAAGTGCCAGATACTGCTCTTTAAAGCAACGAATACACTATGCATACAAGACACCGTGTCCAAATAGAATAAATCACCACCAGCCAGTATCCCTACTACCAGCAATACAAAATGAAAATCGTCAGAGAATTAAATCCTTCACAATTCTTTCAATATCCGTCCCCTGAATTTCATAATACCTGTTCTGCGTGAGCTGTGAATATTCCCCAGTTTTCAACTTCCCAAATCCTATCATCTAATGATAGCTAGTCATTGTGAGCTGATAGCTGTATATCACAAGGTACGGTTTTCCTACTAGATACATGTCAAAGCTATGTTTAAAATTTTGGCGATTATTTTGATCAAGCATAACGTTACCTTATCTAAAAGACTAGTTAACCGATAACATATCTTCAATTGTCAGTAAAGTCAATTCCAAAATGATTCGTATCTGTAGAGAATTTATACTATAAACAAGAAACAAAAAGGAAGAATCGATTTATTAACAATTAGTTGCCAATCACTTCTATCCAAATATGATACTGTTTTTACCTTGTATACCTTATGCTCATGTCGAAAAATAATCTTGACTATCTTCGACACTGAAACAAGGATATGTTTCAAAATATTGCAATGAAGAATCATTTGCAATCAAACCCAGATGAGGAATCAAATACAAGTGTTTGCAGGTACAGAAGTTCTATAATAATAAGGAATTCCAAGTGGCAACGCCACGCCAGTAAAAACAATTATCAAACCTTATCAAAGGTACCTAGTAGATACCCCCCCCAAAAAAAAAATTATAATAATGCTTACCAGTGTTCATTATGTAGTAATTGTCAACAAGTATGGCTGGTGAGATTCATAAGCTGGGAATGCTAAAAGGGATAAATTGTCACTACGGTTAAAATGAAAGCGAGAAAATTGGTTCATTAGTTGTAGGTCCCTGCAGTTTTTTTTTTTTTCATTTGACGTACTTTTACCGAACTATGCTTTCTAAATCAGTTGTCGAATCCAAACATTCAAAAATGAATAATAGGGAGGAATGGAAAGAAAAGATTTAAAAAATAAAAAAAAATCCGGTGGTCTTTGTACGCGATTTCAATCCCCGCTTTAAGGAAGTACTCTATTTTAGAAGAAATGATGATGAATCGCTAAACAATTTCAATTATTACATCGGGCAACATTTCGGTCAAAGATACTCGAGCCGTCGACCGTTTCTCGATTGCTCCTTTCTCTCCCTCTCTCCTGTTTTTTTTTTTTTTTGTATTCTCTCTCTCTCTCTCTCTCTTTTTTTTCCCTTTTCCTTCTATTCAGTATGGAGAATAGTAGTAGATTTTCATCCTCCTTTTGCCAAGGCAAGTCAAGTTTTTCTTCCATATAATCTATTGATATTAATTTATCGTATATATGCAATAGACGATGGATCCACCATTCGACAGCGTCTGGATTTTAAAACGACGTCAGCTATTGCAAAAGAGGATCGCACTATTTCTTGGAAATCCTTACCCAGAAATGTATCAAATACCTCTATATTAACAAGTATTATGTAAGATATTATTAAATGCTGATAATTATACTATATAAGCATTCAAATGTACGGTCGGCTGACGGTGATAATTGATGTTTCATTAGATGTGTGGTAGCTGGAAGCGGTATGCTCGGGATTCCCTATGCTCTTAGTCAATCAGGCTGGATAGGAATGCTTTTTCTAATAATCAGTGCATGTATATCACATTATACCGGCTGCTTGATCATACGCTGTCTATATCTTGGACAGTAAGACCACCCCCCAAATGACTTTTTTTAAAAATGGGAGAAGCGGTGTTCTAAATTATTTAATTTTTTGCATGAAAGGTCAACTCGATTGGATGGCTTCCCTGAGATAGGGTTTGCGACGTTTGGAAGGACCGGTCAAATTGTAGGATTCATATTTTCACAACTTTTGCTTTTTGCCACGCCCATAGTATATTTTATATTGGCAAGTAGCAATATTGCCGATTTGTTACTATCAATTGGAGTACCTCTAGATTTTAAAATATGTGCATGGATTGTCTCTGTGACAGTGGGCTTCCCTTTTGTGATGGTCCGGAACATGAAAGATGTTTCTTTTATGAGGTATATACGATCCAAAAAAAAAAAAAAGCATTTTTTATGCTTTAAATTAAGTACTCACTTACTTTTTTTTTTTTTTTTGTAAGTTTGGTCGCTACGATGGCTTCCATTTGCCTTTTACTAGTCATCAGCGTGGTTTCAACCAGTGATTATCGCATCGACCAAGACGATGAACGCCAAAAAATACATCATGACATTGCCATCCCACGTCAATTTCCAATGGCTTTCAGCACTTTTAGTTTTTCTTATTGTGGAAATGTCATTTATCCTCAATTAGAAGGTTGTATGAGTCATCCTCAACATTGGTCTAAAGTGATGCTAGTGGCTACCACCGTCATTACCTTGATGTATGTGATTATTGGCTTTGTTTGTTACTTAGTTTATGGCAATCAAGTTTTAAATCCCGTATTTTTGAATATTCCTCCTGGTATGATCCACTCCAGAAAAAAAAAAATAATCATATTCATTGTTTTTTTTCCCACGACAGGGTACGCTCGAAATGTTGCCATGATTGTTGCTACCCTCCATGTTTTACTAGCCTCCCCACTCTATTTGTATGTATTCACTATTCGTATTGAATCTTGGCTTGGTCTTCCTTGCATGAATGCCACACCTGAAAACGATAAGTCTACCCCTCCTATCCCTATAAATGAGGCCGATCAAGTACAATCGCCTCAAGTGACTTTGAAAAATTGTTACTTTCAATCCCCGCCTTTTTCTCCAACCGACGAAACTCTTTCTTCAATGCACGGGGACAATCAAACAAACCCCGAAGACAAAAAAATGGATGGAAATAATGCTTGCAGTGGTCACAATAGTACTAATGATGATATAAATAACCATGGAAATGATGAAGATGATGATTGCATGATAATTAGTAACATAAACAGCCAGGTTGAAAAAGGTCACGCTAGTACTACGATCACATCACAAGCCGATATGGCACCCATGTCGAATGAAATCAGCAAGGAAAACACTGTGTACCACTATATAGTTAGAAGAAGTGTCCGATTCCTTGAATGGCTATGTAATCATCCCGTCCTTGCACGTGTGCTGCTTCGAAGTCTCGAAATTGCTATTTGTGCGCTCATCGCAATGTTGGTACCTTATTTCGCTAGTGTCATGAATTTGATTGGTACTATTGCAGCCGAACTATTGACATTTGTGTTGCCTTGCGTCTTTTTTATGAAACTCTCATGGCAAAAATATGCCCATGACAAAAAACAACGCCGTTCCTTTTCAGTTGTCCTAGAGTCCCTGATTTGCGCTACTATTGCCTTGTTTGGTGTTTTTTGTATTTCCTTTGGTATTGTGGATGCTATTGCTGCCCTGACAAAAGATTTCCAAAAATAATAACAATGATAAACAACATAATAATAAGATAAGATATGATGAGCCTTTATTGATAAATGAAAAATAATAAACAGTACGCATAAACAGAACGTATGATAACTAATATAAACATGAGAAAGGGTAAAGATAATACATCTTGCAGATGAATGGTAAAAAAAAAAAAAAAAAAAAAGAGAGGCAAAGTAATGGGGGTAAGTGGAAATAAACTAAACTATGTGGCATATTGTCTTGTCCAATCTTTTGCTGTAAGGTCATGCTGTTCCCGATCTGTGAGATATTGCTTCGCAATGTCTTGGACCAACGGATCATCTATCATATTCAGCCAAACAAAAAAAAAAAAAAAAAAAAAAAAAAAAAAAAAAACTGTCAGCACGTGCGAAAATAAGAATAGAAGTAAATCATCAAGCTTACAGGGGTTCGCGTCAGTCAAAAGTGAGCAGATAGATAAAAGTACCTTCGAAATAGTCAATGCAGGAGACCAGTTTTGCTTAAGAGTATCAAGGCATATAGCACCTTTGGAGCTGATGTTGCAATGATAAATCCTTGTGATGAAAGAAATCTAATTCAGGTGTATAAATAAATGAATGAGTATATTGTAATCTTACCCTTTTCCCTTCCCGTTTCATGACATTTACCTTTGGGGGCAGGTATGGATAATCCTCTGGAAAGTGAATTTTGAGATAAAATATACCTCCAGCATAAGGAGATCCAGAAGGTCCAGTGATGGTAGCAATCCAGTCATACATGTCATCCGCTCTTGGTCCAGCACTACAATAAAAATTCCATCAGATAAAGAGCCTTCTGAAAATGATTTTTTTTTCTGCTTACGTGCAATTACAAGGGGGATCCATAACAACATCAATCATTTCTTTGCTAATACTACAAATAAACAATGTAGAATAAAACAGTTGGTCCCTCAATTTTTCTATTTACCTATTTTTTGTATGTGTTACCGGCGTAAGCTATTCTTTTCAGTTGCTGTGCTTGTATTCCCTTTAGCAGTTGAGGTAGAGGAAACAGAAGGTTTTGCATCTTCGCCCGACTTTTCCGACGTTCCTATGGGTGTTGTATTTCTAGTAGCAGTTGTCGAAGTAGCTACTGTCTCCACTTGTTCCTCTGAAGTGCTTGCAGTGCTGCTAACCGAAGGCGCGTAATTTGTGTCAGGATTCGCTGGTGTCAAGTCAACATTGGTGGTAGATATATTTTGGGAAAAGTTTTCAGTCATGGATAGAGTTAAAAATAATACTGTTGGTTTTTTCAAAACAAAAGAGAAAGAAAAGGAGAAAGAAAGCAAACAGTAACAAAAATAAAAAGGCATATCATTTTCATGTTCTTTTTTCAAATTCCGGTACCCAAATTTCTGATTGGCTGGAAAAGGTACAGCCAACTATATTTTTGTGTGTGACTTTTTCAAAATCCGTTAGTTGGGAAATCTTTCTTTCTGCACTTTTGTTTTTTTTTTTTCCCTTTCTTTTCAACTTTTACGTCTTTTCTACTTGATCAAACAACATTTATCTTTTTTTCTGATAAAATTGTTCTTTAAAGTTGGATTGTCATGCAAAGGGAACCGAACAAAAAGAACTTTACTTTATAAGTATCTATTCCAACGTCTTTGATTTATATTAGTAATTATTGTAAAACTAACACTTTCTTCTCGTCTTTACAAGTCATGAACGGTTCGTACTCGATGTTGATCCTTACCGGCGCTTTATCGAAGTGAGTAATCTCAAACATTATCCATTAGTTTTCTACGACTCACCTTATTTTACACGTTTATCTATGTGGAATATAGGGTTCTGCAGAACTGACGATTCAACCTCTGGAACAGTTATCGAACATCCGTATCAATTCTCGACATTGTTGTAAGTTCATATTTCACCCTATGGCTTTTTTTTTTACAGGACTGATGCTCTCTGTATATTTTATCAATATAGATATCACAAAAACATATGTAAATGGCATTCCTGTTGACTGGAACTCATCCGACCCTGTATCCGATCTTACTCTTGGAGGCAACACTAACGTCGCTCATCATCAAATCTACAAAAGCAAATACCTCGCCGCTTTACGCGACGCTGATGACGGCGAATTATATATCAGTATACCTCAACACTGCGTCAAACAGGTAAGAGACACGTATTTCGATAGATATATACGAAAATGATTATTCATGCCACCCCAATTTCTTTTTTTGTAGATGACTGAATCGGAAGCGCAACTAATCAGTAATCAGATATTCTTACAGAGTCATACAGGTAATAGGGTTTAGAAGTAATGCGTGAAATCAACCTGGAAAACTCATTGGTTTACTTGACGTCCTGGTAGATATGAATGAAGACGGTAGCGAAAAACCTGTCAACTCGAACGAAACAAACACACCATCTTATGCGCCTATTGTTATACGAATCGACTTCAAACTGGAGGACCCAAGAGCTGGTATAGTTTTTGTTGAACCTGATGATGACATTGCTCCTTACGTAAGTGTTACTGGATATAATGTTTTGAAAAGAATGACCAAGGGGTTGTAGGGATAAATTTAAACTTGAATTGCTTGTTGCTGTTTTTTTATTTTGTAGCGTGCACATCACCTTTATACTGTCAATCAACCATTACCTGGTGCAACACGTGCTTGGCTTCCTTGTATCGATCGTATTGCAGAAAGATGTACCTGGGATATGGAGTTTGTGGTTCCTCGACGAATGGGTGGCAACGCTATGGATATCGACAGTGACTCAACATATGAAGAAGATGCTACTGTAGTCGTTTGTAGTGGTGAAGTAGTGGAACAGGTATATAAACATAAATATTTATAAATATTGATATATTCATTGGAATCAACGCATGTATTTTTATTCATTCATAGGTGATACATCCTAAGGATCCCTCGAAAAAGATTGTCCATTATAATCTTTCTGTCCCAACTGCTGCTCCTTTTATTGGATTTGCCATTGGTCCTTTTGAAATGATCAAGCTATCGCCATCTCAATTGCAGGAAGAAGTCCTTAATGCTGCCGAATTGGATGAAAGTCAACAACAAAGTCTTATGGCGGAAATCAACATGATGTCAAATATTTATGCGTTTGCCCTTCCTGGATTCCGGGAAGAATTAAATATCAGTTGTACCTTCTTGATGCATGTAAGCGAAAATACCAATGTATGCTCAATGAAATTTCATTGACTCGATTTTTATTTAGGCTATGCATTTTTACGCTCAAGAATATGGCTCATATCCCTTTTCTGACTTCAAACTCGTTTTTATTGATGATGCTTGGAGTGATACGGCATCTAGTGCTTCGCTTGCAATTTGCAGGTATGATCCGCTGACATTTTACGATCAATAAACTGCTTGAACTCACCTGTTCTCTTTGTATTATTTAGCTCACGACTTCTTCACGATTCCAACATCATTGATCAAACCTACCATACTCGACATGCTTTAAGTTTAGCTCTTGCAAGGCAATGGTTCGGTGTACATATTATTCAAAAAACGTGGATGGATACATGGCTGATTGTCGGTCTGGCCAACCTCATGGGGTCACTTTTTATCAAACGACATCTTGGCAATAATGAGTACCGACTACGATTAAAAAAGGTAACGGACTCTTCTTCTTCTTTTGGTTGAAAGAGAGTATAAGGAACAAAGGTCGAACATATATTTATGTGTATATATTCAATTTTAGGACATGGAATTATGCTGTTCTCTAGACGTCAATCGGGCACCATTGTACAACCCTGCTCTTCCTTCACCGTTGGACCCCGACGACCTCAGCTTTTTGGAACTCAAAGCTCCTCTTGTTTTATATATTCTGGATCGACGTATGTGCAAAGCTGGATCTACTCTTGGCTTATCTCGTGTGATTCCCAAAATCCTTGTCTCTGCGATGAGTGGTGAATTGGCTCAAAATGCGATTAGTACCCATTACTTTATGCGATTATGCCGAAAGGTCAGTGGATTTGACACCAAAACATTCGCCGATCAATGGGTTTACAAAAGTGGCTGTCCCAAATTCAATTTTGCCTTCAACTTTAACCGCAAGAAAATGGTGGTGGAATTTTTTATGAAGCAAGAAAATACGAACACGTTTATCTCCAGCACTCAAGATGGCGAACATGCTCCTTTGACTGATGGTGGTATTGTAAATTATCAAGAGTTTATGACGCCATTGTTTACTGGTAGCCTGACGGTGCGCATTCATGAAGCAGACGGAACACCATACGAACATATTTTGGATATTCATTCGGCAGAACAAAAATACGAAGTCCAATTCAATACAAAATACAAACGTATCCGACGAAATACCAAACGATTCCGAGCGAAACAAGCAGCAGCAGCAGCAGCGGTGGCCGAGGAAGAACAAGAAAATGAAGAAGGCGTGGAACCTGGGACAACAACTATGCTTGGTATCATTCCTAGTTTGGGATTAGGGATGCCTGTCTTTGAAGACCCGGTGAAAAAACAGGAATGGCAGATTTACGAATGGGGACAAGGTGGCGAAGACACCAGTGGTGCCGCAAGTGCTATGTTTGATTGGATCCGCCTCGATGCTGAATTTGAGTGGCTGACAAGTATCGAATTTCAACAACCAGATTATATGTGGGCTGCTCAACTTACAAAAGATAGAGATGTCGTTGCTCAACACGATGTAAGTGAAAAGAAAAAAAAAGTTATTGATAGTGATACAAGACAGTTATTAATGTATTTGTTTTTTGATTTTTATTAATAGGCCGTTGGTGCTTTACAACTCATGCCGTCTCCACAAACATCCACAAGTTTACTGCGGGCTCTTCTTGACCAAAAGTGTTTTTACAAGATTCGAATGGAATGTGCGTATGCTTTGGCATCGGTAAGAAAGTTTATCATAAAGCAAAATAACCATAGGATCATATTCATCTTTCTTTCTTTCCCCCGACCTTTTTTTATCGACCTTTTTTTATAGTGCGCAAGTCCCGCAGTGAATTGGATTGGTCTACTTCAATTGGGAAAAATGTTTCGAAAACGATATTGTTTCCCCATTAGTTCTCCGGATGATGAAAATGATGATATTCCTTTGGCCTTGGCTATTCCAAAACCCAACAACTTCAGCAATATTCCAGACTATTTTATTCAAAAGGCTGTGGTAATCGCATTCTCCCAAATACGTGATAATCGTGGACTGGCTCCAGAGAAAGTACGGAAGCTGTTGCTGGATCTTTTGAAATACAACGACAACATCGGGAATGAGGTAAGTGAAAAAAATAAGGTGGTGAAGGCTTTTATTAATACTGTCCTTGTCATTTTATTTATTTATTGCCCATTGATAGTTCTCTGATTGCTACTATATTGCCACTATGATCTCTGCCCTTGGTGATTCCCTGATACCCTCCTCCAATGCACCTGAAGTGCTTGCAACAGACTCTACTGAAGGAAAAGAATTGATCACGGCTGCTCTGTCTGAAATTGAACGATTCCGCACCCTGGACTATGTCATTCCAACTTATCACAATATTGTCACAGTAGCGTGCTTGAAGGTAAGGAACGAAGGGAAAAAGAAATCATTCTGCATACTTACGGTGCCATTTTTTTTTTTTTTTTTCCATAGACCATCACGAAATTGATGATGAACAACTTGATGGACGTTAATTTAGCCACATTTATGCCATACACTCGGTAAGATAAATATTATAATTAAAAGGATTCATTAGCGTGTATTGACTTATACTTGTTGATGATTTTAGTTATGGGAACTACTTGGAGGTCCGGCTCACTGCATTTGATAGTTTATTCGTCTTGACCGGTCTTCTCAACAATGAATTGACAAGCTACTTTTTGACTGTAATCAAGGATGACCCCTGCGCTTATGTATCTCATTATGTCTCTCGGGCAATGCTGTCATGGCTGGGGTTGGCACTGAAGGATAAGTCTGACACCACAAAGTCGAAGGCGGTCGAAGAGTTTGCTGAAGAAGAAGGCAAAGTAGTGATTGAAGATGAAAAACGAAGATTACAGAAAACAGTGCAACAAGAATTCCAGGCCAGTGTGGAAGCTTTACGGAAACGATTTGGGGACAATGTTGAATTGCAACAGAATCTATGGGATCTTTTGAAGTAAGTTTTTTTTTTTCTTTTTTTAGTATATTATTACTACTATCATAATATAAAGGCCCTACCTAACTCCTTTTATTTTGAATAGCTCGCCTGAAAACATCACCATTGATCACTCTATCCGGAAATATCTCTTGCAATTTTGTGAATATATGTATAAACCTATTGATGTTGGCTTGAAGGTGACCATTCGCGTGCCAGCTCTACAGGTAACTAAATAATGACAATATTACTGTTATACATACTAATATGCCCTTTTTTATAGCCACAAGAAACACCTGAAGACATATCAGAACCGCCGACACCTATACAACCGATATTACGAATCAGCAAACCCAAGCAACCTTCGAAGGAGAAGAAAGACCTGGAAGGTAATTTGCGCACTGGCTGATGTACTTTGCTTTTGTAAACATTTAACTCACAATTTTTTATTTTTACTCAGGAAAATCAGTCAAACCAACTTCGTCGATTCGATCATTTGTGTCAGACAACAATGAAGGTACTAGGGAACCAGCAACTCCACCAGACATTGAATCACCTACTGCCGAAGTCACCAACAATTTAGCAGAAACAAAGCTTACTACGACTGTGAAAACTCCCAAAGCTCCCAAACCAACAGCTTCAAAAACTGTCGCCAAAAAGTCTTCCAAAATGCCCTCTGGAGAATCGAAAAAGGTTAGACGGATTTACAACAAGCTACAAAAACACCGAGCGGCGGCTGTGTTTCTTCAGGAAGTCAATGAAGTTTTGGATGGGGCTCCTGGCTACTATGAAATCATCAAAAACCCAATGGATCTCGGCAAAATCAAGAACAAGGTGGATGAAAAAGTGTACTCTTCATTCTCCGAATTCGAAGCTGATGTCCGTTTGATGCTCAACAATTGCTACGTCTTCAATTTACCGGGGTCTTTCGCGTATGACCAAGGACAAATACTGGAAAATGTGTTAGAAAAGGAGCTCGCCAAGGGACGGGAAGGAGACGAAAGCCAAAATATGACCATTGTGGAAAGCCGGGAACCTTCACCTATTGGAAATACAACCATGGTAATTCCAACAAAGTCTTCTGAAACTACACCATCCGAGTCGCCTACCAGCATACATCCATCACAACAACAGCAGCCGCTTCCCCGACCATCTCGACCCCAATCGATACAACTGACACAACCGTCGCAATCGGCTGAATCGGCACAATCCGCGCAATCGATACAACCAACGCAATCATCACAGCCTACACAACCAACGCAACCAGCGCAACCCACACAACCGATTCAACCTCCACAGGCACAGTTGCCGCGACCTCGACCTCAATCCCAGCCTCCACAAGCGCAAAAATCTCAAACAGTATTGCCAGTATCATCACCAAAGCATCAGCAGCAAAAGTCTGAACCACCACCTACAACAACGGGATATACACAACCTCAGCCTATCAGTCATCAACCTCCAACTGTCAATCCTATATCAGCAGCCCCTCCTCTGGTGCCTTCATCCGTTCCTCGTCGCCGTCCTGATAAAGAAATATGTGTCGCCATTTTGAACAAGACAATGGAATCCCGTCATGCTTTCGAATTTATACGCCCTGTGGATCCTATCAAACAAGGAATACCTCAGTACGCTCATATCATCAAAAAGCCCATGGATTTAGGAACAATCAAATCAAAATTGAAGGCGGACCAATATTTGTCAGTGCAGCAATTCGACGACGATGTACGATTGATGCTATCCAACTGTTACAAGTTTAATCCACCAAACACATATGTATACAATGAAGCCAAACAACTAGAGCAAGTTTACAACAAAGAATACGGAACTTATTTTGACACAAACCGACTTCCTTCTACACCAACCCCACCAAAATCCGGAACACCAACCGTTAGTAGTATTCCTCAAACGAAGGCCCCAATTGCGAATCCTCCCATTGTTTCACGACCTACAGTTCAGCACCCTCTTCCAACAACAGCAACTGCGCAACAAAAGTCAAATACTTCAGCAAATGCCTCTGTGACAACCATCAAAAAAGAAAAATCTCGAAAAACCTCTCTCAAAACGGTGCCCCCTATGCCAACAGCAGCTGCACCCGCTGGGTCTCCGGTCAATCGATCTAGCCCTTCGAGGCAAAGCGCCATTCAACCTCAGATGGACGACAGGAATACAGAAAAATGCCGCCGTATCTTGGTACAGTTGTGGAATCAGCCAGAATCTATTGCTTTTCATTATCCTGTAAGTTTCTATACAAAAAAAAAAAAAAAAAAAAAAAAAAAAAAGGTGCTCTACTGACTTTTTCTTCATTATTGTAGCTGGACGTTGTAATGCTGAATATTCCTACATATTTAGACATCATCAAGGTAAATGAGCTTCCTAAAAAATACTATGAAGAAATATACTAATATTCTTGTTTTTCCACAGCGACCGATGGATTTGACAACAGTGGGGGAAAACTTGGACAAAGGCAATATCAAGACAATTTGGGATTTCGAAAGGGATATTCGACAAATATTTTGGAACTGCTTCCGTTTCAATGATTCGATGTCAGCCATCAGTCAGCAAGGACAAACTCTGCTCTCATTCTTCAACAAACTTTGGTACAACGAATATGCGGAGCCCAATTGTCTGAAAGGTGATGATGAACGTATCGCTAACAATCTTATGTCAGTCCTTATGAAACACGAATATGCCGCGTTATTTACTGAGCCAGTGGACACTTATGCGCTCCCCGAATACAAAGAACGCATCACTTCACCAATGGATCTCCGTACTATGACCGAAAAATTGGCAACTGGGCGGTATTCATCATTACAGCAAGTGGATTCGGACCTTCGACTTATGTTTTCTAACTGCTTCAAATTCAACAACTCAAAATCATTTGCCTACGATCAAGGAAAGCGATTAGAAAGGTACTACCAGCACAGTGGAGGAAAGGAAATCAGGGCTCGCCTCAAGGAACAACAGCAACAACGGCAGACTACACCTACAGCGAGTAATACATCACACAAACCTTCACCAACGCCCCCTTCAAAATCAATCTCTCCCAGCACTCCTCGTCACAATCCGGCACCTGCGGCTCGACCACCAGTTGCAACACCAACAGCCCCGCCTATATCAAATGCACCACGTACAACAACCATATCAACTTCAGCGCCGGCACCACCTTCGACTACACCGGTGTCAATATCAACCTCGTCGCCATCATCTAGTCAGAATACCCGCTCCGTAACGGTACCGCCACTGAAGACCCACTCTACGACACCACCTGCACGTCCAGCATCAACAAGTGCAGTGACATCTACAGTTGAATCAACATCATCATTATCCAAGGGCGCTCAAACTTCAGCACCAACTGCATCACCAAGCACCTCTACGGTGACGAAACTTCTGCCTGGTCTGTATACGAAACTGGATGGTCTTCTCTCAAAGCTGAAAAAGAATAAGAGCGCATTTGCTTTCCTGGTACCTGTAAGTGCATAAATAATATATAAGTTGGAATTAAAAAAAAAAAAAAGTGTCTTGTATAAATACTAACAATATTTCATTAATAATTTAGGTCGATCCTATTGCTTTACAAATTCCTCATTATTCTACTATTGTTCCAAACCCTATGGACCTGGGTACTATGTAAGTGAATTTTTTGTATATTTTTCATTCATGAACCTATCACTCACTATAAGTTTTGGTAATATTAGGACAAAAAAACTTAAGTCAGGTGCTTACAAAACAACGAAGGATTTTGAAGTTGACTTCCGATTGATTGTGACCAACTGTATTTTGTTCAATGGACCTGACCATGTGGTCTCTGGATTTGCAAAAGATTTGGAAACTATCTTCAACAAAGACATACAGCCTATTAAGACGAAGGAAGAACAACTGATGGCCGGTATCAAGTCCTCTGGGTCATCAAAATCATCTGGCAAAAAGTCAAGCTCATCCTCTTCTCCTATCAAACCCGACGTGAAAAAATACAAGCCTGTGCTAGACAAGTTGAAAACAAAGGAGTATTATCTTGCATTTGCTATACCTGTTGATCCGGTGGCTCTTCAAATCCCGACATATTACGACTATGTTAAGGTAAAGAAAAAAATATAGTTTTTAGTCATCTGATTTTGATCTCTATTTTTTTCCTCAATAGCATCCTATGGACTTCGGTACCATTTTGAAAAAATTGGACAAGTATCCCAACGCTGATGCATTCCTGCACGATGTCAAACAAGTGTTTGTAAACTGTTACCTCTTCAATCTTGTTGACGATATTGTGGCGCAATGGGGCCGGCTTTTGGAACAGGATTTCGTTAACCTTTGTAAGGAAAAAGGTCTCAAAACCATTCACATCGACATGACCAAGGAACGGGAAGTAGCGGAATCTGAAGGTGCTCTTTTGCAAGATTTGACCTTTTACGATCCAGCTGCATTTGGCAACATGAATTCTGCAGTAGCACTACCAACAGCCACAACAACTATGACGGAACCGATACTGACGACCACCGCTACGTCTCTACCCAACGGCAACAAACGACCCCATGATGATAACTATCATGACTATCAGGTAAATGGAAAGAAAGAAATAACAGAACAAAGCGTCATACTCATCCGTTTCTTTCTCCGATTTAGAATGGTGTTGATTTGAAGAAACCAAAGATTGAACCTTCATCTTCCTCTGGAATGTTTATGTAGTAGTTTAGATTGGCTTATTCATTACCCTCTTCATATCCTACTTATAGTCTATTCTTTTGTCTTCTTTTATATTGTATATATCTGTAAAAAAAAGTAAAAATAAAATGGTTCTATTGACTTTCTTAGCAATCAAATATATATTGTCTTCATGTACGTTATTTAGCATTGCTTTATGATTGGTGTCTTTTTTTTTTTTTTTTTTGACAAGCTGGATATTTCAGTATGTCTTGTCTAACGAGTGGCTGGAACTGTTGGACAACAGTTAGGTCTCGGAGGAATAGAGGAAGTATTCAATAAAGGAGCTAGAAAACAGTGCAAAATACATATGTTTGGTCAAGAAGGAATATTATTATCTTAGATAGTATGTACTCTAAGAGAGAGGGAACGGAGCCATAGTCGATGAACTAGGGGGGGGCAAATACTTTGCAGGACATTCATAAATCAATTATAATGGCGATATTGTTCACTAGATGATGTGTCAGAGGATAGTTGATAAAAGGACATATTCTATTGAAGTGTATTGGTATAGACTAGAATTAAAAACGAAGAGCTCATGGTAACAAGGCATTTAGTGGGAGGGTCTATTGCAGGAAGAATGACGGAGGTTCAAGTGAGATTTGAAGAAAGATTAACACTAATCTAAAGTGGCAACTGTAAAGTGAAGCTAATATACTATTCACGGCATGATAGAGACAAAAAGAGAATATTTTATTGAAGCACAATAACGGTCGGTACTTATCAAACTAAGGTGATTGTTGTAAAAGGGTATCCATCCATTTCATAAAACGTGAGAGACTAATGGAACATTTTTCATTGAGGAATCCATTTCATAAAACATGCGAGACTAATGGAACATTTTTCATTGAATCAACTAAAAGGAGACATTTTATTCAGATATAGATACGAACTATGGCTAAACTAAAACTAATCTAAGCAAGTAAAGACTCAAACAAGTCATCTAATGGTGGTCCCAAATCCTAGATCCAAATTGAAAGGGATTCCCCGTGCATGTTGCAATCCCTGAGATGAAACCCCTTCTAAACAAGTCCGTCCTAGTCCTGACACTAATCTAAGTCCACAAAGTCTTAAAGAGATCACAATTGTGAAGAATTAAAGAAAGCAAGAAAAGAAAGCAAAAAGAAGGAGGGCGACGAACGACAACAAATATTCACGTGGGCGGGATTTGAAGTTGTTTTTTTTTGTGGACTCATGACTTTTGATGGAACCAAAAGTGAGCGCCCCTTTTCTTTTTTTACAACATACAACATTATCAACATGACGGTTCTCTATTAATGACAGTAGCTACTATGGTATTATTCAATGTTGGAGGCATGGTTAGTCTCTTCTTTTGTTGCTGTTGCAAACACAATGGAAAGGACCTAGTATAGGGAACCTTTTCACTGTAGAATTGTTTGTGATTCACCGTAGGATATATCATTCTTTTTTTAAACTTGCTTATCTAATATTATGTTTATTCAGATCATGATTCCTTCACCCTAACACACTTCACACTTACCGTAATCGCCTCACATTTAGATATGTGTCAAACTGCAGTATTATCATTAGGCCAGTTTATCTAAATTAACTATTATAGTTTACAGTTCAGCTGAATAAAATAGTCCTTGTCTTTTTGCTTTTATCATATATAGTTTCTCAAAAGTTTCGTTTGTCTTACAGAATGAGCCTATATATAATGAACAGCACCGTGCTTGTGCGAGTAGAAAAGTAAAAAGCAAATGTGTGGGTACAAACAAAAAAAAAAAAAAAGGATTAGGTAGGAGGCAACATGAACCTACTATCGAGCTCAATGCTCTTCCTAATTTACTGTATTACAACTGTACACACGGCTTCAAAAAATAGGGATTGGGAAAAATTTCTTGAATGATTTTAAAAAATGGTTTTGGTGTGGCCATGAAGAATGGATAGTGAGGGGCGCATAAAAAATTAGTAGCGATGAGCACGTAAAAATAGGAAGAGTGAAGCAAACTGGAAGGCAGTGAGCTTACTCGTATTACATTCCTTTTGTTAGGCACTGTAAACGTCTTGCTGTCGTAGATCCTGGACTCACCAGCTGCCACCGACCAGCTTCCAGCTAAGCTATTATTATTTTCAAGACGAAAAATCCAACCACCTAACTTTGTGCCTTTCACCTTTAATATCATCTTACGTGGTTACAGGTTCTATTTCTTAAAACATAAAGGAAATAACTTTTAAATTTTTCTGTGGGTCCCCTGCTTGCTTGTGTGCGTCATAGGGTCTCTATACAGTCAAGAAAAAGATGATAAAATTTCGTCCTTGTGCTTTCAATTCCATACTCAAATCCCAAATTCATCATTTTTCAATTGACCAATTTTGGCAATTTGAATATCTGTTATAATGGTCTTGTCCATTATGTATGACTTCCTTTTATTTTGATCAACGTATACAGTTTACAAGTGATGTTATATACAGCCAGATCGGATGACACTGCTGATGCAAAGGCTGATTGGCTCTAATATTTGTTAGAAGATTCATGACAAGATGATAGAAGTCAACGGGGGGGGGTGCATGTGCTCTGGTCATATTTGTATATTCGCATGGACCAATCTGCTAGACCCTTTTCTTTTAGAATTCTGGATTGAATTTGTGGGTAAATTTTTTAAATTTGGGCCTGCGGCGGAGAAAATAATATATCTTCGACCTTTCCGTTTCCCTTCCTTTTCTTCTTCTTTTTTTTTTTTTTTTTCTATTCTTTTATTTTATTCCTCCCTTTATTATTTTTCTTCTTCTTTTTACATTAATTGTTTTGCTTCATTTACTTCATTACTTGTTTAATCATTCTCTCCTTCGATTCCTTCAAAAACTTCAATGTTTGGACAAGATGAAAATGAAGACACAACTCTTTTTGAACTGGTGGATGTATCTGGACGGCTGACATTGGATCAAGTATACGGAAATGGACTACACGCCTTGAAAAGACTATCAATATGCAACTTGACGGATCGCTCTATAGTGGTGCGTATGCGATCTAATCTACGAAATCAAATCACTTTCCAAACTGAAAACGAAAATTTGATGGATTGGGATGTGGGCGACCAAACAACCAATACAGTGGCATGGTCACAGCAAATTCAGCAGCTTCAGCATCAAACTCCGGGCGGCGACAGTCAGCAAAAGCAACAACCTGGAAACGAAGTTTTCAACACTGTGAATCATATCGATGAACTGGCTCTTCAACCTCATGAAACGAAGCCACTGATTCTCGGTTTCCTACCTGATCCAAGGGAGGATGACGACGACACTAGCACGAATGGCGGCGCAATCTTCTCACAGGACAACGCTGAAACCGATACCTTCAACTGGTTCAACGTTACTGGCAGCTTATTCTTTTTTGGGTATGTGGATGTCGTATCCAACATGGCGGACTACCAGCAGTCTATCAAATTCCGAGCAAGTGTGTGTCAATCAACTTTATGGACTGATGTGACTGAAACTGGGATCAACTTCGACGATTGTGTTATGGGGGAAGCATACTCTCGTGATTTTATGGTGAAGAACAAATCCGACATTGATCTGTATTGGAGGTTGAATACGGTGGACTTGCAACAAGGCTGGCTTGATTTTACTGACGCTGACACCGGGGCGACTCTTTTGGATCAACTCTATGGACCCATTAGTGGCTGTTCTTTCCGCAGAATCCGTGTGACTTTTACTCCGAAGGAGGTGGGCGAATACAACTATGATTTGCAGTTGGAGAACCTGAATGATGCTCGCAATGTGGTACAAATCAAGATCCATGCTATTGTGCGGTCCGTGGCGCATAAGGAATCCTTGGTGGTGACAAGTGGCAATGTGATTGACTTTGGTGACTGTATTTCCGGGCATTGGGCGATGCAACAAATGGTGCTTAACAACATTAGCGAAACACCTGTGGAAGTACGGTTTTTGCCTGAGGGTGCTGATGTGGTCTTTGATATCAAATCAAGCTTGGATGCTTCGCATGAAATTGGCGCTTCCTCTGAACAACGATCTTCTTTGGGAACTCCTATTGCAACACTTGCTAGCAACAGCGATCTCTCGACAACCGATAGTGATTTTTCGCGATCCTCTTCACCAATATCAATGGAATCATCTAGTGTGTGGGGTGGTGTTCGTATTCATACACCGTCACAGACAGCAACTCCAATACGATCTGCTAGTGACTTGGATGTCAAACCTCAACCAACAACACGTAAGTGCCTATTTCAAAGGAATGTTAATTATTTGAGCTGTCATTAATTTCCTTTTTTTTCATATTTATTTAGAGCCTGTTGAAAACTACTCTCGGATTGAAGATTTGCTACTGAAGCCTGGAAAAGAACGAACGGTGCAAGTATCATATAGACCTCGGAAAGACGCAAATTTGACAGACTTCAATGCTGGACAACTGATACGGCGAAATTTCCGGATTGTGTTGGAATATGGAACTTACCGAAGTACTGAACCCAAGGAACGGAAATCTGTCCAGTGCAGGGCAAGGACTTGTACGTCTTTTGTAGAGGTGATCCCGAAGGAGATCAATTTTGGTGATACGGATGTCGGCACTCTCAAATCAATACCCATCAACATCTTCAACCGATCTGATATTTTGGCAAGAGTGGAATTGGAGTTCTCATCAAAGGTGCTCAACTGTCTACGGGGTGAAATAGTTATACAACCACGAAGCTATGTCGAACTCAAACTGGATCTATACCCACGAAAGGTGAATCCTGAATACCGAAAACAAATCACTCTGGTCAACTATCTGAACAATGACAACGATCAAATTATCGAAGTACAAAGCACCAACATCGACAAGAACAGAGTCACCTTCCATTCTCTGTTTTATCGGATTCTTACTGCCACTGGAGCCAATTATTTGGATTTTGGATCAATTGCTCTCAATTCACCATCGCTGCGTACATTTACGGTGGAAAATATTCGTAGCAAGCCGTTGACTCTGGATATCACTACATCCTTTCCTCAAGATCTGGTTATTTATGTGAAGAAGAAGCGTGGCAACAAAGACGGCAAGAATTCAAATGCCAAAGAAACTGATTCAAAAACACCAACATCTCCATCTCCACAACATGCTCTGTCATCCTCATCAACGTCGAATCAAGATATCAGTACAAAGAAGAAAGATCGTCGATTGCAACTGCATCGGATGTTATTGGAAAAAGACAATATCAATCACATCAACAACAGCAACATCAACAACAGCAGCAATGGATTTGGAAACACAATGTCTCATGAACATCAGCAACAAAGGCGTATACTCCGTGCTGACCGTGCTACATTCTCGTCCACTGCGTATTTGGATTTGGCAACACCCCCGCAACAGAACAAGAGTGGGAAACGTCGTTTATTGCGATCTATCAACAAAAAGGAACTCAATGATCTACGTGACAAAGCTGGTGTGACCTCTCAACAAGACCAAAGCGACAAAAAACGGTCTAATGGGAATGGTGGCAGTGGCAACGGAGGCAGTATTAGCGGTGGGTCTGTGTCAAGCAACAGCAATGGCAACAGCAATGGCAATGCTAATGGACATTTAAGGGGCACTCAGCACAAGCGAAAAAGTCAGTACAATCATCGACCCATGGGAATCACAGCGGCGCGATACAAATCACGGAAAAACTTGGATTGGTCTGATATTGCTGGAAAATCTCGTGTGCCTTTCGAAGACCTTTTATCAGTACTGGAACATGGATCAAAAGCTCCCCCTCCTCTGTTTCCCAAACAAGCTGCAGAAGAACAATTTGTACGGCATCAATTGGCGTGGCGGCGCGAACTTGATAGACTGATTGAAAAAGGTGACCTGGTACAAACCTCTCTCGTCCATGTGGATCCGGAAGGCGAAGAAGAAGTTGTGATCGTCTTTACTCCCAATGGTGAAACCAATACTCATGTCAAAAGTGCGCCCAAGAAGCAGGACGGTCGTATCTTTTTACGTTTGGTGGACTTCGATCGCAATATTGAACAGACGGAATTTGAAAATTTATTGGACTTGGATCAATCGAATATTCCATTACGTGAAGTCATTGTCCGTGCGCAGCTATGTCGATCAACAATGGATTTGGGACAAAGGAATATCAATTTTGGGATGGTGGAACGAAATGAACGACATGCCAAATCGATCGTGTTACACAATCGCAGTGAAACGCCTTTGTTATATGCCATCCGAAAATCCGGTTCAATTGCTTCTGGTGACATTGATCTTGGTGCTGGACGTTATGGTGTTGTACGCTCTTTTGGCAAACGGGAAATTGAATTCACATTTGAGCCAACATTGCCTGGTACATTTATGGAAAAACTGACTGTGGAAAATATTCGTGACCGATGCAATGATCAGGTGTTGTCACTCAAGGCTATTGTGCGAAAACCTTCAACATTCTTTATACAATCATTGGAAATGGTATTTGGACCTTGCCTTGTGGATCATATGTGTGCCCGCACTGAAACAATTGTAGTCACCAATACCAACAAGCAATCAAGGATGTTTGAAGTACGGGTGGATCCCAATGAGGCGATATTTGGATGTTACTTCGGCGAATTTGACTTTGTGGTGGATGATGATGAATCGAAAAAGACATTGTCCAAAGAAGCCGAAGAAGAAATTGAAAATTGGGAACAAAAGCTCAAAATCGCTCGGCGGAAAAATCAACCAGACAAGATCAACAAATACATGAAGAAATTGGCCAAGTATAAAGATGATGGTGCAACAACAACATCGACTTCTACATCTTCAGGTGAAGCGGATTCAAATACAACATCAACAACAAAGGATGCAACTGGTGGTAGTAGCAATAGCAGCAGCGGCAAGGATTTGACAGCTATGATATTCAAGAAAACATCGGAAAGTGTGGTTTTTCCATTGGACCCTCATGCTACAAAAACAATCACTGTGTATCTCAAGGCGGTGGTGCGACCATTGAAGCAAGGTGAATCCTATCAAAATACAGATGTGCCTCCTTTACAAGTCAGGGGACGAATTTTGGTCCATGAATACAAGAACACTGATGTTTGCAAGAGCATCATGTACTCGGCATTGATTTGCAAGAACCAAGCGGACTACAACCACGAGCTAGCATTGGAAGGGCAACAAGCAGCAACCACATCACCACCTAAATCACCATCAGCAACGCTGCCTCCTGCAGCTTTAGCGGCCATTTTACCACCAACGATCAATGGAACCGAATCAGAAGAATCACTTGTGCTGGAACGAACAACATTTGATGGAGGAAAAGTAGAAGTGGATCAACAATCAACATTCTATGTACGTGTCACCAATAAGTCGGAGCAGCCATTACGGTACAGCTTTGTGGTAGACGATGACAATGAAGAAGACTTTTTTATTTATCCAACTGAAACTACGCCTTTGGGACCATCGGAAACTCGAAAAATTTTATTTGACATCTTACCCACAACAGTCGGCAAACAGCAGCATACTTTATATATACGAAACGATGACACCATGACTATGCAGAAATTCACACTTCATATTCTTGTCCACCGCAAACAATATTTATCGTTTCCCTCTCTCTCTGAAGATACAAACGGGGAGTTGGATCTTGGCTTCTCATATGTGGATCCCGGCAACAAATATTCTCAAGTCACGCCTCTATTGGTCAAGAATATCACAAACGAAGATATCTATATCACTTGCCAAAGCAATCTATCACATCAGGTGCTCATCTTTATGGACGAATTTGGAAAACGGGGTCTTGTGGAAATGATGCCTTTCAAGCACGGTGATATGTCAACGGTGTGGGTGGCTGTGCAACCAAATCTTTTGACCGGCTATTTGGGCAACTCTGAAGATGAATGTCGTGAATTAGTTGGTGGAATTAAATTCTCCATATATACCAAGGATGATGATGCTGACAAGGACGGTGATCGTATTGGCGACGCTACAGGTGAAAATGGTCAAGATTCTGTGATGAACCTTATGTGGACACAAACTGTGAAATTTACTTCTATCATTGGCCAATCTCATCTGCAAGTATCTCACCAAGTCATCAATCTAGGCTACACAGATCTGTTGCATGAGGAATTTTATGGGGCATTTACTATCCAAAACAAATCTGGGCAACTGCCTTTGGATTATGAAGTGGAATGCACAAGTGGAAATGTGGTTTTGGATCGGCGTGGTGGTACCTTGAATGGATGGAAGGATGGCACTGGAGCTCTGAAATCACATCAGTTGACTAGAGATGGTATTCAAGGCGATGAATATGACGATGATGAAAATTATGGTGATGCTTTGACTACCTCTTTAGCGCAAATCACTTTCCGAATATACTCTTATCGATATGGTTTATTGAATGAACGATTATTGGTCACCAACATGCACAACAGCAAGGAAGTTTTTGAAATTGAAGTCCGACTTTTTGTGGATTGTGGAAAAATGGATCTCTTATCGATACCTTCTCGACAAGTAGCTTTGGATACATCTTATCACTCAAATCATCGGGAAGCCTATCCCTTGCGCACATTGAAATGGGAAAGTATCTATATATGCCCTGAAAACAACAACAAAGCCGATGATGCCAACGACAACAACAGCGACAATATAAATGGAAATGATGATACAACACCGAAACTCAAGATGATACAACTCCCACCGCAAGATGAACAAAGGTTGTATATTCGTGAAATAGAAGTGGCAAATACGTCGGGACAACCTATGTTATTATCAGCAGGAAGTGATGTTGATGTGAAAGCTATGTGGATGGTACAGGATCAAGGCAAGAAACAGACGACGCACTCGGTAGCGGTAACTTTGGTGTCGCCTTTCTCCGAATGTAGTGAACAAACCGCACTCCAACCTGGTCAACGCATGCGGATACAGCTACACTGTCCATCAGTACACAAACTCTCAGTCGAAGCGCGGTCTCTCGCATTGCAAGGACGCAGTGGATCTCTGAATGGTATGTTGGTAATCTATGATGCTCGGCAACAAGTGGAAGTCATGGCACTAGAATTACAAGCTCTTTTCTGTGTATCTCTGGCTGCTTTATCTGTGGAAAGAATTGATCTCGGGAAGGTTGGGCATGTCAACTCTTGGAAGCCAACAAAATTCCAATTCTCTGTGCGAAATTTGGCTGATGTTCCTGTGTCTTACAATGTTCAAGCATCATCCTTCCTCAATTTTGTGCCTTTGGACAAAAATGGTGTGGCGCTTATGAACTGGGACAAGAATTATTATGTACCTGCAAGGAAACTACAAACTCTGGAAGGGACTTTGGATGCGCGGGCTATGGAAAATCAAACATCGGGACATCGACGAATTGACATACGTATCACCAATCAACGAAACCCCAGTAATAACATGATGCTACGATTGAAAGCACTTATGACAACATTTGAATTGTGCTTTGGTCGATTGACAGATGGCGAATTGGTTTTACCAACACTACAACACCCTATTCCTGATCCTAACGTGACCTGTGACAACTGGTTTGTTATACGCAACACGACTGATGATGATATACGTTTTGAAATTGGGGCCGACTTATCCACTGATCTTTCAGATTACATCAAATTGGACGTTTTATCAAGGTATTCTAACTCACCATTAAAGGGTGGCATTACAGTCAGTGCACAAGGGAAGATGGAAGTCAGGGTCCGGGCATCGCCAAATGAAGCAACACGACTCCCATTGGATCGACCTGATCTGACGAATGATACAACTGGTGTTATTTTGGCCAATCTATGGGTGACTACTCGACCAAAGGACGAAGATCAAACAGTCCGTGAAGTTATACCTGTGCGAAGTTATTTGGTGGACACGCCTACCTTTTCTCTTAGTGAACGGCGACTGGATTTCAAGTTGGTAACTTACTATCGTGAACAGCAGCAGCAACAACAACGGGACAAAGGCGGCGATGAAAGCAGTAGTGGCAAACAATATTCAGCGGATTATTCTGGGATGGACGACGATCAACTATCTATCAATTCAACGCCAGCGGTTTGTGTACCTGAAAGTTATCCGCTCATTATCACCAATCATGCAAGCAAAGTACCTCTACGATTCAAGGTGACTATCGAAGGGCCTACTGAATTTCCCGCTGAACAACTGATCGACATTTCTCATTTGGCTCCTGATAACACTGGTGAAGTCTTACCCGGTGAATCTTTGTCATTGACAGTGGCGTTGGCAAATCCTGAAGATAATCTACCTGAACAAATTATGATCCATGTGGATGATCTGGATGCGATTGGTGACACCCGGCAAACGACCACGGTATTCATGACTGAAATTGTATGGGACTTGTAGAAAAGTATTAGAAAAGTAGTTAGGAATTATAGATTATTATTATTAGTATTCTTTTTTGTCAATAGTATATTTGCTATCAATTTTTATTGTTTGTTGATTTATTTCAGTTATTTGAATGAAAAGAAGTTGATGGTTCATGACAATCACTGATATATTTTGTAAATAAAAAACCACATGTCATATTCAAGATCATTTTTTATTACTGTTATTGTTATATCTGAAAGGATGTCTTGGAGCAGTTTAGTGAAGAATCACAGGAGATATTTCAAAGCCCGTTCACGTTGCTTTATGTCGTCCTTTTTTTTTTTTTTGGCTCAATCCTTTTTTTTTTCTCCTTTATTTTTTCTTCACCATTCAACTTCTATAGGCTTATATTGGACATAAATTCGTGCTAGGAATAGTTTAGAAGGATCTTCAGATCAGGGATTACAACGTGCATTGGAAACCCTTTCATTTTTTTTCTAGGATCTGCAAACACCATGTTGGCTTTTTGGAACCTCCATTAACTTTGTTTAGGATTAGCTAATCTATAGTCTGTATATATATCTATGTTCACTTATCTCAATGAAATATGTCATAGTAGTCCCTCTCTCACCTTGTGCAATAGATAGATGCCTCCCTGTTTATATTCATTTTCAATAAAATATATCCACTTCTTACACTTCAGTCACTTGATACATAGTCCTTCTTTAAATTAATGCTACTTGTAACTGTTTATACTTATGAGGCAATCAAATACTGTATGTCCTCTTTTTTTATTATTATGAAATCCATGTATATCTACTATATTGTATCTTTTGCCTGTGGTTTTTGTCACTGTGAAGGTTCTTTTTCTATCTCACTATACTTAAACCCTAGTTTTTGTTGCAAATAGTCAAAAAACTGTGTCAATATGGCTAGACACAGTTGGGATAACTGGACAATGAGACCCATTTTCCAGTAAAAAAAAAAAAAAAAAAACACGAGTTGGAGATCCTTGGTGCTTCCAAAGAGTCTATCGATTTGTTCTTGGTAGGAAAATTTTATCCTCGTTGTCCCTTATTGAGTAAATCCAATGTGCGTCGATTGTGATACAACAGATACATTTCTCTTCAATAACTTTCGCAACCCATCAATCAACTTACTTTACTTTATTTTACAAGTTTATTATTGTATTTTTTTTTTATTCGTCCACCATGACTATTTTTTTAATATATACTACTCAGAAAACTTGTCCTATCTTTTGTCGTTATTGTTTTTAACATGACTATATGAAGTAAGCTGTCTATTGTAGACCGTTTGGTATTTTGTAGCTACAAAGTGCTAAATTAAGTTCTTTTTTCTCGAACTCTTTATATGTACCCTTTTAATCGAAATAGAGTGATATTCTTTTGCGAGGTGTTAGATGGAGTAGACGCAGAGAAGCAACAGTATATTTTTTATCAATATACTGAACATCACACAAAACCAGATGAGTCCTTTATTTGTGATAACATAAAGTAGAATTATCAGGGTGTAACAGCTTTGCGTGTGAGAGAAAGCCTGGGTGATGGTAAGTTCCTAGATATCTGAAGAAGAAGGTTTGATAGGGCGGGCTACCAAACTGCATCTGTGGAAGAACATCTTTATATCACCTAAAAACACTGTATGATTTATTATAAACTATTCAAACTATTCAAGACATTCATTGAAGACATATAGAGTGAAAAAAAAAAAAAAATGTTGTCGAAAATGTATAACGTGAAATAAACTAGGGGAGTAACCAGTTGCACAGTGAGTGATAAGCTATTCTACAGTGAATGATCCGGTCATTCTACGGTGTGTGACAAACTATTTTAAAGAGGAGGTCATGAGAGGAGAACCACCATGCTATCGATGCTGAATGGTGACAGTTGCCTAAAAAAGAGATTGTAGATACATAATGGTAATAGTTCTGTAGGAAAAAGAAAAAAAAAAGAGTAAACCACAATGTCACCGCTGTTGAGTGGTGTAGGTTACTGTAAATATATGTATATAAAGAGAAAGAAAGAGCCGCCTTACAGATTATTGCTGCCATGATACGAGGAACACCATGATAATTATGTTGCATGGTATTAAATGTTGTTAAAAGGAAAATAAGAAATAAAAAAAGATTGCAAACCAAATCCTTACGAGAGAGCAAAAACATTTCAAGTCCCGCCCACGTGAATGTTTATTTACCTTTCTTTCCACCTTCTCTCTTTCTTTTAATTTCTTTTTTTTTACCTTTATTTTTTCTTCACCATTCAACTTCTATGGGGTTATGTTGGACATAGAATAGTATCAGGACTAGTTTAGAAGGGGTTTCAACTCAGAGATTACAAGATGCATGGGGAAACCCTTTCATTTTGGATCTAGGATCTTAAATCATCATTTAGTTGGCTTTTTTGAAGCCTTCATTAGTTCAGTTTAGTGCTAGTTTGTCTACAGTTTGTTTCTACATCTGAATAAAATATGTCTCTTTTTATATTCTTCAATGAAAAATGTCTTACAAGCATCTCTCATGTCTCCGTCATGTCATGTGCTATAGATAGTTTTTTACTACCATCATCACTTTTGATTAGTGTTGACTGTCGTTGTTCTTTAATAAAGGACGTCCCTTTATTCTTTCTCATACCGTGTTCATTGTATTAGCTCCATTTTTGCATACGTTCCATTAGATTAATGTTGCCCGTTTTTTTACATCCCACAGCAGTATCCCTCATGCTTCCTTTAATTACATCCTTTGTTACACGTATGCTTTAGTTTTAATATCTACCAACACCCTTCAATAAAATATACCTTTTTTAACCATCATCATCTGAACCGTCATATAGCTATTGCAGTTATGTTCCTGCTCACCAATAATACAAATGAATCTAGGTCGTCCTGTGTGTGAATCTGCCGCTATAGAGCATTTTAGCGATCCATTGACTACTTTCCCCACCTTCAGCGGACTAGTGACTGGTTCACAGTTCTAAATCACTTAATATGACATATCCCCCTGTCTATTATTCATATCAATTCACCTATACCTACATGGTGTCGCCAATGTAACTTCTGGCAACTAGACATATACTGTATATATCCAACTCTTTATTTTTTGTTTTATTAATTGTGCATGTAGTATAATAATAATATTAATAATAATAATAATAATAATTGGAAGCGGACTATATGATATTCTTTTTGCCATGTTCGCTATATGAACGGGGGCACACATGTGCATTTTAGATGCTGAGAGTGCAAATTTTCGCCAAGACCATCTTTTTTTTTTATGCATATGTCCCTGAGTTCATTCCTAGTTCTGTTGTTGTCTCTAAAAAAACAAAACATGACTCGCCTCCCCCACCCCCCCCCTTGAATAAGCCCACGCCTATTATACATGATACCCCGCTCTCTATGTTACTGATATCCCTCTTGCCCTCCCCTGACCACACTCTGTTCCCATGATCCCCAATATGTATAATCCAGCATATAAGAAGATGGTATAATATGAATATAGTTTTATTGATAAATAGGACAAATGAAGGAGGAGATATGTTTGATATACAAAGGTACAAATTTGAAGATAATAATAAAAAAGAAAAAAGAGGTTTCCAAACGAAGATACTACTACATGGTCAATGGAGAAAAAAAAAAAAAAAAAAAGGAGGGGCAAAAGCCCATTTGAATAACAGGAATATGGATAACGATATAAAAAAGGGTATGAGGACGCCGTCATAAGAAACAAGTCAGGTACAAAGAATAAAAACTAAATATATAGGGAGAGAATAGGATAGGAAGGAGAGCGGGGGGTGGAGACTAAACTAGACTAAACTTGTTGATGATGAGAAGGAATAGTATCGCCGGTTTGGTCGGCCGCAGCGGCGCCGCCGCCACCAACACCACCACCACCAGGGAGAGGAGATGACTTGGTTAAAGAAAGGAAGCCAGACTGGTTCTTGTTCATGACCTTCATTCGGTGCGCACGCCATCCATTGCTGTTGATAGGATCCATTCGCATATTCTCATCTTGTGGCATTGGTTCTTGTTGTGGTTGCTGTATGACGCTTTCCATCATGAGCGAGGCCGCTGTCTGATGCTGCTGAAAGGCGACGTCTTGATAGATGGAGGACGAGGACGACGTGGACGGTGTTGTTAATGATGATAAAGTTCCGGATGCCGATTTCCGACGACGATCTGTTTTCTTCTTCTTCTTTTTTGCTAATGTTGGTGGTAATGGCGGTCGATACGGCTGATTCCAAGAAAGTGACGACGACTTGCTATCCATCGTAGTTGATGCAAAGGTGGCGCCTTCACTAGAAAACATGCACAAGAGACGGTCGTTTTCGTTTGTGAAATGGGCACGACATAAACGGTATTCCACAGGGATCCAACGTCCGGTGCGTTCCACCAATCGCCCGCGAGTCACATAGGTATCAAAATAAGGGCCCTGACACAAAGTACATGGGATGGCGGAATATAAATACGACACGAGGTGGTAGGGGAGCTGGGTAAACCGCTGTTGATAATAAGAATGGTGTCTCGTATCGCGTACAATCGTTCGTGCGCATTGTTCCAATAAACTAGGGGGTGAGTGCAGCTGGGAATAACAAGGTGGCTTTTGTGTTCGTGAAGTGCGTCCTGCCGAATATGTTGCTGCTAGCGATGATGAAGATGCTGTGGCTGTTGTTGCAGTAGCTGATGGGTCGACTAATGGACATCCATCCAGGAGCAATCGTCGAAGGAAGTGAAGCTGAGTAATTTCGGCGGGTAGAACAGAAATGACATTGTGAGATAAATCCAAAATAGTCAAGCCTTTCAGACCAATAGCCAAATGTACGGGAAGTTCATGAATGAGATTGTGTGATGCTGCCAGAACCTGAAGTTTTTTAAGGTATGCAATACAAGGTGTCAGGGTATTAAGTTGATTGTGTGACACATCCAATTCGATCAGTTTAGTCAAATGGCCAATCGTATCAGGTAAAGTTTCCAATTGATTATTTCCAAGATATAATGTTTCCAATCGATCGAGGTATCCAATGGTTTCCGGTAAAGACGATAATTTGTTGTTGGCCCTAAGGCAATGAAAAAAAAAAATGATTAGAAGAAGAAAAACATAATGATTTCTTTGTTGTGTTCCTCCCTCTCCCTCCCTCCCCCCATCCCCGTCCCCTGCCACCGCCCCCTTTCTGTACCCCAGTCGCCATGAACACCCTTTTTCAGTTCCCTATGTGTGTGGTGGTTACTTACAGGTCGAGCTTGCAGATCATTGTAAACAATCCGATGTTTGGATTCAGACGTATCAAATTTTGCTGCGTCAATGAGATAACATGCATCGTCTTGTCAATAGATTTCAGGTCCGTCGTTGTCAAGGGTTTTTCAGTCATGGTGAAAGCAGGTAGAGGTGGAAGAGGGCTTTCATTTTCGTCATTTGTATCGGTATGATGGTAGTTGCTATTGGATGGTGGTGATGGTTTTCGATAATATGTTGTATCCACATAGGTCACATCGTTTATTAGCGTTATCCAATGAGATGGCGAGATTTCGTCATTGTTGTTGTTTTTGTTGTTGTTATTGAAGGTGTCCATATGATCGGTGATGTGTGATAGAGTAACAAGAGAAAAGGATGAAGAGGAGGAGGAGGGTGATGATGAAAAGTTGAAAGATAAAGGAGTCGGTGGCGTAGGAGGTGTGCACGGGCGGTAATGGATAGAAGTACTGCTATTAAGGTTGCTGTTACTGCTGCTGTTGCTGTAGTGAGTCGTTAGGCCATACTGATGCGGTACTGAGAGTAATCTATCTTTGTGTTTTTCATCTTCATTGTTGCTATTGCTATTTTGTTGGTCATCGTCATTCGTTGATTGCTGTATATCGGTGGCTGGTGACGATGTATCCAAGAATGCAACATGACCAAAAGGTAATGAACCAGGAGGTTTGCTTCCTGACTGGCCCATGACCGACTAATATAGTATAATAAAAACAGATAAAAAAAAAAAGAGAAAAAGTATAGAATATATATATATATATATAAAAGACTTTTTAAACAAAAGATAAAAAGGAATGAAAGTAAGGAAGAGAAAAAGAGAAAAGAAGAACAAAAAAGGGAAGGAGCTATAAAAAATAAAAAGGAGGATTTGTTTCCATCTACAAAAAAAAAAGTCTATTTTCAGAATCAGCTTTCCTCAAACAAAAAAAAATCCACTGATTTCTAATATCATTTCTATTCGTCCCACCTCCCTTTCATCTTATGATTTAAAAGAAGACCAAATAAACATATACGCATTCAATGGGTCATACACACACACAATACAGTACATACACAGTGTCATTCTCCTATCAAATCCACTAAATCACCCCCACCCCTTTTCTTGTTCTGTAAATATTGTATCGAACAACAATAAAATCATCAACTTTTTTTTTTATTTCATTTTTTGATAATTGATACAAAAGCACTAGCATAACTAACACTACTATCACTAAAAGATTGACATGCATTGCTTTGAGCATATTTCACAAATTCAATTTTCTTGTCATAGTGGGAAGAAGTCAAGGAGTCCAATCCAGCCATTAAAACCGCAATAGGATGTCGCCCACAGATGGTGTTTCTCGTCTGAACCAGATAAGTATCAAACGCGTCAAGATCCAAAGATGCTATCGTATCCATGCCCTGTTGATCTAATTGTCGAATTGATTCATGTATAGGTTGTTGTTGATTCGATAACGATGTATCCCCACAATAATTGTAGTTGAATCGTCGTCCCCAATGACAAAAATCAGATGATACGACAAATAGATTTTTAGGGTCCGCCATGTATTTCCCAAGAAGTTGCCCATAATGCTTTTCCTTTTCCAGTTTCATGGATCCAACAAGTATAGGCACAATCTTGATTTCATCTATTTTACTATACAAAATGTTGTCATATTAGTCTTTTCCCGTTTTTTTTTTTTTTTCTTTTTTTTGATTAATATTGGCTTGGCGCTTACTTTTCAAAAATCTTATAGATATAAGGAAGGTGCATTTCAATACTATGTTCGTCTTCATCCACCGTTCGCTTCATCCAAGTAAAATCTCCCGTTGTTTCATATAAATCAGATATCACTATTGTATAACGGTAAGTTCGTCATACACACTTCCTTATGATATAAAAAAAAAAAATATGAGATTTACCTTGTTTGTCCAAAGTCAAATCACCAAGGGGAGTTTGATAGGTATCACACCGAGATAAAGCACATCCACCCAGATAAAAATGATGAGATGGACCCAAAATAAATACACGCTCACTGTAAAATATAAGAAGAGTTAATACTGTATTATTATCTGAAACACTCTATTGTATTCATACATTGTTGACACGTCAATACTTTTGTATGCATAAGCTGCCGTTGGGCCACTATACGAGAAACCTGCATGTCTATAAAAGATAAAAAGTCCCACGGTAAGTCAACAAAAGACATCTACTTTGTCTTCGATAGTGTATGGTATATAATACTTACGGACCAATAATAGCCCTTACATTAGGAATGGGATACTTCAGACCACTCTCTGTTGTTTCTGGCACATGTTCCAAATTCCGGTCTAGTTCCTTGTTCAATTTGCTTTCTGTTGCGGTTTCAAAAAGAATGAAATATGGTATGAGTACATGATGACGACTATGGTAAACGTGCCCTATTTTCCCTGTATTCCCATGCTCACACTTACTGGAGTCAGAGTACCAGCTACCCGCATGGCTAGCAATTCTTTCAATCATGAGGATTAAATGGATGGGGCAGAGAAAAGAAGTTAAAAATAAAATAAAAATAAAAAAACAAGAATCACTTGATTACATACAAATTCAAACCCAGCCAACCCTTTCCATGTTGAAAAACATTGTGTTGATCCTATTCTCGGTCATGTCATGCCATGTCAGTGTTAATACTATTATTATTACTACAAATATAGTTATTTTTTTGAAGGGGAGGGATATTACTTACACACTATACATAAATTTATTTAAATGAGATGGCGACTTTTTTTTATCGAATCATGCGCATATAAAGGCAAACTGAAAAAGGTTCCTTTCATTCGTGCAGTGTTTCCACTGATACCTGTCGGATTTTTTGGAATTGGTGTCGCACTTGGAGAATGTCGGGATTTTCAAAAAATAGACTGTCGGCTTTTTTCAATTGACTTGTCGCATTTTTGGACCTGAATTGTCGGCAAGGAGATGTCGTAAATCCGATTGGAAAAAAAGATAATATTGTACCCATGTAGTGACTAAAAAATAAATACTTTATGTTATACAATAAAAAAAAGGGGGTTTAGGACTTTTGGCGATTGTCCTTTTGAATCCAAAACAAAGACACGTGGAATCTACTGGCGCTGCTACTGTATATGTAAGTGATGACTTTTTTTTTGTGCGTGCTGATACCCGTAGTTGCAGTTGTAGTTGTAGTTGTATTATATGTATTCAAATAAAGATTGCTTTTTGGGATGGATTCTTTTTTTAAAGAATATTTTTTTTTTGTATGTATATCCCCCCTTTTTGCATATTTCTTTTTTTCCCTCAAGGAATTTGGACGCTTTCCCTTCCATTTGCACGACTTGCCCTGAAATTTTTCGCCAAGTACATTGCCTTGGGACATTTTGCCTTCCATTCTGAACCTATCACATCAAAGCCAACACTGTTACAAAGAATTATGAGGCAACCCCATCCCAACCAGCATGAAACCCTACCCTTTACAACCAACAACATTTTAACAGACTAACACTAAACTAAATTATTGGTGGCTCAGTGATAACTATGGCGAGGCTAATCAAATGGCGGTCGCAAAACACGAATCCAAAGTGAAAGGGCTTCCCATGGTATCTGTATTGTATTTTTCAAAACGCCCCTGATTCAAATTTAATTCAAGATCACTATCACATCATTGAAGCTTTAATGGAGAAAGAAAAAAATAAGTAAGAAATAAAGCGTAAGCGGGGGGTAATTGGTGCCACCTTCCGTACTTCTTCTTTCTTGTATGTAGTCATCCAGCTGCCTTTTTTCACCATACAAAAGAAGAAGAAAAAAAAACCAAGCCCTAACTAAGCGCTGAGCAATGATGGATGTGCCCCAAGAGGCTGCCCATCATAGTGCGAAATGGCGAAGTCGTCCAACTGCTCTTTTTTCACCACGTTTTTTCTTTTTTAGTACTCTAATAAACTTCTCTATCCTAACACATTACAGGTGACACTTTTTGTAAAAACAATGATTTCCTATCTTTCCTCCACCCACATATTTGTATCAATATCGCCGCTACCATTGTTTTTCCGTTCCAGTCACCATTGTCAACTCAATTTTTTCTGACAAACTGTAATTGCCATATCCTATCCCTACCATTGATACTCTTATGGTGTGAATTGCAGATGGAACATACTCATAGTGGGTCGTTTACGCACAAATAGCCTTCTCTGACATCTAACTTGACTTGCATCACTTTGAAACATCGGCCCACTCACACTGTTGGATCAATGTGTTCCTTTTTGAACCATCGGCACTCAAACCTGCCCCAAAGTTATTAGCATTAACGCTAGCCCCACCATTGGTACCCTATATAACCCACCAACGATGCGAAATGCAGACGTAATAACAACAAAGTACCCTGTAGTGACCTTTTCTTTTTTCACACAGACACATGCCTTTTTTTTTTTACGCAAAATTACACTCTATATACAAACACGCCGGATTTTACTCGCACATATACCATGCCCATTTAACGAGACAGTGAAAGGCACGAAAGAGATTAATAGTAAAAAGACAATAAATGTTTAATTCTGACATATATACAATATAAACTATGATAACCAACACAAAGATAAGTTAATGACACTATCCTAAGATTTAGACTAATCTAATGGTGGTCAAACTGCTGAATCCAAAATAAAAGGGTTTCCCCATGATGTTTGTTTTGCACTTTTGAAAATACCACTAAAACAAGTTCTAACACTAATCCTAGATCACCAGTACCCCAATGAGCCTTGCCATCATATCATTCAGACTTTTGATGAAGGGAAAAAAAAAATTGGAGGCAAAAGAGAAAAAAATTAGAAAATCATGTGTGCGGGGTCTGAATAAGTCCTCTTTTTTTTTTCATCACATACACACAAATGAATGTCGAATTGGCGAGCGCTGAGCACGACGGTTGGGCCTCAAGGGGCTGCCCACCAAAGTGCGAAATGGCGGAAGCTCTAATCCTCTCCCATTGAAACCCACACTTCAATGAAAAAACTTCGCCACACAATAAATCGAAAGATTTCCAAAAGCTCCAGCGGACCGCCAGGGCGTATATTATATATTATGATTAACTTATATCATTATATTATATAGTAACAGTATAACTTATATAGAATATGTTATATTAAACTGGGTAATAATAATGTATGGATTATTAGATTCAGGATCACTCTTTTTTATCAAGTGTGACACCAATTTCAAAGAAATCCGACAGGTAACCGTGTAAACACTATACTCTTCCATCTTCTACATATAAAAATCAAACTTCTAGGTAGTTTATGATTAATACAGTATACCCTTCCATTTTCTGTTTTCATATTTTAGTTATTCGGCGTTTAATATCACATTTATTCGTGCATGCAAATGCTATTTTAAAGGTCCGCCGAAGTGCAAACCCTTTCAAAAAAAAGAAGTCTCTCATCATTGCCTAGGGAATTCACGTAACGAAACCCTTATCTTTTAGGTTTTGTTATTTTTCGTAACGTTCATTCGGGCAGCATTGTATCTATAAACAAATAGGTTTATTTGCTATCAAGCACCTACGTACAGCTTTCCACATGACAAAAGGAACCGGAAAGTGGAAGCAAAAAAAAACTTTTGGTTTTTTAAACCAGAGAAGAATGACGTTAGAAAAAAAGGGCGATTCACTCAAATATAAAGAATATATTTGAATAAAGAAAAATAAAGCTTATTTAAAGCGTCATATACCCAGAAATCATTATGTAGCATGCCCTGACTTTTTTTTTTAGTACTACATATGTACTGTATTTCGAAGAAAAAGGCAATGATAAAGTTGACGGAATCGACGTCCTAGCACCAATTTATTGGTTTAATTCATTCCCCATTTTTATTTTTATTTTTATTTTTATTTTTATTTTTATTTTTATTTGTTTACATGAGATCAAGTGCAAGTCGAAAAATACACCTCTATCACAACCATCCTTATTCACAATCCATTTGTTGATCCAGCCTTTGTAGTGATAATAATGGAAAATAAATAAATAAAAGGAGGTGAAAAATGAGAGAGGGGCTCATGAGTAGAAGAAAGGGGGTAGTATCAGAAAAGAAAATATATGGCGAGGGGCATGGATATACTTTTCCTGTACTGGTCATTTATATATGACACAAACAAAAAAAAGCCAAGAAAAAGATGTCCATTGGAAAGCAGTAAAAAGAAAGATAGAAAATGTAAATATATAGCATTCACCATTGAGTGCAATGTAATATGTAAAGCAAATATACATGACAAAAAAAAAAAAAAAAAATAAGAGACCTATCCCTAATCATGATAATCCCGCCATCCCCCTCCCCTACATAATCATTGACAGATCGACTTCCAAGTTTTCTTTTTACACAAAAGATAAAAATATATATAGGCATTATCATAAAAAAGAAGAATTTTTATTTATATATGTATATATATAAGATTTTGAGATTTCAATCGATATGTGGAAACTAAATTATGTGAATGGAGATGACAGACATATAAAAAATAAAAGGCGTGGGAAGGCATATATATATATATATATATATATAAGATGTATATAGAGTAAAAATAAAAACGACATAAACAGTCAACTAGTAACTAACTAATATACTAAATAAAAGAGGGGGAATCAGTGAAGAAGTGGGGTAGATGAAGAAGTAGCAGGCCCTGTTGAAGTGATGATGGTGTTGAGAGAAGCCAAGGGATTACTAGTGCCGTGAGTCACAAGAGGATGATGACTCGTGTTGCCGTTCAGTACATGGACATGTTCACCTTCCTGAGGCGTCACCACATCATCAGGGGTGTCGGCAGTCACTGTTGGTGATTGTTTAACGTTTGCATTGTTTGCTGTTGTTGTTGTTGTTGTTGTATCATTCACGGTGGTAATGGAAGGTATTTCATCAATTTTGACAGGAAGATCCGTAGATGATGATGATGATGATGATGGTAATGATAGTTGATCGCCTTTATCTCCACCTCCTCCTGTCGTTGCTGTTGCGGACGCGGTTGCTGTTTCTGCTGGTGCTGGTGCCGCTACTGGCTCTTCCTTTTTCGTAAGATGTTTCGATAAATCCCTGTTCATTCCAAAGCTGTTAACACGATCCACATTGAAGATGGCTTTGAGTTTATCATCACAAAGAATAAACCGTCGATCCTTGGGGTCTTGAAGATTGTTACCCTTGATATGTACCCATAATCGTTTGACAATTTCAGGTCTGGATAGCTATGACAAAAAAAAAAAAAAGAGAGAGAGAGGGATGAGTGAGATAAGCACATTATAACTATATAGAGCACACTTACTTCCGCTTCACCTCCCATCAAGGTGGATAATTCTGCACTGAGAATGAGGGGCTTATTGAGTCCCGTATTTCGTTTTGGTTTGGGTGGTGCATTGGGATCTTCAGGTTCCTTCTTCTTCTTCTTCTTCTTGGGTTTCTTCATGGGGACAGCGATCGTACTTTCTAACATATAATCATTCACATCCTTTCGCTTCCCTCCAGTTTGGTGTGGTGATGGTGTATGCTGCTGTAACTGTTGAGAGCCTTGTTGTGGTGATAACGATTGTGTGGATAATAGACCTGGATATTGTGGATTTCGGTGTAGTTGTTGCTGCTGAGAAGGATGTAAAGAATTAAGGAACGCTTGTTGATGAGATATCATTTGGCGATGTTGTTGAGGATATGACATATGTTGGGAAGGCGGTAACGATAGCTGCTGCTGCTGATGCGGCTGATGTCGCTGCTGAAAATGCTGTTGTGGTGGTGTTTGTGTTTGATGCGGATGATAATGCTGATGTTGTGGTTGACTTTGGGGTGACTGATGATGTTGTTGTTGCTGTTGTTGTTGCTGTTGTTGTTGCTGTTGTTGCTGCTGCTGCTGCTGTTGCTGTTGTTGCATATGATGGTGGAGGTGATGTGGTTGTTGATGCTGAGCATAATATGAAGGCTGCCCCATAGATATAGGTGTTCCTGCTCCGTTGCTGGTATATAAGCCTGCGTATACCGTTGATCTACCCAAGATGAATTTTGCACCGCTTGTTGCTGTTGATGGTGCTGTTGTTGCTGTTGTTGCTGCTGCTGCTGTTGTTGAACTTGGTGATGGTGTAATTGTTGCGGCTGCTGTTGCTGTTGCTGTTGATGAATTTGAGGTGAATTGGATGGATGGGACTGTGCCTTGTCGGATTGGTGCAAATGGTTCAAAGATAAATCATCAAATTGCTGGAAAGACTGATAAGGTAAGAAATCATCCTGAAACGACCCGTCAAAAAACGAATGCGAATTGCGAGGCGTAACAGATATTCCCTCCCCTGGAATGGTTGTGGGTGTTGGGGGTGGCTGTTGTATTGAGTGCGTTGGTAAAGCTAGTGATGTTGGAAACATGGTTCCGGTTGCTTGAGGCTTTTGTCGCGAAGACCAGTCTGCATAAACAAAGAAAGTCAAAATAGGTGAGTTCAATGGTCTTTGTCAAAAGAAATAGAAAAGAAAACATAACCAGTGTTATATTATCCCTTTCTATGAAGGAGATGCTTAAACCCATTCCCTTTTTCCCTTTTCCCTCTTTCCTCTTTCCTTTAATGTATACACAAATGACCAAAACAATCAAAACGAATGGCAAAATTGATATATAAAAACAACTTACCATCCACAGTAGCAAAGGGACTGAAGTGCATCGCTAGATCGGTGACGACGAAAAATGATCAATGGTGGTGTCAAAAGTAAACAGGAATACGTCAATAGGCACCAAAAATTAATAATAAGCCCCGAGAAAAGGTAAAGAGTAAAAAAAAAAAAAAAGAGTGAGAATAAGAATAAAAGGTTAAAGTGAAATAAAAGAGAGAGGAGAGAAGAAAGGAGAGAGAAAAAAAAAATATTAAAAAGGGGGACTTGAAAAAGAAAAAAAAAAAAAAAAAGAAAAGAAAAAGGATGAGTGCAGTGTAGACTGCCCTTGTATAAATTGTATTGTAATTTATGTGACGTGTGACCTGTCTCTCTAATTTCCATTGGCTCACCTATAGGAAATTGCCGATCTTTCTCTACAATATAGCAAGCTACTCGTCAAAGTACCACTTCATCATGTATACTATACTTTACCATCCACGCTGTATTAAAGCCGTATTAAAGTATCGCCCCTTCCTTTTGTTATTATTGGTTTTGTTTTGGTACGCCGTACCTTAAATACCCATACCAGAATTCCCATTTATAATAACTGAGTCGCCGATATCTTGGGTTGCATCAGCGGGGTTTAAATCAAAGCCCACTTGGATGTGAACGAAAATAGATCAGTCAACTCATTTTGATCGAGCCCAGTAGCTTTATCATGGATGAATAGCTATACAAAAAAAAATAAACTAGTCTTGTAGTCAGTTTTTATTGTATTCACCAAAAATAATTGAAAATAAAAAAAATTCAACATTTTACCTGCGCTGATCCCTTCTGACCGAACTAAAATAACTGCATGAATATAAACGAGAAACGCACTCCTCGCTATTTTAATCCCAGATCATTAATAGCCGAACTTCAAAAAATACAATGACCCAGTAACTTGCTGTGGTGTTGTTTTGGCTACCATATTTTATAATCAGGCAAGAGTATTCAAAACAACCCCGATAGGTAGATCATTTTATTTTATATCAGAAGAAGACAAGGACTTTAATACATAGAGCCATATATTCATTTTGACTTTTCTCCACCTTTCTACATATAAACTTTTATTATTATCATGTCATACCCATTTTTATCGTATTCCATTGTTGTTGTGTGTTAATTTTTTCTTACCATGTATCGTGATAAGTACTCAGATATAATCTTATACATATATAAACAACACCACGGTATGCATATTTACAGAATTTATGCCACATAAAAGATCCTCACCTTCCCCCTTTTCTTTCCTAATTTGATTACCGACATTTTTTACAACGATGATTCAACCAGTTTTAGCCGAGCAATAAAATGTACTGAATGACCAAAGAGAAAGTATTGTCAAGGGATAGGGCGGGTCAATGAGAAATTCTTCAATTTTTGAGTATGTTTGTTGTCTGCTACTGTAGGTTAAGATACACAAAATTTGAAGATTCATATTAAACGTGTGCATCTGCAAATAACCCCACAATCCCTATTAAGCGTCCCTGAGCCGCCAATGCGTCCTTGAGGTGAAAGAACATAAAATTTACCGATATTCACGACGAAAGCGGGGACGCAGACCGTGTGAAACAGTGAATGATATCACCATGTACTTTTCCGCTTCCCTTAATAAAGTTCAATCACTAGTAGCCATGAACAATTCTGTTATTTTCTCTTACTGGGAACTACATTTACCTTCCCTAAGTTTGCAATGTCAGCGTATGGTTTACTCAGGGCATATCTCAGTTTTTCAATACACTGGTATCATCATCGGAACTAAAAGGATGCACCAAAAAAGGCACCAAAGCATTTTCTCGTTGAACAAAGACTATACTTTCCCTGGATTGAACGATTTGGCGAAACAGTAATACTATTTCATCGGCAGGTAACAATATTCAATTCGTTTATATAACGGTGTACTTGAAAAAGAAAAATACAGGGCATTAATTTAATAACATGAAAATAATTTTTTATATGAATTAAACAGTATAGAGTACACTACTATACACAAAGAATTCTGGAATAAATGGGGCATGGATGAGCGGGGTCGTTGACAGACATGCTCACTGAAAAAAAGTGGTGTGTTCTTAGTTCTCGTTTTTTAAACCACCGCTCAAATTTAAAAGCATGATAATTTCGTTTTTTCTTCTCTTTTCTTTTCTTTTTTTCGTTGTCTCTTTTTTTTAAAAAAAAAAAAAAAAAAAAAAAAACATGGCCATTATCACACCTTTAATTGCATTATTACCATCTCCCATTACTCTGTTGGAGTACAGTGTATTGGCAATTGGTGTCATACTCGCCATTCATATTCTTTCGCAATTGGTAAATGGGTGCACGGACAAAGCTTATGAAAACAACAGATCTACTCATCTCAGTTTTCCATTATTCGGTTTTATATATAGATTGGTCCAAGAGACACAAAACAACCTCCTGTAGTATTCTCTTGGTTCCCAGTTCTTGGTAATGCTATTCAATTTGGAATGTAAGTGGCAGCCAAGGCTGCGGGGAACGAGCTGAGAAGGAATCATGGGCCGCGAAAAGGGACTATGAGCAATTATGACACTCGCAGTATAAACTAAGTTCTCTTTTTTTTTCAATAGTAATCCAATTGCCTTTTTACAGGACTGTCAAGCGAAATATGGCGACATGTTTACTTTTACCATGGTGGGCAAGCGTGTTACCGTTTGTTTGGGTGCCGATGGGAATCAATTTGTATTCAACAGCAAACAAAACCTGGCCTCTGCCGCTGAAGCTTACAACCATATGACCAAGCATGTCTTTGGACCTGACATTGTGTTTGATACTCCTCATAGTATCTTCATGGAACAAAAAAAGTAAGTTGAAAAAAAGGGGACATGTGAAACAAAAACATCAATCCCCCCCCTTTATTCACACTATTCTCTCTCTCACTCTCTATTTGTAGATTTATCAAGGCAGGATTGAATTCTGATTGTTTCCGGCGCCATGTCCCTATCATTGTCAAGGAAACCGAAGATTTTTTCAAGAAATACACCAAACCAACCGGACTGATGGAAGCGTATGGCACTTTTGGACAACTCATTATCTTGACGGCATCTAGCAGTTTGATGGGCAAAGAAATCAGAGCTTGTTTGGATGATACGGTGGCCGATCTCTACTATGACTTGGACCAAGGCTTCAAACCTATCAACTTTATCCTCCCCAATTTGTCTTTGCCTTCGTACCGTCGTCGTGATGTTGCAAGAGAAAAAATGACCGAGTTGTATTCCAGCATTATTGAACGTAGAAAGGCTGAGAAAGATGAGGTAATAAAAGCATAAGAAAAAAGTTGGTGGCGATAAGAGAACTCCTTTATTTATACTTTTTTTTTTATGTCTTCCCCTTTTTTGTTTATGGTTTATAGTCCAACGATGATTTACTTCAAGCTTTGATGGATGCGACATATAAGGAAGGAAACAGTGTTCCGAACTACCAAATAGCTGGCATCATGATTGCTGTTTTGTTTGGCGGTCAACATACATCGGCGACGACATCAGCTTGGACCATATTGGAATTGGCTGATCGACAGGACATTGTTCAGGCCTTACGACAGGAACAGATAGACAAGCTTGGCTCATTGAAGACAGATCTGACATTCGACAACATAAAGGAATTGCCTCTTTTGGACGCTGTGATTCGTGAAACCTTACGACTTCATCCACCGATTTTCCAAATGATGCGGCGTGTAGTGGCGGACAAGATTGTGTGTGAAAAGAACGGCTTGCAAGTGCCTAAAGGTAACTATCTCTGTGCCGCCCCGGGTGTGACTCAAATTGACCCCACCTACTTTAATGATCCTCTCAAGTACAACCCTTATCGCTGGATTGAGAAAACGGACCCTGTGCATCAACTGGAACAAGGAGATGACGCTAATATTGATTATGGTTTTGGTGCTGGTAAGTGTGGACTCGGGGTTTGACTTGGAAGTGTGTGTGTGTGTGTGTGTGTGTGTGTGTGTGTGCGTGTGTATGTGCTTGTGTGTGCAGTGGTAGGCAATATACAATTGTGACTAAATTGAACTTCTTCTTGTTTTGTAGTGGGTATTTCATCCAGGTCGCCCTTCTTGCCGTTTAGTGCCGGTCGCCATCGTTGCATTGGTGAACAATTTGGCTATCTTCAATTGAAAACAGTCGTATCTACTTTTATTCGCCTTTTTGATTTTGAATTGGAACAAGGCAAAACGGTCCCAAAGTCTGATTATACTTCTTTGGTGGTGGTACCTCAGCATCCAAGCAACATTTGTTATACTCGTAGAAATTAGTCTTATTCTCTCCCCCCATTTTTTCTTTTATTTTTGTTTTATTATTATTGTTGTTTTTCCTCCATTCTTGTTTGTATGTTTACATTATTTACATTTTATACTCTTTAGTCACTCTCTAGTAATAGATATATTGTCCCTCGTTTTATTTTTATCATACATATTTTAGTTATAGTCGATGTGGTTCAAATAAAATGATTTATACAATACTATACAATTGTTATTGATGATGATGATGATGATGATGATAACGATGATATTGATAGGGATGCATGTGATGAAGAATGCATTACTGGGTTATAAGTGGATGCATAAAAAAAAACAGTTCCACGGGTTCATCTCATCGATGGGCGGAAGCAGGTCGGCGATTTACCTAAAATCAATAATAGTGTTTGAAAAAAAAGGTACAGTGACACGAGTTTGGGCGTTTTTATTTTTTTCATTGGCTACCAGAAGCATAACGCAGAAAACTCTAGTGGGTTCTATGCGTACGCCCATGGCAAAAGTAGTTTGTGTAACATTGACTATTTCTTTATTCTCATTGAATCGAATGGTTTTTTTTTTAATTCTTGGGGAGGTGAGTGTGGCAAAGAGGAAATTTCTTATTATTCAATTAAACTGAGTTAGCCTCTTGGGCCTAATCTCAAACATAAAAGAAATGACCAGTAGTAACACAGCACACCCTTAAAAAAAAAGCTTGATCCATATTTTTTATTTTTTCGAAAATGAAATCATCCGTGATAGAATCTGTCAAACAAAACAACCCACCAGGGCAATGTTTCCATATGTTACAGTTAGCATATCATACCACAGTAACCATTGGATTGTTTTTGTAGGACAAAGAATGCATAGACCTTTTTATTCTTTAGTTTTTTTTTTTTTTGTTTTTTGTTTATTGTACGTAGTATAGGGCCCAGATGAAGACATAAATACAAACAAAAGAAATATCCAATGGCTTCACCATAAAAGGAAATCGCACAATTCACTCACCCACTAAATGAAGAAGAAGAATAAACACACATCAATCATATCAAGCTAATAAAGTTCAAAAAAGGAAATGCAAATTGAATAATTTTTTATTGAATATAAAAAAAGGGTAAAACATGATCTATTTTATAAGCTATACTAAGAGTGGATTGAATGGGATGATAACTATCTACTAAAGTGCCACCATCAAGAAGAATCCTTGCATGTTGCTGCGAGAGCCAAGACCAAGAAGTCCAAGATTGTTTGACATGGATGGTAGCACCAGGTAGGAGTGTCTTGAGTGTATATGCATGTTTTAACTTATCGGATCCAACCTTGTTTGAGGCACAATGTGTCTTTCCAATAACCCATGCCACGATTTTTTTGGTTGCGTTTTCCAATAGTCAAGAAAAGCTTGGTTTGTGGGGCAAAATACGGTAAGAGACTGTCCAGCAATACCTGTTGTTGTTGTTGTTGTTGTTGTTTGTGAAGTGGTTGAATTTAAGTAGTTGAAGAGTAGATCGTTGTGCATTAGCAATTCGAGAAAGATGGAGAGATCTGATTCCGGTGCGAGTTTGTCAAAAAGTGATTGTTCATCCGTAAAACTCCCATGATGACTTTGTGATAGCTGTAGCTGCGCTTTCGCTTGATACGTTAACTGAGGTGGCGATGGTGAGGCTTGTATTAATATATTTGATAATATAAATAACCACACTACTATGATTTCTTTATAGAATATCATGGATAAAAGAAAAAAAGAAGCGGGAAGAAAGAACAATAAAATAGAAATTGGGGGGAGCAATTTCTTTTCACTAGCGGCATATTTCACTCATTTTACCTTCGCACTACGTCATATTTAAATCCCGAACAGGATCATCAAAATCTGAAACACGATAGCCAAGGTGCAATAGTAAAAGATGGTGACACCAACTCGCGATGTAAAAAAAAGAAGTGTTTGAAGGGGTTATACAAACTTTGTACAAACAGAGACCGATGACTCTTTCAACCTTTTTTTTTTTTTTTTTTTTGCACGCTGAAATTGCCCAGACTATAAAACGAAGTCCCTTTTTTGAATAGCTGAATTTCTGTTTTCATTTATTTTACTTCTCTTTCCGCTATTCCTACCTTTTTTTCATTTTTACTATTTTGATCTACGATCAACTTCTCTTCTCCCATTTTCAAAGGAAAACCGTCAACGTTTTCTAAACACTGCTCAAGCCTCTTTTTATATATATTGGATTCCAGGGCAAGGTACAGTATAGCTTTTTTTTTTGGATGAATACATCTTTTTCTGAGGGGGGAGAGAATAAACCTCCTTTTTTTGTTTATATTTGGAATAAATATCTGTTTTATCAAAAACAACTAACTTTTCTCTTCTTATTATATTGTAGTCAATCAACTTCACAACATTAGCAACAACATTCACATTTACAACAAAATGAACAACTCAATGGAAGACATCGTTTTACCACCACCAACAGATGAAGACGTTGATACGCGTTTGGAACAAATCAACCAACTCAAGTACTTTTTGGCAACTGCACCTACACACTGGGATACTCATCCAGATGATCCTCCTCTTCAACGTTACTCCTTACCATCGGGAGAGTCCGTGTCATGCGTCCGATGGCACCAAGGTTTTTTTATTTCTGGCACCGACATTGTCCGCTCTTTGATATATCGCTTCCATGCTTTTGGTCGACCTGTGCAAAACCTCAAGAAATTTGAAGAGGGAATCTTTAGTGACCTCAGAAATCTCAAACCCGGTGTCGATGCTCAACTGGAAGAACCAAAATCAAGCTTCTTGGATCTCTTGTACAAACACAACTGTATTCGTACTCAAAAAAACAAAAGGTCTTCAACTGGTTCTCTGTGCCTCACGATCGTCTCTTTTTGGATGCTTTGGAACGGGATTTGAAACGGGAAAAACTTGGTACTGAAATCACATCAGCGGCTGTGGCACTTCCGGCGCTCTCGATTACTTTGGACACTACCCAAGCCATGTTTGATGAATTCAGAAAAAATCTTCTCAGTGAAGTGGACTTGCACTCTTGCTTGAACGGCGAACACCGGTCACGCAAATCAACTCTGGCTATTACTACTCGTCAACAACAACAACAACAAAAACAACAACCTACTGTTTCATCTCCACCCTCATCCTCATTATCTGGTAGCTCAAACACCGTTTTTGGTCATTTTTCTCTTTTTGAAGGATCGCCTACTTACAAACAACGCCGTCGTCGTAACACCAATGCGTCAAGGTCCGATCATCGCCTCCATCACCACCATCGTCACCATCATCATCATACTTCAATGTCTTCATCAGCCTCGCAATCACCATGGTGGTCCTACGAAAACGGTGCTGGCTCAAACTCTTCCTCAATTGGCTCCCCTAAATCATCATCGGATTTGATTGAAGATCCTGCTAGATTGTATACCTGTCCTCTCAGCTCGTGTGGGAAAATATTCAAGCGGTTAGAACATCTGAAACGACATTTGCGAACACATACTATGGAGCGACCTTATCTTTGCGGACTTTGTGGCAAGCGGTTCTCTCGAAGTGACAATCTGGCCCAACACAAAAAAACCCATCAGCGCCGACAACGAACACTGAACGACAGTCACAGGGACAACAGTGATCACAGCAACAACCAAAGCCCTCATTTACGCCACCAAGATCTTTCAACTTCTCAACACCGACCACAACTCAATCACTGTCCAACTACGGGGGACAACCATAATGACGATGACGAAATCCCTCAACAGAAAGAATACCAATGCCGCGCAACGGCCATGTCCTCGCCACCTTCGATTTACGACCCTCATCCTCACCACCAAAGCAACACTCACTATTGGATGCCTTCAGCAACGATTCCACCTATCACTGTGACATTCAAGGACGAACAACATGATGATGATTTCAATGACTTTTTCCCATCCCTATCAGCATCTACAAGTTCATCCTCTCTTTCCTCTGGCCAAGTATCACCCATTGTTATGTCATCCACTGCCACTCACCAAATGATCAAAACCGAGCCATTCCAATTTGACCATCATCATCAACAACAGCAACCCACACCTACAACACCCACAACCTCTATGGATGACTTGCTAGCGGCATCTTCACCACATTCTCGCCACCAACAGCAACAACAATCTCGAGATTGGCAATTCCATTTGGATTGGGATCAAAGCTCGTGTCTCTCGTCACCTCAATCAGCCTCTTTATTTATGGATCCAACAACAGCAGCACCCTCTCCACCTACTGTAACTTACGGCCCACCTTCAGATTTGCAGCATTCGGACTATTCTTATTATTCGAGCAACGTCAGCATGGAATACACTCATCATCACGCATACCCATCCTCGGCCTCTTCCTCCTATTCCGATGACGAAAGCCCATTATTGAAACCTATGGATATCAGCAGCCTCTACTATCCTTCTTCTGGGTTTCAAGACACAACCATTCGTCCCATGGATTCTTTGATGAACTTCTGATTAGACTTTTTCTTTGATCTCCTTTCCCCATTTCTCTTTTTATCATTATTTTTTATCATTATCATTATCATTAGTTTATTATTCCAATTATCATTCTTTTTTTTTTTTTCTTACCTTCTATTCCCCTTTCATCATCTTTTTATCTATTATCTTCTCATACTTATGAATATCATATACCTTATTATCATTGCCTTCATATCATATCCCCTTATATCTTATCCCCCTTTTTATACAAGTAGTATAGTTTATGTCTGTTTGTTTGTTTTCATATTTTATTCATCATCCATCATCATTTACCAATCATCATTCATCATCTTTACTGTATCTTGTATATTCTCAGCTTGAGCATTCATATTGTACCTTTGTCGCCTTCTTTATCTAAACATGTTTATAAATAAAATCCGCTGTTTTTTGTCTCTCTCTTTTTGTCTTTCCGTTTCTCTCTTTTTTTTTTTTTTTTTTTTTTTTTGCATGTATATGTGTGTGTGTGGTGTGTACAGTACTGTGTAAATGTCAAGATGTAGGTTCCACTTGGATATGATAGACCCCATCATCACTTTAACCTATTTTAGTAAAACGATCAAAAATCAAGGTTTTTCCATTTTGCTGATCGTCTTCTTTTTTGGAAAATTATTTATTTCAATGGAAACGAAAAACAAAGAAATTTCTTTTTTGATGATAACAATTGTCGTCTTCATTTAGCACCCCCATCTCAAGATGATGAGGTAGTTTTTTTTTTTTTTTTTTTTTTTTTTTTTTTTTTTTTTGCCTTTCTTGGAGATGGCGAGTCTTGTGGTGATGTTTGTGTGCATGTTTCGAAACACAACAACAATTACACTCAACCCAACATCCCAACGCCGATCTCTTTCCAAACCCGTCTTTAGTTCTCAGATCATCTTTTTTTCCCCAGGTTCCTTTTTTTTTTTTTTTTTTTTTTTTTTTTTTCAATCCCCCAATTTTCACTCCAGGCTCTTGGAAATCAATCCAATCAACCAATCCAGTTTTTCCTTTCCATTGATCTAGGATTTTTTTTAGGTATCATTTCCGCACTCCAGTTCAATAAACAAAAAAAAAAGGGGGGGGGGCACTCTACTGCATGATAAGCTAGCTCTGTAAATGGATCACGCATCCAAATTTATACGTGAAAAAGTTAGCCCCGTTTATTTTGTTTTTGTTTACAGTATATCATATAGTGTGATGGATACTAATCTAAATGCAGTATACAGGGTAAGATCTTGTACTTACAGTGAATGACAAGTTATTCTACTGTACTGTATAATGGAGGGGTGAGCTATCGTATTCTACATATGTATGATGTATGATGTGATAAACTACACTACAGAGGAGGACGAATGCGAAGACATCGGAACAGTTGGGCCGTGAAAAGCAAGCCATTTATATTGCCAATGACCATCGTTGGGAGTTGCCGGAAAAAAAGAAGATAGAACAGATATTGAATAGTCCAAATGATGCCGCATGGTATCAATATTTTATAATAAAAGATGAAGTGGAAGTGTCGGTTGCCTTTTCTGTATTCATTAAAGGTGTAGTAAAAAAAAGAAAAGTCCACAGAAAACATTTCGAATCCCGCACACGTGGATTTTTTATTTATCTTTCAGTTTTATTGTTTCGCTCTTTCGCTCTTTCTTTTCTTTTCTTTTTCATTTTTTCTTCAACATTCAACTTCCTTGAGGTTTTGTTGGACTTAGAATAGTGGCAGGACTAGTTTAGAAGAGTTTTCAGATTAGGGATTACAAGATGCATGGGGAAACCCTTTCATTTTGCATCTAGGATTTGTGATTACCATTAGTTGGCTGTTTTGGAGCCTTCATTAGCTTAGTTTAGTGTTAGTTTGTCCATAATTTGTATCCACTTCGAAATAAAATATGTCTACTTTTACTTGCCTCAATGAAAAATGTCCCATTAGTCTATCTCACGTTTACTGCAATAGATCCTGTTTTGAGCACCATCACGTCTTCACATTAGCGTTGATAGTTGTTATACTGCAATAAACGATATTTATTTATAATCTTTCTTATGCCTCATCTTCCTTGTACAGTATATTAGTTTTCTTTTTACAATAGTAACTCTAGACTAATATTGACCATTCTTAAAATCCCTTAATAGTCTCCCTCACGTTACTTCCAATAGATACCATTTAGTGCGTTTTTAATGTGCGTTGCTGATATGGGTTACGCCAGCAAGGGTAGGGTACTTTATTAGGGCTGTCATTGTTTCTGCTGTGTTTTGATAGTCTTTAAGGCACTGCCGCCAACAGTACTGGACAAAAGACGACCTGCTAGACTATAATTTTATGTTTCACGCGAGTAATATAACTTGTTCGGTGTTACAGTCAAAATGGCTGATTTTGAGAGGACCAAGTTTCAATACAAAGGTATTTGATTTTTCATTATCTTTCGTATCCTATTGAATCCCAATCCACTACTTGAAAGGTCATTGGAAGTGACCAGTTTCATTATTTAGGTTTAGCCCTCTATCACTTTACATACCAATTCCAGCTCTCTCTAGTCTCAAAATGAAATGTTCTCCAGGGTCTTCTCTCTTTATCATATCAATAGCTCAAAGCGCTATCTCTTACGTATATAAAGGGTGAACCGCTGATATTTGCATAAAACCTCTCTCACTTTCCCCCACACCCAAAATGCATGATACTAAAGAGGTCCAAAAACAATATTGTCCTAGCTAACAATCAATGTTTTCCAGAAAAGTTCTGTATTGTTATTATGGGGTTTATCGTCATTCCGGTTTTAGTTAATGTGGGCCACTACTATAAGTATATGTTTTTTTTTTTTGGAGGGGAGGGTGTGGGAAAGCTCAAAATTTTCAATTTTTTTATGCCGTTAAATGTTGCCATGATTTTTTCCCCTGTTGAAAACAGGTAGGTGACAGCCCAAACGGCGTCTATGATAGTTTATGAAACTTGATACTACAAGCTCCCAAGCCAGAAAAAAAAAAACAGAGAAAGACAGAGAAAATCTACGTGGCTAGTTGTGGGTTCTCAAAAAGTTTTCAAACCATCGATTTACTTGCTGAGCGTCTTTATAAGTAAACTGCGATTTTTTATTTGAAGGCTGAAGGGTGGCCGACGGGGTTTCAAAAAGCAAAAAACAAACACAAAAAGTGTCCCTTCTTTCGCTCGCTCACTCGCTCCTTTCCTTTTTTTTTTTTTTTTTTTTTCTTTTGGTCTTCCCATCAATTACCATGCCTGGCGACAAAGATAAGAAGCCTTTATCAAAAGAAGAGCAATTAGACGATTTAGCCAAGAAAATTACTGGCGGAAAGAAAAGTGCTGCTCCCGAAGTACGTGCTCAACTGGAAGCTTTGATGCAATCTTTGGCCTTACAAGAATCTACTGGCAAAGAAAAGAAAACTATGGCTGAACACAGGTTTTGGAATACACAACCTGTCCCTAAGCATGGTAATCCATATAAAACAGCACTCTTGTTATTTTGTTTGTCATTTTTGTACTTTGCATGAAACTAAGTAGCTCAATTTTTTCTCTCTTCAATCTAGATGAAAACATTACTGACATGGGCCCTATTGAACCATCTATTCCCGTGGATCAAGTGAGCAAGGAACTTACCGCCTTGCCTAAAGAATTTGAATGGTGCGAATTGGATATGACTATAGAAAAAGATGTAAGTGGAGTCAATATGTATGAACCAGTTTAGCATTGGGTTTGGTAACTTATGTGTATCTCTTTTTTTTTTTTTTTTTTTACTGTGGGTAACTTCTAGGCCAAGGAACTTTACGACCTTCTGACTTTGAACTACGTTGAAGACGACGAAGCCCAATTCCGTTTTGACTACTCTGTCAACTTCTTGAAATGGTAACACCTTATACATTTGGATGGACAGCTGTAGTTGATGTGATTATTGAGTATTAACAATTCATTTTTAAATGTACATAGGGCTCTTCAACCTCCTAACTGGCGCAAGGATTGGCTTGTGGGTGTCCGTGTCGCCTCCAACAAGAAATTGGTGGCGTTTATCAGCGCTATCCCAGTACAATTGCGAACCTTTGACAAGTAAGGATGAGAAAACGAAAACGGATGGACGTGAAATTAGTATCTAATATAGTTCGTATATTGTAGGTCAACATTGATGACGGAAATCAACTTTTTAAACGTACACAAGAAACTTCGATCCAAACGATTGGCTCCAGTGATGATTCGTGAAATTACCCGCCGTAGTCATATCCATGGTATTTTCCAAGCTGTCTATACTGCTGGTGCTGTTCTTCCTAAACCTGTATCAACTTGTCAGTAAGTAAAAACAAACCAATACACATTAGGGTAGTCAGCTGGGCGGGGGCATGTGGAGTGCAGGAAGGGCTCTTTGAAAATATGATACTTACTTATCTTGATAGATATTTCCATCGATCTTTGAATCCCAAGAAATTGGTAGAATGTGGCTTTTCTAGAATCCCTCAATCATGGACCTTGGCTCGTATGATCAAACATTTCAAGGTACCTGAAAAAACATCTATACCTGGATTCCGTGAAATGCAACAAAAGGATGTGCCTGAAGTCCTTGTGTTGGTCAACAAGTATTTGGAACGGTTCGATTTCGCTCCTCAATTTGAAACGAATGCAGATGTGGAACATTGGATTCTTCCTCACAAGGATGTCGTGTGGAGTTACGTGGTTGAAGTAAGTAGTTTAGAAGGGACGGTGGTAAATGAAGGACAGGGTTTGTTTTTATTTTCTGCTGATCAACTTTTTTATCGTTATTCTTATAATAGGATCCTACCACTAAAAAGATCACAGATATGGTGTCTTTCTATTCATTACCTAGCTCGGTGATCGGCAACCCCAAACACAAGACATTGAATGCTGCCTACTTGTTCTATTATGGAACTGACATTATTTCCAAGGGTACGGAAGACAAACATGAAGATGGAACACCAAAACTCTTGAGCAAGCGTTTGAACGAATTAGTGGGTGATGCTTTGGTGATGGCCAAGCGACTCGGCTTCGACGTGATGAATGGTCTTCAATTGATGGATAATGGCCTTGTACTACAACAACAAAAATTCGGTGCGGGTGACGGCCATTTGAACTATTATCTTTACAATTGGCGATGTCCTGATGTGGATGACAAGAAGGTTGGCTTGGTGATGCTTTAGTTTAGAAATGTAGTTTAGTTTATATCTTCTGTTATTATTATTATTCATGCAAAGGAAAATAAATGAGCCATTGTTTTTCATTTTATCACTCGTATTCTGATGAGAGTGCATTATTGGTATTTTTTTGATTTACTTTATGTAATGTGATTTGGAAGGAGGATGGAAACCAATAGTATAAGATAATACGATGGTTGTTACTTTGTTACAGGCAGATCAAGAAGTCGAATGCTGCTCAAAAATCTATGACGCTCCGCTTCTCCAGTCAGTCAGCCAGAACATTTTATCATAATCCTTTGAAGTATTTCAATTTGGCCAACTCTCCATATAACCTACAAATATGGTGATATGTATATAAAATATTAAGACAAGTGTAGTTGATATTGCCCCATAGCAAAAATAAAAAATTCATTACAGACTGTAAGTACCGTACAGTACAGTACTGTACAAAGTCACTCGTTGATGATCGGCGAATGAAAATTCTATAATGTGCAAGAAAATTCCAGTTTGCTTGAAATCATTTTTCATTCGTACTCGTTAGATATTTGTATCTTTTTTTCTTAACAACAATATCATGTCAGCAGATGACAATCTTATGACAGCGTTGAATCAGTATTTTGTCAGCTCTGGTGAAAAACAAAAGTAAGCCACTGACATGGTCATATATGGCTACTGTTGATCAACCTGTACTCACCCCTCAACTTTTCTTTTTCTTTTTTTATGTATAATTCTATATTTGATCTCAAACTAGATTACTGACGTTACTGAAAGCAAGACTAGCCGAAACAAGTTGGAATGACAACTACTATGCACATTGTCGAGGTAAGCACAATATTGCCACTACGGGATAGCTTAGTTATATGCTCAACAACGGTTTTTTTTTTGTTTTTTTGTTTTTTTTGCACCCGGGTGTTGGGTTTGTTTATTAGATACTATGCAAGACCGGAAAGGCGACTTTACACTGGATGAACTCATCAAAGAGACTTCAGACTACGGAAAAAGTAAGTATACATACTCTTTGTGCGTATTTCGTTTCTTCTCATACAGTATATCGCTTATAGGTACTGTCAACGAGTCTATTAAGAAAGAACTGCTGGTGCTTATCAAAAAATTCTTGACCGATACGGTTTCTACGACGACCGCCTCTGACCAACAATAACCACTCCCTATTCTCATCCCTTTGTATAGACGCACACACACGAACCATATATCCCTCCCTCTTATAGAATAGTCTGTTAGTATAGTCTCTTCAAATAAAAGACCCATTTTGCCTTATCATACATCCCATAATCATTCTCAATAAACCACTTCATCACTTACTACGATATCAAATGTGTATCCCATATATATCATGACCTTTGTCAATAAATTTATATTATCCACTACAATGTCACATCAAATATTCTATGTTGTGTATATCATCATCATCAACAGCAGTAATAAAAATACTACTACAATCACATCAAATAAAATTATATTTTCAAATAGTTTATTCTGTCATCAATTATTCTATGATATGTATGTCATCATCATCAGCAATAAACAATACTACTACAATTTCATTTAGATAAATTTATTTTCAAATGGTTTATTCATAAAAATATATACAAATTCATATATACTAACTACATCAGTAGAAATCTATATCTACTTGGCTGCAACTTCATTAACTTCTTCCACAACACCACGGATTTGAGGCTTCTTAGTTTCCTTAAATGTAAGGCGCATTGCATAGGCATCTTCCCCGTCAGCATAATACTTTTTGTCGATTTCTTGTATGCTATGATAAAAAATAAAGCGAAAAAAAGGTGAGCATTTTCAAAAGCCCCAATTTCCTGCAAGTCATCCTACCTGAATTTTAAAGTATCACGGTATAGGCCAATAGCTGCTCGATTGGTTTTTCGTACGTGAAGAGATACATAATGGGCGTCAAAGACCTCTGTCATTTGTTTTGATGATTGAGCCATCAATTTTTCAGCCAAGCCAAGTCGCCGATAGGTGCGCATAACGGAGAGGGAGGTAATATGGCCATGCGGTACGTCTGAAGGCTTTTCTTCCCTATATTAACCAGAAAAAAAAAAGGAGGGGGTGAGAGCGGGGATTAGGCACATGACATGGATGGTGTCGAATTTCATAAGACTTACATTTTCGCCAAGACATAGCCAACAATTTTGCCATTATCGTCCTCGGCGACAAACGAAAGTTGAGGCCAAGAAAGGGCATGGTATAAATCTATAAGTATATATAAGGTCAGTAAGAATAAAAAGAGAAGTAAGGTACTTACAATATTTCATGTGATAATTTTCAGGAAGGTCTAGTAGGTTGCAGTTTTGAATAGCGATCAGGTCGTCCACCTAGGATAAATAGCAAATCAATTCGGTTAATGGCTTGAAATATTTTATTGTTTGTTGGTTCTTACAGTTGCTTGTCTAATGTTCATGTTGGTGAAATATAGTAAAAATGTAAAAAAAAGGGACCCAAAAGCGCGATCAAATGATTTTATTTTTTATTTTTTCGGAATTCCAGTCACTCTTGAGGCATTGTTGCGACTTCTCAACTTTTCTTACATTGAAACACCGCGCACTTTGGCTTTTTTTTTTTTTTTTTTTTTTTTTTTTTTTTATCTCTTCACTCATTGCTTCTTCGATACTTACTCTTTAGCATCGCGTTACTAGATGGAGTCATTTCATATCGATCAAGTGAAAAATGTAAGTGAAAAACAAAAAACAAAATCCTCTATGCGATACGAAATTCAGCAAACTTACTTGCCTTGCAACCACAAGTTGGTGGAACAACTATATACTTCAGTAGATCCTCAAGTTACAAAAGCCATTCAAGAGCAACTCCAATTCATACAGAAACAACCTGAATCTTGGGATATCGCTTCAAGCCTACTATCAGCTGAGGTAATCGAACTACTTGAAGAGATCACTTTAAAACAGCAGGAAACTGACGGGAACCTTTCTTCCTTTTTCTACAATAGTCTGATCAATGTCGTTTTTTTGGAGCTCACACGTTTCAAGTTAAAATAGCTCGCGATTGGTATGTACAGCAGAAGATACAATATTGATCGAATTTCCTAACCTGACAAACAATTTTTCTATTATTCTATTTTGACAGGTCCACGCTCCCTGGCGACAGACTGGATTGGCTACGAGACGAATTATTTACGAGTATTATAAAATGCAGCAATGGGCCTTTATTTGTCACCCGAAAACTTTGCACCGCCGTAAGTAAATATGATCCCACTATTTATGATATTCATATGCATATGTATATATATATATATACTTACCCTATTGATTTGCGTAGCTGATAGCATATGCTTTTCAAGTAGTACCGAATCATTGGCAACAATTCATTCCTCAATCTATGAACGCTTTCCTCTCTGGCGCTCAAGTCTATGGCGTATCAACTCAAAATATCAATCATACCATTTTGGAATTCCTTACTATGTTACCTGAAGAAATATCCAACGCAGAACTCATTGGTGGACAAAAGTAAGTGAGGACGCTTGTTTTGTTGTACCGGATCATGTTATCATCTTATACCTGACATACTAACTGTTCTTTTTCCTGTTGACAAAAAAAAAAAAAAAAAAAAAAAAAAAAAAAGAGCTCAGTTGGTCCAAGAATATAAAGAGGCGATCCCTTTAGTCTTTTCAACTTTATCCAATCTTCTTTTTGCGCCTCATACGACAGAACAATCGCTTCTTCAAAAGTCACTGAATTGCTTGCAAAGTTGGGTTCAATATGGGGTCAATATAGAGTAAGTACAATAAAGAGATAGAAATGTATATCTGCTTAGGAAAATAAGAGTTAACCAATTTTACACTATTAGAGATGCTTCTCCGCTTTTACAACAAACGATGGCACTCTTGGCAAGTGACGAGCTATTTGAAGCTGCTGCGGATGTCTTACTGGAAGGTATGCAACAAGGCTCGTGGACAAGATATACCACCTTCAGAGATGGTTTACTGTCGTGCTTTACAAGTGACGGAATGAAAAACAAGTTTGACATTTGTATTAAAGGTAAATTAGTTGTATATATCAGGGAAATATGGGGGTAGGCATTGACCAGATTAACTCATTCATGACTTGGCCCTATTGTTTTTCAGACGAAGACGAAGATCTCGGTCGACCTCTGGCCAAGCTTTTTACAACTTTTGGGGAAACGTTTACTGACTTTGTGGCATTACAACTGGCAAGACCTGATATTCGTCACTTAATGGATATGATAATGCAATTGACTGCGTTCCATGGGTACTATCCTGTCGATCAAGAAATTAGCGAAATCCCTCTCAATTTTTGGTATGTGTTACAGGAAACTTTGTTTGATAATGGTATCGTTCCTGTTCGGCGTTACGGCTCTGCTCCTCGGGATGGCGATGATGATTTATCACTAGATACTAGTACATCAGATGAACACAGGTTATGGATTCAACATTGTGGCGAAACAGCGATAATCCTTTACCAGCAATTAGTTACTGTGATCAAACAAAAGGCAATCTTCCCAGAAGATGAAATATGGCAATCATGGACAAAAGGTAACATCAAAGAGAAAGAATATATAGGAGGATTCGCTTACTAGTATACTGATTTATTGACATAATGTTTAATAGATTTGAAAGATAAATTCAGGATATGTCGTCGTGATCTCGGAGACACCATCATCAACTCTTACTATGTCCTCCGTGGCGAAATGCTGGCTGTTTTATTCGAACACATTTTTACAGTATTGACTCGTTGGAACACGATCACCTCGCCCTGTTTGGATTTGGAAGCAACTCTCTTCTGTTTGAAAAGCGTCTCTGAAGAAATTCCAGCCGACGAAAATGAACATGTAGCGAAATTTTTCGGTCCAGAAATTTTGGGAAGATTACCAACTGAAAATAACATTCGATTGCAAAATACTGCCGTATCTCTTATCGGTAAGTAGTATAAGAAGAGAATGAAAATAAAGGTGTAATAGTAATTGCCAAGCCGCGTGGAGGGGGGGGGGCGGACAATATGCAGAACTGGGCAATCCATACTAATTACTATTTAGGATCTCTTGCGGAATGGTTAAAGGGCCACTCTCAGTATTTGGTTCCAACCATGAATTATGTAGTACCTTGCCTGGGCTCCCCGTCTCTAGCGTTTTACGCCGCATCTGCGTTTTCTAAGATATGTGATACTTGCCGGGGATCGTTGGTTGATAACCTTGATAGTTTGATGCACGTTTATGGTACTACTGCCACCTCAAAAATCGATGTAAGTAAAAAAAAAAAAAAAAAAAAAAAAAAAAGGTGATTTGTGTTTGACGTTTGGTAGCTAATAGGTATAATACTTATATTCATTTTAGGCGAACGTGATGCATAAAGTTGTTGAATCTGTTGCTTCTGTGATTCAAGTGCTACCACCAGATCGTCAAATCGCCCCTCTTATGGTAATGAAAAGAAAAGTGTTCAACATCAGGATAGCGCACCAACTTTTTTTTTTCTTTCTTTTCGTTTTTTTGAAGATCTTGACAGGAAGTATTCTACAAGAATTGGGAACATCATTGACTCAAGACTCTGCTGCTAGCCGTTTATCTGTATTGTCTCAATTACAAAGCTTATCTGCTTGCTGTCGTGGCATTCAATCACCAACAGATGACTATCAATCACTTCTTTCAAAATCCAACGGGTACGATCTTTTTGCCAGTGGACAGCTTACGGCAACACATGCAAATGTAGAAGGATTTGAACAGATGACTGCGGCTATTAGTGATGCTATTCGACACATCGCTTCCACATGGGGTACAGATGAAGAAGTCATGAAGGTAATATGACAGGATCAAAATAATCGGGGAATCGATTCAAGTTAATGCTGATATATATATATATACTTTTTAAAACAATAGGCGTTATCACAATATCTTGAAGCAGGCATGCGATCAACAAATCCATTATTAACCATACCTTTCAACGAATTGGTGACACTGATTGATACTGGCTATAAAACTTCTAGATTTGCCTCTTGGTTGGATACTACTGCCTTTGTCATGACCGTCTATGGTGGCCAGGAAGCAAATGTATTGGTACTACGAAATTTGGTCTCTAGTTTGACAAAGACAACATTAGATTTTATTAGTAGACCTGAAGGTAAGACAATAAAGAAAAAGAAAATCACTAAATAGGAATACTCACTCACATTATATTTTGATAGATATGGAACACCATCCGGATGTTGTGGACAGCTATTTCAATCTTCTTTCGAGAGTAAGTTATTTATGGAGTTAGAGGTTTTCGACCTTTGATGTATAAAATAGTTTAACCATGCTCGTGTTTTATGATATCTTTATAGGTTATTCAAAGGTGTCCAATGGTGCTATATGAACTTGATCCTGCAATGCTAAACACAATCATCCAATTTACTATTGCTGGTATGGGGCTACAAGAACGACTGGCACTGAAGGCATCATTGAATTTTATGGTAAATCATTAAGAAAAAGTGGTTGACCGTAGATAGAACGAACTCTTCTCACCTTTTATTCCTCTTTTTTATTTCTTTAGGCTGATTTTGTTTCTCAAGATTATCAAGAAGGCTCCAAAGTGGCCGAAATAATAAACACATTGATTATGGGACATGGATTACAAGTGATGGAGCAACTATTGGCTGTAAGGATTATCTATTAAATACATGCACTCTAATTGTGATCTGACTTATATAATCTCTTTTTAGGGCATAGGCGGGCGTGTTCCACGTTCTTTCTCAAAGCCATTGGTTGATGTTTTGTACAAAATGACTGGTCGATACTTGGAGCAAAGCAGACATTGGCTACAGATGTTATTGTCTCATGTAAGTTAACCCCAAATAAACTTCTATCATAAGATGGTATTAAATCCAACCAATTTATTTTTATTTTTATGTAGGATGGCTTTCCTTCAACTCTAGTGACGAAAGATGATAAGGATACATTTATGAAAGGTGTTTTAGGGTAAAACTATACTAGAAACAAAACTACATAGCATTTATTGATCGTAGTACCTCTTCCTTTACATATAGACATCGATCACTGAAGCGCTTCAAGGAATATACCAATGACTTTACGAAAAAATGCCGTGGTTTAACGAACACTCCATTTGGTGGATTGTGATTAGATTACTTGTAGATGATATTTATATAGATGATATATTTTTATAGCTTAGTTTTTATTAATTCATACAATAAACACTCCGGCGTTCCGCCGGAGCTTGGAAAATCTTCGATGTACTGGCTATCATGGGTGGGGGCGGGGAGGGGTTATTTTTTTAAGTGTGGGTTTTTAATGGGATGGAATTAAACGACTCTGCATTTTCGCACTTCAAGACTCGATCATCGAAAGAAAAAAAAATTGGCGGTCTTTCACACACCGCCCACATGCTTTTTTATTTATTTCTGTGTCTTCAGTGAAAGTGAAAGGAACATTGGAATAGTATTAGAAAATCGAATCAGGGGTATCTTGAAAAATGCAATACAACCTACCATGGGAAAGCCTTCATTTTGGATTCGTAATTTATGACCGCCAATAGATTAGCTTCACCTTCGAGTGCAATGTCAAGCAACGGTCTTTAGTTTAGACTAGTGTTAGCTTGCCGTAGTTTGTATCTATATCTGAATAAAATATGTTTTGTCTTTTTTATCATTAGTCTCTCTGTCATACATTTATATCATTTTTTTTTTCTAATTTTCATACATATGCGTAGAAAAAAACCAGGTTGTGTGTGAAAAAAAGCCACTACAGAGTAGTTTGTTGTTGCTGCCTCGCCATTTCCCACTTCCGCATGTTATATAGTGTAGTGCCGGTGATGGTAGTATTATTTTTTATGCGTCCAATGCATTCAAGAAGTTCTTTAACCCCTATTTTTTGTGCCTCAGTGTACATAGTAGACGGACCGCTAAAATGTTAGTTGGTTTGTATCGTCCTCATACCCATGGTAACCCTCCTTTTTTTTTTTTTTTTTTTTTTTAACAATACAGTTCTTCAGCTATATTTTTTTCAACATGCACAAGAACTAAAGTATAATGTGTGCATATCCATTCGACAAGGCAAACCAAACGTATGAGAGAGAATGTAAAAGCAAAGTGACAAGACACATTCTATTCAAATGTCTCCATCAAAAAATATCGAGATAGAACTACCATGCTACTGATGTGTTGATTCTGTCAGAAAACAGCGTTTTCCTTTTTTGTCCTGCAAAAAAAAACAACCGAAGACAATAATATTTTAACTTCCGCACACGTGGATGTTGTTTATTTACCCCCAGGTTTTTTTCCCTCTCTCTTTCTTTTCATTTTCATTTCTCCTTCACTTTTTTCTTCATCATTCAACTTCAATAGAGTTATGTTGGACTTAGAATAGTGTAAGGACTAGTTTAGAAGGGTTTTCAGCTTAGGGATTACAAGATGCATGGGGAAACTCTTCCATTTTGGATTCAGGATTTGGGACTACCATTAGTTTGCCTTTTGAAGCCTTCATTAGCTTAGTTTAGTTTTAGTTTGCTCATAGTTTGTATCCACATTGAATAAAATATGTCTCTTTCTACTTATCTCAGTGAAAAATGACTCTTAAGTCTCTCTCATGTATTGTGCAGTAGATCCCTTTTTACACGTGCCTAGTTAGATTAGTTAGTGTTGATCATTGTTGTGCATTCAATAAAGGCTATCAGCTTATAATCTTTTTTATGTTTTGTCTATCATGTGCAGTATATTAGATCTCTTTCTACCATTTCCCATTTAGCTTGTTGTTGACAATTGCTGCCTTCAATAAAAGACACCCAGTTATAACCTAAACCTATCTTATATCTTGTCTTCCTTGTACAATATGTTAAATACCTTATTACCATCATCCCTTTAAATTGGTGTTGATAAAGATTCGGATTTCCCCATTGTCTCCCTCATGCTACCTCCAATAGATTTCTTGTAGTGTATTTCAGGTGTGCATTTCCGCTGTGGGTTGAGTCTCGGGGCCCTTCTCTAGGCAGCTTTATTGTTATTAATGGGGTTTTCCAATTTTAAGGGTCCCTGACTACGGCATAGGGAAAAATGGAAATTGTTAGCGCCCATATATTTAGATTTTTGACGAGGAATATCACTATTTCGGTTCTATACTACAGGCGGTTGTTCTTGAATGGGCTAGATATCTATACAAAAAATATTTACTTTTTCATTATCTTTCATTTTTCAAGAAAAATTAAAGACTATCGGGCCACTAACTAGAGTGTAATACCTTCTAGACCCCATTGAAACACAATCAACGACTTGAAAGGTCATTAAAAACGTATTTCCTTGTTAATTTTAACAATCGTACACTCCACTACCATTCACAGTTCTCTGAGCTCAGAATGAAATGTTCTCCTGGGACTACTCTATCATATCTATTATATTATCAGCCCAAAGCACAACGTCCACACATATAAAGGAACCTAGATGGTATTTTCAATTTCTGTGTCTTAAGTGTGATTTTGAGTGGGGTTTCCGCCTAATATTTTATTTTGTGAGAGAATATTGACTCCAATTTCTTTTCTGGAAGTGTCTACGGGTCTCAAAATGCATTATTTGGGTTGCTGAATGCTTCATAAAAATCTTCATATCCGGGAAAGAAAATATGATTAAGCATGTTATTTTGGGGTTGAATTATTCTTGGAATAATTTCTACCAGTTTGTCTAAGTTCATGCTACATCCAGAGTGTGTATGAAGGACAATGTAAAGTTCGCAGTACTAGACTACACTCAACCAAAATATTTTACACACCGCTCCAATTGATTTGAAATTCAGCTCCAGTGATTTTTGACCACCGTGTGTTTTCTTTCCTTTTCCCTTTTGCTCTTTAATATTTTTATATATCCCATCATGGCCCAGCGCTATATGTCAGCTATTTACTTCTTAGCAAGTTTGTTGGCAGTCATATGCATTTTACCAAATGGAGCATCTGCTACAGCCTTGACATATAACATGGCAGCCAACGAAAACGCCTGCTTCTATACTTCGACTGATACACCTGGGAAGAAAATTGGTTTTTACTTTGCAGTAAGTTCATCTAACATATCATCTCAACTTGATTGCGTGTTTATTTACTCTAATTTTTTTTTTAATTCTAGGTACAATCAGGTGGTTCTTTTGATATCGATTACACCGTTACTGATCCACGTCAAAAGGTCATTTTGGATGGAAAAGGGGAACGACAAGGCGATTATGTGTTTACTGCCAATCATGTTGGTGAATACTCATTCTGTTTCTCGAACGATATGTCAACTTTTGCGGAAAAGCTTGTCGACTTTGAAATCACCTTGGAACACGAAGTACGACCCAACTTTGCAAAGGCCTCTGAAGGATTACAGCCCCCTGAAACCCTCAGTGCTATGGAAGAATCGCTTTTCCGTCTATCTGGATCCTTGACTAACATTGCTCGTACTCAAAAGTACTTCCGAACCCGTGAAAACCGAAACTCAAGCACAGTGATCTCTACTGAACAACGTATTTTCTGGTTTGCTAGCTTGGAAAGTGCTGCTATCATCGCCATGGCTGCTTTACAGGTGTTTGTGGTCAGAAACTTCTTCAACGTCAAGAAAGGTGGTGTTTAATTATTATATTAGATTTTTTTTTCAATACTCTTCTTTCTATGATCATCACTCATTACTGGTTTTTAGCAAATAAACTGATTTTTTCCATAAATTATCGGTCTTTGAATTTGTCTATTTCTTTTTTCTCTTTTTTTTATTTCTTCTTCCGTTTTTCTCAAATTTTTGTTTTATTGCATATATATCATTCGTCCCTTCCAATTATTCTTATACATATTTTTTATTCTTGTACATAGCGATTGTGCATCAAGACCTTATCCTACTTCTGGTAACGCAACTTCAAGACAATAGAAAGGTAATGAAGAATATAGACGGGGATTTATATCTTTACACCTTTGAAAACTCACTTGCTTTTATCTATTTTTTTTTTTTTTCGATATAGTCGTATTGAAATGTCTGGTGATCCAGGTGACGCTGTTAATGGGAATGGACAACCTCAACAACATATACCTCCAATTTTGTATCAAAATCGTGATCTGGAAAACGGTGATGCTTCTTCATCTGGGAATCATACAACGAATAAACGCTGGGATCGTATACGTGATGCTGTCAAGGCTGGTACTTCTGAAAATCTTGTATCGACCAACTCAAAGCCATTGCAATCTAGTACACCCAATATAAACAACAATGGATCACCAATCTCATCTCGGACAACTACACCACTCAGCGCAGGACCGAAGCCACTCCATCGTAATGCCCTGTTTAGCCCCTTTACAAAGTCTCATCAGTCGAATACTCCTACTACCGACCATCATCAACGTGCACAGAACAATTTTATGACGACAACTATCTCTGCAGCCCAGGCAGCTGGAATGAACAACTATGGGCGTCATTTTGGTCGGCACTTCCACGGGGAAACCGGTGGTGCTGGTGGTATCTATGCAACAACGACGTCCGTGCAGCAAGACATCTACCGACTGGAACGTGATTTGCAGAAAGTGCTGCTTGGGTTGAACACTTGGAATCGTCATGCAAGCTTCTCAAGTGCGTCCACCTCCGATGACTCTCCCGAACCATTAATGAATACCAGCAGCCCTCAAGTTACTCAGAACCTCCACCAAATACAAAATATCATGGCTTCTCTCTTGGAAACAATGCAAAACCATAAACTATCCAATCGCCTTCCACTACTGAACGAAATTCTGGCGGTTTTAAAGATACCTTTTCATGTAGCAACTATTCAAGGTAAACAGAATAAAGAAAAAAAGAAGTGTGTTTGCTGGACATGGATCAAAAGGGGGCGGAGAGATGATACAATAGTTGAAAGACTAACCTAATTTATTGATATGTTATGATTATTAGCCAACGAGTGCAATGATGCTCTTGATATTTTTGATTATATCCGAGATCGTTTCAAATATTTTGATGTCTCGGTAAGTATACATATGTTCATAATGAAAGATGGTTTGATCTTGATATTTGTTTATACTATTTTTATTTTGGATTTAGGAAAACTTTGAATTGCTCCTATTCTGTAGTAGACTTTTGGCTGTCGATCATCAAGAACTCAAGGTAATATACTTTTTTGTATTTTTAGCACACCATCTATTTGAATTTATTAGAAACTCATATAATTCCTTATCCACCTTTAGCTACGGATCGTTTCAATATTGAAGCTTTTGGTTGCAACATCTACCGGAAAATCAAACAACTTACCGTCCTCACCTTCAGCGTTCCACTCACTTGTATATACTCTCACTGACGCCTTGGCTCATCACCTACTACAGATATCTCAATCAAAGGTGGCACCAACACAAAATGACTCTGATCCTGTTTATGACGATATCATCGACTTATTGGACCGATTATCAAATGGAAACCTTATACCTATTCTTGGAAAGCAGTGGGACCGGTATTCAATAAGCTCAGGAAACGAATCAAATCTTCCAGTTGCGATAGCTCAATTATGTGTTGTGGAAGGTCTTTGTAAAACTCTCATGGTCGGGCGATATGGCCAAATAGATCCATACAAAGGTGAATCCATTGTACCCCAAAATCTATCTTTTGAAAATGCAAGGGAGAAGCTCATTTTACAAACGTTGTTGAAGGTAAGATGCAATATATATATATATGTTTGCAGTATACGTGATTTCTGATAATTCCTTCTTACTTTTAGAGGTATTGGCTTGAACCTACTGCGACAACCCACACTGCCTTTCTTCAAGTTTTATTTGTCCTTGCCGAGGCTGGTAAGTGCATCAAAACCCTATTAAGAGCATCTATATACTAACTACCTCTTCGATATTCTTACTTTATCATATAGCGATTGAAAAATTTTTGAACGGCTTTGTTGTGGATCTTTTACAACCAACATCGACGGTGCACCAATTGTGGAACTTTTTGCAAGAAAAACTGCCTCATTCAAAACTTGCTGAATATCTTCCCGACATGGCAAGCGATCGTATGCAAGGGCAGTGGCCTCAAACATAACACAAGCATCAATGGCGATTATGTCAATAACCCATCTCAAGGACTCGTCAAAACTCTCAACAAAGCAACGTTCGCCAAATATTACACCACAGCCATCATACGAAGACATGCAAGGCGGTATGCGATCACCTCTATATTCAACAAACGACAATATCTCTGACTTCTCTGAAATTGACTTGGAAGGACAACAGCGATTGCAACCTATTCTCAATTCTATAAAGGATTATTTTGTGAAACTTTGGAAGTCTGGATGCAGCGGAAACATTCTATCTATCACTCAAGCTGTCCTGGAAGATTCTGCTGGTGAACGTGCTGTCACTGTATATGGAAACCTAGCACTCTACTTGGATGACTCTGCCATCAGTGAAGAAATTGTCAAGAAAACATTGCCAACTCTGTTTAGTCGACTAACCTCAACCTATCCTGCACCATTTCCCTCTTTGTGTCAACTGCTCCTCATGCTCTCTCAAAAATACCGACCCATCTTTTACAAACCTATTGTGTCATGCGTAGCCTCGGATGATCATGATAAAGTGGTGATTTCATTGACTTTGTTATCTTGTCTTCGTCGGTACATGTCAGGTGTTCAGCTATGGATGCGGGATGCGGAAATGATCAATGTGCTACTTCTTAGTGATGTCGGACGGAAAAAACAAGCCAATAACGACCCTGGTGGTTTTTGGGGCGACGAATTTATGTATGAAGATCCGAATGAAATCAAGTGGGGAACAACAACTTTGGGACAATGTGTGGTGGCTGCTGAATTCTTATGGGCTGTACGGGAACTTCGGCATCTACAACAGTATCAAACACGCAATATGGAAGAAGATGAAATCGCGAAAAAGTTTTTGATTGATTTGGAACGACGATTCTCGGTATTTATGACAGCAAAGGAAAAATTGATGATGATACCGATGCCTCTGCGTGTGATCCTCTGTAATCTACTTCTGGATATGCGGTTCTTTTGTAACACGACTCATCGTCCTGGTTGGCTTACTCGTGCAATTGATTGGGCTACTCAACATGTCGGAACTGCGGAATACTTTCAACAACAGTCATCACCTGGCGATCGCAACGATACCAATGGATCACCCAAGACAATGAAACAAGGAAATGAAGCTCAGCCTGTGATTCATCTCAGTATGCTTACCGATATCACAGTGATGTTTGAAAGAATGGCATTGGTGTACACGACAACTCTGGGACAATTGGAATTCGAATCAAGCGAACACATTGAATATGGTGGTGAACGACCTATGACTGTATACCCGCAAAACAACTCGGCAGTGGAGGATGTGCATGCTTCAGTTTTGAATGATCCTTTGGCCTTACGTCCTAAACGACAACTTGTGATATCCATGATGTATCCAATCAATCGACAGGCTTCTTCAAGTTTAGAAATCTCACCACCAGCTTTGGTGAAAAGCGAATATCACAAGAATATGGCACCTGCGACTGAATTATCGAAGGGACGACTGGAAGAATTGTCTAAAATCCATCATGACCCTTTTGCTGCTGTCTTCTCTTTACTGGTAGCTGTATTTACAACAATGTCTCCGCAAGAGTTCACCAAGCTTGCCCGACCTCTATGGGAACGATTCATGAACGCCGGACGTCCTCACGTATTTGTGCCAGCCGCCTTTTTATTGATGCAATGCAGTGAAAAAATTCCAAAAACAGTGATACAGACAACATCGCATGATTTCTACAGGTAAACAAATGAATAACATATTCCAACAAATTTACTATAACAGAAGCTAACTTCTATTTATTATATTAATAGCGGTGATCCTCGGCAGCGCCTGCAAGTCATTTTGAAGAACGCCTCTATGTCGGCTTATCGGTTCAACATCTTAGCGCAAGATTATATTCTGATCTCATCAAAACGAAAACCATTCCGCGGTGACGGTGGCGCTTTTGCAACTCCCTTTGTACCGACTGATTTGGGAAGCAACAGATTTACGATGGATGAACCTAGATGGATGGCGAAATTGAAAAATGCAAGCAACTTCCCTATCGAACTGAAACGACAAATTCAAGAATTGGGGTGGGATGACGAAGACAAAGGCGAAGAATATGAAGCACTCAAGAAAGTTTTGACACCATTGACTTTATTGCCATCTTTGTATCTCGATGAAGAATATGATCGGATGGAGGATGCGGATTCTGGAACTCAAGGTGGTGAAGAAGCGAAATCGGCGGCAATCAATAAAATCATCACTCGCCGCAAACGGGCAACCGTGGTATCAACAGCTAATGCGTCATTCCTCAGCATGATAGACTCCCTTAGTGATGATTATGGTGGTGTACATAGTGCTATACGGGAACTTTTGGAAGGCTATTTGCGGGACGATCCTGACTTGTTTTTGCGTGGACTTTTAGGCGATCTTGGGAAGGATGATTTGGTACTACAGCGGGATGCTCTGATTCGAATATCATACCTAGTCAATATGCAAGCGAAACTACCACCTGCGTTTACTCATATCTTATTCAACTATCTTGCTGGCATGCTCAAATGGCTTACTCGGGAAACAACAAAACATGGATTTATGCTGATGTCCCTCATTCACCCTATCATCACCCAACTGGTTTTATCCACCAACGAGCTCTCTACTCGGGATTTGCGCAAGAATAAGATTGAAACTTTACTCTCAAGCACAGGCCGCTTTTGGTTTACACATGAACAACCTATTTCCATGTTTCCTCGCCGTTTGATGGATCCACAAACCTCATTCACTATATTGGATATTCCGGATGATACATTTGGGGTGGCAATGCTGCGGATCAGTCACATTCAATTTTTGACAAACTTCTTGATTCGCTACCCACGGGAAGTTTATGCTATCAAAAAGACAATGCAAGATTACGAACCAATACCTATGTCAACGGGCAGCAACATTACGGGTTATGATGACGGTAACGACGCACATTTTTCAAATGGATCTGTCTTCCCGGATATTCGATATTGGCGACGCGGTGAAAATGAACTGTCGGCTGAATTGGATTGCACTATGGAGGAAGCAACTGATGATATTGGTGTTCAACCACGGCCAAGTCAAGAACAAGAAGACACATGTTTACTATCATTGTTGCGGGCACGTGTTTGGTTACGCTTTGTCGACACTCTACTCAATGGGCTCAACAAAAACTACAACGATCGCAAGGAACTGGAACGAATTCTTGCTGGTGTGAACGATATCATCACAAAACATAGCAGCGATTATGGCCTAATTGGACAAGCATTGATTCTTTATACACGGATGGTGACTCGATTCAAACGACTCTTCTCCTCCAACCATGGCTATGGTGCTTTTTTGTCGGTGCTCTTCAAGGTGTATTGTCAAGCTGAAAATCATTCTCATATCCGGTCAGCCATCACGTTTGCCTGGTGTCGATTTTACGCTGTGCACGAAGAATCATTTGTTTTTCAAATGCTTGGAATTTTGGCACCATTGATATTGAAGGCATACACCCAATCGACTCACTTAGGATCCTGGATGATTAGCAATTTATTCTCACTGATGACTGCAATGGATAACCCTCCTCGTCTTGGCGCCACCTCTGATGTACTTGGTTTACAGTTGCAAGTTGAATTGGATGATCATGAACGTAGTATTCAAGAACGAATCGATGTGGTCAGCAATCCTATGACGATGCCTCTGTCTACTTCTATTCTGAAACCATTAGCAAGAAGTGTCACTGCCCCTATTGCTCCACTGGTTGTCAACAATTATATGAATAGGCCATTCCATATATCCGATTTCATCAAGCTATTTTTGACAATTATTGCATACGATCCAGGATCTTTACGGGCTGAACAGTTTGTAAAAATCTACCGGCACCTGCTTCCTCTTTTCTTCAGGGTGAATGGACTGAACTCTCTCATCGGTGAAGGTATGTCAGCCTTGGTGGATGTGTTTGCGAAATTCAGCAAAAATGCGGCTCCACTTTTCGGGTCTGGAACGGCGACAGATACGGAAAACAAAATTTCAGGAGATAACGGAAATGCATCACAACACCAGCATCTACTGCCCGATCAAGGCGTTGACAATGGAACCAATACACATCAGCAACAACATCAGCAACACGCATATGGAAAATACTGGCAGCAAAATGACCGTGTCAGTATCAAAATGGAGTTCGTCAAGTTGGTTCGGCTATACTTCAAATTGCAAGGCACACTCTCTGAAACGGATCATGAAAAAATGGGACAAATCATTCGATTTCTTTTACGTGATCATGGCACACGGGGAAAAACTCGTACCACTATTTGGGTCAGAGATTATTTGGAGGATGCCATTCAATCCATGGTAGGCATGCGGAATTATACAAAGGCATTGAAAAAAATCTTGCAGCAGATTCTCTCTCAGTGGAAAAACTTCTCGAAAACAATTGATCCATCTGGAATATATCAAGGTCTGACTTTGGTGCTACAAAAGGGGCAAGGAAAATCGTTCCAAATGAATGACATCGCTTCTTTGATCAAGGAACGTTATGTGACGCATGGGTTGTCGATTGTGAACGGTGGTGCCAGTGCCTTAGCCCAAGACAAAATGGTTTATGACAAATTTTGCCAATCTCTAGTGGGTCTACTGGTGATGATGCTTGAAAACTCTCCACTTGACGTATTGTGTGAAATTGAAAAACTCATTCCAACTGTATCTGTCATGGGTAAGGTTATCATTCCCATATGCCTCGAATTTGGCCAGCAAGGTAAACACTCCATACTAGTGGATTCAAGATTCAGGCGTGACCCAACTGACCAATGGGTACGATTGTTGGCCTATGTGGTGAAAGCATGCAATCATGAATCGATCTTGAAATATCGATCCTCACCAAGTGGCCCCTCTCTCTCTGCTTTTTCTGGCAACATTCACAATATGACAGGCAGTTATGTCTTAGCGGAAGAAGGAAGTAGTGGAATCAACCTATCAACTGAAGCAATGGAACATGAAGCAGACATGAACTCTGACGGGACTTCCGATACTCACAACAAAAAATTACGCACATCTTCCACGGCGGCTCTTCTTTTTGCATTTGGATTGATTGCTTTGAAAATTATTCTGGTTCGTGGTGGCAAGTCATTCGACAAATTAAAAGGCATCTGGTCTCGGCTGGCATATTTGATTAAAGACTTTTTGGTATTGGGTGATTGTAGCAACATTACTCAACAAAAGAAATCAAGATCTGGCCTTTCTACTCCTTTGATGGGCCCTGCTTCTCCTATGCTTAGTGACACCGGGACTAGAAACTCCGCTACTCATACTCACTCGCCAGGGACGCTGTCCTCCGCTCCTATCTCGTCAGTCAACCTATTGTTTGATTTTGCTGGTTGGAATCTTCTTGAATTCATTATGTATTACAAGACACCTCTGGTACTTTTATTGGGTGCCCATGTAGAAGAGAAAGTAACTGGAATTAGCTTCTCAACAGCATCAATATATCCAACGTCGCCGGGGTTACGAACCTCTTACTCGCCACACTCACCGTACTCACCATACTCACCAAACTCATCAAACTCTCCACACTCACAAAATCCACCACATTCGCCATACTCGCCGAACTCACCAAACTCTCCAAACTCACCACACTCACCACACTCATTTACGTCATCACATTCTCCTCCATTATCCCAATCTCCTCAATCTCCACAGTTCCCGCGGTCATCACATTCACCACGGTATAGCAGTCCATCTCATATACCACCTCCAGAAGTTGGTCACCGGTGGAAAAGTTGGGGTTGTGACACATTATCTCGAAGGCAAAGGCGACAGCAACATACGAATTCTATGAAAGGCCTAGCACATACGGAGAATGCTAGCTCGCCAACATCACCAGCATCACATCATGATCAACACGAACAACTCGGAAACTCATCAGAACCGATACCCTTTGCACCACTTTCCCCTGTTGATGATAATGGGTTTAGTCGAGTTCAAAACCCATCATTAGGATCAGCGCCACGTATGGACAGAAGCGGACATGATGATACCATGCTGCAAAACTCAAGTCGACCTACCTCACAGCAATATGTACTCTCAACCCATTATCAAATGTCAGAATCACGCAACAGCTCCATTGAAAATATTCAAGCATTCATGGGTATCCGATCCTCAACTCATGGGACGAGTAAACGGATCGACATACGAACGTGGTCCTACGGTGATGCTCTCCGAAAAGCCAGTGGTGAATGGATTTTAGCTTTGAAGGTGCTCGATGAACTTTTACCTGTGGATACGAAATCAACACTATCATCTGCGTCAGCTGGGGAATCTGTCCGTGAATGATAAATGCATGAATTTGTTTGTGGGACTAGTAGTTTAGAAATTAGAATAGGGAATTCATTGTATATATACATATTTTGTTTATCAAATAAAGTTTTTATTTTTATTGCTTTTATCCAGTGTTTATTCTATTGTACACATGTCTATTTGGTTTATTGTATATACATTTCGTTCTTTTTACTACTTCCTCTTCCAAATAGATACCATCTCCATTGAACGATCTGACTGCGTCACGACACCTACATGATCACTGCAACTCAATTTCCCATTCCAACACCCTATTTTTCACATTGTCAAACAAGCGCTGTTATATAACCACAATAAATCACCATCATCAACATATCTCTGTTCCCATCACCACCACCATTAATCTTCGGTGTCAAAATTTTTTAATTCCAAAACACACAATAAACCATGATTCAAAAAATATATTTGGTATGACATTGATTTTATTATATATTATATAATGTAAGAATAATAAGAGGAAGAAGTCTATATAGCACCGGGGACCAGTATGCGGTGTGTGCGTGTAAGTGTGTGTGTAAGTGTGTGTATAAGTGTATGTGTAAGTGTGAGTGCGACTAGTATGATAAGTGACTGGAGCTGGAGGTGCGGAAGGGAGGGAAGGGAGGGAAGGGTGATAATACTATTTCATCTAATCTATGCTTTGGTTTGGGCAGGTTCTTGTTGAGGTTCGTCAATGATATTCAAACGAGGCAAATTGCTTTCGGCAGAAGTTTTGGCATCCTTTTTAGCTTGTTCAGCTGCTTGTTGCATTTTGTGGGCCTGTTTCAATTCTTCGGTTTTGATACGTGTGACGCGAGCAAACTATAGAATACAAAATGATACACGGTGGAACGGTTAGTGGTACTCGTTTTTTTTTGGGGGGAAGAAGATGACCCTTCACGCACACGCATACATGCATACACGCATACAAAAAGCTGCCATATCATAATCGTACCTCCTTGGTATGGTGAAGACATTCAAGGTAATCGTCACGTTGCGCGAGACATTGTTGAGGGACGTCAGCAGAAGCGTAGCATTTATTGAATTCTTGCCAAAATTGGAAGCATCGCCCACGACCTATGAAAAGAAGATTGACAAGAAGTAATGGTTAAAGAAAAAAGGAAATAAAAAATATGACCGCAAGCAAAGGGATATCAGTTTGAATATATCTATATATATATATACATATATATATAGTATATTTTTTAAGCTTACCACCATCATAACCAAAACCAGAAGCCATTTCTGTAAAGTATAGTAATAAAGAAGGTGAGGAATAAAAGAAAAGAAGCTAAAGGTGAAAGGTGAAAAAAAAAAAGAGTGAAAACAGGTCGAGAAATTTTGTGGTCGAAGTGGAAAGCGGCGTGACTGACTTGAGTGGGGACGGAAATTGAAAAAGACCCTCACTTTCTAATTTTTTGTATTCCTTCAACTTCAGTTTTTTTGGCCAACAGCTTTTTAATACACTTGTAAGTAACGAGCAAACACACACACACACACACACACGCACACACATGAATACAAGCATACAAAGAAAAGAGAGTTGATTCAGGAATGCCTTTTTTTTGTTTTGATTGAAATCACTAGGCACGATCTCCCTCATGTATTACATTGACTGGAAAGGTACGCGACAAAGTCATTAGTGCTCCCCTCTGCTTGAAAGTCTATTCTTTGCATCAACTTCAGGTCGCCATCTTCCACCCCTGATATCATCGTCAACGCGACACCAGGTAATATGAAACATATCAGCAGACGTGAACAATCTTATCACAACTGAAACCATCTGTTTTTTTTTGAACCTGTTGGTTTCTTGTTAGGCTATATATTTTAGCTTGGTCTGGATTTTTTTTTTTTTTTTTTTTTTTTTTTTACAGAAGTATGGATCTCTCATCAAACTGACTGAAATATTCCTTCACCATAGCTGATATCAACAACTCTTGCTCAAGTAAAATAGGGAAACCGTACCAAAAGTGACACAACGGTTATTTTTTAGCTGCCATATTGATAGGTGACACAAAACTTGGCTGGTATTTGACACATGGGTTTTGGATGTTGATGGTTGTGGTAGACTCAGTTATGCATGACAATACTTTGGTCGCCAATTGGCTCTATTGTGGTGTGCCATAATCTTTACATATATGATGTAGCGTTTTCGTGACACAGCCATGGAAGGGTTCAATATGTCGTTCGCTCTCTGCATTCGGTGCTTTTGTTTATAGTTAGTATTTGTAGATTATCTATGACGCCAACACACATCTTTTCTCTTAGTTTTAGAACCATCCCACATCCTTCGTAATAGCTTCTTCGATCCCCAACCTTTTCTTTTCTTTCTTCAAATAAAAACCATTTTTTGTATAATCATTTCTCTGCCTTCCAAAACCGCCAATACTTTATTGACTAAAATAAAAAGGACTTGCACAAAAGGAATATGTCATCTTTTGCAAATCCCTATCGATTCATACCTCCCCACGAAAAGCTGTAGAATGTAGTTATGTACATTACAATATTAGTAAACTATTTTAATAACAATATAATGCAATGAATGATTCACTTTATCATCACACCTACACACACCCCTTTACAATTTCCACCCATATCCCTATCAATCAAATATCCAACATCATAAATCCTGCACTATATAGTAATATTGTATTAAATAAACCGTTTTATTGATAATATCAACATAAAAAATATTGTGAAAAATATACGATAAAAGGCTAAAGTAAATAATATGTAACATGTAAGAAAAAGTAAAACAAAAAAGCGGTGGATACTATATCTAAGATTCAAACTATAATACAAACAGCAAGTCAGTTAGGTCAATCAAACTTATATTATCAAGTAACTTACATAATTTGATGGCACAATGCCCGTGGTTCCATCGGCTTTTCTAGCTTGCCACCAATTGCCTGTGCGATCCAAAATTTCCAAGGATTCATTCTTTTCAAAGGATAATTCATTAGGGTCATCAGGACTTGCTTGATCTATTAAATTGACAAAATAAATAGTACCAAATGGTTAGAAAAAAAAAAAAAAAAAAAAGGCATGCCTAATCATCATCACCTATATCAGGACTTACAGTTGTGTAACGCGGTAGCTTGAGTAATGCTTGCATCGTCAGTACGGGTCTTTTCATTAAATTGAGGTAAAGTAGAATCCTTAGCGTTGTTTCGTCCGCCTCGAGTAAAGCTTGCACGACTAAGTTGACGTTGAATGATAGCAGGAGTTGCCATAACTGGACCAGCGTCATTGTAACGATGTGTGGTTTGGACTACCCATGATTCTTCATCCGAACCAAACAAGAAAATCCAAATAAACTATGAAATAAAATAAAAGTTAAGATTGACGATGTTGTGTGCTTATGTATGCTTAAGAAAATTGGGGCTGGGGTAGCCAGATAATTAATTACCTCGCAAATAATCAAGATGATGGCACCACCAGCACAGGCTTTGGATCCATTCGGTTCAGCATAAAGTACCAAAGGAATGAGGTAAGTCAAATACACAATACTGATAGTCAATAAAATCATCACCTACAAAGAAAAGACATGAATATAAAAAATCGATTTAAAAAGTGACATGCCATTCATTACCATGCGTTTGTAATTGGATAACATTGAGTAACCAGTACCAACAAAAACAAGAACCACCACAAAAAGATTATAAAGGATAATCCACCAAGTAATTCCATGGAAAGCAGCAACACAACCGCCCACAAAGAGGATAAACCATCCAATCTAGATAAATAAAGTCAATCATTTTGTCAGTGGATGTGTATATACTCACTTACGGCAGCCAAAATAGACACAGTAAGTACAATAGGATTTGTTAGCTTAAAAGTAGTGAATCCCATATTATCTAAAATAATCAAATGAAGAAGATAAAACAGTAAATTGATGATGGGTAAAATCTTTTTATCTAAAGCACGGAAGAGGGGGTCAGAGTAGAATATGGGTTTCAGAATGAGTTTCTTTTTATTTTGGGCAAAAAAGATGATAAAGGTGGGATAGGTGGGGGTTGACAGAAACCCTAGATATAATGACTAGAATAAAAGTAAATACTAATAATAATAACTACGGGGCGGTGAGTGAGAGAGTCAAAAATTCCAAGTTTGGAAGGGGGTTTCGAATGAGACACCTTTAACGATACTGTTGCAGATAATAATAATAATAATAAAAAAAAAGGTTAAGTCAAGAGTAATATAATAAAATAATATATATATATATATATATATAACCCTCCTTTGAGAAATAATTATACATATTTATACGTATTTATTACCTTGTGGAAACCAATGTCATTGGCATATTCACGGAAACATTGACGGCAAATGTTGAGGTTGTACTTGCGAATCAAACCAGCTTGATGAGCGCAGACACGACTATACAACATGAATGCACATAAGTACCTTCGATAATATATCTAAATGTTGATTTACTTACCATTGTCGAGAGCCTTTACCGTAGGTCTTAGGACGAGAGTTCCATACGTTAGCGTGGGCCATTTTGAAGATAAAAGTTGAAAGAAAGAAAAAATACAAAGAAAAAAAAGAGAAACACAGTTTTCGCTTTTCGAAAGTGGCTTATACTGATTTTTCTGGTGTGTGTGCGGTGGATTTTTAAAAGTCCGAGTTCTTTTGCTTGGCCTTTTCTCATGTTTTTTCATTTCGTCTCTTTTTTCTCCCACCCATTCTTTCTTCTCTTCACAACATTCTTACTCCATCAACAATTATTACTTTTCTCTCTCGTTTATTTGATCTTCAGATAGATTCCTTTATTATCACAGGTTGATCTAGTTGGAGCTGTGTATTCTTGACATATAGGACAAACAATTCGACAAGCGTTGAAGAGGGTCATTGCTTTAATATAAAGTGAACTATTCCCCCACCTTCGTCGATGTAAGTTAAGAAAAAAAATCAAGGGAGGCGCAACTCGACCAATTTTTTTTTTCTATTTACAAAAAAGCTCATTCTAACCAACGTGGTACTTTTTTGTACCTTTTTTATTTTATATATAGTCGTGTTACAACAACAAATTTACGGGATTCTAATTGCGCATTCAAGACTTCTCCTCTACTTGTATTGGCTTGCCACACTATGGTTTACATTACTGATGACGAAGGTACCGTTAGAAAGTTTGCCTGTTTGACATGTATTAAGGTAATGATGGTCTCGAATTTTCATTCTTTGCATTGTTTTATCTGCTTTTTTTTTCTTTTCTTTATATATGTACTTATATATTATTTTTGTATATGTACTGCCATTCAAATTTAGGGACACCGATCTTCTGGCTGTCAACATGCTGATCGTGAACTGGTAGAAATACGAAAGAAAGGTCGACCATTAACTCAATGTGCTCACTGTCGAAATCTACGGAAGACGAAGCAAGTGCATATCAAGTGCCTGTGTCACAAAAAATCAGATGGTAAATACATTACAACATGACAAAACAAAATAGGCTCAATGATATCATTTATCCAATCTTTTTTTAGTCTTATCCTCGCTATCTCCTACTACTCCCCCTTATGTTGCTGCTGCTGCCTCTACTGCTAATACTGCTACTACTACTACTGCTACTACTGCTACTACTGCTGCTACTGCTGCTACTTCTATTGCTGCTACTTCTACTACCAACACTACTTTACCCGGTCCAACGGCATCTGATAATCAACACATTGATCTTATGCAGCAAGATTTACAAGTTCAAAGTAAGATATAAAGCCATAGAAGGTTAGGAACAAATGTATATCCTTTATTGACCAATGAAATTATTTCAATTAATTAGACTTGTTATCGAAGCCTTGTGCACGTTGTGATCGCTCTCCATCTTACTGTATATGCACATTTGAAAGTCGATCTAATCAAGTCGATTATGGCTATTTATCTTCTGGAAGCTCTGATGGTACTGTGACTCCTCCTATTACTACTACTGCTACTTCGAACTTTGATTTACACCACCATAATACCATATCTTCATCACCATCGTCATCATCATCATCATCGTCACCAACTCCTCCTAATGGACATTCATTAAGACTGGTCATTCCATCCAATGATCCCATTACCGAATCTATCCACCATCGTCATGCAACAACGACAACAGCCTTCGAACAACACTCCGAATCATCATCGACTGCCTCATCTCGACATGGATCTCCCTACACTGCTACTCCTTCTTTCTCTTCAAAAGCATCCCCATCACATCGACCCCAGTCAATCTCATCGCCAGCTGGTCTGCATTCCATCATTCCCATTCATGACCCTTCCGATGATCTGGACTCCGATACGCCTGTTTACAAATCTGAAGAGCAGACCATCGACCAATCTGCTGTCCTAGGTGAACTGACCAATCGCACCTCTGAAGAATTGATGAATCAAATTTACAACGAATTCTCGGCGGAAACTTACAAGCTGTCTCACCCTCCTCTTGACTTTGTGACGGATGAACCGGAGGATGATCGTCCTTCAATGTCAAGAACTCTCCCATTGAACCATTATCACAACACATCATCTTCATCTTCATCACCAATGCAAACAACCTCTCCATCATGATCTATATGGGCTGGGAAGGAAAAGAAATCGTGTTTCAAACTATTGGTGAACCCATGATCCTTCCTTTCCTCCCTCTCTGTCGTTAATCTATTTCCCAAAATAAAATAGGTTTTTGATTCAAACTTCTCTTATCTTTGAAAGATGAATGTTGATCGTCTCTTCTATTTCTCTCCTTCTACGTCCCTTTCCCTTCACCCCTTCATTGACAAATTTTATATATTCAACTCCTTTCCCCTTTAGTATAGATTTGTATCTATTAGTGTACTGTACTTTAGATTATTTATTTGTATTCATACTATTTTTTTCACTTTTTTTTTTTTCCTTTTTTTTCCTTTTTTTTTTTTTTTTTTTTTTTTTTTTCTTCTTTGCTAATAAACATTATGATTGTTTACTATTTTATGTATGGGTTTATCATTCTTCAAACGTTTGGCTTATGTTTGTTTGTTTGTTTGTTTGACGTTTTCAAATAACAAGAAAAAAAGGTACAATTCAGGCAAAAAGTGTACAATTTGGAGTATGTGTATAGGAGTGAAAAGGGTTCGTCACTTCGTTTTGTCATACGGAACCAGTGTGTCATCACCCCACTTTTTTTTATGAATGATTTGAAATAACTACAGCACAAAGTAGATGCTTCAGTAGGGAACCACAATACCGATATCAACGGAAAACAGAAATTGCATCATTATTGTGGGTAGTATCATTATTTCGATGTGTGCGGCCATGCTATATCTAGCAAAGACAGCGTCTTCTGGAAAGGTTGTCATCAGAAATTCAGCTACAGGCGACAGAAATATTTCAAATCCCGTACACGTGAATATTTATTTACTCCCAATCTTTTTTTCCTCTCACTCTTTCTTTTTCTTTTTCTTTTTCTTTTTCTTTTCTCCCTTGTTCTTTTTTTTTCCCTTCACCATTCAACTTCTTTGAAGTTATGTTGAACTTATATTAGCGTCAGGACTAGTTTAGATGGGGTTTCAGCTCAGGGATTACAAGAGGCATGGGGACAGCCTTTCATTTTGGATTTAGGATTTAGAACCACCATTTGTTCGCTTTTAGTGTCTCCATTAGCTTAGTTTCGTATTAGTTTGTTCATAGTTTGTACCAGCATCTGAATAAAATATGTCGTTTTTTTGTTTCTTCAATGGAAAATGTCTTGCGCAATAGATTACTTTTTTACTACTATTGCTTCTCTTTAATGAATATTGACCGTTGGTGAGTTTTAATAACAGACATGTTGCAATGTGTTATTTCCGCTTTACAATTGTATCTTTAGATTAGTACTGAACATCTTTCAAATCACACGTAAATCTCTTTCATACTTTCTCCAATACATCTTTCCATTACGTTACTTTTCATAACGAATCTGTCGCCTTTAGTTTTATTATCGACCAAAAAATATGCTTCAATAAACCTTGCATTGTTCTTTAAAATCCTCTGCAATATCGTATAATAAATAATTTCACTAGTGTAGCTGTTCTATTAGTGCTTTATCCTGGTTCGCCTTTCATTCTTCTCCCCCTTATTTTTTATTTTTTTTGGGTTTGTTTTTATAACATCAACATTATACATTCTATCAACATAATAATTATAATTTCATGCCAGCAACACAATCATTTTCCAACATCGGCATCGTGGCTCTATCTTCATTTTGCAATATCTTGTCGTCATCTCTACAGATATAAAAAAGGACCCTTCCTTCTTTTCGTTTTTGCTTTTCTTTCTTGTTTAACAACAATTCACCCTATGCAATATTATAAACCTGGATATCTCTTCTCATGACAGCGACTGTCAAGATGCCTTTGCACCTCACCCTCCTTTATTGTTGCATAGTTTGTCACACACCATAGAAAAGTTTCCCTCCCTTCCCCCTCTCTAGTGAAGAGCAGTTTCGCCATACAAAGTAGAATAGTTTCTCTCTTACGTTTTCTTTATCCTACAATAAAAGGTTTTGATGCAGTATTTTATGGCGTCAAATGGGTAATACTAAACTAAAGGGACGGCCGCTTAACAACGGATCTATTGAGTGAATTCGATGGAAGTTTAGTGGGCGACTTGAAGAATAGTCAACATTAAATATACGCTAGTAAAAAATGGGTTTGTTTTATTATTCATTATTGTTCAAGGAGTGAGAGAGAGAGTAAAAAGAGTCATGGTACTAGCGAATCTATTGTATCATTCCTTAAAAAAGTTTTTTTTTTTTATTGCAGCAGCATGTAAAGGGATCTCTTATAGCATGCATGAAAGGGACAAATGGGGTTCTTTTTTATTCATTAAAGCAAGTAAAAAGTGACTTTTTTTTTATTCAAAAGTAGATACAAACTATGGAAAACCCAATACTAAATTAAGCTAATGAAGGTTCCAAAAAGCCAACTAATGGTGGGCCAAAATCCTAATTCCAAAATGAAAGGGTTTCCCCATGCATCTTGCAATCCCTGTTCTGAAACCCTTTCTAAACTAGTCCTAAAACTAATCTAAGTCCAACATATTGTCAAAGAAGTTGATTGATGAAGAATTAAAGTAGAAGAAAAAGAAGGAGAAAGGAAAAAAAAAAACTGGGCCGAAAACAAATATTTCACGTGGGCGGGATTTGAAACATTTCTGCGGTCTCTCTGAAGACATGATTCACTTGAGACACTGTGTATATTTCCAATTCATTATTTCTTGCGTAGGGTATAATAATAATTACCCCCCCCCTCTCCCCCACAAAATAAAAAAAAAGAAAAAACAATATAAAACCTTAAACGTAAGCAAGTTGGGCCGAATGGATTTCCCACGAAAATGTGAAATAGTGGTGACTTCAATGACATTATGGGAGTTTTTTTTTTTCTTTTTTTTTTTTTTTTGCACACAAGAAAGCCCATTGCCGGAACGTTGAGTATAACAGTTAAATACCTAAGAGATACCACATCAAAGTGCAAAATGACGAAGATATTGAATTCCTTCCCAAAACAACAAAAACAACAATAACAACCTTTCGGATACATGATATTAGGAGAGTGCCTTGGACAATGAGAGTGTCCCAAGCCTAGTTTCTGTATTAACATATTGTATTTCCTGTGGAATAGTCAAAAATAGGACTAGAATATTTCTATGGTCCTATGATAGCGTAGGTTTGAGAGGGGGGGTTACGTGGTCTTGCGGATGGGGATCGAAGAACACCAGGTTGCTGGAGGTAAATCTAAAAAGTGTAATGTATGTTGGTGAGGTGTAGGACATATTTTACTGGCGTTTGGTGTTGGGCAGATGCATTCTCTATCAAGACAACAGGGATTTCTTCTGGAAAAATAACCTTTTTTGTGAGCATGAAGTGTCAGAAACTAAAAAAAAAAACTTTCTGTCGCTCCTCCATCGTCTGTCCTGATAACATACTTCAAAGATTAATAGAGTCCGATTTCGATGACGCTCACCAACTGTATACAGTAATGTTTTTGTAAAAAATAAAACAAAATAGACGTATTCATGCATTCAACAATATTTGAAAGACAGTTCAATCACCGCAAAAAAAGACAGTATTATAATAAAGCGAAACAGAAGTTTTATTCAACAGTGTATATATCTCAATTCTAAAGGCAGAGAGTAAAATACCAACTATATGTTATGTTGATGGGGTCGATGGAAAACAGGGTTCAGTGAAGAGAAGCAGTATAGCGACACCCAGAAAACAAGGAGACACAGTGTCGTTGGTCGACTAACATCCAGACACTGGCAGAAACGCCTAATATATCTAGACTAGCTATTGTGCGTAGCTACTCATGAGTCTATTGCATACTACAGGTAGTGGTAATGTCCGAGATAGTACAAAAAAAAAAAAATAGAAAAGACGTGTTTAGTATATACGATAAAAGCAAAGCCATAAAAACCTCACAGAAAAGTCCGAATAAAAAAGTAAAAGTGACATAAAAAATTGTTTACCTAATGCCAACCCAATACATACAAGTAAAGAGTAACAAAGCTAACCCGCACCAAAAATCCATCACCGCATGTGCATTGATATGTTCAAATCATAAGAAGATATATTTCGGATATATAAAACGATAGTAAAAATAAATAGTACAAATGTGAAAAGAGGGAAAAGGGACTATATGGTAAAAACGGGGACTAAGAAGCTAAACTACATGATAATACATTCCTTTTTTTTCTTGGAGTCCTTTTGTTGATCTTGTTTTGATTTAGCGTTGGTTGCTCGGACAGCTTGTTCGAATACATTGACCACACCCTGGCCCTGTTTGGAGGAGCATTCGACATAACCAGATGCTTTGATTGCTTCGGCCACCGCCATCCCCTGAAAAGGTAATAAAAATCATTATCAGTCACGTCTCATGATTTTTAATGGACCACAAGTACTGACGATCCATCATCCATGTAAATCATTTACCTGTTCTGTTGATACTGGCGCAGAGTTGATTTTTTTTAATTCTTCAATGGTCAGAGGATCGTTCCGCAAATCGTTTTTGCATGCTACCAATAAGTAAGGTTGATCTGGGCAATATTTCTTTACTTCAGGTAACCACTAGTTCATAACGCCCCCCCAAAAAAAAAGGTTGACCATAAGTATCACTTGCAGTCCAGCTAGATACCGCATGTATGTGGTGTTTTCATCTTACCTTTTCAGTGATATTGTCTAGAGAATCGGGTAAATCTGTGGCAAATGCAATCAATATAACATTCGTATCTGGGTAGGAGAGCGGGCGCAGTCGATCATAGTCTTCTTGTCCTATTTGATAATAATAATGATAATAAGAGGCAATACGTGGCGAGATATAAGTTCACGGCACACACGCTACTACACGCAACATAAAATACTATTTATATCTATTTCTCCCCTATTTCTTACCAGCAGTATCCCATAAAGCCAGTTCGACGTGGTCACCATCCACATCAAAGTCCTTAACATAACTATCAAATACTGTAGGTACGTGTCCCTGTTTTCACGATAAAGAAATCACGGTAAGTCTATGTATGTATTAAGTTTCGGCGCGGTAGTTTTCAACTTACCGAAGGGAACTTGCCGTGAGCAAATACCGTTAATAAGGATGTTTTCCCTGTAAAAAAAAAAAATTGTCGCAAGCGTTCTTTCAGTACCTATTTGACCTTTCTTTTCTTTCCTTGTTAACATGGCTTACCACAAGCACCATCACCAACAATCACTAGTTTGCGCTTATGTACACCAGTGGTAGTTGCCATATAGAAGGTTAAAGCGGTAGAATAAAAAGATCAAGGAAAAAAAAAAAAAAAAAAAAAAGATGAAAAAAAGAGCGGCGAAGAAAAAAAAAAAAAAGGCTCTCCTGGTACATTTCAATTTTTTTTTTTTTTCTTTGGACTCATCGTCAGTAGATTTTAGAATCCCGACGTATGGTTAGTTTTTTCTGCGAATGTGTCTGTTGTTTTATAATACCACTAAAAATTGCTATCACATATCATCAAGCATCGTTCGATGATATTATCTGTTATCCATATATAGATTGGATTAGGTCACACCTTTTTTTTTTTTTTTTTTTTTTTACCTTCTGTTTTCTCTCCATCCATCGTGAAACATGAAAAGTGCACCCATATGATTCATCAGTTGAGTATTGTATTTGGAAATTTCTTTCTACTACCTCCCCGTATCCACCCATCGGGATATGATCTAGGGTAGGGGGGAGAGAAAATGCTTCCCGAAAAAATAAAAAAAGTGCCACCATCGTCCGACGATAAACCCATCCCAATTTCTCGGTGTCCGAATAGCTTACAAATCACCCAAGAAAAAAATGGGCTTGGTGAAAGGGGCAAAAAAACAAAAAAAAAACAAAAACAAAAACAAAAATAAAAAAAAGACATGAGTGATAATAAACCGCATATATGATATTATGACATGATTAAATCCAACACATCGAAAAAGGTTTGTAGGCAAAAATAAAATAGAGTGTATATATATAGTAGAGTTTTATTAAAAAAGTGTAAAAACTAAGTTAAGCTAAGAGAAGATATGTATATATATATATATATGTATGGAGGGTGGTATATTGCTTTTTCTTTTAACAAAAGTTGGAGGAAGAGGAGGAGGATGACGGCCATGTATTGCAAGGACGTTTTCGTTGTTGCTGACTTGCTGATCGGTGGTGTAGATAAGGAGTGATATCATGGTCATTAAGCAAACGGCGTTTCCCACCAGCAGTAGCAATGTTCAGGGACAAATTGGTGTTCAAAACCGGCGAGCAGGTAGATGAAGATGTGGATGCAATGGATGATGGTGATAACGCAGGTATGGTAGATGATGATGTTGTTGTTGAAGAAGACGGTAATATACAAAGTGACGGGCGAATAGGAGGTAATGATGTATCGTTTGTAGGGTTCATGGGTGATGGAAGTGAAGATGTTATTGCTGTTGATGTTGACATTGGGTATGAACTTTTCTGTGGAGATGATGATGACGATGAAGTTGGTTTTGTTATATATGCTGGTAATTCCGGTGATGGTGATTGGAATAGACTTTTGTTGCTGTTGGTGTTGTTATTGTTGTCTGTGCAAGATCCAGATGAAATACCATACTTCTGTGATGATGTTTTAGCTTGCACGTGTGAGTGTAAGAGCTGGTGCCATTGATCAAAGGTTGGTTGAGCTACATAAAGTCGATAATCCAATAATCCCAGGAATACTCGTTCGGAAGCATTGATTTCTTGGACAGTCAAGCCCGCGATCTTCGCCCATACAGAGTTTCGATAGGTCTTGTCTTGGACGAATTTGGAGGCCACCACCAAACTTGCTAAAAACATGCGTCGTCCACAATGAATATAAGCATCACGTCCATTGAGTGGGGCTGTATTTTGATGGCCATCATCAGAATGTCTAGTGGCAGAAGAGGTGTGTAGGTAATGGACAATAGCAGGGCGGGCACGGAATAGATAAAAGAAGGCTGTTTGCAAAGTAGAATACGTGGTGCGGGAGCGTTTCAGGACTTCTTGAATAAAACACCGTAATGGGACGATACTTGAACCGACTGATTGACTGCCTGTTGCTGATGTTGGCCATATAGCTTCAATCACCATGGCATTCATATCCACCAACGCTTCAACATAGGCCAATCGGTCTGATAACGAGAGATTGCTGTTTTTCTGACCAGGTAAATCTGATGGTGTTGATGGTAGATTCGCTAAAGCTGGTAGTGGTGTGGCATGAGATGACTGTTTGTTGGCGTTGCTGTTCGGACCTTGCCATCGATATGTACTCGGATCGGTTGTCAAATAAGACGAGGGGGTTGCAGCATTGTAAGTTGAATAGTACATGGACCGTCTGTAGTTATTGTTTGTCTCCGTGTTCTGAGTGCGATAAAAACAAGTGGATAAAAAATTGAGTAAAGACAAACGAGACAGAAAAAAGGAATGACATTTTTATATCACTTACCTTTTTTTTTTTCTGAACAAACAAATATCACCTTACAGCTATTTTATTCTTTCGAGTGAAGAAAGGAAGAAAAAGGGGAGGATCGAATTATTTTTCATCCAGAAAAGAAAAAAAAACGGAACCGGCGTTTGAAATACGCTCTATTTTTTTTCTTACAGTCGTTTCCGCATGTACTATTTTTCCCGGCAGCCGATTGGACATGGTAGGTCTAATCAGATGAATCAGATGTCTATATTTTTTTTCGCATCCCTTGCTCCACACCGACCTTCCCTGGTCACTCCCCCTTTTATCTTTGACTCTTTATCCCAATTAATTATTTAAAAAACTACTAATGATTTATTGATTCTTCATAACCATGTATTATAAAAATAAAGACTTTTTACATGTACTACAAATTGAACTGGTAGTTCACGTGGAAATGGAACTTTTTCTACATTGAGCTTTCCTCGTCATAACCGGGCGACTTTTTTATTAAACTCCGCACTTTCTATTTCAACTTGGTGGGAAAAACAGCAACTTACGGGTCAAATCGTAGGAAAAAAATAAGAAAATCAAAAAACTTTCTTAATGATGTCGTCCTAATCAAGGTTTGATAATTTGTGACCATTTCATGATGCTGATAAGAGATAATGCCTTCCCCTTACCATTCTTTTTTGATTTTATAATCCAATCAATTTCCTTATAATCCCCTTTCCCCCCTTTTTACAGCAAACGAGTGTGTGAAATCATGTGCAACTTGTCACCCATATACAATGTATATCATTTCAACAAGACAATCAAATCTAAATAACTATTCCTAAAATATCCCATATCAATATGCACTCCCATACATACGCATAAACTTGATGAAGATGTTCTTTTCCCTCATGATAAATGGTCCGAGTGGTTCTAAGACCGTTCCAGGTTGCGACTTGAAAGAAAAATGAAAAAAGAGTATCAAACCGATTTTTTTTTTATTTGAAGAACATTCACTTGCCTTCAAGTCGTTTAATATTCACAATAAGTAACCTTTAAAAAGTGCCTGAAAGCAAGTAATATGTTCCTTTTTTTCTTCTACCAGTGATTAATAAAGATGCAAGACAATATTGCAAATCAAGTTAATCAATATAGAAATTTCATTTAATTTGATTGTATTCCCATCTCTTCAATCCAGAAAGTGTTATTGAATATACGCATTATATCAGATGACTTCGCTTCATCGTTCACGCAAAATGTTAGATACGGTGTTTAAATTGTGAGATTTTTTTTTTCTGAAAAAAAAAATAAACGCGGTGTTTTGAATGTAGCGTGTCTTTTTGGTACTCTCTCTTTTTTTTTTTTTTGTCCCTCGAATACCATATACCTGATCATCGCAATGCAGTCAGACCACTCGGACCAAGAAGCTGCAGCAACAACGCCTTTAAAATATGCCCAGTCAGTTGAATCAACCAGCGCCAAATCACGACCAATGATTGACTTGTCCGATTCTGATTCTGATATTGATCTAGGCAACGATGATAGCAACAACTCATACTTGGCTGGCCTGAATGTACCTGATCGACTGAAAAACATGCTACGATACAAGGACATTAACAACAAAAACGGAAGCACACAAGACGACAGAGAAGAAAATTCGGACAGTGATGGCGACGGTGATCTCTTCATGACACCTTTAGTACCTAAAACACCAAAAACACCGACTACACCATTAGGATCAGCAACTACACCTACTATCACAGCCTCTACTACTACACGCTTAGCACCTGTTGACATTGATGAGCCAGCAACCAATCAACAAACCCGCTTCCAACAGCTACTTGCCCGAACCATGGCTTCTGATACGAGCAGTGACGAGGACTATACAGCAAGCAAGGCCACGAAGAAGAAGAAGAAACCAATAAAGAAGACGCCCGCCACCAAAGCCAAGCAGCAACCAAAGAAGCTACAGAAGAAGAAGACGAAGGAAACAACAACAACTACCAAGAAGAAGAAACCCAGGGCGACCAAGGCTGATAGCAACAATGACCCAGGACGTAGCGATGACAACGATTCCGATGCTTCTTCTGCCTCATCTAGTAACAACGACAGGCGGACCAATGAACCAATCTCACTTGCCATCTTAGGGGACACGGATGACTCGGACTCGGATGATGGATCAGCCTCAAAGCCCCGCAAACAACTGTCAAGGAAAGCCAAATTGGAGATGCAGCGTGAAGCAATAAGATCTCGTCGTGATGCTTTTGTCAAGATACAACCTCGGGTAGCGCAGAAAACACTCGATTCTTTTCTTGGTAAATTGGGTACTGGAGACAACGATGATTCATCCTCAAGGTAAAAAAAAAAAAAAAAAGGAAAACACATGACATTGAGAAGAGTACGAACTACTGTGTAAAACTAACATCCTTCTTTATATATACATGTACGTTTGTAGATCGCGGTCAGAATTGGAAGATGATAATATGGAAGAACCTCAACTACAAAATGGCAAGTCCAAGCAAAGGTAATATATATATATATATATATATACGTATATTAATTGATCATTCATCAATGCGAACTAACATTCTTTTTATATCTAGTCCATCAAGAAGCAATATTTACAACAAGTACAAGAAGGAACTTCGAAAATTGGAAGAATTCAACAACAACAATCTCGACGATGACGAGGATGATGGCTTGATTATTGTGCGAACTGAATCCCGTAGCACCAAGTTTATGAAGACGTTACTATCAGCAGTATCACCAGAACAGACCTCACGTTTACAAAGGACGACTGGCATCACCAACCGTGCGACGGCTAAACCAGCGTCACCATTGGCACTTCGAACATTGAATCAACAACTCATGGCGAAAATGACGCAGGAACAACAATCTTATCGACAGGAAATGGAGGACAAGGCAAAAGCAATGGGTGTTTATCTTAGTGCCGAAGAACGCGCAGCCAAGCATCTGGAGCGGGAACAAGAAGCAGCCGTACTCGATTTGGAAGTCCAGCAACTCCTCCATAAGAAAGCAATGCAAAAGCAACAATCGACCGGCAGCAACGATATGGACGATGAGGAGGATGGTGATTATGTCGAAGGAAATGATGATCGTCTTGTATTCTCTGGTGAAGAAGATGACGATGACCCGGATGATGACTCGGATGATGACTCGGATGGTGATGACGATGATGATGGTGATGACGATGATGACCGTGTTGTACTCAGTCGTCGCAGAAAATTGGCAAGCAAGGAAAAAAACCCATTCCTAGATGATGATGAAGATGAACGTGCAACCACCAAAAAGGCCGTAAAAGCACCGGAACCTGCTCACTCCATTGTCAACTTTTTTTCTGGAAAGTCAAGCAATGCAAACGTAAGTAGAACACTCTTTCTAAACATTAGCAACAACAGTATTAGGTCTGATGTAGACTCATTCACATTGCTTTTTTTTTTTTCCTTCTTGCTTCTCTATTAGATGGATGATAATGTGGATGATGCACTGTCAACCGATGAACCTAAAGCACTAACACGACTGATGCAACGTACAACGATTGATGCGGAAGACGGAACGAATCAACAGGACCACGATAATGAAATAGCTAGTACTCACCCATCAGAAGCGAGCGACAATGAAGAAATGGATCATACACCAGCGCAGCAAACTACACCATTCGTCAAACCAACTGCACCCAAGAAACCCACGGAACGGAACGACTATGTGGAAGAGGAAGCTGAAGAAGAGGAAGACGAATTCTTTGGTATGGGTGGACCTGATATTGCAGAAAGTGCCGACCTGGATGAATTTGAAGAGGATGGCATGCTGGTACAAGATGGCAGTAACAATGAAAACGTCAACAGCTCTGAACTCCAGGCGGAATACCAGTAAGATCATCAAAAACAAAGGGGGGGCGGGCGGGCGGGCAGGAAGTTGATCTTGGGAATGGATAACTTGGACATCTCATTCATCTTTTTTTTTTTTTTTTTTTGTGTTTTGAAATTAGTAAAAATATGATAGAATCGGATCAATACATGGTGGAACGATTGATCAAGGATATCACTGGTGGTGGATTGCGAAGAAAAAGGGGAGCAGCAGCAGCAGGGTTACTTTTAGAGGATTATGATTTATACGACGACGATGATGCCGATGATTTGGTAGCACTACGACTGGCGGCAGCAAAGAAACGTAAGAAATTCATGAAGGGCGATGATATTATGAACCACCTGGCATCTGATCCAAAAACAGCGGCGTTTGCGAAAGCTGCCACGTTGATTCCTGGCGAATTGGATCTCAGCGGTGATGAATTGGAAGACGACGACGATAACAACAACAGCAACAACAATGGCAACAATGGCGACGGCAACGGTGATCAGGAAAACAACAATGACAAGCTCGAGGATGAAAATGATGATGATGACGATGATCAGCTCGACCTTGGTGACGCTACTGCTGCTACTGCTGCTGCTACCGACTTGGTGGTGGATGATATGATTGACGTGGATGACGATGACAAGGAAAGCGATGAAGAAATGAATGTTAGTATCAATATGGTAGTGGGTGATTTTATCGAACCTTGGTCAAGAGGGTCTGGCTCTTTGAACGCTCCACCAACCCATAGCTAGGAACTCACAACATACTCAATACTTGGTCTCTAGTTATGTAGCTTACTTATTTCTCATTTTAGTTTTCATGGTCTTTTTCTTTACCCCCTTTTTTTTATTTGTTTTAAAACCCTCCCTTGTAAATAAATCATTCTTACCAATTTTTATTTTTTATTTTTTTATATGCGTCCATACACACCGACACACTGATACACCAATGCATACACTCATACACACACACACACACACACACACACACACACACACACACACACACACACACACACACACACACACACACACACACACACACACCTACACACATATATAGATATAGACACACATAATATAGACGTAGATGCAAATACATCTCCATATAGATACACTGTAGTAGTAATAGAAACCTCGCAATTATTATTATATCATCAATAAAAAAACCATATATATATATACCAGCAATGTTTTATTATGCAATAGTTGATAGAAGCAAGATAAAAAAAAAAAAAAAGAGGGAGAGGTGAATTTCATGGGTAAAAGGGAAACTGTCAAAGGACAATCAAATAAAAAAAATGCGCAACGGGGGGAAAGGGGAGGGGGGTAAATCTAAATATACACATACATATATACTAATGGGTGCTAATGTCATACTATACTACATGGTTCCATCGACATCACCAACGTCATCATCATCAGACACTTCTTCATATATTTCTTCCACCGACGAATCGTCACTGACTAGATCTTCATCTGAGATTTCTTCATACACAATGCCTTCTTCTTCTTCTTCACTACCATCTTCATCCATTCCGTCATCCTTTTCATCACCACCCTCTTCTTCTTCATCATCATCATCTTCGTTACCGTCTGCTGCCGTATCACTAAACCGGAATGAGCTGATTTCTTCTACATCTTCCGGATTCTTGATAAGGTACTGATTCCATTCCGTATCATTATCGTCGTCCTCGTCGTCATCACCAAACAATGGGACAAATCCATCCTCTTCTTCTGCCGCCGTACCACCGTCATCCTCATCCTCATTTCCATCCATGTCAGCCGATTTTCCATGGTGTTGTTCCAATGGCGCCTGCATCGCCTGTTGTTGTTGTTGTTGTTGTTGTTGTTTCTTGATCTTCCGTTGTTGATCCAGTGTGGCCTGTAAATCCGGTCGAATCCATTGCGTTTTTTTGAGCGGTTTGCTGGCGGAGGCTGATGTTAACGACGACGACGGCGACGTTGTTGTTGTTGTTTTGTTGGCATTGCTGGTGGTGGTGGTGGAGGTGGAGTTCGTTGGGTGTTCATTTTTCTTGACAGTGGGAGCAGTTGTTGGAGCTGTGGAGGCGACATGTGGGAATTTACACCTTTGATTGGTACATTTGCCCACCACGGCAAAGGTAGGACACACAATGACATGAAGGTTCTTGCAGGTGGAGCCTTTGGCGCAATAGCCTTCCACGCCAAAGGGACGACAGAGTGGGGCATCTGGACGTACACGGACATGAGCAAAAGGGCAAGGGTCATTCGAGCAGCGCATGCGTTGAAAATGGCGACAGTGAGGGGTGTTGTGTGGCGAAGGTGTATGAGATAAACGGCATCGAGATCCATTACGGCATGTCTTGGTCATGAGGTAGCCAACGCAAATCGCCACATGGGATGGGTCATGAAGAAAACGACATCGAGTTCCTTTGGGGCATGTACCGTATCTTGTGAATGTTCCGCAATACGTGGTAGGTTTATTGTTGCTGGTGGTCTGATGTTTTGTTGCTGTTGTTGATGACGATGAGGTCCGTAACACCAAAGTATTGCCGTTGACTCCTTTCTGTTCATAGCCATCTGGTTTCCGTATATAAACAGCATTGCCCTTCCGGTCGAGACGTTGACGTTTGATAGGTTTGGCAGGTTTGAGCGATGGTTTCCTCAGTACAAGATTGTTGCTTCTGTCACGTCTATTGCACAACAAAAGAGAGTCTGTCAGTATCTATTTATTCTTGGACACCATTCCTTCCGTTATCATATTACCTTTTCACCAGTTTCCGGATCAGCACACGAGGTGCTCCACTGCCGCCCTTTGTAGTAGCCGGTGTTGCTTTGTTAAGCGTATCCTGTCGTACCAGCTTTTTTCCCAAGTTGATAAACGGTACCCCATTGATCACTACAATCTTTTGTCCATCACTGTTGTTATATGTTGATGTAGAGGTGGATTTTGTGCCAGGGACTTTGGAATGACGGATGATGAGTTTCATGTTTTGGCTTTGTCTTGGTAGCTGTGATATTGATGATAATGACGATGTTGCGATTGGTTTGGACCTAGTTCTTTTGTCACCGAGAATGATGTTGCTGTTGTTGTTCAAAACCAGAGATCTATGGGGCGTCGTGGTAGGTGATCTTATCTCCGGGGTAGTCGCGGGGGAGTGCTGATGAGTTATGGTTGATGCATTGTTGAGAGTTTTATTCATGAACATTTGTGGTCGAGGTCGGGGTGGTATCGGAGAGGTTGCATATGGTCTTGGAGACGAATGTGAAGGCTGACTTGTGTTGTTTAGTACAAGAGACTTGTTGTGAGGGAAGGCAGATGGACGATATGTAGATTTGTTCATGCTGTTAGCGGGGTATCCAGTTGTAAAAGATCCTCGTCCTCCAGCTGCGGCTCCACTGTAGCGGTATGAAGGATGGGAAGATGGCGGAGGTCTTTGTGGATATCGTGGCTGTTGCTGTTCCATACGGCGTTGTTGTATAGCATTGGTGAGTTTGGATATATGATCCAGCATTTCAGAATTGGAAGGCATATTTCAAAAAATACAATACAAAAGAGAATAAAGAAAAAATAGAATGAAAGGCGAAAGACGCAAAAATAATGAGCCACTGTCGGCGTTCAAATTCATCTAAAAAGCATGACACAAACATTTTTCATAGAAGATAAATGGTATGATCGTATTTTTTTATTTTGATATCAAGCATGAGCATAAAACTATATATTTATATATATTCAGGTGGGTGAGAATAATGTGATACGGTGGGAGATACAATGCGTGTGTGTGTGTGTGTGAGTGTGTGAGAGAGAGATAAATAAGAGAGGGGAAAGAACTTCTAACTACTATTGGAATATGTTTTTCAAAAGGGGCACTTCATCAATCATGTTCTTGAGATCCGAATCCTCCATATTCAGTAAAACTTGTTGTTTGGTTTGTTCTTTGGAACCTTTGATGGAAAGCAGACCAATATCTTGAATATTTGATATGATTGTGTAGAGTTCAGTAGTGGTGACAGGTGGTATAGTGCCATTGGCCTTGATTGTGCTTGTGTATTCACTGCAAACCTATTATAAAAAAAAAAGGACGACCAATATGATATTAATATAAAGTGTCGAATAGTTTACTAATAGATCAAATTGCTAGCTTACATCCGACATTGTGGTACGAGTTTTCTTCTGCTTGAGTTTCCATAAAGTTCCCATCACAATTTGTTGTTGAGTAGTCAGTTTGCTAAGTTTATCTTTTCCAGAGTTGCCAGTAAGAGATTGTGATACAGCGCTGATGTGTCGAATGGTCACTTTTGGAGGGTCAGTTGCGGAGAGTTGCGATCTACTTCCAGAAACTTTGGTGTTGGTTTTGCTGTCACGAAGAACGTTGTTGCAGTTTGTGTTACTCCGTTTGTATTCCTTGTGTGCTAATTCAATCGCCTGCTGACATAGATCGAATGCTTGACGTAAATCCCCTTTTCTTGCTGCCACCTTTTTTGCACAAAGTTCCACAGCAATCGGTTGTATCAACGGTAGTGGTGTTGTTGGTTTCGTTTCTGTATTTTGGCAATGTCGGTCATCGTCTAATAGGGAATACAGTCGATCCTTGATAATGGCAGAGATATCGGCAGCTTTGTAAGGGTTGAAGTTGAGTAATTGAGGTTCACCTATGATATAACAAATTAAATAATCAAAATTAGAATCAAATCAATGTACCGGTTACGAGTTTTTCTCTTACAGTTTTTGGCACGAAGTCGAGGGAGGACAAGGTCGGTCATATTCATAGCATTAGCAATTCCAATCAGCACAAGACGAGAAGACGGTAAGGAAGTCCATTCAAAGAGTTTGTACAGAACACCTTTATCTCTTGTAACCAAATGGTCGATTTCATCCAGAACTACAACACTAGTATAAAAAAAAAATTAGATATCTAGGCTACTTATTTCTTTGGGGAGCGGGTGGAGGGGCTTACTATAGTGTGTTTTTATTGGAGTTCAATAAAAGGTGTTCAGCTTGCACAATAATATCTGCATCACCAGGAAATGGAGATTGACGAGAGTTGGTGGGTTTAAGTTCAGTGACAATTTTGGTGTAGATTGCTTTCGGTTCATTGACAGACATACAGTTAATCATGGCCATTTTGGTGGTATGCTTTTTATCCTTCGTCTTGTTCGCTGTTGATGTTGTTTCCATTTGTCTTTTGACGTCGTTTAACATTGCTGTTTTGCCAGTCCCCGGTGCACCTGAGATATAGAGTCCCCCAGGTTTATTGAGCAATACGTGCTGTGTCCAAAAATCCATCATCGTTGTACGTTCTGCTTCACGACCAATCAACCTCGAAGGAACTACTGTTCGTCGAAACAAAGCCTTCCCACGCTGAAAGATATCGGGCTGCGGTTGCTGTTGTTGTTGCGGTTTTTTGCTTGTATCAGTTGTAAGGCTTTGGACGCTTGATGTGAGACTTCGTAATGGTGAGGTTGGTTTATTAATGGATTTTACAACCGTGGTTTCTTTGACATGGGTCGCTTTATATGAATTTTCACTATCATCATCGTTCAATTGTCGTTTTGAAACTAAAAATAAACAAAAGGAGGTCAATATCAGCCGTAGCTAATGCATGATATTTATTCATGAATACATACTTCGAGAGGCGTTTTCTGATCGTGTGCGTTTCATGTTGTTGCTTTTTCAATTGAATAAACTATATAAAAAGTAATAAGAGAGGGACGATTTTCAAAAATAGGGGAAATGGCAAATGGGAAAGAAACGCTGAAAAAAAAAAAAATGCCCAGCGGTAAAAAATGTTCCAAAAAAAAAAAAAAAAATAGCGGAGTGACTGACAAAAAATAAATATCGTGTCGCGTGTGCAACTAAACTCACCAGTTCCGTTTCCTGATGTAATTATTTTTTCACGAAAACTAAAACCACTGTTAGGTATTATTTATTACCCATATACTGTATACTTTTGTATGTGCTTCCTTGTTCAGAAATTGCTACCCATTGTATATGGTGGTGCTTTTAAATCTAGTATAAATCGATACAACATAGGCACGCAACCGAGTACCATATTACCTGAGCAATATATTCAGCACTATACAGAACTGTACAATACAAAATGGTCATGATATCGTAAAACCCTTATCCGGGAAATTCAAAAGGTAGTTTATCATGAACCCTGTTCCACTGTATAAGCCAGAAACATGTCTGCAGGGCAAGCTAGGGACGATATAGATAGCTGTGAAAGTGAATCAAATTCAGGCACAAGTCTTGAAATTGACTGTTATGACAGTGTCGTTTCCAGTAAACAAAAACTTTCAATGAGTCGGGTGTGTTTGTTTCTGTTTCTTACACTTCACTTGTGGCCGCCTTGTTGGCCCACACTTGCCAATGTAAGAATTAGGCAGCGTTAACAAGGGGCTGATTTTTAATTTTTCAATTTTAGATTGGTGGTAACGGAGATTAAATCATCGATTTTCGTGCTAGGGCTCATCCTATCGTCACATCGAAGAGATCCAATCAAGAAAAAAAATCAGGAACCAAAATCATTTCACATTTTCCGGAAGGCTGTTATTATCTCATCATTTCTATTATTCGTAATTGTTTGTACTTTAATATTTTGATGATAAATTGTCATTGTTTATTACATGAGCATTTTAAATAAAAACAGGTTATCATAACAGTCATAGTTTGCGCCATGCTGAAAAAACAGGTCAAAATATTCTGACAGTCAGCCAACTCCTAGAGAGAAAGAGCGTTAAAATTGTCATTGTTGTGTCCATAGAATAATTCTGAATTGAAAATCATCACGGGGAAAGTAAATTGTTTGATTCTCTATGATATGCATGTATAGAGACAGTATGAATACATTTTTATAAATACATATATCATATATCATAATATCTTTATCTCACTCCCAAAAAGCTTAATTTTTCTCCTTGCTTTCTTTTCATTAAGGGTGATGACTTTTTTTACGGAGGGTAAAAAGGAAGGATCACGGAGACTTTTAACTATTCCACCAACCATGGAGTACCACAGTACTGGGTCAAAATAAGCTTGAATATCATCCCCTTCCCCTTCTCTAACGTTGCTAGGTTTAACGAAGTAAGGTAATCACTGTACTCAAGCTTGGACTTGTTCGTTGTCGTTTGTTGTCAAAAAGCAAACAAAATTCATCATAGTTATTCGATTAACTTTCCTGAATTAATATATGACGCTCATAGTGCCAATGACAGGCACTATGATATTACCTTGATATGGAGTCCAAAAAAAAAAAAAAAAAAAAAAACTAGTTATGCCATAGCATATATAATCTTAAAAAATCACTCACGTAGCATAGCACAGTACACACATGTATATTAAGTACTTTGTTAGCTTAGCAAAGCGGCTATTTATGTGTCCACTTACGCGTACTGATCCGTGATTATTCACACATTCTTCCATGAAATAGAACAAAGAAAAATATGCGTCCCTGATCGCACGCGGACTTTCAAATATGACTTTTTTTTTTCTCTATCATTTCCTTGGGTGTCAACCTTTGGGGACGTGATCTTATTAATGGAGCGGATGATGACTATTGGCATGTTTTTTATGATAGTGATCTGATGACATTTATATTTTTGTATAATCAATCATTTATAATGACAAGAAAATAACAAACAAATGATGTTTAAATCAAAGGCCTGCATAAATCAGTGGTACCTCTCCCTATTTCTTATTTTCATTCTTCTCAGTGTATTTATATGCCGCAAATTCTTCTACAATCTCTTCTTTTCCACATTTGAATTCAAATATCTATTTCTGCTATAATGCCAGGAAACAAACAAGGAAAACGCTCGATGAGGGCTCACCAACTGAATTGCCTTACAAGCCAATTTAACACTATCAAGCTAGCTGAAAAGCGAAGAACAAACGAATGTCCCCATTGTCTAAAAACATTTGTAAAACCAAGTGGACTTAAGGCACATATTTTTTCTCACACTGGCGAAAAACCCCATAAATGTCCTGCGTAAGTTGGTTGCCCAGAGCGTTTTAAGGGAGCGGACGTTAAAACTTACCTTTTTTTTTTTTGTATAAAAAACTTAACATTTATTTTGTTTTGAAAATAGTATCATGTGTGGTCGTTATTTCTCATTGTTGAGCAATTTACGACGTCACATGAAAATTCACAATAGAGGAAGATCCAGGAACCGATTATCCTCATCCAGAAGAACTCGCCTGAGGTTCCATCCTTTATTACCTGTGAGTCCATCTTTGAAGAATCAATATGACTATGGAAATCGAACGGATCAAGAAAGATGTCATCCGAGTCATGGGATTGCGCCAAATTATGATCATGCTTATTACAATCAGGGGTCATTGATACCAGAAGGATCTTCTCCCTTGCCCGCGGCACCTTTGGCAGATGACACCCTTGTTTTTCCTAATGATGATGATGGCCGTGGTATGGAAACCTATAATTCCGCTTCTTTGGTGAATGATGATCCTATCTTTGGCATTACAACAACGCCCAGTCTTGATGGTCAACCCTTTGGTTTGCAGCTGCCTACGACGCAAGGAAATTTCCAAGGAGCAGTCCAGATTCATGCGCCGCACTTTCAACCTAGTAGCCTTGAGCATCCACCCTGGACGACTAGTCTATTTAATGTGGCCCACTCTGATTTTTCTATTGAATTGGATTATTTACAAAATATTAACTATCATTTTTTAACCCCACAACAGCCTTTTTATCCACATGATTTTTTCTGACATGGGATCTTTTTTTTTTTTTTTTTAACCAATTAACAAATATGGCCAGTTGGCCACTTCAAACCCAGATACTTCCCTTTAACAAATATTCTTGAAATAAATGCCTTTTTTTACCATTAAAATACATCATATACAGAGTTTACTGTAATGAAAATATCAATTTACGATGGATTTGGTGCTCAAATTATCAGAAGGATGTGTTGACTACAAAGCGAATATTGACTTGCTTTCATAACAGCATGGAAAAAAAGACCTATATAAAAAGAAAGAAAGAGAAATTACCGAAAAAAGACAAGATATGTTCTAAAAATCTGCTTTTATATCATTCAGCCAAGGAGAAATTGAAGGGGATAACAACGCCTTCATACATAATAAACTGATTTTCATGCTTCCGGTATTTCCCTTGTTTGTTCGTACAAACTCTCCTTGAAAAAAAAAAGGACTCGTGTTTGACCAGTTTCTCCTTTAGATTAAGTCAAAAGCATGTATCCTTGGTTCATGGACAATAATTATGGGGTCTATTCGACCTTTCATTATTCAACCAATATGTTTACTAAAATTGGGTATCGTTAAAAATTGGATCACGCTGCCACAAAAAAAAATTTCAGGCAAATGCAATTCCCACTTTGCCAGGTGGATATTTTTTAAAAACCGCTTTTTTTTTATTTTTCCCTGTCCTAAACTTTTTTTTTTTTTTTTTACCTCTCTTTTCTTTTGAATTAAAATAAAAAAATCAAAATAAAAAAATCAACCTATGCCAACTGCTACTGAAATGAACTCAAATCTAGGGTCCCCCACTCAACACAGCACTTTGACTACAAAAACATCAAAACCGCAACTATCCAGCTCGTCACATCAACAACGAAAACACACTCACTTACAGTCCGGTGTAATTGATCCGCCTTCTACTACTGGCAGAAGCATAAGCAAAAAGCGACATTCCTACGACTCAAACGATGATCTCACTCCTTTGAATCAAACCTTTAGCGATATACTGGCTACTTTGACAAGGTAAATGGCAAATATATATATATATATATCTATCTATTTAATATCTTGACGCGGGTTTTTATACACGTTTTGCACTATTAGATACGACAAATTTAATATCGAAGAACTAACGCCATTCCACGCCATCTTGGAGAAAATAAATACGAATCACTACAGTCATCCTGATGAATTCAAAGTAAATTATAAGAAATATAGCGTATCATACCACTCCATGGCTTGTATCATCTATTAACTCGCCTCGTTTTTATTTTTTTCTTTTCAAATAGAACGATCTTGATATACTATTTACAAAGGTGCGATCAGCTTCCAAAACACAGCAACAAAACGACATTGAACACCTTTACAATTCAGTACTTGTAAGTCTTCAGTTAGAAATAAGCCGGGACCACGCTTCTTTGATGATGGACACCTCGACCTTATCCCCCAATAATCAAGATCGGATAAGAACTGCTTTATTCCGCCCAACTATTGATGGATTCATCTTCACCGACGCCAATGCTAGCATAAATCAAAGTCAGGAACATTTACGTAAGCTATATACAAAAAAAAAAAAAAAAAAAAAAAAATACACTGTCTAGAAAATCAATTGCAATTTGACACATACTTTTTTTTTTGATAAAGCACCCAAGATACAAACAATTGCCATCCATCCAGTGCCACCGGAATCATTCACAGTACCTGCGTTGAAGGAGTCTATTCAACAGCCTTATCGATTTCCTTCAAGACACTCCAAACATGAAGATAAACCCATTGTTCCTGGTAAGAAAGAAAGAAAAATGGGTCGGACATATTGTATGTTAAATATGTGATGTTATACTGATGCGTCCTCTTTTGTAGTTCAATGGCTTGATTATGGTGCTTTTACAACATTTGCTCCCGCCTGTGATTCCAACAATGCAAATACATCTTATGAATCAACATATATGGGCCGCGCAGCTAAACGCCATAGACGATGGGAACGGAAGCAGCGACGCCATTTAGTACAAACGGAGACAAGCAGGATACAGCAAAAGCAGCATCGCGATGAGGAATCAGATATGGATTGTGACATAGATGTAGACTGGCTCAAGGATCAAGGGTTGAATGTCGATGCTATTTTGGAAAGTGCTGCATCCAACGATATTGAAAAAGAAGACACCAACGATGTTGATGACGCCAATGGATTATTGGGAAAAAACGAAAAACTGATTGGAAAACTATTGACACACCAAGAAAATCGCTTCAAATCAACATCAACAGCGCCATCGGCAGACAACACGCATTTTGGAAAAGTGGATGTAGAAGAACAAGAAACTGGTAAAGAAGAAGAGAGGAGGAGCATTTATAATGTATATTTAGCAACTTCACACACATACATACGCATGCTAACGTTTATCTTTTTATTCTTATTATATGTTAGCCAACAAATTACAGCAAAACCTTTACCAAATATTGTCTCAATTATCACCATCCTCTGTTACACATCGACAGGATATAGAACTTGCCATGTCAAGATTACCGTTACAAGAAGTGTCTTACCGTGGATCGCTACCTTCCAACAAAATATTTGCCTTCCCAACCTCTGAAAAAATTGATCCTTCTTTGCCACCGCCCTTCGCCAACATTACACCAACTTATTCCAAGGATCGATGGCGTTTGATTGATGTTCAGGGTCATGATTTACCATCTCAAACACAACAACCAACTCTCTCATCATCTTCTTCACCATCCTCCACTTCTTCGCCTTCATTAGCAGCAGCATCCCCTTCCACTTCTCACAAACTAACACCCGTACACTCGTCTAGTCCCCTTAGGTCGTAGATTTACTTACCCTTTTTCACTGCATGTCAGGTTTATATTGTTGTTATTTTGTCTATTGAGGGTCTTTTACCTTATCAGTCGGCAAATTTAATAAAGATGAAATCACATTTATTCAATACCTTCAATATATGTCTATTATTTTCGGCTTTTGCTTTTTTTTTTTTTTTTTATTCCTTTCTTTTTGAATTATGTTATTTTTGGTGCTTTTTTTGGGGGAGGGGGAGGGGGGAGGAGATGCTACTACAGTGTTTTAAGTTTCAATTGAGATGAAGTGCAAATTTTTATGGACGATGGAAACTGAAAATTAAGACACCATTTACATAATTTTGAGACGCCTGTTATGAATTATTTCTTGCCCATCCCAATTTTTTTTTTACCCACCTCAATTTTTTTTCCCATCCCAATTTTATTATACCATCGTCTTAATTTATTTTACTTTTGTCTCAATTTAAAGTTAATAAACCGTAGAAGGATCTTTGACAGGAATACAAAAGGGCAGAAGAACATATGGCGAAGCTCGCCAGTTGCACCAAAAACTTTCAAACCCAGCACACGTGAATATTTATTTACTCCAAAATTTTTTTTCCACTCTTTTTCTTTTGTTCCCCCCCCTTTTTTTTTTTCTTCAGCATTCAACTTCTATAGGGATATGTTGGACCTAGAATTGTATCAGGACTAGTTTAGAAGCGTTTTCAGCTCAGGGATTACAAGATGCATGGGGAAACCCTTTCATTTTGGATCCAGGATTTTGAACCTTTAGCTGGTTTTTAGAACCTCCATTTGCTTAGTTTAGTGTTAGTTTATCCGTAGTTCGTATCTACAACTCAATAAAATATAGCTTCTTTAAATGCTTCAATGAAAAATGTATCTTTAGTCTTTATCATGCGTTGCAAAGTACAATAGAACTCTTTTACATGTTGCAACCAAAGAATTCTCATATGAACTTGTACACTTTTCTGTACAGTACAGTACAATAGAATACATTTTTTTCCCTTTCAAACCCGTTATTTCACGTATACCTTGTACAACAGATCCTTTTTGCCATTGTTCCTATAAATTAGTATTGATCGTTCTGCAGATCCCCATCTAGTATCACTCATTGCTATGTACATATTACACAGTACATACTGTACGGCAAATACAATAGACCCCTTGTTAGCATATCCTCCCTAGTTTATGTTGACCTTATAACTTCAATAAAATATAACTTTTTATTAACCACCTATGAACATGCAGATAGTGAAAAATGCAGTGACTATACTAGTTTTTTATGAGTGTCCTATTATAAACACCTGCTTTCTAGCCTACACGCTAAGACTATTTCCTCCTCGCACGAGCTTTGCGACTCATTTAATATCAAACGTAGTATTATTTATGGTTATCCGCTTTATTAATATGCTTAGATTGTACTATGAGTGTTTTTCTCCTGTTTTCTGATCAGTATACTGTCATAGTAAAAAAAAAAAAAAAAAAAATGAGGGCTTTTTCTATTCAATGGCCACTCCACCATTAAACCAAGTACATATAGCCAACCTCCGTCCCCACTCCCCAATTGGCACAGAAACCTGCTGATGATTCAAGGTTAGTTTATATAACACCTTTACCATTATTCTGGCTCCACCATTCATATAAACCAACCAAAACCGGGTCGTCAGCGCAATCTTCACCCGATTAAGCATAATATCTATATTTAGTTTCCTATTTTCATTGTGCCCTGTATTTTACAACATCAATACATAAGAGCTCAAAACAAAACTAGTTGAGTCTCACGACACTACCCACCGAAATGTAACACGCCAGAGTCATCTAATCTCTATTTCCCAAAATTCCAGTCATTTCCGCCAAAATGCTCATCCCCTAGCCAATGTTAAAAAATGTACCCCTCCCGTTAGAAGCTGTATTTAATATATAAAAAAAAAATTCAAGCACTTTATTGCCATTTGAAATGGATTTGGGATAAAAACAACAACTAAATGTAAAATATACAGTAATACTAAGGACCAAGCATAAAACTAAAAGTAAACTGAGGGTATGTATGTATGATAGGTATTTCATGTTTTGGGTGTCACGCACTTCTACATGGTGAAAAAAAAGAAGGTGAATATGATGGTGTGTACACGACATACTTGATTTTTTTTTTTTTTTTTTTTTTGTGATGATCTTACGTTTTTCAAAGTGCCCGTTTTGATCTCCAAAGCGCGCGGCCCTTCTTGCAAATCCCGTCCACACGCCGTGCTTTCAACGGTCCAAAGGTAGCCGATTCTTTGTTCAGCCAAAGACACAACTGTTGCAGTGTCAAGGTGTGTTCAAGTTGTGGGTGCCGCCCCTTCAGCTCTTCATAAAAATCCAAGTTGGTGATAAATAGCGCTTCGTAATCATCATCATTTGCGGGTTCGGTGGCTCGATAGGTCGTCTTTAGGTAGTCAATAATATCGGCTTTGGAAGTGCCATGATTCGTAGTGTCGATAGCGGTGTTGACGTTGGTGTTCGTGTCGGTGATAAGTAATCTTTCATTCTTGTTGATGGCAGCTGTCGGTGTTATGCGTGAGGACGAAGCAACTGCGGGTGTTATGCAGGAAGTTGAAGTGCGCGCTACTGTTTTTACTGGAGACGAAGGCGAGCCTAAAATAGTTTACGGTTTAGTCTTGCCACTTCTCTCTCATAGTTGAAGTAGTGTTTATGTCCTTACTTACCTTGAACATCCACCTCGCCATTCTCAAAGGTACCAAAGGTCGGTAGCAGCATTTGAGTTGTTGCGATTGGAGGATACCTTCTGTACTTGTAAGGATTCTTGCGAGCAATTGATTCGGCCACAATCATAGGTTCCATAGGATCGCCATTGCACAAATATACCACTGCGAGAGGTGAGTTTTCAAAAAACAGTTTTGCCATTTTTCGATTCTTAATGCTGGGGTACTTGTCAAGTACTAGGCATGCAGCTTGACCATAACTCAACATTGTTGGTTCGTATATGTTTGGAATAAAGGAAGAGAAGCGCAACAAACAAAAAGAAGAAGAGAAAGAAAAAAAAAAGATGCTTGATACAGTGGCCAACAACAACAAATACACCAAACAAACAAACAAACAAAAAAAGAGAAATAAAGTGAGCGAAGTCAAACAAGGTACATAAAGAAAGACAGAGAGATGATAATCATTTTATTTTTTGGGAAAAAAGAATATAAATAAATAAATATAAAAGGAATATCTCTAATAACATATAAACTACTATTTAACGGTTTCTACCACTACACCCTCCTATTGCCATAAAGCGTTGACTTGCTTCCTTCGTACAATAGGCCCAGCCACCAATATACCAATGACCAAAGCAATAATGGTTAGTAGAAGTTGAGACTTTGAGAAATCTTCGCTCAATACATCAAACTGCCTGCTTGGCGAGTCACGAGAGAAGTAAGAGTCCAATCCATAGGCGTACACCAAAGAAGTTGATTCCAATAACGCTGGTGCAGATATAATATGTTGTATGCCGATTACCTAATCATCATCAGAGTTAATTAAACAATATAAGTATCCCCAGTTCCTTTTTGTCTTCTTTTATCATCACTTACTTCCAAATTATAGGTCAAAAACATTTTTCGTTCTTCAGGAATTGGTGCATATGGGAGGAGTTGTTCTTCTTGATCTTCTTTTGTAGGTGCGTTTGTGGGTCTTCTTGGATCCAATAACCGCTTATTTACCGTCAAGATTTGGTGAGATGGTAAAGCGACTAGGATAAAAAAAAAAGAGAGAGAGAGAGAGACAAAGATCAATAACCACATACTTTTCTACCAGTCAAGTATTTTTTTTTTCCAAGCCTTACATAGAATATCACGAGTGGAAACACCATTTCGAGTGGTAGTGACTCCCATAGCTTGAACTGGGTAAGGGAATGCAAAAGCGGCGGATTGAATAGAGGGCTGCAGAGGATCAAATGATGAAAAGTTGGTACTACAAAATAAAACAAGGATGTCAGTACCTTTCTAGACTTTGGCACCTTCTGCCACCTATTTTGCTTTTCATTACCTTGGTACACGTTGGTTTTCCAGAGATCCTTCATATAATTCTAAAACAACAGCCTGGTATCCAGTATCCTTTCCGTCGTTGCTCCAGAAGTGGTATACAATCCAATTTTCCATTTGTACCATATGCACGGAAGTTGCAAACGAAGAGGCAGGGACATGGTGATGGACTGCTTCATAGAGAATGGTGCCCTTGACAGCATCGACCACACGGACTGTGAGCGTTTCTTGTTCAGCGTCACCAGCAAGTATAGTAAACATATTAGGATTCAAATACTTGTAAAACACATTGCGATTTCCTAGTACCCGTCCGATGGAAGCAGCTTGATGATGTTGGCGTTGGCCATCCACAATCAGCAATTGTTCACCCTGGGGCAAAATCATATTCCATACAGGTTGTGCTGTCAGACTTCCTCGGTATCCTTCCACCACTTGGTATCCTTTCAATCCGACACTCTGTTGCTGTTGTTGTTGTTGATTTGTCGTTGATGGAGTGAAGGGATGTTGGAAATAGAATTTGGACCAGAATGGTTTTGTCACTAAACGCGCACCATCAGTTCCCGGATAGATGAATACACGAGTGGTTGCAGCGTCAAATAGAGCCAGTACATGAGTATGTTCATCAGGTTCTTCCAAAGGCAGTACCATCACCTTTGCTAGACTTGTTTCGGTCATCAATTGAGGATCAAAAGCATCTTGCACATCAGCATCGGTTGAAGTAGTCACATAGTCTTGTCCAGTCAAACCATTGAGTCGATACAGATGAGTAGTGGCACCTTCGTTAGAAGTACCCAGAGCCACAATCACAGGAGGTAACTTGACAGCAGCTGTTCGCACAACATATACTTGTTCAAAAGTAACACCTTCCATATAGCGAGTCCAAATGATCTTGCCTCGACGTCCAGAGTCTTGTCCAATGATTTTACCAGTGGATGTCACCGAGACCAGCAGTTTGCGCATACCAAAAGAGTCGCGGTAAAGATGTTCTTGTTGGGTATTGTCAGATGAAGGAGACCAGCAAGATTGGGCTTGTAAAGCAGTGATATCACCAGCAGTCGAGGTAGTCAGCATTGGTTTACCCATGTCGATAAAATGGTGAACTAGCCAGCTTGGGAGATTCTGTAATTGGGCAGCGTGAGTGGTGAGACGGCGAATGTATCTTGCAAGTGGTGATTGGTTTTGTTGATGGTCGCCATGCGCTGATTGTGTCACTTCATCTTCATCTACTTGAGTCCACTTTTGTTTTTCCGGCAACTCCAGGAGTTCTGCAGCAGTAGTATGAGCCAAAGCTTCTTCACGAGACCATTTAATGATGTTGTTTTTGAGCATATAGATAGAGCCACTTGACGTAGACACCATTGTCAACGAAGAAGGAAGTATCAATCCGCTCACAATGTCGTCAGCGAGCCCATTGTCAAAAGCAATTTCTTGTAAGCTGTAAGACTTTGCGGAACCAAATTCATCAATTGCCAAGTTCAAGGGATCCTTTCTTGTAAATCTCAAGACATTTCCATCATATTTTGTAGTCGCACCAAATGATTTCTATACAATAAATACATAAAAAGAACCCATTTATAATTAATATCAAATAAAAATACCATCCCAATAACTCTCTGCTATTAATTTTACCTGAATACCCAAGTCCTTTACGAGTTCCACCGATTTGCCATCATCAGAGAATGCTAATGCACCGGTTGCCACCATCCCATCTGGACCTTCCGCTTCATTTTTCGCATGAATGAAAAATACATCACCAGAATGAGCACCTTGAGTAGTGCTAAGTTGATATTCTGGGTCCAAAACAGACGAAAACGACGATGAAGAGCCCAACAGATTCTATAAATATAGATATTAAAGGTGAGTATTTTGCTCTGATAATATATATGGGGGTGTGACCAATGGAGTTACCTTTAATGAAGCTTGATGAACCTTTTTTGTTCCCAGAGTATTCCATTTCAGAGTATCTTTTTCCTTCCATACCAAAGTATCGCCGTGAAGAAGAGGGGTTCTTGTAGTTGCGTGAGACGAGAGACGAACATCAGAATGCAACAATTCACCAGTTGTTTGATCGAGACCAAAAATATGGAAATAAGAAGCCTTGTCGTCAAGCTCTGGCAATGCCACTACATGAACTAAACCATCACCTTGTTGTAAAGTATGGCCACCAACAGACCCAGATTTGGCGGGAATTTCGGTTTCCCAATCAATGTCACCAGTTGCAACAGCGAGCTTGTAAACCTTGTCATCACCCAATACAATCACGCCTTGGTCCCCAGATAACACCAGTACATCATTACTGTTGTTCCCCTTGGTGTTGGATGTCAGTGAATGCCGCCAAATCAACCTACCGGTCTTGATATCCCAAAGCTGAACATGTTGTGCGTTTTCGTGGACAGTAACAATACCTATTTGACAGCAGATATCATCAAAGCCATAAGAAACTGTGAGTAAGTCTTTTATATAAATAATAGCGGTGTCTTCATACCTTGACTTGTCAGTTGTGGTCGCTTGATGCTGTTTTCCAAGAGCTGTCTCCATTCTAACAACAAGATTGAAAAGATTAGTATAGGATACACAGACAGTAGTTTCTTCATTGAGCACGCGTTGCTTACCGATTTCACCAGTTAAAGCGTTTAAAGAAGCCAAGACATTGCGATCAGTAGAGATGATGATATGCGAAGAAGATTCATGTTGATATTGAGCAGTCCAATGAGGTTTTCCGACCCAAGAGTGATGCCTACATCGAGATGAGTAAATGAGCGTTATTTGTTAGAGTTTTTGACCGAGTCAGTAAAAGTATGGTTTTCCTTTTGCTTTACCAATCGAAGACACCAGCTTGTGATTCATAAATGGCATCAACAGGAGAGACACATATAGATGCACATAACAATGAAAACGCAAGAAGGAAATAGCGTTTCATATTATTTGAAGAATAACAAATAGAAAGACCTTTTTGAAATTGCCAGCGGGATTAGGATGAATACGTTTCCAGCAAAAAATAAAAAAAAATAAAAAAATAAGCACGTTATCTCTCATTGGCTGAAATATCAAAATATATCTTATATGTCTGTGTTTAAAAGCAAAATTAGGAGCCTACATTGTTTACAAGAGCATGAATATGCCTCAGAAAGTCCAATGCCTTTAGTTTAGTCATCATGCCATTTCATCAATCATTTAATTTGTTTTAGAAACAAATTACCCGTCTCACCGATCAACTACACTGTATCCAAACCAGCTTAATATAATATAAACCTTAGGTCGACTGATATGGCTCAAAAGTGGTATGATTCTCTCCCAATGGCATTATTGGCATAAATTTAAATCCCGTAGGGGTTTCCTGTCAAACAGAAAATTTTTTTTAAATCATCTTTTTCTTTCTAACTTGCTTTATTTTTTTTTTTTTTTTCCTTTTCCCATTTCATTTCATTTACAACTGTCATATACTATGGAAGGCAGAAAAAATAGAAAATTATCTGAAGATATTCGATCAAGGCCGTCTAGAAGCTCTCTATCAGATATTAAAATGGATACTTTCAGTCATCATGATAAGGAAGAAATTACAGAGACAATAACTATTGCTTCGACTTCGGGCTCTGCCTTGGAACCAAGCCCTATTGAAAATGAACCTCCAAAATTACAACGTGCTCTGAAAGCTCGTCATGTAAGTCACTAAATATCAGTAAATAAAAACAAATACTAACCCTTTGGTGCTTAGCTTACAATGATATCCCTTGGCGGAACTATTGGCACTGGGTAAGATGTGTAACAAAAAAAAAAAAAAAAAAAAATACAATTGATTTGGTTTTCTTCTTATTATTTTTTTTTTTTTCACTTTCTATAGGCTGTTTTTAGCGTCAGGTGCATCCGTAGCGAGTGCCGGACCTGGTGGTGCTCTTATCGCTTACGCATTGATAGGCATCATGGTGTTCTTTATGATGGAATGTTTGGGTGAAATGGCTACTTATTTGCCTATATCAGGTAGCTTCAATAATTATGCTGGTAGATTTATTGATCCTGCTGTTGGGTTTGCCTTGGGATGGAATTATTTTTACAATTGGAGTGTTACTTTGGCTGTAGAATTGGTAATTTACATATATTCAATATATGGTGTTACATAGATGGACTGATTGATTTATATGCCATACTATAGACTGCTGGGTCAATGGTCATGCAATTCTGGCTACCAAACGTTCCTAGTTATGTGTGGTCTATTGTTTTTCTTCTTCTTGTCATGTCCTTGAATGTATTTTCAGTGAAAGGTTATGGGGAAGCAGAGTAAGAGATGACTTTTTATCCTACTTATGATTGTCAATTTTAGCTAATTCTTCTATTATTTACAGATATTGGTTTGCGCTAATCAAGGTCTTGGTGGTCATTATCTTTGTGATTCTTGGAATATTGGTGGACACTGCAGTTCTCGGTGGCGTTTATTACGGCATGGATGTTTTCAAAAGGGGAGGTGTCCAAGCTGCTGGTATTCTTTCCACTTTTTTGACAGCAAGTTTTTCTTTCCAAGGAACCGAATTGATTGGTGTGGCTGCTGGTGAAAGCGAGTAAGTAAATCCCATGCACAAAAATAAAAGAATGTCCCTTATACTGATATATAATGATTATGTGCAATATAGGAATCCAAGGCGAAATGTCCCTCGAGCCATCAAACAGGTAAAACTCCGCCCGGCAGGAATAAAATTTCACGCATATTAACCTTTGTTTACTTTTTTATTCGCGACCGAAGGTTTTTTGGAGAATTCTTCTTTTTTATATTTTATCTATCTTTATTGTTGGACTTATCATTCCGTACGATGACCCTTCATTATTGAAAAATGATGTTTCTGATATCACCGTCTCCCCGTTTACTACGGTCTTTGTTAAAGCTGGAATGGATTCTGCTGCACGTAAGTTGACTTGCCTTTTTCTCTTTTTTTTTTTTTTTTTTTTTTTTTTTTTTTTTTTTTTTTTTTTTTTTTTTTCTCCAAGGGAAGCCTTACTAATCTTTTTTCTTTCTACAACAAATAGACTTTATGAATGCAGTTATTTTGACAACTGTGCTATCAGCAGGGAACTCCGGTTTATATGCTTCTAGTCGAACGTTATATGATCTTGCGTTGGAAAAAAAGGCACCTCGATTTTTTAAAAAGGTCACTCGATTTGGAGTCCCTATCTATTGTGTATTACTAACTTCACTGATTGGCATGTTGGCCTTTCTGACTTCCTTGTTCGGTAACGGTGTAGGTAAAGTATACTCAAAAGATCCATCAAGAAAACACAAGAACCTAAGTATCCCCTACTAACCATGCGGATATATATGATGTGAATTTCTTTACATCTATAGTGTATTCCTGGCTACTTAATGTTAGTGGTGTGGCGGGTTTGATTGCTTGGCTGGGGATCGCAGCATCCCATTTCCGATTCCGCAGGGCTTTTATTCTCCAAGGTCGAAGTGTTGATGAACTGCCGTTTAAAGCTCGCCTCTTCCCCTTTGGTCCGGTGTTTACATTCGTTGTGTGTCTCTTTGTATTAGTGGGCCAAGGATATGACAGCTGGTTTGCAACTCCTGTGGTAGCGGCTGATATCATCGCCTGCTATATTGGTGTGCCTGTATTTTTGGCCTTCTATATTGGATACAAGGTAGTCAAACGATCAAAGGTGATTCCTTTGATAGAGGTGGATTTGGATTCTGGTCGAGAAGAAATCATCAGGTAGGTTACCTTTTTCCCCATGGTTATGAATAAGATACATATCACTAAATCAATCTGCTTTTATATATTTATATCTATATATATGTAATGTAGGCATACAATGGAAATGGACGAAGCAAAACGATACGATCCTTTGGAAGGTGTCAGTATTATTAAGCCGTCTACCTGGAAACGCATCCCGCATAATTTACGATCTTGGCGTGATGCTGTCCACAATTAGATTATTCCCCCTCCATCCTCCCTTTTTCGTACATCTATACGTTATGCATATCTTTAGTAGTATTAGAACCATTTTATCGCCAATTATTGCTTTTCAATAAAAACCATGTTACGCCACAGATATTGAAATCCTAGAAGTTAATGTCTGCTATTTAATTTACTCGTTTTGTATGCATCCTTCTCCCCATCCTCTTCTTACAATTATCACAAGATGGATTAGATATATGATGTTCAACTATTCTACCGTTTTTATAAGTCTTTATCATTTATATTGTAGATATCACAGTAATTTACTTAGTAAACATTATCATTCAATAAAAAGCATTTTACATCACAGTTCTTTTTGCTTGATATCGACGGAGTTATATATGTGTATTTGTATAAAAGCTACAGGCGATACTTAAAGACCAATGTATGGTACAAGTGTTTGATGTTGGTCAACCGAAGGCTTGCAGCACCAAGTTGTTTATCAAATTAAAACATGAGAGTGACATGCGGATAAATTAAATACTTTTCAGTGCGATTCAATTCATCATGTCTTTGCACACTCATTATTGCTTCTTTTTTATGTGTCCTTCGCTTCCTTTTTTAACCCTTTTACGAATTTTCTTTCAATTCCTATTTTTTGAAGTCCAGTTTACTCAATTGTAAAGTACAGTGTATGTATACTCTTTTGATAAGACAAACATAATATATGAAGACAATATAAAAGTAGAAGTACAAGACACACTTTATTCAAAAAATAGATGACAACTACACCAAACTGGTCTATAATATTATCGCACATATCCTTAATATGAGGCGCGTAAAGGGTGGGGTGGGATATATTATGTACTGTACTGTACTGTAGAATAAACATAACTTTAGAGAAGCAAAATCAATCAAAAATGACAGGCTATCCTATATTTGACGGGTGATAAGCTACTGTATCATATTATACAGCGAAGAGGGTAAACTAAATGAGGTCGAATTGCTCCATCTTAACTGGAAAGGTACCAATAGAAGAAAATAGTTGTGATACCATTATTTAATGGTGATTGTTAATTTTATGGGAAGAAAATCACCATGTTCATGCCGGTGCGCAGTTTTTGATTGCGGTAAAAAAAAATCATTTTTATGTCCACCAAAAAAACATGGCACAAGAGACTCAAAAATAATATTTCAAAACCCGCCCACGTGAATATTTATTTGCTCACAATTTTTTTTTTCCGCTCTCTCTTTCTCTTCGATTATTTTTTTTTCCTTTTATTTTTTCTTCGTCATTCAGCTTCTTTGAGGCTATGTTAGACTTAAGAATAGTGTCAGGACTAGTTTAGAAGGGTGTTCAGCTCAGGGATTACAAGATGCATGGGGAAACCCTTTCATTTTGGATGTAGGATCTGAGGGCCACCATTAGTTGGCTTTCTGGAGCCTTCATTAGCTTAGTTTAGTGTTAGCTTGTCCATAGTCTGTATCTATAACTGAATAAAACATGTCTTTTTTACTTGATACAATGAAAAAACTTCCCAATGGTCGCTCTCATGTCTTGTCCAGTAGATCCCTTTTTTCATCACCATCACTTGCCATTTTTTTAGTGTGGACGGTTATCCGTTTAGTCCTTCTCATATCTTATGCCGTATATTCGCTCCAATTTTTCAATTATCCCTTTAGATTAGTGTTAACCATCCTTTATATTCCCTAATTAGTATCCTTCGTTACAATGACCCCTCCTCTTTAGTTTTAGCGTCCATTAGTATGCTTCAATAAAGTATGTCGTTTCATTAACCATCCTCTGACACAATTTATTATGAATAACGTTGCTGCCATAGTTGTTTTATAAGTACACTATCAGGCACTTGATTTCTAGTTCACCCAATATGACTACTTTTCCCCATAAAAACTCATGGACTAGTTGGTAGTCTAAGATCATTTACTATCAAAGACTATCATACTCTAGCTCAGCCAATAATATAAATCTAGTTAGGTCGAGCTGTGTGCGTAACTCAGATATAAATAATATTGTACCAACCTTTAGGCTTTTTTATTCATATTTGTTTCCTTCTCTCCCCTGAAGACCTCGTAATTGGTTGACTGTTTTAGGTCGCTTAATATCAAGAGCAATCATATTCCCGCACTGCCATTCATATGAATTAGCCTATGTAGACCATGTGTGTAGGTAGACTGGACATATTGTATATACCCAGCTCGTTCTTTATTTTTTTGCATGCGGTATAATAAAAAGAAATGAAACTCCAGACTAAAGTCTGTTGGGCCCAGTGCCGCTGCCGATTAAGGTGGTAAATGGAGGAGGTGTTTAATGTCATCAATAGCTACACCTGATCAACCTTCCCTATGACTCCCAGTAGTTCAATACTTTGGAAGTGTAGAAGTGTTCTGATTAATATCCTCCTGGGCAGTTAAGAATATAAAGGATTACAATAATTAAATATTTCACTTACTTTATGTTCTTACTGTACTGCATCATAGATTATGATACAGGCATTTTTTACTGAAACCGTCTGGTGAAATTTTTATGCTTTTCATAAAATGGATTCAGGGAACATTCGAAGTATATTGTAGGTAATTAGTTTCTCCTCAACAGATGAAGGTATATGCATAGCGTGGTCTCTAATATTGATTCCCGCTATGTGTTGACTTTTTTACATTTTCGATCTCCGTATTTAATTTTTTTCAAATGGTTAGAGTTTTTTTTTTTTTTTTTTTTTTATTCGTATGATATGAAACATGGGGAACGATACCAGAAAAAAGTCAAGCTCATCCTCTTCAGCAACAAGAACACCAAAAAAGCAGCGCACCCATGATAACGCAAATCAGAAAAGGCTTGATTTTTTCTTCACCAAACCGGCAACACCACAGCCTGACAAAGTCGAATGTGGCGATTCCATTTTGACGTCAGTTAAAGCAATAGCAACAGAAACAGGGATCACTGATATTGATGGCAATAAAACGTATGACAACAAAGAAAACGTTGGATCAACTCTGAACTCATCGTCAGCTTCGACACAGCAACCACCGGCCACAGATAGTAGTAACACAGCAACACCATCACTGACCGACTCACCTGCGACAACCGCGATAGAACCAACGACAGATTCAACTTCAACAGCAACGCCCTTCTTCGAGAATTCAATGTACACAGATCAGGTGCACCACATGATGGAGACTGTACTGGAAGGTGAATCGTTTTTGTTTACGAGCGATGATCTGCAACGCTTCGATCGATTCAAGCAGCTGCCCTTGGAATCCCAGCATTTGTTTGTACGACTTTGGATGCGGACACAACGACGATGGCTACGCGTGAACAAACTCGACTACTCATCCAACATTCGTGATATTGATCAAGCTGCCTTAGCACTAGCCAATGACAAGGTGGCCCACGTGTCCGACAATAGCAACGATCGTGTCGTCGCTACGGCTGAGTCTACACTGTTTAGTTGGCCTGGCATCTTGGATTTTTTGACGGTGGATGAGCTCAAGGATTTTACAACTTTGTACCAGTGCGCACCAAAGGAAGGAAAATTGGTAAAGGAAGACCTCTTTGCATTGATTCATCATAGAAGAAACTGACTTTTTTTTTTTATTTGTGTGTGTGTGTGTGCGTGGACGATATAGAGATCGGATTATGTTGATGCACTTACAACGGCTCGGGAACAAACAATGAGCCTGATCTCCTTGAATGATCATCAAAGTCGATCTGATACATTTATGAGCAAGGCAAAGGAAATTCTCGGTAAGCGCATCCCCTCCCTGTCCTACGTTCCTGTCAAAGACAATATACATATATATATATATATATATACATTTCTCCTAACCTTCTCTCCCCTCCTTTTTTGTTTTGTTTTTAAGGAATATGCATTCTTTTGGATGAAAGCTATGATACTGTCTTCCACCGACTGAATATTGTCTATTATCGACTTTCTGATCCAACCGAAAGCAATTCGATGCGAACCGCCATTCTAGCCAAACTTAGCCGACGACATTACCCCCGATTATATCTATTACCGGACCTCTAATGTGTGGACATCTATTGAGGATTTGGATCACTATGAAAAGGCCTTCCGATTACAGTATGAATTTGAAACCAAGATGGAGTCCATTCCCTTTGAAAGAAGAAAAAGACAGCAGCAGCAAATCGACGCCGATGGTACTCCGAACTACAGCACCAAGGCGAAAAAGGATGCCGATACTCAATTGATGGAACGGCAGCTTTGGATGGATTGTTGGGTCATGTGTGAAAACATTCTTGGGTTATGGGAAGAATTGGTACACCAGCGACCTTTGGACAAGGATGATATGGGTGGGGATCATCGAGGCTATTACATGCGACGCTTTGAAGCAGGTGAGTAGAGGGAGGAGGGAGGGAAAGTTTCTTTAGATATATTTTAGTTTTTGAGTACTCACGGAATGATACATAGGTTATATTTATACTCATATGTTGGAACATGGCACGAAGGCTTTGGGAAAACTGCAAGAATATAGCCTGGAGGCTTTAGTACTACAAAAACTAATTGATCAACGTATTTATCGACTGGGAAAACGTGGAAAATGGTACGATCGGTTGGCTCTTATACAGTCCAATTATTTGAAAGATATTCCTGAAAGACAACGAAAGAAAATGGCACTACAAACGTGCATCTCTGGTATTCAAGATCCAAGGGTGCATCAAAGTAAGTGGACAGAGAAAAAAAGAGAAGAGTCGAAAATGACGCGACTCGGCTAAGGATTGGTTTATTTGACTTTTTATTTATTTACAATAGCTCATATGAACGCGATTCAACGAAGAATACAGCGACTGGAAAGGGATTTGTGTATACCAAGACGTGAACAACATGATTTCTCCTACCTCACTTTGAAAAAACCTACTGAAAAGATCATACACGGTGAGTAGAAAATATGCCTTTTTAAAAATAGAAGTTACAAACAAATTCTTATTATATATATATATGTACATATATATTTTATGCTCACCCTTTGACGTATTATGCTAGCGGAAAGAATATCGGATACCATCACTGGGAAGAAATCTTCTTGGCGAGGCGATGACGGTGCTGAAATATCAGTAGAAGAAGTGTCTATACAATATTATAACAAACAAGGATATCAAGGGTAAGAACTTTTGCTCTACAATGCACAAATGTATGCAACCATTTGATTAATCGCTTTCCTTCTCCTCCTTCTATATAGGTTACATGCTGAGAATGGGGTGATAACAATGCTGGTAAGACCCAGTCTTTCAGGAATAGGGAAGAACGGCATGCTCGTGTCCTTACTAACAAACAACCCATTTGCGTTGAATTTTTCAGTTTATGCTTCTCTTTTGGGATATTATATTTTCACCAGTACCTGGTGCATTTGAAACACCTTATCAAACCGCTCCCTTGGATCTCTGGTCGGATGCTTTCTATGTCGAACGTATTGGCTTGATCAATGAACGACTCGATCTTATTGGACAAGTGGATTCTTCTGCATATTTGGACATTATTACAAAGGTAGATGATCAACACCGACCATTACAAACATTATGTGCTGGTGTCAACTGGAATTATGAGCAAATCCATCTATTAGAAATTGCAGAGGTAAGATCGAAAATAAAAAAAAAGTGGTGCAAAGTGTGAAAGAATGAGATGGCGATTGATATACGATATCTGATGGGGTTTTTTTTTTTCTTTTCATGAAAGTGTATGGGACCTCAATCCCTCTCATCGCTTTGTAGGTTACTGGCTGAAGAATTTGGTCATAGACAAGGCGGTATGCCTGATCTATGGTAAGCGCTGGCCATTCACTCTCCAATCAAGCTGTACGTACTGACTTGCGCTTTCATTATTCATTAGCTGTTGGAACTATACGGAAAAGAGGTGTCTTTTTGTGGAAGGTAAGTGCCCATACATCATGATGACTCTTATGTTGATATATTAGTATTGAATCTGGTTTTGATATTTTCTTTATTTAGTAAAAGGTCCTGGTGACAAGTTATCTGAGACACAAAAGGTTTGGCTTGACACACTCTCAAATATGGGGATCCCAACTGAAGTCTGCTATGTCAAAATATGGACTGGTGAAGACGAATTGCTGAAAAATGATTGATGGGGGGGTAGATAGATGTATTGATATCTTATATTTAGCATTAGTATTCATTCATTTATAATAAACAATATCACTGTGTGATACCTTTTACTGACTTTTATATTATTGATTATTATTATGTGGTTGCATTTTTTATATTGGTGAAATTAGACACGCCTGCAGTGGCTCAACTAGCTTCAGTTTATACTTCTTCTTTTTTAATCCACCGCATACAGAAAAATAAAAAACCAGCCGGATATATACACTATGTTCAGTCTAGCATATGTTACGCTGGCAACAAGTTCTAAATTGATTCTCATATGAATGGGAGAACTGGAGTAAGCTACATTTCTAGGTTGATTTATATGAATAGGAGAACTGGATAGACTGTATTTTTTATTTCCCCTCTGATGTGCTAGGATATATATATATAATAAAATGACGTATTTCATTGACGCATATTGTAGACACTAAAGCTAAAGGCGTGGGACTCATTGTAACAAGGAAGTTGAAGATGATCTATTGTAGAACGCATGAAGCAGGCTAATGTGAGATTTGAAGAATGGTAGTCAAAACAAATCTAAGGGGACAATTTTTAAAAAAGGGGTTATGATAGATTGTGTTGCGCAAGACATAACGAAGACTATAAGGGACATCTTTTATAGAAGCAGACATCACTAATCTAAAGGAACGATGGTAAAAAGCGGTCTCTTGTAGTAGAAATGAGAAAGGCTAATGGAATGTTTTTCATTGAAGGATGTAAAAAGAAACATATTTTATTCAGTTGTAGGTTTAAACTATGACAAACTAGGACTAAACTAAGTTAATGGTGACCTCGAAAGCCAACTAACGGTGGTTCGAATTCTTGAAACCAAAATGAAAGAGTTTCCCCATGCATTTGTAATCCCTGAGCTAAAAACCCTTCTAAACTAGTCCTGACACTGTCATATGTCTAACGTAACCCTATATAAATTGAATGATGGAGAAAAAAAATGAAGGAAAAAAAAAATAATCAAAAAGGAAAGAGAACCGAAAAAATAAAAACGGCGGGGAAAGGGAAAATAAATATTTCACGTGGGCGGGATATGAAATGCTTTTTTGGAGGGGGGGTTTTTTTTTACGAACACAAAATAGGAAAACCCTGATACAGGATCAGCATGGTGATTCTCTTTTCATGACAATAACAGTTACAATTCAACATTGGTATCACGCCGTTATCTGCTTTTGGTGCCTTTCAAGTCAAGATGGGGTAATTTACTAGACAAATAGAATGCCGTAGTTGATCAGTCACAGTAGCGTACCTTCCCATTTTTTGATTGGACCACCATGGCTTATTCTGATCTCATGCTTATTAAACAATTTAATACCCCATCCCCATCCCACTCACCATTCTCATCCGGAACCTCCCCTACGCGCCTCACATTCAGATATATATGTGTCATAGTATTATTATTAAACCAGTGTGATTTAATTGTCATAATTTATATTTACATTTGAATAAAATACGTCTTGCCCTTTTACTTTTACATCAACTCTCATACGTTTAGTTTGTCTTGTTGACTTGATATACCCACACCGTACAGTGCAGTGCTTGTGGAAGAAGAGTTGGGTGTAATATGAGGTGACATTGATGAACCGTCATTCTCAGCGATCCAACTACTATACTGGATTTCTAAATATAGTGATAAGAGGGATTTCTTGAATGGTTTTAGAAAATTACTGTGGTGGATGCATGAAACAAGGTCAGTGAAGGACTCGTAAAAAAAACATGCGGCGAGGAGTGGACAAAAATACGATAACGGAAGTACTTTAAAATCGCATTTAGTTCACTCACAAATCGTTTTTCCCTTTTTTTTTTTTTTAGTAAACGTCTTGTTGTTGCAATTCCTTGACTCTTCCGCTCAAATTGATAAACTTCAGATGCCTTTGACTTCTTCTTTTTTTTTTATATAAAAATGAAAACACTCAAATACATTTGTTCCTTTTCATCATTATTATCATGCTATGTGGTTGAAATATTTATTGCCAAGTAAAATAAAACGTATCCCTGGCCTTTTCCGAGAGACTCAAATTGTTTTACGTTCTTACTGAGCTGCACCTTGCTCTGCAACACGTTCACTAACAAAGCCAGCACTTGATTCCTTTTCAATCTCAACACTTGGTACGTCCCTGTAGTATATATACAACATGGCCTGGCACTTGCACTAACCCAACACTTAACCCACTGTATTGCAGACAACATCACAGCAAACAGCTAAAAGCATACATAGATGAAAGACTAAAAAACAGTAAATTGATTTATTTGAGAGGATAAGAGATATACTATGTATGGTACATATAAAGTGAAGTAAAATAAAACTAGATTGCAGTATATGAAGAAGGGATGAGATGAAGGAAGGGAGAATAAGTAAGAGTGTAAAATATATGACTATGCTAAGAAGAGAGGGAAGATGGGGAGCGGGGGATGTTGAACAAAACGATTGGTATTTTTATACTTGAATAGGTACCAGTCTTTTCGTCTCAACTAATCAATCATCATCACATCATCGGTATCGATATCATCACGGGCTGTAGAGTGGACAATTTCACGACGAATTTCTGGGCCAATACCAGGATGGAATTTGCATTTAACGACTTGAAGTATGATTTCCTTTTGTTCGGGAACCATATCTTGCTTGTATCTAAAAATAATTTTTTAAAGTGTCAAAAAGGCAGAGCTAAATAGGTAGTACAACAACATTGAATGTTTTTACCTTTGTGCAAACACAAGTAAAGATTGATGCCACAAAACAGGCATTTCCCGAGGGTCATTTTGGAATCGAGCAAAGTGAGACACCAAAGCATCCACCACCTTGTAGGGCAAAGCATATTTCTTGTCCAATAAGATACGAATAAACAAACTGTTAGGACCAGTATATTCCATATCAGCCAAACGAAGTAACGCGGCAGAAGAATGTAGCACAGGAATGGACACGCGCGTCAACACAGAGCCAAGAATGGAAGCTTCCTTCAACGTACAGCTACCAGATTCACAAAGAGGGAAGAGGATACCTTTGAAAAATGCAGCAGGCTTGTACAATGCTTTCTTCAAGGCCAAGAAGAGATGATAATGCAGTTTTTTGTTTTCTTGAATGTCTTCCCGGACTCGATCCAATAAAACCAAGGAGAAGAATCGTTGCGCTTGTTGGGCTTTCAAGTTGGATACAAACATACGAGTGGCTTCGTACGTGGCGTGAGGACTCCAATTTTCAGGTTCGGTGATATACAGGATTTCTTCCCAGTTGTTTAGCGATGGAATGATCTTGAATGCCTTGGGCAGTTTTCCGGACTTGTAACGGCTAAGCAGTTGCCCAACCCTATTTTTGGATCAAAAAAAAAAAAAAAAGTAGTCAGTACACCACAATAGTAGCAGTAGAGAGATCATGTTTTTCTTGTCATCTCACATACTTTGTATAGACTTCCACCACTTTGGGGTTCATTGCTGGAGACAAAGTGTTTTCTTCTTCTAGATAATGTCATAAACAATAAACGAGTCAGTCCATTTGTCTCATAACCCTCGCTCACTCCTCCTTTTATTTTTTTTTTTTTTTACCTTCCACACCACCCATCTTGCGTTCATCCGCTGCATTCTTTTCATTGATCTTGTCCATAATAATGTCAGCCAAAGTACGTCGTTCCTTGGGAGCACTTGGTAAGAATTTGTCCAGCACACCAGCATCCTCTTCGTCAATTTCCAATTCTTCATAATCACCATACATATCCGCTTCGTCCAGTTCATCGTCACTAGGATTGAATCCCAAAGGATGCGACTTGTTGTTGCTGCTGCTGCCAGATTTTTTGCTCAAGCCAGATTTTTTCGGTCTATGGTTCAAACCAAAGAATAACATTAGTATTTGTTATAATAATAATAATAATAATAAAAGAAAACATCCTCTTTATCAGTACTTACAATTCCTCCTCATCTTCCTGGCTACGTTCGATTTGCTCCTGTTGTTGTCGAGCAATGTTCAAGATCTTCTTTGACAGCTTAGGATCCAAGTATTCCTAAAGTTATCATAAAACCAAAAATTGAAATAAATATGAGTAATGATACCACTATGTGAGAACTGATCATATATCTATACAGTTGCATAGGGGAGCGACAAGTGTCAATCCAGTCTACTACTTACTTCGACTACTTCTTCCTTGTTGTTGCGATCGGCAAACTTTTGTCGGGTATGTTTCCGCATACCATGTTCAGGATTGTCGGCAAGTTGAGCATGTAAAGGATCGTGACGTAAAGTATGTTTGGCAGTTTTTGTAGCGTCTTTCCCCATCTTCAGGACAAATATGTATAACTATAAAAAGTGGACAATCTAGAAAAAGAAAAAGAGAGAAAGAACACAAAAATTAAAGGTTTTGATGGACAGACCAGAAAATTTTTTCAACTTGCGCTTATGGAATATTTCAAAGTCAGGTATATTTTTTTATTATCTGTACTGTAGAAAGGGGATTGACTATGACTACTTGACTAACCCTACTACAAAGTAACTATTGCTTGTGTCTATCTATAATGATGATGATGATGATGTCTTGATGAGTGAGCATCCCTTTTGTGGTGATCCTTGGTAGAGGTTTGTCGAAACGATGTTTCAGAGTGTGGTCGATGTTGCCTTCGCCGGTGCTGCATTGATGACGGCGAACGATGTCTTGAGAAGGATGATTTGCTACTGCTAGTTTCAGGGGAATGATGATATGACGGTTCGTGCCTCTTTCGTTCCATTCCATGTTCTTTTCTATCTGATGATGATCTGCGATTATCCCTGTCAATACAAATACGCATGTAAATATATATATATTGTGTGTGTGTGTGTGGGAGTGTGTCATATTTCTCTTACCTTGATGATGACGATGATGATGATGATCGGAAAGGGCAATCTCTGCCACCGAATCGTAATTGTCCACTTTCCTTTTTGCCGCCAAATCCACCACCAAGCCTTCGAGGAATCCAACCTTTCTTTGTACGGCCATGCTCATAATCCACCAAAATTCGATGATCATCCAAAATACGTCTATGAGCGTCCCTGTAAGCATCTTGCGCCGCGTAAGTTCTATCAAAGGTAACAAACCCGTAACCTTCCGACAATCCTGTCACTAAAAAAAAAAAAAAAAAAAAAGAGTTAGTTTAAGAAAGAGGGAAACGAGTAAGACGCATAATTACCGTAGTTGTAAACTAACGTCACCTTTGTAAGCTTGCCATATTCTTCAAACAGCTTTTGGACAGACGCTAGGAGAATAAGTCGTGTGAGTATTTACTAGGGAGGATATATATCTGTATGTATACCTTCAGTGGTGTCTAAATTGAGCCTTGAAATAAATAAAGTCTTGAGAGGATTGGAACATGTAACGTGTTTGGATGGTGGACGAACTAGAGGGGAAGGAAAATATTGTTAGTTGAAACGATACTATATGGATTATCTTTTTTTGTCGCCTACATATAGCATGTTGAGCCCTGACGATAGCGTGATCATGTGGAATACCATGAGATGCATCGCCATCAATAGTACCTGCTTGCAATGGGTCATACACTTTCGCATACGACATTTTTTTTTATGGAGTTGGCATAAAAAAAAATCTGGGCTGCGACAATTTAAAAAAATCCCCCAAGCCACTAGTTCGGTGTGATTCGACACTCCGCATACCGTCATCGCTTAGCTCGTTTTTTGTTTTTTTGTTTTTTCTCTTTTCTTTAGTCTCACTTTATTTTATACTTTCACAATGCCCAAGAATAAAGGAAAAGTACGTATAAAAAATCAACAAAATATGACATATGACTGTATATGACGTAAAAAAAAACCTTAGTTATAAGTTATATGAAATATGTTATTCTTGATACTTACAGTTTACCTATGACTTTTTTTTAAAAAAATAACAGGGTGGTAAAAACCGAAGAAGAGGAAAGAACGAAAACGAAGACAACAAGCGTGAACTTGACTTTAAGGAAGAAGGCCAAGGTAAGAGGGAAAAAAATGCATATTAGTAAACATGAATAATTTTTTACTGAGCTGTTTATATTCTACTGAATAAAAATAGAATATGCTCAAGTGGTAAAAATGCTTGGAAACGGACGCCTTGAAGCACAATGTTTCGATGGAGTCAAACGGTTAGCACATATTCGTGGTAAAATGCGAAAGAAGGTGTGGATCAATCAAGGTGATATCATTTTATTGTCTCTTCGTGAGTATCAAGATGACAAGGCTGACGTGATTCAAAAGTACACTCCTGAAGAAGCTCGTCAACTCAAATCATACGGTGAATTACCTGATACTGCCAAGATCAATGAAAACGAAACCTTTGGTGGTGAAGAAGATGATGAAATCGAGTTTGACTTTGATATTGACGAAGTAAGGCATTATTTAGGAGGAGCAACATCAACATTGGTGATACTCATATTAACTTCTTTTTTTTAAATAGATCTAAATCAAGTCTTTGGTGCCATTTTCTCATATCTCTCTACTGCAATTAATTCCCCCATTTGACTTTATTTATATTTTTTTTTTATATTTTTTTTAGACTTATTACATACATATTTATTCATAGTCTCTCCCATTCTTCACTCATCTATCCCATTGTACGTCATCCCTCGTCCTATTATATGATACATGGAAAATAAAAAAAAAAGTAGTAAAGTTATTGTTTGTTTGTTTGTTTATTTGTTGACGTGTGGATGTGCCTTTTTATGTAGAAATAGTCATGATACTATGTGGCTCTAGAAGAGGATGTATATGTGTGTGCGTGTGCATTTATAGGTAATAAATATAGAAAAATGGTACCATTTATCGTCCATATCATTCATTACGACGCACTGATTTGTTTTGGCAATTGAACATGGGACAATCAGGTCATGGATCACCTCCATTCAATATATTTCTTGGATTCAGTGCAACCCAGTTCAGAAGAAAAATGGCGGCGTTTCAAATTCATCACCAAAAAAGGACCAGAATAAAGATCCATTCTTTTCGTGCTTTTCTTTCTTTTCCCTCCATCCCATCTTTTCTTTTTTTTTTCACACTCACTCTTTCTTTTATATTTATGGGTTCTAGTCAATCCAAACGTTCAAAAGAGCTCTCAACAGGTTCTTTGCAGCGACGATCAGTAGCCAACAAAGCGACAGATTCACCAGTAACATCACTTCGAACGAACAACCACCAAAATTCAATCAGGCCTAAATCATCTTTTATTCGAACCTCCTCTTCACCCAACACAAGCGGCTATTCGGCAAAACAACAGCAGCAACAGCAGCAACAACAACAACAACAGCAGCAACAACAGAAGCAGGCCTCCTCGGTTTCTGTCAACCGTCCTCCCGTCTTTGCTGGCGTGCAGTCAAATAGTTTCTTCTTACCAAAAAACTGGCAAGCGGAAGATGCTGACCATGGCGTAAGTATTCCCGCCCCCATCCTCTCTCATTCTCTTTATGATATGAACTTATACACTATTATTTTTTAGTTGCATTTTTCTCTCAAACTACTCTTTGCCTCGTAAGAAGAGAAAAGGAAAAACAAAGCGACATGCATGCAACCGATTTACTTTAGTGGTTTTTTTTTCTTGTGAAACTTGCCATTAACTAATTGGCCCTGCGCCTTCTTTTTTCAAACAAAATCAATAGAAACGTCTTGTCACTTGCTTTACCCAAATTTTGCAAAAGCGCAACAATCATAGAACTAGGATGCAATCATGGATCATGGATACTGGTAAGTGAGATGAGATAAGAGATGGAGACACAGTGTCTATAGAGTGAATTCGTGAAGAAATAATTTTACGTATTGTCCATTTTTTATTAGGATATGGCGACGCAATTCCCCGAGTGTCAATTCATTGGATTCGATACATGTATAGAACGATTACCGGATGGATTACCGCCGCTTAGCAATGTCACTTTCCAGGTCGCTAAAGTGGATGAGGAAGGAATACCAATGAGCGACGAATCTGTAGATGTGGTGAATTTGCGCGCTCAGAGTGCATATATGGATCATGAAGGCTGGAAACGTATGCTTAAGGAAGCACATCGTGTATTGAAACCTGGTGGAATTCTCCATATTCTGGAATATTGTTATAGGGTAAAAAAAAAAAATGGGAACATACATTTATTGTATATTATTATTCATCTCGTTATTTCTGTCTGTATTATCATAGCCGACTGGAACGGTGATGATTGAATCATTCTCAGAAGCAGGTAATTATACAAAAAAATTTTTATGAAACATACAAGTGTTTGAATCTCATTCCTTTTATTTCTATAATGGTAGTGCGAGGCGTCATGGCATCTTTGAACCGCGATACGGATCGGGCAGCAAAACTAGGTCCACAATTATCAGCTTTTGGCTTCCAAGTCATCCAATCATTGACGAAAAAGGTGCATTATGGTAAGGAAATCTTCAATGGCAGAATAGAGGTGAGAGATCAGCCTGAAAATTCATACTTTTCTTATTCATTAGGTCCATCCAATGGGAAATTAGGCGAAGCATTCACTGCAGTGACACTGCATCGGTTCGAAATCATGGCACCCGTTTTGGCGCCGGCTTTGGGATTGTCGCTGGAAGACTATCGACACCGTGTGGAAATGGTGGTGGCCCAATGTGTTGACGCTGATAGTTATTTGACCTGGTATGCCTATGCTGCAAGAAAAGTTGCTTCCTCTCCGTCCTCTCCTCCATCCAACCCTACTTAGATTATTTTACTATTTACACATATTTATTTTTACATATATTATATATATCATACTCCACCCTACACTATTTAGTTTACCATATATTTTACACTCTTATTATAGCTTTTATTCATTGTATACTGCATTTATAAAATAAAAAAAATAATTTTTGAAAAAAAAAAAAAAAAACACTGTATCATATCCATGATGAATAATGATGGATTGAATGTGGTGGTGCTAATAAACGGGGGAGAGTTGAAGCATGATGATGTGAGTTGAACAATGATGACGATTCTTTTTATATGGGGGATACAAAAATAGGCATTTATGAAGGTTATTTTGGGAATAAGAAAAACAAATGCCCATCAAATGGACTGTGGATCAACTGATGTTACATTTTCCTGTTTTTCCATATACGGAGACTATTGTCACACATGCCCGATAAGGTGATCTTTGAGGGAAAAAAGGGCGGAAGATCCGTTTTTTTTTTTTTTTGTTGCTTTGTGACATGATCGCGGTGTTATTCCAATTGCCGTTTTTAGTAAACATAAACATAGACACATAAGCGAGCACACATACACCCAAAAAAAAAAAGAGTGTTTCAGATTGCATTGAGAGAAAACGGTATTTTTTTTTTATTTATTGATAAATGAAGATAAATGATTGATTTGTATATACAAAAGGGAATAATATGATATGATAACAATAGTGAAGATGGTATATAAAATAAATAAAGATAAAAACGAAAAACTGTTAACATATATGCATATGTAAAAGACGATGAGCATAAGAAGAAGAAAAAAAAAAACATAAATGACGATGATATGATACAACAAGGGGATGGGAAGTGAGAGAGACAATACTATACTATGATATACAACGAATCAAAAGAATCCAAAAACATATTGGCCAATGCGCCATCATACTTGATCCCGGCATCCATTTTCCACCCTGAGATGACGATTCAAAGCATCCATCCTTGCAAACGACTTACTACAATGACTACAGGCGTAAGGCTTGATCCCCCAGTGTAACCGTTCATGACGATTGCGATCGTGTTGGCGCGCAAATCGACGTCCACAGCTGGTACATCCAAAAGGCTTGTCGGTAGTGTGTGTTCGCATGTGGGATTGCAAGTTGTAGGGCCGACTGAAAATTTTTCCACATCCGGGATGTTGACAATTGTATTGAATGGGAAGGTTTTTGCTGTTGGTATTGTTGTCCTTTTTGCTGGATTGGCGTTTCTGTCGAGGACGGATGGAGGTAGCACGTCGTTTCGGTTTCATTTCTTTTGGTGAAGACTGAGGCGATGGTGATGAAGTTGTTGTTGTCGAGGCGGTGACCAAAGAAGAGGAAGATAAGGTTGATTGCATTGGCATAGGGGTCACTATGGGAGAAGGATAGTAGCAAGATGAAGAGGACAAGGCAAATTCATGATGTTGAATAAATTGATCCAACTGATCGATGGATGGAGGTAAGATAGTCCCCATATCTTGTAAAGGAGGCACCATCAACATGGAGGGATCATTGGTCATTGGCACCATCATATTCATTGAACCAAGATAAGAAGATAGTAATTCAGGCGAACATGGAGTCCCCGTATAATTATCACTCATACAAGGTGAAACCGTAGGACTGGGATAATAAGGAGCGGTCAGCAATTCACCATAGCTTGAGCAGTTGAGCATATCATCCCATTGACATGGTGAGGGGTAAGTAGCTATTGTTCCAAAGTTCTCCATTGAAATTGTTGAGTTGCTTTAAATAAATATATAAGATAGAATTAAAAATAAAGAAGAAAAGAAAAAGGCAGGAATGAAAAAAGTGCCTTTTTAAATGAAAGGTAAAATGGTTTTAAATCCCGATCAGTGAAGGTTATTTTTAGTTTCGAGTAATGGGTTAGGATCACTGCCCCTCTGCAAATAATGGCCCACATGAGCCACCATCTGCTTTTTTGTGATAAAGAAATAGAAAGGGGATTTACGCTTATAGATAAAAATAGATTCCCCTCTTTCCCATTGTTTTCATATCAAAAACCTTAATTTGTTTATGGTTACATGTCAACTTGCTGATGCACACTTACTGTGCCTACAGAATTAAAAATATCACTTTTTATTATCCTCTTTTATTCTATATCATGCTCGCTAGCCACATTTTCCGCTTGGGATGAAAATCAATGTGGCTCAAATAATATCAACATACATATATATTCATATCAGTGCCTCCTTGTTTATATCCATTCCTCTTTGTTTTTTACTTTTTCAAACAATGGCGTATTTTAATACAATTCATCTTATCAACACGACACTAGTCTTCGTTGAACGGTATTCTCTACTCTTTTTTTTTAGAGGACGGTTGTACAGGATCTCGGAAAAATTTGTTCTTTTTTGTTGCTAAGCATCTTCTTTTCTTCTAAAAAGTTTAATGGATCCGAAGTTGACGTCTGGCTGAGTGACATCATTCTGTGCCGCCCTTATTTTTTTTTTTGACAGTGTCACAGCACTATTTTTTTTTTTTGAAAGAACTATCATCTTTATCGCCTTGTAAGAGCAATTGTCTTTATATAAAAAATTACCTTCGAGAAAATAGGCAGGTCAGCAGTATGGAGTGAAGCAACACATGCATTACACTGTGAATACCGTTGTTTTGGTTCTGTGATTCGAAGTTTGCGTTTTTATATTTCATTTTGTTTTTTGTTCCTGGATTTACAATTTATAACTCCGTTGCCGTAGTCAAAATTTTGAAGTGAGGTAAAATTACTCATAGGGACTACTCTATGTCAATCTCCCTCTAAAAAGCATGAATCATAGTAAATTTACTCAGTGTGATATATTTTCCGTGATCTTTAAATGAAGCTATTGTATTTTCTGACAATGCAGTCTCTGAACAAATCTTTCTTGCCGAATGGAATTATCACATTCAGACTAAAAGAAATCAAAGAAGTATCCAGACCAAGTGTAAGTACCGACCTTAAACATTCGTCTATGATATGGGCGCGCCTCTTTGTTCGCTTTCGATGAAATGTCACCAAATACATGACTTGCAGTAGGAACCCGCAATAACGATATCAATGGGGAAAACAAAATTGCATCGTTATTGAGGGTGATATAGCTAGTCATACGTGTGTAACCATTATATATCTAACAGGACAGTAATACTTCAGGTACCTTCTATTATCGAAATGAAAAAGGTTATCGAAAAAATCATGAGCCTCAGAAATTATTTCAAATCCCGCCCACAGGGTTTTGTATTGTCTCCCATTTTATTTTTTCGGCTCTCTCTAATTTTTTGCTTTCAGTTTTTCCTCATCATTGAACTTCGATGAGGACTTGTTGGGCTTAGATTAGTGTTAGGACTAGTTTAGAAGGGTTTTCAGCTCAGGGATTACAAGCTACATGGGAAAACCCTTTCAATTTGGACTCAGGATTTTGAACCATCCAGGATTTTGAACCACAATCGGTTGACTTTTTGAAGTCTTTATTAGCTTAGTTTAATGTTAGTTTGTCCATAGTTTGTCTACGTCTTCTACAATTGAATAAAATATGTCTCTTTTTACTTGTTTCAATCAAAAGCTATCTCATTCGTTGTCTCTCCCTTGCCTTGTATAATAGTTCTTTTTATACCATCGCCCTTTCGATTAGTGTCGACAGTTGCTATACTTTAATAAAAGATATCCGTTTATTGTCTTTCTTATGACTCATCTTCCTTGTGCAGTATATTAGATCCATTTTTACAATTGTCCATTTAGGTTGGTGCTGGCCATTCTTCAGATTCTCCCAATAGTCTCCCTCAAGCTACTACCAATAAAATACCTTCTAGCGTGTTTTTGATGCTTGTTTGTGACATGAGTTACGCCAGGAGAGATAGGGTGTTTCATTAAGAGATATTATTATATTTACTGTATTTTGCCAGTATCTCGGGCCCTCTTGTCAACGGTACTGGGCAAAAAGGAGGGGAGGGGTTTATTGTTAGACTATATTTTTATGTTTTGGGCGAGGAGTACATGAGTTGTTCGGCATTATGCTAAAGTAGTTGCTTTTGAACGGGCTAGATATCTATACAGATACATACCAGTAATAGCTTTTTCGCTCTCTAGACTCAAAATGAAATGTTCTCTTGGGTCTACTTTATCTTTTATATTAATACTTTGAAAGTGCTATGTCTCACCTATATAGAAGGGGATCGCCCAAATTTGCATCCTCATTAAAATAATCACGTCGCCAAAAGGGAGCTTTATCATTGGCATCAACAATAACATACTAGAGTTTTGAATGTGCTCCAGGTAGTTGGCAATCCACTCAGGGACCGAATTGCTTGTGATTAGTTTACAAATCACACTACATAGTATTTTCAAAAAAGTACCTTGCAAATTTTCCCTATTTTCCGCCTCCAGCTCCGTCGTTCATGGACGTACGATGCTGTGTTCTTCAATTCAAATGGTAATCAGAATATGGTACAATTCAGTAAGAGCTAAAATAAAACCTTAATTTGTTGCAGAAACGATCTTTGGTGGATTCTAGCATTTTCTTTTTTCCAAAAAAAATTGATCTACCGGGTGTCATTAAGGAGAGGAGGCGGGAGACGATGGATGGTTACTAAACTCTATTTTTTGATGGGAATCAGACACCTTCTTCCCCATTTTTTATCTAAACGTGATAGAAGGGCTCCTAGAGTTCAACTAAATTCTGTTTGGGGCTCCATTGTTTTTTTTTTATGATACTACATGCAAAATAAAATGGCGAGATGGATATATACAGTAAAGTGGAGTTTACCAAGACTTTTAACGAGGCTGACTGATCGATATGAATAGTGAAACATGAATGACGACGCCTATCATATCATCCTCCAGGGAAAAAAATAGCTTATGGCGACGGAAAGACGGATCAGCATGCATGGTAGTACCGTGATTGGAAGGAAAAAAAAAAAAAAAAAAAAAAAAAAAAAAAAAAAAAAAAAAAAAAAAAAAAAAAAACTTGAGTATGACGATCGGGGCAAGTGAAAATGCTCTACTGTACAGTATAGTGACAGTTATATCCACGGAACAGTCTACGATCACTTAAGTCACCGGTTTATTGGAAGTAAGATCACATTTGGTATTAAATGACCAAGGACTATCTATCAGTCGCTGGGACACTAGAAGAATGTAGTCATAGTGAGGGAGCGGGCTAATAAATAGGCATATTGTAAAAACTCTCACAGAACTGCTACAGTAATAGATTTAAATACTATCTTCTGGACCAGAGACTGTTTAATGGCAAGGATATATTTTATTGAAGTATATTGGTAGATTCTAAAACTAATGACAATGGGTTCATTGTAACATGGGACATAATGGAGGGATCTATTTTTGAGGAAGCGCGTTGGTATTAAGTGAGATTCGAAGAATAGTCAACACTGATCTATGACTGTAAAGCGAAAGACAATATACTGTACAAGTTACATGGAAGACTAAATATTTTATTATTGAAGCACGACAACATTCAACATTAATCAAACGGGATTGATGGCAGTAGTAAAGGGAATCTATTGTGCAAAACATGAGAGAGACTAATGGGACGTAAGTTTTTTAACGAAGTAAAAAGAGACAACTTTATTCAGATATAGAAACAAACTATGGACAAACAAGCTAACACTAAACTAAGATAATGAAGACTCCAAAAAACCAACAACCGATGGTGGTTCAAAATCCTGAATCCAAACTGAAAGGGTTTCCCCATGCAGCTTGTAATCCCTGAGATGAAAACCCTTCTAAACTAATCATAACACTAATCTAAGTCCAACAAATCCTCATAGAAGTTAAATGATGAAGAAAAAGAAGAAGAAGAAAGAAAAGGAAAAGAAAGAATGCGAAAAACTAAAACCGCGCCAAAAAAATATTCACGTGGGCGGGATTTCAAATGATGATTTCAAGAGGATTTACTATTGAGTTGGTTATTTTGGTGGATATAAAAAATGCATCCCCTCTTTTTTTTTCTCTTTACAACAATCGACACACATAAAATACGTTCAGCGTAATTATTCTAATTTCCTGAAAGTAACCACCACATTTAACATTGCTCTCTTCTCTTAATGCCTATGCAGACAAGAAAGAACAATTCGGTCTAGTTTTTGTTTATTCTTTAGCAGGGTACTCCCTACCCCTACACACTCCACAGACTCCCTACTCGTCTCACATTTCGCTGTAGATTATAGTATTGTCATCAGATCAGTTTTTTTTAGTTGCCGTAATTATTCCATTTGAATAAAATAAATGCTTCTTTAAGGTTTTAAATCATCTTTAGTATCTTTAGTATGCCTTGTTGAATGGGCATACCCTCACTGTAGGGCACTTGTATGTGAAAAACCAAAAAAGAAGCAAAAAACAACAGCTGGCGTGTGTGTGTATAAAAGCACAAAAAAAGGGGGTTTAGGTATAAGGCGGCTTCGACTAAGCGGCATGCTCAGCGCTCTGTCTACTGTAAAGTACTTCAAAATAAAAAGGGGGGCAGATTGCGAGGGATTTCTTAAATGGATTTGAAAAAATGGCTGTAGTGAATGCATGAAAAGAAGGACAATGTATGTTTCAATAAAAATAAAATATTCCACTCTTTTAAATCGACACCGGAACAACATTTGCAGCTTCACACACAAAAAAAAAAAAAAAAAAAAAAAAAAAAAAGATACATACATGTATATATTAATTAATGTAAAACATATGATCATTTATTGATTCAACAAAAAAGCAGTAAGAATAATATAGAAGTAGTATAAATGTAAGTTGTAAACTAGTAATGTGAATGGTATTGATATTGTTGAGAAGATGGATGTTGTTGCTGTTGGTACGCCATGTAAGGAGAAGGAGGTATAATAGAGGCGTTCGACATTTGCGGACTATGATGTTGATAAGGTGATGAATAATGCTGTTGATGTTGCTGCTGCTGATAGTGCCTTTGCTGTGGCTGATGATATAAAGAATCGTCATTGGTGTGGTAAGGTTGTGGTGTCCATGCTTGCGGTTGAGCATTTGATGTCAATCCAGCTTGATCCCCACTGCTATAAGATGAGCCACTATACCTTCGTCCACCTAAACCACCACCATTTAGCAGCCTTGCTTTATCGTCACCATAATATGTTTCCTGGTTGCTGATGTTTATCTGCGGTAAAGTTGGCTGTGGGAACGATTTCATTTCAATATCATTGTTGCAGTTGTTGCTATTGTCTTTCTTGTTATGTCGATGAGCATTGACACGTCGTTTGGCTTGCTTTCGAAGTAAATACGCAATTCTAAAAATAAAATAAAAAACACGATTTCCACATTAGTTGATGTATTCATGCCATATTTGAATTGTCACCGTCATCTTTTTGGTATACCTTTTATCTACTTTGTGACAACAATATTCCTTCAAGTTTCCTTGAATATGACATAATAAAGGAATATATACCAAGGTAGCAGCGCACACCATTACGAAAGAAAAGGCAAACATAAGCACCGAGAACGCCATCGTACCCGTCATGATTTGTTGAACAAGCGTTTTTCCCAAAGCATTGTTGTTCACCTGTAGAGTACCGTTCCGAAGTTGAATCCATTTGAATACGAGACTTTTTAAAGTGACGACGTTGATGACCTGTCTAGGCGCTTCAGCCAGTAAGAGCCTCTTCCAACCTGTCATCGCCAATATAAAAGGGAAGAAAATGAAACTAATGAATAAGAATGTCAAACTCGGGGAGTGAGAGAAGGGCATTGTTTACCTTTTAACGTAAAGTAGACGAAGAATGCAACACTATCCACAAATTTCCTTGAGCTGTTGATTTTCCAGAAAAGACAGTAGTATTTGTAATCTTTGATGCTATAATATCGACTTGCGATGACTGATGTGAATGCCCATGATATATCTTTTGATGCAATAATCGCCCTTGATTTCCGAATATCCCAAAATAGTAGCAAAAATGAGATCAAGATAGCGCCCAAGAAGATCCATTTTGACACGTTTGGTGGGATGGCTGCATTTTCGTTATCCTCGGTTTGGCCAACCACCAGTAAAGACACTAGGTAAAAGGAAGCGGTGTAAAAAAAACCATCATCGTTTTGGGAGAGTTTCTTTTAATAATATATATCAACTTACCTCCTGACCATAAATCAGCAACATAAACTAAAAACGATTTTAAAACAACTAAAAAGACAGTAGAGTAGCCAAGTTTCGTCATACAAGATGGATCATAGAATTCATCCATATCAATGTAATCGAATTTGTGATCTTGGACATAGTTTTCTCGCTTCCACTTTGGTCCTTCGCTGCCATTGCCACCACAACACTAGATTCAAGGAATGGACATTGTAAAGGACAAATGCAGTTAGTTTCTTTGATAAAAACCATTCCCCGCCAGTCCATATGTACTTACCATATTGATAAAGAGAGGAGTTTGGAAAAGGAAGGGACTGGAGTCAACAAAAAAAAAAGTTAATGGAGGGAGTCAATAAAAAAAAAAAAAAAGGAATGGAAGGTGGGAGTTAGAGTAATAAATAAATCAAAGGAAAGGGAGATAAAGAGAAACAGAAAAAAAAGACGAAGAAAACAAAAAAAAAGGGGAGTCGTACGCTGTCATTATTGGAATCCCGACTCCGCTTGGCCATAAAAATAGAAAAAAGGAAACCCATTCATGGACATTGGATGAATGAAGAAAAGAGGATTTGTACTACAAAAGTAGGGTTTTTATTTAAAAAAAAAATACATGAATGAATTAAACTTATTTAATTCTTCTTGGACTTGGGAGGAAGGACATTCTTGGGGAATTCGCCCATGTAATTGCCAGGCTTCTTATAGTTACAAGAGTAGATTTTCTTGCCACCACATTTGCTGAAGCCACAACCAATCTTGGTGGTACCCTTCCAGACGACTTGAGTGAAATGTCCAGTAGAACCAGCGAAGCCGGGGTTGCTGTAGTCGTAATCTTTGACTTCATCATACCAACCCTTCACAACTTGATTCCAGGAACCATATCCCATAGCAATATTTTCACCATAAGAGGAGCTCTATAAATATAACCCCACCAAATAATTAGTCATATGAGTTACTTTGCAAAGGAGGGAGAGCGGAAATTATGACTTACACCACTATGTTGAAAAACACATCTATTGGTCCATTTTTGTGCAAATTGAGCAACGTTTTTGTCCCATTTCAAAGCGGGAGCACCATGCTTAGCACGGTACTGATTATGTTTTTTAAGAATATTCTTGATGTCTTTTTGAGACATGGCAAAGCAGACTTGAACCATCAAGGCAAAAGCTACAACTACAATGAAAAACCGGTTCATCATCACAGGCAAAGGAATGGAATGGATTGATAAAAGTAAGATATGATATAAAAAAAAGAAAAACTAGAGGAAGATAAAAAAAATTAACTTTCTTTTTATACTGATTGTACCTGTCTCAACCGTCTGCTTGCTGGCCATAAAAATTATAAGAGCTATTAATCATATGTTACACGGCCAATGTCCTGGTAAATGACAGTGATATTTAATGTTCTTCAATGGTTATTAAGCTGGTGATACACAGATCCCCCCTCCTTAACTTTCTCCTTCCACAACCATTATGCAACGCACACTACTATAAATATTGGAATAGCATAAAGAACCTCACTTACAAAAAAAAAAAAAAAAAGACGGTTTTTGCTTCCAGTCGAGCGATTTTTTAGGTTGGATCGATGGCTCTCAAGGTTTAAACAACCGATATTTGTTGGGCCATGCCAACTATTATTATTAATACGATATATACACGTTCTCTTTATAAAAACGTATGATTCAAGGTCAAGAACGTTCTCCACTGTTCTTTAACATGCTCCGTGCAACATTAAAGTAATCAAAACTACATCCCTCAATGAAGTAAGAATAACTGGGAAAATAGTCGGCGTTTAAAGTAAGCGATCCACAGACAAAAATATCAGGGGAACTGATATTAGCATAACCATACCATTGGTTTTGCTCATTATTTTTTAAATTACTTTATATAATGTTTATACTGAAGCTGTGTTTTTGATAAACTAATATAATGTGGGAGTCAAAAATTTTATAGGAGAACAGCTACTGACTATCGTTGGAATCCCGCTTTTTTTTTTCTTTCGACGTGGTCAGTATTCAATAAATATTGACTTATTTCATTGAACAAGTTTCATTTACGTATCGAAGTCATTGAAATACGATCAGCCTATGAAATGATAGTCTATATTTTTATTTTATTTTCAAAAATCGGATCAAAGAATAAGCGCCGAAGTATTGAAATGGACCATCCCGATTAATTTATCTCATTATGATATCATTTGCATCGTATTTGACTGTCATTTTTGCTTTTTTTTCTTGGAAAATAATGCATAATTTCGACATGCGATCGATCACCAAGTCAACTTGACCAACTGTCACGTTCATGTATTCTACTTTTGAAACATGGCTTTCAATGCTAATGGATATAATCTTTCGAATCGTTGGTCTGAGGTTGTACTGTTTATAGAGGAGACATACTTGTATTACAACACCGACGGCTAATATTTTGCTATCCTCTCACTCATAAGTTTTGATGCCGTAACTTGTGGTGGATGCTACCTCCAGAAATTCGCTTAAACTGTTGCAGTGGAAGGAACTGCCTGCTGACGACTGCATAGTTTGGTGTTTTTATAATGTCGGTTACGTTGTAGAAAAGAAGGGAATTACGATACTGTTCAGCAAGATCATAAAGTTAACCTTAATTTTTATATTCAATTTCAAAACATTCTCACACTTGCCAAAAAAAAAAAAAAAAAAAAAAAAAAAAAACTAATGGGTGTCAGGGACTGGGGCAGGTAGTTATAGATAAGCTAGAAAGCGGTGCGAAATACTCTATAGCTACAGAATGAACTAGATTCATTTATATCATTATACAAACAGGAATACGGCTATCCCTCATAATAGGTGATCCAAGTTTGCCTACTAATATTGGGGTTCGCGGAGAAAAAGTAATCACAGTGGGTGTTTGGTATTCACTCATAAAACAGGTACGATAATGACTTTCTATACAATTTTATGGGTCATGGAGTAGTTAATAAAAAGGACATATTTTATTAAAGCGTATTGGTAGATACTACAACTAAAGACAAGGGGTCATTGTAACTAGGGATTTAGTAAAAGGATCTATTAGAGGATGCATGAGGGAGGGTAAAGTGAGGTTTGAAGAATGGTCAACACTAATATAAAGGAACAATTGCAAAAATGTATCTAATATACTGTGCAAGGCAGAAGAGACATATGGAGATTATTCATGTTAATATATGTTTTATATTAAAGCACGATAACGGTCAACATTAATCATAAGGGATTGATGGTAGTAATAAAAGGAATCTATTGTGCAAAGCATGAGAGAGACTAATGGGAAATAATTTATTAAAGTATATAAAAATAGACATTTTTATTGGGGTTAGATACAAACTATGAACAAACTAACACTAAACTAAGCTATTGCAGGCTTCGCTAAGTCAATTAATGGTGGTCCAAAAATCCTGAATCCAAAATAAAAGGGTTTCCTCATGCATCTTGTAATCCCTGAACTGTAAACGCCTCTAAACAAGTCCTAATGATAATCTAAGTCCACCATAGGATCCACAATCGCGAAGAAAAAATGAAGGATGAAAAGAAAGAGAAGGGAAAAAAAGCAAAAACGGACGAAAATAAATATTCACGTGGTCGGGGTTTGAACACTGTTTTCTGACCTCTAGTGTGGATTTGATTACGCGATTTCTTTTTTGGTGGCTACAAAAAAGGAACCCCCTTTTCTTTTTTACACCATATAACATCAACTACATTATGGGTTTTTTTAACTGATAATGGTTACTATATTCTCCTAATGACTTTGCAGATAAGATGGAGCAATTCGACCTGGTGGAATTTAATTACATGATCTCTCCACTTTCGAATAGTTGACCACTCACATAGACTATCTTCTTTGATTGGGCTAGTTTATCTTACTTTATTTTTATTCCACAGCAAAGTACACAATAAAAATAATCCTGACTTGCTTTGATAGAAGAATGAATTCTGACCTGCGAAATTTCACCATCCATATTTTCACAGTATGTACGAACACATCATATCGTATGTGACTCCAGAATATGTCCAGTTTTCATATATAATATTAATTTATAGTACCAGCCCAAATTTCCAAAAAAAAAGACTGTTTAAAATAATTGTAGATTTATTTTTGTATGTAAAGATGTCATAGTAAACAGAACGATAGAAAGAAAATATCATTTCTACTAGATAGTTCAGTATCTTCTGGGGAAAACATTTTGTCGATATTGGCCACGAACATTTCCTGGAGCAGCATATTCGCAAACAAAGTATATTCCTCGAGCACATCGTTGAGCTGCACAACCAACCATCGAAGTACCTTTCCACACAATTTGAGTGAAATGACCAGTAGCAACACTAAATCCACCACTTTGGAAATTGAATAAACCCTCTTCGTCATCGGACCATGCTTTCATCACAGATTCCCAAGTTGGAAGCCCCATGGCAATATTTTCTCCATAACGAGGCTGAAATAATACCAACAATTAAAAAAAATAAAAAAATAAAATAAAAAATAAACTCCGTCAGCCTCATGATTTCCTTCCCCATAATGTCATAAGAATCACTTACATCATTCGTATGACCGTAATGGCACTGGTTGGCCCATCGTTGAGCGTAATTAGCGAGATTTGCGTTCCATCTAACAGGCCCAACTTGATGACGAGCACGGCGTATGTTGTGCATTTGAACAATTTGGCCGGGACTGGCAAGCATTGACATCGCAGTAGGATCTTCCTCACTCTCCATGTTTCCATCCAAATGATCGTTACCAGTGATATCAGAAATGGTATCATTATTGAGCAAAGAATCATGGTCAATCATTGCAGTGTTTTCAACGTCAATCACTTGGTTCGAACCAGTCGAACTGGGCTCGGTTTGATCGACAGATGCATGATGATCATTTTCCAAACCAGTTGGGGAAACCACATTACCATACACGATACCGACAGCACCGACTAAAGTAATCAACAAAACAGATCGCATTTCTTTTAATGGTTAACTTGATAAATAATATCTAAATGAATGATAAAAATGGAAAATGGACAGTGCTTGAAAAGTTGGTCTTTTATATTCTTCTTCTTTTCCTTTTTTTTTTTTTTTTTTTTTTTTTTTTGCATTAATAGAAAAAACAACTGACAGGACCAAACTCCGCCAACAAGGTCGGTCCGATGGCAACATGATAAAAATCCTGAAAAACACAATCCAAACCGATAAAGACAAATAGTAGTTTACATTTGATAAATTTTTTTTATTATATACAAATTTTGAGAAGTTGGGGTAAAAAGAAGTAAGGTCTATAAATATATCGATTCATCTAATGTGTGTACGAAGGAAGTGAGGACAAGAGGCGTGGGTTGGGGAGGGAAGTGCACTAACTAAGCACAAAATAATTCGGGTGTGAAGGGAAGAGGTTCTATACACTAATCTATGATTCCATCACTTCTCCGTTCATTCGTCATTCCTTTTTGGATTTCTTCTTGTTGGCGTTATTTTGGACTTGCCGGCGTTTCATTTCAACCATCAGCCCGAAGGATGCCTTTAATATGAACATCTAAGCAACATAACAAGGTTTTGTAAGTAACATTTCAGGTCATTTTATTATTATTCATGCAACCTTCTTTTTTTTTTTTTTTTGCCCCCAACTTACTAACGAGAAGAATCCATTGAAAATCAAAGGAAATGCATACAATGATACTATAAACAGACCAGATTCATCAAAATAATTAGCAGCCGCAAAGTGTTCCCAATAAGTTGACCCCGCCTGGTTCAATGGTTGTGTCAATAAAGCCAATCCTACTAAATACAACCATAAAAAAAAACCAATTATCAGCGATGATTTTCTTCTCAGGACGTTGTGCCCCTTACTTACACATGGCAAAGAAGTAGTACGGCAAAGCAGTATGTCTATTGCGAAGAAAAATCACCAACAGGAAGCAAGTAATGTGAAACCCTATAAGACCCCTCAGCCAGTTTTGAGTCCAATCGATCTAGATAAGAGGAAGAGAGTCATATGGTTAGCAGGTCATCGGTGATAACATAGTGTTGTTGCTGACCTTACCGCTTGAAAGAACTGCAAAGAGTGGTTGGCATGTTGCTGAAAAAATGATGTTGATTTTGGAGAAGATGAGAGCTGTTGTTGAATAGCGTTGAGTACACTATCTACGATATGGTTTTCGGCCGCCATAGTTCTCGTAAGAAGCCAGAAAATGTTGAAAAAATGTTCAAAAAAAAAAAAGAAAGTTGAACAACGGGGTTAATTTTTTTTTTGAGCCAATCGAAAAGAACCACATTTTTGAAACACAGCATATAACTGAAAATCCAAATCGTCCCTTTCATATTTCCCTCTTCTTTTCTCGTTTTTATTTGCACCAACTGTTCATCACTTAGAATACAATGAAGCACCATCGCCTATTATTTGCATGCGTTCTTCCTTTACTTTTTCCATCTACATTATTTGCTGAAAAAACAACCCAGGAACATTTGACTGAAGGCAATGCTTATTTGACAAGTGGCAAACTTCACGATGCTGTGATCTCTTACGATGCTGCGATTTGTAAGTGCTCACCATAACTATTCTTTATATTGTTACGATATTCTGACTTGTGTTTTTTTTTTTTTTTTATAGCTCAGGATCCTGGAAATTACATGTCTTATTACAGACGTGCCACTGTGTACTTATCTTTGGGACGAAACCAAGCCGCCGTTGATGACTTCACAAAGATTCTTGATTTGAAACCTGACTTTGACAAGGCTCTCTATCAACGTGCTCGTATATATGCTCAAGATGGTGAACTGAAATTGGCCAAATTGGATCTGGAAAATTATCTCAAAAATCATGGCGATGATAAAGCTGCTTTGGATACTGTAAGCTTCGACCCAAGACTTCTCATTCCAAAGACAAATCGCTAAACTTTTTTTTTACTCGCTTTTATAGTTAAGTGCCATCGATCAAGCAGAAAAGGACATCAGTCAGGCAGAACTCGACTTGGAAAATCATTCCTATGAACAGTGTATCGATCATGTTTCTAATGCCATCCGAACTTCTCCAAACATGGGCCGCTTACGGAAGCTGAGTGCAAAATGCCATTATGGAAAACAAGATATCGAAGCTGTTGCAGGGGATTTATCGTAAGTGAATAGGCAATAATGGTTCAAAGGGGGGAGGGAAGGGGGAAAACTGTATATGCACATGAATAAAACACTTATCTCCTGCTTTTTTTTTTTTTTGACATAGTCGGGCGGCATACATCACCCCATCAGATCACACCATACTGATTGAACTTGCCAACATCAATTTTTACCTGCTCAATGAACCTGAAGGTGCTTTGGCTAATTTGAAGCAATGTCTACACTACGATCCTGAACAGAAGCAATGTAAATCAACATTCCGACAATTGAAGAAACTAAACAAGGTGATCCGGACCATCCAGGAAAACACAGAAAAGAAGAAATATTCCACGGCAAGCAACCAACTGATTGGAACGGCATCCCGTGAAGGAATCATCAAACAAGTACGTGAAGATGTCGAACGAGTCAAAGAGCAGTATATTCCAACATCAAACAACAATGTCCCACAACGACTTTTACTTCAGTGTTACGAAACAGCATGCCGACTCCAAAACCTCATCAACAAGGACGAAACGAAAATCATTGATTGGTGTACACAAACCCTGGCCTTGCAGGATGATAATGTCGATGCGCTCTCGAACCGCGGTGAAGTCTATTTGAACCAGCATGAATACGAAAAAGCAATAGAAGATTTACAAAAGGCCCATGATGCCACACAAGGACAAAATCATAAAGTGAATCAATTATTACAAAAAGCACAACAACTTTTACGACAAAGCAAACGAAGGGATTATTACAAGATTTTAGGTGAGCGCTGAAAAAAAAAAAAAAAAAAAAAAATAGATGAGCGACGTCGTGTGGCCAAGCTTGAATGTCTCTTACACTTTTTTTTTTCTTTTATAGGTGTTCCTCGTGATGCAGATACTCGTCAAATCAAGAAGGCTTATAGACAGTTGGCGTATGAAACACATCCTGATCGTGCAGAACCAGGTCAAAAGGAAGAAGCTGAAAAACGAATGGCGGAAGTCAATGCTGCCTATGAAGTATTGAGCAATGATGGTAAGCAAAAAAAACAAACGAAAAAAAGAAAAAGTGTATCATTGTATCTTTTGATTCTGATTTTGAATATCATGTTTTAGATATGCGGCAACAGTTTGATAATGGAATTGACCCCTTCGATCCTGAATCACAAAATGGCGGCGGCAACGGTGGCGGGTTCCATCATCAAGGCAATCCATTTGCTCATTTCCAAGGTTTCCCATTCGGTGGTGGTGGTTTCCCTGGCGGCGGTAGCAACTTTGAATTCAAGATGAACTTTTAATTATATCACATACTGTAGAATCTCCTCCCCTTTTTTTTATATCACCCACTTTACATATTATTGATTTTGAATAAAGAATTCCTCCACACTTTTTTTTTTTTTTTTTTTTTTGAAGTATTGATGGATGAAGAAGAAGTGGGACCATGTGTTCATTATGCGACGATGGATGGAATGGGATTAAGATCTGGCGGTGCGTGGGATTATGGATTGGTTTTGATTTTATTGTTTTAAGGTATGCGATTGCATATCAGCAAACAAGACCGTGTAGTATGATTTTTTGTTGGCTGATTGTACCGTTGATAGGTGTATGTGTATACATGTATATGTGCGTTTGTATGTGCGTTTGTGAGCTGTTTGGAAAATCATAAAACGGAATAAAATGATGTCATATTTGTAGAGTAAGATGTTTGGGTATTATGTTTAATGTGATGGCTACTAGGTATTTTGGGAGTCAAATATCATAAAAGCTGCGTTAGAACTAGAAAATGTATCATATATGATAAAGTAGGATAGGGCCCATGTACCATTTAGGCAGGTTTGGACATGTGGTGCTCAATGAAATAGCTTCAACGTTTTCTATAACAGGACATTTTATGTCAGCTCCATGTCCAGAACATATTTTTTAGGAAATATATGATATATATAGTGCAGTTCAGCAAAATCATAGAATAACGGAGACCGCTAAGGATGGTTTTTTTCTCTCTTCTACTTAACAACAAAAAGTTTAACCACGTAGAGTATGATAATATGATAATGAAGATAAAAAGTAATAAAGCTATCATACATAGTTGGAGAGGGCGCGGTTAGAACAAAGTCTTATATATTTCCAGCTGTTCAGTTTGACGAAGGGGGGAACAGCATGAGGTTTACACTTTTTTTTTTTTTTTTTTTTTTTTTTTTTTTTTTTTTTTTTACATAAGTGTGAATCAACTACTTTCTAGTGCACTTAACACTTCTTTTTTTTTTCATATGTCTCCCACACTCATTTCTTAAATCATTCAATTTCCTATTTTTGACGTCCATTAAAATACAGCACATTCAGAAGAGCAGACTGAGCGCTGAGCACGATCATACGGTTATTGGAAGCTGCGTCATACTTAACACTTTTTCTTCATATTGGTACGCGCACACACACACGCACATGATTATCTTCCATTTTCAACACGCACATACACACGTACAGTCTTTATTGTACAACGTCGGTATACACATTTGACAGGACAGACTGAACTTATGAGACGTTGTAAAACTAAAAAAGAAAATCCGTATTTTATTCAAATGTAAGTGTAAACTATGACAACTAAGGTAAACTAGTCTATTGATGATACCTTTGCACCTAACTAAATATTATATATACTCTGCAATATAATCTTAACGCTAGATAAGGTGGTCTAATCAAAGAAGGTAAGCTATTCTATATGAGAAAGGAACTGCTCTGTAGTAAAGTGTTGTTGACTATACTGAGACTATTTGCTCCATCTTCTTTGCAAAGGCATCAATACTTGTGAAAAACCATGCTGCCAATGTTTTATGGTTTTATTATTTGTGGAAAAAAGGAAAGGGTACTGTCTTTATATCCAAAAAAAAGCAATAATTCTCGCAAAGCCAATTCCTCATCAGAGCCAAAAATACATATTTCATATCCCGACCACGTGAATTTTATTTTTATTTACTTCCAATTTTTCTCCCGCCCTCTCTCTTTCTTTCAATTTCTTTTTTGCCCCTTCATTTTTTCTTCACCATTCAACTTAATATGGCGCTACGCTAGACTTAGAATAGTATCAGGACTAGTTTAGAAGGGGGTTCAGCTCAGGGATTACAAGATGCATGTGGAAACCCTTTCATTTTGGATTCTGATCTAGAACCACCTTGAGTTGGCGTTTTGGGAGACTCCATTAGTTTAGTTTAGTCTTAGTTGTCCATAGTTTAAATCTATATCGAATAAAATATGTCTCTTTTTACTAATCACAATGAAGTATGGCCCATTAGTCTTTTTCTTGTCTTGTACAATAGATCACTTTCTATAGCTGTCATGACCGTCGTTGCGCTCCGATGACGGATATCCCATTCGTCTCTTTCATGAGATGTGCAATAGATTCTGTTTTTACTATCATCGTCCCTTTTGATTAAACTTGGCTTTTGCCATTCTTTAAAAAAAGGGATCCATTTATTGTCTTTCTCAGTTCTTGTACAGTATATTAGAGCTCGTTTTACAATTGACTTTTTAGATTAGTGTGGACCATTCATCGAAACTCACTTTAGCAATCCTCATATTTCGTCCAAATCCCATGTCACAATGAACCCTTTGTCTGTAGTTTTAGTACCTACCAATACGCTTCAATAAAATATGTTTTTTTTTTTAATTGATTAATTAACCATCTTCTGACCCTTAAGATATCATCAAACCATCATTGCGGGTGTGTTGTGAGGGTCCTACCAAACACCTACTTCCTTGTTCACCCATTCTGACTACTTTTTCCTATAAAGACTCATAATTATTTAGTGAGCAATATTGGAGCTATTGAGTATTTTGCACTGCTTGCTAACTTATTTATGACTATTGCTCTTCCGTTCATGAGGTCTAACGACTGATTGGTAATTCTTGAAGACCTGATATGGAATGTGTTCGTACTACTTTCAATCTATCATTCCTGTAAATCAACCTAGGTCGGACCGACCGCACAACCTCCATTAAACATATTGTATATATCAAGCTCAAATCAAAGCCAGTTATGACCGCTTGCTAAGGCAGGGTGTATAATTCTATAAAGAACCATACTCCAGTAACTTCCTCCTGGCACGCAACTGGTCTTTTTTTTTTTTTTTTTTGCGAAGTGTGAAAGTGTTGAACTTGAGAATACAACGAGGGAAGTGCTCCAAGACATGGTATCCAGGACGATTTAAAGGAAAACAAAAGCATATGGTCATTTGAATATAAAATTTTCGACAGCAAGGTTTGCTTTACACTCTTGCTGAATTGCACCATATGATAGTAAGCATTAATGAAGAGAGTATTTTTGACTTCAAAAAATGGAGACAATTCCCCAACAAACTATGTATAATTTTATTACTGTCTTTCTTGCCAAGAAGCCAAAATGGCCATTCGACACACATATATATTTTTGACCAAACAAAGTCTGCAATATATCCAACACGATTCCGAAACTCCCCCCAAAAAGAAACCCAATTCTTTGTATAGTCTCTGTCCAAACATGGACATGGACCCATGGGCTCATATAAAACTACAACACAAACACACACACATGTGCATATATGTATATCATAAGTGTACTATAGCTCTAATCCCCACTATATACTGACGTAACAAATTCCAGCTATGCCATCACTCCCCCTCCCGAAAAAAAGCCGAACATGCCACCCATTGTTCACATGTTGTTATACACCATATATCAACCATTCAATCTTTGTTTTAAAAAAATCAATGTGTTTTATTTGATTACACTTATATAAACAAATGTAAAATACTACTCTAAAGCTATATAGTCACTACTCTATTATTTTTGACCAGGCCGATACATGGTATTCCTAGTTTCATCTACTTGTTTTCGGTGTAGCATGAATGCCGGTGTAATCCATCGTCCACATGAGCATTGTTCACCACTCCAGTTATAAGCGCCTAGTTTTGAATAACACTTTGGGCAGTCTATCCTTCCTTGAATTTCCCCAGAATCCTGCAATCGACCCATCCATTCCATAGGTTCAATAAAATGAGACGAGCATGATTGATTTGAGGTCGCCAGCGCCGCCAATATAGGGTTCAAAGCCTTGTTCACTTGTGTGCCATTCATGCTAGCTTCGGTCGCAGGTTGGGTTGCCACATCAGTCACATTCAGTTCACTTGATCGCTTCAAATAAGAGAATGCTTGCTGTCCTTTCCCGGGTTTATGTTCGATCACATGTTCAGCATGTACAAGAGTCCGTCTGTTTGCAGTTGAATATAACCAAGAAGATGTGAGATGACCAAAAAAAAAAAAAAAAAAAAAAAAAAGCTGGCTGTGTTTTTTTGAGATTATTTGATTTTTACCTGCACTTTTTACACCGTAGTGAGACAAATGGGAGAGATGATGTGCCGCTAGGTGGGTTGTATTCAGGGTCAGGGGCCAACGTAAAGTTTTCCATTTGATCGTAAACTGGTAATCAATATAATCAAATTTGAGTATATCATTGAAGCTAGTAGTAAGATATCATATCCTCTTGTTCAATTGCACTTACTGTTATGCTCGTCTACCATTGTGTCCAATAAGAATCTTCGATAAGCCACATGCGTTTGATCCACTTTGCAATCCAGACTTTCATAAAGCTCCAGCTGCGCCATGAATCCATCATTTGGAGCCGCCCATGGACGTCTAGACTTGATCATCGTCAGCGCTTGTTCATATCCAATATTTGCTTTCCGCATCATGTAAGCAGCGACAATAGTGACACTTCGAGACATACCTGCCTGACAATGGACAAGCACTGCTTTACCATTAGATCGTGCCTCGTCAATAAAGTCAAAGGTGTCGTCAAAGTACTGAATAATGTTTTCTTTGGGCAGATCTTCTATATGGATGTTCTAGCAAATAAAAATAAGCAGAGTGAGTTAGATAGATCTGGAAAAGATGCGTATGCGTGTGAGGTAAAGGGGAGTGACTACCTTGTAAATGATTCCAGCATGGTCGTAGTCGAAGCCTCCCAAAGCTACAACGTGTGATACTTTATTTGTTGCTAGTTCGGCCGTATCTTGAGCAGCAATACAATCACCAACGAAAAGACGAGGTATAATGAGGTGGTAATTAGTCATTTTTGGTTTTGTAGAAACGGGAAAAAAAAAAAAAAAAAAAAAAGGAAAAATAAAAGTGGCTGTAGAAAGATTTTTGAGAGGCTGGGTTTAAACATCCGTCAAGCACTTCAAGCACTACTGAAATTTTGAACTCAATACACCTCCACTATTGTTCAACATCCTACATAAGATAGCTCAAGCATTTTTTTTATTTTGTTCTGGATTTGGAAATATCAACGAATTTCCTAAGTTATCCCATACAACTTTTATATAATGGTTGGAGATGGATAGTGTAGACGAGGGGTAATCCTCGCCTAATTAGAACGAGAAAGACAATATGTCAGAGCTAGGTTCCATGCCACATTGTCCATCGCAACTCTGTCTTTTCTGAAGAGGGGAGGAGTAGGGGGTAAGCATCTCGAGATAAATCTGTTCATGTCAATTTCCGGTTCTTCATCATCCAAAAACAAACAAACTGTAATTACCGGACACAGCATTTTTGGTGAACCGTTCATCCATTCGTTGAAAAGATTTTATTCTCCGCAAGCTTCTAATTTTTTTCAAAACGCTTTTTGTTTTTTCTTTCTGCTCTCCTTTTTTAGTTCTTTTATTCTCAAATAATGTCTTCTTATTCTTCCTCTTACAGCAGAAACTACGACGGTGATCGCCGCGACCGTGACCGTGATCGTGATCGTCATAGCAGCAGCCGTGACCGCTATAGTAGTCGTGATCATACCAGTAGCCGACGTCGTCGTTCTAGCAGTCGTGATCGTCATTCTAGCAGCCGCGACCATCATAGCAGCCGTGATCGTCATTCTAGCCATTCTAGTAGCTACTGGGACAAGCGGGAATCCTCCCCAAGAAGATCAAGCCGACCGTAAGTACTAATACAAATCAAAAAGATGAGGAAGGTTTTTATTTATACATTTTATCTATTTTGTTGTTAACTGGTAATTTCTTAAATCTGTTTTAGTTATGACTCTTCAAGTTCAAGCAAAAGTGATGGACGTGGATACAGCTCTTATCGCTCTAGTGGATCTTACGGCTCTAGCAGCGGCAGTGGTGGAGGGTATTCATCTGTAAATGGTGGCGGTGGATATGGACAAAGTAATGCTTCATATGGTGGCGGTGGCGGTGGTGGCTATTCATCCTCATTCAATGGCGGCGGTGCTAACAACTTCCAAGGTGGTGATCGTATGGCTCAGCTTGGCAATACCTTGAAAAATATTGACTGGGATATTGGTGCTTTACCAAAGTTTGAAAAGAACTTCTACGTTGAACATCCTGATGTGACGGCAAGATCCATGGAAGAATCAAACCAAATCCGTGCAGCTGCCAATATGACAGTGGTTGGTCATGACGTACCCAAACCTCTCAAGACATTTGCTGAAGCCAATTTCCCTTCATACGTGATGCGTGAACTTGAAACTCTCGGCTTTCCCTCTCCTACTCCTATTCAGTGTCAAGGTTGGCCAATGGCCTTGAAAGGTGACGACGTGGTTGGTGTTGCCGAAACTGGGTCCGGTAAAACCATGGCTTACATTCTTCCTGCTATTGTCCATATAAATGCGCAACCCTTACTGCAACCTGGTGATGGTCCTATTGTTTTGGTATTGGCTCCTACTAGAGAATTGGCGGTGCAGATCCAACAGGAATGTGTCAAGTTTGGTCATTCTTCAAGAATCAAGAATACTTGTCTTTATGGTGGTACCCCTCGTGGTCCCCAGATTCGAGATTTATCTAGAGGTAAGCTGAGTGGGGGCTTTTTATTATTTTTATTATTGCTATTCCCAATCACTGTTTATTCTGAATGTTAACATACTTGTCTATATTTCATTTAGGTGTTGAAATTTGCATTGCTACTCCTGGTCGTTTGATTGATATGCTTGAATCTGGCCGTACCAACCTCCGTCGGGTTACCTACCTTGTACTTGATGAAGCCGATCGTATGCTGGATATGGGCTTTGAACCTCAAATTCGAAAAATCGTCAATCAAATTCGCCCTGATCGTCAAACCCTGATGTGGAGCGCTACTTGGCCAAAGTCTGTCCAACAATTAGCCGAAAGCTACCTCAAGTCTTACATTCAAGTAACAGTTGGCTCATTATCATTGAGTGCCTCTCAGAACGTCACTCAAATTGTCGAAGTTTGCGAAGAAACTGAAAAACGTGGAAAGTAAGTATCAGTCTTTCGTTTCTGTACTGCATGTCGTCTTTAACTCACTTTTTGTCCTCTTTTTATTAAGATTGATCACTCATCTGGAAAAAATCATGGATGAACCTGAAAACGAACGCAAAACCATTATCTTTACAAGCACCAAGCGAACAGCAGACGACATTACAAGATTCCTTCGACAAGATGGCTTCCCAGCGTTGGCTATCCATGGTGATAAAGCTCAGAACGAACGAGACTGGGTTTTGAATCAATTCCGTACCGGGGGTCACCCTATCATGGTTGCAACTGATGTCGCCTCTCGTGGTATAGGTAAGTGATGGGCTTTAAAAAAGGGAGGGGGGGTTGGGTCCAAAGAGCTTAGCGTGATGATGGTGATACAATAGAAAAAGGAAGAGAGAGGGGGAAAAGTGATATTTAATATATGGAAAAGAAAATGATTTTTCTTACATGTATTTTCTCTCATTTTACTCTCCCTTTTCTTTTATTTATTATCATCGTTATATGTGGACATATGGTAGGCTGGCCAAAGAGGGATGCTACACTCAAACCAAAAAGGAAAAAAAAGAAAAGAAAATTTTTTGCATATTTTGTTTTTTGTTTATTTTATCCTATCTTATGCAAAATGATTTTGATCCTGGCTCTTTTTCTTCCTTTTGGTTTGATTTGTTGGAAACTATTCTCTTTTATGTCCTTTCTTCTTCTTCAAAAAAAAAAGGTGAACTACTGGCGATTTTATTCTCTAACTCTCCTGTTTTCTTCTTCTAGATGTCAAGGATGTCAAATTTGTGATCAACTACGATTTCCCCACAAATATTGAAGATTATGTGCATCGTGTCGGTCGAACTGGTCGTGGTGGTCGCACTGGAACATCCATCACATTCTTCACGTTTGACAATGCCCGCCAAGCCCGTGAACTGATCAACATCCTCCAAGAAACGAAACAAGATATCGATCCCCGCTTGCAAGCAATGGCTGCTGCTGGACGAGGTGGTGGCGGCGGTCGTGGTCGTGGTGGTCGTGGAAGAGGTCGTGGGGGTTTTAGTCGTGGTGGCTATGGGGGCTTCCAAGGCGGTTCTGGCGGCTATGGCGGCGGCTATGGCGGTCCTCCTGGTCCTCCTGGCGGATTCAGTGGTGGAGGTATGCCCTTTATTGATTTCAATCCATCAATGTCTCGTCACTAATCATGCTTATTAATATTATCATTCATGTAGGTTATGGAGGCGGTGGCTATGGCTATCCTGCTGCCGGAGCTGGAGCATATGGTGGAGGCGGATATAGTGCTGGAGGTGGATATAGTGGAGGATATGGCAGTGGTTACTGATCAAATGCATACCTTCCCTCCCCCCTTTAGTTTGACTGCATTACACAATACATAGCTTTTTTTTCTGTATTTAGTTTAGATAATATATTCCTCTTATCTTTTTTTTAGATTTATGCTACTCAATAAAACTGACATTTAAACTATATATGTGATGTTTGATTCAATGATTGGTATATGAAGATGTGACGATGATGACAATGAAGTGTCTATTGATTATTTAATTAAATAAGTAATGAATATGTGTGAATGATTGTGTCGATTATGATGTGCAAAAGTGAATCGTTGATTGTTATGCGAATGTGATGCATGGTTTTGACTGTATGCCGTTACACTTTGAGGTGAAGAGTGATCGCGATCCTGATTCAATTGAATATTTGATGTATTTTGCATATCATTAGTATCCAAGACAACACTTGTAAACATAGGTGGCATATTTAATAAGTTTAAAGTCAATATACAATTCTGAATTCAACAATCTATTCCCAACGGAGACAAAACAATAGTATAAAATGTATAAAAAAGATAATTTTATTTTGACATTTGCGGTTCACGAAATAAAGGCAATAAAAGGATGTAATACAGAGAGACTAATAAACCATAATATAAATACTAATAATACTAATAATAAACACAGCAAGCTGATGAAGTAGTGTATAATATAAACTAAAAGAAACTAACAAGTTATAATATGACTATGACTAAATCTATTCATTCTTTTCGTCCGGCCTTGATGGGTTGACAGAGGTTGAAGCAGATGGGTTCTGAGGTTGACTTTCGGTCATGGAGTGATGAGATGCATAAGATTGCTGTTGATGATGTTGCTGTTGCTGTTGTTGTTGCTGCTGATGTTGTTGTTGTGCAGCGAATTGTTGCAATTGTAGCTGATATTGTTGTACTTGTTCAGGGGTCAGCTATGAACAATATTTGAAAGGACAATGGATCAGATTTTCGATTTTACATGGACAATAATATCACTTCGAATTCCCTTACCTGAGATAATGGCGGATAATATGCAGTTTCCATTTGTTGCTATTGAGTGACGGAATTCAAACGAGATGCGAATAAAATGAGTAATTGTCGTCTATTACTGTCTATTATATTTTCTTACCTGACCAGGAGCAAATGATGGAAGACTTGGAGGTTGCTGATAGTAGTTTGCATAGTTTTGTTGTTGATCATAGACTGCAGAGCTTGAGGCCTAATAGCATAAAAAGCGAAAAAGTCAGTTATTATGTTCGAAATCAGGTCCCATCTTAATATCCAATTGATCCAACATACTTTTGAGGCTTCTTCGCGTGGAACTATATCAATCAAGAAGTCACACATGTCTGTCTTTGATATAGCAGTGGCAATATCAGATCGTTGAAGTGTTCGTCGTTTGTTTTCCTCGGCGTGAACCCTAAACACATTAAAGGTTATCGTCAGTAAATACTTTTCTTTCTTGCATGGTATAATAGTCTTCACTGATATCATTCCAATGGCAGGTTGTAGTCATTAATTGCCACTTACCACGCGCGCTTTGTGAGCTCTGTAATAAATATTTCGCAGCCCTTGGCGAAAAGGATAGGTGCCTATATAAAATAGTAATTTTGTTAGTTCCTCGATATCACTTTGGTTTTTTCTAAAATAACTATACATACTTCAGCGCTAATCATCTACAAAAAAAAAAAAAAGAAAAAAAAAGAATACAGACAGGATTAGTATGGTCATATATATTATATTTTTTTAAGCGTGGCATACCTTGACGTCTTGATCGGTCTTCATGACTTTCTTGATACGAGCCAACGGTAAAGGATGATTCTTGAAATCAGGTTCACTGTTGTCAGCAATGGTCATTTGTTCGTGCCAGAACTTTGGGAGATCAAATACTGGATGACCGCCAGGTGCTGTTCCACCACTCGACACGGCGGCAGCGGCAGCGGCAGCGGCTGCAGCGGCAGTAGCTATGGCAGCACTGTTGGGTTGTTGCTGTTGTTGTTGCTGCTGTTGTTGGTGCTGTTGCTGTTGCTGTTGTTGGTGTTGTTGCTGTTGCTGATGATGGTAGTGTGGATCGTTGTTGGAGGCCATTATATAGAAAAAATAATAAGAGTGTAATTTAATACAAGAGGAAGAAGCAAAAAAAAAAAAAAAAAAAAAAAAAAAATCAATGTAACGAGCTCTTTTACACGTCACGCTTCTTATTGGCTGAAGTTCGACTGGGGACGAGTAGAATGTGGCGGGATTTTAAATAATATCTCATTCGATTCAGGCATTAAAAAACTTTTGCCACACTTAGCATTGCATACCGAAAAAAAAAAAAAAAAAAAACGGTGAAGGCATATATTTCGTTCATATTATACTTTTATTTAAATAAAAAATACATAACTATTGAATAATGACTATGACTACAATCTATCCATCTAGCAGACCAAAAAAGAAGCGTATCTAATCATTAATGACTACCCTGAACATCACCAATATCAGATACATATTCTTCATCAGTTTCCCAAATATCGTCAGTAGTCGTTGGAAGACCGTCGAATTCGCCATCTTCCGGAATAACGTTGTAGCAATCTTTGATGTTGATGTAGCGCAGGTGTTTGCATTGTTGAGTAAGAAATCGGATGCCATCCTCAGATATATGTTCGCAACCAGAAATATCCAATTCCTCTAGTGACGGACAGTATCTTGATATCGCATATACGGATGAATCAGTGATGACTGCAGACGAGATATCCAATTCAATCAGGTGGGGATGGTCTTGCACAAACGCCAAAACTACTTGATCAGTCACATTCCGAACACCGTTCAAAGAGAGGTATTGTAGTGCTTCACAGTGAGCAATTGCCGAAACTATCCTTCGAGGATCCCTAGTATAGCAAGAAAACAACGATAATAAATCGATAAAAATGTTAGTCAGATAAACAGCGGGGAAAAGAGCACTGTAGGCAAGTTGTTGGGGTGCTTACAAATTACAAAAGCCAAGATCAAGTCGTTCGAGATTGTGTGTGCGTTGAAGAATGGATTCTAAAACTTGTCCAATGTTGTGTTGCCATCGGTGGGGTATAAGCTGTAGGTTGATCGTTTTGATACAATCATAATGCCTTGAAGTAAGGAAGCGAGAAAAGCGAGTAAGTTGGTGGAAGGTCAAGATCGAAGGGGATTTGTATAGATAAGGCGTGGTAACGTCATGAAGAGCCTTTGAGACAAAAGTAAGTTGTGTCAAGGTTTGTTGGTCATCTTGAAGTAAATCAGTTATCACATGCAATATCTCTGAAGCAAGACTATTCATGTATTGAAGTAAGAGAGTAAAAAAAAAAAGGAAAAAAAGAAAAAAAAAAAGATCCAGCACTTCAGTCACATGAAGACACGACAAAATGGCGGGATTTAAACATATTGAGGTGTAAAAGCATCGTTATTTTTTTTGTAGCATTTTACTCAACTCATATTATCTTACAATAAACATTATGGTAAAAAAAAAAAAAAAAAAAAAAGAAAGAAAGGGGAGGTTAGAAAAACGAATGATTTTACATAGTCTCGTCATTGACCAACTTTTGCTAATTTTCTTACTTAGCTTCTTCGAATTCGTTCCAAGGAAGGGATGGCCCGCGTTCCAGTTGAGCCCGAAGAAACCTTTGGTAGTTTGGCCACAAAGGTAAACAGAGGAAGGAAAAGCCATTAGAGCATGCTTAATTTGAGCAACTATTAACAGCTCTTCTCTCTCGTTTTGTCTACGATGCTCTTTAGATTGGGCAGCTACACAATGTAGAAGCTTCCACAGTGGCCTTCAGCGATCAACCGAATACAACCACCGCCACACCAGTCGCTCAAGTCAAGGACAACACCCTCTCATCGGCTAATCTTAAGTAAGTAAAATGAACGACACACTTGAAGTACTTCTCGCTAATTTTGTGCATGTATAATATATATATTATTTTGAACTTGCTAGACATGGCGATATTATATATGTGACGTATACAGAACCTATAGTGGAACCTGAACCCAAAGCTCCTACACCGGATGGGAAAGGAAACATCACTTTTGAAAAACTTGCCGATATCAAACAAGATCCTGTGGACGACTTCTTAGAAAAACAACGTGGATTGATCAAAAGACCCAAGGACTCGAAATTGTAAGGAATATTACTATGGCAGGGTAGGGAGAGGGAGCGATTACGTTACCTACTGCATAGCTCACCACTTTTTTTCCGTATGTACTAACTTAGCTGCCGCCACGGGGATAATGCGATGTGCGATTACTGTATGCCTCTTGAAGTAAGTAATAGGAGACCAATATTTATCACACATATGAGCTTACAATTCTGACGAAAATCATCCTTAATGTATATACTAGCCATACGACAAAGGATACCTAGAAGAAAACAAAATCAAGCATATGTCCTTCCATGCCTTTTTGCGTCATATCAACTCTGCTCAACAAACCAAAGCACCATCATCAGCTATTCTTACGCAGCTACCACCTCTAGAAGAACCAAGTTACAAAGTCAAGGTCCCATGTACTGGTGGACATGTACCATGGCCTGAAGGAATTTGTACCAAGTGTCAACCCAGCGCCATCACTTTACAACGACAGGTAATATTGAATTGCTCTCCCCTGTGCCAATAGCTAAGAAATAATGTACTTAATGCTATATCTATAGACTTATCGTGTAGTGGACCATGTTGAATTTTCTTCGGCGGCATTGATTGACAACTTTTTAAATTCATGGAGACAAAGTGGAAATCAGCGGATTGGGTATCTTTACGGACGATACGAATCTTATCTGGATGTTCCCTTGGGAATTAAGGCAGTGGTAGAAGCGATTTATGAACCTCCTCAGGAAAATCACATGGACGGACTCAAATTGGCTTTGCCGTGGCAAGAAGAAGCACTAGTTGATGATGTAGCGCAAGTATGTGGTTTATCCAAAGTGGGCGTGGTGTTCACGGATTTGGTGGATGATGGAAGTGGTAAAGGAACGGTGCTGTCCAAACGACATGTAGACTCTCACTTTTTATCTTCATTGGAATGCTCCTTCGCTGCCGAGATGCAACTCCGCCACCCCAATATCAGTCGACATTCAGTCAATGGGAAATATGGATCCAAGTTTGTGACCTGTGTGATTTCTGGCGATGTGGAAGGCAACATTGACGTGAATGCTTATCAAGTATCAGATACAATGACAGCAATGCATGATGCCGGGATTGTGGAACCAAGCCGAAACCCTTCTGTGGTCCGTGTTAAGGAAAGTGTGCCTCATCAACGCTATGTGCCCGAAGTATTTTACAAATTCAAAAATGAATACGGTGTGATGGTGCAAGAATCAGCGAAACCAACCTTCCCTGTTGAATATTTGCTAGTCAATGTGAGTTCATTTTTACAAATATACATTATTTTGACAAACTGATTATTTATTTGATTTTTTATGTCTATAGGTCACTAACGGCTTTCCTCAAAATCCATCTCCGTTATTCACTGATAGCAGGGATCTTACCGCTGATGGCGCATCTCATCCTGATATTGGTACACTTGGCAAACATCTTCTCGGTGGAAAATCCAATACTGATCTTCGATCACTGCTCTCTGACTTCCATGTATTGTGTGCCATTCGATCTATGGATGTACTCTCTAGGGATGAATTCAAAACGGTCTGTGATTATGCCACTAAAAAGTCGGATATAAACATAGATTCCCTGGACCAACTACAAGGATGGCAAACGTTAATGATGGTACTCAAGGAAGCAGGTAAATAAGTTGTGGAAAAAAAAAGAGGAAAAGACGGAAATCAAATAACATACTGATTGGACAACATTTCCCCTTTCATTTCAATAGAAGGGAATGCCAATGCCAATACAAATCCTACAAGATCTGGTACCGCCTCTGGAACGAATACTCCTACTGAAGCAACTGTATCCGAAATATCTTGCAAGCATTGTACTTTTATGAATTCTGGGACCAATGACAGTTGTGAAATGTGTGGGCTGCCTTTATCTGATTAGTTAGAAAATGTTAGTGGCATAGATTTTTTTATTCCTATTCCTCTCCCCTTATTTTATTATTTGCTATTGTAAAAATGAAAAATAAAAAGTGCAGTATCATTGATCCCTTTATTTTGCCTCTCATAATTTTGCATAGAAAACATGTGAGTAAGGCTCCAATTTGGTGTCCCTTGGGTTCCCTAATTTTCAAATAGGTTACACAATTATTTTATATGTCAGGCCTTCAATAAAAGGGATACCTTTTTTTTTTATATCTTCATTTTTTTTTTTTATTATTATTATATCCATGTTACCTAATTCTCGTATTGTCCCTCCACCATCAACAAACGACAATGACCGGTATATCAAAAAAACTTCCCCTTACTCGCAAGACTCCTCTTTAAAAGAAGGCAAGCCTACTCGGTACCTGTCTCGTATTGTACCACCACCAACTACATCTTCTAGTCAAGCGACTTCTTTACACAAACAACAGCAACAACAACAACAACAACAACAACAACATTACTCCAACGCAACTAATTCTTCTGAAAAAAATACTGGATCTCATTTTCTTCCACCTATTGGACAGCAACAGCATATTAAAAGAAAACCTTTGACCGAATCCACCAACTTATCCAATATTCAACTCCCTAATCACAACTCCTATCAATGGCAACAATCACTCTCATCAGAACCAGTGACTCGACACCCAGATCTATCATTGCAGTCTCCTCCTCTCTCTCCTCCTCCTCCTTCTTCTTCCACTTCATCAACAATGACTCCAAACAATGACTCATTCTTGGATCCTTCTTTTTTCCAGGCACAAGATCGATCTTACTCTACTGAAGCACTGACAGCTGAGGACGCAAAAAAGGTAACATCACTGATATGCAAATGAAAACTGTCTAATAAACCATGTCGTTCGGTATTCTATTGCCTTAGAAGCCTGCTAGTCGAAAAGGGTTTGGGAAATTCTTCAAAAAACTTGGGATGGTAAGTCAGGGTTTCATCCATTGTTTCTTTCTTCATGACCGAACTTGATAGCCAATTTTTCTTCTGGTTTTTTTTATATGTATATAGTCAGTAGATGATGATGAAGCGCCTCAAGTACGATCAATTGGAAATGTCGTCTCTGTCAAGTCATCAAGATCCTATCACAATATACCTTTGGTACCTCCTCCACCTCCACCCGCACCGATATCCAAACAGCCTGACGATTTGATTTCTAGTGTATCACCAGAACAGCGTGCACGAATCATCACCAATGGCAACATCAATCATCAGAATACCCTGAAGTCTCTTCCGATACCACCAGAAACAGCCCAACAAGATATCTCTGAAAAACCGGCATTATTGATACCAAATGTGGAAAAAAATCAGCACCATCAACCATCATCAAGCACCAACACCATACCATCTAATACACCCACAACTACAATTAAATCCACTGCTCCTATTTATCAAGAAACTTTGAAGGATCACACAATCATCGATCGAACGTCGTCCATCCTTTCCACCTCTCGCTCTCCTTCTCCATCTCCTACTCCTACCCCGCGCTGGTCTGTTTCTACTCGAAAATCATCCGTCTCCTACTCCATTTACAGTACATTTGGCAGTGACTCCTTCACCTCTCAGGAAGCATTGGATTCAACGACAACAGCATCAACATCAGCGTCCTCATCGTCTTGCCTTAGTCTTCCCAACAACAGCAAAGATCACCTGCAACGCCTACAATTGAAACAGCAAGACTTTACGGATGATTTATCTCTCACCGTGATGACCTCTGTACAACAAACGAACCATGGAGGAATTATGCAGATATCAAATAAAGATCGAAATCAGGAAGACAACCCATGCATTACGAGAAAACAATCATCCGACAATGGTCATGGAAACATACCCAGCATAGATACCAAAAACTCGACTCAAGCAGCACATATAAAAAATGAAGACGATAGGCAGGAATTGGATAATGACAGCAGAAACGATATCTACGATTCTGATGGTGACTCTGATTCTGGCGACGACGACGACGATGACGACGATGATGTTTTTGTGGATGCAACTGGATATAGTCAAGATGATATGGAACGGGAGCGATTCGACAGTCGATTATCCAAGAGACTTAGCGGTGGCCATTATGGTAGTGCAGGCGGATTGCTATTCAGTCTTGAGGCGGCTCAACGACGAACCAAACCACAACAACAGAAACATCGACTTTCGAATGGGACCAGTTCATCAATACCAAAAGTACCACCCTTACTAGTAGATCATCATACACTACCTGAGACAACGACAACCACAACAATGACAGTAACACCAACAGAGACATCAACTGAAAACGACAAGCCAGATGAACTCGCTCAATTCCATACGACAAGTCCCACAGCTACACTGTTTGATGGTTCACAGCTCTCAAGTTTTTGGAATGAAAATCCTAGTTTGGTGTTGAATGAATTTGGGTCTGGGTTTTTATCACCAAGTGCATCAACGCATTCATCAAAATCCATGGACGACTCCATCCATACCACTGATTCACACGAAGCGAAGGACATGGCTGAAACATTATGGAACGAAGATGAATCATTTGTTACCAAGGATCACATGGCAGAATGGTTGGGAACAAGGTATAATATACATTAGACTACATGATCAGAAAAAAAAAAAAAAAAAAAAAGCGAAATTCGTGTCAATTAATTATGTACTCTTTTTGATTTCTATGAACTCCTTTTATTATTAGAAAATCGCTCAACTCATTGGTGCTGGTGCATTATCTAGATTACTTTGACTTTGCCACATTACGACTAGATGACGCTTTCAGGTAAGGGATAAACAGGTTGATCGGAAGGGGGAGGGGTAATAAGTCAACTAACAACCCTTTCATTTATTAGGAAATTATGTAGTAAGCTTTATTTCAAGGCTGAAGCTCAACAAATCGATCGTATTCTGGATGTCTTTGCAAAACGTTATTGGGAATGTAACCTTCAGAGCATCTTTGGAAGTTCAGGTATGGTGTGGAAGGGAGGGGATATCGGAAAAGATCAAGGTGATTAATTTTTCGTTTTCTATTGATAGATGTGGTTTATGCCGTGGTATATTCCCTGTTGCTCCTGAATACTGATCTTCATGTCGCTCAAGGGAACTACGCACGTATGACGAAACAAGCATTTGTGAAAAATACCATGTCTACCATTCATGACCAATCATCTGTGAAAATAACCAAGGCATGGGAAATGAATATGGAATCGTACTTGAAGGTAATAAATAATGGCGAACTAAGACGACGAAAAAAAAAAAAAAAAAATGGACGTTTGCTAATAAACTGATGCATTTTCCCCTTTTTAGGATCTATACAGCTCTGTCAAACAATACCAAATTTTACAACCATTATCTGAAAGGCCTGTCGATCCTGGACCGACGAATTTGGACAAGAGATCTAGTCTTATTGGAGGTCGGCGTGTATTAGAAATGAAGCGAAATATGGGTGCAATCATTCGAAAATCCATACATGAACCAAATATAGTAGTGGAAGAACCTGAAGTAAGTCAGCCCTGTCGCTTTTATGCAAAATGTGTTTTATCACAAAGATACTCACTTCACCTTCTTCTTTTTTTTTTTTTTTTCCTATATGTTTTTAGCTCATGATCAGTCCTGTCAGATCACCATCATCACCGTCAACGAGCTCACAACAACGAAAACGGGACTCAATTTCTTCTGTTGGTTCTAGCGCATCTTCTTTACGGAACCCACCTTCCTTGCTCACGCCCCACTCACAGCCACAACAGTCAATATCAACGATGAATTCATCTGGGCTCTTCTTGGATTCAAATCAGTCTCAATATATGAAGGAAGGTGTACTGGTCCGCAAACATTTACTAGAAAATGCAAGTCAGAAAGCTAAACATCGAGACTGGCGTGAATGTTTCTCGGTGGTAGGCGACGGTGATTTGAAAATGTATACGATACAAGGTGGATTTCAACAAGCCAGCTACAAGGTAGCATCTTCTGATATGGATAGGCGAAGTTTGTTACGTTCAAGTGGTATTGGCTTTAATTCTATGACGGACTCATTGGCATCAAAACCGGCCGGGACCACCCAAGAATCTTTGGCAAATGGAAACAAATGGGGGGTAAGCGACACAATGAGTGTGTGCGTGTGTTTATGGGGTTTTTTTTTACTAACTTGTTGTGTATGTTTTGTAGGCATTTTCCCAATTGATTGGAACTATCTCACTTAGTCACTCTCTAGCGAATGTTTTGCCCCCACCAGGATACAATCGTCAACGGTCTTTTGTATTTGCAATTCAACAATCACATGGTGGGGTATATCTATTTCAAGCTGGATCACAAGCACAGGTCAATGAATGGGCTGCTACGTGTAACTACTGGGCAGCTCGACAAAGCAAAGAACCACTCCCTGGAGGTGTTAGCAATATGGAATACGGCTGGGGAAACTGTTTACATGATGTCATTTTGAACTTGGATGAAGATGACCTTCTACGACAGGAGCAACCTATTGGTGTCCTTCAAAATCAACAAAACAGTCATCAGAATCATCAAGACTATGGGTCCTCTTTATCTTCCACCAATGAAATCATGATCTATGATTGGCGGCCTCCTGTTCCCCCCATGGTATCTAGCAATCTGAATGAAAGGGATCAACACAAAGCTTTACAAAGACATCTCAACACACTCAACAGTGATATCAACGAACACCGGGAAATCAAGAAGAAGATGCTGGTCAAGTTCCCAAGCAAACATCCTCAACATGCGAAAGTAATGTCCAACTGGGAATTGAAATCTAAATATCTTTTGCACGAAATCATCAAGTACCAAAATTATTGCGACGCCTTGGAGAAAAGCATCTTTGATCAAAGCAAGAATGATGGCGAGTAATTTTTAGTTTTTAGTCTATAGTGTTTATCTGGATGTTGTGTTAGTATGATAGTGATGTCGTTTTGACGGTGTATATGATAATAAAATTATATTAATGTCTTTTGTGCGAACCTCTTATTACACAATACTGTATTATGATATGTATGTTGGTTTCTTCTTTTTTTATTTATTAGCTGCTTGGTCGTGATGCTTTGAGCACACCACAGGTTTTACCTGAAACGGCAACTTTCAACTTATCATTAATTTATCATTATGCGAGTCAAAATCAGCACAGTAAGCGTTTGGTTTTTTTTTTAAGCAGCTCATTTCATGGAGACAATTTTTCTATCTGTGATATATATATATATATATATCTTGCTACATACATAATATATCCAACACACCCTTTCCACCGTTGTCAGTAATTAAAGTTTTATGAAAACTATCTTTGTATGTCTCTTTTTGGGAGGAAGCCAGAAATTTAATCGCCGCCTGTGATTTTTCTTTCAAAAATAAACACATTGTGTGCGCTTACCACAATCCTCTTTCTTTTTTTTTAAAAAAATAATCCTCAATCAACAATGGAATCTATAGACAAAGGACATGAAAATTATGAAAATATACTTATACCAGACATGGCAACGATCCACTATTTGAGACAAGTCAGTACCTTATTAGATTTGTAAGTTGGATTTTGGGCGTAAAAAAAAAAATAGAGAACCAATGCTGACACTAGACTGCTAACTAACACGTCCGCTGTCTCACCTCTTTCTCATTATCTACAGGCCAGTACGCACAACAGGAACCGCTTTATATTACTACCATCGCTTCAATCAATTCATGTCAAAGCACCAAAACCAAATACACAGTCGCAACAATCAGCATGTCGATGCAGCTTTACCACTTTACACAAACAAAGAAGTACGAACTAATATACATGACAAAATACTGACGACATTGTGGCAATGACATTGACGATGGCATTGGTGAAGACAAAGCACTAGCATTCATATAGATCCTAACCTTATTATTATTTATGTTTTGCTTGGTCATAATAGTTACTGGCCACTACATGTCTATTCCTTGCCTGCAAGGCTACAGAAGTGCCGCGGAAAGTTCGGGATCTTGTCAATGTAGGATACAGGTAATATACTTCAATGGTCGAGAGGGAGTGAAGGGCAACAGGGGATGGGACACGGATTCTGGAAATGCAGTTATAGGTTATCTGTGTATGGATGAAGTCAAATCATAGATGGCAATGTGATATTTTTACTCATACTTCCCTATTCATCAATTAGGTATTATCACCCAGACGAAGAGCTACTACAGGTGGATGAAGTGAGTGAATTAGGCAATAGGATCCGTGTTTATGCGTTAAGAAAGATCAAAATTTGTATGGTGGTATTAAGACACTTCTTTCAAACAGATGTACTTCAAAATGCGATCATCACTGGCTACTAGCGAACTGCTTTTGGTACGTGCTCTAGATTGTGACCTTGAACTTGAATTGCCCTTCACCTTTTCATTAAATGTGTTACGAAATATGGGATCCATATCATTTTATCAAACTACATCAATATCACCGTCCTCTTCATCACCACCACAGGTTTCAAGCTTTGGGTTCCAAAAGGATATATGGAAACGAATGGAAAACGGTTAGTATTTTTTTTTTTAAAAAAAAAAGATCTCATTACTTGATTGTATACTGATGCTTCCTCATTTTCCTTTAGAAATGCCTTTGAGCTTCAATGTAATCGCCCGGCTGACTTGGATGTTTGTGTGGGACAGGTAATATTTTTTAATTCAGATGGCATTAACGACAGGAAAATAAAATGAAATTTACTCCTTCAATTCCTCCGTTTTTATTAGTCTTTGCTCACCCAAGGTGACGTTGAAACATTCGGCCCCTGAAATTGCTCTTGGTTGTCTGTATCTTGCTCTTCGTACAACTGATGCCTGCTTACAAATGACAATGACCGAAGTATGTCTTTCACTTTCTCCCTGGGTCTCTTTAAACATATTCAATACTAACGCTTTTTGTTTTTGTTTTTTGTTATCATTATAGTGGGTAGATCAATGGGGTGCCTCAGACAACGTATCTGTGCAAGCTGTTAGAGGTAAGAAGCCAATCCTACGTCCCTGCAACTATTTTACTAAAGCATTTGCCACGTATATTTGACTCTTTTTTTTTGAATATGATTTTATAACAATAGATGTTGCTTTGGATTTACTGGAACTTTATGAACACTCATCCCTTAGTATAGATAAAAAGTTATTTGATAGTTTACCCAACTCCTCCACTACATCCCCTTTGACTGATAGTGATAGTTTTTATATTTGAAATAAAATTAGAAAAAAAAAACACTCTCTTTCTTGGAGTCATTTTATCCTTTTACTTTTTCATATGTATGTGGCGTATTTTTGTGTTTACCGATTAGTCAAAAAGGACAGCGACAATATATTCCCAAGGAAAATGCATTACATATTGGGCGATATGGAAGATGCGATGGGCTTAAAACTGAATATCAATGTTACTGATAGGATCAAAATTAGTTTCTGGGAAGTTAGCGTTGGCTAGATAGAGATTTTCGTGAAAATATTTTTGAGAGAAAAACTGTGTGGTGCTTCATTACTATGAATACCATTTGTGCTGTTCATGGGGTAAAATATAGTAATGGAAATGGGGAAATTGATACTACACTAGTAGCTAGCATCGTATTGAACATTACAGTATATTGTTTACAATAAAAACTAAAAAAAAATGGACTTGAATATGACTTCTATTTCAAAGTGAAGGTATGGAAGATGGAATGGAAAGACAGAGGACGAGGTCAAGCGGTTTAGTGGTATTATGTGTACGATCTAATTCAGAGCACAAATCGATCGTGAAGTAAATCTCAAAATAAACAGGGATCTGGTATACATGTAGGTTCAGATTCAATGTTTGAAAGTAAAAGATATATTTTACCGAAGTATGATATGCAAATTTTCAGTGAGCTGGGCTAAGCAACGCTTAATCTAAAGGGACGAGGGGACGAATGTAAAAGAAGAATCTACTGTAATAGGCCACTGAACGTATGAGAGACAGACTAACGGTAAAAAAAAACAAGGCTTATTTTTATTCGGAAGTGGATATAAAACAATAACAACTAGCACTAAGCTAAGCTAATGATGGTTTGATGACATCGCTTTGATGCTTTAATGATGAAAAGAAAAAGAAAAGGAAAATGACACAGCATTTAGTAAATAAACCCACGTGGGCGGAGTGTGAATATGCACAGAGTATCCCATTAAAACACATATTTCAGAAACGCCCTGGCACCCAGTATACTGGAATTTTTCGATCCCTAGCTACACAATTAATACTATTCTCAACTTTGCTCTTCAATATACTCCACCGCAACAAAATACACTGTAATAGCTGTTTTTTCACACAAACACATCCCTGTATTCTTTTCTACGCACAAACATATAGAGTTGGTGGAAGAAGTCTCCATAATACCCAATCCGTTCCTTTTTCATATATATATATATATATATGGACACACTTTTTTTTTCTATGCATATGTAATACACATTCGATGAAGCTCATCTTGTAAATGTACAACAGAGAAACTAATTATAAGAAAATGAACATATTTATTCAGACGTAGATACAAACGATGACAAACTATTACTAAACTAATGAGTGCTAATCTACTGGCGTTCCTAAATCCTTCATCCAAAATGAAAGGGTTTCCACATGATGTTTGTTTTGCGTTTTTAAAAACGCCCCTAATTCAAGTTTAACACTAATCCTAGATCACCAGTATCCCAATGAGCCATGCCATCATATCATTCAGACTATCATGAAGAAAAAAAAATAAATAAAAAGAAAGAAAAAGAGAGGCAAATAAAATGTGGACCAAAAAAAATAGAGAGTAAAATGCGGAGCCTGAATCATCCAGCCTTTTTTTTTTATGTCAAAAAAATCAGAGAAATGCAAATAAAAATTAAATGAAGGGGCAATCACCATAATTATCATAGAGCATAATTCATTTTATCTTCCAGTGGAAAGTCAGTTGCAACATCTACATAATCAAGCTCTAATCTCTCTAATGCCTTTCAAGTATCAAGTAAGCTATTATTTCAGCATAGAAAAAAAAAAACCACGGACGACGCGCTGAACACGATGGTTGGGCCCCAAGGGGCTGCCCACCAAAGTGCGAAATGGCAGAGGCTTTAATCCTAACCCATCAAAACCCACACTTTAATAAAAAACTGTGACAGCCAATAAATCGAAATATTTCCAAAAGCTCCAGTGGAGCGCCAGAGCGTTTATTAAACTTAATAATATATATATATAAATATAGATGATGTAAATTAGGGGGATATAATACAATTATAACAAATTGCGTCGCTATAAAAGTGCTGTAAATGGATATTATGTTACAGTACACGCATATAAATATAATAAATCGAAAATATATACAATACAATGCTGTACTCCATTGTAGAATGCACCACTATTAGTATTTGAGGATTATATAAATGGCATGTACTATGATGAGTTTGTGAAGAAAATATAAGTCAAGGATCATTATCCATTTAAAATTAAGAAAATTAAAACTTACTGATACCAGGAAGAAATCCAAGTAGAGTAAGCATAATATTGATATAAAAATCACAATGCCAGCACCCTCGTTCCATCAAAACACCTAAAGGTGGAAGAATGAAAGCTGTCGCCTCCCCCAAAAAAAAGAAATTATTATTATCTATGATTAACCAGACGTTACAAAATTGTACCTGCAATAAGTTTGCAAATATCACTGCAAGTCAATGCCATTTTGAAGAGGAATAATTTAGTGATTGAGATAAATAAACATATAAAAATGCTCTTGTATATATATCTTTTTTTTTTTTTGCCGTTGATTCTGTCTTGCGTAAACGGATATCACAAGTGTGGGGGATGGTGACTTTTGATAACGAGACAATGGGACGGATTATCTTTGTGGCACTAAAGAATGATATCATAAAAAAGATCTCCAAAGGTGGTAACTTAGAGGGTCATGCTCAATTGAGAATAAAGTTGAAGTCAATTGTAAAACGTCATTTACGGTAACAAAAAAAAAAAAAAAAAAAAAAAAAAAAAGACATGGACGTGATGGCTCTAAAATAGTCAGAATCAATGACAGCTTTATTATAGTTTGGGACTAGTTCAAATATCAAAATGGACAATGGAGGTGTGGAAGGTCAGATCACAAATGTGATTTTTCAAAAGAAGAAAAAAAATATATATCAAATGATGAAGGATTGGAGAATAAAAATATAGCAAGTACGATATAATTAGAGAGGGTAACTAGAAAAAAGGAAACTAATTACGAAGCCTATAACTACCATGGGCAAAACTAATAGGAACCAAAGTGCCAAGATCTGCTGTCGCAAGTTCTTGAAGAGTAATCGCATCCAAGATAAGCAAAAATGATGTAGCACGTGCCGAATCCATGACGATACTAACCAGTACACCATCATCCTCTTGTTGTTGTTGTACATAACTCTTGTCGTGACTACCGACGCTATCATCTGTTGTTGGTCGTGGAATAAAGACAGCTTCGCTTGGATAACAATGTTCTTGGTGCCAAGAAGCCACGATGGTTTTGTTGTCGACATCCTAAAAAAAAAAAAAAAAAAAAAAAAAAAGGTTAGTATATATCTATTGGAAATGTATTCACACAAAATCGCCTACCGTTTTCACAATACTGTCCCAGATTTGACCATCCATGATTGAAGTTGCTGCTGAGAATCCAAGACTGTACATAAACTTATATTTGTGCATGTTGTAATTGGGATTGATTTGAGGCAATTCCAAAGAGGGTTGGACAAGAAGTTCATAAGAGGCAGTAGGCATCCAAGAATAACCAGATGCTTTGATATCGTCACCTGCACCGGTGCCTGAAGAAGTTGTGGTTGAAGCAGCTGCGTTAGGGATGGATTGTTTCTTATTGTTTCCACGTAGCATGTTGCCAAAAGCTGATGTAAATCGACTCGAGAGACCAGTTGAGTTTCCACCACTACCACCATTACTGTTTCCGCCACCAGAAAGAGAGGATTGATTGGCCAGGTAAGCCAAATGCTCTTCTTCGATATTGATCAAAGCGTAACGTCGAACTTCAGAAGCAGCCAGTCGAGAAGGTTGCATAGTTTCAGGATGTCGCAAGGATCCAGTGGTCAGTTGATGAGCAATTGTGTCGTCAGAGTAGCAAATCATATCCACATAAACATTGTTGCCTCTTTGTTCCACGTCCTCAAATGCATTGACATGATGGAATGCAAAACATGATGTTGTTTGGAAGACCGCAGATACTGTTCGCTTTTCTCTAGAGATAACGTAAAACATGGTGGATTCGTTGGGTGCAAAATTGAAAGAGTCCAAGATGCTTTCGTTCCAAGAAAATTTCATGCCACTTGAATTTGCTATCATAGGGAATAGAGCCTAATACACATGATGATCACAAAAAAAAAAAAAAAAAAAAGTCAATAACCATCCTATTTTCACTTCCCTCCCATGCGTCATATATTACTTACAAAAATAATATATTTGGGGGTGATGGAAAAGCTATTGACGTAGGCAGTAGGAGCAGTAAAAGTAGCAATGACAGTGCCTTTAGGATCACGATCAGATATAGAGAAGAAGTGGTACTGTGATGATTGGTATCCGACCTCCATAGTAAAGTTGATGTATTCGCCAGTGTGAGCATCGAATTGACCATTTGGACATGAGCTGTATCCCTTGAAGCTCGGGTTAATTTCATCCCAAGTAAATAGACGTTTAGGGCTTAGGTCAAAGGGGTCGAGTTCTTGAATCTATAGAAGTTGCAGGGGAGTCAACTCGATGAATAATACATGTGGATAAAAAAAAATTAACTTACATGCTTAGCAGAGTTTTGGGCAAAGAGACGACCAACGATACCAGGAATACTTGGCAAGACACGGGCACCACATATTTCGGCGTCGGGTTTGGAGGCTTTGGCGTTTGATTTCATGAATTTCGATAGGATGGATTGATTACTGTTTGTCTTGAATACACTTGCAGGATGAGGTGGTGTGTAACCATGGTGATCACGAATTTTTCCAATCAGACGACGATTTGGTATACGGTTTCGATAGCTAATGGTATTCCGAGGACCATTCAGGTCAAACCGAGACAACAAAGGTAAACTAGAAGTGAATAAAAAAATACACGTTAGTGACTAGAGATATACCCAACAAACCAATATTATACTTACGTATCAAACCAGTGACCAAAGATAAAATAGCTTGACGCATGTTGGATTTCTCCATCAATTTCCACCTTCCGTAAATACTTGACATCATAAATCCCAGGGCCAATAGTATAATGTTCACCAATGAGCCAATCAGGAAGTTGTCCAGAAACTTCAAGGTCCAATATTTGATCCATATCAGTAGCGTTTTGGAAACCCTAAAATCAAGAAAGATAAGTCACTACTACCCCTAACCAACACTCCTTTACTTCGGGAGGGGGATGCTGGACGGTTTGCATTACCTTTCGGTGAGAGGTTTCGGTATCTAAAACAGGTGGCAAGGTATTTTGATTGTTGATGACCCGGATGGTAGAGTTGGTGACTTGAGCGTGATCCTTTTCATTTTGGACTTGAATATCATCGTCGACTTGTTGGTGGTGATAGACTTGGTCAGTGTCTACTTTCCAAGGATCAGATGACTCTTCCGTAATAGTTAAAGTTGGCGTAGTCAAAGTTGCTGTGTCGGTGCTTTCTTTCCATATGTCGGTGCTGTCAGTAATACTGTCGGGTTGCAGTTCAATTGGCGAAGATGCTGCCGCTCTAGTGGTATTGTCAGCGTCAATAGAAGGTGTAGTCACTCCAGCCACGGCGTCTTTGTTTTCGGTGCCACCTTCAATAGTAGAAGAATCATTGTCATCTTTGGTTGCTGTTTTGGTTTCTTCAGAAGTTCTGTTGTCGACATCGTTGGTCTTATCGTCTTCGCTTTTATCGGCTTCAGTATGTTGTATCAAGATGGTATCCTCGTCAGTATGGTGTGATGAAGTTGACGACGCTCGTTGGTCATTGTCAGATGAGGTAACATCAACTACAGAGAATCCGTCGTCATCGCCATCTTCCTCGTGTTGAAGTTGTTCAAGCTTTTTTTCTGGTATATCTTTCGAGGGGGAAGTTGCTGACATTAATTCAGGGATAAAGTTAAAGAAAAGAAAACAAAAAGCAAAAAGCTTGGCCTTGGCCTCAAATTAAAACAATTAAAGCACCGCTCGTTGGGTGCCATATAGACGTGAGGTTGGATATCACAGGAAGCGGTGCCACTGGCGTTAGTTGCAAACTATCAACATGGCATATCCGACTTGACCACCTCCATCACTATGCACGTACCATATTTCACAACCTTTTGCTTTAGCGACAAACGCAGCAAGTTTTTTAGATTTTATTTCGTCATCATATATCTTACCTATTTCAAATTATTTCTTACCCGTCCTATATTAATTCTCCCTGTCCAAATTTTATTATACAATCGCCTTTATATATGTTATCCTCGTATTAATTTGAAGTTAATAAACTGTATACGTAGTTTCCGTATGTATTCTTGACATGAAAGTTGCGTCCTTTTTTATTGAAAGGTTTGCCCTTCAGATTATTTTTTCGCCTACCTATGAAACCTTCCCCGTTCACCGTCACCTCTTATTAATTACACGATACAATAGTAAATACAAGACTTCCATGGGACTAAAGACATATCTTTTACACAGAATGCGTTGTCCTATGCGAAATCCCATCACCTAGCACACAACAGTACCGCCAGCTATTTTAATCGCCGCATGTGTCCATTCTTGGAAAGCTTTCTGAGTAGTGTCACACAAACACAGAAACGCACAAAACATACAACTTTAAAAATTTGATCAATTGGTCAATCAAAAAGCAAATTGAAGAATATATTTTATTTTTAAATATACAGTAAGAAGAGAGAAGGGAAGGGCTAAGTAAAATGGATGAATATGTACATGAAAAATAGATCTCGTTGGCGGCAAAATAGTAATCTATGTAATAAACAATGTGTATATAGAATATAATATATAAAATGTAAGATGTAAAACTACTGTGCTAAGATGAATGGACTTTGTGGTCCAATAGAATATTGATATAGCGACCAGTTAGATGTAGGATAGTTTCTTTGTGGTGGTCCTGATGATGTTTTGATAAAAGATCCAAAGCCTATTACAGATGGAATGATGAGATGATAAAGCACAGATAACAATATTTCATAATACCAATTATCATGAGTTCTTGTATTACCTTTTGTTCAGCTTGATTTAGGAGTTGAATACGGCCTAATTCATCCTTTTCCTTGATGTAATCCGCTGTTGAAGCTGAAAGCCAAGAGTCATATGCCACCGCCATACTAATTGCTTTGTCACTATCATAAATAAATAAATAAATAAATAAATAAAATATATATGTTGTGGCGTTAGAGATAAGAAAAGCATTTTCATTAACCCGTCCTACTTTCATTAAAAACCATACCTGAGATGAGTATCATTTTCTTTGTACAAACGCTCATAGCAATCCTTAAAGCCATCCATCGAGTAGTAACTGACGGAACCTTGAGATCCGCGTTTCCTAGCAGGAGAAAGACCCCCTTGATGATAATCAAATTCGCAGGAGCTAGCCACAGATGAGCTTAAGCCAGGTGTCGCAGGATCACAATCGGCAGTTGTAGGTGGTGAAGATGATAATGACGGTATAAAAGAATCTTCAGCGATCCAATCCCATGTATCATAAGGCATAAGTGGTTCTTGAGGATGAAGTAAGAGTTTGCCTTCATCTTGCGTCAGTATCCAGTCGGTATTTGAGATCGAATATATCAGTTTCCCCTGTGGTGACAATAACGGTGACGCTGCCGGCGTTGTTGTTGTTGCTGGTGCATCCCGAACACCCCATAGCTGGTTACTAGCCTTGTCCAATGGTTTCTTATCATACAAGCATATTTCAGTATCTTCGATTAGTCGTAACCGCCCTAGAATAAAATAAATAAATAAGTATAAACGAAAAGGAATTAACCGCTGTCAAGCGAACCCTTACCTTTTCGAATATCCAATACGAGGTCAGTTGCCTTGTTACGAATAAACTGGCCATCCCATGTCCATAGTTCGTCGCTTGTTTGGTGAGGGGTATAAACACGCACTTGAGATCGTAATGGGACTAATCCTTCAGACTTAATGTGTCGATCAACAGCAATGACTTTACCGGTTTTAGTCGATTGAATATAAAACCAAGCGTTATTTTCCGTATTCATGAGAGAAGAAGCAAAAAAAAAAAAAAAAAAAATAAAAAAAAAATAATAATAATAAAAATGTGAAGAAAGCGAGAAAGAAAAAATTGTACTCTACATTGCTGCTTTTAATATCACTTACCCCTTTCTAGTTCACCTCACCCCACTTAATCGCACAGGGTCACGTTTATTTTTTAAATACCCGCTAACGAAGATTCGTAAAAATGCATATACTTGGAAAAAATCACCTTTGGATAAATGTTTTGATGCCTTTCCCAAAAGAAAGACCAATGACAAATTAGGAGAGAATTAAAACAATCAACGTTCTTAAATCGATCACTATCAAGTCTAAATCAATAGTGTTCTTTTTTTGTGTTGCCTTTGAGCTCCCCTTTTTTTTTTTCTCACAGTCGACTAGCAAACCACTGATTGCGCCTCATCAGGTTGTGAAGTACAAACTTTCCGGAAGACAAGCTTGGGCCAGAATTTTAATGCTTAGAGTTGGGTCAGTGCGTCGGCGTTTTCCATGATTAAAGAACTTGATATTCTCATCAATCGAGAATATCAATAAAGTTTTGTATCCTTATTTTATATTTTTAACTTTTATACTCTATGATACAACTGAATAATCATTTTTGACAACCATAATGGAAATGAGATGCCTTCGATACACCAATCATATATACGCATCTTTTCATCATGTCTTAAATACAGTATGATTCATTATAATAGTAAAGAAATAGATACTCCCTCCCCCACCTTCATTGTCGTCGTCGTCTTCAGCATCAGCGTCAACAACAAGAGGTCGAACCAAATGAATTCACTACACTACGATAAAATCCAAGAAGCCTCGATAACGACGCTGAATAATAATCACAAGATTTATTGCCAAAAAAAAAAAAAAAAAAAAAAAAAAAAAAAAAAAAAAAAAAAAACTTATACACAGACATATCAACAACCAATCAGTGAATCGAAATAATAGCATAAAGATGACAAAAAGACAACATATTTTATTTCGATAAATGAGTAAGCAAAATAGTAGTGAGCTAAAAGTAGGGTAATATAAACTATTTACATATAATAAACTAAAGAAACAATCATTCTTGATTAGCAGAAGTAAGATGGCCACCAGTTTGCATGAGATCCACCAGTGGGTCAGTCACTATTTTCAACTGACGAGCTAATTGCATGAATGCACCTGAAAATATAAGAGTATCAGTTGCCTTTGTCATCACCTCGCGCGAGCCCTCCCGTTTTCCTTTTCCTCCTACCTGTGTTAGCACTTGCGTCACTGATGATAGTGATAATCAGAGGATTCTGATCCAGTTGCACAAGCTGGTAAAGTCCATACATACTAACTATAATTTCATTGTGTTTCAGTCCCAGTTTCGACGCCTAAGCAAAACCGAGAGAGAGCGAGATGAGATATAGTCGATCACTAATACTTTCTTTTTTATTACAAAGCTCAACACGGGTTGTCTTATATTGCATATAATGATTCATTTTATGTTACTTACTTGATTATTAGCGACAGCAAAGTTGGTGGGGATAAGTGGATCAGTGATTTTGGGTGGTGCGTTTTCAGATATACCTAACACAAGTTTTACGCCGTTAGTTCCATATACTCATGAACAGTGTTTTTATTTATTTCCTTACACTTCAAAATAATAACACCATCTCTATCGGTTAGCAAGGCAGCTTTAAGACCATCGAGCAAATAGCTTTGACATTGTGCTTCAAATGCTCGTTCCATGTGTGTGTATTTGATTTGCAAAAAAAAAAAAAAAAAAAAAAAAAAAGAATGGTCTGAAAAATAAAAATCCCAGAATATTTTGCAAGTACGATATTGGCCAATAGAAGTCCGCGAATTTGGCACTGGTGTGCCATACGAGTTTCGACTACGTACTGCACACTACTGTGAGATCATTATAAACTATTCAAGTTATTCAAACCAGCAGATGCTGAAAAGGATATATTTTTTCTTCCTGCCATCTATGAGACATTCCGCTCTAAAATGCTCTGATACTGTCTGATCACAGTCGATTTGAAGAATGGTATACACGCCAATGATTTTTACCAGCGCACATGAAACCAAAATGGTATTTGCACACACCCTTTTAATATTGGTATATGTTGGGATTTTTGCTTACACGCCAAAAAAAATGAATATCTCTCTGTCCATTGAGTTTTTTGAAGCAATTGTTACTACACGTAATCCAATCATGCAAGCTCAATATGTTGGCTGAATTTGTAGGATGTTGTCATCCGTAAGAGTGATTCTTTGATCTCACTCCCACCATAGTATTTCTTTGACCCTTCCCGTGCCTCATAATAAATAGCATCACTTCATTTGCAGTAATTCTTTGATGTGGCATTATTGAATAATAATAATAAAACCACGACTCAAAGTCACTTTATTGTATCACGTATAATCATGTATTTCAAAAAGAAGAAGAAAAAAGAATGTATATTGATGGAACTATCACTAATAATAACCAATTCTACTGTATATCTAAACTACCATTAGTAATTTCTAATATCACCTAGCATCAATCAACAAGACAACGTTGTCAACCACGAAGTATATTAGTCGCCATCAAGATTCCACCAACAAACCGACCTCCCAATTTAAAAACATTCAGTCAACCTGTCAGTTCAATCGCACTAATAAAAATAATTCTATACTATTAATCACTTTATAGTCATTCACATAAAAATACAAAGTACTTACCGATAATGTCCACTAAACAACGAAAACGATGGTTGTAGTATGGAATTCAAAACCAAATCAAAGGGTTTCCCCATGTAATTGGGCTTCAGACCCTTGCATTCGCCAAACCAAGATTACCATAAGATTCCCTTCAGCGTGAAGATCACCCATCTGCAAAGAAAAAGAGAGGGTGAATTAATGAAAAAAAAAAAAAAAAAAAAAAAAAAAAAAAAAAAAGTGTGGAAGAAAGAAAAGTAAAGGAATATATTCAAACGCCGCGTCTTGTTTTGTAATTCTTTTTTTGTTCTACTGTTACTTGAAATCAAAGGCGTTGCAGTTGCCTCGTCTTCGACGGACTGAAATGTACAAGGGTAATTACAAGTACATTCCCACCTTTCAGACAGACACATATGGCTGTCATAAATCAGTGTATGTAGGTTATTGTCATTACCTCTTTAGTTACTTTGTGACCCCTGGCGATTCTATTTTTATTCATATCATTTACACGCGAAGGACTGTCATTATTTTATTATTATTTGTTGCATTTTGAATCTGAAAAATAAAATCCTCATCTTTTCTACAATCCCCCCCTTTTTTTTTTTGACTATTGGGACTCAAATTGGTCAGTTATCTTATACACACGTACAACAAAAAATTGCGGCAGAAAAATATTACAAATCCGCTCACGTGAAAATTTATTTCCGCCCTTTTTTATTTTTCTTTCTTTCTTTTCTTTCTTTCTTTCTTTTTTTCTTCACAATTTCGGTCCTGTGGGGTTATGATAGACTTAGATTAGAGTCGGGATTAGTTTACAAGGGTTTTCAGCTCAGGGATTAGAAGATGAATGGGGAAACCCTTTCAATTTGGATTCAGGATTTAGAGCTATTATTAGTTAGCTTTTTGAAGTCTCCATTAACTTAGTTTAGTGTTAGTCTGTCCATAGTTTATATATATACATATCTGAATAAAATATATATATTTTACCATGTTCCAATGAAAAATGACCCATTAGTCTCTTTCATGTCTTGTGCAATAAATCTCTTTTCTGCTATCATCTTGGCCTTTGATTAGAGTTGGCGGTTGTTATTATATTTTTGTTTAATAGTATGATTTGCTCAGGATTATACTAAAAACGGTTGTTTTTGAGCGCTAGTTATCTATACAAAAGGTGTTCGCGTTTTTATTATCCTTTCTTTAGAAGAATTTTGAAGTTGATGGGATCACGGGTTGGAGTGTATTGATTATTTTTGCCAATGTGTCTATAAACCTTCCTCCCGATTATCGTTCAAAATGTATCAAAGTATACCCTAAATATAATCTACAATATGATATGATACTGTACAACATTTATCGCAATAGATCAAGTAAACAATAAAAGATAAAGAGTAAATATTTATTTTATTTGATACAATATAAGACAGTATAATACGTAAAAATGTATATAATGACAGATGACTATGTATGAGGAGGGTGGTAGATAGGATATGTAAAAATGAGAGAAAGAATAATAAAAATATATAGGCAAGTAAAAATAAATATATAAAATATAGTCTACAAAATAAAAGGCTGACGAGCAAACTATAACAAAACTATAATCTAATGAGAGATATCTACCAATTCATGGTCGTCTGTTGCGGAATATTTTGGTGTTGAAGTGGACATGCGTTGTTTGACAGCACGGACCCATTGCAAGCTTGGTGGTGTTTTCTTTGCCAGTTGATGAGGATCGGGTTCCGTATCATATCGTCGTAGCTTGAATTTATCCAAGGGCATCCAGTTTTGCTGTTCCTTGTTGTTGCTTTTCGGTGCTGCCGATGATGTGCCTTGTCGAGTATCCTGTAGGAAATCATCATCATCACCGTGAATACTAGTATCAGTGTATATAGTCCGCAGTTGATGTCGTTTTTTCAAATGATCTGCTCCACTACTTCGTCTTCGTCCTCTATAGACTGATTTCCTAAATGCATCGAAGGGAGAGGCATCGTCGGAAGAATACGCAAATCCAGTAAATGAGATTCGTTTTCCTGACCGCATGTACATAATTTCACTTTTTCCAGATGAGCTTGTTCCGGATCGGGCAAGGCAAGAATGTGTTGGTACTGAGTCTTTTGGGTCATGGACGCTGGGGCGTTCGGCTTCTATCATTGCTGTGTGTATTAGTTCCTCTGATTCCACAAGACCGGGTCCATAGTCATGTTGGGGATGGCGGTGCTGAGGATAATGTTCGTCTCGTTTTGTAACTGCACCTGATTGGTCGCTTTGTGTCCGTGCTAATGTTATAGGCAATTCTTCCTCCAGTTCCACCATAGACTTGCGATAATGTGTCTTATTTCTAAGATTTTGCCAAGAAACAAAATTGGATAGAGACGATCGGCCATTTTGGTGAGTGCTGGCGTTGTCATTGCTGTTGTCGCCACTGCAAAGAACAATTTCACGGATAATGTCGTTGTCAAAAGGCCGTTCCATGTGTAGGTAATATTTTGTGATGACACGTGGTAACATACAAATTGCGAAGGTAATCACCAAGCAAAGCCAAAAAGCCCCTTCCCGGAATAACATATCTTCACCGTAAAAAGTAAACGTCATGAATTGAGCATAGAGTCCAGTCCAAATAAAAAAGGTAGCTGAGGAGATCAGAATTACCAAAACCATAACCCATGTCCAGCTGAAGATAGTGAACCCCACCAATGCGTTGGCAATGATAACGGCAATACCGGCAATAAAAGTTCCCAATTCGTAAACGCCTTCAGTATCATATCCAGCACTACTCATTTTACCACCAACGAAGACCAAGTAAGGTACCCCAAAACAGATAGCCGATTGATATATAGCATCGAATACCGTCAAATAAAACCTTGATTTTTTGAATTTGTCGTTTCGGATCCCCATAAGATACAGCTGAGGAAACTTGAAAGAGTATTCGGCTTTGAGGTCTTGATCCAATACACCAGCGAAGATACACGGTAGGGATGTAAATACCAAGTTATATAACGTGATATAGGAGTAATCAAACATCATTGTACCCGAGAATCTACAAATATGTATATAGATATGTCACATTAGTTAAATAGTAAAAAAAAAAAAAAAAAAAAAAAAAAAAAAAAAAAAAAAAAAAAAAAAAAAAAAAAAAAAAAAAAAAATAATAATAATAATAATAATTCATACCCACAAAATATTTGATACCAAAATAAGACCAAAGTCCACATGATGTTTTTGTAAAAAAATGTCAAGATCATTTCCGAAGTACGCAAGTAGGACCATCGACCATGTACGAGAATGAGCTTGCTGAGATAACGGAACCGAGCAATAGCATAATCGGAAGCCATGACTGCCTGTCGACCTTCTTCTCCTGAAATTCCCACACCCACATTCGCTTCTTGAATCATTGAGACATCGTTTGCGCCATCACCAATTGAGAGAGTCATTACTTTGAGCCCCTTTTTGACAAGATTCACCACCTTGGCTTTTTGCATCGGACTAACACGGCAGCACACAACAGCCACACATTGCGTCCCCAATCGCAGTAGTTCATCTTTTGCTGGAGCCTCCAATGCATATTTGAGCGATTCACCATCAATGACGAGCGCACATTTTTGGATTCCAGAGACTTGATCGACTTGTTCCTGAGAGTTTCGTAGTTGTTCCAGGGTTTCTTGTTCGTCTCTAGCATTGACACTGAGCAGTAACATGTCCTTGGTCAAAAGATTGCAAGCGAATCCAATGTTGATAGCGGTTTCAATCTTGTCCCCAGTAAGTACCCATATCTTGATCCCCGCCTTGGCCAATAATGCTATAGTATCCGGCACACCTTCTTGCAGTTTGTCTTCAATAGCAGTTCCACCAATCAATGTCAAATTTTGTTCGATTTCTTCACATACGCTTTCAATTTGTTCGTCGCGGTTGTGGATGCTGTTGGATGCTTCTTTGTATCGTACCGCCCAATCCTGGTAAACACCTTCTTCCAGCACTCGGCTTGCAATACATAATGTCCGTAGTCCTTCGTTTGCAAACTTGCCCAGATCCTTCAGAGTATCATTCCGCATTTGCTGTTGTTCACTTGTCACATTTTCCACGTCCAAGCGCTCATAGATGACTGAATCGGCGCCCTTGCAGATCAGTACCGTCCGTCCATCTTCACCACGCATGATCACACTCATACGTTTGCGAGTCGAGTTGAATTCCAGCACATGTAATAACGTCATTTCACGTCGTTCACCCATTGCATCCATGACCATTGTGTCCTGCTCCCGAGCCACAAACGTAAATCCAACATCCCTTGCTGTAGCCACCAATGCCGCTTCATCTGGAGATTGAGCCTTGTAAATAATTTCATGTTGTTTGTCAGGGTCAGAGACTTCGGCGATAACAGTGTGACAAAAAGCCAATGCTGAGAAAAAGTGCACAACAGATTGAGATTGGATATCATTTTTTGCCAAATCATCGTATAGCTTTGGATCAACAAACGAAGAATTCGCATTGACATAATGATGTTCAAAGAGTGACGCTTGTTTCCGTAACATGTCCTGCCGAGCCTTTTCAAGATCCAGTGAGTCTGTCATGTGAGATGTTTTGGCGTCCGTTGCATTTTGTTGTTCTTCGTCATCCTCTTCAATGTAGCTATTACTGTAGTCATCTCGAATCTTGGCCCCCACAGATGCTTCCGTTTCCCCAAGTCCATATGTAACGCCATTGATGGTGCACCTTCGGAATTCCATGATGTTTTGTGTCAGAGTACCGGTTTTGTCGGAGAAGATATATTCAATTTGACCAAGGTCGTCAGATATATTCCAGGTTTTTGGTATACAAGGTTGATTTAGTCGTTCATCGTACATATCAATGTCGGTGTGAATAAAATACGCCTGTATATAAGATAGAAAAGAAAATCATAAGAATGAGTCACATGGAAAACAGAAAAAGAATGAATTTAAACTTACCGCTGCAGTTTTAACGATTTGAACAGATATATATAGCGATATAGGAATAATATTCTGATAAATCACGAGTGTTGTCCTATTTAATTATAATAAGAAAACGTCAGATTAAATATGAATAAATAAAGAATAAAAAGGGGCGATATGAACTTACCAAAACATAAGGAAGCCTTCCATGGCCGGACTTTCAGCATCTGGTTGCTCAAAGTAAGTAGAGGAAGAGTGGCTGGAATAGAAGATGCTTGCAGCAATAGAGCATATCAGACATAGGATAAACAGCAGTATAAAATTGGCAATGACCTAAAAATCGAAGAAATGATTCAGTTAATGCGATAAATATCATGAATAGCAAGGTCAAACTTACATGAGGATTGGTGGCCTTTTCCATTTTACTCCGTTTGCTGGGTGTTTTTCCGGAGTTCAGCATGATTTTTGTTTCATTTCCAGTAAATAAGACCAAGCCAATAACCCAGTCAGTATTTCGCAGTACACAACCACGTAAAAGGACATTGCTGCTAGTGACCGCCTCTGTTTTTTCATGCGAGACGGCGTCATTGCGTGGATGCTGTTGTTGTAGGTTCTGGTTTGCGCCAAAGTTGATATTCTGTTTCATTGATAGTTGTATTCCATTGTCATGTTGCTGGTCGTCGATATCATAGTAATGGCCATCATCCTCTTCGATTTGTTCGTCGATCTGATCCATCATTGACACCTTCCATTTCAGCACACCATTGTAGGAATAAAGATTTGCATCAGGAGGTTCGCTTTCAATATAAAAACTTGAGCTATCACAGTCTTCAGGTCGATTAATATCACCAGTAGCTTGTAATCCATGCTTAATCTTGAGATTTGTTTCCCCATCCAGGTTTTGAGTTTCGACATAACATAGACCATCAGGTTCTGAGGTTGAGAGAATGACCATGTCAGCAGGCACCGGGTCATCATCTCGTAGATAGACAAAGTCACCAACTTGCAAATCCTGCCATAATGTGCGTTGCCATCGTCGATCCATTTCACTTTGTTTGATTTTGATTGGAGGAGACGACATCTTCCGGCTGGACTTTTTCTTCTTTTTGCGTAAAACAGAGTGTGGTACAAGTCCCGGTCGATAAGGTTTGTTGCGTTGGAAGACACGAGTTAATGAAGTTGTACTAGATCGAATGGTTTGGCGAAGAGAAGAGATGGGTGATGTGTGTGCTGGTATCTGTAAAGAGGGAGAAGAGAGGTGATCAGTGTCCACAGGGTCGAAAGAGGTGCCTGGTCCATGATTGCTGTCACAGGCGTTGTCGTCTATATAGTAGTTCACGTCGTCGTTGTCATCCTCATTGTCGCGCCGAATAAATCGAACAGGTGATTCCAACCAGGACCGTATTGCATGAATCCAACGCCGCGAACGAGCAACTTTGTAAACGGGAATGTTGACATTTGTCCATGCTGAGAGAGTCCAAGTAACAGCCTTGTTGACACCTTGGTCAGTCTTGTGACGTTTGTTGTCTTCCATTGCATCTTTGACACCAGTAAGAACAAGTATAGCAGCCAAAGGTAAAATAACAAGGACGGGTGATGCAGAAGTGCTGAACAAAGGAAACATTTGCAGAATGACCAAGAAGAGAAAGTATATATTTGCAAGTCCACGAAACTGTTCAAACAAGTTTTTCGGTAAAAAGGTATACCAAGTGTATTTTGCTGTTCTAATTTTGTTGCCAAGAAAGCTACGGGTAGGTTGGCCAAAATCGTCAAGTTCATCGGGTGGAATATTCATGTTGACGTAGATGGTTCGTCGTTCGGCTGAGGCTGTCGGGAATGCACTTTTCGTTTTTGATGCTTTCCTTGGTAAAAGTTTACGAGCCATAGCTAGCTGATGGAGGATATAGAGTATACGTTGAAGAGTGGTATAATGTATATAAGAGAGAATTAATGTAAACGAAGGGAAAGGGAATAAGAAGAAAAGGAGATGGGGCTTGGAAAGAAAAGAGAGAAGTACGAAAATCAAAAAAAAACCAGACAAAAAGGGGAAACGGCTTAAAGCGGGGCTTCAAATATCATCAGACCTAAACAAAAAGTGTGTCAATAATATCATCTTACAGGATTGATAGTAATATTTGGACAGCACGTTTTTACCGTCATTTACTGATTATCTTTCTCACTTGTATTCATATCGTATTCATTTTTATGGCTGAGCGCTTATGGAAGGTTTAGAAAGTTATGACTTTCAATCCCAGAAACATCAAACGTTATTTATATCATTGAAAAAAGCCAAGAAGTTCCACTGATTCTTATTTATAAAAAACAATTCTTATCTAATACATCGTATTAAATGTAAAATTGATTAGTATTTATAATTTAAATCAGCGTGTTGGTAGTTTTTGATTTTGAAACCGTAGAACCTCATGTCTAGCTGTTGCATAATATTGATGGTGGCCTACCAAAAACTACGAGAAAGCAGCCTACAATAATTTAAACACCCGAGCTCCAAATTAGGTAACAAACTTAACTTTTCAGGGCAGTAGTTAGAAACAAATATGAGCTCGCAGGTCGCTGGGAATTGCTCAAACTAAGAGTATAACACATATATAGAATCTAATGTGAGATAGGTTAATTTGTTTGCGGAATATAGATATAGATATACGCTATGTTTTATGAATTTTGAGCCAATATAACAAAAAAAAAAATCATGTTTGGTCCCAATTTTCAGTTCCCGTCGTCCAAAAAGCGAAAAGCAGTTTCCAACCAGATCCATGTCTCATCCGTCTGTAGTTTTCAATCGCCGCTCAAGACCAACCCTTTGTTTTTTTTTGTTTTTTTTTTTTATTTCCCTTTCGATTGTAAACTATACTAATGACTCCCCCACCGACGAAAACAGCACACGATGATGATACCAAAGAATTCTTTGACGAAATTGAAAATGACAGTCAAAAAGACTATGCAACCTGTAGTGCTTCTGATTCTTTCAACGCTGTCTGGCAATGCTACTGTAAGTAGAATGGGAATTGTGAACGGGCCCAATAAAGCATTCTGAATCAAATTGTACTGATCCTCACTGTCAAATATATATATATATATATATATATCTGCATATAGCATTAGGATCCCAAGCACTGAACTATTATAGATACGGATCGAAAAAAAACTGTGAAGAAAAATACCAGGACTTGAAGTTTTGCCTGTCAACAAAACCAAAATCCTCTGCTGTAGCCGATGTAAGTATCAAAGACCAATATCATATAGAATAAATCATATTAAAAAATTGACATGTTATCTTTAATAGGACATGATACGAAAAAGGGACGAAGAAAAACGACTGGAAAAACAAAAGCAAAGAAGCTCGGAGGATGTATGGGATCTCCGTGTGTAGTTAGATATAGTTTACATTTTAGACATTTCCCCTTTTTAGTTACTTACTTGTATCCATTTGTATATATACTTACTATTTTATTCAATAAAAATATTTATTTGATATGATGCTTGATGTGTATGACAACTGGGATAAGCGATGATCAAAGGATATTGACGATGTGTTTTTACATTAACGTAATCTAATACAATACACTATTGTCTTTATTATCAAGGATTAGTGAATATACTAACAGATCACGATGGACTGTTTGCAATAGAATCAATTTGATTGATCAAAACTAAACTAACACAGCTGTCACTTTTGTTGTGTTACAATAACGATATGCTTTAATAGTGGTAAGTGGACTTGATTATATCTGTAGAATGAATGTAACGACAATATGTTATTGTAGTGTCTTGTTTTTTTGTTTTTTTTTAACTGGCGCTATACCGTGGTTGTGCGTATTTTAATATTTTCGATAGTACCGTATGCAATATGATCCATTTATTAAGTGAGGCAGATCAGCGGACTTTTCCCCGATTTTTTCTGTCTTTGCCGCCGCTAAAAAAAACACACACATACAAATAAAAAAAGGGCCACTTTTTTTATATTTCTTCCCTTTCTCTCTCTCTTTTCTTTTTTTTCAATCCTCTCTCTTTCAACGAAGAATGTCTCCTACTTCTACCCAATCAACGGTAGCTGATTACTTCTTTGTAACTGGTCTACGTGAGATTGATCTATTCTCTGCGTACGACAAGGCGAAAAAAGGCCTAGTTGATGAAACCGATGCTACCTATTATAACAATATGGAAAACTGTGCTGCTTCAACAACTCACTCCAGCACCGAATTGAACTCAACAGAAGCGGAAGTGTCACCATTGCCCCCACCTGAAACGATCCACACGTCCACTATCACCAAACCCAGCAGCCAAATAGCATCCACCAACGGCGGTCTAGGTCGCAAAAGGGGTCAAAGTCTTCCTGTATTACCAACAACCAGTGACACCAGGAAAACAACTTCTATCAACAATACTACCGGAAATTCTTTGAATGGCGTCATGGATCATGTTCAGGCTGTCATTGATCACTTCGACAAGGAACGTGATTTTGCTCGTGGCAGCGTGATATCTATTTCGGCAACACCATCATCTCGTGGTACAACATCTACCTCTGGGGAACGATCAAGACGTGCAAGTGTCAACACTGGTTATATCAATGGATCGAAACGAACTTCGCTTCATGATACTTCTTGGCAACGCGTCAAGGATTCCATTACTTCTTCAGGTAAGGTTGTGCAAGAAAGGACATTTTCACCCCTTTTATGTTTGTTTTCCTGATACTGAATCAACCTATTCTTCTATTGTTACACTATAGTGAAACGGACCCATACACAACGTCGACAACGTCAATATTCTAAATCGAATTCAACATCTGACACCAGTATTATGCAACAATCACAGGAACCAATAGTTCAGTTACCGAATCCATTGGATGATGAAAAGCCTACCACACCTCATTTGTTGGACGTCAAGTATCCTCCCACTGTCCTTATGCGCTATCCTTCACAAGATTCAAGTATCCCCTTCCCATCGTATTTGTCTATGGTGTGTATAAATACAAGATAGTGACAAAAAAAAAAAAAAAAAAAACGCAATCGGCTGTAAATAGGGGCAGGGGTACTTTGTCTAGGAAGCCCCTTGATATATACTAACACTCTTTTTTCTTCCTTTTATTAAACCCTATAGTTTTCCTTTCCGCATGACGTCTCTTTGCACTACGGTGATGAACCTCCTCCCGAAAAAATGCATTCTTTTGTAAGTGACCGTTTTGCTGGTTTTTTATACGAAGGATGATGAGGTTGTCTGATGTGTTATTCTCCTTTAGGCAATGACAGATGATACTGGATCCACTAGATATGGGACGTGCTGTGTATTTTATGAACCTCTGCTGGATAATTTGGTGGATTCTGTGGATGATGCACTCAAACAATGGATAGACAATAACATGGTAAAGCGTAGTAAAATTGTTCAAAGCATGAAAGATTGATACTGACAATGACAATACCGCTCTTGCAATTTCTTCAATTAGACAACTAGCACCGTGGAATATGGGAAGCATCTTCAAGAAAAAATCGAACACGAACAAAATCAACTGGAACAGTGTATCTCTACACTAGTGTCGGAAACCAACCAATCTAGCTCGTTAGTAGACATGGAATGGAGGAACGAATTGGAGGAACAAATACGGATGTCTAGAGAAAGTTTGGCTTTATACAATGAACTTCTTGAACCTGTGAAGCTGGCCGTATGTACGTCAAAGCAGATATGGGTCCCGAAGAGCGTAGGTGTGCTTGGGCGCATGCCATGGTTGGATCTCTATGGTGATTGGATCAAAATCCTGTTGGACTCAGTGGTGGGGGTGCGTGGAAAGAAAAACAAGGATTTCTCTGTCGATATAGGAAGGTAAGCTGATTACAGGTGCACAAATTTAAATAATCATGATGTTAATATATTTATATTATTATTGTCTTTCTTAGCGCTGTGGCAAATTTAATTCATGAAGTACCTGTACCTCCTCCTGGGCGATTCGAAATTGGTCTCAATATCAATAACCGATCGTTATATATATCAAGGCCTGCTATGAACGAAGTGCCATTATTGAAGAATGTAAGTTTAGCACGGTATTGTTCTTATAGATATATGAATTGATATTCATTTTCTTTTTCCTCTTCTAGTTCTCTTTGTATCCTTTGTTTAGGGCATTGTCTCCCCACTTGATCTTAGCTGTCCTGGAGGTAACTTATTATCATATCACATATACTATATACTATCACATACTTAATTTTTTATTTATTTATTTATTTTACTTTTTGAATTTATAGACCTTACTGGCTGAAGGGAAAGTGATTTTTTTATCCCAATATTGCGGCATGCTCTCATTAGCTTGTGAATCCTTTCGATACCTACTATTTCCTTTTTACTGGCAATTTGTGTTTATACCCTTACTCCCAGAAAGACTTTTGAATTGTCTCCAGGTAGCCAATAATACCAAATCACCGACAATAACATCAGCACTCACGTTTTATGTTTTATTATAGGCACCAGTACCTTATATTATCGGATTCCAAGGTGATTTGAACGATATCGATGAATTCTCCCCTGATGATGTAAGACATATTCACGACGATGTACACCAATATATTGTTTTTCTCACGATTTTCTTTTATTTAGGCATGCATTGTCAATTTGGATAGCAACACCATTCACCAAACTCCACGTGTTCCAATGTTGCCTGAACGACAAAGAAGGAAACTTCAATCATCCATCGAAATGCACTGTCCGCTCCACAACCATTGCCGTGTCCCTTATGGTGTTCCGTTGTCGGTACAAATGGCTTTCCCTAACGGACGACTACTTTTATCTTGCAACAGATCCAAGCTACAAGATGTGTTTGAAACCCCCGCGTCAAGGAACCGTGTCTCTGAGAGCTCTGACAACTCTTCTATATGGTCCGGGCCAAAAATAGGCTGGCAACTTCCTCGATCATCGGCTATCTGGAACGACTCTGCTAGTACTCGAAGCTCCAATGAATCAGTCCTGTCACAAACTATTGGCACACCGGATTTCTCACAACAAGCCATACCACAACTTCCAAGTTTCACCAAACTCGCCATCAATCCTCAGACATCGCCATCATCATCAACATCATTACGCAGCAGCAACACCAACACTTCTCATGTTAGTTCGACACAAGCAAATACATCCAATAACCAAACACAGCAGCGATCATCTATGCCAACAACACCCAAACTATCCCAATCCCAATCTACTAGTCAAAATGGTGTCATGGACCATGGTGCCACTGCATTATACAGAACGCAAAATCGAATGTCTGAGCCACCGCTACCAAGAGTGTCGACCCCTATCGAAGATGGTATGCTCCCAGTAGAGGTAAAGTAGGGAAAAAATGTAAAGGAGGGAAGATTCAGGGATGAAGGGTAAGTACTTACACAATCTTTTTTTAGGGAGGTGTTATGTCCAAGCCAAAAGCTGCATTCCAAGTAAGTTGTGCAGAAAAGACTGACTAAGAGTGTGCCACTGACAAATTTACTATTAATTTTATTATTATTTTTTGGGGGTATAGCATACAGTGGAACAACCTCGTATTAGCCTATCGCCAAGCTACTCACCATCATTGCCGTCAACAGCGTCCACAACCACCACTAGTAGTACAGGGATGAGGTTTGACTCGAATGGAAATGACCAGTATTATCAACACCAAGGAGGACTGCGCGAAACATCAAGACACATCAAACATATTGAGGGGCATATCATGGTAACGCTTTTCTCTCAAGAACTCCCATCTTTTCAAGGATATCGGTGTCTTTGTGGAAAACATGTCGATCAGGGTGCACCTATTCAGGAACTTTATAAAATCTGTCAAGGTAAGTCCCCTCCCCGCAAAAAAAAAAAAAGAAAAAAAAAAAAAAGGAGGAAACCCCAAAGAGAACCCTAAACTATTTTTCCTTTTTGTTCGCTTTTTTGGTAGAATGTCATTTGGTCACTCACGACTCTTGCGCCGATCAAATCCTTCATCCATGCCTTCCAGCTTGCTTTGACGAAACCAAAATTCAAGATTCTTTGCTCCGGATGTTTGCCTCACTCTTATGCGGGTATCGTTCAGGGTTCATGAACTCTATGGAACACCCTATGACTGCCAAATCTGCGATCCTTCAACAGAACAAAAATGATGCTAGCCACCACCCTCAACAAACAATGTATTTTTCAAAGGATGCCTTTTTGAAACATTCTGACAAGGACACAAGGGTAAATAGATAAATATATATATACATGGAAAGGCTCTTGTGTGTGATGATGAAGACTAAACTTTTTTTTTTTTCTTGAAAATTTTATAGGCATATTTATCGACAATGGCTGGCTCTCAAATGTTTACCCAGTTTATTACTGATCGACTCAACAAATCCAAGAATGACCCTGAAATACTTATGTTTGATGAATTCATAAAGTTGAAACGGAACCGCTCCAAGCTCAAGTTTGTTAAGGAAGAAACGCCATTTTTGAATGTAAGCATCATAATAGTAATAAAATTACCCAGTTGAAATGTGGACAATGACGATGATTTATATTTTGTACTCTCCACATAGGATGATTCGTATAGAGTATCCCAAGTGATTTGGTCTACCCCACCTGAAAACCAACGTGGCCGTATATGTAAGTAACCGCTTTGTGATCTTATGTTTGCAGGTATTGATGAGGTAAACTAAACTTTTATTTTGTATTTTTTTAGACGACCGATTCCCAGTTGATCCTTCCACTATATTTTAGACTTTTGTACATATTACTTTTAATAACTTCTTCATTGTTAGTTTAGACCTACTTTATTTTATATGATTATATTATATTCCTTCACCATCCCCCCCTTACATTGATTACTCCTAATATTACCTCGGGTTTATCTTGAAGCTCTGGGCCCTTTTTTTGAGATTTTTTTTCGTTACCAAATAAAAACCGTTTTGATTGGTATGCAATCTGTTTGTTTGTCTCCTTTTATATGTATTATCTCCCTTTTACACTTAAAAATATCCTTTGATTGCGTGTATAGGATACGTACGTGACTTTTGTGTCAGACAATAGTCGATGGAACTTGTGATCATCAATTTTAGACAGGTTTTGATTAAATGGCGGTGATTGGAACCCCAGTTTTTAGCATTTTGCTTTTAGGATTTTAGGAATATGACATAGAATAATAAAAGCTTCAGGTCAAAATGTCAACTTGAACAACCTGGACATTGGAGAATGCTCATAGTAATGGTGATTGTGTTACTGGGAAGTGGGAACAATCTTCTATTGATAAACAATGATAGGGTCATAATCATGTTCCCCGGTTTTTGCTTTTTGTTTTTTTGTAATCAACCTTCGTGGAAGCATTGGCAGCATGATACGCGTTTTGTCAAAGCACATTCATACGGGAAGTCTCACAAATAAAAAGGGAGAGAGAAAATAATATTTCATTCCCCTTTTCAGATGAAGGGTCGACATTACTGTACCTTTTTTTTTTTTTTTTTTTGCAGTCTATTCAGGGAGGAACGGAAGGAGAGAAAAAAAGTAGATGATGTGTTATGGTATATGATGTGATGATGATACTGACACATGTGTTTAATGAACAAAATGCGTTTTACATAGGATTGGGGTTGTCTCTTTTCGGCTATCACAGCTATCCTGGTCGCCACCCCTTTTTTCTCGAAATAATCATGCTCATGCATCAGGTTACAGCCATTCATTTCAAATCTTTTAAATAAAAGCCATCAAAATACTTGTCTTGTTTTTTCCTCTTTTTTCTTTTTCTTTTTTTTTCTAATCCGTTTACTCAATGATGACCATTTATCGTTTTCGGTATTTCAAAATATATTCGATCAATGCATCCGAAAAAAAAAAAAAAAAAACTTATGGGACCTGTTTATTAACTTTTTTGATTTCATCAAATAGAATTCATCTCCAAGATACATTTTTAAATTCTCCTATTACCATACAGATTGCGAAACGTCAAAATCAGTGTTTAACTTTTATTGATTTGATGGATAAGATGGGACAATCGTTTCCCGTAAGTCTGACGGAGGAAGCATTAAAACACCGACGATAAAAATTAATGCGATTTTTTTAGGACATCTATTTAAGCAACTATATTATTTTTATTGGCAACGATATGAACACTAAAATCGAATTATTCAATGACCATACATTAAAGCACGCATTATCTATATTGAAACTCAGCAAACTCGAACTATTTTTACAGCACAAAAATTCTTTTAATGTGACACATTATAATACAGTGCCTCTTATTAAGCCAAAAGTGCTACGATGGAACCAGTATAAATATGAAGATCACGATAACCCTCAACAACAACGTAAAGATTCTGGTATTGAACTAGAATCACATTTATATTCCCATTCGACCTCCTTATATGGCAACTATGCGAAGGAATCTGAATATCATAGCAAAAGACCTTCCCTGAACATGCTGCTTTCATCAAAAAACAATAGCCATGAAGATTTACCGAGCATTAGCCACAGTGTAGATTCATCTCCGTCATCATCCCCATCAACCATTGCATCCTCATCCCCATCTTCACCAATGATCACTTTTTCAGACCCCGCTCCAATGGCTTTAACGATAAAATCAAGCAAAAAGTACAAAGGATCGTCATGGTCACCATCAACCTCTCCCATTTATTTTTGTAAAAAAGTCACGGAGAGTGGAAATATATGTGGCCAAACATTTCAACGACCTTATGATCTTTCCCGGCATCAAACCATTCACTTAAAAAACCGCCCGTTTGTCTATTGTCAACAATGTGGCAAACGATTTACAAGAGTTGATGCTTTACGGCGGCATGAACGCGTACAGGGCCATTATCAATCAAATAAACATAATCGAAATCATCATCCTCACCATCACAAGGAGCAAATACACACACAGCATATATATCATCGGCCACACTCACAGTCAATCTCCCTCTATCCTATTTAACACCATCTTCTCCTATCATATCACTTCAATTAAACGGCTAATTTCGCCCGTCCCAACCCCCTTTGTATATTTCGATAAACCCCGCCATGTTCCCTTTCACATATAGTGAGGGACTCCATTTTTTCTTTTTCTACGGCAACACAACATCATCGTTCATAGTAACTAAAGCATGCATCTCCAACATAATTTTTTATTTTATCTCATCAATAATTATAGTAGCAATTCTAACTAATAAACATGTTTATTCTAAACAGCAGTAATTTGTATCTTTGCCATTCCTAAATCATATTTTAATTCCCGCTTGCGAATAAAAATATAATTCCGGGTAAATTATTTTTGAGTTTCTTTACTTCTCTTTTTATTTTTTACTTTCTTGCATTATTAAAAAATAACATGTTGAGCACTATATTGAAACAATCAACAAGTAAGTTTACGCAAAATTGAACTCTTGAAGATTACTCTTTGTTTTGATCATGCTGCTCTATTTTCTATAGAATACCGGTCCGCAATCCTTACCACCGCGACACGCTCTATGTCGACACAGAAGCCGTAAGTGTATTATCATTCCATTTAAATAAGTATCACTGACAGCCATATATTTTTATCATCATAGCCCTACAGCGATATTGTTGACCAATATGGGTGGGCCTGAAACCTTGGATGACGTACATGACTTTTTGCTCAATTTGTTTACTGATCGCGATATCATGAAGCTTCCATTCCAACCTTCTATTGCAAAGTGGATTGCCAGACGCCGGACTCCTAGCATTCGTGAACAGTATGATTCCATTGGGGGAGGTTCGCCTATTTTGAAATGGACTCGCAAACAAGGCCAAGCCATGGAAAAATTATTAGACGAACTTTCACCGGAAACAGGTAAAACATATTAAGAATGAACCAGCAGTGACACAAAATTAGCATTAACGCGCCTCATTTGATTTGTGATAGCACCTCACAAGCATTATATCGCCTTCCGATACGTCAAACCCTTTACTCAACATGCCTTGGAAGAAATGAAAGCGGATGGTGTGGAACGTGCTGTGGTGTTTACTCAATATCCGCAATACTCGTGCTCAACAACAGGAAGTAGCATGAACGAACTTCAACGGGGGATTGTGGCAAACGGGATGGAACATTTGAAATGGAGTGTGATTGACCGATGGCCCACGCATCCGGGATTTATTGAAGCCATGACCACAAAAATTGAACGCAAATTGGCAGAATACACCCCTGAACAACGAAAAGACGCCATCATCCTCTTCTCTGCCCATTCTTTACCCATGTCCGTCATCAACAGGGGCGACACCTATCCAGCAGAAGTGGCATCTAGTGTAGACTATGTTATGAAACGGCTCGGCAACCAATACCCTTATCGCCTCATCTGGCAATCGCAAGTGGGACCTCAACCTTGGCTGGGGCCTCAAACGGCAGACGTGATCAAGAATTATGGAAAGGCAGGAAAGAAAAACTTGGTGGTGGTGCCTATTGCTTTTACAAGTGATCACATTGAAACTCTATTTGAACTGGATCAAGAATACGGAAAGGAAGCGGAAGAGGTAATAGTATATTAGGGAGCCACTGATGGGGGGGGGGCGTTGTTCTTGCTACTTGAACTAACAATTTGATATAATTATATATAGGTTGGAATTACTGGGTGGAAAAGGGCGGAGGCACTTAATGACGATCCCATCTTTATCAAGGCCATGGCAAACATTGTGGATGAACATCTGAAATCTGGGCAAGTCGTGTCACGTCAGTATTACCTGCGATGCCCTGGATGCACTTTTGATAGTTGTGAAACTACAAGAAACTTCTTCAAATCCCATGATCCCGAACATTAGATTAGACATTAGTGTTTTATGGTAGATTTCTATAGCTTATAGTTGATTGTTTTATAGCAAAGTATAGAAGTGTCTTTATTTAAATAAAACAAAAAAAAAGCAAAACAAAAACATTCGAGTCTTTTTACAAGCGATGATGATGATAAAAGGGGTTTCTATTTTTTATTGAGGTACACTCGTATTCCGACTGCGCGATCCCTCAGGACACAAATAAGATCATTCTGAATCCTTGAAAAGGATTTTACTATATTTTGTAGTTATAGACATTGTCTTCGTTTTTTTTTTTTTTTTTTTTTTTTTTTTTTTTTTTGGTCGTTGTCTTTGTTTTTATCTACAGTCGGGACTCACAATGACGATATCAACGGGAAAACGAAATTACGTCGCTTTCATGGGTAATATTATTATTCTGATGTGTGAAGCCATGTTATATCTAGCACGTTAGTGAATTTTTGGGATTTTTTTTTTTGATCGAAGTCGTGCCCACAGAAATCATTTCAAATCCCGCATGCGTAAATTTTACTTTATTTTTTCGCGCTTTCTTTTTTTTTTTTTCTCCTTTTTTCTTCACCATTTACCTTCCATGAGGTTATATTGGACTTAGAATAGTGTCAGGACTAGCTTAGAAGATTTTACGCTCAGGGATGACAACATGCATGGGGAAACCCTTTCATTTTGGATTCAGAATTTAGAACCACCAGGAGTTGGCTTTTTGGAGCCGTCATAGCTTAGTTTAGTGCTAGTTTGTTTATAGTTTGTATATACATCTGAATAAAATGAGTCTCCTTTTACTTCCTTTATTGAAAAGTTTCTCTCATGTCCTATGAATGGATAATTCTTTTTTTACTACGGTCATCTCTTTAATTTATGTTAATAGTTGTTATGCTTAAATAAAAAATATCCTCTTCATTCATTTTCATACTTTGTGTGGTATATAAATTCCGCGTCCATTCTATTGCGGTAGACTATTCTACGGACTTGATTCAGCTTATTTCACTTACCGTTACTAAAGATGGCAACTGGGACAGTTGGGATGGAACAGTGATGTTTGGGATGGGATAGGGCACTCGATTTTTTGTCCCACGGGATATTGGGATGACTGGGATGGGATGGGACAAAAATGCCAACTTCAATAACGTATATATTTAGCCGCCTCAAAAACAGTCGATTTTAATATAATGCTGCGCTAGTCATAATCCACGCCAAAAATACAGAAATATAATCTAATACAGTAGTTCCAATTTTGCCCAATAAAGTCATCGGTGGGAGCCTTAAATACAGGCAAAATACAATATAAATCATAAAATCACCTAACACAGTATCCAGCCCTGGCTGAACCTACACCAGCAATACACAGCAAAAGCAAACTATAAAGGATCTATCGGAGATAGCATAGCATGGAGCAGTTTTTTTGGGGTTCTGAAGAATATGTAGCACTAATCTAAAAGAACGATTGTGAAAATGGATCTAATATATTGTTGAAGGCAGACAAGAAGTGAAAGGACTATAAATGGATATCTTTTATTGAATCATAATAATCATCTTAGTAATCTAATGGGTAATGGAAAAGAGGGATCAATCTATTGCACAAGATTTGAGAGAGTCTAATGGTACATATTTCATTGAGATAAGTAATAAGAGACATAATTTATTTATATATGGATACAAACTATAGACAAACTAACACTAAAGTAAGCTAATGGAAGCTCCAAAAGCCAACTAATGATGGTTCTGAATCTTGAATCCAAAATGAAAGGGTTTCCCCATGCATCTTGTAATCCCTGAAATGAGAACCCTTCTAAACTAGTCCTGACACTAATCTAAGTCCAGCATGACCCCGTAGGAGCCACAATTGTGAAGAATTATGGAGAAGAAAAAAGAAAAATAAAAGAAAGAGAGCAAAAATAAAACTGGACGAAAATATATATTCACGTGGGCGGGGTTTGTAATACTTTTTTTTTGGCACTGAATAAAATATGCCGTATTTTTTATTGTTACATCGTCTCTAATACGTTCTGTTTGTCTTACCGATTGGGTATGCCCTTACACTGTACCGTACTGCACATTTCTTGGGCATGTAAAGCGAAAAAAAAATTGATGAATATGCACAAAGAGAAAGGATAACGTATGAGACGACTTTGACCAGTAGTAGTGGTCAGCGCACTGGGTGTATCATACACTGGGTTTTTAAAAAATAGAGGTTAAAAAATGGCTTTGGTGGACGCATGTAAAAGACTGTAAAGATCGTATAAACAAATTAGTAGGGGTGATCGTGGTTGAAGCGCACTGGAAGGTATTTACCTTCTTGATGAACCAAACCATACCCAACAAGAGATAAAAATATCGAGAGTGTAAGACTTATAAAAAAGGAAAGTCTCTCATTAGTCTCTCAATCATCTTTTTCGGAAGCGCCTCCATCATGTTAGTTTATGTACCATCGCTTTCCAGTACAAAGACATTGTGGTGAATGCTTAAAAACACCTCCAGAGTCGCAATTTTTTGATGCATTAACGAAACATAAAAAAAAAAAAAATGAAAATGATAAAAAAGAGAAACAAGGTCATCCCAATCTCGATAATTTCCTGACTATGAGCCTGGCCAAGATTGCCTTTTCTGTTCTTACGACATCTCGTCGTTCACATATTGATGACTTTTTTTTTCAATTCATCCTGCTTCCTTCCACCACCAATAACCAACCCTAATAAACCAACCGGTTATATTATCATATAAACAAACACCTCACAAGTTCCTTATAGTCAGACCATAAATAAAGCCACTTCCACATAGCCAACAACACCAAAACCCGCATAATGACAATAAATAATGTTGATATTTTTTTTATTAAATAAAAAGCAAAACATATATATATATATATATAAAGAGATATTCCTATACTAAGTACTAAGTAAACACCAAGCTTTGAACATCAAGTGAAGGGCACCCGTTTTAGGATTGAGCACATTGCACACCAGGACCTTGACCATCTTCTTCGTCATCGTCATCGTGAGCGTGACCACCTTGAGATTTTGAGGATTGGTAAGCTTCAGCATCGGCCATCACTACGTCATCCACTTGCTTGTCACCCAAATTGGGAAGAGGTTGTCTTGGAGGCAGGATAGATTCCAGTTTGGCAATATTTTCGGCTTCAGTCCAGTTGTTGGCAGGGAATTCGATGGTGAAGTTCACAAATAGATTTCCATTGTTATGGTGACGGTAAGTAGGCATACCTTCATTAGGGACGACCTTGACCATACCAGGACGGATAGTTTCGCCAGGCAAGATAGTGACCAACAAGAAGCGTTCGTCCAAATGGGGTATAGTAAACTGACCACCAGCCAATGCAGTCAGCAAGTCAATCTTTGCATCATAGTATAAATCATCGCCCTTGCGCTTGAAGACCGGATGAGGTTTTTCATCTAGAGCAATGATAATATCACCAGGAATCACATTGGGCGCTTGATCACCTTCACCAGAGAACGTAATTTTTTGACCATCACGCATACCCTTGTCAATGTGCACTTCTAGAATTTTCCGTTCGCTAAGAATCTTGCGTCCTTCACATTCCGTACAGCGATCCTTTGCGTCGATAATTTCACCTTGGCCTTGGCAGTCTGAGCAAGGTTGCTGGATTTGTTGTAACATGGGACCCATTTGGCGCATGATGAGGCGTACACCTTGACCGTTACAGGTTTTGCAAGTTGTTACACTACCTTCTTTGCCACCACGACCTTCACACTTGGAGCACAGCACATGTTTTTGTAAAGCCAGTTTTGTCGTTTTGCCTTTGTAGAGATCTTCCAGACTAACCTTGAGTTGATGCACCATGTCCTTGCCACGACGAGGTCCAGAAGGACGACCACGTCCACCACCACCGCCACCAAATAGACCACCACCAAAGAGCTGAGAAAATAGATCTTCTGCATCCATTCCACCCATCCCACCTTGTCCGTTCAAGCCTTCTTCACCAAATTGATCGTACATTTGTCGTCGCTCACCATCTGATAAGATTTCGTAAGCATGAGAGATTTCTTTGAATTGATCACCAGCTTCAGGGTTCTATTAAAAAATTACGTCTCGTCAGTATGTTGAAATAGAGATAATTGATATTGATGGAATATATGTAGTTCTTTTTACCTTGTCAGGATGATACTTCAAGGCTAGTTTTCTATAAGCCTTCTTCAAGTCACTGTCACTAGCATCAGGACTGACACCAAGTACGTCGTAATATTTTGTTTCTTTGACCATGGTTTATATAATAAAATAAAATTGAACGAATATATATATATGTAAGTGTTCTATACGGAATTAAAAAAAAATGAAAAAAAGAGAGAAAGTGAAGGTATGCCGACAAAGAAGGAAACAAAAACGAAAGAGAGACGGTAGCTTATAAGGAAAAAAAAAAAAGGAATCTAAAAAATAGGGAAGGGGGCTGCTGAGATTTCCAACTGAAGTAACCAGCAGTTTCTATTCACTTTTGATTGGTCAGGGTTTTGAGACACATAACGAAGCAAAATTGCGATCATTCAATCTGAAAGTGACAAAAAAGTGTGTATAAGTTGCATTCTTTAATTCAAATGTGTATAATAATAAAAATAAATAAATCAATAGATATATAGACTAAAACTAATTGGTAGGGGGATGATAAGGTTCTATTAACATTTTACTAAATTCCTTGATGTCTTCGGTTCCACGGACTTCCTTGGTTAACAAAGGCATACGGATGATATGGAAGTCTTCATACAAGTCATTGATTTGTTCCAGGTACTTCTGTTGCATTTTATGGCGCACGCTACAATGTTCACAGTTGGATCCTAAATATATAAATATCAGAGAGTTAGTTAAATACATTTCACCGTTGCATTTTTTCTTTATCAACACTTACCATCCTTGGGAAACAATAATTGATTGACAATAATGTTGTGGGTATCAATACGGTACGATGTAAGCTCTTGAATCATACGTTCCGTTTCATATAGTGACAAAAATTCGGAGATACATACACACACAAAAGTGGTAATGCTCTAAACAACCCATAATCAAAAAATCAGTAATCTTTCCCTATCACTGGTGTTTTTTGTAACTTACAGGATTTTTGAATTGATTGTTGACTTCGTTAATCACAGAGCGCATTTCTTCCAATTTCGAGAACATGTCTTCTTGATTTGCATTCACACCCATCATCCCGGAGACCTAAGTAATTGAGTGAAATAAAAAAAAAGGAAACGATGAATTCATATGATGTATCTTCGTTTCTGTCTTTGCCATACTTGCTGAAACATAGGACCAAATCGTCCGCTAAGAGTGCTGATTTTTGATAAAGCCTTCTCTAAAACGTCTGGGAACGACAAGAATCTAAGGGTATGACCAGTAGGAGCGGTATCGAAAACGACTACAGAGTATGACATTGTTTTTACTTGCCTATTTAAAAAATGACATAATAAAATCAAACGTTAGACAAAGAGTGGGCAGGATCAGAAGGAAGTGATATGAAAATCGCATGTACTTACTTCATCACTTCAGCAAATCCCATCGCTTCATCAACACCCGGAATTGCATAAGCCAAGTCCTGCACCATACTTCCCATACCATTTCCTTGATCAGCTATTAAAATAAGACGGAGTCAGCACCGCATCACAGCATATCCCACCGTTCTATCAAAGACTTACATTGTTCAATCATTTCTTGAATACTTGAGGTGGGATCAATTTCCATAGCATACAAATTTTCAAAGCCATTGACAAGAGTAGCTTCCTTGGAGAACTTTTGCCCAAACGCGTCGGATAAGTTGTGTGCAGGATCCGTAGAAATGAGTAAAACTGATTCACGAACCTTGGCAAGCTGGACAGCCAAAGAACAAGAAGAGGTCGTTTTTCCTTAAAAAAAGTGAAAGTAAACAATGACAATTGGTAAGAGACATACATCCCCTTTATTGCTCTTTCATCTAAACCACTGGATATTAACTAATAGAACTTACCAACACCACCCTTTCCACCGACAAAAATCCAATGAAGTGAGTCTTGGTCAAGAACATTCTTTAAGGTAGGATCGAGAGGCTGGAAGTCGTCATCTGAGTAGTCAGACATAATATATATATATATATATATGTATATAAAGAAGGGGTAAAAAAAAGAGGGAATAGAAGAGAAAAGAAAAGGATAGAAGGTCCGTTCTCCAATTTTTTTTTATTTTACAGTCATATATTTTTTGTGTCTAAACTCAAAGTCCGCCAAGGATGCCCTCCGCCATTTGGATAGCTATCGGGAGTTTATAGCCGTGGTGGAACAAAGCCAATAGCATAAAAGTAAGACAAAAGACAAAAGAAATACAACGAGAAACCGCCTCGGTAGTAAACAATACACCTTTTATGAGTAAAGAAAAAAGACAATTTGACACAAATGATCCATACATAGGTTTTATATCATAAATTATGATATTACCTTGATATAAAAATGGAATTTTCGCGTCTACGATGGAGATCAGTCGAGAAAGAAAATATTTTCGAAAGTGACAGTTTCTGCTGCAATCTTATTCCTCATGTTTCGAAATTTTTTGCACCATTAGATAACCCGAGCCTCTTTTTTTTATTTCTTAAAAAATTGTTTTTTACCAGAAACCATTCTTGTATTTCTTTCTCCACTCCTTTACATTTTTGCATTCCCATATACGACAATAACAACAAGGAAAAAAAGTCGATCGAGTATATCTACCTTCCTTTTCCTCTCTTTTTTTTTTTTTTTTATAAAAACCACACCAATCGATAAGTGTACACTACAACGAGCATAATTTTATTCAACAGTCCTTCATTCTTTACCTTCTATTTTGACATAAGAAACACAAAAACACAAAAACAAATCATCATCATCAGCATTATCATATCATCATCGTGCAATAGAGAAAATTTGTGACACATACAACAGTATTTACCACTACGCTTAATTAAAGATACCAAATGGACGAAATTTCGACAACGAGGATTGCAACTACATCATCAGCATCCTCTAATACTACCGCAGCTTTATCCTTTGTTATGCCCCATGTGCATCTCACCAATATGACCTCTGTAGAAAAGAAGACGAACATACTCTCATGCTATCCGAACTTCGGGATACCTGTCAAAAAATTATGACAAGCAGCAAATGCGATATTATAGTCACCACTAATGATAAACCCACCTCCGCGACCAAACATGCCCTCGTTGATACGCCCTCCGACTATAACTTGACTTTGACGGGTCCACTCAATTCCCTTGCTACTGCTCGAAGTGAACTATTACTACACTGTCCTATCAAGGTAATTTCCTTCTCCCCCCTCCCAAAAAAATAAAAATAAAAAAAAAAAAAAAAAAAAAAAAAAAAAAAAAAAAAATAGCTCGACTGACGTTCCTCTCCTTCAAATAAATAGATCGAGCTTGTTGTAGCAGTTCCGTCAGCGGAATGTCCCACTGAAGATCAATGTGATTCAATTGCCAAAGATACTAAAACAACTATTCGAATTTCTCCACCTGAACCTCACAAATCTTGTTTTGCCTCTGACCATACCGCTTCCTTGACTATCACTGGTGTGCCCGAAGACGCTGAAAAATGCCGTGTACGGTTACTTGTCCTACTGGACCAAAATGTAAGGAAATTTTTAATTAAAACGCCGCCATTTTACTGATAAATCGTTTCTTTTTTCTTTTTTAATCATGATTAAATCATATAGGCTGGACTTCACTATGATATAGTTCATATGCCTTTGAAGTTCCAGTATTTGATAGGCGGACGAAAACGAACGGGCTTGCATCCTATTATTGAAGAAACATGTACCAACATCTACTTCCCATCTCCTTTTGCGGCGGCCACTGTAGGTGGTGAAGATGAAGACAGCTCTGCAATCTATATTACTGGTGAACTTGCTAATGTTGCTCGTGTCAAGGATATGTTGAATAAACTGGCATCTCAAAAGGTAATGACTAAAGTAGCATTGACGAAAGGGATATATTGAATCTCCAAAACTAATATTTGCTGTTCTGACCCAATTCTAGGCCAAATCAATGTATCACAAATCTGTCAAAATGGTGGCTCAGAAATTAGACTGGATGCTTCTGCATCGAAAAGATGAAATACGAAAAATCATGCATGACAATGGTAAGCATAAATTTTAATGAAAGCATAGCAACACTCATATACTAAACTCGTCATCTTTTTTTTCTCTATTATATTGAATAGGCTCATTTGTTGGATTTCCTCCTCTTGGATCTGGCGATGATTCTATCTCTGTATATGCTGAAAATCGAGTCAATGCTGAACGAACCCTACGTGCCATCAATTTTGTCGCTTGCGGTATTTATGAAGCCATCTTTTACTTCAACGATCATGACGGTATTATCTTCAACGGTGGTGCGTCGCATTCCTTCTTCGATTCCATAAGCAATTTAGCAAGCATGGTGTCCCAACTCTCCCAAGTATCTGGTGCCCAAGTTGTTTACAAAATGGATCCTGGCTGTATTGAAGTGATGGGAACTGAACGTGCAATCCGAAATGTCTACCAACGTCTCCAAGAAATGGCGTTTTTGAAACCCTTCCACCAAGGTACTATTTTCCGTGTGGAATCAGCCAATGAACAACGTGATTTTATCAGTGGCAAGAAAAATGGCAAGATCAACAAGATCATGAAGACCTCTGGTGCCAAAATCCGATTTTTGCCTTTGGCGAGTGACTACAACTTCGTGATTGAGGTCGACAGTACAAGCTTCACCAAGGTGTTAGACGGGCTGACTTTGCTGCAAGAAGAACTCCCAGCTGAAATCTCCTTCTTTGTTCCTGAAGCTTACCATAAACGTATTATCGGTGTTGGTGGCAAGAATATTCAGCGGATCATGAAGAAATATGGTGTGTACGTCAAATTTTCCAACACTGAAGAATTTGCATCTCTTGGTGGCTATTATGATAATGAGGACAACGTTGTGGCAAGAACACCTATGAAGAATCAAATCAACCTGGACAATTTACGACATGCAGTGATGGAACTGATTCATCCCAAGGATCGTGACTATGTTACTCGTACGGTGTCCGTTCCCTTTAGACTTCAACGTATCTTGGCTCATGATCAAAGTGTCTACTTTAGTGAGGAAATTGGCAAGAAAACGAACACTCGCGTGCTATGGCCTGACTGTGAACTGGCGACGGACGATGTGGTTCTTGTGGGTCCTGATGCTCAAATCGATATGGCGATGAATATGGTTCAATCTGTGGTGCCTCGTGATTACGAGCTTCGTGCTCCACGCGCTGACGCTTTGACCATGGTACTAGAATCTGATGACTTTAAGCGCTCTGTGGTAATGCGACTCCAACAAGAATTTGCAATCAGCATTGGGTCCTACCCTGATCGATATTGTGCGGACGATATTTTGGTGGTTTTGCATAACACAAATATGGATACTTTCTCGCCGGCTCTGGACTTGGTCATCTCTTACTTCAAGGCGCAAAATGTGACATTCTACGAGCAAAAGATTCCTCCGGCTCTACTGGCATCGAAATCTGCTACAATTCATCGGTATGCTCAAGAAACTTCCTCTTCTCTTATTCCAGGTACTAAAAAAAGATATAAAATAAAATGATGGGATTATGATCTGACTCTTTTTTTTTTTTCTTAAATTAATCAGACGCTCCTATGGCTGGCAGATTCTCTTCCGAAACGACAAAACCGGTGATGCCGATGATGACCCCAGTTTCATCAATGATGGCGTCCCATTCAGGTACATCTATGCCATATCCTATGTTGTCGTTTGCGCCTCCTGCAGCTCAACCAGAAAGTAGTTCATCCGCAGCCATCGTCACCTCAACAACAGCGACAACATCAGCCACATCTCTTGACACAAGTTGGAAGACACCTGGACAAACAATGTCTGAAAATAATTTACGAGCTATCTTTGATGCGCCTATGGATTTGACAGAACAGGAAAAAGTGGTACTGGCAAATTATCGTTATCAGCGTATGGGTATGCCTTTGGGTGGCTCTGGTTTTGGATTTGGCACAACTTCACCAGCGACTGCCTCACACCAACAAAGTACCTCGCCTGGGCCGAGTTCTGATATTTGGTCGACGACGCACTCAGCACATCATCGCACAAATCAACGGTCTCCTGTGTCTGCAGACTCCCAAGCACAACTTCAACAACCGACATCACAGCAATCACAAGTCCAACAACAGCATTTGCAGCAACAGCAACAGCAACAGCAGCAACAACGACAAATGCATCAACAACGATCTTTTGGAAATAGCCCATCTAGCATGCGCCCCCTTAGCGGCGGTGTATTTTCCGAATCCACGATGCCATCGTTTTTAAATGCCGGTCACTCCTCAATGATGGGTGAAACACCACAGTATCATCATTATCAAGGCTTCAATCCTTATGGCGATGAAACCCATGCATCTAAACATGCGTTGAAATCAAGCAAGTCAATGCCCGAACCATTATTGGAGTCTCATTTCCATCAACAACAACATCAGCAACAACATCAACAACAACATCAGCAGCAACAACAACAGAGTCAACAACATACCTCACCTACTCATCACCCTCTTACTTCATTCCACACCAATACTTCAGGATTTCCTGGAGGACTTGGTTATCCTATGTCATCATCAACTAATAGAACAAGATCTCCCTCGTCGAATACCGGACTATTCACCAATGGAAATAATGAAGGTAATAAAAAAAAAAAGGTATGTATTTCTCATTTTAACACATATTCTATGGAATTTGTAGTTCAAAGTCTCTTGGAAAATATATCTATAAGCGACAGTGATCAAAAGCAAGGAAATTGACATCCTCCTCCTGGCATGGATTTAAAATAGGATCCCCTTTATATGTTTAATATTTGTAGTAGTAGTGTTGTTTAGTATTCAGTACTTGCTACCGCTATTTTTATTTATTGTTTATTTAGTACATAGTTTTTATATTATTTTTATTACTTTACTCTCCTTATTTACGTGCCTTTTTTTATTTTATTATTGAATAAATTACTTCTACATATGGTTGGTCGATACTTGAAAATGGAAGGTCGTTTTTGTATTTATTTTTTGGATTGGAGAGGCGGCATGAAGATATTGACTGTGATTGTTCACAGTGTGCTGTGTTTTTATCTAGAGCATTATTTTGAAGAGCAATATAGGTTTGTCTCTATAGAAGGTGATATTCCAAGAGTATTGGGATGGTGAGGGGCGCAGGTTAGATGGTTTTTCCGAGTTGAAATGGGACGGACCGTCCATATATTTGGGTGGGGTTCTGAGAATATGGGCACGAAGATGAAAGATATGTGGTGGACTGAGCAAACTGTCTTCTTATGCGCATACAGCACTGAACAACGACCCACATTAGGTTGCATTTGGTGCCCAGCAACATAGTAGGAGAAACTGGGAGGAGGGGTGAAATTTTTAATAACTACAAAAAAAAAAAAAAAAAAAAAATTGAAAAGGAAATATACTGTAGGGAAGTTCTAGTTTATTCGGGATGGATATCACATAGTTTCAATGAACAAAGTCCTCTCAGTAAAGGTGATATACTCAGATACCATACATTTTGAAGCTCTTCAAGGAAAAAAAAAATCGCTTTCATTTACCGCTCAGCATGTGACCATAATTTTATATATATATACCACCAGGTTTCTTTCCTTTCTTTTTTATTTTTTTTTTTCCTCTTGCACATTTTACGAGCATATATATTTATAAAAAATACATATAGCTATATTTACATCATGTCTGCTGGAAGAAAAAAGGTATTGCTGAAAGTAATTATTCTTGGTGATAGTGGGTAAGATACTGAAGAAGAAAAAGGGGTGGTTTGAAATCACTTGGGAAACTGATTTGCATTTGTCTTCAACAACTATGAACAAAATAAGGGTGGGCAAAACTTCGTTGATGAACCAATATGTGAACAGGAAGTTTAGTAGTCAGTACAAAGCTACCATTGGTGCTGACTTCTTGACTAAAGAAGTCTTGGTGGATGATCGCCTTGTCACAATGCAGGTAACTAAAGCTTGAATTCCCAGATGATACAGATAGAATATGACTGAATACATGGAAACTGACAGACATTTTATCATATTTGGAAATTTAGATTTGGGATACTGCTGGTCAAGAACGGTTCCAGTCTTTAGGTGTCGCTTTCTATCGAGGTGCGGATTGTTGTGTATTAGCATACGATGTGAATAACGGCAAGACATTTGAACACGTTGGTAAGCGCAGACTCGGGATGGTGATAGTGATAGGCTTATTGATAATATATGCTATATTCATGAAATGCTTTTATGATTCATCATCATAGATCAATGGCGTGATGAATTTCTTGTCCAAGCGTCTCCTCGGGATCCCGAAGACTTTCCTTTTGTGTTATTAGGCAATAAAGTCGATGTGGAAGAATCAAAAAGAATGGTAAGATAGATAGATATTCACGATGGCTTTTGATAATGATAGAATATTTACTGAATGACTTTAATGTATATTTATTATAATAGGTGTCTCCAAAACGTGCTATGGCGTGGTGTCATTCCAAAGGGAACGCACCGTAAGTGATCAAGTTAGATAACAACTGTGATTGGATCATTGTTAACATGGTTTTTTATTATTGCAGTTATTTTGAAACCTCAGCAAAGGAAGCTATCAACGTTGATCAAGCCTTCCAGACAATTGCAAGAAATGCCCTTTCTCGGGAAACGGATGTGGATATGTAAGTTTAACGTCGTGAGTGAATAGGGATTCTATTGCACCTTTTGCTTAACCTTACTCTATATATTGTTTAGTGACTTCCCTGATACTATCAATCTTCCCACTGGAAATCAATCTCATGATCCTGGTTGCGCCTGTTAGTTGCCTCTGTCTCTCTCTATCTCCATCTCTCTCTTTCTCTACCTTCCCTGGCCCATTATTGATTCCTTAGTTTTATTCCACCTATTATTACTATTACCTACTTGAAAATAAAGTTTGATGATATTTCAAAAAACGACTTTTTTTTTTTTTTTTTTTTTTTTTTTTTTTTTTTTTTTTTTTTTTGCAACGTCGCATTCATAGCGCGAATTTTTCAACTTTTTATTTATTTTTATTTTTTATTTTGCTTCTCTCCACACATTAGATCACACCAGCTACATCGATGTCTAACGCAACAAATACCTCTGAACACAATGACACAAATCATTCATACCCACCAGCTCCATCCCTAGTTGACTTAGACGAAATATCTGCATCTGCATCAAACAACGCCACAGTTACAACGACACATATGGATGAGAAACATGATACTGACAACGATAATACAACCAACCAATCCGCATCTTCTGACATTATATCCAACGTAAGCAACACCGAAGGAGAACAATCGGGTGTATCAATCGATGACAACAACTTAGCCAGCACCGCTTTACCACCACATCAAAATGGCAACTATAGTGACAAGGAAGACGAACATATGACATTTACCAAGGACGATTCAAACGTTGATGCTCAACCAACAAATAGTGTCTTGGAAACCTCCGATGATGGGTCATCTCATTTTGATAAGATGGATGGTGACGACGACGGTGAAATCGAACCCGATGCAAGCCTTAATGACACTGACGCCAATAACACTGCACCTTCTCCACCAGCACTTGATGACTCAACCACTAGCAATATTGGAAAAGAAACTCTTGGTCAGGACCCAATAGATATATCCAAGGAACCAGAAAGTGACCGTGGTGATTTTGACTTCAATGATAGTGAAAACAACAATGGTTTTGATGAATTTGGCCAAAGTGGAGGGGACAACGATGATTTCGGTTTCGACAAGAACAACAGTGAATCTGATGACGACTTCAACGACTTTGGACAAGCAAATGGCGAAGATGATGACGATTTTGGTGACTTTGATGATTTTGAACAAACTGGGGATCTTGAAGCTGACGGTAATGATGATGATTTTGGTGATTTTGGCGATCTTCCTGAACCTGATCTTACCAAGGACACAGTGTCACCTAAAGATATACCTTTGAACATTGATATATCTACTCCGAAGGATCCCACTCTTGCTGACCAATACGTAAGGTTAAACAAGAACATCACCTCTGTTTTTTTTTTTAATCAACTAATACTCACAACTTATCTTTTTCTTTATGTAGATTCAAGTGCTACAAACAGATCAAGCGAGTCTATCACCATTTATCGAAAGCACATTATCCCAACTATGGACACCCATCAGCGAATCGAAGGATACACTGGTAACATCTCCAGCATCTATCAATGAAACATCTATATCATCATCACAACGCAATGACTATGACTTTGATGAACTACTCTGTACACAATGCAGGTAATATGGAAACCAAATGGATGAAAAAAGGGAACGAAAGTATACTGACCTCATGTAATACTTGGATTTAGTCTTGATTTATGGCAAAAGGTATCTCGTGACTCTGTGTTTTACAACTCAGTAACTGGATCGATCGGGCAATTCCAATGGACAAGATCAGAAATCAATAGGGCTTACTTGAACTCGTTAGGTGTACGCATCAATTATGAAGACCGGGTTCAAGATAGTCGACCGACTTCCATGACCTCATCACCATCTTTACAGCATCGACATTATCACCAGAGTCACCAACCATCTTCCACTTATGGTTCATCAACCAATGCCTCAGCATCATCCTCACCTTCTATGTCAAGAACGAACGATCGAACTACTAATCATATGAGGTCAAGCTCTCTCTCTGATGGTATTTCCCTGACTGGTGCAGCTGCAGTCGCGGCACTACATGGAGGCGTGATGCCTGGATCTTCCAAACCGCCTATAGAAGAGGAACCTGAATTAGATATTGATATTGCAAAGGCCTACTGCGAATTGACAGATGGTAAATTGTGAAAACTGGAGGTGGAAGGGGCGGGGAGGAGCGGTGGTTAAGGTGATTTAACTTTTATTTTATGAAAATTTTTTTAGAAACGATCCGTGTGTTCCCTGACGTGAAACTGAATGCGATGGTGGTTGAATTATCTCGACTACAAAGACAAGCAAAAGAATACCTGGGGTACTTATTGGATCAGCGGGAACAACTGATGATGGACGCAGAAACTTATAACGATCTGATTAGCTGTATTGTTGGTCATGCTCAGCGACTCCGGGAACAGAATGTAGCCAAGGATGCGAGTCCCGCCATGGTCAGCAAGAAAAAGAAAACAACAGGACTCTCTGGAATGATCAAACGGAAAAATACAACAGGTGGTGGTACTGGAGGTACGTCAATGGGTGGCGGTGTTGTGGGTGTCAAGCAATCATCAGCATCCGCTGGCAGCAAATCAACGAATGCTGGTGAAGGCCGTCGGTCCTTGTAGTTATAGAATCATCTTATTACACTTCCGTAGTCTTCCTTCCATCGTTAGATTCTTATCCCTTGTACTTTTTTATACCTACCTTTATTTATTTACTACTTTTATCTACTTGTTTTCCTTTTATAAATCATCAATACATATATAGCGACACCCTTCTTTTACTTCTTATCAATTTATGAATAAACTGATAATTTGACTCCATACACATTTTACTTGATATAGTAATAGTCGTTGTCCCTATTCATTTACACGTAGTATTTTGATCCCCTCATTTCGTATTATGATTTTATACTCCAGTCTAATAAACAAAAGATGGGTTTTTTTTTTTTTTTTTTTTTTTTTTTTTACATCGATTTTACTTCGGTTGTGAGTGTGAATGTATTCAACGATATACGAAATAATTACAATACCTGCATTTTTGACTATACTATGAGCCAGAATATGGATAATAAAAAGCTATATTTTATTGAATCATATTGGTAGATACTAAAACTAAACCCGAAGGCTGCATGATAATAAAAGATTTAGTGGGAGGTTCTATTGAAGGAAGAATGAGGGAGACCTATGTGCGATGTGAAGAGCAGTCAAAACTAAACTAAAGGTACGTTTGTAAAATGGGAGCTAATATAATTTACAAGAGATCAAGAAGATTAAAGAGACATTTTTTATTGAAGCACGCCAATGGTCAACAAAACAAACAGAGTGACGGTGGTAAAAAAAGGATCTATTGCACAAGACATGAGAGAGACAAATAGAGAATTTTTCATTGAAGCATAAAAAGATACGTATTTTATTTAGATATAAATGCGTACTATGTATAAACTAAGACTAAGCATAGCTAAAGCCGGCACCAAAAAGCCAACTAATCGTGGTCCCAAGTCTACATCCAAAATAAAAGGGTTTCCCAATGCATCTTGTAATCTCTAAGCCGAAAACCCTTCTAATCTAGTCCTGATACCAATATAAGATCACTATTGCTGCAAATAAGTTGAATGATGAAGAAAGAAAGAAAAAGGAGAAAGAAAGGCGAAAGAAACAGAGAGCGGAAAAACCGCGAGTAAATAAAAATATTCACCACGTGGGCGGCATTTGAAAAATGTCTTGTGAGGCGATTTTTTTCTTCTGGTGGATACAAAAGACAACCTCTTATTTATTTATTTTTACAACAACACTATACAACATCAGCAAGGTGGGTCCTTTCTCATGATAACAATCATTATCTCAATATTGAAAGCATGGTTGTTCTCGTTCTGCATGCATTTGTAAACGATATGGACCGATTCGACCAAGCTCTGCTTATCCCTTCATTGTCGGATAACTTTGCCTCTCAGGATGGACTAGTTAATTTTCGTTATGTTTCGTTATGTTTGGTTTACAACAAAACACACTCAACAACCTGCCCTCTTCTCTCTTACACATACATTCTACATTTACTTCCTTACATATCCTAATTACCTCACATTTAGATAGGTTCCGTAGTACTATCATCAAGCAAATTTAGTTTACTTGTCGTAGTTTATATTTTTCACATAATAAAACATGTCGTCTTTTCGTTTTTACATCATCTCTCATACGTTTAATTTGTTTTGTCAAATGCGTTTACCCATAGTGTAACGTACAGTGCTATGCTTGTATCATAGGGGGAGGAAACTGATACGTGTATAAAATAGAGAGTTAGATATCATATAAGGCAAAGACACATCCCAGGTCTCGATTGTTCAACCCAGAGTTTAGTGGCAAAATCTAACTCACTCATCATAGCAAAAGCATGATTACTATATTTCAAAAATAATATACTTCTTCAGTATCATCAAATCACAATTTCTACTACATGAATGTTTAATTTTTCATAACACAACACAATACATTGTCCCCCATCTTATTTCTTGTAAATACAACGGTCTGGTCATACCCCACATCATCGTGATAGAAACACATAAACGCATAGTTATCCCATCATAATTGGCATATGACGCACCTGCCATATCGACCTACACAATTACCACCATCTCTAACATGCTCATCCACCACAGCCAACATATATTCCCACTACTAGTCCACTGGCATAGTTGGCCCTTTCTAAAATTAAATAATAAGCAATAAAAAAAATCTGGTGGTATAAATGAATAGTATAAATTTTCAACGTTTATTTGAGTAATAATTGTGAATTATAGCTATATATATAGGCGGAGTAGTGAGAAAGAAGAAGGAAGAAGAGGAGACGGAAAAATATATATATATACAATGTAAAAGAGTGAGTACGTGGTGTGAGAGGAAATGGCTATAAGTGGGACGACTTAAACATATAGCTAAAGAAAGAGAATAAAAAAATAGGGGGGGGACAAGGTGGTTCAGCTATCGCTATCTAATGATGCCATCCGTTGCTTGAGACTAACAATCTGCGCATTAACTTCACGTTGAGCATTATCCAGTCGATCCAGTTCTTCTTGTTCCAGCTGAACACTAAATAACGGTGCTAAAGGGTCCTTGCCGCTTGGTTTTTTGGCAGGCAAATTGGGCTGCAATGCGTTGTTCTTCGCCAAAATTTCCTTGAAAGCTTCAGTAGGTTCATTAAATACCTATAATAAGATCGATTAGTATACTTTTCATATAAGTGGGTCAAAATCAATCATGACACGAGGCATGTCTATGTAGGGAGGAAAGGAGCGAGGGCAACAGGCGACTTACCAATTCATCATATATGAGGCTTGATACAGGTTTATCTTTCGGCCAAGGTTGACCATTCACATCGTCTTCGTAGGGATGTAGGCGTAAGTGGTGATAGAGTGTGACCGATTTTTCACTGGTTGCAACTTGGAAATGTACCTTGATCATAATTTCGAATTCACCCCATCCAGTTTCAGTGAGTTCAAAGGGAGGTTGTTCCACAGCTATAAATGATGATGATAATTAATAAACACACCGTGTAATCAAGCGTTTTTAATTTATTTATGTTTTCATTTACTTCGTAAAGGATTTGGGTATGTTTCGTGAAGTCTAAAGACGACTTTTCGGATATAGTAGCTTAGATCTTCGTTGTTGAGTCCTTTTAACATGACGGTCCATTTATGTGTATGATCCGAATTTGACGCCTTTTTTCCATTCAATGGTGTTGCCGTGTTGCCGTAATAGATAGGGCGTGAAATACTCAGTCCTTTGATACGTTTGTTGCTCGACATTCGAAAAAGTTGGCAAATAACAGTGGAGGATAAATACGCGGGAGGTCTACTTTTCTGTTGAATAAAAAAAAAAAACAACGAGAAGAAATGCAAATCCCGACCGCACGATAAATATTTTTCAAATTTCCACGCCAAAATCGAAGTGCAAACCAGTGTCTTATCCTATAGACGAATACTTCATAAAATATATAGTAGCAAAATGCTGATATTTTATTCAAATTTTCAAATATAATCATCAATATATATATATATATAAGCTATGTACTAACTATAATAATGGCTAAACTACCAATAACAAAAACGTTTTCAATATCGAAACTGTCATAGCTTTGCTGCGGAGGGAGGGAGAAGATCACTTGGAATTTCAACAGTCATGCCTGAGATCATCAGTTGCGCATATGTTTTTCCTTGCCTATCCACACTTAAAGAGCTGATGCCGCCGCCACCTATCAGGGGAAAAAAAAAAAAAAAAAAAAGAGAGAGAGTGGAGATGAGTCGCCATATTACAGCATATTATTATATATTTATTCATCCTATCAGAATACATTACCCAATGCCTTTGTCAGTACAAAATTGAATGCATGCAGCCCAGGTAATTCATATCGCTTGACATTGCCACCCTTACAAAGATGCTCCATATAACTAGCCACCGCCTGTTCTGTAATAGATCGTTTGATAAATGGCGCATAGCGAGGATCTCGTGCAATGATACCAATGTTGCTGACATCACCCTTGTCGCCACTTCGTCCATATGCCAATTGGATGAGCTTTGTTTTCACCAGATGTGTTGTTGGACCATCATAGACTGGAATTGCCGGTACTGGAGATGGAGCGTCACCGAACTTGCTATCCGTATCCCAAGCATCCCAGGGGAGATCGAATGGTTTTCCATCTTTGCCAACGACCACTGTTGTCTTGACTTCCATCTTTGGTAATAATGCAGGGAAATGGACCATGTTTGGCAATACGGATGGTAAACTGTAGAATCCCATAGCAGGTGCACCTGAGGTCACAACCTGTTTGAAAGAAAGCGAAGAAAAAAGTATAACTTGTAAGTTGAATATTTATCAACCATGCATAAATATAAATCATTTACCGGATTCACTTCTTTTGCAAATACAGCCAACGCTGCAGGATCGTCGTGGTGAGCACTGACACGAAGCAATATTTCTCTTGACTCGTGGATACTGGCATGGGACTATAATAGATAGTAATTGTAACAATAGTCAGTAATTAATTGTAGTATGCCTTCTTTTATTATTTACCCATAGAGAGATTCACCACCAACAGCTTCGACATGGAAATCTTTGAAATCATCGAATCCACGTCTCTTAAAGATAGATGAGCATCGATCACGTATTGCATTTCCAATCGTAATGGCCTATTGTTAAGTAAATTTGAATAAAGAAAATAAAAGGCATGGCTGTTCAATGAGGTTTGTTTGTTTTGTTTTGCTCCTCGTTTTTTCAATATATACCTTTTGTTTCGCTTCATGACCCGCAATCAAAACATCACCGTGTGCTTGATACCCATTGATAAAGATACCACAACATTTGACCCATGGTGTAGGTTGAAGCCCGCGAGTTCCAGAGACGTGTACACGATCCCGCCCAATTTGCTGTAGTTGTACTTGTCGGAGGTCCACAATCACATCAGCCATAATATAGAGCGCAGGATCCATCGTTTCATACAGAATTTGTTCGGAGACAGTCCCAGGTGACACCACACCGCCAGTTCCTTCCGGCTTCGTAATGATAAAATTACCATTGCTTTCGAATTCAACAATCGGATATCCCATGTTTGAATAACCACCATTTCCAGCAGCGACAACTTGCTTCCAATCAGTGAAATTCCCACCAGTACAATGACATCCACATTCAATGATATGACCAGCCAAAGAAGCAGATGCTAAAAGATCGTAGTAGTTGGACTGTCGACTGAGATCCCACTGGTATTCATGCATCAATGGACCCACCACCAAAGCTGAGTCTACCACTCGACCCGTCACTACAATGTCCGCCCCCTGCGCCAGTGCAGCAGCAATACCTTTGGCTCCCAAGTAAGCATTCAGAGCTAAGATCATATCATCTTCTCCAGGCATCTGATCTGAATCCAGGGTGTGGTTTACCGGAGAGTACGGAGAGAAGGATTGCAGCGATTTGAAGGAGGCCAAGGTGGGCATAGCTTCTTTGCCGTCTAGAAGATCATCACCAGCCACCACGGCCACTTTTAGTCCAGTCATGTTCATTTCTTCTAAGAGTTGTTCCACTGCCTTTTTGCAGCCATAAGGATCAAGTGCACCAGCGTTAGTCACTAGCTTGGTCTTGTTCTTGGATATCAATGGAAGAATATCAGGGAGCGTGTTTTCCAAAAAAAGGCCAACATAGTCATTGCCTGGCTTGCCTTGTCTACGTAAACGTAATCCAGCAAATATCCCCATCGTGATCTCTATGGTGAAAGTAAACATATATATATAAGGAATGAGCAAACAATACAAGTATATAAATCAAAGTATGTATGACATAAAAGAAAATTACCTGCAAGGTAGTCAGCGACCAAGTAATCAAGAGACTCAACATTAGCAAGTTGTATTGCGGCTTCAATAGAATCACCCCAAAAAGCACTATAGCATCCAATCTTGATAGGTCTGCCGGTATGGGTCATTATTGTTATACAGAAAAAAATAAAAAAAATAAAATGAAAAAAAGGGGGAATACTTTTATATGCGACTAGTCGGGGAATCAAAAAAAGTGTGGGGAAGCGAATCAAAACATTAGTCATTTTATCTTGTACGGTTTTAGTGATAAAGCATAACCTCGTAAATTTCACACGCAGTATTCCAGCAAACAAAAAACGGCTTGTAAATCATGTATTTATTAATTAATGAATGCACATCAATAAACTTATGAGAGGCGATGTAAAATTTAAATGACCAGGCATATTTTTATTCGGATGTAGGTATAAACTATGGCAATTAAGGTGTCTGTGTGTGGATGATTGTGGAAGTATATTATTGTATAGCTAACATAAAATAATATAGAATAATCTAGTCAACCATGTGTTGCTTGAAACAGTGATTGATAAATAATTCTACAATGAAATGGTGTAACTAAACTGCAGCAAATCGTTCGTCCTGAATACGAATACATCAAGGAAGGGGTTAACTGTGCTATCAATGTTGAAAGATGTCGTTCATTGTCATGAGAATAGAACCACCATGTTTACGATACTATGTGGTGTTGATAGTTGTAAAAAAAAAAAAAAGAGGGGCGTTTCCTTTTTAATATCCACACGAAAGGTAAAAAAAAAAAAAAAAACTTCGAAGTCCGCCCACGTGAATGTTTATTCGCTCCCTCTTTTATTTTTTCGCTCTCTTACTTCACCATTCGACGTTTCTGAGGTCACAGTGGGCTTAGATTAGTGTCAGGACTATTTTAGATGCGTTTTCAGCTCAGGGATTAAAAGATGCATGGGGAAACCCTTTCATTTTGGACCTAGGATCTGAGGGCACCATTAATTGGCTTTTTGGAGCCTTCATTAGCTTAGTTGAGTGTTAGTTTGTCCACAGTTTGTGTCTATATCTTTTACATCTGAATAAAATATGTTTCTTTTCACTTGCTTCAATGAAAAATGTCTCATTAATATCTCTAATGTCTTGTACAAGTGATTTCCTTTTTGCCTGCGTCTCCAGATTAGTGTTGACTTTGCTTTATTTCAATAAAAGAGATCCGTTTATATCCTTTCTTGCGTATTGCCTGTTTGTATAGTATATTGAGGGTTGTTACTATCGTTCCTTTCGGTTAGTGTTGGCCATTCTTCACATTTTCCAGTAGTCTTCCTCATGCTCCCACCAATAGGTCACATGTAGGTTGTTCTTGATGTATGTGTTGTAGGACTACGTTACGACTGGGGGGTGGCATTTCGTTAGGCGATTTTATTATTTCACACTGTTCTCCAACATTTAGGGCTCCATCTACGACAGTATTGGGGGAAATGGGGATTGCTAGTCTATACTGTTATGTTTGGTGAGGAGTATGACTTGCTCGGCATTATCCTAGAAACGGTTGTTTTCAAGTCCGATAGATATCATATAAAAGATGTTATCTTTCATTTAAAAGAGTTTAAGTCGATCGGATCACTGGTTGGAGAGTGTTGATCATTTTTATAAAAAATTAATAAAATCAAAAGGTACCTCCTTTGGTCCCCCAAATTCTTAGTCAAATTTTGGCAAGTGGAATGCATTGTCGACGTTGTAAAGTGGCTCTATACACCTTCTAGGCCCTATTTTAACCCTAATTTACCGCTGAAATGGTCACTGAAAGGTCGAGTTTCCACTAACTTTCTACCGATCCCAGTTCTCTGGATTTAAATTAAAAATCTCTCCTACGGTATACTCTATCTCTTATATCAATAACTCAAAGCGCTATCTCTCTTTTATATAAAGGGGATCTGCCCAAATTTGCCTCCAACTTCACCCACTCCTCCCATACTCAAAATAAGGGATATGCCGGAGTTTTAAAGACAAAACAAATTTGTGCACGTTATTTTTTTTCGTCTGTCTCTCTCTCTTTTTCTTTTTTTTTTTTGGAAGTTGTAAATAGTCATCACCAACTGGAGCCTCTTTCTCTTTTTATACCAATATGAATGAAAACAATCTGAATATGTCAACTACGCATCACTTGCAACCGTTTTTACTCTTGTCAAAATCAGTCAAAGGTGCCGCTAATGCAAAATTAATTATGGACACTTTGGATGCGCCTGGTGTCTACGTGTTTTCCGAACTCTATGAGTCTTCCAACGTTGTCCAGGTCAGTAAGCTACTTAATATTATCTAATACCCTATGTCATTATTTTTGGCTGATTATTTTATTTTTTTGTATGATTATTTGATCTTTATTAGGCTTCATCTTTACCCGAAGTAAAACCATATTATGCACTATTGGAACTGTTCCTCTATGGCACTTACAAGGAATATAATGGTAAAATTAACAGTGAGCTATTTCGGTTGACTTTAATGCTTAGTTGTATTTCTTTTTGTTTTGTTTTATAGCCAAAGCGTCTCAGCTGCCACCCTTATCGCCGACTCAGTTGATCAAGCTCAAGCAACTATCAATCGTCACTTTATCCGAAAAGAGTAGAGTAAGTATATACCGATGTAAAACCTTGACAATATTCAGTATATATACTAACCTTTGTTCATTCTTCTTCTTCTTTATTAGACCTTAAAATACCAAGACTTACTGGCCTATTTAAATATATCGACAATCCGTGAACTAGAAGACTTGATTATTGACGCGATTTACCAAGGTATTTTGACTGGCAAACTCGACCAAAGAAAGCAGCAGTTACAAGTGGACACAACAATGGGGCGGGATTTGCGACCAGGACAATTGGATGACATGATCAGTCGCATGGCGTCGTGGAGCAATCAAACAGAAAAAACGATACAAGCCATGGACGAAAAGATACAACATGTCATGAATCAGGTCAGCGCAAACGAAGCAGCAAAAAGCCAATACAACCATGCCATCGAACAACTTCGTAAAAGCCTCCATTCGAAAAACAAACAGATATTGGGAGATATGGAGTCTGGTCCTTCTTCTGTATTATCACCCTCATCGTCTAATAACACCAATCGAAAAGATATGCCACCTCGACAGGATGATTTTTATGAAGCGGAAAGGACGAACGGCCGTGCGAAAAAACGCCAAGTCATGGGGAAATAGAAAGAAGTAACTGATTGAAAAGAAAATACACAAACTATCACAAGAGGCGGGAACTGATGTTTCCTTCTATATTATTCTAGATGCATCACCTTGGAAACTGGATTTGACACGTACTACTGGACATTTTGGCACAATGCTTAATCTTTTAGTGGACTCTATCATTAGTATATTGCGTAGTTTAGCTCTGTTATTTGTTATCAATCTGGATTCAATAAAACCCCCCTCTTTTGTGTATGCGTATTTGATGTAGTTTTATTATTTATCGGAAGTTTATCAATTCAATAAAGAAATCGAATAATATATATGTGTGTATGATGGATTGGTGATTCTAATGTACCCCTATGATTGCAAGAATATGAGCAAAAAGTAATCAAATATTGTTTGTGTGGATGTTCTGTGTGGTGAATTTGTGATTCTATCCTCCCTAAGATTGCAACAACATGAGAGAAAAAAAAATTCTGTGTGTAAAGTTGGTGGCATATAAATCACCACGTACATTTATTTGTTTTGTGTGTGTGTGTGTGTGTGTATGTGTGTGTGTGTGGTTAAAAAAAAGGTAAATCATTGATCCAATGAAGGATAGGGGGAAGATATTATACTGTAACGGATGTAGACGGAGAAGAGGGGAAAGGATTAAGACGAATAATCACAAAAAGAGTATTGATAAAAATAAACTAAACTAATAAAAAAAATCTAAAGTATCTATAGGAAGTGTATATAATGTATATAGTATATATATATAAGTGATGATGCGGGAAAAAGAAGAGAAGGGGAAACAGCTATGTATATATATAATGGAGGGTGGAGGGGAGGGGAGTAAAATATTGACTAAAATTATAAAACAAAAAAGAAAGGCTAAACTACTACTATAGTGGTTTTCTTGCCACCCAACAATGGAACCTAGTAAAACTATGGTATTCATCGAATTCTTCCAAAACTTCATGCACAGCCAAATCAAAATCAGGTCCAGAGAGTCCCCATTGCTTGATGTAGAATTCTTTGTAGTTTTTCAACATGGCCTTATGGGCTTCCTTGTTGATGAACCCAAATTGCTTCAGTTCTATATGATATATAATGGAGATTAATATCAATCATTTTAAACTAGTAATTTTTTCTTTTCCTTTTTCAGTTTACCTTGATCGGTTGGCCATTCACCAAGAGGGATATCCATTGTCTTTTTATCAATTTGATCAAACCCAGTTTCTTCGACCAAGGTATCTAAAGAGTCGGTCAATTGGAAATCCACACCCGTCATTTTGCATTGTTCTTGAATAAAGGAATCAAAAGCTTGTTGCACAGGACCAGGGTTATGACGCCAAAAATCATTTTCGATCAATTCAATATAGCCACCGGGTTTCAGCACACGATACATTTCTTTCAGTAATGGGCCCCATTCGACTTGTTTCATTGCATCGCTCATACTACGTTGGAAGATACTAAAAGTAATCAAAAAAAGACCATGAAATAAAAAAAAAAGGGGCAATGAGTTCATCAAGTCTTTGTCATTCGCTTTTTTTTTTTTCTACTTACAAATCGACTGCATTATCACTCATTGGCCAAGATTCGTTCACATCACATTGTACAAAGCGTAAGTTTTCAGGTCCATTTTGATCATTAGGTAAGAGTCGATCCAAGCCAAGGACTTGCACGGTAGGGTACTGATTTGCCATTTCTAGAGCCCAAATCCCGTTCCCGGTACCAACATCGATGATCACGGCACCTTTATTTGTATTGAGAGGAGCCCAGGCATTTGCTTTTCGAGCGCTTTTCAAGAGATAGTGTTGTCGTTGCCAGCGGTCGAATTCTTTAAAATCAAAATCAGAGAAAATAGTAGGTGGACGAGTCATGGCACTAGGTCGTCGTTTTGTAAAGTATTCGGTAATGGATTTACGTCGTGGTGGTTGTGGAGGTTTCATATCAGCGTTGGAAAGTGATTGTGATTGAGTTGGTGTCCGAGCAGCTTCCAAGGCAGCGGTCAAGGCACCAGCGCTAAGTGTCGTCAGTTCGTTTTGATCAATCCAGTCGTAATTGCCGTGCGATATGTGAGAGCCATCGATCGGTTTTCCATAGTGATTGTACTACGACGTCGTTGTTGTGTCTTTTTCTTTTTTTGTCTTTGGTCTTTTCTAGCACCCGGCTAGCTTGATTTCCCATTGTTGTTGACTTTTGTTGATGATTTTGATAGTGGAAGAAGAAATGGAAAAATCGAAGGAAGGAGAGTAATAAAATAGGAGTAGCTAGGAAGAAAGAAAAAGGAAGAAAAAGGGACAATTGGGAAAATCGCAAAGGGGCTTTAAAAAAACATTTTTCCTTTGGTGACAGACTGCACCTAGCTTTTTTCGGAAAGTAGGACAAGCTTTTTTTTTTTTTGCTCCAATTGTGCCTACAATTGTATTCATTTGTTACCACCACTACATCATCGAATATAACCCTGATCCTTATTTTCTTGGTTTTTTTTTTTTTTGCACCCCAAAATACACAAAATCACAATACTACAGCATTCGTCATAGCCCTTTTGATACTAAATATAAACAGAAAGAGAGACCATTCTACATTTTAACCAACCGCATCTAACCCCGCTTTATTAAAAAAATGGAACTGACTACTATTGCTACTATAAAACAGATATTCTAAACCACTACATCAATACTATTCTACTTTTTTTTTTCCAAATCCATCCTACATATTTGGCTATCCACACGATTTCTTGCTAGACCAAAGCGAGGTTCCATTCTTTCCACAAGAGATGACAATTGAAACCTTGAAATACATCGTTGCCTATTCGATTTTCCATATCCTTTGATAGTGCCATCGCCTTTTGCAGAAGTTTTTGGTCTTGTGATTGTCCGGTTGATAATAATTTCGACTTACTTCGAATCGTATCCTATTGTGCTGTGCAAAGGTTATTCTGGATCGGATTTTCTTGTGCATGCCATTGTTTTTGAAAGCGGCGGACAGAAAAAAAACTTTTTCATTACCTGCATTTTGATCATATTTACTGCTGATGTACTAAAAGTAGCGTGCCGAGCCATTGGTGAGCACGTAAGCCATAGATTATGGGGACTCGTAGGAGCTGGTGGACAATGTAGGATTGATTTTGCTGTAAAAGCTAAACCTGATTGCTGCTGGGAATGGACTTGGGCGATGAGCATGATTGTTTCAGTAATAAGCTTGTTGGTATGGACGCACTAGCTGATAAGGACGTAGGGAGGTTGATGTTTCTACTGTGGGAAGAAAGGTGGTTCCTCTGACGAGTACACTTGTGAATAGATATTATAGGTTAATACTATGTGACCTTTTTTGAGTGAGCATGGGACTTTGTCATTACCTTTACCAAGTATAGAATTAATCAGTTCCTTGTCGTTGGTCACCTTGGGCTAATAATACTAACACCTTTTGGTCCTTTGGTTCGTCCTGATGTATGATATGTTATTGCAGATCGGAGCATTGCGACCACCACGACTTGATTGTATGAATATTCTAGAAGGTATCAAAATGGTTATTGGATGGGGACCAAAAAAAAAAAAAAAAAAAAAAAAAAAAACTAGTTCTGCGTACGTTGCGTGGCTGTGAAACCTTGATTGTTGTATTCAGTTCCACCTTTGAGCTTGTGTTCGTTCCCTCCTCCCCAGGCTTTTTGTCACCAACCAGTACAATGTTTTCATGTAAAAGTCAGATGAATCCATACCATAATCTAGTTGTTTGCTTTGGTGCTGTAAAGGTTGCTTTCAGTTCAAATTGATGTATGTTTCCAGTCAGTTCACCCCTATGTAAATTGATAAAAGACGTTGAGTATAATACCAGCAAATGGTACACGAAACATCTTACCAATAATCTGACATATTTTTCTTTGCTTGGTGTATGATACTATCATGGTAGTTTTATAAGCGTGTCGATTCGATATTTCGGCTGCCCCTGAAATGTACTCAATTTTGAATACATAAAGCTGGTTGTATTTTCCCCGCAATTCCAAAAGCATACTCCACTGAACCACTTATTTCTATTCTTGTATAAATTAAGAAAAAGACGAGTTAAACTGAGCTTTCTGTTATTGATGAACGTGGTTTCTAGACTTACCATCAGATCCTAATCAAGGGTAGTGCTGGCAATGTCGAAGACGGCGGGTGCAAATGCTGACACTTTTCATTATAGCACCGGACTTTTTAAATAAAGAGGAGTAAAGGTTTCTTTGTTAGTATTCTATTAACTTGACACTTTTTTTTCTTATTATTGCAGTGATACCTACTAGTTCGTGATCAAGGTCATTTAAAGGAATAGAGTAAAAAGAAAGAAAAAAAAGTTATTATGCTTACAATTTTTGAAATCCCGCTTCTCAAATCTTACCAAAAAGGTCTTTGGTCAAATGAGCCATTTTTACTGTGACATGGAAATTATGAATCGTTACTGTTCATGAAAACTGTAGTTTGGAATTGAAGGTCAGCGTCTTTGCACCACTGATTGGATTCGCCGATGGTTGACTTTTTATCAATTCTGTGCCCGACGATAATACTAAATAAGGAGGATGACTAAAGATAAGGAAAAAAAAAGTCTTACTTAACCTGGGTATACTCAGTATAGATATGATATTAAGGCAAAGCGACGTATTATATTCATACTATGAAAATTTTGTATTAGAAATCAGGCTATGAAAAGTCAGTATCACCTGGTGATATTTTGATTGGAACGTGAGAAAAAATTGAGGATGTTGATCATTGCAATATCACACAATTGGGAAAAACTTGAATAGGCTTTTTTTAATCTCAGAATGATCCCAGCAATGGAAAAAACCGTCCTTAAAAAAAATTTTCACTCACTTTAACCCTCTCTACCAATTAAAAACAAGTGAGCTGATGGCACGGGACCCAGCCAGATTTTGCTATAAAAGAAGTCAATGAGTGCTTCAAAAAATTCGAAGGGGGTTAACACCCCTCCAAAAAAAACACCCTCCTTTTTTAATAAAAAACAACATTTTACCCCAAAACAAACCTTTTTATTATTTCTTTGTGAATTGTGACCATGTCTTTCCTCTCTCCCGCTCAAGCTCTTTCTACTCTTTCAGAATATGAACACCGTGATGGTTTATCCGTCGAAGCTCTTTTGGATGAACAATTGAGTGGTGGTTTGACTTACAATGACTTTTTGATTCTCCCTGGCTATATTGATTTTGCTGCTAATACCACTAGCCTTGAATCCAAGATCACCAAGAATATCTCTTTGCGCACTCCTTTCATGTCGTCTCCTATGGATACTGTCACTGAAGCTGATATGGCTATTTCTATGGCGGTAAGTTTTCATCACCCAAAAAAAACAAGGTTTGACTGAGATTGTTTATGCATTATTATTTTTTTCTTCCTCCGTCCATTAGCTTCTTGGTGGTATTGGTATTATCCATCACAACTGCTCTGCCGAAGAACAAGCTGACATGGTCCGTAAAGTCAAGAAGTTTGAAAATGGTTTTATCATGGATCCTACTGTGTTGTCCCCCACTAACACCGTTGCTGATGTCAAACATATCAAAGAAACCCAAGGATTCTGTGGTATCCCTATTACAGGTATTTAAAAAAAAAAGTCGCCCTTTAAAAATCATTTACGGGTATTTTCCTTTTCCTTGTTCTTTTTTCTCACATTCGACTCCTTTTTTCTTTTTCCTTAAATGATGTCTACTAGAAACTGGCAAGATGAATGGAAAACTTCTTGGTATGGTGACTGCTCGTGATATCCAATTCCACACTGACGATTCTTCCCCATTGGAAACCATCATGACTAAGGATTTGGTTGTGGCTAAGAAAGGAATTACTCTTGCTGATGCCAACCGTATTCTTTTTACCTCCAAGAAGGGTAAATTACCTATTGTGGATGAAAATGGATGCTTGGTGTCGCTTTTGGCTCGCTCTGATTTGTTGAAAAACCAAAACTACCCTTTGGCCTCCAAGTCTCCTGCTTCCAAGCAATTGTTGGTCGGTGCTGCCATTGGTACTCGCCCTGATGACAAGGAACGCTTGGCTTTATTGGCGGAAGCTGGTCTTGATGTCGTTATTTTGGACTCTTCTCAAGGTAACTCCATCTACCAAGTCGACATGATTAAATGGATCAAGGAAAACTTCCCTGCTGTTGAAGTCATCGCTGGTAATGTTGTGACCCGTGAACAGGCTGCCAACTTGATTGCTGCTGGCGCTGATGGTCTCCGTATTGGTATGGGCTCTGGATCCATCTGTATTACTCAAGAAGTCATGGCCTGTGGTCGTCCTCAAGCAACTGCTGTGTACCGTGTATCTGAATTTGCTGCTCGTTTCGGTGTTCCTACTGTCGCTGATGGTGGTATTGGTAATGTCGGTCATATTGTCAAGGCTCTTGCTCTTGGTGCCTCCGCTGTCATGATGGGTGGTCTCTTGGCTGGTTGTGAAGAAGCTCCTGGTACTTATTTCTTCCGTGATGGTGTCCGTCTCAAGCGTTACCGTGGTATGGGTTCCATTGATGCTATGACCAAGGTGGACAGTAAAGATGGCAATGCCGCTACCAAGCGTTATTTCTCTGAAGGTGATACCGTCAAGGTTGCTCAAGGTGTGGTTGGTAACGTTGTTGACAAGGGTAGCGTGCGTAACTATTTGACCTACTTGATTACTGGTGTCCAACATTCTCTTCAAGATATTGGTACTGTCTCTGTTGAGCAATTCCACAAGGATGTTTCCTCTGGTAAGGTCCGGTTTGAAAAGCGAACTGCTGCTGCTCAAATGGAAGGTGGTGTCCACGGCTTGCATAGTTTCGAAAAGAAATTGTATGCATAGATATTGTATATTTATTAGCATTCTTTTCAGACCCTTTTATTATCGTTTGATATCATTTTTTTAGTTTTATATATACATATATATATATTATGTTTTTGTTGTCCTCATATTTACCTATTTATCTTTCATTTATTCATTCATTCATTCATGTTTGTTTACTTTTTTATCAATCAATAAAACCAACATTTAAATACCATTTATATATTTGTGATTATTTGTATTAATGTGATGCGTGCTATGTGTAATTGATCAAACCTGACCTTATATTTTTATGTGGCCTTCACTGTATTTTTTTTTTTATGTGCCAACTGAAGCTATTTTCTCAAACCATTCAAGAAACCCCTTTCATATTATACCCAATATTTACAAACCCAGAAGTCATTGTACAGTACTGTACTGTATTGTACAGTATGTAGACGAAGCGCTGAGCACGACGTTTGATCGATGGTGTCTCATATATAATTTTCTTTTTCCTTTTTGTACACAAACATCAGCTTTTTTTTTCTTACGCTAATAAGCAATGTATAATGTGGATATACCCGTTCGATAAGGCAAACTAAACATATAAGAGCCGATAAAAAATCAAAAACGAAAAAATTTATTTTATTTAGAGAAGATAAAAATTATGCTATGGCAAATAAATTAAACTTGTCAATTAAAAATACTATGACGCTTATCTGAATATGGGGGAGCTTTGGGATGTGTATGGATGGGCGTGGAGTGTGTGGGTTGGGTTTATCTTGTTATGGAATAAGCATAACATTAGCCAAGGTGGTTCAATCAAAGAACGTAAGCTCTTCTATGGTGCAGGGCGCACTGTTCTACTGTGAAGGGGATATGTAAACTAAACTGGAATAAATTACTCCTTCTGGTCAGCAAAGGCATTAAGAGAAGAGAACAGTCGTGTTGTCAAAGTTGAATGGTGGCGCTTACTTTCACGAGAAGAAAATCGCCATACTCTATGTTGTGCGGAATGATACTGTATGGTGATGATGGTTGTAAAAAAACGATACCACGGGTTTCGTCTTGTATTTTTTTAACGTAAGCGCAACCTCCCCATCCCCTAGAGAGACCAAAAAATATAATTCAAAAACCGCCCACGTGAATATTTATTTGCTCCCAATTTTAATTTTCCTTCTTTTTCCTTCTTTTCCCTCCTTCTTCCTTCTTTAATTCCTTATAATTGTGATCATTATTGGATTATGGTGGATTTAGATTAGTGTTAGTCCTGACTAGTTTAGAAGTACTTTCAGCTCAGGGATTACAACATGCATGGGGAACCCCTTTCATTTTGGATTCAAGATTTGTGGCCACCATCAGTTAGCCTTTTGAATTCTTCATTAGCTTAGTTTAATGTTTGTTTACCCATAGTTTTATATATATATATATATATATTAAATAAACCATGTCTCTTTTTACATACACTTTCAAATGAGATTGTCTCATTAGTTCGTCTCATGTGTTGTGTTATAGATCCCTTTTTTTTTTTTATTACCCTCAACTATTTTGGGTTGTGATGACCGTTGCTGTGCTTCAACGACAGTATTCCTACAAACTTTGTCATGTTTTGCATAATACATTAGCTCCCATTTTGCAATTTTCTATTTAGACCAGTTTCGACCATTCTTCAGATCCCCCATCACTCTACGTCATTCTACCCCTTTTACATCTCGACCCTTTTAGAATACTGTTGACCTTCCTAGCTCATGTTTATGCCTTAATAAAATATATTCTCTTTTTGACGATCAGTCTCTACTTTCAGGCCTACCGTATATCGATGATATATATATATATATATATTGTATATGATAAAATATGAATTTAATACTCTGCTATATACGGCGATAACCCTGAGGATGCCTCCTGAAGAATTTCTAAACAACCAGCTTCATTTTGTCAATTGAGTATCATAGGTTTCAATGTGCCTTTACGTAGTACCTATTATAAAAATTGCTGATGGTCAGTGGTGGAGCATCTGAAATAAGAATGCTACTCGGTCAATGCATATATTTTTTAATGACGTTTAACAATATAATCGGATAAAAATGATGCAGTAGTTTCTGGATCCTTTTATGTATGCTGTGTCCTTCACCACTATTTTGTGTTCGTCACCTACCATTTTTGGCAATTCGGACAACCTAGGATCAAAAACGTATCAACCAAAATCTCCAAACACTGACTAGGCAAGAGTGTTTATAGTTTGTTTGTTTTTTCGCAACACATAAATAAATCTAAGACTTTTCTCTTAACCAACATCAAACATGGCTCTTAAGCGTATTTGAAAGCAAAGACACATTTTTTAAATCTTATTTATATCTCTGTCCTTTTTCATTTCGAGGGAAAAAAAAGGTTCTCGAGGACCGCTGGATACACAATCCAATAATAAGATCAAAATCACCGACGTACATAAATCATCGTACATAAGTATACCATCAATATTCAGTATCATAATCAAGTCATCAAATCAATCATAAACAATGAATAAATTTATTAAGTAAATATATAAAATGTAATATATAAAGAAATATACAGCTATGCTATCAAATACAAATAAACTATACTAGGAAATATATTCAATAGTGAATCATTCAAGTAATCTTCAGCCTATTAAAGAAAAAGGAAAATGATTGGTCAGTCATAAAGTATCTATCACATGGGCAGATATTTGGGATTGCTGGTTTTATCTCTTACCGAAGTGATGCCCGTGTCCATGACCATGTCCATGATGGCCGTGGTGACCGTGGTGACCGTGGTGACCGTGGTGACCATGTGGAGCGTGTTCACCATACGGAGCATGTGGAGCAGGTTGACCAGGTTGACCATGTTGACCATGTTGACCATGTTGACCATATCCGTAACCCCCATTATAGTGTCCGCCACCACCATACCCACCATATCCAGGGGGAGGGGGAGGGGGATAGTAGCCCTTTTATCCAACATTTGCATTAAAACACTGTCTTTTGCAAGTTTTATTTTTTTATTTTTTTCTTACCTGTTGTTGATGACCGCCACCCATCAAGTTACCAAGTAATCCTCCAGAACTATGACCACTACTGCTGCCACCATGATTGTTTTTGCCTCCAAGTTTCCCTGCAGCCATTCTAAAAATAAAAGATAGAGCATGTTAAATAAAGAAGATACAAATGATTTGATTTCTTGGCATTTCACTATACTTACGTCAAAAGAGCACCAGCCACCGCACCACCTGCTGCATTCATTGGGAATTTTCCTCCACTACTACTACTACTGGTTCCGTAGCCGCCTCCACCATGCTGAGGTTTCATGAATCCGCTGAGCATAGACCCCAAACCTCGGTCACCTTCTCCATCTGTCGCTGCTGTCGCCGTTCCTTCAGTGTGTTGCTGTTGCTGTTGCTTAGCATCGCCGTTGTAACTGGGTGAGCCCTGTGTTGTGTATGGACTTGGGTTTTGGTTCATAACATCATTATAAGCAGGAGGCGAGGCGTAACTGCCAGCTTCACCCTTTGGCATAGATGTGATTGGTGCTGATGTTGGAGGATAAGATTGCTTTTCAGAGTAAGGGGATGATGTTCCTTGGCCAGGAAAAGGTGTCGTACCTTGCGCATAGTTTGAAGATGGATAGCCTGAATCTTGTTGTTGAGCTTGAGGATGATCCCACTGTGTCACACCAGTAGCTTGGTTAACGAAGTAGTATCGTTGAGAAGTTTCGTCCCACAGAGCTAACCTATTGAAGTACAATATTAAAAGAAAAAGATTAGATTATTGCTAGAATTTCAACATACTTCAGAAGTATTCCATGTACATACCAACCATCAGGGACTTGGGGAGGAGGAGGATGACCACCAGAAGACATGTTATAAATAAAAAATAAAGTAAAAATAAAATAAAAGAAGACAAAAGAGATTTGAACAAAAAGATTTGGGAAAAAAAAAGGCTTTATTGTGATACGATCAAATTTCAATCCCCGAATAACTACTAATATTAAGCTAAGCATCAGTTCGCGACACTGCGGCCAAGGAATCGACCAATTCGTTTTTAATATACACCAGCAAGTACGGGTTGGATTGAGTTCCACTAGTATCCTTAAATATTTCGTTTTCTTTGACCTAAAGTTGAAGTAGAAAAAAAATGTATATCAATAAGGATTACCCGAGAAGACAAAGTGATTATGGATATTTGTACCTTTGTAACCAAAGAATCATTGAATTTCCACCAGCAATCAGTTTTCTGGTCCAGAATATACAACCAATAATGTCCGTAATTCGCTTCACCTAAAATAAAACTACATCAATAATTTATTCCTTTTTTTGTATTCACTTATTTTAAAAGCTTGCCTTTGTGCATAAAAACAGCATGCAGTTGATATGCGCAGTCTGTTAGATCACTATATTCATCTTTGATCTTTGTTTCATACATGTTCATTTGATTGATGGATGCTATTTATAAAATAAAAAAAAAATAAGAATGATTTCAGCTACGTCGCTCCAATATATTATATGTTGCTTTCCCCTTTCCTTTCCTTTCCTTTTTTTTTTCACCTTTCATTGTCGCCTCAGCAGATACAGCTTCCTTTTTCAGTTGATCAATGACATCCATGAGATCGACCGGGTTTGGACCGGGACACTTCGATTCGGATCCGTCCAAAACGGATATAGCCTTTTCAAGCACCCAAGGTACAGGCAGTTTAACAGTTTCAGATGCAATAGAATCCTTTATAAAACAAAAAATCAGTCACTCCGTTTTTTCGAAAAAAAAAAAAAAAAAAAAAAAAAAAAAGCATTCTTGTTTTCCATTTCTTACCACTTTTATTGATTGGTTCTTGATATCTTGTTGGCATTGAGCAAGATGACTTCTCAAAGTAGCTACCTTTTCACGACGAGGAGCCAAGGCGTGGAAGGTACTGTCAAGGTATCGGTCCAAATAAATAGTTTTGTCAAATTGGATAAAAGCGTTTGATTTGTATACTTGACAGGTGGATCGGTCAAATTGCGCCCGCTGGATTTGGATCTGTAAGATTGGAGGAAAGCGTTGCACTGTGACTTCCCTTGTTGCTTCTTGTCCACCTTGGAAGTTTTCCACTTTTTCAGCAAAATAGTGTTCATCCAGTCCATCATATAGTGTCCTTCCGCTTGTGGCATCCACAATCACATGAGAGAAATCTTCTTCCTTCACCTTTTGAACATCCTTGAATGTGTTGTTGTCTTTATAGGAAAGAATTTGTCGTGATTTGCCATAGAAGAGGTCTCGTATCAAATTTTTTGCTTGAGTTGTTTCTTCAGTATGATTTGATTTCAGTGCTGCCTCCACCAGATACATCACATTATCCATGCATTCTGTCACATCCTGCTGTTTTCCTAGCATCATCGTATTCATGTCGTCGGTTTGTTTTGCTGAGGTTGAATCTACATGTGGACTTCGCTGATCTATTCGATTCGCTTGGGCCTTTTTTGTATCATATGCATCAGTGACAGCCATGTCAGAATTCCCGCTTGCTTGGTCAGATGTGCTGATACCAGAGTACGAAGATGACTGTTTTTCGATTGCTGTACTAAAGCTGCTGTTGCCAACGTTGTCGGAATCCATTTTACTTTTGTCGCGGACGGCTGCAAAATTTTCTTTTGACGGGACCCCAGTCTTCGCACCATCAGAATTTGATCCACTGTTGTCTATCATACTCTCGTTTTTTGCATTTAATAGAGTCATCTTCGCCAATTCCAATTCCGGAGTTATTGCATAGTCACTTGTATGTTCGAGCTGAATAAAGATATTTTGTAAAAGGTCCATAACTACATAAATTTATATAAATATATCAGTAAAATCATAAACAGATATTTTTACGTTTAGTACTTACATTTTTTTGCGCGTTTGACTTCTTTTCGGTCGATTAGAATTCCACCCAGATGTTTGTCCCGCCAGTCGTCATTGTCTTCATCTTCCACATAATCATTCATGTTGATAATTGTATTCCTAAATGGTATAAGAGTGTAATAGTACTAACGTTGTTCCAAATGGGGGTGGAAGTTAGCATACGATGCAATAATACAACTGGTATATACCACGCCATCTTTCCTCCCCTTCCCTCCTCTTTCTCTTTTTTTTTTTTTACCTGTAGTATACTGTTCAAATAGCATGTGTTGCCAATGTTTGTTAAGCCAACCGGTCTAATCATATGAATAAAATTCAGCTGTTAGTAACAAAATTCATATCGCCCGCTACGTAATTCTTTAAACACTTACGAGTTTCTTGCCCGGCCCATTTGATGATAACCTATAAATAAAGAAAATTCCATGCAATTAGTGTCATTACAGAAGTCAGTTTGCGTTTTGCAATTACTTACTGTTTCTATATTGTCCACCTAGATCAGCTGACTCACTTTCCAGGTACTGTAAAATCATTTCGCTTTTTCTTGAATCCCCGATCACCCGAAGTTTTTCATCATGGATTGATTTACCACGAGGAAAGTCTTGTTTCTACCGATTTATAAGATAGTAAAATATAAGCAATCATTATTATTCTTGCCCCTTCCTCTCCGTATATACACAATTCACTAGCCTTACCTTGTATCGATGGGCAGCAATAATAGTTTCATCATCAATGTCATTTTGAGCTCCAAAGTACTGATAAGCTTTGTCCGCTACTTCTTTGCTGATAATGGCGTTTTCTGTGCTTCGATCAACCGCCATACATTTTTGTAAAAGGTCGCCTCCCTTGATAGCTGCAATATTTTCCAATGTTTGTAATAATTTCTGTAACTCATCCGGCCGCTCTAGAGTCATTTTTCGATAGGCCCACAAGATCAACTCATCAGTCGCAGAAGAAGTCACGCCGAGGTCGCCACAAAGATCAACCAGTCCACTATCGTTGATGAAGGGTACGTTTTCAGTATCATCTCGCCGTCCAAAAAAGTCATCCAGTATCATAGAATCTGCAAGAGGGTAGTCTGTTTCCGCCATTTCCACGGATTGTTCCTTAGTGCATGTCAGGCTAGCAAGATAGACCGCTAGTTCTTCATGGATCATACATAACCGATTATTGTCAATATCGCCGGGCGCCTTTAAAAATCCATCACGATAGGAAAATCCAATCAACCCCATTAATCGAAGCCTGAAATGATGATCAATACATATAAATATATAAAGTAAGTTTGATGGTGACAACGTGAATCATTTTCAGTTATATTGGTCAAAACTTACGTGGCATCATCCAGTCCAACGCGTTGTCTAAAGTTGAGGTTCTCCGAGTTGATATCACGCCTGGTGTTGTTAAGCAGATCGCGAATATACCTTTGGCAAGTTTCTACTGTACTTAGCATGGTGGGCTTGGCTGTTGCTTGTTCTGTGGAAGTCAAAGGAGATCTAGTCAATGCACGAGTGGAGGACAGATCGGATAGCAGTGCAGTTGATAATATGGCGTCGTGATAACTGATTTCGATATGGTCCCCGCAGCCACAACATTGGTATTCTTCCGACCTTGTCCATGATTCTTTGACGTGATAGTGGTGAGTGACATAGTCAGCTGCTGTGCAAGTGTGGCGACGTGTGGAGGAGGAAATACACACCCAAGTATGGCATATGAAGCAAATAAATATTGATGTATGCAAGGATGTTGTCGAGGAGGGTGAAGTTGTTGAGGGTTGTTGCGTATTTTTTTCCAGTTTCAAATACGGTATGCTAGTGCCCCTGTTTTTGTTGTCGTTTGTGTTGCTGGGTAGGGCGAGGCTCTGGCGAAAGTCATGTATGTGATCTAATGAACGAGGTGCTTTCAATGTGTTGAAGAGAGCAGTTGGAGTTTGGGGAAGTTGATTGGATTTGAGGTGCCCTGTTAGACGTTCCGTATATGTACGCTTGTTGGTTCGAGGTGGAAGGTATAGGCGGGAATGTTGTTCAGTCATGTGTATATTCTGATTGGCACCGCAAATAGCACGAAAAAGAAAAGGTGGGAGAAATGAATAGAAAACCAGCAATGTCTGCTGAGATTAAATTGATGATTTTTGATGCTCTAACGCAGTAACAAAGGGCAATAACAACAAGACGATAATTAACAAAAGACAATGTAAATATAATATGATGGAGCACAAAATATGACAAACGAATATATTTTATTTTATCAGAAAGTTGAGGGAAGGAGACGGGGAGGAAACATGACTATACTACTACTAAATCTACTAAAAATTTATCGGCTTTGGACCTGTAAAAAGGATGAATAAAAGTTAGTAATCCATGTAGTAACATTATATATTGTATTTACCAAATCATCAATCTTTAAAATCATTTTCACGGTTTCAGCAGACAATTCGAGAGCGCTGGTACTAACAAGCAAAGGCTGGATGACGTTTTCTTCAAGAATATTGCTGATAGTTCCCTTCTTCACATTAATTCCAGCAGTCGTGTCGCCTCGAGCATGCTTGTTTCGCAATTCAGTCACAATAGAGATGGGATTCAATCCAGCGTTTTCGGCCAATGTGGTAGGGATAACTTCTAAAGCTTCAGCAAATGCTTGGAAGCAATATTGTTCCATACCATGAAGAGTCTTCGCGTAATCCATAAGTTTCTGGGAGACTTCAATCTCAGGAGCACCACCACCTGCAATCAAGTATCTAATGATAGTAAATGATCAAAGTTTAGTTAAATTTATGATCAAATTAAGCTTTTTTGTCCTTTTTTTTTGACAGCTTACTTCTTCTTCACAAGACAACGCACGACACAGAGAGCATCATGGAGAGAGCGGTGTGATTCTTCCAATACCAATGAGTTTGCGCCACGGCACAAGACAGACACAGTTGCACCAGCATTCTTCATTCCAGTGACCTTAACCACACGAGCACCGGCAGAATCTGACTCTTCAATCAAGTCAGCATAACCCAATTTGTCTTCGGTAAATGATTCCACATCGGCAACAGGCTTACATCCAAGAGACTATGCAATACAAATAAGAGGAAAGTTAATCTAACGTGCGTCAATATTTCAAAGAGAAATTTTTAAACTACCTTGGCAATGAATTCAATTTCGTCACGTTCTACATCCTTCACCACCATAATCTTCAATTTGGCCAAAAAGTGCAAAGAAAGTTCATTGACAGCGTCACGAAGGATGGATTTTTGAATCAGTAAAACATTGCATCCACTCTTTTTGATTTTCTTGCACATGTTCAAGAGGTATTGTCGTTCTTCCTTCAAAATTTTATCCATTTGTCGATAGTCATTAACAATGATTTGATTTTCCATCTATAATAATTATAAAAGCAAAAATCTACAATGAGTAACTCAGCTTCCTATGAATGTATATCGCTTACATCTGGTTTAGGTGCCGATAACTGAAATTGAACCAAACCAATTTTGGCCTTTTCAACGCGAGTAGGCCCACCAGCACTCTTGACGACATTTTGATTCAACACCAAGCCATCCACAAGTTCGGTATCATCAATTGTGCCTCCAACTTTCTTTACTACACGCACATCATTCAGGTTGACATTGTCGGTAACAGTAGGATCAATCACACGTAATACGGCATCCACAGCAATAGGGCCAAGTAAAGATGAATATTGTGAAACAATCTACAACAAAGGGCGTCAATACAATTCATACGAATGGACTTTTCTGTGCCTCCTTCATGGAGCATTTTCGTGCTTTACCTTTGAGTTTAATGAAGTAGAAGCGGCACGCAATAAAGATTCACGATCGGATAAATCCACGGGTGTAGCCATTTCAGTCAGGAATTCAACGGACTTTTGAGCAGCACGTTGGAATGATTCAGCGATAGTAGTGGGATGAATACCTAATTATAATAAAAACGTGTATAGCGTTTGTTAAGGAACAAAATAATATTACATTTGCAATCAATGGTTTTACCTTTGCTAAGCATCTTTTCGGCAGCCGAAAGAAGGGAACTACATAAGACAACAACAGAGGTAGTACCATCACCAGCTTCGACATCTTGTGCAGCAGACAAATCAACAAGCTACATACGAAACGAGTGGTTAGTGAAAAATGTGCTTTCTCGGTGATTCAGTTTATGTGCCTTACCATTTTGGCTGCAGGATGTAATACAGCCATATGCTTTAAAATCGTGGCGCCATCGTTTGTAATAACCACTTCACCAGTGCTGGTTTGAATCTAAAAGGAAAAAGATCTAGTTTAGTCAGGGACAAACAATACCCAAGAACAAAATATAACCATAACGACTCTTACCATTTTATCCATGCCTCTAGGGCCCAACGAGGTCCGGATGGCATCACCCACAGCTAATCAAAAAGATAGAAAGTGAGATGTCGCGCGTCATCGGTGGCATTTTTTTTTTCATCAATATTATTTAATACCTTTGGCAGCAATAATATTGCTCAATCGCACTTCAGTAGGTTTTTCTTTATCTTGAAAGCTGGTGTTAGCTTTAGGTGCTGATTTTGCTGGAGTTGCCACTTGAGCCATGATATAAATTGAGTAGTAATCTAGATGAGAAAAAAGAAAGGAAAGGAAAAGGAAAGGACCTACGTGGAGGAGCTGTCAAAAAAAAAAAAAAATTCAACCTCACTGATACGAGACGTCACTTTCAAACACCGCCAGGTCCATGCCTGAGTGATCGTTGGAAAATATAGAGGCATAATGGTCAACAGATCTCCTGTATATACTATCCATTTCCCTCTCGCACATACAGCGCTTTCTTTCCTTTGGATTTCTTTTACTTGCTTACAAAGTCCTTGTCATTTTTGCTCTTTTTTTCTTTGAAAAAAATAGCTTTTGTGTGCTGTCGCCAAGGTTCCTATAGAAATGACGGTCTCTCACAAAACCACCACCCATAAATAAACGAAATACCTGAGTGTAATGCCTCTGTCTCTTCTGTAGAAAGTCGATTAATGGGTGCTGAGCATAGCTAGTCTCTATCCTTTGAGATGACAAGTTGACAGGTCGTAGCTCCAAAAGGTAAGGAAGTATTTATTGGTTTGTGATGTGTACGATACTCACTTTTTATTGTATTATTTTCTATTTTTATGTATTGTTTGCCCTATATTAAAATGCATTGCTATATAATTTCTGCTGCAATCAATATTTCAATATGGCATCCACCCTTTGATTTGCTGCCCCCTCCCCCTCTCCATCCTCTTTACCATTAGTTTTACACGTTTTGTTTTAATATCCGCAATTTTTCGGCGTTTGAATGGTCTTCCTCCAAGGTCTAAAAAAATTTTAAAAAAAAGAGGATAGCCAAAAATACTACTGCTGGTTTCTTTTTTTTCTCTTTACACTTCTTTATTTTTCATACTATGGCCAATATTGATCCCAACTCTGCTGTTTATGCCACCGATGAATATGGTCGCCCCTTCATCATCCTTCGTGAAGGTCAACAAAAGGCTCGTGTCAGTGGTATTGAAGCTATTCGAGTATGTGGAAATCAGATGACGCGTTACACCTTGAATGGATACTGATGACCTTCCTTTCTCCCTTCTTTTTTTCTTTTATTATAGTCTCATATCTTGGCTGCAAAGACCGTATCAAATATCATCAAAACTTCGCTTGGTCCTAGAGGTGAGAATACTAAAACGAACCAATGCCCTAGTGACAGATGGATAGCTTGACCTTTGACAGCTGATCTGTTTCCTTTTTTATAGGTTTGGATAAAATCTTGATCTCTCCTGATGGCGACATTACCGTCACCAACGATGGTGCCACTATTTTGGATCAAATGGAGGTGGAACATCAAATCGCAAAGTTACTCGTTCAGTTATCAAAATCCCAAGATGATGAAATTGGTGATGGTACTACTGGTGTTGTTGGTAGGGCAATAAAAGTCATTATATGGTATGTTTTCTCAAACTCACAATTTTCTTTTCTTTTTCTTCATTTAGTGCTTGCTGGCTCACTTCTGGAGCAATGTGAACAACTGCTGGATCGTGGTATCCATCCTATTCGCATTGCCGATGGGTTTGAACGTGCCTGTGCTGTGGCCGTGGAACACTTGGACAAAATCTCTGATACCATTGAATTTGATAAGCAAAACGTCGAAAATCTCAAAAAAACAGCCATGACTAGTCTTGGTAGTAAAATGTAAGTAGGAGTGTGTCATTCAGTAGTGGACGCTCGTGTGTACATTGTGTATGAATGCTGATACTATACCTTTTATCTTTCTCTTTTCATTCCTAGTGTTTCCAAGTGCCATGAACAATTTGCTGATATTGCTGTGAATGCGGTGTTATCTGTGGCTGATTTACAACGAAAAGATGTTGACTTTGAACTGATTAAGGTGGATGGCAAGGTTGGTGGATCATTACAGGATACTTTATTGGTACAAGGTGTTGTTGTGGATAAGGATATGTCTCACCCTCAAATGCCTCGGGAAGTTAAGGATGCCAAACTCGCCATTTTGACCTGTGCCTTTGAACCTCCTAGACCCAAGACCAAACACAAGCTGGATATTACATCTGTTGAAGAATACGAAAAATTACAAGCATACGAAAAAGAAAAATTCCAAGATATGATTCAACAGGTGAAGGATTCTGGTGCTAACCTGGTCATTTGTCAATGGGGTTTCGATGATGAAGCCAATCACTTGCTGTTACAGAACCAATTGCCGGCCGTACGATGGGTGGGTGGTCCTGAAATTGAATTGATTGCCATTGCTACCAATGGCCGTATTGTTCCTCGGTTTGAAGATTTGTCCCCTGAAAAATTGGGTACTGCTGGTGTCGTTCGCGAATTGGCCTTTGGTACTACAAAAGATCGTATGCTGGTAATTGAAGATTGTGCAAATAGTCGTGCTGTCACCGTGTTTGTCCGTGGCGGAAACAAAATGATCATTGATGAAGCCAAGCGATCCCTTCATGATGCTATCTGTGCTGTTCGCAACTTGGTCCGTGATAATCGTGTGGTCTATGGTGGTGGTGCTGCTGAAATTAGTTGCTCTCTTGCTGTATCCAAGGTGGCGGACGAGGTAAGATTGATAGTTTATATAATGACGAAAGGTGTCAATATTTGAATACTCAATCTAACAAATTGTGATTATTCTACTGTGGGTACTAGATCTCCTCAATCGAACAATATGCTATGCGTGCCTTTGCCAGTGCATTGGATGCCACACCTTTAGCATTAGCAGAAAATTCAGGTTTGTCCCCTATTGAAACTTTGGCTTCTGTCAAGGCTGAACAAGCTACCACAGGAAATCCTCGCCTGGGTGTGGATTGTTTGTATAAGAATTCCAACGATATGAAAGAACAACATGTTTACGATCCTCTCATTTCCAAGCGACAACAATTCCTTTTAGCGACACAGTTGGTCAAGATGATTCTTAAGATTGATGATGTGATCATGTCTGGTCCTGAACAATAGATTACTTACCCTTACCCCCTACCCCCATTCTATCTCATTACAAACATGATTTACATTCTCTCTCTTTAGTCTTAGCTCACATTGAACTTGTTTTTTTTTTTTTTCTTTACACTCTGAAACATTTTAAAATAAAAAATTACAAAAATCATTATTTTTATTGTGATGAAGTTGATGATGGTTATTGCTGATCTTAATAAAGCGCTACTGCTTCAAACACTGGCTCAGCCATTGCGGTGTTTCAATGCTTAAGAAATAGGAATCGCAAAATCTTTTTGTCTCTCTCTTCCCTCGACTCATTATCTTTGGCGTGCCCAACAATTGCAGCAAATTATCTGGTAAATATACCATATGGCTATTCTATAAAATTATATGCATTAAGGCAGATCGGCTCATTTCAATACTAACTTCCCATTTTTTATTTATCGATTTTGTCCATGTTCTATTAGGATTATTGGACGCCAACAGCATATTCCCTGTAGTAGTTTTTTTTACTCTTTATTCCCTCATTTGTTTATCTGCCGCCGCCAACACCGAATACAACTATTCACTAATGGACTCTCCGACGTCATCATCAACAGCCAAGAACATGGATCGATCAAAGAAGAGTAGCGATCATAGATCTCGGCACTCGTCAGAGCGTCGAAGTACAACCACCTCCAAACGAAGACGGGAAGACAATGACCGCGACCGCGACCGCGACGATGGCGACGACGACGGTGATGATTATCATCTTGGGCATCGGCGGAGGCACAAAAGCTACAGTGATCATGACAAGGACAAGGACTACCATCGGGATGACAAACGATCAAGCCATCATGGTGACCGCAAATATGAATCAAGCCGACGACATGACAAAAGCAGTGGGCACAGACGGTACTCAAGTCGTGACAGGACCAGCAATAATGGACGAACTAGCAGCAGCAGGAAGGACAGACATGGTAGCGAGCGGGAACGGGAACGGGAACGGGAGCGTGATCGGCACTATAGCTCAAAATCATCAACATCAGCACGGGATAGCAAAAGTAAAACGACTAATGGACCTCTCAAACTCACAAAGTCAACATCGTCGATGGAGCCGTCATCAATAACAGTAGCAGCTGGAACATCCTCAACATCTCCATTACAAATACCATCTCCTCCTCCTCCTCCTCCTCCTTCACCTCCTCCCTCTTCTCCTCCTCCTCCTCCACCCACCTCGTCAACAACAACAACCACGAAATCATCCAACGTGACAACATCCTTGACCGACAAATCTCAGTCAAATGCAATCAAGTCGTCATCAGAGCATGGAATCACAACTAGCACCACAGCAGCAGCAACGGCAACGACAACAGCAACAGGAGTCAATCCTTATTATCAATACTCCACAACTCAGCAGCAACAACAGCATCAGCATCAACAACAGCAATATCCGTCTCACGATGAAAACGGATGGAACTATTATGGCAACTCTGCCACAACCTGGGACCATACTTCACAACAGCAATACGAACATTACCAAGCCTCTTATTATAATCAACAACAGGAAACGGCATTTGACCAATCGATGTATTATGGACAACACTATTATATTGACAACCAACATGACCCATCATTGTACTATTCTTCCCTACCATCAACTCAACCCATATCAACTGTAGAAGATCATCATTTGCCACCTCCTCCACCGCCACTTACCACGAATCAACATGACCCGACGCAATCATACACACCTTTAGAAGAAATTGGTTACCCATATCCGACATTTGAAGACCCTGCGATTCTGTTTGAAAAAATTGGACAAGTAGGTGAAGGAACTTATGGGTAGGTCAAGTAAACATAGTATTCTATTTTACTCGATGCATTGAGACTCTACTGACCGATACTTGAATGGTTTACGTTTATAGGAAGGTCTACAAGGCCCGGAATTGCAAGACTGGTCAATTACTGGCTTTAAAAAGAATACGAATGAAAACTGACAAGGAAGGCGTAAGTTGTAAAAGAAGTGTCCATACATGATAGTACACTACTGCCATACTAATTAATTATTATATTTCTGTAGTTTCCAATTACTGCCATGCGGGAAATCAAATTGTTGCAAAAATTACGGCACGAACGTATCGTTTTATTGCAGGAGATATTGGTGTCTAAAGGCTCTGTATATATGGTACTTGAATACATGGATCACGATTTGTCTGGTATATTGGGCCATCCGGATTTCAGATTTGAACCTGCTCATGCCAAATCACTGACAAAACAAATCCTGCAAGGTCTAGCTTATCTCCATCACATGGGCATTTTACATCGTGATATGAAAGGTAACAATAGGTGGGAAATTGGAAAAAAAAAAAAAAGGAAACTAACTCAGATTCATTACTGAATACATAGGATCAAATTTGCTTGTGAACAACAAAGGGGAATTGAAGATTGCTGACTTTGGACTGGCAAGAATATTTCGCAAAAATCAACCTGGGGATTATACCAACCGTGTGATTACTCTATGGTATAGACCTCCGGAACTTTTACTTGGTGCAACAACGTATGATACAGCTGTTGATGTGTGGGGCGTAGGTTGCATCATGTTGGAATTCTTTGTTGGAAAACCTATCTTCAATGGAACTGATGAAATCTCTCAGTTGGATTCTATATACAAAATCATGGGGACTCCTACCAAAGACATTTGGCCAACTGTCGATGAACTCCCGTGGTATGAATTGGTGCGGCCGAAGGAACACTGTGAAAATGTTTTTCGGGATACTTTCAAAAGGTAGGCGAGAATAACTGTCAAAATATTTTTTATTTTCCTAACTCTTATCAATTTTGGTTGGAAATAGCATGCTGACACCTGGAGCTCTTGCATTATCAGAGGCCCTACTTTCCATGGATCCCAAAAACAGACCGACAGCGGCAGAAGCATTAGAATTTGAATATTTCAAAACCGAAGAACCAAAGGATATATTACCAGCGAAGTAAGTTTTCAACAGCAGAAAGCCCAATGATTATTCGTTTATATTGTACTGATTCAATTTTCTCTACTTCTTTTTTTGGCAGTCTCATGGATATGAACGACGATTGGCATGATTTTGAATCCAAACAGCGCAAACGGAAACAAGCAGCAATCTAATCATTTTGATCCCATCCTTTATTATCATCTCCGACTCTTTATTTGGCAATATTTTTTTGATCATCCATCATCTATCAAAATAAAGCTGTTTGTCATTTTTTGTGATATTTATCCTACTTCTTCCCTCTTCTTTTTTTTATTTTTCTTTTATTTTATCTTTGATACTTTCTTCCCTTCCTTCTCCCCCCTCCTCCCCTACATTATTTGAAAAGAAATAAAATATGGTCTCTGCATTCTTGTTTCATAATACCAAAAAGGTAAAAAGAAAAGAAAAAAAAAACTATACAATAAATACATATATAAACTAATAGCATGTACTCACCTTCCCTCTTCTTCTGTTTTCTAGGCTGGGGTAACCTTGAAGCAACAATTGTCGCGCAATAGTCTACGAACATTTGCTAGTGTTAGTAACCCTGTGGCTGAAAAGGATTGCAGATCTATCACTCCTCCTTATGCTAAACTGAACGATACCCTTGGCAAGGTCAGACGTATTTTGGACAACCGTCCTTTGACTTTGGCTGAAAAGGTGGTCTACTCTCATTTAACTAATCCTGAAGAAACTATTCCTGTCCGCGGCGAAACATACTTGAAATTGTCCCCTGGTAAGAATATCCTTTCAAGTCAAATTATAGAGAGAGGAAACAAAAAAGAATACAACAACTCACGATCCTTCTCGTTATACATTTCTTAGACCGTGTTGCAATGCAAGGTAAGTAAAACAAACTGGCTGGCTTCTTTTTTCTTAATTATTAAAATGGTACTAATTCCTTTGCCTTTTCGTAATTGTACTAGATGCTTCTGCGCAAATGGCTTTATTGCAATTCATGTTATCTGGAATGTCAACAACTGCTGTGCCATCGTCTATTCACTGTGATCATTTGATTGTGGCTCACGCTGGTGCTGACAAGGACGTCGAAACATCCATCAAGAATAACAAGGAAATCTTTGACTTTTTGGAATCTGCTGCCAAGAAATACGGTATTGCTTTCTGGGGACCAGGAAGTGGAATTATTCATCAAATCGTCTTGGAGAATTACGCTGCTCCTGGTGGATTGATGCTTGGTACTGATAGTCATACCCCCAATGCTGGTAAGTGAAAAAAAATACAAAGAGTCGGGTACCTTGTAGACTCTAACTATTATTATTTTCTACTTTGTGTAGGTGGTTTGGGTATAGTAGCTATTGGTGTTGGTGGTGCTGATGCGGTGGATGCCATGGCTGCTATTCCTTGGGAACTCAAGGCTCCTAATGTCATTGGTGTCAGACTTACTGGTCAGTTACAACCCTGGACAAGTCCAAAGGATGTTATTTTAAAGCTAGCTGGTGATCTCACAGTTCGTGTAAGTAAATGTATACAAAGAGAAACTGGAATTGGATCATAGATTTATTATATTTATTCATTCATTGTGTTCTGATCATTATATAGGGTGGTACAGGCCATATTATTGAATACTTTGGCGAAGGTGTTGAAAGTTTGTCTTGTACTGGTATGGCCACTATCTGTAACATGGGCGCTGAAGTTGGTGCCACCACCTCGCTATTCCCTTACACTCATCGCATGCGATCCTACCTCAAGGCCACTGGACGATCTCAAGTTGCTCAAGCTGCTGATGCCAATGGTCACTTCTTACGTGCCGATGAAAATGCCTCCTATGATAAGGTGATCGATATCAATTTATCTGAAGTGGAACCTCATATCAATGGACCTTTTACCCCTGATCTCAGTACTCCTCTCAGCAAGTTCAAGGATTTTATCAAGGAAAACAACTGGAAGGATGAATTAACGGCCGGTTTGATTGGTAGCTGCACTAACTCCTCTTATCAAGACATGTCCCGCTCTGCGTCTATTGCTCAGCAAGCTTCAGATGCTGGTATCTCTGTCAAATCGAACTTTTTGGTCACCCCTGGATCTGAACAAATTCGTGCTACTATCGAACGCGACGGTCAACAAGCTGTATTTGAAGGTGCTGGTGCTCAAGTGTTGGCCAACGCTTGTGGTCCCTGTATTGGACAATGGGATCGAACTGAACAACAAGGTGAAGAAAACGCTATTTTGACTTCGTTTAACCGAAACTTTAAAAGCAGAAATGATGGAAACCCAAAGACAATGAACTTTTTGGCCGCTCCTGAAGTAAGTGACAAAAGGAAGAGAAGGCAAAAAAAATAGGAAAAGCGGAATTCATTGAAGTTTGGTTTGCTCATTTATTTTTTTTTTAGATCGTTACTGCCATGTCTTTTGCTGGTAAATTGTCCTTCAACCCTATGACTGATACTTTGACCGACAAAAATGGCCAACCCTTCAAATTCCAACCTCCTCAAGGTGATGATCTCCCTGGTCAAGGCTTTGACGCCGGTCGTGAAACCTATGAACCACCCTCTCCCACCCCTACCCCTCAAAGCAATGTGAATATTGCGGTCAATCCTGAATCGAACCGTCTTCAAGTATTGGATGCCTTTGAACCATGGAATGGTGAAGAATTCAAGGATATTCGTGTTCTTGTCAAGGTGTTAGGCAAGTGCACTACTGATCATATCTCTGCTGCGGGTCCTTGGCTCAAGTACAAAGGTCATTTGCAAAACATTGCCGAAAACACTCTAATTGGCGCTCAAAATGCTGACAATGGGAAGGTGAATGTTGTGCATGATATTACCAACGGAAATGATGGCACTATTCCTGAAGTGGCAAAGAGCTACAAAAAACAAAATATCGCCTGGACGGTGATCGCTGACGTAAGTGAAAGAATACTGAAAAATGACATTCTCCTATGGCTGTCTGTATATTAATGATGACTTTTTTTTTTGTTTTATTAGCACAACTATGGCGAAGGATCTGCTCGGGAACATGCTGCTCTTCAAGTTCGTTATCTGGGATGTCCTCTTATTATCTCAAGGTCTTTTGCTCGTATTCATGAAACCAATCTCAAAAAACAAGGTGTCCTTCCATTGACTTTTGCAAATGAAAAGGATTGGGAATTGATTTCAGGAGGTGATGTGATTGAAACTTCTGGTGTCAAGGATATTGCTCCTGGTAAGCCTGTCCAACTTCTGGTCACCAAGGCCGACGGGTCCAAGTTGTCCATCGATGCCAAGCACACTATGAGCTCTGATCAAATCGAATGGTTCCAAAAGGGTAGTGCTCTCAACTTGATCAAGGAAAAGGTGGTGTCCGCTTAAACAAGGTGGTGCAATTGGTGATTATTAGTAGATAGCTTAGACTTGTAGAACATTTATTATTTATTCCTTGCTTTTTTATATATACATTTTATCATTCGTACCTATTTTAATAAATTTGCATGAAAGAAAAAGCCACCACAGGGCAAATCTATTCGGAATTGGAAATGCGAAATATTGCTGAAAGCTCTTTTTTTTTTTTTTTTTTTTTTTTTTTTTTAACTATCCCTTCTTCTACCTCTGATACTTTACAAGTGATGGCGACCCAAGAAAAACTCGACACTTTGACGGCGTGGTTAAAGGATAATCAAGTAGAATATGACCAAGAAAACATTGATATTCGTATAAAGAATGGATCTTTTGGTGTTTATGCAGTAAAGAATCTTCCCAGTCAGAAAACAGGTAACACCCCCCCCCATTGTTCAAATTGTAATTGTTACTAACAGCTTTTTTTTTTCATCCTATCTAGTGGTCAAGATCCCCAAGGAATGCATTCTTTCCATCAAAACAACTGGTGTTGCGAATGTTCTCGATGATGAATCCATTGAAGGTGGTTGCTCTCTTGCTTTGGCCATAATGTATGAATTGTCTCAAGGCAAGGAATCTCCCTGGTATGGTTATCTCCAATCACTTCCCACTAGTGAAGATCTTCCTATCTTTTGGTCGGATGATGAAAAGGCCTTCTTTAAAGGTACAGAAATGGAACATGCTGTTGAAAATGATTCGGTAAGCGACAACAAAATGGAACATACTGAACTGTACTTGGTTGAAGAACGAACGTATAGTGATCATCATACTCTTTTGTATCTTTGTATTATTACTTTATTAGCAAGATCTAAAGGATGATTACGAAGAAATTGTGACACCCTTATTGACCAAGTACCCTGAGGTTTTCCCTGCAGAAGACTTTACTTTCGACCAATTTCAAAAGGTGACAACGTTGGTCTCTTCCCGTGCCTTTGAAGTGGATGCATATCATGAAAATGCAATGGTGCCTTTTGCCGATATCTTCAACCATCGATCTGGTGACGAACATGTCCACTTTGAAACTGACTTTGAAGTATGTGATGCGTGTGGTGCGTTGGAATACTGTGAACATCAATATCTGGAGTTTTTGGAGCACGGTGATGAAGACGACGATGAAAGCAATGGCCATGCCAATGAAGGAATGGATGAATCTGAAGGCGATTGGTCTGATGAAGAACAAGCGGTCGATGAAGCGGAAGAAGAAGACGACGATGACGAGGAAGAAGGTCCTTTGAAAGATTTGGAACAACTGGAATTGGATGGTGTGAACTTCTGGAAGGAAGAAGACGACGACGAAGAAGACAAAAAGGATACCTGTGACATGGTATTGGACCGATCAGCCAAGAAAAATGAAGAACTATTCAACACGTATGGAGACCATCCCAGCATTGCCCTTCTCAACAAGTATGGCTTCTGTTACGACAATAACCCCAACGATTATATTTCAGTCAGCGAAGATGATGTCGTCGATCTCTGTTTGGCGGTGACGAAGGAATTTGTGCGATCTGAAAATAAGTCTGTGAAAGATGAAGAAGCACTAGATGCCCTTGCAGTGGAACGAACTAGACCTCGATGGGAATTCTTTTTGATGAACGAATCGACACTTTGTCCTTCGCCTGAAGATGAAGAAAACGAAGGCATGGAACACGACGATTTCGAAGATACTGGATCCGATCAAGAAGATGATCACCACGATCACGATCACGATCACGATCATAGCCACAACGACGATGACCATGAACACGATCACGAAGGTGGATGTTGCGGTGGGGGACATGACGATGATGATCACCAACGAGGACAAGGCAAATCATATTTCGCCAATGTGGAAGGGCTGTATGAAGATACACTTACATGTTTATTACATATCATGTTTGTGGAACAAGCTCAATTTGATAAATTCATGGATGATACTCAAAATGCGGTCGATTACTTTGAAAACATGGCATCTGGAAAAAAGAAGGCGAATGACTGGAAAATGAAGCGCAACGTCTATCAGGTGTGCAAGGCTCTATCTGAAAATAGAAAGCAGGATTATTTGGACGGTCAAGGTCAATGGATCACGGTACAAGATGATTTTGAAGCAAGAAAAAAGGTAAGTCTCACTTAAAATCAAGAGGAAATACAAAGTATTGAAAAATGTTTTGGTATCTCCTTTATTTTAGACTACCAACAAACGGGAATATTATGCGCTGACCTGCCGAATGAATGAAAAGAAGATCATTGAAAAATCAATAGCTCATTATGATACCATGATTCAAGAATGTAAACCAACTCCATTACACACTGGAAACAAGCGGAAATCCGGCCCCAAAAAGATTAGAAAAATGAAATAGATTATAGAAATAGCTGTACTGTAGTAGTATTTTTTTTTTTTTTGCTGTGTTTATAGTCTTAGTTATATTTGTATTAGAATTAGAATAGAAAAATAAAATAAAATAAAATGTACTTCTTTTTTTCAAAATATTATACATGATGGTAACAAGCAGCTGCATTACATTCAAAAGTGAAGGGAACCAGGGCGTCAAGTGGATGTTCTGGTTATTACAATAAAAAATAAAAACTCCGCTGTCTAATTCCTTTTTTTCTTCTGTAGTTTTCTTTTTTTTTTTTTTTTCATCCTCTCTCATCCATACTTTTTTTTCCTTTTTACATCAATGTCCACTCGGTATGCTCGAACGGCTGACAAAGCTCAGAATGAGAAAAACACATCCATTTTGAAAGGTCTTTTAAAGCAGCCAGGAAATAAATATTGTGCCGATTGCAGACGAAAAGGTAAGAACAACCTCATTGTTTAGCTATGTTCCATCGTTATTAAATGGGTTTCTTTTTTATCATTACAGATCCTCGTTGGGCTTCTTGGAACCTAGGTATTTTTGTTTGTATACGCTGCTCTGGTATTCATCGCTCAATGGGAACACATATTAGCAAAGGTAATATATATATATATGTCTATGTATATATCATCTATATAACAGACTTATCCAAACTGACAACTGACAAGCATTCTTTCACCTTTAAATTTTTTAGTGAAATCTGTTGATTTGGATTCTTGGATTCCTTCGCAAATTGAAAGTATGGAAAAATGGGGAAATGAACGTGCCAACCTGTAAGTTGAAAATAAAATGAAGTCCCAGTGGTATATGATTTGAATTGATTATGTTAATCTTATCCTTCTTTCTTTGAATGTGGGTAGTTATTGGGAAGCCAATCTCAAGGACAATAAACCAAACGAGAGCAACATGGATATGTGGATTCGATCAAAATATGATACGAAGCGATGGGCTATGAAAGGACCTATCCCTGATCCTAGCAGCTTGAATGGTGGTTCGCCTTCTGCCCCGGCACAACAACAGGTGAGTACGCTAGTGGTCGCGCATTTAATTACTGCTACTAATATTATTGCTTTGAATTCACGTTACTGTAGGTACCTCCCTCGGCACCTAAAGCTAAAACTTCTGCTCCACCTAAGGCGACAGTGAAGAAGACAGAATTCAATAGTTTGGACGACTTTTTTGGATCAAGTCCCAGCAGCAGCAGCACAACTACGAATATAGGCAACGGCAGCAATGGCAATCATAGTCAACAAGAATTCCAAGGAAACGATATCTTTTCCTCTATGGACAACAACCCCGCACCAGCCAAGGAACAACCCAAACAACAAATTGATTTCAAGTCATCTATCCTGTCTCTTTACAACAAACAACCTGCAGCGGCATCTACTCCTTCTTCTTTTATGGGAAACAGCAACAATTTCAATACAAGCGGTAACTATCAACAGCAACTTTCAGGATTGGGAGGATTCTCATCAATGCCATCAACAAACACACAAGCATCGGCACAGGATAATAACAATGGCTGGGGATCATTTGTCAGTAGCTCTGCCACTACAACGAATTCATTGACTAGCCAGGCACCAAATAGTCAAATTTTTGCTGGGACGTCTTTCCAACAACAACAACAACAGCAACCGAAAAAACAATCCTATGAGTAAGTTTGAAAGAGATGATTTGTACTTATTATTTTGTTTACTAAATGTTTATTTTTTGTATATCTAGTGCCTTTGCCGACTTACTAAATTGAATGAAATCTTAGTTATAGCCCTCCTTTATATCACATAGACTTTTTAGTATTATTATTATTTATCAGTATTTACTTCTATGAAAAAAATAAAAAATAGAGAAAGTGATTTATCTCTTTTCCGTTACAATGATTGTCCTTATGCTATTTTATCAGTAGTTTACTCAAAAGTAAAAACAAAAATATGATGTTGTCTCTTCCTCAAAATGATTGTTTCTTATATATGTGTATGATTATTCGTCTATATTACATATTGCCTCACACTCTTTGTTGTGAAGATCTGCACGAACACTGAAAAAAAAAAAAAAAAAAAAAAAAGATCCTCACGGAAAACGCAAAAGCCATTTATTTTACTTGGCAATGAAATGTGTTTAACCATGCATTATGATAGTAAAGACGGAAAGAACCAATCATGTGTGGTTGGGGATGTTTGTTGTTTCTACATAAAAAAAGTCATGGGCATTCCAAGTTGATGGGTTTTGACTGAAAAGTCGAAGAATTGCAATAATAAGACGTTTACCGGGAAAAGAAAAAAATAGGGTCATTTATGCGGGTAAACTAGATTCTTTTTTCAGCGCATTTCAATCGTTATATTTTTATGTGTTCATCAGTACTTAATTTTTCTTATACGCTCGTCATTGTCTTTTTCTCAGGCGTCCACCACAGCCACTTCCTAAAACCATCAAGAAATCCTTCTCATTCCGCGTATTTTGGAAATCTAGTATGTAAAGTAGACGAACCACTGAGCGCAACAGTTGATCGATGTTGCCTCATATCTAGTTCTTTTGTTTGCACACACACATTAGCTCCTTTTCTCTACATGTACAAGCACAGTACATACAGTGCGGGTATAGTAAGGACCCACGATAGTTATATCAATGGGAAAGCAAATTTGCATCATTATTGTGGTTAATATAGTTATTCTGATGTACTTGTACAGGCCATATCTAGCAAGGCGGCGGCCCTCTGCAACCTTTTTGACGAGGATGTGGTTTTACTGTAGTAAGCCGCAACGCAAGATATTTCAAATCCCGCACACGTGAAATTTTATTGCCCCATTTTATTTTTTCTTTTCTTTTCTTGGGGCTGGCTGTAATGGATGAGAAGCAGCTGGTGTCCAACCGGACGTAGGTTCGAACCCTACCAGCTCCACCCCTCCTCTCACTTCCCTTTTCCCGTCCCCCTCCCCCGCAACCCTCTTCCGTGCAAAAAACCGTCCTCCTATTTCCCTTTATATATCTAGGCGGCAGGACGTTAAATAAAGCCAGCACTCCTACCAGAGCTTGCCCTAAAAAAAAAAAAAATTCTTTTCTTTTCTTTTTTTTTTCCTTCCTTTTTTTCTTCACTATTCGACTTTTTTGAGGTCATGGTGATCTTAGATTAGTATCAGGACAAGTTTAGAGGGTTTTCAGCACAGGATTACACGATTCATGGGGAAACCCTTTCATTTTGGATTCAGGTTTGCGGACCATCTTTAGTTTGGCCCCTTGTCTATTAGCTTGGCTTAGTTTAAGTTTGTTCATAGTTTGAATCTACATATGAATAAAGCATTTATCTTTTTACATACTTCAATGAAACATGTACCATTCTCTTTCATGTCTTGTGCAATAGAATACTTTTTTACTACCATCACCACTTTCGATTAGCATTGCCCTTTGCTGTGCTTCAATAACACGTTAGTCTTTCTCATGACCTATTTAGTCTATTAGCTCCCATTTTACGATCGCGTCATTAGATTAGTGTTGAACGTTCTTCAAATCTCACTTTAGTCTCCCTCGTAGTTCCTCCAATTTCCTTGTTATAATGACCTTGTTATCTTCAGTTTATAGTATCTACCAATATATTCCAATAAAATATGATTTTTCATAAAGCACCCTCTGACCCATCATATAATGAACAATGTTTCTATTGTAACTGTTTTGTGAGCATCCTACAAATACCAGCTCATTAATTTACTTATTATGACTATTTTACCCCGCGTACCCCAGAAACTGGTTAACAGTTTTAGACCAAGTACTATCATGGGTAGATGTCTATATTCTTGCTCACTCATCATATTAATGTATCTAGGTCGCTATATTCGTATAGCCGTTGCTGTAAGAGTTTTTTTTTTCACTACTTTCTAGCTTATCGATGACTACTTTCCCCACCCTCAGCGGATTGGCGGCTAATTGACAGTTCTAGGTCACTTTATATGATACGTGGTTGTATTCTCGCAGTACTATTCATATTAATATGCCTGAACCGTGCAGCAGACAAACTTGCACTAGACTGGACAGCTGTATATATTCAGGTCGTTATTTTTGTTTTCAGATTTTTGCCTGTTTTTTCTTTTTTTTTTTTTTTTGCGGGTCGCATAACAAAAAAGGAAGTGAAAGCTCAAATTGAAGTCAGTTGAGCTTCAGGTGCAAAATGACGGGAAGTTCTAACTTCATTAATATCACACTTCGATTCATTGCCCAGACACCTAGTAGACTAATTTTTTAGAAATGTGCAACAATTAAGGTTTACTTTACGTTCTTGCTGAACTGCATCATAATGTGACTATTGGAGATATATTGCTTAAGAATGTGTATTATAAAACATGTGTGTATATGCGTTGCATTATTTACGTTTGGCTCTTCGGACTATCTCGTTGGGAACTTCTCATACATCAATCGAGATTCGGGATTTTGTGTACGACCAAGCTCTCTGGTCGTGGCTGGCAGGACCGATTTCGATTACCGCCACACAGTGCCACAACACGATCACACTTAACTCGCTCTTGCTTATTTTGCATTAAAGGTGTTTATATACGTTCCATTCGTCAAGTTGATCTAGTATGTCTTTTTAAATCGGGGTAGTTTTAGCCCTGAAAATGTAAATATAAACCTGATATTGGTTATAATCTTACTTTCTGTTTGTTTTGACACCATTGTTTCTCCTTTGTTGCGTAATCTTTCTCTTTTCGCATTGTACTACCTTGGTGGCTTTTATTTTTCACTTGCCGACGCTGCGGTGGCGAAAATTTTTTTCATAAAGCAACTTTTTTTTTCGCTCTTTTTTCCTTTTTTCTTCTTCACTTTTACATTTTTCTACATATAAACAATGGGTAAAGAAAAGACTCACGTTAACGTCGTCGTCATTGGTCACGTCGATTCTGTAAGTATTTTTGTTACTCAAATTATAAATTCTGAAATAAGTGATACTAATAAAAAAAAAAACTTTCAATAGGGTAAATCCACTACTACTGGTCACTTGATCTACAAGTGTGGTGGTATTGACAAGCGTACCATTGAAAAGTTCGAAAAGGAAGCCGCTGAACTCGGTAAGGGTTCCTTCAAGTACGCCTGGGTGTTGGACAAGCTTAAGGCTGAACGTGAACGTGGTATCACCATCGATATTGCTCTCTGGAAGTTCGAAACCCCCAAGTACCACGTCACCGTCATTGACGCTCCTGGCCATCGTGATTTCATCAAGAACATGATTACTGGTACTTCTCAAGCTGATTGCGGTATTCTTATCATTGCTGCTGGTACTGGTGAATTCGAAGTAAGTATAAGGGAGATGCTTTTTCCTCCATATAAAAATCAAAAAAAGGTCTGATCTATTTACTCACCTATTTTTCTTTGATTGTATAGGCTGGTATCTCCAAGGATGGTCAAACCCGTGAACACGCTTTGTTGGCTTTCACTCTCGGTGTCCGTCAATTGATCGTTGCTATCAACAAGATGGATTCCACCAAGTGGTCCGAACAACGTTTCAACGAAATCATCAAGGAAGTTTCTGGTTTCATCAAGAAGATCGGTTTCAACCCCAAGTCTGTCCCCTTCGTCCCCATCTCTGGCTGGCACGGTGACAACATGTTGGACGAATCTACCAACATGCCCTGGTACAAGGGATGGAACAAGGAAACCAAGGCTGGTGCCAAGTCTGGTAAGACTCTCTTGGATGCCATTGATGCCATCGACCCCCCTCAACGTCCTTCCGACAAGCCCCTCCGTCTCCCTCTTCAAGATGTGTACAAGATCGGTGGTATCGGTACTGTGCCCGTCGGTCGTGTCGAAACTGGTGTTATCAAGGCTGGTATGGTCGTCACCTTCGCTCCCGCTAACGTGACCACTGAAGTCAAGTCCGTCGAAATGCATCACGAACAATTGGTTGAAGGTCTCCCCGGTGACAACGTCGGTTTCAACGTCAAGAACGTTTCCGTCAAGGATATCCGTCGTGGTAACGTCTGTTCCGACTCCAAGAACGACCCCGCCAAGGAATCCGGTTCCTTCACTGCCCAAGTCATTGTCCTTAACCACCCTGGTCAAATCGGTGCTGGTTACGCTCCCGTCTTGGATTGTCACACTGCTCACATTGCCTGTAAGTTCGCCGAATTGTTGGAAAAGATCGATCGTCGTTCCGGTAAGAAGCTCGAAGATGCTCCCAAGGTAAGTCTGAATTTATTTTTTATATCATTTGTGCGTATTTCTCACCTCTTACTGTATCTTTCCCTGCACCGAAAATTAGTTTGTTAAGAGCGGTGACTCTGCTATCGTTAAGATGATCCCCTCCAAGCCCATGTGTGTTGAAGCTTACACTGACTACCCTCCTCTTGGTCGTTTCGCTGTCCGTGATATGCGTCAAACCGTTGCTGTCGGTGTCATCAAGGCCGTCGAAAAGGTTGACAAGGCTGGTAAGGTCACCAAGGCTGCTGCCAAGGCTGGCAAGAAATAGATTAGTTATCTTTACCCTTCTATTATCCCTTTTATCATATATACATAGTCTCTTTGTCATATTACATTCATCCTTTATAGTCTCCTCCCCTTATCTTTTTTATGGGAAAAGATCAATCAATTTTTATCAAATAAAATGTTGTTGTTTTTGTAGTAAATCATTTTGTTTATCAATGTGTTGTTGTATGGTTGGTAGGGTTGGTTTGTTTTGTTTTTATGCAGAGTCACGAATATCAATGCTGTCTATCAAATCAACAAGTATGTCGATAATCATCACTATGCAATACTCTAGTTTTTCATCCCACATATCATACACACCCGCACACACCCACACACGCTCATCCCCCATGAATAGCTTTATGGCTTTTACCATTCCTTAAGTGTTAGCGTTATGGAAATCTACCATAGAACATTCATTATTGTTTTAATTTTATTATTTCGATATTTTTAGAGTTTAACAATAAACGAAATTAGCCAATAAAGAACATCCATCCCTTATTTTCCACAAACAAATCACATCAACATTGATAACCCTTCTTTCCCCTGATAAAAAAAAAACTGATTTATTGATAAAAAAAAATTGTATGATAGATATAGAAACTATAGAGACTAAACTAATGCAATGTAATGTGGTGAAAAAACCCAAAAATAAAAGCGAAGGAAGCCCATATGACAAAAAGAGGCACTTTGGAGAATGATGATGCTGAATTGTCCTGTAAAAAGATATTGGATACCTGAGCTGGTTTGTTAGTTGCAGTAGAAGAAGATCCGGAACTTGTTGAATAAGGGCGGACAATAATAGGGACGGTTGTATTGCCACTACCACCTATGGTATCCATAAATACGATTTGATAGTTGCCAGCTGGTGTTTCCTTTGGTATGTTATACTAATATTGATATAACAATTAATTAATCAAAGAGGCATCTATTGCTACTATCACTCTATCATTCACTTTTGTTTTTTTTTGTTTTTTTGCTTACATTGAGTTGATGTTCATAATATACTTCTGTATTTGCTGTACGTCTAAAACTAAATCCTTGAGTAAGATCAGCATTATTTGATATAGTTGCGTGAAAAAACGGCACCGATGTGTCCCTGGATGTAAAAAAAACAGCCAATCCGAGAACTAGGGAATAGAAAGAAAAAAAATTGAGTGAGTTAAAAGCTTAATGTTTATTATTCCGTTTTCATTGAACTATACTTACTGCTAGGTAGGGCGGCATCATCAGGTATAGTATAAGTGACAGGAACAATTTGACCTGCCACATATGGAGAATAGGCAACAGGTTGTAAGATAGCGAATCGTTTACTGGCTGCTTGTACTTGTCCCTGTACCATCAGTGCAAACACATGAATTAGTACCAAAAAATATATACATGAAGAAAAGTGCATATCAGTTTGATAAAGATGAAAAAGTAAAAGAAAAAGGAAAAAGAAATGAAAAAAATGAGAAATTTAAACAATGTCCACCCGTGTTTCAATTTCCGCTAATTGGTGGTTGGTTGGTTGCATAATTCATCTGGCACTCTTACTTTTTTTTTTAATTTTCTTTCTTCCCTTTTTTTCTCACACACTTACTATTCACTTTTTTCTTTGCTTTCTTCTTATTTATCTTTTTTTTTTTCTTTTTTTTTTTTTCTGTTTGAATACATCCTACTTTATCTCTAGTAATGATGGACACGACTTCAAAGTATAACTCTATGTTACAACAACATAGTATGCATCCTTTATCAACCACCATACCTCATCCTTCCACTACTTTACACCAGCAACAACACTCGTCAAGAAATGCCTCATCAACCTTACATCAGGATTTTCCTAGTAGTCCTATTGATTTTGCAAACAACGAAGCACTCTTCATGTCGCCTCTTAGTCGCAATTCCCAAATTGACGATTTTGAAGACTTGGACTACCAATCTGGTTTGGCGAGTTATCAGAAGCAGCATATGGTTTCGCGACACCCATCTATGGTAAGTTACAAAAGGAACAAGAAGTTGAAAAACAAACAAACAAAACCATTATCACCGCTCATTTACACAGTATGATCTAATATTCCTTTTTTGCATAACTATTATTTATTATTTTCTCTCTTTTTTAGCCTAGTTCCAACTCTATGGATATTCACCCAAATGCAACAACATCAACAACAGCAGCAGCAGCAGCATCGTCACCTCCCAATAATATACCAATCCATCCTATTAAACAGGGTGTTTCTACTTCCTCATCTTTTTATACTGGCAATGGAGACTATGATGACATATCTTCCCTTGCGATGTCCGCTCCAGCTAATATTGGTCATTTTGGTGCCTCGTCTCCTCCTTCCTTACACTATCTTGGTGGCGGCAATCCTGGAGAAAACACAGTGTCCGATATGCCTATGCCTACTACAACGACATCTTCCTCTTCTTTATTTATTCATCCTCATCAACAACAGCAACAACATTATCAACCCTCACAGCAAATGGATAGTCCCGGATCTACAGCAAGAAGCTTTGAGGATGATGATTATAGTCTTCAGATGAAGTAAGTATAAATAGATCAGCCTGTGATATGTATATGGAAGGATATACTGATCTACATTTACACTTATAGTATGCAAATGATGATGGATAAGCGAAGGCGAAGACGGGAATCACACAATGCAGGTAGGACAAAAAAAACATACTGAGAATCTACTTTCTCCATCTCATTTTCCTCTTTTTGTTAAATATACATATATATATAGTGGAACGACGAAGACGGGAAAACATTAATGAAAGGATTCAAGAGTTAGGAACACTGTTACCAGAAATGATGGCGGAAACCAATGCGAACAACAAACCAAATAAAGGGGCTATTTTACGGCATTCGGTGGATCATATTCGCCATTTACAACATGAAGTACATTCTTATTCGAATCGGGTTAAAGAACTCGAAGCTACCTTGGCAAAGCTGCAATCGAAATAGTGGATCTACAATTACCTAGTTTAGTCTATTATATGTATATTCTTTTTTTTCTTCTTACATCTTTTTTTTTATCTTTATTTCTATATGTTTTATTATATATCTTTTCTATGCGAATCCTTTTTGTCTTGTTATTCTAGTTTACCTTCACTTTTATTTTACCCCCTCTCTATTTATTATACGTGTTATGTTATTATGTCTCGAATAAAGATTTTTTTATACAAATATCAAATGTCATCCCATCTTTGCACTCATGAATATCTAATTACTGTTTCCTTGTCTTTGTCCTCATTTTATCAAACCATAACCATTCATATGTATATACTCATATATATATATATATATATATATATACTTCATATATCCACAAACACAATCATGTCCACACATTCAAATACACTCAGTCATATACAGACGCATTTCATCAAGACCACCATAAACATAAAAAAAGAATATATGTATATATAGTCATATAGTTTATTGTTGAGGAGATAAAAATAAAAATAAAAACTACTATAGATCACAAATGAATACAAAATCAAAAAAAAGGGGGAGGGGGGGAGAGCGATCTAACTAACACTATATTTTATAACAACAACCTTCAGGACCATGGGTTCACATCCAATAACGAGTTTTCTTGCCAGTCAAAGGACGAAGGGAATCGGGTCGTGGTAGTCTTGCCAGCATCATCATCGTCGTCATCGTCATTGCCATTGTTCGTATTATTATCAGAATTGTGTCCGTCAATGCCCGCAAATCCAATATCTCGTTGTTCGCTTGCCACATGTTCAAAAAAGCGCTCCTCGTCGTCATCGTCATTGGTATGGCCGTCTTTTCGTCCAAAATGACCATCCCTGTTGTTGCTATTTCCATGATGCCAATTGGCAATAAGATCGGCGAACGCTGTCCGTTTTGCTGGCTCGATGTCCTTGAGTCTTTTATCCAGGTCCTGTTGTTTTTTGGTTGATGATGGTAATGGCGTGGTGGTGGTAGCGGTTGGGAAGGGTGTGCTCATAGTAGGTATTAAAAACGAAGCCGTCGGCATGTTGTAGTCCCATGGATTGTTGCTGTTTTGGTTGCTGCTGTTGGTAGGAGTCAGTGTTGATGATGATGAGTTACTGCTACTGGGTATGAAAGTCATGTTTGGTTTGTTGGTTGGTGTGCTTGAAGATCCAGTGATGGCCAGCGAGTGAAAATTGGTGACTGAAGCGTACAATTCAGGATCATCATAGTCCATGATCATGTTGGACGGTGGCGATAGAACCGATGAGGAGGACGGTGCCATCGCGAATGCTCGAGTTCCTTCGTCTTCCATCATTGCTGCTTTTTGTCGCTGCATCATTCGAGCCCGCTCGTCATTGTCATCGTCATCGTCCTCTTGACGCGCTTGTTTTTGATCATCCTTGTTGCTGCTAGTTTCCAATTTTCTTGCTAAGTCTAATTGTTGGTGTTTTTTGTGGGTTCGAGGGGGTGGAGGTGGAGGCACATTGCTGAGTGGTGGTTGTTGAGAGTGATTCGTGATTGGCGACGATGATGAAGTTGAAGAGGAGAAAGAGGAGAGTGAAGACGTCGAAGAAGACACTAAAGGAGACACTGATGCCTTTAGTACCGATGTAGGGCGTCTAGCTGGTGGTGGCGGTGGTGGCGGTTTCTTAACAGGTGAAGCACTAGCAGGCTTTGTTTGTTGTTGTTTTTGTTGTTGTTGTTGTTGCTGTTGCTGTTGCTGTTTCGTTTGCGCCGGGGTTTCGTAGTCAGAAAGAGCGGGCGATCCGACAGGTGGTGAGGCTGGAGGCGGCGATGGTGTTGAAGAGCTTGGTGGAGTAGCCGATTGAAGACGTTGCGGATGAAGAGTAGGTGCACCATGAAGGGCGGAAGGCGCAATTGAAGGTGATAATGGGGTGGGTGCCATGATAGTACTATGATTGGCACGAGGCGATCCAGTAGGTATTGCGTTTGTTGTTGACATTGACGAACCCTGACCTAAAGGTGTTGAAGTTGGAGATACTTTTCGTCTAGCCAAGCTTGATGAAGTCGATGTTTTCCTCCCACCGCCGAATAAAAAATCGTCGTCGTCGCCATCACTATCATCGACAAGTTTCAAAGCAGTTGTAGGGCGTAAAGAAGTAGATGACCGCATGGTGGCCCGTTTGCTGCCAAATTTACTGACATCAATTCCGCCAAAAATGCTTCCATCGGGTGAGTGATTGCTGCTGCCGTTGGTACTACCAGGTGAGCTGGACCGTGACAAAGGATCCATAGGAGACTTTGGTCGGCTTGTTTTAGTAGAAGAAGAGTCGATTGATGTTGTTGCGCTTGCATTCAATGGATCTAATTGATAAAAAAATACTTTTGAGTTAAAGGACACACTAGGACGGAATAAAATCATCACACACTTCGTTTCCTTCGCCAACCATACTCACACACAAACCCTTTTTTTTTTTTTTTTTTTTTTTTTTTTTGTTCAAGGCTTACCATCACCAAATAAATGACCATGCTTTGCTCTTTGTTTCGACTTGAAAGACATCAAGTAAGATGGATGTGAATGAAATCAGTAAAAAAATAAAAATAAAAAAGAAGATTCAAGAAGGATAAAGAAGTGGTAAAAATTCGATGATACCGTAATCGGGACTTGAAATTCAATAAGCTATTTAGTTCAAATTGTATAAATTGAGATAAAAATAGGAGAAGACTTCTGAAACGATGTGCCAAAAAAAAAAAAAGGAAATATTTGTGTTTATTGTAATGTGTTGTAATATACATTCATATCTACATGTATATTAAAAAAAGAAGTACTAAAAACGGAGGGAGGATATATAAAATGATAAAGAGGCGGCTGCAAAGGGGGTTTGATTGGGCAGTAGATACAAGTAGCGCCAATGCACAGGGGAGGCGGAGGATCAGGGGATGTATCAATAAAAGAGCTGTCATATGTCTTATGACAAACAGTAGTAGTATATACAAGTATTGAGGATAAAATCACACAAACATTCTTCGAGTGAATCCAAAATCATGATTCCAGATAGATATACAAGGCCAGTTCAATTTCGAGTCTATGGCACAGTGACCTAATGAGAAAAATATATTCACATTATTGAGTATACTTTTTTTAACATCCAAAGATATACAACCACTTTCCCCTCCCATTATCACAGCTACTAACATCAAGCTTAACCCTTACCTCCAATACTTCACCAAGTCAATAGAATAGAAATTTCCTACTGACCCAACCTGCCTTGTAAACGTGCTGATGTTGATAATGCTGATAGTAATGAAGGTTCTAATGGCTGTTTTGTTCTTTTGGCTAGTCCCATATCCCGGTATAAGCATTCCATTGCTGTTTTGGTCCCGTTTTCTTGCCGAATTGCTTCACCCATTAACTTGGCCTTTGTTATCATCACTTCATCTTGAGTAATTGTCAATAGGCTTTCCGTCAATTTGGCTTTGGTCAACTTTGGCATACATATTCCAACACCAAGTTCCTCCACCTTATGACCCCAGAATCGCTGATCACCAAAGAAGGGCTTGATCACCGTTGGTAGGCCTGCTTTCAGCCCTAGTAAAATAGTAGGTAGCCCCGCCCCCCATTCTAAAAGTTAGCTTACCAATTTCAAATGATCTCCAAGTGCCCTTTTTTTTTTTTTTTTTTTTTTTTTTTTTACCAGCTGCACACGTCCCAGAACCACCATGATGCACAACGCCTTGAATCAATGGAAATAGCCAATCGTGAGGTACCGAGTCCAGCATAAGTATAGAGTCAGCATGATCTTGTAAAACTTGCATTGTGGTTGGTGTTTCTTCCAGTTGGTGTTCACTTTTCGAGCCCCTGGATGACCACCCTTTGCATATAATAGCACGGACATTCGCCTCGATTACCGATTCCACAATCACCCGAGACATAGCTTCCGGATCCGACACAATGATAGACCCAAATCCAATGTACACTACTGGTCGTTCGTCTTTTGTGCTGGTTTCGCTGTCCTCTGAGGGCCGTCCGTCACCATCCGATACCAATGAGTCAGAAGGATTACTCAAATTAAGAAAAGATAAAAGAGATTGCGGCGGTTTCCAGTGGTCCTTCGAGTCTTGTTCCTTTTCATCAATAAACCAGTAGCCAGTGCAATGGATGTAGTCAGGCCAATCTTTCGGGGCCGGTTGTACCAGTGGAGAAAAAGAGTAAAGATACGGAATCCGCCATGTTTGAAGTTGATCCAGTGAAGTAGGTGCCAATCCAAGTTTTTCACGCCGAAATCTATTGATGGGTTTTGAAGTACCTGCCCATAGCGCCATATCAATCATCAAGTAGGTCATGTCGTTGTATATCCTGCCACCCGCAAGATTAGACACTGCAAAAGGATGAGGAAACTTTGTTGTTTTAGTCCATGGAAACGGCATCGATCTAAAGTAAGGAATTTCTGAAAAATACATTTCCCGGTGAGGGTAGTGGGGTTGGTAAGCAAGTGAGCGAATGAAAATGAAGACAAGTATTGATCATCTACAGACCTACCTAGATTTTCCGCCATATGAATACCGACCATAGAGCTGGGACTTTCAATCAATACATCTGTGCCTTGAACTGCATCCCAACTTGACTCCAACAAAGTATTGAACCAGGTATAAAACTAAGTATAACAAAAAAAAAAAAGTTAATTAAATCATTCTCCATTCAAATAATTCGTATTCCATACATACAAGTTTATATCCAGCTTTGATAAAAGAAAAGGATAAGAAGTTGTTTTCAATACAGAGTCTCATCAGCTCCCCAGGATCGCCACCGATGCACCTAAATTCAATTCCATATGCTTCCACCCAAGATTGATATTCTCCATGTGAGGCAATTCGACAATGATGGCCACCATCTTGTTGTAGCTGTTTACACAAAGCAATGTATGGTTGTACATCACCGCGTGATCCTATTGTTAGGCAAGTGATAGTCAAAGGTTTTTTTGGTGCATAAGGTGATTGACGTTGCTGCTTGACATTTGGTGTTTGCGTCAAAATCGGAGGGCCAACTAGCGAAAAAAAAAAAAAACGAATGTCAGAGACAACGCATAATTTGGTTCATGAGATGATGTTTTTCTATCAACCTACTGTATTCTGATGGTGGTGCTACATGATTGTTAACATTTTCCGCTGGACTTTCAAGTTGGGCGTACGGTGGTCTTTGATTGCAAGGAAGAAAGTCTAATTCATCATCATTGCTATATAGAAAAATTGAAAATGAAGTTTAAATACACTTGTTGAATCTTCTTTTTTATTCGTGTACCTATCAGATTCATTGGCATACGGCATTTCACTTGAATTTTTCTGCAGTTCAAGAGACACTAAAGCATAGCAGCTATTTCTTAGTTCTGTCGATAAAAATTCAAAAAATATCTAACGTATGTGTAAGCCAGTAATAACAATTGTTCACTTTTTTTTCGATAAAAATAGCACTCACTTCTTCATTCATATCTTTTGTTGTGATACCAAGGCCACGTAGTAAATGATATCCTTGATTTTTCAGTAGACGAATATCAACAATGTCCTTGAAAGGCACCACGATCTACGAGTCCATATTAATACATCATTCTAGTATATGCAAGGGTATTTTGTCCCTACCTTTTGATGTCCAGCCAAGACGCTAGCATGAAAGCAAAGATAATCCTGGGTAAAGTAGAGCCGACCATAATAAGGAATTATTCTCCAGACAGCTGCATGATAGACTATACAATGTAAAAATAAAATAAAGCAACTGACTATGGTTAGTACTTTTAACGTTTTTTAATTATAACAAAAGTCACCTCATTTTATATATGTAAGAATATTACCTGCATTCACAGTAGCACTTGTACCCAGCATCGGGAACCATTTATGCAATTCATCGTTCACCGTTTCTTGGAATGGGTCGTCTGAGGGGTTTTTTTCTGCTGATAATGATAATGATGATAAAGAATCCATACCGAGTTGTTGGCACAATTCGCTGCATAACCATATCGAAGTAGATGCCAAACCGTCCACTTTGTCCTTTGGCCCTTGCTGATCTGTGTCCCTATGCCAATTGCTGATGAGTGGTGATACGAGTTGTCGTAGGTAAGGTGCCCTTGGTAACGATAAAGATTTCTTTGTTGCTCTACCTTCTTTTGATGGTTGCTGGGGTTGTTGTGAAGAATTTGATATCAGTTGCTGGAATGGAAGAGCTGCATAGTGCCTGAAAATATTCAAAGAGCCACGATGAATCCTCTTTGATCTGCTTCCAGAGTTGTCGTAAGTCGAGAAAGGGGCGGTATCAGATGGTAAATTCGTCGATAAGATGGTGTTCCTTGATTCCCGTAAGGTGGATGGTAATAAAGACGTTGTGCTGGTATAAACAGCGTTGGATAAATCGCGTGTGCCACTGCTGAGTCGCTTGAATGTCTTGCTTAACAACTCTTGTCCACTACCACGTTTGAGCCGGTGTACCAAAGGTCCACTTTTGAAGTCAGTGTCGCCAAAGGTATTGCTGGTATCAGGGTCAATTTGTGAGGAAGGGCATGCTACTTGGGTAAACGCATGCATAAGATACGATGTTGCTGCGGGTCTGGTATTGTCGTTTTCCTGTTCTCCAATTGTTGCCAAACTAGATACTTCGGTGATAGGGCAGGCGGCATCAAGTTGTATCTCGTTGTCGTCACCATTGCTGCCGTTATCATCCACTTCGTTGAACATATTGATATCATCGGCGGAAGGAATAATCTGTCTGTCGGCATATCCGCTGTCCATGGCACGATATCGTTCATAAGATTCGTAAATGTCGTTGTATGCTTTGTTGATATCAGGAAAAAATGCAAAATAATACTATCAAAATGAAGAGCAGAAAATCAATGCCATTAGCGTTACATCATATTGTTCTCCCACTTTCGCATTTGCCATTTTACTTACATCGTCTTCGTCTCCAAGTGGACTTCTCGTTTCTTGATAGCAATATCGGTCATAGGAGGGTTGCTGCAAGTCAGAGATAGACACCTTGATATATTCCGCAAAATCAAACGCAGACGCCTTACTGATAGTGATTGCTTTAGAAAAAGGCAAGATAATACGCACACAGTTCCCGTCATTCTTCGCCATAAACACAGACCGGCGCAGATCGTCCATCCATTCCTTCTTAGATATTTCAGAGTCAGCAACAAAGGAATACTTCCCAGCTGATGTAATAATGGTGAAAGCTAGTGGTTTCCTTCTTGAGTTCCGGATATTAGTGACGGTCTTGAGTTCAATGATCCCCAATAGTTGATAGTGATGCTCGGCAGAATGGTACCAAGAGAAGTAGCATTGTTCAAGTATAAAGTAGTGTCGGGAGTGTAATGGAGACGCTCTATGTTTCTTTTGCGAAAGATATCCTGATCTTTTTGGTGCGCTCTAACGTGGCCAATGATAGAAGAAAAGTTAAGGACAAGGTCGCTTGAATGAATTTCAATCTGTTTTTTGCAACTTACATCCTTGCTGGGTAGTGGAGCAAAAAAGCATATGTTTTGGTCAGTCAGGTACATCCATCCAGGCAAAGTAACCAAGCGCACAATATAGCAAGGGTATTCTTCAAAAAAAAAAAAAAAAAAAAAAAAAAAGTGAGAAAGAAAAAAAGCCCTTTCGCAATTTAAAAAACTTACCATCAATAATCTTTTCTGCGTTTGACAAAGAAAATGCAGATCGCACAAAACTATAACCATCATGGTGGCGCTCTTCATTTACGAGTAAATCATTGATAGATTCATTTTCAACCGACATCTCTGATTGAATCATATGGCAAGGCTGTTTAGAGTGGGACTAGATACAATTGATTCAGTATACGCTTTCATTCTTTTGTCTATTTACTTACTTCCATTATATTATCATATGCGTCGTCAGATTCTCCAGACTCGTAATTGTCGTCCGTATGTATCGATGACATGGTAGGAAAAGAAAAGGGAAAAAGAACGAGCCCGGCGATGTAAAAAAAAAAAAAAAAAAAATAGCAATAGCTTTGAGACAAATCAAATGGATTTCTCTAGGAGCTGCGGTGTTTTAATATACTAACTTTTTTGCAGGAATCCTCTCCCATTCGTAATGTCATGCAACTAACGAAGATTCTAACGGCAGGATATTATATATCACTTTTATTTGTTAAACTTTCAACTTGATCAATAATGTGAAGTCATTACTAGTAGTAGATAATCCCTCCCCCGACTCGTTCCTCCTCTCCTATTCTGGGCGAAAAATTGTCTTCTATTAACACTGTATGTACTGTTCTGAAATTGCCGTTGCTGTCGATCTACCCATTCCAATAAATTTACATGCAGTCATGGCAAATGGATATTCAAATCTTTACCCACACGCACGCATATATATAGCATCATGAACAGATGACTACTATAAGAAAGTCATCCGCCTCTATACCATTATAAATGAATAGAAGTGTCATCCCCACGTCCCCCTATTGTACACTTATTTTTCGGATTCACGTCAATAATTTCAAACTGACACTATCATACATATTTATCAAAAGACTTGTTAGCTCATCACATCACAACCCAAGCTTTCATCTCAAGAATTTAATCAAATATGGAGAACCAAAGAAACATGATCAAAGACATTATTAACAGTAACAACCATCCAAATGTAAATAAAGTCAACATCATCAACCCGTTTTTTATTCAATAATTAACTAAGCACAATCAAAAGTCAACATATATATATATTAAAAAAAAAAAAAAAAGGCTAATCTATTTCTTCAATCGTCGTCTTTCCCCTTCCAGCTACATGAGTCGTGTCATATATAAAAGTAGAATAAAACGACAAGTTAACCCAATAAAATCACTTTTTTTTTGGTTTACACTTTTTGAATCCTTACCACTTTTTTGACACGGGCCAGGGAAGCTGCAGATGAAGTATTGGCTTTGCAGTTTTCTATGCCATAGGGAGGTGTAATCATCACTTCATCCATAACTACGATAGAATCGTTAGCCCATCGACATGGCAACCTATAAAGTATGTTTGTATTCAGTAAAGGTTATATGTGTCAAGCTGATAATGGGAATTGCATTACTTACGTTTTGGTAAGGGCGTCAAATATTTCTTGCGCTTCCTTTGTTACACCGACACCTAGTTTGGCTACTTGTTGTTTTACCCCTTTAATAGTGTCAGCTTCACGCGTGGTAAGGCGATCCAGGTGTACATGGGATACTGGGAGATAGCTGGTTAACTTGCTTGTATGAGCTACAGCTGGATCCTGTAAAGGTGCTGAAGCTTCGTCTGATGTAACCCCGATGATTTCCTTGATGTGATTGACTTTGAGTATGCGAAAGGAGAGACTTTTACGTGAATGGCGGGATCCTGTTGAGCAATGTATACATTCATCAAATAAAACAAAACAGTGTGAGAGTTAAGGATGTAAATAATATATAATTCGTAGTCATAATCATGTCCTTCGACCGTCCATACATAAGCCATACACAATCAACCCCTACGCTAACAGACCATACACAAGCAACCCATATACAGTCAAACCACGAACACAATTCTCTACCTCTACCATTCCTGTGTTTCTCTTTTCATGAAAAAGGATATCAAGTGCAATACAGTTGGTAATACGATCATATGTGTAAATCAGCCCTTCGAATTCTTCATCTAAGGTTGTTTTGACTTTGATGCGTCGACCAATGAGCCATTCCAGTGATTTTTTGCTATTTAAACCAATCGATGATGGAGGAGTAGGAGTAGATCCAGTCGAGTTTGTTGATGTAGATGATCCCCCATGTTGTTGTTGTTTTGTCACTGACTTCCGACGTTGTTGTTGTTGGCTTGTCTGGGTGTCCATGATACTTTGGAGATAAATGTAATCAAAAAGTTATGAAAAAATCAGTATATGGCAATACATAACAAAGAAAAAATGTTTATTTGTTTGTCCTCCATTGAAGCATATAAGATTACCTTGATGAGACTTTTTCGTTTTGAATTGAGATGAGCAAAAAAAAAAAAAAAAAAAAGGGAAAGAGGAGAAGAAAAAAATAGGCGTAGCGGAGGTTCAAAAGATGAAAAATACAAATTTTCGCATTCCTGATCACTTGAAACGCAAGGAGAGATGTGTATTTCTTGAAAGTGGTCAATTTCGAATAAAACCCTGATTCTTAATAAAAATCATAGATGATCTTGGATTTTTTCTATATTCATAACGGAACTCATTTAAACTTAGTACAGCCAATATTTCTGCTGCACTGTACCACCGTACTGTATTGTATAATACTCCAGTGTTCTTTTTTTCCTGATTAACCCACTAAAAAATCCTCCGCTTGATGTTAAAAGGTACAATTTTCTCAGTTCAAAGAAATGATGCCAATTAGAATTTTGGTGTTATAATTTTTTATAGCATATATACGTCTTCAATTATCATGATAAAAGATACAATGGTCCTAACTTGAAACAGACAAAAACACAACTATCACTGGGCTCGAAAGCTATCTTCCTGTTGTTGAATAATCAATTGAAAATCGTATTGACTATGGATAATGATAAGATCCCACTATTTCCTAAATTAAGAATAGCATAATCCTGCATTATTCAAGTTTCAATTCAATAGAATGGACTGCACCCGAGAAAATCATTTTGCAGAAGTGAAATGTATTTATTATTCTTCTTGGTGAATTCATGGTAAAATATACCAAACTTCACCTTTCGTCAAGAGAGAAATAGTCCTTGACACGGAGAGGCGGGGGCTCGCAACATTCCCTTTTGTAGTTTTCAACGATTCATTTAAAAACCTAACAGGTGTCAGGAGGAGAGGAAATTAAAGGATGGGTATCGACAGGATAGTATTGAATTGTCCCGCCATTTTTTACTTGGGGGGTTTGTTTTTTTTTTTTTGTTTATGCCAGAGAGACAATAGGCATTTCACACTTTTGAGGGGCAGTCATTAGTCAAGTGGTATATAACTCAGCGGACACAAATGTATGATCTTTAAAGCAAAATATCTTGACAATAAAGCTCAATTCATTACAAAATTATATGAATTAATTGTTTTAGTATAGTATATTATGTGGAATTAATTTCAGGGCGTGTTTATATTAGCAAAATATATGTATATATTTTTTTTTGAACGGATCATTTTCCTTATTTGGACAGCGGACAGTAATGTCCGATCTTAAAACATATCATTGATGTTGCAAAACAGAAGTAAAAAGCTTATTTTTTTCAAGAAAAAACTATATTAACTTTCTATATTAATATGGACTCTTTCCCATACGCAAATTGTCAGGAAACGGCATTAACAGCAGGTTTACAAACATAGCGTATTTCGGTGGTACGAGAAATGCACTATTTTTTTCTTACTTTGGGAAAAATCTCATTGAGTAAAGATATTGATATGCGGAAAAGTGGGTAATATTATACACATTTCAGGCTTTCTCATATTGCAGAGTCATAAAAAATAGTCATAATAACGCTTCAAAATTTCACTTTTTATTAGCGGACATTTGTGTCCGATTCATATACCACTAGCTAAAATTAAAAATGCGCCAACTGTCCCACTGTCTAGTGTTTTACGTTTCAAATTCCGTTGCGTGATTTTTATTTTTGCCCCTTAGTTCCCTGTCCCTTTCTTTTCTTTTTCTTTTACTCTTCTTTTTGTTTTTCTTCACCATTTAACTTTTTTGAGGTTAAGGTGGATTTGTAATAGTGTCAGGACTATTTTAGAAGGGTTTTTAATCAGGGTTCGCTAGGTGCATGGGGAAACCGTTCATTTTGGATCCAGGATTTTGAACCACCATTAGTTTGGTTTTTTGAAGCCTTCATTAGCATAGTTTAGTCTTAGTTTGTCTTGGTTTTCATCTACAAGATGAATAAAATATGTCTCTTTTTGAATACTTTAATTAAAAGTGTCCCATTAGTCTCTCTCATGTTTTGTGCAATAGATCCTTTTCGCCTCCCCCTTTGAATAGCTTTGACTGCTGTTGATCGTTCAATAAAAAAAAATATATATGGCTCTGGTTTTGCCTTGCCCAGTGTATTATACCCCATTTTACAATTACCCCTTTTAGATTAGTGTTCACCATTCTTCAGAACTCTTCCTCAGTTTACTTCCATTAGGTCCCGTGTTACAATGAAATCCGCACCTTTAATATAGTATTTACCACTATGACTTCAGAAAAGATGCCTTTTTATGAATTAACAATAATCTGACCCAGTGAATAGTGAGAAATGTTTTTGTTGTAATTGTTTTGTGGGTGATTTTATCAAACACCTAGTTTCGAGCTTAGTATTATTAGTTTTCCGTAAATCAATGCTGTGTGGTAGAGTGTAAGTCGTCGTTTCATGGATCCACACTTTTTCACCCAAAAATACCTAGAGACTGGTTCGTTCGCATTTTTAGGTCACTTTATATAAAATGCAACTTCATTCCTTTTCAACTATTTATATCAGTAAGCGTGGTCCATGATGTGAGTCTATCTTTCCCTATAGAGTATATATCCTCCAGTAGACTGGATATACCTCAGCGTATTATTTTCAGTCCGTATGATATAATGAAAGAGAATGCAAAATCATAAACAAGCGCCACGGGCAACAAAAATATAAAGGGACAATTGTAAATAGGAAACTATTATGCTGTACAAGGAAAGTAATACATTAGAAAGACACCGAATTAATATCTTTTATTGAAACAAAACAACGGCCAACACTTATCAATAGCAGGGATGGTAGAAAAAGGAGATCTATTACACAAGACATGAATGAGACTAATGGCATATTTTTTCATTGAATCAAATAAAAAAACGGCATATTTTATTCAGATATAGGTACAAGCTAAAGACAAACTAATATTAAACTAAGCTAATGAAGGCTCCAAAAAGTCAACTAATGGTGTTTTTAAATCCTAGATCCAAAATGAAAGGGTTTCCCCATGCATCTTGTAATCCCTGTTCTGAGGCTCCTTCTAAACTAGTCCTAACACTAATCTAAGATCGTCCTAATTTCAGTGAAGTTGAATGGTGAAGAAAAAAAGAAAATGAAAAGAGAGAGACAGAGCGGGAAAAAAAAAAAAAAAAAAACAGGGAAAAATACTGGGAATAAATAAAAATGCACGTGGGCGGCATTTCAAAACGTTGGCCTGTGTGAAGATTAGGTGTAAAAGTAATTAGAATCAACAAAATAGATGATATAGCAGATATGGTTTTTATTAACTAAAATAATGGAAGGATCCATATATAAATTGGGAGTGTGGAAAAAGGAGGTTAGAATATTTGAAGATACCGGGATGGGATTATGGGATGGAGAAAATGTCATACTTGCTCTTGTCAATTCAGTGCTTACCAATACTATACCAATATCTTTTCGGAAAAGTACCACTTCCAGGTATTGGTACTAGTCAAAAAAAAAAAAAAAAAAAAAAAAAAAAAAAAAAAGCCATTGATTTCATTTACATTAAAATAATTTAGATATAGAGTAGTTGTAGTAAAACAAATAAAATAATTAATACTAGAGGGTTTAAAAAAACCAGGAATCGAAACCAAATAGAAATCTGGTTTTGATATTGGCTCAAATCAAACTGACTGGATTTGGCTTGAGTTCAAAACAAAAAACCAAACCATTTTTTTTTTTTTAAGGAGTATATTGTAAAGAGTAAAAAAAAAAAAAATAAGAATCATAGTGGACAAAAGAAAATAGATAAGCAAAGTAAATGATGACCAATCTAAGTTTTACTTTATCGTTCTCTTTCTATTTTTCTGCAAGCGCAATCCTAAAAAGTTCTGGTGCTCACTCTATAAAAAATAAAAACCTACAAAAACAAATTCCAGTTACGTTTTAGTGGATTTACCACACTTGTTAGAGTCTCTCTAAGAGCCGGTCCAGCCAGTCTGGGTGCGATTTCCACCGCATGGTCTTTTTCCAGCCAAAAAAAAAAAAAAAAAAAAAATCCAGTTACGACCTGTAACCAATGTCGAGGATCGGCCTCTGAACACCCCCTGACCTCTGACCACCCCCTGACCTCTGACCATCTCTGACCTCTGACCATCTCTGACCTCTAACCATCTCTGACCTTGAACCACATCATGCTCAAATTAAAGTTCGATCTCGAAACACTCTGTCGATTTTGACAATGGTGAACTCGAACGACCTCTATACTTTGACCACTTCTTGCTTTCGACCACCCTTTTTTGATTAGTATAAATACCTTCACTTCCCCCGCAACAATTTTATTTTTTCTTTAGTTATTTATTATCATATATTTATCTCAACCTTTTTTATATAAAATTCAGTACAAAGGTTTTTAACCACCAAATCACTGTCTTATTTTTATTTTGTTTCTATCGTCTATATAGAAACTTTCTCTTATTTTTTGTGACTACAAGTCCTCTTTTTATTTTATTTTTACTGTGTGTTATACACTTATTTTTATTGAACCAACAAAGGTCAATACTTTTCTTTTTATTTTATTTTACTCTTTCAAGTTTATTTTTTATAAACTTTCTCTACAGTTGGACTTTATCTACAAAAGTTCTGGTGCTCACTACTATCAAATCTATTTTTGTCCGATTCAGGAACAAAATATTTCAAATTCCGCCGAAGGAAGAAAATTATTTTTCAAAGCTCCAAACGATCACTCAAGACATCCTATTTAACCCAGAAAAACATAAAAAAACCTACAAAAACACAATCCAGTTGGACTAAAATCACAAATTTAGCCGCAACACCAACATTAACTGTAACAGCATAAAAGGCAAAGTATTTAACAAAAAAAAAGTCAGAACGAGTGGCAAAAAAGGTATCCAGGGCTTCTCCGGGAATCGAACCCGGGACCTCTCGCACCCTAAGCGAGAATTATACCACTAAACCAAGAAGCCATGATTTGAGTATGAAATTGGTCGGTTATATATGAACCAAATACGTCGGGATTCCAAATACAAATTCCCATGGCAACGGCTGGGCAAAGCGTTTTCCTGCAATCAGACGCGATTTTGACACAACCAGCCGCAAACCGGTCTCTCTCTTTTTTTTTTGTTTTTGTTTTTGTTTTTTTTTTTTTCGCTTTTCTGCCCTTTTTCCCTTTTCACATTTTTCTATTTTCTTTTCCTATCAAGTTTTTTTTTTTCTCTTTTTTTTTTTTTTTTCTCAATTTTTTTTTTTTTTCATTCATTAACGAGCGACATTTTGTCTGACAGTGGTTGTCTTACTGTGTCTGACTTTGTTGTTTGATTCACAGGCGCCTTTTAATCAACAAGTTCCTACACCTTTTTCGAACGTAAGACACGATACGATACGAATAGAAAACGACGACTCTGTTGAAAATGGAGCGTACTAATTGTGTATCCTCCTTTCTTTTTCTAGGTTGGCGGCGGTGTTACTGTGCCTGACTTTGCTATTTGATCCACAGGCGCTTTTTAATCAACAAGTTCCTACACCTTTTCGAATGTAAGCCATAGCTTGAAAGAAAAGGCGACTATATTGAAATTGGAGTGTGCTTACATTGTATCCTTCCTTCTTTTTCTAGATTGGCGGCGGTGTTACTGTACCTGACTTTGCTATTTGATTCAAAGGCGTTTTTTAATCAGCAAGCTCCTACACCTTTTTCTAACGTAAGGCACGATACGATACAAATAGAAAACGACGACTCTGTTGAAAGTGGAGCGTACTAATCAAATCCACATATTTCAGAACACTAGTTGATGAGGGGTTGGCCGGAGGTAATCGGCACAAAGGGATATATCGTCTCCTTACATCAACGCGCAACCTCGGTGAAACGATATGACGGCAATGACTTGGAACGTATCACCCCCAAAATCCACTCCTGCACAAACGACGGCGACTGTCCATTCAAACTTCGCCTCGCCGTACTCAGCTTCCCGTCAAACCTGCCTTTGCAATGACCATCCACAAATTCCAAGGTCAGACTCTGGACAACGTTGGTGTGTTTTTCAATGATCCTGTTTTTTTCTCATGGTCAGCTCTACGTTGCGTTATCCCGTGTCACCAACCGTTCTACACTTGGAAGTTGCTATCCCCATTGAAAACGATCTGCCAGGCCATTTTCTCAAAAATATAGTGCACTCGCAAGTGACCACTTCATAGTATAGTCATTTTTTTTTTTTTTTTTTGGATTCTTATGAAGTTTCCGCACTTTTTCTGGATGCTATTGTGATTTGTAGTTTGTAGATTGTAGTTTGTGGCTTTAGTTTGTGGTGGTTTTTGACTCAATAAAATTGGTATTCATATAACATATTTCCCTGCTGTCCCTTTTTTTTTGATCCACTACCTTATTTTTTTTACATACAATCACATGTTTTTTTTTTTCTACGCATAACCGCACATACACACCAGATTGTTTTTTCTCAACATACATAACATGCCCCCATTCAACAAAAACAGAAAAAGAAAAAAAACTCAGGAGAGAAATTAATGGCAAAAAACATGTTTAATTTAGATATAGATGAAGGTATAAACCATGACAACTAACACCAACCTAAGCTAATGGCACTATTCTAAGCTGAAGGCTAATCTAACGGAGGTTGGAAATTCCGAATCCAACATGAAAAGGTTTCCCCATGATGTTTGTTTTGCATTTTTTTAAAATGCCTCTAATTCAAATGCTAACATTAATCCTAGATCACCAGTATCCAATGAGCCTTCCCATCATATCATTTGGACGTTCATGAAGGAAAAAAAGAAAGAAAGAAAGGAAGAGGGAAAAAAATTGTAGCCTCAAAAAAAAAGCAATCATGTGGGCGGAGTCTACATTGACTTTTTTCACATCTAAGCACTATCCTATTTTTTTTCGGAGTACGACGGTAGGGCCCAAGGGGCTGCCCACCATAGTGCGAAATGGCGGAGGCTTTAATCCATTCCTATCAAAACCCACACTTTATTAAAAAAAATCTGACAGCCAATAAATCGAAAGACTTCAAAAAGCTCCAGCGGAGCGCCAGAGCGTTCATTCCAGTCAATGAAAAGACTATTCAATTGTATCACTTATTTTTGGTATTATTTGACTGTACTATTTCTATATCTACAACTTTTCAGTCACCATGAGAGGCTAGAGTGCATAAAATGGGTGATGGTCAATTATCTCATCACTGCAAAGTAGAATCACTTGGGAACAAATGGGGAAGGAAGTCAAAAAAAAAAAAAAAATGATGAATAGGGCAAAAGAGAGGTAAAACTGAGATGTTGTTTATTAAATAAAGAATTGTTCCATGTATTTATCCTAATCGCTTTTGCATATCGGAGCATACAGTACAACAAAATGCATGTACATACGCATACATGTACCCACACACACATACACGCTATTGTAAGCTAACTGAGCTAAGAATGATCTGACTAATTACTACGCTATGGGACATGGACTTAGACTAAGAGCAATTTGATCAATACTACAAGTGAGCAGATTATGAGTACGAGGTAATATATAGAAACGGAACTATCAAAAACGAGACATGGCATACAATAGGTGAGTTTCTATTTCACAAGACAAGACAAGATGTAGGAATTGGATTACCTAGATGTAATGTGTGAGAGAGAGAGAAAGGAGAGAGAGAGACAGAGAGAGAGAGAGGAGAGAGAGAAGAGGAGAGGAGAGAGAGAGAGAGAGAGAGAGGAGAGAGAGAGAGGAGAGAGAGAGAGAGAGAGAGAGAGAGAGAGAGGGAGGAGAGAGAGGAGAGAGAGAGAGAGGAGAGAGAGAGAGGAGAGAGAGAGAGAAGAGAGAGAGAGAGAGAGAAGAGAGAAGAGAGGAGAGAGAGAGAGAGGAAGAGAGGAGAGAGAGAGAGAGAGAGAGAGGAGAGAGAGAGAGAGAGGAGAGAGAGAGAGAAGAGAGAGAAGAGAAGAGAGAGAAGAGAGAGAGAGAGAGAGAAGAGAGAGAAGAGAGAGAGAGAGAGGAGAGAGAGAGAGAGAGAGAACGAAGAAAATGTTGCATGACAGGCAAAGGTGGAGTGATCAAGTGAATGTAGTAAAACACCTACCCCTACCCATATTTCCCTTATTTTACCTAGTGAAATCAAGTTGAGCTTCAAGAAGATTTTCATTCTGCTGGATGCTGGAAGGTGAGGATGAATAGCATCAAATGTTGGCATAGCTAAAATCGTATTCATTTTGTGTCTCACATTCAAAGGATGTAGGAGTTTGTTCAGTAAAAACACCCGGGAGGCAAGTATCAGAGTCAAATACCGTAAAGCTGCCAATCAAACTGAAAAAAAAGAATGATACAACGTAAGCACACTCCAATTTCAATATAGCCGCCTTTTCTTTCAAGCTATGTCTTACATTCGGAAAGGTGTAGGAACTTGTTGATTAAAAAGCGCCTGTGAATCAAATAGCAAAGTCAGGCACAGTAACACCGCCGCCAACCTAGAAAAGAAAGAAGGATACACAATTAGTACGCTCCATTTTCAACAGAGTCGTCGTTTTTTATTCGTATCGTATCGTGCCTTACGTTAGAAAAAGGTGTAGGAACTTGTTGATTAAAAGGCGCCTGTGAATCAAACAACAAAGTCAGACACAGTAAGACAACCACTGTCAGACAAAATGTCGCTCGTTAATGAATGAAAAAAAAAAAAAAAAAAAAAGAGAAAAAAAAATTGAGAAAAAAAAAAACTTGATAGGAAAAGAAAATAGAAAATGTGAAAAGGGAAAAAGGGCAGAAAAGCAAAAAAAAAACAAAAAACAAAAAAAGAGAGAGACTGGTTTGCGGCTGGTTGTGTCAAAATTAGGGCTCTTAATTTGGTCCCGTCCCGATTATGGTATTGAGAAATAGTCCTCAATACCTGGTACCGATCAATACCAATACCTACTAGCGGTATTGTCTCGCTAAGGTTTTGGTATTGCTAATCCCGATAAGAGGTATTGATCAATACCAATACCTACTGATGGTACCATCCCGGTAAGGAATTGGAATTGCTAATCACGCTAACATGGTATTTTTCAATACCAATACTCCTCATTTAGGTATTGTTAAGAGCTCTAGTCAAAATCACGTCTGATTGCAGGAAAGCGCTTTGCCCAGCCGTTGCCATGGGAATTTGTATTTGGAATCCCGACGTATTTGGTTCATATATAACCGACCAATTTCATACTCAAATCATGGCTTCTTGGTTTAGTGGTATAATTCTCGCTTAGGGTGCGAGAGGTCCCGGGTTCGATTCCCGGAGAAGCCCTGGATACCTTTTTTGCCACTCGTTCTGACTTTTTTTTTGTTAAATACTTTGCCTTTTATGCTGTTACAGTTGTTGCGGCTAAATTTGTGATTTTAGTCCAACTGGATTGTGTTTTTGTAGGTTTTTTATGTTTTTCTGGGTTGAATAGGATGTCTTGAGTTATCCTTTAGTATAGCTTTTGCTAGTTTAGAGCTTGAAAATAAATTTGTTCCTTGGGCGGAATTTGAAATATCTTGTTCCTGAATCGGACAAAAATAGAATTGATAGTAGTGAGCACCAGAACTTTTGTAGATAAAGTCCAACTGTAGAGAAAGTTTATAAAAAATAAACTTGGAAAAGTAAAATAAAATAAACTTGGAAAAGTAAAATAAAATAAAAAAGAAAAGTATTGACCTTTGTTGGTTCAATAAAAATATAGTGTATAACACACAGTAAAAATAAAATAAAAAGAGGACTTGTAGTCACAAAAAATAAAAGAAAGTTTCTATATAGACGATAGAAACAAAATAAAAATAAGACAGTGATTTGGTGGTTAAAAAACCTTTGTACTGAATTTTATAAAAAAGGTTGAGTAAATATAACGAAGATAAGAACTAAGGAAAAAAGAGAATTGAAAAAAAGTGGGATATATATATATAGAAATAAAATTTTAAAATGGGCTAAAAAAGACGCCGGTGTAAAAAATACGACGGTTGAAAAAAGACATCGGGGTAAAAAATACGACGGTTGAAAAAAGACGCTGGGGTAATGTGTAACAATAAACAAAAAACTTAAGGAGCTTATTGATGTTGATGTTGTTGATGTTGATGTTGATGTTGTTGATGTTGTTGTTGGGAGCGGACTCAGGCCGATCCTCGACACAGTTAATGTTGGTTACAGGTCGTAACTGGATTTTTTTTTTTTTTTTTTTTGGCTGGAAAAAGACCATGCGGTGGAAATCGCACCCAGACTGGCTGGACCGGCTCTTAGAGAGACTCTAACAAGTGTGGTAAATCCACTAAAACGTAACTGGAATTTGTTTTTGTAGGTTTTTATTTTTTATAGAGTGAGCACCAGAACTTTTTAGGATTGCGCTTGCAGAAAAATAGAAAGAGAACGATAAAGTAAAACTTAGATTGGTCATCATTTACTTTGCTTATCTATTTTCTTTTGTCCACTATGATTCTTATTTTTTTTTTTTTACTCTTTACAATATACTCCTTAAAAAAAAAAAAATGGTTTGGTTTTTTGTTTTGAACTCAAGCCAAATCCAGTCAGTTTGATTTGAGCCAATATCAAAACCAGATTTCTATTTGGTTTCGATTCCTGGTTTTTTTAAACCCTCTAGTATTAATTATTTTATTTGTTTTACTACAACTACTCTATATCTAAATTATTTTAATGTAAATGAAATCAATGGCTTTTTTTTTTTTTTTTTTTTTTTTTTTTTTTTTTTTGACTAGTACCAATACCTGGAAGTGGTACTTTTCCGAAAAGATATTGGTATAGTATTGGTAAGCACTGAATTGACAAGAGCAAGTATGACATTTTTCTCCATCCCATAATCCCATCCCGGTATCTTCAAATATTCTAACCTCCTTTTTCCACACTCCCAATTTATATATGGATCCTTCCATTATTTTAGTTAATAAAAACCATATCTGCTATATCATCTATTTTGTTGATTCTAATTACTTTTACACCTAATCTTCACACAGGCCAACGTTTTGAAATGCCGCCCACGTGCATTTTTATTTATTCCCAGTATTTTTCCCTGTTTTTTTTTTTTTTTTTTTCCCGCTCTGTCTCTCTCTTTTCATTTTCTTTTTTTCTTCACCATTCAACTTCACTGAAATTAGGACGATCTTAGATTAGTGTTAGGACTAGTTTAGAAGGAGCCTCAGAACAGGGATTACAAGATGCATGGGGAAACCCTTTCATTTTGGACCTAGGATTTAGAAACATCATTAGTTGACTTTTTGGAGCCTTCATTAGCTTGGTTTAATATTAGTTTGTCTTTAGCTTGTACCTATATCTAAATAAAATATGCCGTTTTTTTATTTGATTCAATGAAAAAATATGCCATTAGTCTCATTCATGTCTTGTGTAATAGATCTCCTTTCTCTACCATCACTGCTATTAATAAGTGTTGGCCGTTGTTTTGTTTTAATAAAAGATATTCATTCGGTGTCTTTCTCATGTATTACTTTCCTTGTACAGTGTATTAGTTTCCTATTTACAATTGTCCCTTTATATTTTTGTTGCCTATGGCGCTTGTTTATGATTTTACATTCTCTTTCATTAAATCATACAGAATGAAAATAATACGCTGGGGTATATCCAGTCTACTGGAGGATATATACTTTATAGAAAAGGATAGACTCACATCATGGTCCACGCTTACTGATATGAAGCGTTGAAAAGGAACGGCGTTGCATTTTATATAAAGTGACCTAAAAATGCAAACGAACCAGTCTCTAGGTATTTTTGGGTGAAAAAGTGGATCCATGAAACGACGACTTACATTCTCCCACACAGCATTGATTTACGGATAACTGATAATGCTAAGCTAGAAACTAGGTGTTTGATAAAATCACCCACAAAACAATTACAACAAAAACATTTCTCACTATTCACTGGGTCAGATTATTGTTAATTCATAAAAAGGCATCTTTTATGAAGCCATAGTGGGTAAATACTATACTAAAGGTGCGGATTTCATTGTAACACGGGACCTAATGGAAGTAAACTGAGGAAGGCTAATGAGAGTTCTGAAGAATGGTGAACACTAATCTAAAAGGGGTAATTGTAAAATGGGGTATAATACACTGGGCAAGGCATGAGGAAGACTAGAGCCATATATATATATATTTTTTTTATTGACGGATCAACAACAGTCAAAGCTATTCAAAGGGGGAGGCGAAAAGGATCTATTGCACAAAACATGGGAGGGACTAATGGGTCACTTTTAATTGAAGTATTCAAAAAGAGATATATTTTATTCAGATTGTAGATGAAAACGAAGGCTTCAAAAAGCCAAACTAATGGTGGTTCAAAATCCTGGATCCAAAATGAACGGGTTTCCCCATGCATCTTGCGAACCCTGAACTGAAACCCCTTCTAAACTAGTCCTGACACTATTACAAATCCACTTTAACCTCAAAAAAGTTAAATGGTGAAGAAAAACAAAAAGAAGAGTAAAAGAAAAAGAAAAGAAAGGGAGAGGGGAAAAAATGGGATCCCCAAAAAAAAGATGAAAATAAAACCACGCAGCGGAATTTAAATGTCCTTCTATGTTTTCTCGTGAGGAATGGTTTGCGATTGGCTGTTGTAAAAGGCGCATAAAAAAAGCAGCAATAAAAGCGTTAACCGGAATAACGTTTGTTTTTTTCTTCTGTTAAATGCCTTGTTATTGAATTTCTTCGATCCCTCACCCGAACAACCAGACATTCACAGTCAAATCCTTATTCACACAATTTGGCCCTTATTCCAATCAAGATTATGGGAAATAATTTTTCTTCGAGTCGAAGGTATTCTAACATCTACATAAAATAGTTCGACCCGCCTCAATTTTTTTTAAATTGAGCTTTTCGTAACTGGAAAAAAAAAAAAAAAAAAAAAAAAAAGTTTTTCCATGAACCCACCAATATCACCCAAACATTGATAAGTAAAACAACACAAGGCATAATGAAACAAATGTCATATTCGTTTATTTGTACAACACAAGCCATGGACAAAAAGGGAAGCTACGTTTTCACAATATACCCATAATGCGTTCAAAAAATGAGGAGAGGGAAAGAAAATGATATTGTAAATAATGACGGGGGTTGATGAGATTTTATGGAGGAAGAACAAATGATAAAGACTAGAATAATACCAATCGTAATAATAAAATTAAACACTATAATACTAAAACTATTTGAATTGGTCTTCAGTAACACCTTCACCCATGGCAGCAGTAGCAGCAACACCTCCAGAGACAACCTTCATCAATTCATCCACATAGCTAGCCCCAGACCATTTTTGATGTTGGAGCACATCAACGCCGTTTTCACGTTCCTTTCGCTGCACAGTCGATACGTATCCAAGCATGCCAGTTGCCTTGAAACTTCTTGAAAAAGTGGCTATAATAATAATAACATAATACGGTGAAAGTTGTTAGCTCTGTATTTTTAAATTTTCTCTATGTAATGGGTTACCTGAAGCCAAAGCATTTGCGTGAAGACCACCTAATGTGATAAATTGCCAGACAAATCCTGCTTCACCTAATTGACGTACAAATGAACCCATATCGTTGTCGGTCAGCCCGGCAGCATCCCTAAATAAATATTAAAAAAAAAAAAAAAGTGAATTAAATTATCGTCTTCATTCATTATTAGAGAGTCATTTTTTTTCTAAGCTTTCACTTACCAATTGAAAGAAGGGGACAGATTGTAGCACAAAAGGGACTTTGGAGAAGCAGCCAAGACACCCTTAGCAAATTGTTGAGCTTGAGATAAGATAGGCTTCTTTGTTTCCATCCATAACATGTCGGCATAAGGAGCAAAAGCAATTGAGCGGGACGTAGCAGCTTCAGTACCACCTTCATAACGATAGAAGCCTTCACGCACACGAGGGGTATCCCAATCCCAAAAGACCTCCACACCAAAAGATTGTTTTGCAATAGCACGTGCATCATGGTTTGACTTGAAGTGAATCTGGCTTAAGAAGGTTTCTGCTTGAGAAGATTTGCCTTGTCGTCGGAGCTCATCGGCGACAGCATTGCCATACCGCTTCAATCCAGCTTGAGCCACCCACTCAGCTTCCACAGCAGCAAGAGAACTACCAGATTTACCTTGCCGTTCAGCTTCCGCCATCACAGCAGCAAGAGGACGCAGGGAAGGGTTGGTAGCACCGACCAAGAATTCATGATCACGTTCATCAATGTTGCTGCTGAGCAACGTTGCCGCTTCTGCATCAGTACGTGCCACCACAATATTTTCAACACCCATGATATCATATTGGACACGCATAGCAACCAAACGATTGATATGCTCGGCGATAGGGACCAGGACCTTGCCAGCCATATGACCACACTTTTTGGTGCTGGGAGATTGATCTTCCACTAAATTGTTGAAAATCACGATAAAAAGTATAAATGTACTAGTTGCATCCGGCTGAATAAATAAAAATCCTATTTTCAAAACTTACCATGCATCCCTGCAGCACCACGTTCAACCATCATCTTGGTTAACTTCATCACAGCTGTGACACCACCATGCTATATGTTCGTAAAAGATAAACAAAATAATAATAATAAAAAGTAAATAAACACAAACGATAAACAGATAGCAACTTTATCACTAATCCATTTCAGTCAAGTAGCTTACCCCAGTATCACCATCAGCAATAAGAGGATTGAAGTAGTCAATCTTGGGAGTTTTAGCACGTTCGGCAGCAGTCATACGCAGACGTTCTTCACGTTGTTTACGATCATGGAAGAGCTGGGCCATAAAGAGGTGTTCAACCTTATTGGGCACCGTGTCCATGGGGTAATCAGCAAGATCAGGGCCAGGTTCGTTGCTTGAGGAGGCAGTGGAAGAGCATTGCCAACCAGAAACATAAACAGTATCAATGCCAGCGTTTGCCATTTGAGTTACCTATAAAGTAAAGAGTGAATAAAGCGCCATATAACCCATGACATTCTACTTTTTTTTTTCGTATATATATATATATATATATATATATGTATATACCTGGACAGGATCTAATGCACCAAAGGTGTGGCTAGTTCCACCAGTAGACTTGTTACGTTGAAGAATCTGCCAAAGCTTTTTAGCTTGTTCATTAGAGCGATAGTCGGTAGGGAATTCACCACGCTTGCTAACAATTTGTTCCGCTGTATATGGACGATGGACAATATCAAAACGAGGAGATGCCCACCACTTCTTGACTTGTTCTACTTCTTGAAGGAATTGACGTTCTTCTTGATCACTCATGTTGTAAATGTAATTTTTATTTTATTCGAATAAAAAAATAAAGATAAAAGAAAAGGAAAACAAAACAAAAAGAGTTAAACAAATGTTTATATCGTTATTTTGACGCCCCCTTTTTTTCTATGAGCGCTCTAACAGAAATTCGAATCACCGCTTCATGCATTCACTTTCTAAGTGTGTGGCCCCTATTTTTTTTTTTTTTTCATTTCCCTCCCCCCTTTGAACCCAACAATAACCACAGAACATATTATCCTTTATTGAATCCTATTCTCCCTAAAAGAAACAAAAGAACAGAAAGATCATCCACGCTCTGTGTCTCGTTCTGTAGTAAAACAGAAAAATGAATCTGACCGGAATTAGTGTGGCTTGCTTCTGGATGCAGACGACAGGAGGTCAAACCTTAAAGGAGCTTTTATCCCGAGGAATAAATCACACACAAAGGTGCAGTCTATTATAGTCAAGGCTAGTAAAAATGGACAAACAACAAAACATTAGAGTAAATAAAAAGAAAGCGTCTTTATTTGATATGAACTATCAATCATATATAAATTCTAAAACTAAATAATAAATAAATAGAAATATTATTGAGTCTAGTCTATGCCACCTTGGTAGATCAACCTGCCTAATTGCCGTTACGAGAAGGTGCCCTGTGCTTAAAAAAGTCAGCTTTCAATCACATAAAACATTTAAATATCCCCATAACCTTTGGCGATACATTTTGTTGCCATAAACATCCAAAATTTATGTAAATATAAACAAAACACTATGTTGAATACGCATGATAATTTATTAAATATATTAATACCTTGACTAGATTATAAGCTGCTATGACCCGAGCTGACTTACAAATGGGGTAAATCACTGTCCTTAATGCCTCCACAAAGTTAAAGCCTATAAATATGATACATGCATATATGTCAATCCAAAATTTGCCGGTTTCTAATGAGAAGGTCAATCATTGTCCCCTTTCCAATTCGCGCCTTTGCCCCCTATTCCTTTTCTTATTTGTTTTCTTTTCGGTCCATCCCTTGTTTTCTTGGCATACAAATCAACTTATCATGTCATTTACCTGTTTTGATTTCCTTCCAAAAATATGAAATAAAGAGCATTTTGCTTACTTGATAGAACATTCAATATCACCCTTCAAAGCTTGGCAAACATCTATTTTACCAATAAAATAAGATAATCAGTCTCCTTTCGTACATATACACGATTTTTTTTTCTCTTGGCAAATTTGTAATCTGATCATCATTCCTGCACGTTTGTTCCACCCCTGGTGTGAATCAACAAGACCTATTGACCCTACGCTGTAATCACCTTGGTGAAAATGTCCAATAATGTTATAGTTCCACTTTTTTTTTTTTTTTTTTTGACTTACCATACCTCATACGTTTTGACTAACTACCTGTATATAAAGAATAATACATCGAAGGGTGGAATTTGACAGGAGTGGATTGAAAAGCAGGGTCCAAAAGGAATTTCTTTGTAGAGAATAGGTAATCGGTTGGGTAAAAAAAAAAAAAAGTTGATTAGTCACGGACAGTATACAAATATATACATAAAGGTTTCATTCACATGAATACAGCTTTACTGTAACACAATGGCATCATGATACTTGTCAATAGTTTGATTTCTATATGTAATACGGAATGCATAAAAGAGCAGTAGTTAGCTTATATATATAATACAGTTTCTTTGTCATATCTGATATTGACATATGACACTAATGACGAATCAACAACTTTCTCCGTTCAAGTCAGAATAATGGTAAATATATGCCAATAGAGAGAGCCAGAAAGATCATCAAAATTCTTTATTAGTAAGTAGTAATATAAAAAAGCATGAATTGAATAAATACGTATGTATAATAAACTAAATCTAAAGATGAAATAACAAAATAATAATAACAGCAATGCTAATAAAACTACAATGAAATGAAAGAGACAGAACAGTTGTTGTTATCTAAATAGAATTCGATTTCACATCACCCACCACAATATAACCTTTGTCTACTACCACACTACGTGTCTTGACAAAAACATCATATTTCAAAACCCATCGGGGAGCCATTGATTTCTTTTCACTGATCATCCCAGTATTTTGTACCAAATTTGATAATTCCTGCCTTGACAATATATCTAGAATATATAAAACATTTAGTAAGACAATTTTTTTTTTTTTTTTTTTTGCTTTTTTTTCCAACAATTATTCTTACTTTTGCTATCGAAGGTATACAAAAGATCGACACAGTTTTGTTTAGCCATAGTGATCATAGAAGCAGGGATATCACAACAACTGTAATTGACTTGATTGACAGATGGTTTCACAGTAAAGTCTGGGTTTTCTAACAAGTCCACCAATTGTTGTTCTGAGTAATCTGACACGCCTAATTTCTTGACGACACCTTGTTGATGATAATGTTCCAATGAGTTCCATGTCTTTTTCAAAGAAGGTGATGATGATAATGACGATGACAGGACAAATGTATCGATAGTTGAGACTCCTAACAAATTTTGTAAGAGCTTGATGGATTCATCCACATCGGAGGGGTATAAAAAGTCGGTCGTATAAAATAGTTTGGCTATTTCATGCATATCAAGAAATCAAATCAGTCAATTTCCTTGAAAAAAAAAATAACAACAGTATTTCATTCGTTTTACCTGTGATTTCCACATCATCACGATCATCAATAGAAATGATACTATTGTGTCGGAGATCAGGTATTTCCAATAAGGATTCGTCTGGGAAATATTGGAAGGACGGAATATCTTGACGGTGTAAAGAAGACTTGATAGTATCTTCAATAGCGTGAAGAAGCTATAAACACCAAACAGTGCCAAAAAAAGGTGAGTTGCTTGTAGTTCTTAGCACATACCTATTCTCTTTTTCTTACCTCCATATTAGACATCTTTTGCCGTAACTTGGACCGTCTCACAATGTTTGTGCGCATGACATTGCCAGTAAAAAGGACCAGTTGTTTGAATTCAGGTAACCCGAGAGTATATGATAACTGTTGTGCAGGCATTGTGTCTCTATAAAAAGAATGATAGTAACAATAATAATAATAATAAAAAAAAGGATTCCTATGAAAAGATAAAAAGGAAAAAAAAAAAAGCTTTTTTTTTTCTACACCGAAAATGGATTTGTCAGATCGGGCGGCAGTCACCCCACTTCCAAGGGGACAATGAGCGGTGTTTCAATTTCCCCGCTTCATGACACACAATATAATTCTGTTTCTTGCTCTTGGTGATGATACATTGCGAGGACACCTATAATATTGTTGATATTGTATTGCATTGGATGAGACTAATGATTGAACCAAGGCAGGTTTCCTGGACAAAAATATGATGTTACACAATTTAAGACAGACAAAAGAGGAAAAAGCGTGGATCACGGGGGTAAGGTCAACCACCCCTGAATGAACACCACAACCCGCCGTTCTATTCCACTTGTTAGAGTTGCAATCTTAAGTATTATTACAGAATTCTACATCATGCTCTTGGTGAAATATTCATTCCAAATAAAACAAGTTGAAGCGGTGATTTAAATAGTACCTAACAACGTAGATTTTTATGGATGAAATTCATACGCTGGACAGCCGGACTCCCAAATTTATTAGTAAATAAAGGTGTCATTGACTTCTCCACCAAATCTGGCTGTAAAGAAATGAAATAAAGCAAATCATGTTACATCACTCATAGATCTGATCTCTAATAGAATATATACTGTGATAAAGAAAAAAAAAATAAAATAAAATAAAGAAAACTGATTTTTTTTGGAGAAAAACTTATTTGTATTCTGGTCATGTGCCGCTTCAATACAGTCATTAAGAATCGAGCATATGTATGAGCTTGATCGCGGCGTCAAAAGTGACTTTGGTTCAAAGAGGGAGGAGCTTTTTTTTTCTCTTCGTTTATTGATAACGTGGACTGAATAATAAAAAAAAATATTAAAACTACGGCTGAAGCCCTCATCTCTCCGGTTTCTTTATTCCATTTTTCTTTTTTCTTTTTCCTTTGTTTTTATCGAATTTTTTATACGTCAAACCTATAATGTCGTTTGACCAGCCCAATCACTCTCCTCATCGACCAGCACTTTCACCTGAAGATCATAGAATTGGTTCACAGCAGCAACAGCAAGAGCAACAGCAACAGCAACAGCAACAACAACAATCACAAGATTTTCAACAGTCATCTGGTTATCATACCTTCGCTTCGTCTCCTGAACACTGGGATTCAAACAACAGACGCCCATCTTCTAACTCACAGAACGCGCCATCTTTTTATTCAAGTGATCCTCTTTATGCACGTCAGTCTTCTCCAGCGAGTTATTCGCAACAGCATAACTCGTCAATCAACTCTTGGACTGAAGGCTCACCTGATAGGAATCATGTTCTAGTAAGGAATAAATCATGCTGACTTCGAGCACTTTCAGAAAACCACCGATAGGATCACTAACTCACTTTATAATAGACTTCCTTCACTCCAGAACGAAACTCTTTACAACAACCTGGACAAACATCACCCAGTACTTCCACGTCATCTTATCCTCCCTATGATTCCAATCGCAACAATATCTCCAATGAAGAGAATCAGGTAAGGGGCTCACTATATCGTTAAAAAGAGATTAGTTCACTAATCAGCCTTCTGCATGTATATTAACTTAGATATCACCTACTGGAAACGGAAGTTATCTTGAACACAGCAAAGCATCTTCGCCTGCCATGTCCATCTCACAACTTTTATCCGACTCTGGCTCTTCTTCATATGTTCCTCCATCTTCCTCCGTACCTTTCACAGCCACTACGTCCAATAACTCACAACCTGTCTCGGAAGGACAACCCTACTTTGAGTCCATCAATACACACCAAACATACCAACAGCGTCATGATTACACAACGAATACAGTATCTCAAAATGGTATTGGAAACTTACTCAACTCTGGTACCGAAGACAAACCTACCAACAACACAACCGATTCTGATACTGACTCTGAAGATATTGCTCTGATCAGCGGCCAGGATCACCTCCTTCAACCAAAAAATGGTAGGACATGATCACCCAAAATTTAACATTAGTATTCTCCGCTTCTCACCTTTTTTTTTTTTTTTTTTTTTTTTTTTTTTGTTGAACGATAGTATATGTTGGAAATGGAAATACGTCGACTCCTACCGGGATCTCATACAACAACAACAAATCAAATGCAGGTCATTGTCAAAGTGCACCCTTGGAGGATGATGTCAGTGAAATATCCTTGATGGACGATGTCAGCGATAATGAAGAAAATGGTGGTATGCAAACTGCTTTACTGAAATGGAAGACTTCCAAATACAACAATGGACGTGATCTTCATCTCTCAGACGACGACGACGATGACAACGATGATGATGATGATGATGATGATGAAGGCAATGGCTACAAGGGCAATGATGACGAGGATACTGACGACGACAAGGAACTTTTGGAAGAGCACAAGCACGCCATGGTGGAATACATGCTCAATGTCCATAGACGGAAGAAAGCTGCTATTGATGCTTATGAATTTAAAAGAACGGTAATACATTGAAAAGAAAAAATGGTGTATGTGTCTGGACGCGGATGATGGGGTTGATTTGCTGGTATAGAATCTAAAACTTTTGTACTTCATTTTTTATATAGCGACGGCAAAAGAAAATGAAAGAGCATTTGGAACAACTTTACGAAAAGCGATACGGCAATGATATGTGGAAACTTCGCGGCGGATTGGAAATACCATCAGCACTATTACACAAGGTGAAACAAGAAAAGGATCGCTTTAAAGAAAGGCGCCACCATGGTCTCCATCGTATATTGAAAAAAGGACAAAGAAAACTTTTGCATTATCATACCCACGGTCACCACCACCACCATCACTCGGACATGGAAGAATATGGCTCCCCAGATTCGTCGGATGTTGATGATACTCTTGGTGAACTGGACTTTTTGGATCCTGCTAAGGTCAAATCGATCTCTCCAAATAAAATGGAAGCTGAACGAAAACGAATTTGGTTGGATATTGCTCGTACTGATATTCCAAGGGTAAGATCTTCATCTGAAAGAAAAATATGTCCCTCATACTCAATCTCCCCTTATACTCTACTTTTTAGATGGCTCGTATTATAACTCGAGTGCAAGCAACCCGGGCTGGCAACTGTAAGAAACTAGCTCAGTATTGTCAGAAAGAAGCCAAACGGGCCGCTACGAAAGGTGGTAGAGCTACCAAGGATATCCAATTAAAGGCAAAACGGGCACAAAAAGAAGTAAGCATAGGAATAAGTTTTTTTTTTTTTAAAAAAAAGGAGAGAACGAAAGATGAAATCTGATATATTTTACTGTTTATCATTAGATGCTGATATTCTGGAAGAAGAACGAAAAAGAAGAAAGGGAATTGCGTAAAAAGGCGGAACGGGAAGCATTGGAACGATTGCGACAAGAAGAAGAACGACGTGAAGCTCAACGACAAGCAAGGAAACTCAACTTTTTGATCACACAAACTGAACTTTATAGTCACTTCATTGGACGAAAAATCAATAAGGATGTGACGGAAGACGACGACACAGTACCACAAACTGAAGATGAACCAACACCTTCTCATGATGGCAACAATGATGAATCTATGGATATTGATATCACGGCGAATACTGACGATCAAATGGGCGAAGTCGATTTCGATGAAGGTAGGAAAAAAGAAATACATTCAAAAAAGCTGCTGAAAGTAGACGTCGAATAAACAAAACTGCTGTTTTATTAGACGATGAAGACAAACTCAAGGAACATGCTCGCATTAGTGCCCAGAATGCATTGGCCAAACAACGGGAACAAACCAAGGCTTTCGATGAAGGTGCTAAACAACGGCGTATGGATGCCAATGGTCCAAGCGATGTCAATATGCAAGATCAATGTAATATAAATCAAATACGTTTTCAAGTTTTTTTTTTTTTTATTTACCTTTGTTTTCTTTTTTGCATGGGCTATAGTGGATACCATGAACTTCCAAGAACCATCCAGCATGGGGTCCGGTCCAGAAGTCAAGCAACCAAGTATTCTTATGTGTCAGTTGAAAAGCTATCAGCTCAAAGGCTTAAATTGGCTCGCCAATTTGTATGAGCAAGGCATCAATGGGATTTTGGCCGATGAAATGGGTCTTGGAAAGGTAAAAAAATGAACGAAAAAGGTAGCCGAGGATGCGCAAATAAATGATATGCTCACAGTTTTTGTTTTCCATAGACCGTCCAGTCGATATCGCTCATGGCCTACTTGGCAGAAGTTCACAATATTTGGGGTCCATTTTTGGTTATTGCTCCTGCATCTACATTGCACAACTGGCAACAGGAAATTTCAAAGTTTGTTCCTTCCTTCAGGGTAAAATAACAATAATCATAGCCTTCAAATTATGGAAATTGTTACTGATGTTTTTTCTTTTCTTTTTAGGCACTGCCATATTGGGGAAACCCAAAAGAAAGAAAAATCTTGAGGCAATCTTGGACTCGTAAACAACTATATGGCCGTGACGCACCCTTTCATATTGTTATTACAAGCTATCAACTGGTATGTAATAGAAGAAATTCAATAATGGATGATGGACGACTTGAAATCATGCACCAATGAACTAACCCATTTGTCATTATAGGTACTTACAGATGTGAATTACTTCCAGCGTGTGAAATGGCAATATATGGTATTGGATGAAGCTCAAGCGATCAAAAGTTCTTCCAGTGCAAGATGGAAGCTACTACTTGGATTCTATTGTCGAAACCGCTTATTGCTAACTGGTACACCTATTCAAAACAGCATGCAAGGTAAGGAAGAAGAAAAAACGGCGGAGCAAAGGTTTTTCTTCATTTACATATAATGGAAACATATATTTTTGTTATAGAGCTATGGGCTTTATTGCATTTCATCATGCCAACGTTGTTTGACTCTCACGAAGAATTCAGCGAATGGTTCTCCAAGGATATCGAAAGTCATGCGGAAAACAAAGGGACACTAAATGAACACCAACTCCGCCGATTACATATGATTTTGAAGCCATTCATGTTGCGACGTATAAAGAAAAATGTGCAGCACGAGTTGGGCGAAAAGATTGAAGTGGAAGTTTACTGTGATCTGACAGCTCGACAAAAACAGCTTTACCGTGGCCTCAAGGAAAAGATATCGATCTCTGAACTTTTGGAAAAAGCAACTTCTCTCAGTGACCTTGAAAGTATGGACAGCTTGATGAACTTGGTTATGCAATTTAGAAAGGTAAAAATGATTATTCCCTCCCCGTCCGCCAAAAAAAAAAAAAAAAAAAAAAGAAAAAGAAAAATAACAACACTGCAACGGAAGCTGATTTCCATATCTTTTTCTTTTTCTCAAATTAGGTATGTAATCATCCTGAGCTTTTTGAACGCGCTGATGTTGAATCACCGTATGCCTTTTGCGATTTCGGGGAAAGTGGACCTCTCAATAAGGAACAAGTATTGGAATACTCTTACTCTACCAAAAACAAAATCAAATATCATTTACCGAAACAAGTGTACCGAAATGGAGGTCTACGCAAGGTGACTGGGTCTCATTCTAATGCTGGCTTCTCCACTCGATACCTCGACAATCTAATGAATATCTGGGGAGGCGACTATATACAAAAATCCATGGAATCGAGTGAAAATGGTAAGTGTTTAATGTGTGTGACAGGGATTTTTTAAAACGAATACTAACCATATTCTTTTATTTATTTTACTACTATAATCCATCTTTAGATGCTGCCTTTTCCTTCTTAAGGTTTATTGACACAAGTGCTCAAGAAGCAAGCTATCTATTTAAACAATCGTTAATATCGCGGTGGCTATTCCATTTATCAAGGCGGGATCAACGTGCACGAAGGCGGTTTTATAGAAACAGTGATGATCATAGGTAAACCCCTTGTACAACAACATCAAATCGCACTTTTTACTAATCCTTATTTTATTTTTATTGATTTTATGTATAGTTACGATGATACGCCATTAAACACTTACGCAAAATTTTTGATTGTTGACACTGAAACGGAAACCGACCCATTAATGGTTACATCTGGCAGTCCTATGGATGAATTGACTCACGTTGGCGACAAGTTCCTTCCATTGGTGAAACGATTTGATAACAACTATTTCCCAGGTGCGCGGTCAGTGCCAGTGGACGTTCTATGCTCGGATATATCATTTGAAATGGAACAACAGGCTTGCTTATTCAACCCCAATGTGATCTCAGCTCTACTTGGTACACCGCAATATATGAACAAACTCGAACCTGTAGGAATATCGGCATTGAAACAAGTAGTGCGAAAATCTGGTGGTCAAGGAATCATGACGGTACCATCTTCTGGCTACGGTTATTCTCAGATGAAAGTCCCAGGTAAGATTATGTGAACTTATGATTTCGTGTATTGAGCAATGTATAGCGATAAACTAACGTCAACCCTCCCCTTTTCCTATATATTTCTGTACTTTATCTAGCAATGCGTGATCTTATTTTGGATTCCGGCAAATTGGCAAAACTTGACAAGCTACTTGAAAAACTGAAGAACGAAGGACATCGATGTTTGATCTATTTCCAGATGACACGAATGATTGATCTCATGGAAGAATATATCGCCTATAAGCAATACAAATACCTACGACTAGATGGCTCATCGAAAATATCTGATCGACGGGATATGGTTCAAGACTGGCAAACTCGACCTGAAATCTTCATCTTCTTGCTTAGTACACGTGCCGGTGGATTGGGTATTAATTTGACAGCGGCTGACACAGTTATCTTTTATGACAGTGATTGGAATCCAACAGTGGATCAACAAGCAATGGATCGTGCGCATCGACTAGGCCAAACAAAACAAGTCACTGTATATCGACTACTAACCAAGGGCACCATCGAAGAACGTATCTTGATGCGGGCGAAACAAAAAGACGAAATCCAAAAAGTGGTCATATCTGGCGGTGAATTCAAGCAAGTGGACTTCAAACCTCGAGAAATTGTATCATTATTGTTGGATGATGAAGGTAGGAACCCCCCCATCCGTGAACTAATTGATATTGATTGTGTACTCACTTCAACAAATTTATTAATTTGCCTATAGAATTGGATAACAAATTGGCGCAGCAACTCAAACGAAAAGCGATCGAAGAAGAAAACAAAAAAAGCAAAGCCGACTCCAAAGATCAATCGCGACCAACCAAACGTAGTCGAAAGCAAGGGTCAAAGGAATCAACACCGGCACAAAGTCCGTTTACCGTTGATCAATTGTTTAGCGCTGGCGGCGATACACTACCGGAAGACGAATCAGAACCTGGATCATCATCAAAATCAAAGCTATCATCATCATCATCGTCATCTTCGGTATCAGCAACAGACAAGAAATCAAGAACTGGCAGACCTAGAACAAATTTCTCATTTACTGGTTAGACGTCATCTTTCATCACTCCCTTCTTACATATCTTTACATTTTTATACAGAATCATCTCACTTTTTATTTGACCAGCTTATTTATCCCCTTTTTATCTTACTACTTTATGATGTATACAACAATAAACACTCCAAATAAAACATTTACAAAAAATCACCATATATCTTCTATCAAAACACAATGATCATCATGTCCAATTTTTATTTTTATGTATCCTTTCAAGTTGGTTAACTGTTTTTAACGCAGAATCTAGTTTATCCTCCAAATACTTTACATGTCCATGACTTTTTATCCAATGATTGACATAAGAATTATCTACACTGTACTGAAATGAGGCACCAGTTCTACCATTCCCTTTAATTACAGCAAGTCTTCACCTTAAGGATAATTTCGCAACGTCGAAAAATTATTCCTGATTGGGGTATCAAATATCTTTTATTCTTATGATATCGTGTGACAGACTAGTACACAGTGAAATCCGTATCAGAGAACTAGAAAGCATCTGCTCGATAAGATACTCACAAAATACCATCAATAACAAATTTCTGACTAGGATAGTAAATAATAAATAGGCATATTTTATTAAAGTATATTGATAGGTGCTAAACTGAAGACGGGAAGGTTCATTTTCACTAGAGACCTAATGGAAGGATCTAGTGGAGGTGGTATGTGAGAGACTAACAGGGAGACTAATGGGAGTTCAAAGAAATGGTCAGCTTTAATATAAAGACACGGTTCTAAAACGGTATCTAATATTCTGCTCAGGATATAATAAAGACTGGAAGGATATTTGTTAGAGAAACACAACAACAGTCTATGCTATTCAAAAAGGGAGAAGGTTACTACCTTCTAGTATAAAAGGAATCTATTGTACTGTACACGGGTTCAGAGAGACGTATGGGCTATTTTTTTTTTCATTCAAGCATGTGAGAATAAAAAGACTTATTTTATTGAGATGTTCATACTAACTATAATACACTAACAGTAAACTAAGGTAATGAAAGCGCCAGAAGACAGTCAATGGTGCCGTCAGATTCTAGATCCAAAATCAAAGGGATTCCATATACATGTTGCAATCCACGATCTGAAGATGTTCATTAAACTAATCCTGACACAAATGTAAGTCCACCCAAACCTCAAATAAAACACGTTTTGTCAATAAAAAAATGAAAAAAGGAGAAGGCCAATTCACGCAAGCGGAATTTGAACTTTTTTTGTGAAATCTCGTTGAGAATTTTTAACCTGTAATAATGCGCTTTGATACCTTTTGAAGAGAAAGCCGAGGGTTAACCACAATCGACCTAGAGCAGCTTTTCTACATACGCCATAGAGTATATATTTAAAAAAATTGATGTCGTTCTCTTGTTCAAAGCAAATGAGAAAAAAATAAAATAAAATAAAGGAAAACAAAACCATGGAATGAGGTTTTTGGGGCAAGCTCGTTACAGATAGTAAGAAGGTAAACCTATTAGATGTTGAAGACCACATGTATCGAATCAACTTCAAATTTTCCATGCATCTTTAGAAATATTATACAATCATTTTTTGCCACCAAACCATCCATCCATCTATCATACAATTAATTGCACAATGCTCTAAAGTTTACGCCTATAAGCTCACAGCTAAAGCCTACAGCCATAATAACCGCCTCTACATTATTGCCCACCATTCAACCACACACATACTTGGACATCCACGTTTGCTTGCATCCGCTTTCTAGTCACATACTCCTTCTACTCATACCATTTTTTTTTTTTTTTTTCCCCATCCAATATCCCCATACACACACAGAAATACCCCTCCATACCGCTAAAAAAACATGGAAATCCGCTAAAAAAGCGCCGGGAGAGGCGCGGCTACGCCGCGCTTTTGCCCAAAGAAGCCAGAGGGCAGTGCGAGCGGAGCCCAAAATTTTTTCACCGCTTTAATCTCCGAAGCCTGTGTAATGACCATTTTTGTTTTGACTGTTCCTTCCTTCGTTTTTGGCTTGACTGAAATTTCACTAAGTTTATGATTGTAAATCTTGCATTTCTTGGAATGTTTAAATATTCATCAAACTTATTAGAGGTATCTTCGATATAGTGAAGTAGATGTTTATATTTGTTTGGTACACATGGACTAACAATATTAAGAAGGTCTTAATGGACGCAAATTAAAGGCCTGAATGGTATTTCTAATTTTAGTAACTTTTTTATCAGTTATTCTTTTTATAAAATGGTAAAGATCGCCATTTCAGAAGATGGTTTAATGTACTGTATACATCCCCTAGAGGTAAAACATAATATATATTATTGGCTTTTTTGGTAGGAAGTAACTTGGTTATGTACTGGGTTTATAGTTGTGAAATAAAAAAAATTGAAAGTTGAAAATAAAATGAAAATGTTGATTACTTCTATATGATATGAATCAATCATCCTTTTAGTAGGGATGTGGTTATGTTGTATACCAAAACATTCACCTGTCATCCATCTACCCATCTCCATCTATGGTGCGGCTCACCTACATATAATGTCAAATTTTCAATTTTCATTTCAATTTTATGACTTCGATCGCAATTTGAAAATGTCTTTTAAAGCCTTTTTTTTTTTCCCCATGTCACCGCCATTTCATTGATCTCAATGAGGTGATGTTCAACTAGGATTAGTGTCAGGACTAATTTAGAAGGGTTTTCAGTTCAGGCTTTACGAGATGCATGGGGCAACCCTTTCATTTTGGATTCAGAATTCGGGACCACTATTAGGTTAGCTTTCATCTTAGTTTAGTATTGGCTGTCATTATTATAATTACTACTGAATAAAACTTTGTCTAGTCTTTTTCTATCATTATTCTTTCTCATTGTTTGATTGTCTTACCGAATGTATAAATATGAGCTTATTATAAGCAGAAAAAAAAAAAAAAAAAAAAAAAGACAGGACGGTACTTTTTATTGTACAAATAATAAATAAAAATAAAAATACATAAACTAATCTTCGTTTGCAAGTCTTACAATCTACATCTACATCTACATCTACCAACTACGCTTGATATCGGAACCGGAACGAGGAAAAAACAGGACCTGGTTTCCAGGGGTAAAAATCTTTACCTTGCTTTCGGTATAATGTTTTACAAAATAAATGCATATATCATTCTCTTTTTTAGTACATCAGATACGTTTTAAATCCTAGGCTGATAACTTTTTTTTTTTTTATATAAAAAAAAAGCTGATGTACACGTTTTGTTCTTAAAGGTCTGAAATATCATGTTTATACATTGCTTTTTTTTGAGGTGGCCATTTTTTAAAAAAAACCATCAGCTTTCTAAGATCATGCCTAAAATTTGACATTATAAGGGAAAAAATTCAAAGAAAGAGTAGAAAATACGAGGATGAGAGAAAACCGTACGCGGGATTTGAAATGCATTGGTGGGCATGTTTTTTGAAGAAAAGATCTGATAGAAGTATTTTATTGTAAAAAGAATAAGATATGAGTAGTAAATGGACATTAATGTGGAAATGAGGATGGCAAAAGGGGACTAAATAAACAAGTAAAACATATGGACAAAATGGGGATAGAAAAAAAAAAAGGTAAAAACAATATATCACTAAAAGGGCTTAACTAACTAAAAACCAAAGAGCACAATCATACAGTTTGCTGGCCCTCCCAATCCAATAAATCATCCAATTGGAAAATACCATGGTTTGGAGGAGATACAGGTCCACTAACATCAGTTTCGTCGTCAGAAGATAACGATGCGTGCGGTGATAACATAGGAGAGGGTAGTAAGTCATTGTCGTTGTTTTCATTTGAGCAGCCATTTTGTATCATGCCATAATCAGTTTCTTGCTTCACGACCTCCGCTGCAGGGAGAAAGGCTATAAACAGACACACAAATCATTCCATATCAAGACACAGAGAGCAAAGGACCATCGTTTGTTTTCAATCCATTGGGTGGTGGTTTTTCATTGAAGAGAACAGAGGGTCAATTTGAGAGTATCCAAATCAATTAATTCGTATAACATATATAAAAAACGAAGTGTTGTTGCTGTTGTGCTGAGCGGTTTTAAAAGAATGACTATAGATGGTGTGCAGTGATGTGAAATATCCTCTTCGCGATCCGTGCTGAATCGCAAAAGCCATGAGCAAGTAAACAGGATGATGACGATGATGACGATGATGACGTTGAACTGTAGGTTTTCAGTTGTTGTTGTAGTTCGGCGATTTGATGAGCAAAATCGGATAATTGTTTTGACATGCGTTGATTCTGACCTTCCAATAATTTGACACGTTTGTTCATGGTTTTGTTTTCGGTAAGTAATTGTTCATTGTTGCTTTCCAAATCTGCCACATAACGTCGTTTCTTGTCGCGGGATTCTTGAGCAGCTGCTCTATTTCGTAATATTCTGATAAATGAAAAACAAAAAGAGTGAGTATGAAAGCGCAATATACTAAAATGAATGTATCTTCTTTACCTTTCTTTCGTCTTTTGATCTTTATCTTCCAACGAGAGCCTTGATTTCTTAATGACAGGTTTGTTTCTAGCAGTTTTCTTTTCAGAAGAAGGACTAATGTTGCCAAAAGAGGAGTCAGATAAAGAAGCCAAAGAAGGAGAAGAACTTGTAAGACTACTGAAGTCTTCATGTTGTTGATCAGGAGAGAAGGAAGTCAATTCAGATTCAGGAGGAAACAAGTTTTCGTTGGAAGATGAATGAAGTGTCACCAAAGGATCAATGGTGAAGTCCATAGGCAGTGACAACAATGCGGCCAAAGCATCAGACATAGGAGCTTGCTGAGTCATTAGTGCGGTGAAAGTAAATCAAGAGAGATAGTGTGTTTATAACAAAAATCAAAAGAGTATAATAAAAACTAAAATAACAGATCTATTACCACCACCCAATGGAAGAAAATAGATCAAATATATGTTATAAAGTTTTTTAAAAGATAGGAAGTCTAAAGAAAAAAGAAAAGAAGAAAAAAAGTCGGTTGTCCTCATTTAAAAATTGATGGAATTTAAAACCAGCCAATCACCGTTGAACAAATGTTCTTGAATGATAAAAGGAGAGTCAAAAGTTATTTTTAAAATAGCGCTACTGCGGGCGCTTGTATTACCGAGCCGAGGCCATTTCTAATTCATCAGGTATCAAACAGCATTGGGGAGCTCTTTGATTGCAAGTTTCCATTTATCTATCATTGGAGATTTTGGGAAATAGAAAATCACCGTTCACTGTAAAAATCAAATATATACCCCTTTGCCAGAATAATAAGTTAACCATATATACCCCTTTGTTATAATAATAAGCTAACCAAGGTATAATCTGATTATTGTTTTTTATATTTACTGTAGATTTTGGTCCCTGAAAATTAAGCATACATAAAAATTATGGCGGGTCAATTCCGTGCGAAAAAAACTAAAATAAACAAAAATACCACACAAAACCTCATGCAAATACAAACACACAAACAAACACGTACCAACACACACAATCACCTTGTTCTGCATTGCACCAAAAAGTAAAACCTTTGTGACGAGGCTATCAAATAATATTCCAATATTTTATTTATTTAATCATGAATATTTGCTTTGTACACGAAATATATAGCGATTTTATAAAAGGGGACAAATGAGATAAAAATAATATAGGTATCGCTATACTACAGTCGGGAAGATATATACTATACTATTCTAGTAGACGTACAAACACACAAGTCCAATCAAGGCATTTGCAATTCGAAATTTTCGGTAATGAGCACCATACACTTGATGTAGTCCACCAACGCTTCTTCATCTTCTCCAAGAATGTCCTTGAGGGTCCAAGAAGCAATCTTACCAATGCCGAGGTCCAAATTACGTTTAAAGAATTCATTGTGAGAAGTATAAAAAACCTCGCAATCATACCACACGTCCCCCGCGCCAGTATCCGCCAAAATCCTACCAAATGTTTGAGGCACTAAAGGTAATCGTTCCACTCGAGTAATTTCGACCACGAAGGGAAAATGAAGACGATGCTTTGATGTTCTTTTGTAGTACACATGAGTCACCTTCAAAAAGTTTTCCACATTGTCGTACGTCATACTGCAATTCGTTGTATCGATCATCATAGTCTTAAGGAAAGTCGAGTAAGGTTTCACATCAATGCGTCCAAGTTCTTCAGCATTCAGATACATTTGGAAATCGAATTTTCTAAAATAAACAAAAACAATGGTCAGCGCTTTCTTTAACGGACCAACCTCCACTTTTTTTTTTTTTTTGAGTCACAATTGTTACCTATCCAACGACACCCAATGGATCTCACTTGCCCTGTGATTCCTAACAACGACTTTTTGTAGGCCAACTGCCCCAGGGTTCACGTTCATGATAATTGGTTGGTAGTCTAAACTAGGTTGATTTCTTGCCATAGCATGGATTTCAAATGTTGCAGTTTTGGTGTACGAAGGAGGGAATTGTCCATAAATAGTGTTAATGACTTGTTCATCGGTGGTCGTCCTATAATAATAATAATAATAGTGAAATTTAAAACGTCAAATAATTCTTGTTTGCTATTCATCGCCCTCATAATAATTTTTTTTTTTTGAAACTTACACATTGTTGAAGACAGGAACTGCCTTGTTTTCCTTCATTGCTAGATCCTTGATGTCTTGAAACTGCCATATTTTCGATTGCACGACCGGAGAGAGATTACCCCAGAGAATCTTGCCCATTTTAGCACCAAACTTGATTTCACCGCGAATGCCACGCAAATTTTCCAAACCTTCGGTCAAAGCTAATTTTGCATTATAAAAGTTGTAATTTCTGCATTGTTCATGGATGGTTGTTGAAGAAGGGTTGGCAGCGGGGAATGGTGCCTTTTGACTGTTAATACGCATGACACGACGTTGCATTCCTTTACCAGCTGCTTGTACTGATGGTTTTTTGGCTGCTTTGGTTGGTAAAGTTGGGAAGTCGTCGACTGGATCTGCTGATGGCGCTGATGTAGGCAATATTTGTTGTTCGCTTTTCCACTGTTCTGCTTCAGGTGTGATGATGCTTGACCCTGATTGCGTAACAGTTCGATTACCCCACGATGCTGTTGGTAATCCATTTTCCTGCATTGCTATACGTTGTTGTGGAGGCGATGTGACTGTTCTTGATGATGACGGGTGAGCAGATGATGGTCGACTGCTGGTAGGTGATTGGCGCACAGGTGATGACATGCCAGTTGGTGAAGGTCTTGGTGCTGTTGCTGTTTGAGATACAGTGATAAGATCAACGGGCATTGCAGGCTTTCCGGTCTGAGGATCATCGTAGACGGGCAAAAGAGTGTAAAGGGGTCGTCTGAAATCAGAAGCAACAAACACGGTGTTTTTGTACCTGTAGCGATCCAGATCGGCAAAATAGAGCCTAAATGGTCTTGAATCCTTTGGGTTTGGATGGATGCAAGGCACACAAATCGGACCTTTCCCCCGTCGTTTCTAGAATTATATTTTTACATATGAAATAAGTACGTCTATAATGTCAGTTTTCTTTGATGGTGTGCATATCAAACTTACGTATAAGGTTTGAAGCTGTTTGAACCGAGAAAGCGCATCATCCACCGCTTCTTGAGTAGATCCAGTAACGGTTACCACCTAATAATGCGTATTCCAGAAGTTAATGTTGTCAGTTGTACTTCCCAAATCACATTAAATTTTCCCTCTGCTTACCTTTGAATTAGGTACTAAAGCACATTCAGTATCCGTATCTTCTTCAATCAGCTTGAGGTAGTTCGATTGCTGTCTGTTGCTAAGTGGTGGACCTGTTAGGACATCATTGGGCTGGGCGATATTTTTGGCAAACACGAATTGGCCGGTATATTCATTTTCTGGTTCAGATTCGCCTTCACTTTCAGTGTCACCACGGTAATATTGTGGAGGTCCTTGTGGTGTAGATCTGGGAGAATCAATACCGCCATTTGCTTGAGAGACAGGCGATTGTTTTTGACTGTTGTTGCTTGCAGTATCATTGTCATAGTCTTCATCTAACACTGAAATGGATCGGCCAGACACACGAACAATATGAGGGGAGTTTAAATTGCTGGAAGTTGTTGATGCTGGCGAGGAGGAATGACTGGAAGCAGAGTGCAAAGTATGCAGAGGTGGAGGTCGTTCCATGCTGTAATAGGTACTTTTGAATGGATCGCTTTTGAGTTGTTCGCTCTATTAAAGAAGAAAACTTAGAAAATCGCATGACAACATATGACGGTTGCCAGTTCCTTTCAGTCTATACTTACAAACACCGAGGCAAGGAATCCGATAATTTTTTCCGCCCTAGAACCGTACGAAGACGAGGTAAGAACCAATTTCTCATAATGAAATGTATTTTAAACTTACACGTCGTCGCAAGTAGATTGAGATCGTCCTTGAATTAAGAAGAACTAGACAAAAAAAAAATATAATTAACAAACGGTAGTTAGAACTACAATCATCTTTTTCAACATTCCACATGCCTTGCCTTCTTTTTTGTTACCTGTTTTTCATAATTGAATTCTACTTTGGTGTTGGTCTTCGACATAAGAACCCTAATCGGAAAGATGGCAAATACAGTTAGTCTGAGGGTCGTTATGAATGGATGGACCGCCGCGACTTACTCGAAAGACTCTTCATAATCTTGTAAATTATCTTCACAGAGATATACCAGAGGAAACACCTTGGTGCTCGCAGCAAATTCTGTAGAAGATAATAAATGAAGATGGTTAATGTTTTTTCGCTTTTTTCCTATGGCTCGTTTAACTATTCACTTTACGTGTGTCCATATTTGAATCTGGAAGATTAAGGAAAGGATAGGAAAGAACAAAAAATTTCAGTCACCAAATTTGAAACGCCGGAAGTGATAAAGTATTTGAAACGAAGAGTAATTTTTTTTACCAGAAAAGTGAGATGAAAAAAAGCGTTTATTTTTTTATGAGACACCTGCTAGAATTTTTCAGACAATGTGAAATAAAATTAAGACGTAGGCAAATTTGACTCCATTATTTATATTGTGTCTCAATTTATTTTATATTCGCCTCAATCGGGAAACTGTAAATAAACGAGCAGCGACAAATCTATCAAGCAAGTTTCTACAAGTAAAAATATGACATGATACGACATGGCATCGGATTTTCGAATAGTCAGTACTGAAGAAATATAATCCGCTCCAAATTCTTAGTTAATGAAATTATATTTCTTTGATTTGTCTTGCAAGTCAAAATTTACCATATGATTTATATGATCTTCGCTGCCACTTCAGCTAAAATGTGCAGTGTTGGATCGAGATAAATTTATGCATACCAAAAAAAAAAAAAAAAAAAAAAAAAAGGAAATCGGTCTTATTTCTTGTTTTGGACTGGAAAATTTTTTCCGTCTCCTCTCTCTTTATTCACTTTTTTTCATGGCAGCCCAATTATATAAAACGGAAACTGGCCGTCTTTTCCACGCTGGTGCTATTTGCGTTATTAGTGTTGGGTAAGAAGTAACACGCAAAAAAAAGAGCGTTGAATGTTTATTGTATTGCACTCTTTTTAGATTACCCGCATGTGGCAAAACTCACTCTTCACGACTGTTATCAAGATATATGCGATGGCTAGGTGTTTCAACCAAGGTGTTCAGTGTTGGTGATTATAGACGAAAAGAACTTGGATCATTACCAGCAAACTGGTTTGATCATGGTAAGAATAATGGCTAAGATTCATGGTGAAAGAATGACTTCTCACATTTCTCATACTTTAGAAAACGAAGCCGGCGCAAAGATACGGGCAGACTTGGCAACTCGGTGCTTAGACGATACTATCAGCTGGCTTCTACATGATGGCGGGCAATTAGCAATATTTGACGGCAACAACGTTACAGAAGAGCGACGCACTACTATTCGGGACAAGCTGGAGGCAAACAACATACAGGCGCTTTTTATTGAATTCATCTGTACGGATCCTGATATGATTTTGTCCAATATTGTTGGGGTGAAGCTCTCTTCGCCAGACTACGCTGGTTGGGAAATGGACAAAGCAATGGCAGATTATAAGGAAAGAATCGAACGCAATCGGGCTAGGTATCAAACCATCCGTGACCTCTCTACCTCCTTTATCAAGATGATCGATGCTGGGAAGCAATTGCGTGTGAACAAGGTCGAGGGCTATCTTCAATCCAAAATTGTCTATTTTTTGCTCAACATACATATTCAAGAACGCACCATTTACTTGGCCAGGGCTGGTTATTCGAAGGCGGATCGCTCATACAAAATAGATGCCCCGTTATCAAAAAAAGGGGAAGAGTACGCACAAAAATTGGCCAGCTTCATCAACAACTACCGAGATCAAAAATTGACATCCAATGGAACACCAGAAAGCAAAGCACGGCCATTGGCAGTATGGACTTCTACGCGAAGAAAAGGTATACAAACAGCATTACCCTTCAATCAATATGGTGCTAGGATACATACCTTGACGGCATTAACGCAATTGAACCCTGGTGAATCCGATGGTTTATCCCAAGAGCAAATCGATGCTAAATTTCCTGATGACATTGATGTGGCGAAAAAAAACCCTTATCATCATAGGTATCCTCGAGGTGAAGTAAGTACTATATTTGAAAGTCTGTTATAGTGAACTACGTGAAATAAATACCCGATACTAATACTATCTCCTCTGTTTAGTCTTACCATGATCTGGCCATCCGCTTGGAATCCGTTATTATGGCACTGGAAAGGGAAAAAAGTGATGTGCTGATTATTGCGCATGAAACTGTATTGCGGTGCTTGGTTGGCTACTTATTTGACCTTGACGAAAATGTAAGTAGAATCAAATTTTTAATTTTATTGAAAATCGATATTGATGCTATTTTCTATCCCTTTTTAGGAAACACCATTTATCGATATCCCTCGGAATCAGATATGGGAGGCGACCCCAACAGCATACAAAAGCAAAGAACGACGTTTAAACATTGATATGTGATTGCAACGACCTTCTCTTCCCATTTTTCTCCTCTTTTCGTGTTTCCTCCCTTTTTTTTTTTTTTACACTTCACTCACCATTATTAGCTTACTATATATATTCCTTATATGTTTTATATACTTCTTCCAACTCTTGATCTTTATACCTATGCACTTACATCATCGCTTCATTCTTCAAATTTTGGGTTAAAAAACGATCAATTATGTTAAATATGGCAATCGATGACTCTATAGAATTTTATACTCTTCAATATCAATAAAAAAAAGTTTACCTTTGTTTATCCTCTTAACTTGTTACTTGTTGTTTCCATATGTCATCCTATGTAAACCATGTTGTTGAATAAATCTCTCATTGTCTCAGTCAATTGTTATTATTTGTTATACTGTACATGGTGTAACGCAAAATTTAGTGGACATTGATCATAACCGAGTTTTTTTTTTTTTTTTTTCTTACTGCACAGACTTACATCTGGTGAACGTTGTTGGTCAGCTTAATTTAGTAAAACCATACTCGAAATTCAAGAAGCTGTACGACATCAATACTTTGCTTTCAAGCAATTACTGGTGTTTCTCAATTGACTCAGAGGCCCATGCAAGTGAAATGATATTTCTATGTGGTAGCTTAAGAGCAATAGTGATAGTTTTTATTTATTTTACCGACCCTTTTACCCCCTATTATTTCCTTCTTATTATCATGTAGATTCATTTTTCAGTTTATGCAATAAAGTCTTTATTTACCTCTGATTTAAAGGTATTCTCTTTATATGTTGGTTTGGTAGAGTGTCGCACTAACGTAAAATGAATATTCAATATCAAAGCATTATTACACTTCTTCAAACGTGATCTTCTCGGTGTTCAAAGACTTCAGATGGGAGTTCATTTTTATTATTATACCACATGCAAAAAAAAAAAAAAAAAGAGCTGGCTATGATATATGATGAGCAATAAAAATGTATATTTATTGAAGCATATTGCTAGGTACTAAAACTAAAGACGAATATCTGTTGGAAGAAGCAAGAAGGAGAATAATGTAGAATTGAAGAACGGTCAAAACTAATATAAAGGAAAGGGTGTAAAATTAGAGCTTATATACTGTGCAAGGTATGAGAAAGGCTAAAAGGGCGTCTGTTATTTGAAACACAAAACCGGTCAACGCTAATCACAAAGGATGACGGTAGTAAAATATGGATGTATTGCACAAAGCATAAAAGAGACAAATGGGACATATTATTCATTGAAGCAAAGTAAAATAAATATATTTTTTTCAGATATAGATACATACTATAAACAAACTAACACTAAACTAAGCTAATGATGGCTCCGAAAGCCAACTAACGGCTGCCTTCAGATCCTAGATTCAAAATGAAAGGGTTTCCTCATGCATTTTCTAATCCCTGTCTTGAAAATCCTTCTAGACTAGTCTGACACTAATCTAAGACCATCATAACATCAAAGAAGTTGAATGATGAAGGGAAAAAGAAAAGAAAGGAAAGAGAGCGAAAAAAAAAAAACTGCGCGTAATAAAAATTCACGTGAACGGGATTTGAAATACTTTTTTTTTTTGGCCCTCATGAGCGTTTCTTTTTTTTTCTTGGTGAATACACAAAAGAATGCCTTTTTTTATTTTTTTTTTAGTTTTCCAACAATCATGCATAAAACATCATAAAAATGATGGCTTTTTTCTCATGACAGCAGTAAACGCCAGCAACAACACGGCTGTTCTCTTTTGTTGATGACTTCACAGACAAGATGGAGCAATTCGGCATAGCTTAGGTAATCCCTTCACTGTAGAACAGTTTGTCACTCACCGGAGAATAGCTAATTCACTTTGGTTTGACTAGATTATATTACATTATGTTTATTTTACAACAAAATACGCCACACCTACACAAACCACACACCTACACTTATTTACAGATACCAAACTACCTCACATTTAGATAGTGTCACGATATTATCATCAAATCAACATAATTCAGTTGCCATAGTTATATCATATATACATCTGAATAAAATGTGTCTTGTATTTTTACTTTGTATCGCCTCTCATACGCTTAGTTTGACTTGTCGAATGGGTATACTCGCATTGTAAAATCCAGGTGCGTGCAGTCGAAAAAGAAAAAGAAAGCTGATGTGTGCAAAAAAAAAAGGTTTTACATGAGGCGACTGCGTACTGCACTATTGTGCTAGGTTTTAAAAAATAAGGATGAGAGGGGTTTATGGAATGGTTTTTTAAAGAAAAAATGGCCGTGGTGGACGCAAGGAAAGACAATGTTGAACATAATAAAAGACAGTGAAAGATGCATACAAAATAAACAGTGATGGGCACATAAAAATATGGTAATCAAAGCGAACTGGAGGGTATTTATTTTACCCGCATAAAGGGATTAACCCATATGTTCACGTCAGAAAATTCGATTCTATTTTCATGCTCAAACACTTCCAATGTCAGCTGATGTGTACCTTGTGGCTACTTTTAGGATCAATTTCACATTCCCATCCCCCCAACTTGCTTTTAACTATGTGTTCATTGGTGATATCACATAATATGGAAAACGATGCATCTTTTACGTTAACAATATATGGTTATGCCCTTCACGTAGAATAATTTTCAACTATAAAGGAGTATTCACACTTTGTGGTGTACTGTCCAGAAATCCTGACTATCTAGCCAGAAATATATGCAGTTTTTTTTTTTTTTTTTTTTTTTTTTTTTTTTTTGGTTTACTCGATGTAATATTTGTCCGATGTTTCTTGATATGGTTGAGTAGAGAAATTAAGACAACAAGAATGTAAGTGTATTGTACTGTACTGCATGACATCATTCACTCATTGAGACTACAACAGACCGAAAGTAATGCTACCTATAGTTACAGTATCCGTCATATCTGCTGTACATAGGACATACAAAGTTGTGTGACGTTTAAAAACAATCGAGTTCCATAATTCCTTCAAAAAATTATGATGAAATCAATTACACCTTTAAAACAGTTCTTGAAACAGTGACATGATGGCAACTGGACAAAACTGCTATTGTCAATCCGAGCTGTCGTTACCCATCCCTTTTGGACATTTATTTTTATCTATATTGTAGTCATACCATTAGCCAAATAAAGCGTCGGTGTCTGAAAAATGCATTCTGCTCATGGCAAGATTCTTTTCCATTTTTCACTTCTCGACTCGTTTCTTTTTTTTTCTCTTCTACAATTTTCTACTACCCTTCAGCATCGATTCAATGACAAGTGATAATGCTGTTCCTTTGACTCAAAAATCTTTTCATATTCGGAAGTCTTTGAAAGATCTTGCTCACAGACCACGACTTAATAAACGCAAACAACATCTGCCCAACTTATGCTTACCCTTACCATCATTACCGTCTCATCTTAACGCCAAAGACAATTATGTATATGATATTCTTTATGAATGTCAGCGAGGGTAAAGGAAAAAAAAAAAAAAAAAAAAAAAAAAAAAAAACTACAACAGAAAATGTGGAGTATATTAATTGCAACGGTTTGTTTGATTGTTATTAGATCCTGGCTGGTAGGTTATAGCTCCAAAACGTAAAGTATTATTCTACAAAATACCATGCATACATATATTTGGCTACTAATACACACTTATTTACGATTTATGTTCACAAAGACTATTGCAATTTGATCCAAATCCATGGTGCGATGCTTATATGAAGTAAGTCCAAAATAGTTCACCTGGTACCCGTTATAAAAAAACCGTCAGCGCAGTTTATGCGAACTCATCATCTTGCTTTGTATTGTTTTATAGATATACTCCCATGAATCCTACTACGTATCAACTACCAGATCCAACTTGGGAATGGGTAATTGATAGGGTGTATATTCAATATATGGGTTATTTGACCTAATCTTCATTTTCTCTTTTTTCCTCTTCTCTAGGTTAGTAAAGAGTGGATGGTGGATATGACAGAGGATGTCGATGAAGCTGGGTGGCAATATTCTGTCAAATTCCATGGTGCTGTCTGGCATGGCAATTACAAACATTTTCGGTCATTTGTACGGCGACGTAGATGGATCCGATTACGACATCGTGGACAACAGCAACAAAAGGATCAATCTGGAGAGTCAAAGAATCAAGGCGATATAGTGAAAACAAGGCAACTGGTTAAAATTGATGGTGATGATGATGATGATGACAATACAAAACAACAGCAACAACAATTGGCCGAATCTTCAAAGTCTATGAATGAAACAGATCTTTTGAATAGCTTGAAAAATTGTCGTCTGGATCGAGAACGAAGGTCTGTCTTTGACTCACTGTTGTCATCATCGAGCACCACGCAAATAGACTCTCTTTTGGCGGATGAAGAAAAGGTAATGAATAAAATTAACTGTTGGTAGTGTCATTAATCTTAAAAAACTTCCTTTATTGTATTAGTTGAAATCATACATGGGCACATTTGATTACGAAGAGTCGAAACGATTACTTTTACAGGTAATGCGATACGGTGTGTGAATAAATGTAAATGGATACTCTTACATTACTGACCATCATATATATATATATATATAGAAACTTCTCGATTTGAAGCACAACAATGGTGAATTGAAGCCTATCCCCCTATCGTCATTATCTAGTGTAGAAAAACATGCTATTCAATTCTTGTCATTTTATTCAGATATTTATACCATTCTTCGTTTGTAGTGTAGTTTATTGTCATCTCCTCCAATCTATTATTATCATTTTCCATGCAATCCATCATCCAAATAAAAATCCACTCATTTTTTAATCCCTTTCTTTATATCATTTTCACTTGTCTTCGTCCCAAGCATCATAATCTGTCTTAATTTTCTTTCATTACGTTATTATTGTGTTGCTAATAGGAATGTACTACTCATTTGGGTTGCAATAATCCATGTCTTGGGATGTGCAGGGTATTTTTTTTTTCATGTGTATTGTCGAAAGACAGTTAATGGTCTGGTAATTTGACGAACTGGTCAGGTCGGCACTTGAACAAAATAGCGCAATTTTTTTTAACAGAATGGGCAGAATATTTAAGGTATGTCTGATTGGCTGTCAAAATACAAAGTCAGTCGAACTGATTCCATTTACGCATATCAGAACGGTCTTTTGGTTTCCTCTTTTTCTTTTCTTTCCCGTCAATATGAATCTCACTTATGGCTACGAAATGGGTAATTAAAAGTGTTAACATGGTTGTCATGCTGCCTCTCAATTTTGACTTTTTAATGTTTAGAATCTGCCAATGGATCTGTTAGCCACTTGGTAGTGCCGCCTATGCTCTCAAACAAAATCACATTTACAGCAGGAAGTAACACAAGTCGCTGGATGTTTTATGGTACCCGGAAAGATATTTTAGACTGGATGCGTAATCACAAAGATCTTGAACTGGAAAATGGTATTTTCTCAACACTACCAACGTCCAATGGAGATGGCAACAATGACCATCCAGATGCCCATACAGAACTTGTAATCGACATGCAGTATTGCCACGATCCGGATCAAAGTTATTATAACTATTGCAAGTCATTTCTTATCAGTGATTATAGTGTGGAACGAGTTAAGGTGGAAATCCGACCAAGAATTGAAAGCAAGGACAGGATGATCGAAACACTTTGTCGAACCATCGTGGCCAGCGGATCTCGTCTAGGCGCTATTGTAGATGATCTGGAAACGCAGTGGAACAGTCCTGCTAAATCGTACTATCAACAAACCGTAGATGTTTTTAGTGATGCCCCTCCTCCTACCCATGTGCTCAGCGCGGACCCCCCATCTTCTATTCAGATCAACGCTAGTTACATACCTACCCGATAGTTTATTCCCATCCCGTACGCCTCAATATTTAGTTTGCAATTCACTTTGATCATTTATGCTTTATTTAGTCTATTGTTGTATCCCCTTTTATCATGCCTTCTTGACACAATCGAATAAAAACCAATTTTACAAATATATTTTTATGCCTGTATTGTAGCTACTTTAATGTAGTATTGCACTGAAGTTTTTCTTCTTCTTCTTCTTAATGAGAAGTAACCGTATTCCATCCCCACACACCAAAAAAAAAAAAAAAAAAAAAAAAAAAAAAAAAAAAATACCCCTCCATCAAGCCCGATCAATGAATATATCAAATCCAAAACAACTTTTATCAAACATGTAAGGCTACAGTAACTGAAGTAAATAAACAAATAAAAATAAAAAAAGGTCTAATGTCATGCTTTATTTCATATATGAATACAAATGGTAAAAAATTGGGAGAGAGTGGTGATCGATGCTAACACTACACTACCTCTATATTCTAATCAAAGATACCACCAGTTCCGCCACGAGCATGCTTGATGACATCCATGTTTTTCCGTTTTTCTCGTCCCTTGGTTTGATTTCGTTTGACATGTTGCTTATATTGTTGTTTACTGCCTTGCGCCCGTAGACCTCTTGACACTTTTTCCTTCATCACTTCTTCCTTTGTTGGTTTAGCCACTGTCTTGATAGGTTTCTTTTGTGCTGCTGGATTGGTATCACGATGTGCCTTATAGTCCCGATTGTTCAATGCTGGTAAGTCGCCTTGATCAGATCCCACATCGACTTGATCACTATCGTAGTCTTGTTCATCTTCTTCGTCATCCTGTTCCGATTCTTCAGGTTCCGATTCTTCTTCACTTTCAAGAGGTTCAGTATTTCCAAGACGAATATTTCGTAAGTGTTCCTATAATAATCAAAGAGTTAATTATTCATAACCGATGAAGTGAAAACTTTGCTTTTCGTTAACATATATATTTACCTGTAACTTTTCTTCTTCTGAGAGTTCTCGAGGTATATCCTGATCGAGTTGCCTGTCTGATTCTGCTAAATTCTCTTCGTCGTCATCATCAGAGGCATCATCAGAGCCATCATCGTGATCAGAGCCTTCTTCATCTTGAATTTCTTCTTGGTACTATAAAAAAGGAACTCATTAGGCATATTCCAGGATTTTGTTATATTTTGTATTTCACAGTATCGCTTACCTTTTCCAATTCATCTTGCATCTTTTTGCTAAAGCCACTCGCAGCCACTTCAACATCCAGACTGAATTCCCGATTGACATCCACATGTAACCTAGGGTAAAGCACACTTTCATATGCAAAACGACGTCGAAAGAAGGTCCGAATACATTCCACATCGCGGTTGAAGTAGCTAATAAGAAGAGAAGGTGAATGACAGAAACACACATGCACATAAGATTCATGAAGTGGTAGTGATAATGATATACTTACTATTCGGCATTGATATGAGAGATAGACACCATTTGTGGGAAATCAATCAAAACAGGATCACCATTGCTTTTGATCAAAATGTTGAATTCGTTAAAATCACCGTGAATCAAACCATATTGAGCCAACTTGACAATCAAGCTCATCAGTTCCGAGTATAATTTGCCAGGATCTGCCACTTCATCAATTTGTCGCCTACAATATAAACCGATAAATGAGATCACTGTTACTGGTTTTTATTATTATTATTATTTACTTACAAAGGGAAAGCATCGATTAGTTCCATCACAACACAATGTCGGCTTTGATCAATTGGTGTAGGTACAGGAAATCCATTGGCGTGAAGAACCTTCATAAAAGCAAATTCCTTCATGGCTGCTAGGCGAGACATATACATCCAAGAAGCTGATTTCCGGTTTTGAAGATAATCCCGTTTTGATTTGATGTTACGGAAAGACATACGACCCAATCTATTTACCAATATTAATGACCACCCATCCCGAAATTAAGTCAATTATGATATGTCCTCTATGTTATCCCTTTTATATATGATTACCTCTGCAGTTTCAAAATATGCTGGTTATCTTCTTCATCAGCCACAAGGTAAATATCTACAAGGTATTCAAAATTTGCAGTTGGCAGGAAGGTCTTTTTATATAATAATATTAACAAAGCTCTTACCTGATTCCTTGCCAACACCAATCTGGTTGCCGACCGAATAAACGGATCCACGTTTTGAGAAGGTTTTAAGAGCCAAGTAATCGTATCCACCATACGTTAAGCGATAGCCGTCGTCTATACAGATTTTTAAAATTAAGGATCAGTCCGGTAAAGCAGTACATTATCGCTTCCAAAGAACAACTTACAGCTTGCGTTTTGTACCCGAGCAATGAGTTTTCGTTTAGCAAGATCCCCAACGAGTTTATGACTACCACCATGACGCAACTGGGAGATTTGTGCAATCAAACTGAGGGGAACAAGTTCGTGATTTTTACTAGCAATTTCCACCTAGAAATAAAAAATTTGAATTCTTATTAGTGAACTTTCAAACCAAGGTCATGTATATATTGGAGGGAAAGATTTACCGCAGTTAATACACGGAAATCATCGGTAGACATGTAGCGAAGAGCATTGGCATCCAACTTCATGATCAATGAACTTTTAAAGTAATGAGTAAAAAAGGAAGATAAGTTTTTTTTTCTCCCAGCCACTTGCCTTTTTGTTTTTGACATATTCAAACACCGCTAACTGCCTGTAAAGTAAAATCAAAGCGCCTAACATCAATATTACGCTGGTTGATATTCTTCCATAGTCATTATATAGGTTGAAGTCCCATAATTTTACAGCCCTCGAATATCTTCTTCGAATTAATTGTCAGCATACTACCCACAACGAAAGGGAACTTCAACAGAGAACACAACGAAAATAATATTTTTGGATCCATTGCAAGAAACGTCAAGAATTCTTCACGACGTCAGGCAGAAGGTATTGGTACTTCATCGAACGTGCTTTGTCGGAAATGCAGCAGACAACCGTAATTTTTTCTTTCCTTTGGGAAGTCCTCTATGTTTTCTGCAACGTCACTGGAATTGTATGACATTCTTAGGATTTTCGCAAGGGAAAAACTGCTTATACTTTACCTTCTTTGGGGTACAGTTCAAGGGCATGTCACTGGCCCATTCACAGCTCACAGTGGTGCTTTGTTTAATGACAAGAACATGAAGCCTCTTTTAATCCTTGTGTTACGGATAGTGGAGCTTCTGGAAGATTGACGCATGAGCCATCAAGGTACCGAACAGACAAATATTCATTGGTATGTATTACCAATAGACAATTTTCTCCTGCTTCTGACTTTCTGATTTCCTCCCAAAATTCAATGTAGTATCATAGTAGTTTCTCTCCTCTTTGTCCCTTATTCACTTTTTATATTATAGTCAAATAATTAAAAAAAAAAATAGCCATAAAATTTTGCATTAATACTATCAATCATGACCAACCTTATTTTGGAAAAATTAAAAAATTTCTCGAATTTTAGACCGCCGATTTAACGTTGTAGAAAAAAACTTTTTTTTTTTTGCCCCCTTTTCCAACATTGTTTATCTCATGTTGACTGAAACTTCTCTCACTCAAATGCCACAGGTACGTGACAGATAACGGAAAAGTGAATTGCTCGATCTTATGAAAAATTTATTTAATGATATAGGATGAAACTACAACTTTGAAAGCCGATTTCGCAGTCAATGGGCTAATAGATCAAGATACCCAGCCTTCGATGAACGACGAATCGTCTCCAGCTGGTGTATTGGGCGAAAACACTGTCCAATTGACCTCATCCATGTTGGAAGAAGAAGAAAAAATGGCAAAGGAAACGCAGCGCGAACACGATCAGCGCATGGAAAAAGAGGTAATACGTGAACCCAGTAATAAATTTATAGTATTATCATACTGACTTCTTTGCATACCCTTCGGTTTTATTAATCTACAGGCCCAAGTCCAATTTGATGATACGGTGAAAGAGCAACGTATGAAACGGTTGAACTTTTTGTTGGAAAAGTCAGGTGCATATGCCTCTATTCTAGGTCAACGACTTGCCAAGCAACAAGACGAAGCCAGGGAAAAGGCGGCCAAAGTGGACGCAGCAGCAGCAGCAGCCACTCCTAATACTATACCTACCAAGGACGAAGGCGATCAAACCAACCACAGGAAGCAAACGCGTAAATCTACCCGTGGACAATCAGCAAATAGAAAAACAAAGCGACAGAAAACAAACGACGCGCAGTATCAATTGGAGGATTATTTGGATGAGCAAAACGTCAAACGACATAAAAACAACGATAGTATCGCCACTGCCATCAAACAAGAAAAAGAAGCCGGTGATAGTCCCCTTTTGGTGAAACCTACTGTCTCAGCACGGCAACCATCTTTGGTTACAGGTGGCGTTTTACGTGATTACCAATTGGCTGGTGTGGAATGGCTAATCAGTTTATGGGAAAATGGCTTGAATGGCATATTGGCTGATGAAATGGGTCTTGGAAAAACTCTACAAACGATCAGTTTTATTGCTCATTTGAAGGCGATGGAAGTCTCTGGCCCTTACTTGATTGTTACTCCTTTATCAACTTTGGCGAATTGGGTCAATGAATTTAAAAGGTAACAAACACCCCCCAAAAAAAACAATATATAATTACTGTATCATTGATTTGCTGTTCTTTTGCTTTCTATAATTAGATTCACCCCGGATATCTCTGTTCTCCTCTATCATGGTAGCAAAGAAGAACGACATCACGCAATCAATCGCAAAATGCCCAAGAAGAAGGAAACCGATAATGACTTCCCTATTGTGATCACCAGCTACGAAATTGTCATGAATGATCGGAAATACCTACAAAAATACAACTGGAAATATATTGTCGTGGATGAAGGCCATCGTCTCAAAAACATGAACTGTCGATTGATCCGAGAACTTAAGACTTACTCAAGTGCAAATCGTTTATTACTGACTGGTACTCCGTTACAAGTAAGTGATATTAGTTAGACAAATGTGCGAAAAATTATACGCTCGCCTACTTATGATTATTTTGCCTTTTTTTTTTTTGTTTAAAATTTATAGAACAATTTAGCTGAACTATGGAGTTTACTCAACTTTTTACTACCTGATATTTTTGACAACTTGGACATGTTTCAATCATGGTAATAGTAAAACAAATTGCACTATTGAATAGCTAATACTCACTATTTACAATTTTTGTTCTTATAGGTTTGACTTCTCCGATATCGAAAAGAAAAGTGGCCAAGAGCGTATTATAAAGGAAGAACAAGAGGATCAAATCATCACCAGTTTACATACCATCTTGAAACCATTTTTATTGCGACGATTGAAGACCGATGGTAAGTCTTCCCCCCAAAAAAAAAGAACTTGAAATAATTGACATTTTACTAACTGCATTGATAGTGGAACACTCTTTACCAAAGAAAAAAGAATACCTCCTGTATGCTCCCTTGACTATGGCGCAAAAAAACTTGTACGACGCAATTTTGAACCGAGATTTACGAGATTACCTTATCAAGCGCAAGACCTTCAAAGGTGATGCGGACAACAACAAAAACGGCATCAGTGATGTGGACCAAGAGAACACAAATATTCCCGGTGAAAAATCAACCAATGGTCGCAAATCCTCCCGTGTCTTGAAATCAGTCAGCTACAAGCAAACATCAGATAGGGAATTCTTCAAGGAAAAACCTCAAGAAATCGGTGCTATTACTGATACTGGGAATTTCGAAGCTGGCAGAAAGCATGAAGTCCAAACTGCAAGTAAGCATTAGAAATATCAAAATCAAAAAGAAAAAGAAAATCATGTATATACAAGTATTAAAGGAACCTTTTTATCATGTCTTTTGTTGTTTCTCAATTTTAGTCAAACATGTCAATGCTCTTCATCTTCAAAACCTGGTCATGCAATTACGAAAGGTGTGCAACCATCCCTTCTTATTCGACTGGCCTGTTGATCCCAAGACTGGCTCTCATGTGATGGACAATGATCTGGCTGCACAATCTGGCAAGGTCTTACTACTGGATAGATTGTTGACTTCACTGTTTGATCGGGGACACAAGGTGCTGGTTTTCTCACAAATGACCAAGATGCTGGATATTTTGGAAGACTGGGCAACGGAATTGAAAAATTGGCCCATCTGCCGACTGGACGGTAGCGTGTCTCAAGAATCTCGCCGACAACAAATTGATGAATTCAACGACCCCAATTCTCCTATCAAACTCTTTTTATTATCAACCCGTGCTGGTGGATTGGGGATCAATTTGACTGGTGCCGATACTGTGATTATTTTTGACAGCGATTGGGTAAGGAGGACACATTTGTGATAAATACAAAAACCACTGATATGTGTATAAATTGATTCCTTTTTATTCATCTTAGAACCCGCAAATGGACTTACAAGCTCAAGATCGGGTGCATCGTATTGGTCAAACGAAGCCTGTGCTAGTTTACCGACTTGTTGCAGCTAGTACTGTTGAAGCCAAGATTCTTGAACGTGCAAATGGCAAACGACGTTTAGAAAAGTTAGTCATTAGCAAAGGTAACAAAAAAAAAAAAAAAGTAGAGGGGTATTTGCAAGTCTGATGTGGGATACTTAGAACGGAATATTCATACCATTATCAATAGGGAAATTCAAGACACCTATTTCGTCAATGTCTGGGAGTGCAAAGAAGGAACAAGAAAATAGCATGCGTGAATTGGCGGAAATCCTGGCATCAGAAGACGGTGAACAAGTGCAAATCGTCGCTCAAGGTGACAAGGTGATATCTGATGAAGATCTTGAAAAACTTTTAGACCGAAGTGACCGTACCATGAATATTCAAAACACAAGTACTACTGGGGGATTCAAACAAATTGATTCTGACGATGTGAAGGACACGAAAAACGAACTCCTGGCAACTCGTGTTTGATAGCCTTAATATTCAATCTATTTCCTTCTCCCTTCTTTACCATTCACTTCATCCCATCCCTTTTTTTTTTTTTACGTACATATAGACTATAGTTTATACTTTCTCTCGTCATTTACTTTTATGACATCTTATATTACATTTACGAATTGTTTATTTCTCAAAATAAAAGAAAGATTATTATCATACTTCATACTTGTTGACGTCGACTACTTTTTCAAAAAGAAATGTATTATTGTTGTGTAGGGTCTCATAAATGGAAACGAAAGCTGGGAAATGTGAGACTATTTTTAGTGTTTGTGCATTGATGGATTGTCCAGGAGAGCAGGGACGGGGGATGAAATGATCATGTGAAGGGTGGAATATCATATTTTTCTTGATGACATGGTACTGAGAGAGACACATGTAGAAGTGGAACTATATAACCAACAATCTCCTCGTATAATAACCAATCCCGGATCCTTATCTGTTTATATATTATATATATATATATATGACATATTATATTGAACATCGTAAATAATCAACGCCAAGCTAAAAAGCGATGGGTTTATAGTAGCCAGGCATCTAATGAAGGTAATGTGAGTGAATAATGGGTAGCAGTAATCTATAGGGACTTCATATATCGTGCAGTATATTTTGAGACATGAGAAAGACTAAAAGGTTGTTTATTGAAGCATAACAAATGTCAACTCTAATCTAAAAAAAGCATTGGTGATGAAGCGATATATTTTGCAACGCATGAGAGAGATTTATGGGACGTTTTTTGTCGAAGGAAGTAAAAAAGGACATATTTTATTCAGCCGTAGATAAAACTATAACTAACACTAACCAAGCTAATAAAAACTGCACAGAACCAACTAATGTTGACAGCAAATCCCAAATTTAAAATGAAGGGCTTCCCCATGATGTTCGCATTGCATTTTTCGAAATGCCCCTGATTCAAGTTCTAATACCGATCCAAGATTACCATCGCTTCAACGAAACTGTCAATGGAGGTAGATATCAGTATGCGTGCGGTGTTCAAATATAGCACAGCGCCTGGTAAGGAAGGGATCCGACTCTGCTTGCACCCAGTTCGACAGTTCAGGCTAAGGGGCGAAAGAGTTGTTCTTGTTCGTCGCGCGCACCCTGCGCCACAATCACGCCATAGACAGCAGAGGACAGTTTTTACATAAAAAAAAAAGAGAGCATGTGTGAGGAGCAACAGTTTGGAAATAGAGACTTCTTTTATTCATGTTTACCTTGTATTGTGCGTCACCATCGCACAATAACCAGCAAAAAAAAAAAAAAAAAAAAAAAAAACCACCAACACCAACACCAACACCCCATAGTACAGAGTCCAGTGATATCCAGTTTGACGTATGGCTGCGTTGAAATATCGACAGCATGACCAGCGCCTCCCGATACCCAACTACTGCTAAATATCTTTGTACCAACAAGTAATAGGGCGACTGGAATGAGAGATACGATAAATAAAATGTCGTATATGAATTGTCATCATAGTGCGATACTCTATGTAAAGAGAAGAAATGAGAAATTTGAGTAAGTATAGACTAATGATAAATGTTTGCGATGGTGTATTACCATTCCCGAAGGAAGCGATTTGCAGCCAGACAGTTTGTGTTGAAAAAAGTCGGTTCGCACTCCGGCTTGTACTTTGTAAAATGATTTTGAGGGCGTGTTTTGATACTGTATAACAGAGAAAAGCAATTGCTTTGAAGAATAGGGAAAATATTTGTAAGAAAGTATACCGAGAATTAATTAGAAAGATAATAATAAAAAATGCCACGATACGTAAAAAAAAAAAAAAAAATGTCAATCCACAGAATTGTTGAAAAGATTGAAAGACCGCCAAAAATGGCACACAATTATCAAGGGGAGGGGTTGACATAGTTTCATGACTGATTTGTGTAAATATGGGTTGCTTGCATCAATGGTGTATATAGGTAGAGGCATCCATCATTATATAATGAAACAATACAAGTAAGGGTTTGAGTCAAACAATCACAAAAAGCCAAATTATTCTAGTCTTAAAAAAAGGTGCTAGTGCATAAAAATTATGTAGGTAAGAAAATAATTCAGTATAGATTTATGAGCAATACAGCAATATTTAACGGAAAGAAAAGGAGAGGGGGATGATGTCATCATGAAAATATGAAAGGATTATGTAGATGTGGATGTATTATATAATATTGTTAAAAAACGAGAAGTCGATAATTGAAGATACAAGAAACATGAATTTAGTCTGTATTGAATACCAAAAGGCTACTGCTATTTTTCTGAAAACTCTTTTATATATATTCAAACAAATCAAATCGAATCAAGGAAGAAGACAATGGAATAATAACAATAAAAAACTTTTTTTATTTTTTCGAATAAGTCAAGGATAAGAGTGTAATAAACATGATGATGATGATGATAATGATGATGATGATGACATATATATATATATATGTATATATGTATAATATAAATAGAAGGTAGATAAAAAATCAAAAGTAAATGCGTATGATAAAAGTGACGGGAGGGGGGATGATAACTAAAAGAAACTAGTTGGAGCTAGCTGCAGCACGTCGAGCCTTGACAGCGTTTGATAAACCTTGAAGCATTTCCACGGTGGATTCAAAGTCGACACAAGCATCGGTAATAGAAACACCATATTTCAAAGCAGCAGGACCTTCACTAGGGACACTTTGTTTACCTTCGTTGATGTGAGATTCGATCATCAATCCGACAATAGCAGTTTCCCCAGCAATGATCTGTTGGCAGAGATTTTCAGAGACCTTGGGCTGGTTGCGATGATCCTTGTTCGAGTTTCCATGAGAGCAGTCAACCATAATGTTGGATCTAATGTTGGCTTTGGTCATCTGTGCCTTGGCACTAGCAATATGTTCCTTGTCAAAGTTGGTTCCTTCGTTGCTTCCGCGTAAGATGACATGGCAATCAGGGTTACCAGTTGTGTGGGTGATGCTTACAGTACCTTGTTTAGTGACGCCCAAAAAGTGATGAGGAGAAGCAGCAGAACCAATACCATCGATGGCTACTTTGACATTGCCATCTGTGCCGTTCTTGAATCCAACAGGGAAAGATACACCAGATGCCAATTCACGATGCAGTTGAGATTCCGTAGTACGAGCACCAATGGCACCCCAGGACATCAAATCAGCCAAGTATTGAGGAGATATGGTATCAAGTAATTCCACAGCCACAGGCATACCAGAATCTGTCAATTCACATAATAACTTGCGTCCAACACGTAAACCTTTGTTAATATTGTAGCTGTTGTCGATATCAGGGTCATTGATCAATCCTTTCCATCCAACAGTGGTGCGTGGTTTTTCGAAGTACGAGCGCATGATGATCAACAATTCACCTTTGACTTGATCTCTGACGTTGATTAACTTTTGACCTAATAACAAAGGCAGATGTTAGTCATTTTAGCATATCAAGTTGATCCATATACCATCCGCCCGTTGGTTATCCCGCAGACCTAGCCCTTAACCCCACAAATAACCCAGTTGATAAACTAACATAAAATGAAACTTACAGTATTCCTTGGCAGCGACGGTATCGTGAATAGAGCAAGGACCAACAATTACAATCAAACGATCGTCTTCACCACGAAGAATGGATGAGGCTTCGGTTCGGCCTTTAGAAACGGTTTGTTGAGAGGCTTCAGACTATTATTTGTCGACAAAAACCAGAAAGTAAGCGTTAATAACTTGTTTAGACCAAAATTGGTCGCCAAAAAAAAAAAAAAAAAAAGACAACCTACCATGGGGAGCTCTTCTTGTAAGAAGGCAGGAGTCAGTAGTGCATTATAGCCGGTGATGCGAAGGTCTTCCATTATTAGTAGCTGATAAAATGCGAATATCAAAGAGTGTAAAAAGTTAAAGAGAAAAGTGAAAAAAAAAAAATTCAAGAGCGCCCTTTTTTTGCTTTGACGCGAGTTTGAATAAAAGCAGTCTCCCTGCCAATTTTATCAAGCGCTCTGACTCACCCAAACTCATCTAAATTTTTAGCGCCAAAAATACGAGGCGTGCATATTCTTTTTGATTCGACTTTCCTGGCCCTTTTTTTTTTTGGGTTCGTATTGTTCGTTTGAAATAAACCATCAGATGATCACCGCAAGAAATGGAATGATCTTGTCACTGCTTCAAATTATTAGTCCGTGGTGAAAATTCGAATGACCATCTAAGCAGGTTGGGTGGATAGCTAACTTGAAGTGTAACACAAGAGTGAATTTCAATCTGTCACAGTGACAACATTTCTTGGAATGTGCACTGTCTTTCAAAATATAAAGCTACATTCAGATGGATATCTTTTCTCCTTCTCCAATAAAATGAGGACTTTATGATTTAAACTTTTTTTGACAATGTGTACCCTCTGTCAGCATGAGTGGATTGGTCGAACAAAAAGATTATCTTCCTGGTTTCCGGGTTCTTTCCCAAGCACAAAATAAGCAAAAAAGAAAATTCTGTTTTCAAATGCCGTCTGGTACACCCGAGGAGTTGACTGGCTCTTCAAAAAAAAAAAAAAAAAAAAAAATTATACAATACCAGTGCTTATTTTTAATCTTCACATGTCATTTTCTGAGAATGTCTTGTTGAATTGGCAAGCCCTCAAAAAATCGAATAGTAGTGAGGGAACATTTTTTCATACTCATGGTAAGTTTTCAATGGCACCCATTTCTATATTAGTTACTGTCCATCCTCATCATGGAATCCATAATATATATATATATATATATTATACGATTCATTGTTTGATTTGACTCCAAATTTCACCCGCATATAATGAATAAACTGTAGCCTAATAATCTTGTCCTAGATTTTTTCCCGCCAGTTCCCATTCTCTTCCCAGATATATTCATAATTTCAATCGCACATTCTGATATTTAAGCCAGCAAAATGACTTGTGATAATCACAACGCTTTTGTTTCAAAAAAAAAATATATTTTATTTGAATATAGATAAAAAAGGGAGTATCATAAAAAGATAAATGAAACGAAGAATGATATATAATACTAAAAAACAAAAATAGCTATTACAAGTGATAAAAAGGAAGTAGACTAGAATGGGAAGTAAATGAGAATAAAAATAAGAATAATAATGATAACAACAATAATAATAATGATAATAGTGATAATAAAAATAAAAATAATTGATGTGGAGGTGCGCATTTATGCCAGGAATTGAGTGTCCAAGCCATAGGTGAAGTCATATATGAATATCTTGGACATATTGGTACAGCAAATGATTTTGGTGTAGTCGAATTGCAGATTGAGGATCCTATTGTGAATGATATATATATGTAGCACCGTAAGTAAAGAATCGCTTAAAAATACAATGGACATTTCTCATGTTAATTTTCTTTTTTTTTCTGACTACTTACCGACCGTCCACTTTATCGTTCAAACTTCGCGAAAAAGTACCTTTTTCCATATCCCAAATTCGAACACTTCCATCGTAACTATAATAACAATAATAATAAAAAAGCAAGAAAATCAGTATGATCTGATACATCAATTGATTCTATTTATGCAGACACAATTGTGCTATTTATTTACCTGCCACTGACAATACGATTTGAGAGTCTATCCATTTGCAATGTGCGTACAAGGTCCGTATGCCCAGCCAATGTGTGTAAACAATCCCCAGTAGCCATATCCCATACCTTGATAGTCTGATCACTGGATCCACTCACGATTCGATCTCCATCGAACTCCACACAAGCAATTCCACGACTATGCGAGTCAAACGTACGTATTGAAGTGCCAGTTGTCTACAACAATGAAAAATAAAAGAGAGGGGTCGTCAGTGAATATCAATGTATATATATATATATATGTGTGTGTGTGTGTGTGTGTTTACCACATTCCATAATCGAATGGTACGATCACCAGAAGCAGATACCACCATATCGTCCTTGAATTGTACAGCATTCACTGCAGCACGGTGACCACGAAGCACTTGAACGGTTGTCCCCGAAGCCAAATCCCACACCCTGATGGTCCGATCTTTTGATGAGCTCACCAATCGCTGACCGGCAAAGCGGAGGTTGAGTACACTTTCGCTGTGGCCTGCCAACGTACGTATCCTTTCCCCTGTCGAGACATTCCATACAATGATTGTCGTATCACTACTACCCGATATGATCCACCTGTCGTCAAATTGTAAACACAGCACACTTGCACTGTGGCCATGGAGTGTATGCAGGCATGCAGCTGTCGCCATATCCCAAATCTTCAATGTGCGGTCACGACTGCCACTGACCAAAACGTTGTTGTTGAACTGAAGACAGTAGATCCAATCCATATGCGTATCCATCAATCGTGCATTGCTAGTGTCGGTATTATCGGTGATAGATGTTGTGGTAGACGACATGGCAGTGGCAGGAGGAAACATACGCATCCGATATTTCCCATCCCGCCATCGTTTGTCGATCAAACTACGATTCCGGTAGAGTCGTTTCCAATTGATATATCGTCGATCGCCATCCTCTTGATAATGATAGAGTGTTGTTTCATCATAAGGTACATGTTGTCGAGAAAGGGGTCGATTCTTAAATGGGCGGCGTTCAACAACACGGTGCTGCGTCGGATCCACCGTTGAAGAGGATGAATTTGGTGAGAATCGGTGTTGGTTATCTTTGTTTGATGATCCATGCCGGTCATGTTGTGATGAAGATGATTGCTGATGTCGCCGTTGATATAAAGATGATAAAGAGACAGCGCCTACTTGCGGTGTTGACGTTGGACGGATGTTACTCGAGACACTAATACGGGTATACGATGGTGATGGATGAGAGCGTCGAATGGGACTTGGAACCGTTGATAAAGAAGGCGTTGTTGTCACGGGAAGACGAGTATCTGTTGGTATGCGTGAAGGCGATGACGATGGTGATGATGTTTCGCCCTGAGATATTGAAGTTGTGACCAGAGCAGCAGATGCATGTCGAGTATTGCGATGATTCACCATGGTGTCATATAGGAGTAATTTTGATCCACGTTTGATAGATGCCGTGTCTGGTGCAAGTACTACCTGTTTATCAGTGGCGGATGTAGTACCTCGTGTTGGCGAAGTGGGTCCTAGGTCATTTGGCAATATTGGTGCAGAGTCAGTTGATGATGGCGAAAGAATTGGTCGCCCGGGAGATGCAGAATGAGGAGTTGGGAAAGACAAAGCTGTTGCATCCAAGCCGGTTGGTGATGATGACGACGACGATGATGATGATGATGATGGATATGGTTGGTGTTGAGAAATGGGCGAAGATAATGATTGTGGTAGTGCGTGTTCGAGTGAAGGTTTCGAGGATGAAGCCATGAAGGATGTGGACGATGATACTGGTGACATAGAGGGAGTTGATAATGAAGAAGAGGCTAGGGTCGGTGAAGGATGTTGTAGATGACGTTTTTGTCGAAATCGCAGAAATATATCTCCAGGTCGTCGTAGTGGGCGGAGACAACCAGATGTGATAGGAGCACCAGGCATTGTTGGTAAAGCTGCTGGATCATAAACTGTGTCGCTCGTGATTGCTAAAGGTACCGGTGCAAGATGATTGGAAGAAGTTGGTGTCGCTGCTGCTTTTGGTTCTATGCTGCTGCCTTTCTTTATTTCTTTGCTCTTTGGTTTTGCTTTTCTTTTGCTGGACGACGACGCTGATGATGATGATGAAGCTGGTGGTGTTGGCTGATTGAGGTAATTGCTGATAGCTTGTTTGTCATACTGCCAACCTTTGTTGATGTAGAGTTGCCTCCAAAGTGATTGATCTTCACAGATAAGTTTCCAACGCCTTGATATTTGACCCACATGTACTAGAGTAAGGACATCCACATGACTAAGAATGTATACCGCCAATTCATAAGGCAACATCTATTTCAATACAATACAATTCGAAGACGAAATGAAAGATATTCGTTAGCATATCATGTCGTCTACAATATTATATAAATTATCTATAAACAGCTTACCGAAAAAAAATCACGATGTAGTATAGGTCCAAGTCTATCCACCACCTTGAGGGACCGAGACGTCGGAATGGATAACAGTAGCTGGTATGCGAATTCTAATAAAAAAGGAAACAAAGAAGATGATGATCAGAAATGAGTCGATTGCACGCTTTATTTTTAGTTTTGCGTTGAGTAAACCACATAGCTCCTTAATTCATACCCCCCCCCCTTCCCCCGTGCCCCCACAAACAACTCTATTATGTATCCTTTTTTAAAAATGGTAATAAAAAATAAATAAATGTTGTTACCTGCTTTTTGTTCTTCAGTCCATTTCACCATAAAATCAGGTGCCTCGAAGCGCTGTTCTACATATCCTTCATCATTGTGTGTCGATTCTGAAATGGAGTTTTTAAGTGTATTCATCGCTGTTGCTATTTTTGTTGTATTCGTTGGTGAGCATGTATCAGAATTCAACAAAGGCTAGGTTAGTTAAGAAATATAATAGTGAAACAATAAAACATTACCTGTATGGTTTTTTTTCCTGGCCTCGAGTATTCTGTTACTTTCGAGATCTTGTGGATACATGAACACATAAGATACTAAGCTAAGGACAAAAAAAAAAAAAAAAAAAAAAAAAAAGAAAAAAGAAAAAAGAAAAAAAAAAGAAATAGCGAAACAATGGATACCAAAATTAAGACGACAAAAAAAAAAAGGACGGAGTGTGAATACAAATACATTTTGAGTGTGAAAAAAAGTGGCATGGTACAATACTAATTTTATTTCAAATCCAAAAGACTGAGGGGAGGGGAGGAAAAGGGGGATATAAAAAAAATCTACATAGTGTAAGAGGGATGAAAGAGATACAAATGATAAAGGATAATAAACTAAAATGATATCTACAAGAATATTCGTCTGAGTTTGCCTAAGATCCCGTTCACTGCCTTTTGCGCAAACGAAGACATATCTTGAGTAGATGGTATTGATGACGACAATCCATGATTGATGTTTTTGTTGGCTTCTGCACAATGCTGAATTAAATCCAATACCTTTCCATTAACAGTTGGTGATGATTATGACGATGATGATGATTCCAGTATATCCACGCCGACTATACATTTCCTGCGATAGCTTTCCGAGCCTCGTCAACGGTTGAATAGCGAAGAATCATCCTATTTTCATTCCATTGACTAGAATTGTTGTCGATGATTTGCCCGTATTTTGCAATGTGCTGGAGCACAAGAGGCCTCATGTTCGATGGAAAGCCAAGTATGTGTTGATGGAAGCTGATGATGCAGGACCATGTTGTTCGTTCATGCAACTAAAATGATATAAACCAATAGGTTAATAAGTATCTCCTCTAGTTAGTTTTCTCGCCATTCGTCGCCTCTCCATCCCATTCGTTCCCGTTACCTTATACTCTTTTCAATTTCCATAGATATAATTGCATTCTGCTTTTCTGAATTCGGAGACACTACGCAGATATAAATACACATCCCCATCGAAGATGAATTAACAAATGTAACGAATATTTTGATATGATCCTCTTTTTTTTTTTTTTTTTTTTTTTACCTGGTGTTGTGGTTGGTTTAGAGTAGGACCCGTATTCAAAGTATCATAAGGCCGATGCATTTTGAACCCAGTGTCGTTGTTACTATAATCACCATTCTATTCAGCACCGAATTTCCCAGCCGCTGTTGATTTGAATAAAATACGTCGCCTATGATAAAAAAAAAAAAAAACTAAGAATCATAGTGCAGCGCTATGTCTTTTGGTAACATACCCTGAAGATTCATGATCATCTGTTGGCCGTTTTCGCCCTCTGTTGCATTTTCCATAGTCTATTCATCATAAAAATAAAAGTATTGGTTAGTCGTCATATTTTGCATTGGAGAAACAGGGTAATAATGTCTTACCTGAGCCGTTGTAGCAGTCAAAATGCCGGGCACGAACACTTCGTTTATCACCAAAAGCATGCGTGGTACGCGAGAGGTCCAAGGATGACAATGATACGATGTTCGTCGAGCCTTGAAGTTGTTCCACAGTTGTTGCTTTTCGAGGTTCGCGGATGCATGAAAATTACCTTTTCCTTTCAGGAAGAAAGCAGTATCATCTTCGTTCATTTTCTGAGCTTTTTTTGTTGTGGTAACATGGTCGTTTGTAAAGAAAGTTTGGTGGCAAACAGGTGTGTTGAATATCATCAATTCGAATGATAAAGTATGGAACAATGATTTCTGGCAATACTGAGTGAAAGTGGCTATGTGGCAATCGTTGTTGTAATTGTTCCTATTGGTTCACAGTGTTCGCTTAAGATAGTTCGACGTTCACGCGTGTTGTATAATAATGTGTTTGCTTTTGTTGCGTATCCACGTTTGTGTCGGTGTTGCCAAAGTTGAAGGGGTCATGTTCGTTGCTGTTACTAGTTCCAAAAATGAAGAGGTGATGGGGTGTTCCGTGCTTGTGTGCTGATAAATTGTCATGTCCTCAGTAACGGCACGGTTGTTGGGAGTTGTCGTTTTTCGCTGTTGCTGACGGAATGCACTATGAGTTGCTGCTGTTGTTGGTACTGCGGACGTCCCGATTATTTTTTGTGTTGTAGTTAGTGAATCAAACATGTTTGCAGATGAATAAGAAGGTAGCATAAAACAGCGAAATAGAGAAGACAACAAAAAAGAAGGTAAACCAATGGAATCTTCAAAGTCACTTTTTATTTTTATTTTTGCCAAAATGTATCCCGACTAATCCTAGTTCCACACAAACTCCACTTATGCATGAGATTTGCGTTGTTGTTCCACAGACGTTTTCAGTTGCCCGCAAGCAGCAAGGATATCTATAAAGCAAAAAGATAAAATCAACATCACAGTACTTATTGTATCTTGAGCGAAGTGGCAGAGAATTACCTTTTCCTCTCGGCCTTCGTGTTGTACAAGGAATTCCACCTCCCATGACCACCTGCGAAAATAGTTCAATTTGTTCCCATTTCGTAGTCCCATAAGAGCTACCAGGCCAAGGGTTAAAAGGTCTATATATATAAAAAGAATAATCTTATTAGTGACTTTTGTCCAAGGGACTAATTTTCCAACTTACATAAGGTTGACATGCGCAGGAAGTTGTTTCAAAAGTTTTACCAGAGCACGAGCTTCAGCCAAGGAGTCGTTAACATGATCCAACATCACATATCTATAAATGATGCATTATTAATTAGTGCCGATCAATGATTCGCCCAGACCTGGATAATGATTTTTTTTAAGGGGCGAGAGACTTACTCAAAAGTAATCCTTCGACCTTTGTTTCCCATGATATTACTATATTGTCGACAAGCATCCAACACCATTTCCAAAGGATAGGTTTTGTTAAGAGGCACCAGTTCATCACGTAAATCATTATTGGTGGCATGAAGAGAAATAGCCAATGAGACACCGAGTTCACTTGCCAGTTTTGGAATCAAGGGGACAACCTGTTTAAAAAAAAAAAAAAAAACGCTCAGTGCCAATTCATGCACGCATCATTATAAAATTCCACTTACGCCTGAAGTACTGACAGTGATTTTTGATTTTGACCAAGCCAACCCATCAGGATGCGTCAATACTTTAATAGCTGCACTTGTATTCCTATATAAGGGATAAAAATAATCATACAAGTCAGTCAACATTTCTATTTTTATTTTTTGTCATTTTTTTTTTGAGAAGGAGAGAGGAAGGATATTCTTACCTCCAGTTATATAAAGGTTCGCCTTGTCCCATAAAAACCATATTGCTGACCACCTTCTTTGTATTATCCTGCAATGGAAAATCGCCTGACCGTTGAGCAGCAATCATGTATTGACCAACAACTATAGTTTTAAATAAAAACAATACAAATTAGGATTAGTGTACCGGTATCCACAATCATGTTGGTGGAAGACTGGCAGAAGGAGAGGAGGAGTTGGTTACCTTCACTAGACGTCAAATTCCGTAATAATTTCTGAGTTCCAGTATGGCAGAAACTGCACTTCAAAGAGCAGCCAATTTGGGACGAGACACAGAGAGTGGAGCGATGTTTCTCCGGGATTAAAACAGTTTCCACAATGGCACCAGGGTCTTGTTTGGTATTGAAGCCGATTAAGAACTTCCTTGTGTGATCCTTTGCTTTCCTATCCAGCTAAGAAGCACAATAAAAAGTTGTCAGAAGAAGTGTTTCCATTGTTGGTATTATATTTGAGTCTAGCAGGAAAGGAAGCATGTATTTCAATTACCTGTACATCACCGTAGTGAATTCTATATTTGCCGTCCAATTCTTCACGTAAAGATTTCGATAAATTGGTCATATCTTCAAACTGGGTAGATCCTAAATAATAACAAAATGCCTTGTTAAAGAGCCTAAATCATTTCATGCTCTTAGCTTGTTATTTTTACCTTGACGGTATAAATGGTTCCATAATTGCGCAGGTGTGAAGCGTTTGGAGCTAGGGAGCGTGGCCACCTCAGTTGACAGATCTTCAAAAGTCAGACCAATCAAATTCTTGCGATGGTCAGATCTTGACGGAGCAGTAAACGTACTAACAGTTGAAGAATATGTTCTATGAATGACATAGAATGGTGGTGGTATTATCGTTTGAGATCGTCTGGATAACTGTGATAGCATGTCGTCTTATAAAGTACAGAATGTAAGGGCAACCGATAAAAAAAGTTTTTTTTTCTGTTACAACACAAGGACATTTCAATTCCCGAAGACAAATCATAATATAAGAAAAAAGAGAGAGAGATAGTTTATTAGACAATATTCAGTTTCCAGCCGAAAAAAGTAAAATATGATAAAGTCAATATATGATATCAAATCAAATAATAATAAGAAAGACTAATGTAAAAAAAAAAAAAAAAAAAAAAAAAATAGCATAAACGGTAATGGAGTGTATATGGTTAAAAACTGTAATAATGTATAGTATTAAATAAGGGGAAATGAGGATGGAAGTTCATACATAAATAAATAAAAAGGAAGGTGGGCAAAATAATAAAGGGGGAAGGGAGATGATGGGGAGAACTAAATGAAGTTTTGGACGTAGTTGGCAAAAGGTTGATTTTCTGATGATGAATGGCGTTGATGCTGATGCTGATGATACCCAACGTTGGCATTAGAGCTGAGAGGTGATGGAGAGGATGCTTGTGGTTGCTTTTGATGCTGCTTATCTAATTTTGTTAGTCCAGTAGTACTATGTCGATGAATTCGAATATGTTGATTGAGATTGTCCGACCGGGAAAACCTCTTGTTACAGTTTTGGTAAGGGCATTCAAATGCTATAACAAAAAAAAAAAAAAAAAATTGTCAGTACATGCACGATCACCTTGCTAGTCTATTCATCTAACCTTGCGCCTCTGCTCTCTCTGGTACTTACGTTTTTCCAATGTATGGATGGATCGTATATGCCGTTTCAAATGTTCAGATCGCTTGAATACCTTTCCACACCCATCTACTTTGCAAACAAACATACGGGCACCACTGCTTGGTATATTAGAAACACGACGACCGCGGGATCTTGGAGTTTTTTTGGTGCTGTTCTTTTCTTCGTGAAGTTGTCGGAGCGGTTGTTTGCCATGATTCAGGAAATTTTCTCGAAGGTGACCAGTGGGTCCAAATGGCAATGACGTTGTAGGAGTGGGCGATTGGTGTTGTAAAGTTGAATTTGGAAGAGGAGATACACTAAACATGGATTGCGATGGAAACGATAAGTTTGCATCATTCAATACTCCTTGTTGTTGCTGTTGTTGTTGTTGTTGTTGTTGTTGCATGTGATCGTCGCGGTTACTGTTGTGATGATGTTGATACTGTTGCTGGATATCTTTGGTGTGAGGAGAAGCGGGTGTCATGGGTCTTGCTATTTGTAATCCTGCGTTGTGATACCCTTGAATCATTCCAGAATTATTGCTCGTTCCAAAGGGCAGTTGTTGCTGGTGTTGCTGAGGGGTAAGAGGATGGTGTCGGGGCTGTTCATACATAGCTTGATGACTAAAACTATGATGGCGTTGAATATGTGAATCATACAAGGAAGATGGTGCTGTTGCTGCTGTCACTGAATGCATGCCAAGGTGTTGAGCAGTGGCAATAGAATGACGGTGCTGTTGCTGTAAAAATTGAGGTTCGACCACTGACGGAGTAGGCGAGCAAGTCAAGTTGTATGGTTGAATAGAAGCAGGGGATGATGAGCCAACATGAGAGGTCATACTATCATTTGATATCTTGGCAGTGGAATGATGAGGATGACTTGTAATGAAGGAAGAATCTGCACTGGAGCCGGTGGATTCCATGTAGGTAATGTTGTCGTTGGCGGAGCTACTCGACGAGTCACTTGCGCTGCTGTTCGGATGCTGGTAGTCGTCACTATCATTGGAAGGAGAGGACGTAGTCATTGGTAAATAGTAGGAACTGTTGTCGTAAGAGGTTGTAGTTTGACCAGATAATAAGTCAGCATAGCTAAATCGACGAGGAGATTGTTGGTGTTGGTGTTGATGAACCAGATCTTTTTGTTTTGCTGGAGTGGAAGACTGATAATAGTCGTTATTAGTTGTATAGTGTTGTTCAAGAGAATTAGTGCCAACAAATCGGATAGCACTGTTTTGGGAATCATGGACAAGAGAATCCTGAAAAGTTTGAATGCAAGAAGGTGGTGACATGAGAAAATTTTTGGTCTGTGCCTTTTTTTTTAAGTGCGTCGGGGAATGAAAAATTGACGGTTTGAGAGAATTAACGTCCTAAAGTATAAAAATTAGATGGAAGGAAAAAGAAAGAAAACAGAAAAAAGTAAAAAATGTCAAATGGATTTGAGCCTTTATATAGTGTACATTATATTATTCGAGATTTATTTAGGATGATCCCAATTTTTTCTTATTGGGCGAAATGCAGTAAAATCAAAAACCATTTTTACCGAGGTTAAGGAGACAGGTTTGATTTAGAATGAAAATGATCAAGTTTATGCGAACCAAAATGAGAGTTAAAAAGCGAGACAAAATATTAATTTAATCAATATTATCATATAAATCAAACTGTTTCTTTTGTGGCAATAAGTGTTTTGGTTTTCTATTACTATCATCATCACTAATCATAATTAATATATACTTCTTAATTGTCGTCATTATTATCATTATCATCATCTTATTTCTTTTACTGTCATCTTCGCCATTTTCGTACATGAATAAAAATAAAAAAAAGGGACATTGCACGAGTTAAAGAGGAGTGATCAAATCGATTTCAGTAAAGTAATACCTATAGTTAGCAAATCACATCATAACAGCTCCCAATTTATCTCTTTCAGATTGCACGTTCTTTTGATAATAGGTTTTGTTTGTTCCTCCTTGAAATCATTAAGTCAATGTTATTTCTAAAGTCACCCATTTTTTTCCTATCTGTCAGTCTCAATTGTCTCCTTTTTTAAGAAAAGAATCTCATCAGGTTTAACGCCCGCTGTTACTTTCGTGCTTCTATTTTGTTTTCTATTTTACAGGTGACTTTGATCGACATCAGGGTTTCATAACACGTTTATGTTTATTAATGTAGTTTTGGAACAACGATTGTTTTGTTCTTGACGATAATGTCAACCCTCCTTCACAATTGCTTTAAAAAATTCATGCATGCATTTAAACGCCGACGAGCTCCCTTAGCATAGACACTGCAAGTAACTATTTTCAACATTAAGGCGAACCAGTAAATGATTTATGTATGCTAGTTATCAATATAATATATACTCTTTCTTCTTCTTTGGTTTTATAATATACAATGTTTATATCAATGTTTTTTCTTGTTGAAGATAATAATTATTGGGTGCGACCGCATTCAGTTTTTTCTCTACATTTGAATCACCGCTATTTTTTCTCTGGCCCTCCAACGTAAAATGGTAATAAAGAATTGACGTTTATTCTTCATCCACCCTCCCCCCCTAAAGAGTTTCTATGACTCCCTTTTTCTTGATATTCCCTGCCTTTATAGATGATACCATATGCTTACTGTTTTCTAAATTCACAAATTTCTCCAGTCCATGCATTTCCATTCCAAAAAACAGTAGGTTTTTTTATCGGTCTCCCTTTTTTATATGTAACTCAAAGCAAATAGCTGTATGCAATTTTCAGGTGTCGGTAGTTCAATTCTTAGAGGAATTATATATTTGATTGGCTTAAGATTGCCATAGAAAAACAGGTACCAAATCAAGGAAGCGTCTTAATTTTCACGGGATTCCCTTTTTTTTTTTAGTGTTCATGTCCTGTGATCATTATTATTATCATCATCATCGTCGTTAATCTCTCTTTTTTTTTTTCCAAACTCGCACCACAAAATAGAAGCATATGATAAACTAGTATATCGGGAGCGCACTATATGCATATTATTATGATATCTCATCAAAAAAAAAAAAAAATCAAGTGTCTCGTGTGATTCTTTCAATTTCGCCGAGCGAATGCTTTTCACAATGAAATATGTGTGATGATGGTGATGATTTATTCTAGTGATACTAGTTTATAAATGATGGTATTGATATTTACAGTGTGGCATGACGACAAAGAACTACACTTGAATCACCTGACAACTAGAAGAAATCCCATGTCCACATCATGAACATCTTTTCAAGCAGCTACGCATTTTTTAACGAAACGTAAAAAAGAAGAAAAGAAAAAAAAAAGCTGTGTCGCCCAATAAAAGAGAGGGTCCACCAGGCCATCATAACTTTATCAAGATCATGGGTTACAAGCTTATTTTCCATTTACTAAGTAATAATTCTTCTTTATGCAGGGAGGAATAAAGTTTTCCTTCCATCGATAAACGTGGCACCTACTTTTTTTAGGCGGCAAAAAAAAAAAAGTTAACACGCAGGAGTCCTTAAAAGCAATCAATATATCAAACAAACATCATTTTTCTTTATTAAACAATTTCATTATATATATAAAAGAATAAGACTAACAAGTATACCACTAATGGATAAATGAAGGAGGAAAGGGAAGAGAAGAGGAAGAGGAAGAAAATACAGAGTAACTAAATAAATACAATAGGTAAAAGAAGAACTAATAACTATAGGGATAGGATATCATCATAGGGATATAAACTAAAGAGGATCAAATAATATCAAGATAAAACATGGGATATCAAAGTTTGAGAGGATCTATGAGGACTTGATCGCCAATAATCCATACGAGTGGTTTGAGTGGAGGATGTTGAAGTAGTAGTAGTAGTAGTAGTGGTAGCGGTAGGTGGTGAGAATGGAGGTGGCGGAGGTAATAGTCGAGAGAGAGTTTGTTGGGTCTCATTGTTGAATATAATAGGCTGATGTTGCAGTAATGGAGATGGGCATTGCTGTTGTTGCTGTTGTTGAATTTGAGTTGTAGTTGAGGTTGGGGTAGAAGTCATGTCGTGAGAATCCGACCAAGCATCGGGCTGCATAACTCTTGAAAGTCGATACTTGACACCAAGATAAGAGAGATAATTTGATTTTGGAAATACTCGTACCCGCTTTACCTTGGGAAAGTTGCTGTCTTCAATGTCCACGAAGGTTCCACCTAAATTCAACGTTTGTTCCAGCTTGAATTGGTTGTTTGCATCAAACGGCACCCACTTTGCATACATAAATACAAGCCAAGTGAAGTAAGTGGTGTTTTTGCTTTTCAACTGCTGCTGCTGCTGTTGCTGCTGCTGTTGCTGCTGCTGTTGCTGCTGCTGTTGCTGCATTTGTTGCTGTTGTTGTTGTTGTTGTTTTAGTTGCTGCTGTTGTAGTAGTTGTTGTTGCTGATCTTGTGTTTTCGATATCTTATTAGTGTCACCGGTATCACTGGTTGGGGAAGAGGTAAAAGCCGTCGAGGTATGCTGTATACTATTTTGTCGTTGTAATGCTTGTTCAAAGTGATAAGGGTGATTGCGGATATCTTTCTTCATGGTATTGGAATCAATAAAAATAATAATAATAAAAAAAGGACGGGGGAGAGAAGAAAAAGAAAGAGAGGAAAAAAATAAAATAAAAGAGCAGAAAGTTAGCGATAAACTGGGATTCAAAAATTGTTGCACTGGATATGGTTGTAACAGATGATAGTTCCGTTTACACCAAATGACTTTATTGGTTCACAAAAAAGTCAACATTCCATTTTCAACAAAGATATAAAAAAAAAACACCACATTTTATTGAATGAAAATATATACACAAACGACATATATAAACTAAGGCTATACTATTTGGGTAATGGGGGCACAGGTGGTATACTGCTCGCGTGGTTGTTGAGGTTGCTATTGTCGTCGTCGCTGTCGTTCTCTTCATCAGCAGAATCAGCTTCATCTTTTGGATGGTGTAACACATTGCCCATGTTGTAGTGCATAGCCCGTTTCTTTGCAAAGTCTTGATGGCGTTTTTGAGCTAAGAAAGAAGAGTAAATCGTTAATGGTAACATTCTCAAGCAACCTACCTCTCTTTTTTTTACCTTGTTCGTCTTCTTCGTCACCAGAGTCAGCCCATTCATCATCACTGATAGATACTTGACGAGTCTTTTTTCCGCTAGAAACACTTGATCGATCCGATTCATGACCTCCATCCAAGGCAAACTCATCAATGTCTTCAGGGTCCAACTTGGCACGATATCCAAGATTATCTAGTTTTGTAAATACATTAATGAAATTATTCGTATATCCTGACCCATATCCTTCTTACCTGGTAAATTCAATACTTTATCGTTTTGTGCATCATATCGAATATATGGAGTCTTGGGTTCATCTATCTTCATTGTTGAATCCTTTTGTTGTTCTGTGAGCATAAGATTGTCTTCATCCCACTTCAAACTAAACAAGACATACCCATAAATAAATAATAAGTAGATTAGTATTTTTGAGATCAAAAAAGTATATATAACAAAAGAGATAAGCGTATTTACTGAGGTTCATTTCCTGAGCTGCTTCCTTGTTGACGGTTTTTCAGAATACCCTTGATAGGTTTAGCAGGTGAGGTCATATTTATTTGTAAAGAAAAGAAAAAAGAAGAAAGTGGAAAAAAAGAATGATCTTTTTTTTTTTTTTTTTGTGTGTGTGTCTGTGTAGAATTTGAAGTTCCGCACTGCTTTTATTTTTCTTTTTCTTTTGCGCACTAATACTTACTTCGTTACTCTCGATGCTTCCTATTGATATTATTTTGGGCTACTTGTCAATACCAGTTATTGTTGAAAATAGTGTTCATGCAAACTCATCAAAATTTGATCAGCCTATTTGGAGTTATGGAAACTTGACTGTCGCCTTTTTTGTCCTGAATCCACCCTCACAATGGACTACTCACAGCAAACACGATCTTCGATTGAAACCAACAGCAACAGCAGAAGAAAATGAACTTTTTCAGCTTTTATTCTCTTCGCTCCAATGCTACTCGCCACAGACACCGCAGCCACCACAGCCAAAAAACAATGGATCTCGACACGGTATTATCATTTTCGACTCCACTTCCTCTTTATACACAAATACCACTTCTACGTCATTAAAGGCTCAAAAATATCTTGGTATAATCTCTTGCTCTCAACAACAAAACGAATTGAGTTTACAAATTATCCAATCACCACTCAATTTTGACAGCACTCACGACAACAATAGCAATAGCAGCAATACCATCATCAATCAGTATCCTTTAGACACAGAAACTTGGTCAACTTATCCACTCGAAATTCTGCGACTTTGTCAAACATATTCCACTGACCCTGTTTCTCAAGAACAATTACGAAAACTCACCAACACAGTGTTTGATATCGCTAGCTTGTACGGCTATTGGGACCTTTGGAAAGTGGTGGAAGGCATCTGTGGCCGCTTTAGTATAGACCCTAGAATATTTCTTCCATAGTGCTCTCTCCCTCTCCCTCTCTCTTTCTCCCCACTTTATACTTTTAGAATAGTCCCACTCGTCCCATCAAATAAAAACTTCCCCCAATTTTTTTTATGGAGTTTGAATGAATCCATTGATATGAAGATACTGGTAAAAATAAAACTAAAAGACACAAAATATACAGTATGACATGATGAACTGACACTTTTTTTTCTTATATAGGAAATAAATAAACATACATTGTTTCTTAAAAGAAACAACCTGACCACAACCTGTGATGAGGACAAACGCCGAATACTCTAGGTAGGTTTCGAAAAAACTGGAAGTGTATGGGTAAAACCATCGTTTAGATTAATTTTGACTTGACGGACTTTTTATTTTTTATTTTTACATGGTGTACACAAAATTATAGAACGCATGAAAAAGCAATCACTGGCTGACATGCAATTTTGCTCTCACTCTCACTCTCTGATGTTTTGATGTCTGGTAGGTTTCATTTTTTTTTTTAATTGATGAATGTTCAAAAAGGAACCATTCGGGGCCTTTTTTTTATCATTTTTACTTATTTTTTCTTTTCTTTTCTTTTCTCTTCTTTTTTATGCAAATTCACGCAACTCTTCCTCATTATTATGCCTAGACCTTTAGAAACAGCCAATGTTACCAATCGTGATGCACTGTATCATTCATCGTCCTCATCACCCTCATCATTAAAATTGGACCATCCTAATGAAAACCCGCCTTCTTGGATGAATATGAAGCAAGCAATGGTATTGAAACAGCAACAACATCTTCCTCTCCCATCTTCTTTGCTAGCACCAAAGCAACAAACCAATCATTCAGCACACATAAAAGCACATCCACCGATCGCAACAGATACTTGGGAAAATACTTTGGAAAAGTGCATCAAAAGTATTGTATCTATCAAGGCAACTAGAGTCCGGTGTTTGGATACTGAAATCCCTGGAGTTTTTTCTGCTACCGGCTTTGTGGTGGATTCAAAAAGAGGTATTATTTTATCCAATCGACATGTGGTCTCTATCTCTCCAATTGTGGCCCAAGCTGTCTTATGCAATTATGAAGAAATCGAACTCAAGCCAATCTACCGGGATCCCATCCATGACTTTGGCTTTCTCCAATATGATCCTGCAAAAGTGCGATTCCTTGATATCAATCCCATTGAATTATATCCTGATGGTGCTCGTGTTGGTCAAGAAATAAGGGTGGTTGGGTAAAGAAATTAAAAAAAAATTGTTGCATTGTACGGTATGTATTGTTACTAACTTCCTTTTTGTTTCTTTTTTTTTTTTTTTTTTTTTTTGTGTATGTGTTTTAGCAATGATGCTGGTGAGAAACTCAGTATTCTATCTGGAACGTTGGCAAGATTGGACCGTGAAGCTCCCGATTATGGTATTGGTGAATACAACGATTTCAATACATTTTATCTTCAAGCTGCTTCGAGTACCAGCGCTGGATCAAGTGGTAGCCCGGTGTTGGATTTACATGGTCGAGCCATTGCTTTGAATGCTGGTGGTGCATCTCGTGCTTCATCAAGCTACTATCTTCCCCTGAATCGTGTCCAACGTGCACTGAAATGTATTCAACAACAACAAAATCAAGTCATCTCACGTGGAACTTTACAAACTGAATTTGTCTATCGCTCCTATGATGAATTACTTCAATTGGGATTAGCAAAATACATTGAACGGCGACTTCGCTCCCTACACAATGACGATGGAGATGCGTATTCTTCGGTGGATAGTAACGGTGGTCATAACCTGAACCAGGTGTCTCAAGGGCTTTTGGTGGTGAAATCGCTTCTACCCGGTGGACCGGCATCTGCTTATTTGGAGCCTGGTGATATTTTGCTTACTGGAAATGGATCAATTATTTCAACATTTATTGAATTGGAAGACTTGCTGGACACACATGTCGAACAATCTATTTCATTGGTGGTTTCTCGTGCTGGCGAAATCAAGGAATGTACGATGATGGTCCAGGATTTGCACGGGATTACTCCTCATCGGTATGTCGAATTTGGTGGAGGGGTCATGCATGATTTGTCATACCAAATGGCCCATTCTTATGGCTTATCTCTGAACGATCCTGGTGTCTATGTGGCCGCTGCTGGGTATATCATGGGAACCGCACATGCCTTGCGTCGCTCGGTGATACAGAGCGTCAACAATCAACGGGTGCGTCATTTGGATGACTTGATGGAAATCCTACAGCAAATCCCTCATGGTACTCGGGTGCCAATTCGCTTTTACTCATTGTCAAGAGCAATGAAAGATCGTGTAATGCTACTTCACGTGGATCGTCGATGGCATCGCTTTTGTTTGGCTGTCAGAAACGGTAAGTAACATAAAAAATCGGTTTAGTACTTGCTAGTATTAATATTTGTCCTTTTTTGGTGTATGCTTGATGTAGATGGTACTGGTTTATGGGATTATCAGTATTTTGGTCCAGCTCCGTCAAAACGCCAAGAAAATACAGCTTCACTTCCACCAACACAGTCACTGGCGACGCTGAATGTATCATCGACAACACCTGATGTGACCCAGGAACTTCAAGGAATAGCCCAAGAACAGCCACCATTCAAAGCTCTTACGTGTCCTTTACAAAGATTGTCGAAAGCCCTCGTGTCCGTCGATTGTTACCCTCCCTTTGTTATTGATGGCATTCGAGACTCTCATTCTTTTGGCTCAGGGTTGGTGATTTCTCTGGATCCGCCTTTGGTGATAAGCGATCGTGACACCATCCCCACAGCTTTATGCGACATTTCCTTGACATTTGGTAACTCGGTTACCACCTCTGCACGTGTGGAATTTTTGCATCCCTTTTACAATTTTGCTATTCTGTCCTTTGATCCGTTGCCCATTGTCTCTAGCGGTCTTGAAGTACATGCGGCGAAACTTAGTGATTCCAACCTTGAACGAAACGACAAGGTGAATTATGTTGGATTAGGTGGTAGGTCAAAATATACTATTAATAATAAAAAAAAAAAAAAAAACTAAAAAAAACCAATTTGATAAACCTCTATTATAGGTGACTCGTCAACCATCACCAAGAAAACCTACATTGCTGCTATTCGGGCGGTCCGGACAAAAGAAGGGACGCCTGCAAGGTGGCGGGCCGTTAATGTGCAAGCTCTGAAGACGAATGAACATCTTGGTGGTCAAGGGGGTGTACTTGCTGATGACGATGGGCGCGTGCAAGCTTACTGGATGAGCTTCTCTACTGAAGATGAAGAGAAGGAGGTCATGACTATTATGGGTGGTCTTCCCACAAAACTATGGAGGCCGACTGTGATGAAAATGATTCAATACTGTATCGACAAGGATATGCACAAGAACAACATTGACGCTCTAGGTTTGGTCACACGACCTACAGTACGTGGTCTGGATGCGGAATTTTGGACAATGCAATTGGTTCATGCAAGATTATTGAATTTGCCGGAAAAATGGTTGGATGTTTTTGGTGCCTCGGGACATCCTCACGTACTCTATCTTTTGGGCTTTACGAATCCTTCCAGTCCGTGTGCACATGTTTTGAAAGCGGGCGATCTTGTGCTCAGTATCAATGGAAATATTATGACTACTGTCACTGATTTGAATCAGTATGATCAAGAGGAGATTTTATCAATGGTAAGTTGATGGGAAAAATGGATTGAAGAAAAAAAAGAAAAGGTGCTATACTAATATATTTCATTTCCTTTTGACGGTATAATAGGTCATATTCCGAGAGGGGCAAGAAATGACTCTGTCTGTCCCTACTACACTTTATGATGGGCAAGAAACAACTCGAGTGATCGGTTGGCAAGGTCTATTCGTCCAGGAAGCTTACCAAGCGGCGAAGGAACAAATGCGGGCGGAAGTACCAGAAGGTGTCTATGTCTCTTGTTGTCTCTTTGGCTCCCCAGCACAAGTTTCTATGAAAGTCGGTGTATGGATTACGGAAATTGACAGAACCGCTGTGCCTACTATGGATGCTTTTTTGGCCGCGGTGACCAGAGGTAAAGCAACTACAGCACCACTACCAACATCGCCATTATCAGCGCCAACATCCTCTTTGGATTCGAACGCATCAGCTGATCAGAAACGACCCAACAACAATACTACACACTGGTTACTTTCTCAGCCTACATGCTCCGAAGCAGAAATGACAAATATGGATCAATCAACACATGTACGCGTCAAATATATTACTTCCAACAATGTAGCTCATGTCAGTATGCTTCGTTTGGACCATCACTATTGGCCCACCTGGCAAATTCAAAAAGATGACACAAACCCCCTTGGATGGAATCATGAATCTTTCTCGACTCTTTGAAATTGACTATCAGATGAAAAGGTACTCAATACATATTATATATATGTAATATATATACATATGTGTATATATATATATATATATATATATATATTGCTTAGATTATAGAGGTGTGTGTGTTTTTGTTAGATATATAGATATTAGTATATGGGTCTTAGGGAATTTATTATCTTCTCTTTATAATAAAACAAAAGTATATTTGACAGTCTAGATACAATGTCCATAAAGGCGACAAGTCCTCACTCTCCCACCAAAAAAAAAGACTTTCAGATCCCGCCCACGTGAAGATTTATTTTCTCCCCAATATTTTTTCTTTTGCTCTCTCTTTCATTTCTTTTTTTTTTTCTTTTTTTTTTTTCTTCACCATTCAACTTCTTTGATATTATGACGATCTTACATTAGTATTAGGACTAGTTTAGAAGGGGGTTTCAACTCAGGGATTACAAGATGCATGGGGAAGCCCTTTCATTTTGGATGGAGGATCTGAGGGCACCATTAGAGTTGGTTTTTGGAACAATCTTTAGTTTAGTTTAGTATTTCTTTTTCATAGCTTCTACCTACATCTGAATAAAATGTGCGTCTCTTTTTTACTTGCTTAAAAAAATGTCCCAGTAGTTTTTCTCATATTTTGTACATATCTCTTTTACCATCGTCTTTTCAGATTAATGTTGACATATGTTATACATCAATAAAATATATTCAGTTATAGTCTTTCTCATGTATTATATGTCTTATACATTATGTTAGATTACCTTTTACAATTATCCTTATAGGCTAGTGTTGACCATTCATCGGTCTCTCTCATGATTCTTCCATTATATCCTTCCACACAATCCTCTGTCGTAGTGAATCCTTCTTCTTTAGGCTTAGTATATAGAGATATGCTATGCTTCAATAAAAGATGTCTTAGTATTTACGTCATTTGACCTACCAATAATAAACAATGTCGCTATTGTAATGTTTTGCAAGTGCCCTACCGCTGTAAGAGCATTTTCCGCTGCTTTCTACCTTGTCCCACATTCTGCAACCTACCTAACTCGTTAACAGTTCTAAGATATTCAATATGAAACGGAGTCCTATTGCTACTCTACCATTCATATCAATTAGCCTAGATCGTGGAGCCAATGTAAAAATCGCCGCTGAAATAGCCATACTGTATATATCCAGCTCGTTATTATTATTATTTCTGTTTCTTTATTTTTTGCATGTGGCATAATAAAAAATGAAGCCCAAGCTGAATCCAGTTGATCAAATACCACACTTCAATGACCTCCCTCTGACACCTAGTAGATCAACTTTTTGCAACTATAAGAATCCTTAAAAATTGAACATCATATAAAAAATTGGAGCAATTAAGGTTTATTTTACGCTCTTGCAGAATTGCACCATATAGAATATATAACATGGGAAGAATGATGATAGATTTTGTCAGATAATTGCATTTTTTATTTCGTAGAACTCAATCTATTGTACAGAGCTGTGTATGTAATCAAATACGTTGAAAGGCAGCTAATGATGAACTGAAATGATCGTCATCATTCATCCAACAGACTTTGGCTTCACTGTGTATCATCGCAATCGGAGATCTCAATGCGGTAATCGAAAACTGCATACCAAGCGACGCCAATGGTTTATTCCGGTTTTACCATTAAACTACCATCCAACATGCAGAATCTTATCCTACTGCCTTCCTTCCCATCTTTCATTCATTAAGATACTTGCGATATGAATTGTTCCCTGTTGTTGATTGATGAAAATATTTTAGAGGGTGGGGAATATCCTTCTTGTTTAATGAAAAAAAAAAGGTTACTTTTCAATTTAGTACCGCTCAGGCCCCCATTTTTGCGAGAAATCTTAATTTCTTTGTACGACGAAGTATGTAGGTGGTAAATTCAATGAGCGCTCGAACTAGTCTGTCGCTTCTTGGTGGAAATTGATGATGGTTCGTTCGTGGTAAAAGGCAAGAAGCAATAAAATTTTCCCACCAACTCTTTTTTTTTTTGATACCCAGAAAAATGGCTCATGTGATGAATGCTGACTTTTTTTCCTTATGATGACTCTATTCAGTGTGCAAAATGATATGATTTGAATGGAAAGATAAAGAGATGAGTCTCAAATATTTCTTGTGAGCGTGTGAGTCTAATCCTAAAAATTGTTGATTATTAAAAGCGTCTTTTCCTTTCTTTTTCCTTTCTTTCTTTCTTTCTCTATTCCAATTGTGTTTACTCGGTCCAATTCCATTCCTTCAGTATTTTTATACCGATTTTTTTTTATTCCCCCCACCCCTCCCACGCATCATATCTCTCTCACTCTCTCACTCTTCCGGCATTTAATGCACAATTATCAAAAGAAAAAATGAGTGATCTTTCTTGGTGTCCTTCTTGTGACAATGCAATCAGTCCATTCTCGGTAATACTAAATACAATTCAATTATTTAATCTAGTATACTCATGATATCATTTAATAGGATTCTCTTTACTGCAGCGAAGAATGTTTGCGCGCTGATGCTCTTCGACACCATCCTCTATTAGGTTACACATACCCCGAATTGACAGATTTCCCCCGTCGTCCATCCAAGCGCCCTTCAATTCATTCTATTCGTTCATCGTGCTCAAGCAATGAAACGATTTCGATTTCATCATCTTCTTCGCCCACCTTTTCTTGTATACCGACATCATCCCTTTAAATCAACATGATCCTTTCCCTTTATTCGTTGTATTAACCAAAAAAAAAAAAAAAAAAAAAAAAAAAAAACAATAACAATAACAACTCAATAGTCTTATGCCCACATACCCTCTTATATGATTCCTATATATATATACACTTTTCCCTGTCTCTGAAAAAAAGTAATAAAAAAGCACCACCTCCAAATCTCCTTCAACATCGTCCCCCCCCCTGATTCCCCTTTTTTGATTTCAAAACTCCGTCAATTCATATTGAAATGGCTCCTTTTATTTTGATATATCACTCTTTTCTCCTGAAACTTTTTTTTATACACACAAATACTTTAATACCCTCCCCTAATGATCTTTTTATTTCACATTCATTATTACCACTACTATCAGTCTCAGTAATTAGTGTAATTCTTTGTCTGTAGTGACCTTTTATTTTATATGCTCCAACAATCAAATGACACTCTCCCAGCAATGAATTCAGCTATTCAACTCACCTCGAATAGCATCAAAAACTTGGCACCATCTTCTTCAGTAACTCGCGCCATTGATGACAACGATGTGGACACAACTAGACAGCAAATATTTCACGATGTTGCCAACAACTTTACCTTCACCTTGACTCGCAAAAACGGTACCGCTTTTATTTCGCCGCTGGAAACGACAGGACTAACTGAACTCAAGGTTGGGGTTCTATTACCTTTTCACCAGAAGGACAACGAATGGACGAAAACCATCACTCTAAGGTATGACGAAGACCGAGATAAATAAGCGAACCCCCACCCCCAAACTATACAGAATATCCTCACTCTTTCTTTCTTTTTTCTTTAGTGGTGCTTCCGCTATTCGAATGGCGGTAGCTGAAATCAATACTGGCGGGCTTATACCAGGCGCTTATATTACCTTGATTGAACAAGACTCCTATCCAAAAGAAGTAGATGGTCAAGCTGCTATCACTCAAGCAATTTACTCTACGGTCTCTCTGGTTCATGAAGGTGTTATCGCTGTCATTGGTGATATATCTTCGTCTTGGACTTCATTATCGGCACTCATGACAAGCACCTTGGATATTCCACAATGCTCCTTTTCGGCATCTGCAAGTAAGTCACATGTTTCTCTATGCCAAAAGAACACATTTTCATCGTACTTATTTGCTATTTTGTTTTATTTTATTTTTTGTCGCTGACTTGTCATTAAAGCTGCCTTGTCAGACAAGACTCAATATCATTCCTTCTTTCGCACGATTCCTACTGATTTGATATACGCTGATGCTGCCTTCTCCTTCATCTCCAGCCAAGGTTGGACCACTATTGGTGTGCTTTATTCTGGTGATGACTTTGGAAAACAGCGTAAGACTTGAAATATAACGGAATAGTAATCAATTCGTCAACGTCATCTTTTTTTTTTTTTTTATATATCTATGTATGTATACAGTATCGAAAGATATTATCATGAAAGCACGGGACCACAACATTGCAATCATAGGATATCAATCTTTTTTTGATGGTGAACCGACAAGCAACATACAAAACTCAGTTGATTCTCTGATGGAAACTGGTGCAAGGGTGATTTTTGTAGCAGCAACAGACGATGCACCTCTGGCAGCATTGGTTACAGCAGCCCATAGTGGATATATCAATAATGACAACGTATGGCTAACGATAGGTGTGGATACAAATGAACTTCATCAATCTGTTCTCAGCTTCAACAACATCTTATCTCTACGTGCAAACAATTCAAGCGAAATCACTCATAGCAATAGCAGCAACTCATCTGGTGTGGACGCTTTGACATATGTTGCACAAACAACTCAGAAACTGACTCCTATTCAATACAACTCTTCATTCTCTGGTGGTGTTTTTGGATTTGATGCCATCGTGTCGCTCCCTGGATATCCCCCCTTTGATAACTTTTTACAAAAATGGGCTTCTTTGGATCCGTCACTGTAAGTAAAATATACAACTTAATTTTTTTTCTTCCATCTCATTCATCTTCAATATAGGTATCCTTATGGAGGGCAAAGGAACATCAGTGGAAACGAAGGGTGAGATTCAAAAAAAAAAAAAAAAAAAAAAAAAAAAAAAAAAAAAACAATACAAAAGGTGTAGGCGGTGGGCTTATTTGGTAATTTTATAGGTATGCTTATTCTTGCATGATGGCTATGGCTGAAGGATTCCACAATATTGTCAAGAATTCTACAAACACAACCTTCACATTAAATCAATTGGCATATAGACAACTTGGTGCGGAACTGTCTCCTTCAGCATTTAACACCAGCTTTGTAGGTCCTGAGGGTCCCATCAATCTCGATCAAAATGGTGATATGTCTACAGGGTATGTAACCTTCTTATCACATAAAACACATTGGCAATGCTAACCGCTTTTATATTTACATAGAAATTATCGTATTTACAATATTCAAAATGGTGAAAATGTCAATATTGGGAATATAGTTGCTGGTAAACTCAAGATTACATCTTCTCCAATCTATCACGATGGTACAGCAAACGTAAGTCAAGTTACTCGTGCAAACCAAGGTACTAAACAATTCTCACTCTTTATTGTTATTTATTTTACCCTCAGGATAGGTCCCAACGGGTGTTCCTCCAAAGATTTCATTGAATCCCGGCTATTCTACGCCTTTGTCAATTATCCTGGTGACTGTGTCGGCTATCGGTACTTTACTTGCTGTCATCAGCATATGCCTGGTGATTATTTATAGAAAACGTGAAGTCTTTAGAATGGCCAGGTAAGTTAAGAATATCAATCGAATTAGGAAAATTTTAACCTTTGTCGTTGTTAGCCCACTTTTTTGTGTATTGGAACTGATAGGATTTATTCTATGCTATACCTCAGTCCTGTTCTTTATCGGTGATAAATCAAAACTGTCATGTATTGTAGTACCAGTTGCGCTTAATTTGGGTTGGTCTTTGGTCCTGGGGTAATATCATTTGAAATGTCATAGAGAATTCTGTAATTGACGCTAAGATTGTATTTTTTTTTTTTTTTTTCGTGGAAATAGGAATTTGATTGCAAAAAACTACCGGATTTACCATGTTTTCAACAACATCTTTATCACGCGCACTCTCGTGGAAAACAGGCAACTCTTAAAAGTATCTGGTAGTATCATGTTAATTGAAATGGTGACACTTGTCCTATGGCTTTGTTTATGCAATCCTCAAACATTCATGGTTCCTATGCCTGGCAATTCCTACTATATTGATTGCTTATATAACGGACCCTCTGATGCCTTTGTGGTCTTCCTCACTCTCATAGCAGCATGTGAATTAGCTTTTGCTGCGTTTCTGGCATACAAGACTAGATCTGTGGGCAAAAACTACTCCAAATACAGTGAATACAAGCAACTCGCACTCTCCGTTTAGTAAGTATAGTTACGCTTCGGGCTTCTTATAATTACTAAACCGAACTGACCCTTTTTTTTATGGTGAACTTAGCAACATTATTTTCTCTGCCCTTATTGGAGTTGTGGCTTTCTTTTTGCCAACAACGGACTACTACACTCAGCACTACCTAGTGGCAACTATGGTCGTGTGGGCCACTACTTTTTGCCTCTTTACTATGTTTTTACCGAAATTCTTACGCTTCCGAAAACCCGCTCAAGATACGTACCAAGTCAAGAACAAAGCCTCTGATCTTCCTGGGCGACAACAGTCTACCATTTTGTCCGAAGATGCTAAAGATGGACCAAACTATCAGCACGGAAAACAGCATATACACCAGCAAAGCTTTGGGGAACTTCTTAGTATGAATGGCGTACTAAATGGAGAAAACACGCAGCAAAAACATCACCAAAATAGCTACTTCAATTGTCTGAATCATCATCATCCACAGTATCAACTTCACCATCGACAGCTATATCATCGCACTTGTATTGCATCGGCATCTTCACCAAAGTCAAGTAAAGAGCCACAAAAAAAAAGTGCCATTTTGGATGCATACGAAGCCCAGATGCCAATGCAGCGTGTCTTGAAATATATGCCCTTTTTGTCGTCTTGGAATATGCAGCAAATCGTCCTTATGCCTCGAATGTCTTATTTTAGTTATTTTTCGGTAAGAGCTCAAAAGATACAGCTGGTTGGTTTCACATATTAACTCTTTCTGTTTCACTTTAGGATTATACAAGAAAAGGCAACGTGTTTGGCTACACACATGCAACCATCGTTTCCTCTTCAAAAGAAGCATACGTGCTAAAAATACATGGTCTGCGCTTCCATAATATATTGATCCAGGTGGCCAATCAAGACGACTTGCAGCGATGGTACAATTGGTTCAACAGCAAACCCGGGGCCACTACATCTCCAGCCTTACACCGACGACAACAAAAAACCAGCACCTATCTCTCTTTCTTAACTGGCAGTAGGACATCCAGCACATCGCACGCTCTATCCAACACACCTCTCGGCAGAGTCTTATCGCCAACACCGCTCAACAAACCGATGCTGGACTCTGGTATGACGACTCGGCATTTATTGGTATCGGACGACGGTGAGAGCGGCACTAGACAAAATGGAAGCTGTATCACACTAGTAACAATCGATAGCCAGGACAAATTACAGGCAGGCACTGATACTGTGATGGGCGGAACAGTAGCGGAATTATTACCATCAACTACAACATCACGAACAAGGCATGATTTGAACCCTTCACAGACAACGGTCACGAACTCATCACATCAAAACGAATCATTCTTGCGAACTCCGGAACTTCATGCAACAGGATTACGCTCCTCTCCTTCTTACACTTCAACTTCCAGTCGGAATACGCCTTTATCTGAAGGCTGTACTATGGTTGGCACCCCATGTATGAATGATGAAGATGATATCATGATGTATGACCTGTAGGATAGTCTTTGTATTTAGGCTAGTGTAGTTGTTATTATCACTTATTTTATGTTTACATTTAGCTTATTCGCTTGCCCCTATATCATACGTTGGCCGCAGAAAAAAATGGCATTGTGATAAATCTGTTTTCATAGCGATTTACCGGGATGTTATACTCTCCAATGTTATTTATTATTAATGTATACCTATCATACCTTTTTTTTTTTTTAATAAACATTTTGAAAAATTATCCAAAATCTATTGCTTTTGATTATTATGATATGATATGATATATTGTTTTTGCACCGGGATATCTTGAAACTAAAATTATTGTACTGTAGAATGGTGTATCATACTATTCAAAAATGAAATAACTGACTATAAAGGTATACTTTCCTTTAAACAATGAAGAAGGAAAGATGACCATGTTTATGCTACTGTATATTTTGAAGGATTAGGAATTCGTGTATGATACTGCATTCTACGTGTCGCAGTTGAATTTTATATGATACGATATATACAAAAAAACAACAGCAACAGGCAAACGGTACGGTTCGCCAGGACGTAAAATAGACCTTAATTAGTGCAATTCTCTATCTTCAATTTCCAAATATTCTCACAATTACAAAAAAATAAAAATAGAAATAAAAAAATAAAAAAATATAAAAAAATAAAAAGAAAAGATCTACCGTGTGTAAAGAGTGGGGTAGGCAGCGATAAATAAGCTGGAATGTAATGCAAAATGCACCATACCGGCGACCACTTGCACATACTGATCTAGATTCACTTCAATGATCGATTGAGTAGGATTATGGTTATCTTTAATAATAAGTGATGTATCACTGCCAAAAAGCCGCTAGATCTTTAGGGAGAGGGGGGGGGTGAGAAGTAGTCATGCTCGATGGGCTAAAAAGCAAATGATTGGTAGGACTCTTTAAAACAGCTACAATAGCGACATTTATCATCGTTTAATAGGTCAAAGTTTGTAAATAATAAGATACATTTTATTGAAGCATATTGGCAGGTACTGGAACTAAAAGTGAAGATTCATTGTGACAAGGAATGTCTTGTAGGAAGCATGAGGGAGACTGATGTGAGATTTGAAGAATGGTTAACACTAATTTAAAGGGACAATAGCAAAAGGTATATACTATAATGTAGAGGACAAGGCATGAGAAAGACTAAAGGATATATATTATTGAAGCACAACAACGATCAACACTAACCATACGTAAGCTGATGGTAGTAAAAAACAGATCTATTGCACAAGTGATGAGGGAAACTAATGAGACATTTTTGTTGGAACAAGTAAAAAGGGACATATTTTATTCAGATATAGATACAAACTATGGTCAAAATAACACTAAGCTAAGCTAATGCAGGCTCCAGAAAGCCAACTGATCTAATGGTAGTTCGTAATCCTAGATCCAAAATGAAAGGGTTTCCCCCATGCATCTTGTAATCCCTGAGCTGAAACCCCTTCTAAACTAGTCCTGATACGATCCTAGGCCCAAAATAACCTGATAGAAGTTGAATGGTGAAGAAACATTGAAATGAAAGGAAAACAAAAAAAAGAAGAGAGAAAAGAAAATAAAAATAGGCGGGAGAGAGAAAATAAAATACTTCACGTGGGCGGGTTTTGAATTTTTCTATCCTGTCATCCAGGTTTTGGAAGGGTGAGGTGCCGTTTTTTTTTTTTTTTCTTTTTTTTTTTTGGAAGTTACAAAAAAGCGAATGTTTTCTTTTTCTTTTTGCAACCAGACATATACCATGCAACATGAACGACATGGTAGTTCTATTCTCCTGATGGAAACCGCCACTATTCATTAGTGACGGCATCATGTCTCCTTCTTCTTTGTATAGCAGGTCGCATCATTCAACGGTAGCGCCATGGTTGCACCCTCTTCTTTATAAAGAAGGTCTCAACATTCAACATTTGTTGCATCACCTTTATTTTCTTCTCAAGGCAGCCGCACTCTCTTCCTTTACACCAGCCGCCATCTCATTCATTCATCCACTAACCGCTGTATTGTGAAACTCCGCTTTCTTTTAAAACAATTATTATTGATACCCCATACAAGGTCGACGGCGTGATGGTTTTAGATACAACATGGACTATTGTACCTGGATCTACTTTAGCTTATCCCAATTTTCATTGTAGAAAAGAATGCCACTCAAAATAGGAAAACGTATACTCTTTACTTAAACTAGTTTAGCTTAATGTTATGTTCATTCAACAATAATATGTATAATCCCCATCTCACTAGGCATGCTAGGTCCATCATTATTAGTTCTAGTTTTCTCTTTGTTTGCCCTATATATAGATAGATAGATAGATTTGCCACTGCGCCTTAATTTAATAAACAAAAAGCGATTACATCAATATATATTGCAACCTTATTGTGTATGATGCATTTGTATTTTTATTTATTTATCTAATTTTATTATTATTGGGTTGGTTTGCTTGCTCGGAACTTTTGACTTGGATCGTATGATTAACATTATAGCTCACATCATTCACAGAGAAGAGGTTCAACACCAGATTCCAATGTCATTCGATTCGAATCGCACAGACCCTGGTCACACCTAATCCCCCCTCGCTCCCTCATCGTAACCTGCATCACCAAATGACAAATCTTAATTCGTCCGTAGTGCTCTCCTCCTTCATCCCATTTAAAACATCATTGATAATTATGACACATATATATTTCGTAAAAAGCCTTTATTGGGTAATGATAATTAATTCTAAAGCTATACTAAGAATGAATAAACGATGAAGGATGAACGTATAATAAAATGGAAAAAAGAAAAGTTTTCTTTTCTATTTTATTGATGGTGATAAGAATCAGAGAATAAAAATATTGACAGTAGTATTAGAGAATAGCTAAGCTTGAGATGATTCAATGATAATAATACCAGTACTAATATTCACAAGAAGGACACAACATTGCTTGATTACTTGCTTGGTATTGCTCGGTATTGCTTGGTATTGCTTGATTGCTAGGTCTTAATTGGTCTTGCTTGATATGTATTGCTTTTAGTCTTGTTCGATTTGATAACACCAACATCAGCATTCAAAAAGGGGGCGGCATGAGTATTTGACGGAGGTAGCAGCAATACAAAAGAGTTTCTTAACAACGTGGGATTTATGGACCATAGCTGCATTTTCCTTTCGACCTGACTTGATATAGGACCATGACCTATAGTAATAAAGAAGAAAAGAGAATGCCATATGCGCATATGACCTTATCAAAAAAATATATCGCTGATTTGAATTTGATTGGTATGAATGATAGAGCAGGAATAGAAAGGGAATAGAGGGGGTGTGAAAAATTAATCATAAAGGTGTGGGCGGACTACAAAGCAGGTCTTTGATAGACAGCGGGCAAAAGCAGCTACAATGGCGACTGTTATCACTATACTATAGGTAAGAGGACGGTAAATAAAAAGAATATATTTTATTGAAACAGAATTGGCAGATACTAAAACTAATGAAGGAGGTTCATTGCAACGGGGAACTTAATAAAATGTTCTATTGGAGGTACTATGAGGGAGAATATGCAACATTGTTTTGTTTTGCTGTTTATTAGAACACAACAGACGATCAAAACACTAATCAAACGGGATTGATTGCTAGTAAAGTAGAGATCTATTGCACACGTCATGAGGAAAACGATTGAGACATATTTCATTGAAACAAGTAAAAAGAGACGCACTTTATTAAGATATAGCGACAAATTAACACTAAACCAAGCTACCGATGGGTCCAATAAGTCAGCTAATGATACCTTCAGATCCTAGAACCAAAATGAAAGGGTTTCCCTATGCATCTTGTGATCCCTGAGCTGAAAACCCTTCTAAACTAGTCCTAACACTAATCTAAGATCACCATATCGTCATTGAAGGTTCAATGTGGAAAGAAAGAGCAAGAAAAAAAAAAAAAAAAGGAGGGAGAGATATAAAAAAAAATGGCGGGATTTGAATATGAAAATTGAGGTGGAATGCAACATATTTGGTATGGTGGAGGTTTATTACTATGAGAAAACGGGAACGAAACGAGAGCGAAACGGGAGCCTATTATAATCTGTTTAGTCCTTCATCCATCATTCTTCGCTTTATAATCACTCATTATAAATGAATATGTACCGTTTTATCATAGCCTGTACATATATGTGATTCAACTTTACAGAAGATCGAAATAAATAATGTTTGGTTACTTTTCAAAAAAAAAAAAAACGCACTTCTACCAACTCCCAATGGATCATTTCTGAACAGCGACATGTATTTATAAGATTAACGTCTATTTCTTCCACAGAAAGCATCGGAGTATATCTTTGTTCTTTGTAGTCAAGTGTCAATATAAATGTTCATCCAGTATAGACGCAACTTTTATGATCCAAATCCATGCCGTTCACACCAAAAATATTGCAAGCATGGTATCGTTTCTTTTTTTTTTTTTCCTCGTTGTCCTGTCACTCCTACCGATTTCTAAATGTGATATTTCTGTGGTTCAAAGACAGACCCCAGACGAAAAAGGAACTCAAAGCAAAAAAAAAAAAAAAAGCTCAGAACTCCGCATTTTAAGGAGGGTTCTCGACCGTCATATCGTAGGAGATTTTCAATTTAATATAAGTCATACACCTCCGACCATCCGGAAAAGACACTATCAAGGGTTTCTAGCAATCCTTCTTTAAGCAGTAGTGTCATGAAATCCTTTATTGTTTTTAGAATCAATAACGTACTTGCGTATAATGATATGATAATCACGAAGTTAAGCCAGTAAAATCAATATAAATTATGGTGATAATTGCTTTTCTTGCTTATAATATAGGTTGGGGGAAGTGGATTTGTAGAATCAAGGAATTTTCTGTACTGCTGAGAGTGCAAAACTTATTGGTCAACCATGATTTCCTCGATCCGCTTTAGCGTTTTTGAATAAAAATAAATCGATTGGAATGAACTGGTGATATTTTTGTTTGGTTGAAACCCGATCCGGAACCAATGATAATAATAAAAGGCAACGACTTTGGTTTTTTTTGTAGGGCATTTTTGACCTCAAAGATGGGGTACCTCTCGGAGGTTAAATTTTCTTTTTACAGGAACAAAATCCTTCTCCTTCTACATTGCATTTTTCATGCTATTATATTAATCGTGGTAACTATATTCATTAAAGCGACAGCTTATAGCAAGTGTAATCATCATATTTATTCATTTTTAGTATGTCAAGCTTCTCCTTGCAGTAGATTTCAACGTTGTTGGTCAATATACGGGGTTTGAATTAATTCAGGGGTATCCTTTTTTTTTTCGCCGAAAAAAAAAGAAAAAAAGGCAGATCACTTTCCATGTTGAGTTTCAGACATATCATCACAGAAAACTATAAAAAAAGAAAAAAAGAACAGCGAAATAGGCAGATGACTTCAATTGCCTTCTTATTTTTCATCCCACACCATGTTGATCATATGATTGACTCGCTGTTCATCTTTTTACTTTCTCTTGGTACATAAAAAATAATAATCCACTCAATTGATTCATTACCATGAACATCTTCTTGAATGATGATTGAAACTCTAAAAAAAGAAGACACATGAAAATATAACAAGTAGGAAGAAAACCTTTTTTACAGGATGAGCTTGTATAAAAGAAGAAAGTGGGACAAAAAAATATTGTGGGTCATAATACCTTCTTTGGAGTCGAATCTGACTTTGAATTAGGCCTATTTACTGGGCGGGTCCCAGAAGTTTAAACTAGCAAACAGGGGCAGCATATATAAAGTGATCTTTTCTTCTTTTTCCATCCCTTTTTTCCTTCTTCCTCTTATCTGTTTTATACTATGACCACTTGCCATTCACGATTCACCGAGCATTTCGATATGACTCCATCACTCACACAATGCCCTCAATGGTCACCGTCAAAATCATCTTTCACATCATCAATGGAATCAAGTCAAAAATCAATCGAAGACCATATGTCAAATAGTAGCAGCAGTAGCTGTAGTTCCGCGCCAAACAGCCCAATTGATGATGAAAAGATGTCTTTATCAAAATTCAAGCGATTTTTCCGACTACCTAAAAAATAATCAACACTATACATAATAACCCACTGAAACACCATATTGTACTATCACTTCCATCATGCCCCCTTTTCAACTTTTGGTCTCCGCTATCATCACCCTTGCAAAGTATTCCCTTTCTACACCTTTTTTTTTATTTTACCATAACAATTTTTGTATATATTCCATTACTCTTTATTTTAAAATAGTCCACTATATATTTATATCCTTATTGCCACATCTCTAATAAAATCAATATTCTTTTTTTTTTTCCTTTTGCCTTCATACTCAATGATCATCTCCGCCACGTGGCTTATGGGAAAAAAATGAAAGATCAGGTGCATTCGTTGTTGATGACTCCGATGGGGGAGTTAAATCAAATCATATACCTTACTTAAAAATACTGCGAATTCATTAATTGAAAGAAGACTTTATGTATTTTTCATGCAAAAAAAGGTAGTTAAGTTCCACAAAAATCGAAGAATCAGCTCACATATGCATCAATATAAATAGCGAAAATGGATATATTTAGGGCAAGGAATCCGATGGAAGTAAAAACCTGGTTTATTTTTTTTTATTGATGATGACTGAAACAATGACCATTTTGTAGAAGCTAGTTGAATTTTTTGTTCCTGAAATTGGTTTTTGACCATTTTAAGTTGTCGTAATTTTAGAGCTTCAAGAGAGACCTGGGAACAGGCACACAAAATAAAAAAGTAACGGTAACAACATGCTTTATATAGAAACTTTTTCTCATGGGTGCTTAAACAATAATAGGATCCCTTTCTTGTGTGTATATATACAAGTGCCGCTAATCACCTCCAAGCTTTTGTTCCACAGAGGAGTCGAGCTCCCAAATTCACATTCCGCTTTTTTTTCTTTCCTTAGTGGAGTTGAACATCTTTTACTATCTGCGATTGGTAATAGAGATGTGTTCGTGTTTGAACTATGTTGTAAATAAATTCATGGATGTTTTAATACATATATACTATTTATCTCCTTTCAATTACTTAACTTTGATAATATAAGGAATAATCAATGATAGGGTCCTCCTTTATGCAAGCTCGTGCATGTATGATATGCGAATTCATGAACCCAGTGATGTATCAATTCCATTCCATGAATAATATTATTAATAACAATATCCAATTTGAATGTAAAATAAAAATACTGTATTTTAACCATGTATGAAATCATTCTCTTTTGACCATCACCGACGGACAATTCAGTTTTATGAAAAAACAAAAGAACGATCCATGCGGTCGGGATTTCAATAACTGCAAAGAGGTAGTACCTATACTGAGGACCAAAACATCATCAACTTTGCCAACAGATTGCTACTTTTGATATATAAGTTATCATAAAAGCATGTAATTGAGAAAATAGAATATCCCTTTATTAACTAATTGTATTGGTCATGAAACTTGTCAATTATATGTACGCATATAGGGTTCTAGAAAGAGGCGAATAAGCAGTACATAGGCCATGAATAATTGACACAACTGCGAAATGATCACTTACAGTACGCTAATATTATACTCATGTGAAGAAAATACCATGCATGATGTCAATAGAGCTAAAATGTATGATATTCATATACCCATTTTTAAAAACTTATTGTGTAAAAAAAAAAAGCGGGGATTTAAATTGGGAGAGTAGAAAAGCAGATCTCAGTATTTCTCTTTTTTTATCTTTCTCTTTCACTTTTAACCAGCCCTTTATTTTTCACAATAAAAACAAAAGAAAGCAAACTTTACCATCACTACACTTGAAATTGGTATTTGCACTTGGGAAGAATCTACATGAACGGTAAGGTCATCAGAGGGCATTCGCTCTTGGTATACTAACTTTTTTGTTTTATTATGAACACATAGGTGAAAAATATATTGTCAATAAATTCTTTACTGAACTACAGTCTGTTGCTTCACCTGGTAAAGCAAATAAACAAAATAAAACAGCATGGATCTCGTGGGGGCTAACTTTTTATAAATGTATTACAGCAGCTTTGAAGCAGATCAATTTTTTAGAAGCCAAGGATGCATGGAATAGAATGATCAACTCTTTGGATGCCTATGACAAAGGTAAAACCAAATATAATTACAAGCTTTAAATTTTTTTTTCTAACTGTTATTCTTATTGAAAAAAAGGTGGTTATTTCAAATACATGAACAATAGCAGTGCATCAATGGAAGAAGAATGCGAATCCCTTTCTGTGAAAATGGAAGACGATATGGACGACGACGACCAGCTAAGACAAGAATACGATTATAACATGTCGGATGCCCATGACTCTCTACATGAAAATGCCTTTGAGTCAATTTATGAACAAGATCGGTATCAAACCGGATTGGACCAATTGCCACCAAAACAGCGGGTAAGTGCAATAAAGGGACCAACGTATTTACCTTGATTTGATGATCACTAACTCTATCTTATCACTCCTACTTAGGCGATGTACAATGCATTCAAAAAAGGTAAGAAAAAATGACACAAAACTCCCCTATAGCTATTGTCGATTTGGACTAAAATTAAAATTTTTGTTATTATTATTTTTGTTATTATTATTAAAGATTTTGATCGACACTTTAATCAGGATGACAACAACATTATTGATAGCACCATCAACATTCAAAATCAACTTTCCAAGATTCCAATTCATCATCAGCGATATGTCCAAACCCATCTTGTTATATCCCCAAGTACAAATATTGTCAGATCTAACCTTTTGCGCCACTTACTTCATAGTCTTTCATTTATACAACAACTACAAGGCAAAATTAACTGTTTCTCTAGACTCAAGAAAACCGTTCATTACAACAACTTCTTTGTATTCTACGATCAGCTCCAGCAACAATATCGGATGTCAAGTACTGAATTCGTGCAAAAAACAAAACATTGTAAGTTGTCACTTTTTGTAAAAATGAACATATCTATACAATACTCATACATATGGTACTCAATAGTATTCAACGAAGGTGATGATGGCCAAATTAAACGAAGAATCATTCGATACCGGAAACTGGGCGAAAGGGTAAATGGCATTATCGTCGGCTACGACAAGGTTATTTTGCTTTTTCCAGATATGATGACCAAACCACGAATGGAAGATGTATGTCAAAAAAAAAAAAAAAAAAAAAAGGCTAACTTTATTAACGCATATTTTTCCGTTTTATGCCGCTATATAGTTGACGGATGTTACCTACAATATGATTTGTCGATATGTGCAACCTAAACTCAAGCCAATGTATTCAATTCCTGCATTACGAACGTCGGACTCAACATTATCATCACCAGCGTCAAATCAAATATCAACAGTATCCTCTCCATCAAGATCATCCTCTCCTGTGCTATCCCTTCCACCAATATCAATTCCGACCTCATCTCATACCTATACTATAGCTGACTTATGCTCTCAATCATGAATTACTATCCACTTCCATTTCTTTCTTTGTCCCAAATTTTCTCTTTCTCCTTTCTCTTTCATTTTAGTTTAGTATCTATCTACCTTGCCATCAAATAAAACCTTTTTTTTTTTTTTTGCCCACTAAATGTATATAATCAAAATTTGTCATTTGTGTCTATTTTAGCTAATCAATCAACAGTAATGTATTTACCCTTTGATATGCGCTACCGATATACAGTATGTAGGGCCTGTAGAGCATGTTCTATGCATCACCATTATCTTTTTGTTAACTTATATTTGTCGCATGGCAGTTATGCTTCCTAATTAAAAATATTATTTTGATTTGCCAAAAAATCAGGGCTCATGACGCTCTTTTAAAATATTCAATTTTTATTTGCAGGTGGCTTTGGGGTCCAATCAATTGGAGTCACGAACAAAGAAGTCTTTTTGAAATGCCGTCCACAAGATTTGCAAAAATGTTTTTGCCTTTTTTTTTTTTTCCTTTTGCTATTTGATAAAGTAAAAAAAAGCTTTAAATACATATCATGTCTGTCGTGGTAAGTCTACATTCTCTTTTATGTTAGTATTAGGGACTTGATATAACGCAAACATACAATACAGTTGAAAATAGATATTAAACACTATTTCTGCTTTATCTTTTCTTATGTCTTATTTGGTGCACGTGCATAGGGTATTGACTTGGGTAATCTTCAATCTGTTATTTCTGTTGCAAGAAACCGTGGTATCGATGTTATTTGCAACGAAGTATCAAACCGTGCTACTCCGTAAGTCTGAATCTATACAATTATTGGTATATCAAAATGACTCACCTCTGATATCTTTTTTTTTTTTTTTTTTTTTTTTTTTTAGTTCTCTTGTATCTTTTGGTAGTAAGCAACGATACCTCGGTGAAGCTGCCAAGACCCAGGAAATCAGCAACTACAAGAATACTGTTGGTAGCTTGAAACGTCTTGCTGGTCGCACACTCTCCGACCCCGACCTCCAAGAACATGAAAAGAAGTTCATTGCCAGTGAACTTGTTGACGTTGATGGTCAAGTTGGTGTCAAGGTAAAAATCAAAATGAAGTAGGTGACGTATAGAATATCATATATTAAATGGATTTGTTGTTTGTTTGTTTGTTTGTTTGTTTGTTGTTATTACCATAGGTCAATTATCTCGGCGAATCTCAGACCTTCTCCAATATTCAATTGATTGCCATGTACTTGTCGAAGCTCAAGGATATCACTGCCAATGAAATCACTGCTCCTGTATCTGACTGTGTGATCACTGTTCCTGGATGGTTCACTGAAGTCCAACGTCGTGCTATTATGAGCGCTGCTGAAATTGCCGGTTTGAACTGTTTGCGTTTGGTGAATGATTTGACTGCTGCTGCTCTCGGATACGGTATCACCAAGACGGATCTCCCTGAAGAAAAAGCGCGCAATGTTGCCTTTGTTGATGTTGGTCATTCTGGCTACTCTGTGTCTGTGGTGTCATTTGTCAAGGGTCAACTCACTGTCCGTGGATCTGCCTACGATAAGCACTTTGGTGGTCGCAACTTCGACAATGTGATTGTGGAACACCTTGCTGCCGAATTTAAGGAAAAATTCAAGATCGATGTGTACACCAACCAAAAGGCCTTGATCCGTCTCATGGTCGCTGCTGAACGTTGCAAGAAGGTTTTATCCGCCAATCCTCAAGCTCCTGTCAATATTGAATCTATCATGGATGATCGCGACGTCCAAACCCTTGTCAACCGTGCTGATTTTGAAGAATGGGCTGCTCACTTGTTCACTCGTACCGAAGATACTCTCCGCAAGGCTATGGAAAACGCTGGTTTGACTGTTGAAGACATTGACGCTGTTGAAATGGTTGGCGGTTCCACTCGTATTCCTGCCATTAAGACCACTATCTCCAACTTCTTTGGTAAGCCCATCTCCACTACTTTGAACCAAGACGAAGCTGTGTCTCGTGGTGCTGCTCTTCAATGTGCCATGTTGTCTCCTGTATTCAAGGTGCGTGACTTCCGTGTCTGTGATATCTGCAGCTATCCTATCAAATTAGAATGGACCAAATCTCCTGAAGATGACGATACCGAAATTGTAGTGTTCGACAACAACAACAGTATTCCTTCTACCAAGATTTTGACTTTCCACCGCAGCGAACCGTTTACTTTGGAAGCCAAGTACGCTGAACCTGAAGGATTACCTCGTGGCATCAACCCCTGGTTAGGTCAGTTTACTATCAAGGACGTCAAGCCTACTGCCAGTGGTGAACCTGCTCAAATTAAGGTCAAGGTCAGACTCAACATTCATGGTATCTTGTCAGTGGAAAGCGCCCACACTGTAGAAGAAAAGACTGTGGAAGAAGAAGTTACCAACAAAGATGGCGAAAAAGAAACCAAGACTAGCAAGAAACTCATCAAGACGGCTGATTTGACTGTTGTCAGTGGGACGACCTCCGTGTCTGACAATCTTGTGAACCAATATGCTGAAAAGGAAAGTCAAATGGTTGCCTCCGACAAACTCATCATGGCCACCGAGGCTGCCAAGAACTCTCTCGAAGAATATGGTTATGACATGCGCGACAAAATCATGGGTCCTCTTTGCGAATATATCGACGCCGGCATCAAGGATAAGTTTGCTGAGGATTTGAACACTGTAGTCGACTGGATATACGATGAAGGTGACGATCAACCCAAATCAGTGTATGTGGAAAAATTGGATGCCCTCAAGGCGATTGGTAACCCTGTGATGGAACGCTACCGTGAATCCGAAGAACGTCCTCGTGCTGCCAACTCTCTCCGTGAAACTATCCAACGTGTGACGCAAGAAGCCATGAGCACGGATGACAAGTACTCTCATATTCCTGCTCATGATAAGCAAGATATCGTGGACCGTTGCGATCGTGCTCGTCGCTGGTTAGATGAACAATTGGCCAAGCAAGAAAAAGTGCCCAAGTGTGAAACACCTATTTTATTTGCCCGTGATATTGGAAAGGAAGAAGAAGCCGTTGTGAATTTTGCTACTCCTCTCTTGAACAAGCCCAAGCCTGCCCCTAAGCCTGCTGCTGATGATGAATCGACTGACTCCCCTATGGCTGATGCTGAAGGAAAGAAGGAAGATGACAAGGAAGAAAAGAAGGACGAAATGGATATTGACTAGATATTTCTCCCCCCTCCATACTCCTCGCTCATATACATACGCATCATTTAGTTTTTTATTTTATTTTTTGGTTTGTTTTAGTTGTCATTAGTTTTCTTTCCATTTTTCCCTTCACTTTTTTTTTTTTTTTTATACATATACATTTACTCATATTATCTCTGTGTTTTGAGATATACATTTTACTCAAATGATCTGTTGTTTAATAAACGTATCTAAACATTTTCGTTTTTATTGCATATATATATTTGATGGTTTATGTTTACTTTATTTGTATGGAAATGGACAGTGGTGTATGGGTAATAATTTTTTTTTTTATGATGATAAAGTATTGTACCTTTCAGCGGCGTTACAAATTTTATTCATGGAAGTTGGAATGCACTTCCTTTCCCAGGCAGCAAAAATTCCGACATTTTGTTGACTAAGTTTTTATATTCGGTTCAACTGTATTTGAAAAAAAAAAAAAAAAAAAAAAGGATTTATATTTGTCTGCTTTTTTCTTTTTTCTTTCTTTTCTTTTGTACTTTTTCAATAAACAAAGAAAACCGAACAACTCACCAACAAATATGTCTGTCTCTTTACCTTATCCTATTCGTTTACCTTCTCTCGCCAGCGAACAAGTCACCAAGATTGGTGTCAAGTCGCCTGAAGATGTCGTGGTTGTGTCTGCTGTCCGTACAGCCCTTGGAAGAGGTCGTAAGGGTGGATTCAAAGATACTCTGGGCGATGGTAAGGAATACATATTATACATATATTGGGGGGTAATATTAGATGGAAGGGAAGGAAAATGATTAACGTTTTCTCGTTGTTTTTTTTCGGGTGTTGATTGCTTCCTACAGAATTGTTAGCTGGTGTTTTGAAGGCTACTATTGAACGTACTGGTATCGATCCTTCCTTAGTTCAAGACATCACTGTTGGTAATGTTGCTGCCAAGGGCGGTTTTGCCACTCCTGCTCGTATGGCTTCTCTGTATGCCGGCTTCCCTGAATCTACCTCAGTCAACACTGTCAACCGTCAATGCTCCTCTGGTTTGCAAGCATGTGTCCAAATCGCCTCTGCTATTCAAGCTGGTTTGATCGATGTTGGTATTGGTGCTGGTGTGGAATCTATGACTTCTGACTACTTTTCCCGTCAAGTCACTGTATCTGAAAAACTTTGCAAGGAATCTCAAGCAGCTGAAGATTGTAAAATTCCCATGGGGTAGGACAATACAAAAACCAACAACATTCAGATGCTTTTGCGTAGTGACACTAACTTTGTTTCCTCCCATTACCTACTACTAGTCTCACCTCTGAATCTGTTGCCAAGGACTATGGTTTAACTCGTGAAGAACAAGATGCCTTCTCCGTTTTATCACACAAGCGTGCCGCTGCCGCTCAAGCTGCTGGCTACTTCAAGGATGAAATTGTACCCCTGACTGTGACGATGTTGGACAAGAATGGTGAAAACCCCAAGCAAGTCGTCGTGGATCAAGATGAAGGTATCCGAGCAAACTCAACCGTAGAAGGTCTTGCTAAATTGAAGCCTGCTTTCACACCTACTGGGTCTACTACTGCTGGTAATGCCTCTCAAATCTCTGATGGTGCAGCTGCCGTTCTGTTAATGAAGCGCAAGGTAACTTACAAATCGAGGAAATGTTGATCAATGGGAAGGGCTCTACAATATATTTATTAATGATTAACCATTTGTTTTTTTGATACATGATAGACTGCTCAAAAGCTTGGTTTGCCCATCATTGGCAAGTACATCACTGCCGCCTCAGTTGGTGTGCCTCCTCGTATTATGGTAAGTAAAAAAGGAAAAAAAGAAAGAAAGAAGCAGCTCATGAGCGATTACATGTTGTAAATAATTCACACTCCTAATACATCCGTTTCCTTTTTTTTTTTTCTCATAGGGGTAAAGAAAAGACATATCAAAATAGAAAACTGGCAACGATTGTCTGTAACAAATAGTTCACTCATAGGTCGTTTTTTATTGTTTTTATAGTGTTGGTCCCGCTTATGCTATCCCTGTTGCCGTTGAACGTGCTGGATTGAAGTTGGAAGACGTCGACATTTATGAAATCAACGAAGCCTTCGCCTCTCAAGCTCTTTATACTGTTCGTGTCCTAGGTTTGGACCAAGAAAAGGTCAATCCTAAAGGTGGTGCTATTGCGATCGGACATCCTTTGGGCTGCACAGGTGCTCGTCAAATTGCTACCTTGTTCCCTGAATTGCAACGTCAAGGCAAGAAGATCGGTGTCAGCTCCATGTGTATTGGTAAGATGACGCAAATAATCTCAATAGTATTATTTATCTTGATACTCATTCTTTATTTGTTATTTTTTTTTTTTTTTTTTTTGAAATGCGTTGCGTTTAATTTTGTGATGAAGGCTCTGGAATGGTATGTTAAAAAATCGATGGAACATGGAGACACAATAAGGTATGGACTATATTAGATGACTCAATTATTTTTTCTTTTATTATTGAAATAGGGTATGGCCGCTGTTTGGGAACGAGAATAAATAGTAGTACCTTTATTTTATTAGTGTAGTATTTAGTTAGTATTTGATGTCATACCCTCTATCCACTTCCTATCTTTTGTTTAGTTATGCTAGTATTTTGTACTTAAATTCAATGATGTATATATCAAAATCAATAAAAAACTCTTTTGAAATACAATTTGCCTGTTTACTGTTATCCTATATGATCGTCTATAAATATGATCAACCAATCTGTTTTTTTTCTGTTGGTTTTGGTACTGATCAGATTTTCACGCCGTGTCTTTCACCCCCCGTCAATAAAAAATTAAGAAATGTCAGCATGAATTACCGGGATAAAAAATTTCCCTTTGTCATGCATGGATTAGTCTGTTTACATACTCCGCTTTCTTATTTGCTTGTGTAAAAATTTTCATATGATATGAAAACCTAATTTCGTGCAACAGTATGATTTCTGGGTTGTGTTTTTTTTTATTTTATATTTTTTTCTTTTTTTGTCACTAATAACACCAAACCACCTACTGTCTTAGTTGAACTTTCCATGTAAAGCTGGTCTGGGCAAAAGCATCAAAACTATAAAAGCTCTGCATAAATTTATTTTTTCAACCCTATACCTGTATCATAAGGTGAGGTACACCAAGAAAACAATGCAAAATGCTTGACAGCAGAGCTACATGCACAGAAAATATAGATTCATATATATGACTGGTCAAGCAATAAATGGTTATCTTTGGTAGCAAATGATCAAAGAATACCAACCAGCTCCTCCGGCACGAGTATGGGAGATAAACATACATAGGGTGAATTAAAAAACAAATGGTTGACTAGACATTTACAAAACGATTCGATGAGTTAGATAATGGTTAACTAATAAAAGGCATATTTTATTGAAGCATGTTGGTAGACACTAAGGGGTCATTGTGAAAAGGAATTTAATGGAAAGGTATGTTGAAGGAACCTTGAGAGAGACTAATGTGAGATTTGAAGAATGGTCAACATAATCTAAAAGAACAATTGTAAAATGTGAGCTAATACATATTGTACAAAACATGAGAAAGGCCAAAGGGATATATGTCACTGAATTAAACGGGATTGATTGCTAATAAAGAAAAGAGATCTATTGCGCACGTCATGAGAATGACTAATGAGACATATTTCATTGAAACAAGTGGAAAAGAAACATATTTTATTCAGATATAGATACAAGCTAACTAACACTAAACTAAGCTAATGAGGGCGCCAAAAAGCCAACTAATGATGGTTCTAAATCCTGAATCCAAAATGAAGGGGTTTCCCCATGCATCTTGTAATTCCTGAGCTGAAAGCCCTTCTAAACTAGTCCTGATACAATTCTAGGTCCAAAATAACCCAACACAAGGTGAATGGTGAAGAAAAATAAAGAGAAGAAAAGGATCAAAAAGAAAGAGAGCCGAAAAAAATAAAATAGGCGGGAGAGAGAAAATAAAAAAATTCCACGTGGGCGGGATTTGAAATGTTTTTATTTTTATTTTTGGTACATCGTCAACATATGGGCTACCTTATCATACCATTGACAGCATGGACTTCCTCTTATCTTGATATTTCTGGTAACATTCCTATTTTTTTTTTTTTTTTTTTTTTGGTGCTGCAATTCCTTGATCCTCAGAGGAACCGACCGACTTCAAATATCTAAAACTGTTTTTTTTGTAGTAAAGAACACAACCTAGCCAAATAAAATTGTTTCTTTTCACATTCACTATGATATCATATTATGTGATTGAAAGATTTATTATTGAGGGATTTTTTGTTTATTTTTTTACTTGTTGAATTGCACCATATAATATTATACGAAAAAAAATTGTGACTCAATATCCAATTACTCGCTCAAACCCGAAAAGCAAACAAAAAATATTATGACAATATCTATATTTTAAATGTTGAAGAATAAAAGAATTTTATTGAATAAGTAAATAATGAAATGAATGCACTTTGATATAATGATGGAGTAAAAAATAAAAGGGGGAAAGTGTAAGAATAGATGGTATATATGAGGGGGACTGTCCTACAGTGGGAAATAAAACTATCTAAGGGGAAGGAGGGGATACTACAGGAGCAGACATATATACTTCATCGTAATCGTATACCCAGCTATTGTCACCTTGACTATCATACAAAATTTTATAACTGTCGTCCAATGTGTTCGTTTCTCTATCGTCCAAGGGTCGCCGCCGTTTCGTTGATGATTCATCTGTCGGCGATAATTGTCGTCGTCCTACGGAGTGTGTTGGTGTTGGGTCAATTAGGGGCTCGGTTACATCATACAAAGACAAATCCGCATATGAATGTTCAGGCTGGGAATCTGGTGCTAGGATATGATCTTCTTGTTCATGATCATTATCAGGTGTTTTATAAGGCGATGTTGTAGTCATGTGTTGAACAGCAAGTTCATTTCCATCACTCCAGGATTTATTTTCGTCGTACGGCATTGTCCATGGTGAGAGATCACTTTCTAGCTGGTTCGGTAAGGGGGTTATTTCGTCTTCTGTGTTCAAATTTGACTCCTCCCATTGCTTCATCCTTTCAAATGATTCGTCATCTACATCCTCGAGTCCATGTTGCTAAAAAAAAACCATTATCGAAAATTAGCTTTTCAAAAAGAGTAAACAGGTATACACAGATATAGTTTACCGTAATAAAAAATAGAGCTGTGGTTTTTGCGGTTTGTTGAGGAGCGCTGTGCATAGTTACATGCCTTTGATGTCGTTTTCTAGTCATGAATAGTCGGTTTGCACACCACTGAGACCACGAGTCGCCTAAAAATAAGCATTTGGGAGTCCAATAAATACCACATCCTAATATATTCCATCTATCGTCATCTTTCATTGTTTTACTCTTTTTACCTAGTGCTGGGCGCCATGCACCAAAAACCACATCATGTGTAATTTGATTTGTCACCACAATCTATGTAAAGCAGAGTCGATGAGTATGATACGAAAGAATGATAATTTTAATTGATCTTACGGATACATCGAATTCATTGGCTATTTGCACCAGATTTTGGCCAATGAAATTTAGCATTTCAACGCGAGTTCGGTAGTCCCGGATATTGAGTCGTAGGTGGTAAGAGATCGAATCAATAATCAACAGCTTGGTCTATGAATGAATAAAAAAAATGCGTTAGAACAGTTTCACAATAGTTGCGTAGAGGTAATATATACCTTCGGATGTTGCTTGAAGACATCTGATAGTTGGCATACCAAGGCCAGCATTTCCAAGTGATCCATCACGCGAAAGTAGTGAATGTGTTGAAGTTTGAGCCGTGCCACCTCTGGGTCTGTCATAGAGAAATAGAGACAGTAAGAAAAAACATAAAACTTGAGATTGGCTTTTACTACGTTTTACCTTCGTCTGTTTGGGCCATTTGATGAAACCTTTCACTCATGAGTCCACCTTCGGTATCTATACACACAAAACAAAACAAAAAGTTATACCATAATCGCTGGAGATCGACCATATATTACTTTTCTTACCAATATAAATACACTCCCCATCCAGTCCACCTTGATCCGTTGGCCGTTGAACGTTGAGTGAGAGCTGAATGCTAGCCATGGTCAATTTTCGTCAGAATACTCACAAAAACTTCTTTGTGTCCCCCTCTACGCTTTAACTTACCAAAGCTGTGTTTTACCAGAACCAGGAGCACCGCATATTTCCGTAATACCACACCTAGGAATTCCATGAATAGGAGTAAATAGTCGATCAAGTCGTTGACAAGACGTAGTAATTCCATGCTGCTGTTCTTTGACCAGTGCAGTCGCAGAGATCCCAGACTTCAGAGTGTTTGTTCCTGTGACCAAGTAATAAAAACAAGCATCAGAAGTGCATACTATATATATTAGAGCATTTTTGTCAATTTTCTTACCTTCATGCAAAAGCGATTCAATTGCTGCCACTTCACTTGCGGTCAATTCGACGTCTACATAATTAAATGTCAAAGATGAATCATGGTGCTGACAATACTGTACAGTGAATTTATTTTGTCAAACCTTGAGTCAGTTGTATTATACTTTTGTTTTGAAGTTCTTTCAAGGAAGTATACCCTGCTGTTTCAAGTCGATTTCGTAGATCAACAGATTCAATTAAATTGGTCAAAGACATGAAGTTAAAAAAAAAAAAAAGAAAAAAAAAAAAAAGGAATCCGCGGCGCGTCCAATGGTTCCCTGTGTCTATTTTGGAGGTTAGAATTCAAATCCCGTTTTCCTCAAGAGCCCCAAAAAGCTAACTAACGGTGGTCCCAAATGTTGCGCTCAGAATGAAACGTTTTTCCCATCCATTTTGTAATCCCTGAGATAAAAACTTTTCTAAAACAGTCCTAACACTAATCTAAGTGCACTACGACTTAAAAAAAAGTCGAATGTCGAAGGAGAAAAAAAAAAAAAATAGAAGAACACGTGTGCGGGCTTTGAAACGTTTTTTTTCTTTTGACCACCCACTAGTCATTTCCCTGATTTTAAAAAGCTACTTGATTCTACCAAAAAAACAGACCTAAAATGTAACAAAGGAAAATCAGCCCCCACAAATACTGAGCACCGTTTGATGAATTCGCCATTTCGCACTTCTATGATCAGCATTAAATAATGTCTGCCCTTCGTGCTTGCGCTTCATCTACTATGTACCTCAAAAAAAAAAAAAAAAGTGCTGTGGTGGTGCATAAAACGGGGTATAAAAAACAAACCGCCATATCAACATCCTGAATCTATCTATCATTCGATTGAGTCACTGACACTTATGATAAAACAATCTGTCGGCACGAAATTGGCAAAAAAAAAAAAAAAAAAAAAAAAAAAAAGACATCGGACCTATAAGATGATGAAGGGAATGGAAGCAACAAATGCATATCATAAAGGGAAATTATAAAAATAACATGTTTATTATGAATATAATGATGATGCTGACCAAAAAAGTAATAATTGAGATAAAATACAACAAAAAGCTAGATTAACAATGTAATAATAACAGTAATAATGATAATGATAATAATAATAATAATAATAATGATAATGATAGTAATAATGATAGTAGAAGTAATGAAACGACGGGAGAGAGAGAGAGAGAGAGAGAGAGAGAAAATATAAATAACCAAAAATAATTAGTAGTATACCATGGCGTCGCTTCCATACGCATCCGGTGTGTTTTCTTGTTGATCGCATCGATCTTGTGGGGTATTCAAAAGTCCATTTCCATCGTATGTATTCGTGATCGAAGTTCCAACACCTTGGGCGCCCGAAAAACCAAGCATCGGTACCGTCACATCTTCCGGAACACCAGTCAAAGCCAACGGAACGGGCATACCAGACATAACATCTACGTTGGAATCGCCATGGATCAAATGTTTCCTAGCATACCTTGTCCCAGGTGATGATACATTCGACAATGTTGATGACGCTGCCGATGTAGATGAAAATGCCATGTTATCTATAGGTAAATCAAGTTGAGACGGCATTATGGAGGTGAATGTACTGGGCGTTGGATGCGGTTTTGGCGGAGGCGAATTGTAGTGTGACGAAATGTTGCGAGATGATATCAATTGTGGGTCTGTTGACGTCCTTGACATCGATGATACTGTTGATGACGCTTGTTGTATAGTTGGGGATAATGATGCCGATGATGATTTATGTTGCTGCTGATGTTGCTGTTGATGCTGTTGCTGTTGGTGTAGTAGCTGCTGTTGCTGTGCTTGCTGTTGTTGATAGTTTGGTAACTGTGTCCCCAAATATTGATTCCACTCATTCAAGTCTAATGAAGGAGGTACACCCCAAAAGGCTGTCCCTGAAATATCAAATTGCCGTTGAGAAGGTACAGGAATTGTATCAGGTGCTGCAAATGGATCCATGTTTCCTTTTCCATGTGTCGGATGTTGTAAGTCCTGAGAAGGTACATCGTTTTGACTAGTGTTGCTGAAATTGGGGCTGCAGATGTCAAGTTCATCCGCCAAGGAGTTGGTCATAATAGTGTGCTGATTCCATCTTCTTCTATCGTTGATAACTGATTGTCGTTTGGCTTCATCGTAATGACCAATTTCTGCAGATGATGGCATATTAACTTCATCCGTATCACCAGAAGAAGACGTGATTGGGAGTAATTGATTACTACTTCTTTGATGCACAATGGGTCGTAGCGTATTTTCGCTTGTCGGAAGATTGAGCTCCCGTAATCCAGCCAGTTCACCCAAAATATTTGCGCTGCGTGATGCTGATGTCCATGTTTTTTCCAGTGTTTCCAAAAGACGCATAATGTTGTTGATATTGACCTTCGCATCGAATGATTTAGTGGCATCACTGCATGAAGCTGAGTTTATAAAAATAATTCCAGCTGTAAACACACAGTAGACAACGCTATGGAAGACATAATTGAGCATGTTGTTTTTGAGCATACTGTTGGCAATATTCATAATGGCTGTTGCTGATATGGCGCACGTTTTGTATTCAGATATAGATTCGGGTGATGCGTTGATTGTATTGTTGTTTGGAATGAAGAGGCGGTGAAGTAAGATGACAGTGGTGTGGTAGATCATATGGAGTTGAGCGACACAAATAGGATAGTTGGCATCATGCATAGATTGATCGCTATTATCACCCAAGCACAGCGCAGGTGGTAAGTTCTTGTACCAATGAGAAAGGCGTCCGGTAAGAGAAGATACAACGTGGCCAATATGTCGTATATCTGCATTTTTCAAAGCCTTCGCATAATAGATATTTTTCAACACATGTCCCAAAATATCACAAATTTTGACCATATGAGATAAAACCATCAGTGGACCAGGAGGAGGACAAGAATTAGGCGACTCGGGCGTATTGGGTGCATGTATAGGCTCGTCATCTTCAATGCTTGGGAATGGAATATCGCAATCACTTTCTTCAAATGTTGATGATCGTCCAAACGTAGCACTGGCCATCACATCGCACACATAAGCACACCAAAAGACTCGTTTTCGTCGTTCTTTTTCATCATGAGGAATTTGCCAATGATCACAATTCCGATTCAACCCAAGGTCGAGCGCCATCCGAAATGCCTAAAACAAATAGAAAGAGGTAAGCGGATTGCTTCGATAATATATGATATCCTAAATAAACACTTACCATGCCGCTATATAGCCAAGCTCTTGCAGATTTCATAGTTCCTTGTTGATGAATTGACAAAAGCAACAGCGCCTGCACTGTCGAGATGCGCGGTATATCATAATGACTATCGAGGAGACATTTCGCACGTTCAAAAAAGATTTCCCCCGAGGTCTCTTGACTGGCAGGATCAGACCGAGTTTCAACATCGTCACAAATACGGGAGGCTACAGCATAGATTGCGTTAAGTAATAGAGGTGAAATTGGTTCTGCGGGATCATCCAAAGAAGAAGAGAGTTGCCTTTTATAAAACATGGGAAGCACAGGATAAAAATGTTCCAGGTATAATCGGACCAGTTTTGTTGATAACTGTGGTGATGGGAGTTCATAAGGATCAATGTTGGCAGATCGTATCGAAGGAGTTGAAGAGAAATAGGATAATGATGCCGATGGTGATCTTCCACGAATCATTGGAGGGTGCTGTTGATTTCCTGAGAGATGGAAGGCCCCGTGGTGATACGTTCGGCTCTTTTGAAGAAGATAAAACCCAGATGATTTCCCCAAATACCGATATTGACCGTTTGCATCCATAGCCAATTGACCAGTTGTATCCACAGATTCGTTACCATGAGATCCACTTGATACTGGTGATAGTTTTGATTTCATTCCATTGATGACTGGTGATCTTGATGTTGAAGATACAGTTGACGTTTCAGTATCCCAAGCACAATTGCCCAATGATGCTGATAAGGGACCATTGCCAATTGCATGGTTGAAAGGTGAGTCTTTGGGACGAACGGGAGCGTTTTGCCAGAAAAAAACTTTGCCTCTATCACTGCCGTGAGCTGAGCGTCTTTGAGGTTTGTTGAATATTTGTTCCCCTGTTGGTGTTTCCAAGGGTGCGTTTAGTTCCTTTAGGAGAGACTTCGCTTTCGGATCGTCACCTTGTGCCATTTCGCCCAATAAACTTTCCAGCTTGTAAAGTCGATTTTCTATAGCTTCGATATACCCTTTAGGAGGCCCTCTCTATAATAATAATATGAAGTTAACATCAGCTATCAGTCCATATGCTCACTCTATGGAAAAGGTAACTAAGAGTGGCTTCTTTTCACTTACTTTTTTTGTGGTATCTTTATAGGTGCATTCCAATTCAAAGGCCTTGCAATTGCTACATATAGGTAGTGATCCATCACATTTTATCTTCTTTTTTCGGCAGCGATCGCTATAAACATCCATGTTAATGAATTTATTGTTAGTGACAAAATATTTGGTAATCAGGAGTCAAAACTGCATATTTCGGCTAATCTATACTTACCAAGCACGAGAGACTCTTTGGCGCTTGCTTCCCTCATCTTCATGATCACTCGGCATTAGACATAAAATAGGTCGACGACAAAAAGTCAAATAAACGATAGGAAGAACAAAAAAAAGCTGGGAGTTTTCTCGTCCAAAAAAAAAAAAAAAAAAAAAAAAGATTTCAAATTCCGCAATTTTTCTCTTTTTATATGAAAAAAGTATAGAATAATAAGGCCATAAATAATGATAATGAATTATTGATTCAGCGGTCAAGTATTTGTATTGTAGGGAACTCACACAGCTTGCAGGTAAATGTGCGTCAATAAAAACTCAGTCACCAGTAAAAAAATATACAAAAAATAACAAAATACGACTCGCGCGATTTTTTGTTTCTCCGTCATTTTCATTTTTCTCTTTTCTTTCTCTTTTCTAACCCAAGCGTACTTGGATTGGATGCGAAAATATTATGCAACATCAAGACACACACCCTGGACATAGTCATCGTTTAGATGGCTCACCTTTACCATCTTATCCTTTGCCCCAAAGACAAGAACAACAACCGGAAATACAACAGCTACAACAACATTACCACCAACATCAGCAAGGCACATACCCTCCATTACCTTCTTTACCGGCAACAAATAGTCATCTTCCGCCTCAGCACAATGGTCATTCACTAACATCTCAACCATCTACTCTTCTCCAGCAACAGCAACAACAACATCCACATCAGAATCAGCAACCCTCGATGTTGTCCCCTCCGCAATTAGCCCAGTCTTCCCATTTAGCTGCATATGCACCTTATCCATCGTCAGTACAAACCGTAAGGGATTCTCCTCGATTTGGGTTATATGCTTGTCCTGAACAAGGTTGCCAAAAACAATTCACTGATATGGAAAACTACCGGATACACGCTCAGTAAGTAGAGGGGGAGGAGAAGCGATTATGCATAAATTTATATACCGAATAGGGTGCTTATCATACGCAATTAACTATTGCTTGTTTATTTCTAATTCGATAGATCAGATCATAGATCAAGTACGAATATACACCAACTGAAAGATCCGAACCAACAGATACCAGAAAACAGCAAACCCTATGTAGGACCACAAAATATACCACTCATGCTGTTACACACGATATTAATATTACTCTTTATTTCTAGGTATGCGAACATCCTGGATGCGGAAGGGCATTCAAACAGTATGGGAACCTAAAGGTAAGTCATAAATTGAAAATGGACTGGTGTATGGAAGTGAAGTCAAAGTAGCTGGGTTCAAATTCATTTTTATGATATAATTGATAGACACATGTACGGAAACACACCGGTGAACGCCCATATCAGGTAACATAATGACAAGATAAGAGTGCATATAATGAAATTGATACATATAACTTTTGGCTTGTTTTTTTTTCTAGTGCAACTTTGAAGGGTGCGGTAAAAATTTTGCTCAATTGGGAAACTTGAAGACGCATGAAAAAATACATTGGCCTGTCAAACCTTACGTCTGCGATTACCCCGACTGTCGACGTGGATTCACTCAACGAGGCAATCTCAAAGTAAAATTAAATAAACAACTAACTACGGTCACCAGGGTTACTAATATACCTTTGTTATATTATAGGCACATCTCATCAAGGTCCATCATATTTCATCGTCTTAGTATATAGTTTACGCGCCTCCCCCATTTTCCCTACCTCATCATACTCCTACCATTGTTTTAGCCCCATTTTACTTTTTATGCCCAAAACTCATATTACTTCCAATAAAAATCGATGTCTTGTAAAATATACTTTTGTACTAGCATGTAGTCTAACCTCCCATTTCCATTCCCCTCTTCACGTCAAATTTCTGCCGTTGTTTTATTTCCTGTATTACACCCTACCCAAACATAAACTATTTTTAACAAATGTCTCTTGTCAAATATAGCGGTTTTACCTATAGTTCTCCATTTTCTTCTCATCATATCATTTTTTTTTCTATTGGTTCATCTCCCTTTCCCCTCTTGTTTAGGATAGGATATGTCTTTTTCTTTTAATAAAAATCAATGTCTTGTGATATATAACCCAAACGATCACTGTATTTGTATGATGATAGTAAAAATAAAATGATAAAATCTGACATATAAAGTAAAATACTATGAAAGATTTTATTCGATATATAACAAAAAAAAAAAAAAAAAAGGAAGAAGACTTTGTAATGAAACTAATATAAAATAAACTGAAGAACTATCCTATTGTTGCTGTTCCTGTGCTTCGGCGCCAACGTTTTGTTCTTTTAATAATGCATCAATTTCGGCGGGTTTGAAGAGATCGTATTGTACTTTGTCATTCTTGCGTTGAATAGTAGCAAATTCCACTACGCACACAATTAAAATGTAAAATATCAGTATACCATATATGGACAACGCTTATCCATCATTTCATCTTCCATATATAACACCTACATTTTTCGCTGGTGAGAGTTGTACTATCCATAGTTTTGCTTAACACCTTGATGGCCAATGCCTTCGCCTCTTCCAAGTTCATTGTTTCCTTGTAATCTTGTTTTAAAATACTTTGAGCACTGGCATTGTTGGCACCGATACAAGTTGCTTTCCAACCACCATAATTTCCAGACGGGTCAGAGTGATATAGTTGAAATCCAAAGTGATCATCATACCCTGCAAAAATAAACGATACACCGAAAGGACGTAACCCACCATATTGTGTATATCCTTGTTTCAAATCGCAAAGACGTTGTACTAGTTGTTCGACTGGGATATCTTCGTTGTAAGAAAACAAATATCGTTGTGCACTTGCTCGAGTCCAATTGATAAGAATATTTGCATCCGCCGTAATACCGGCCACACCACAAATCATATTACTACAAAGAAAAAAAAAGTGGTTTAGAAATATGCTATGCGCATCGCATAAGAGTCCCTTCCTTGTTTACTATACCGTGGTCCCTACTTACTCATTGAGTTTGTAAATTTTTTCAGACGAAGCAGTTTGTTCCAATAACTTTGATGTCACTTTCTTTTCGGCAGCAATAACAATCCCATCAGTGGCAAGGATGCCAAGAGCAATCCCTGCCTGAGAAATGGCTTCCATAGCATATTCGACCTGATAAAGACGGCCTAAACAAGCATATAAATAAAGGTTTTCAGTATACATTGATAGTAGTTCTAGTGTATCTTGCCCCTGTCCTTTCCATCATAGACACAGACCCAACACAACAATCAACTTGTTTCGTGTCGCCTCCCGTTCCTCATCGTCATACCTTCAGGTGAGAATATCGTAGTTCTTGAATCGTATCTTCGAGACATTATTGGATAGATAAAATAGAATGAAGGATAAAAAAAAAAAAAAAAAAGGCGTAACAATAGAAAGAGCAAAGAAACAAGCAGAAGAGACGCGCCTTCCGGGGTTTTTCTGGGATTACGTATTTTCACTTTGTCTGGCGGCACATGTTTAAACACCGCCCAACAGAGCGTGCAAGACGGGGAACCATTCATAAGGTCTTTGTATCACCAATGATATGACTTTCTGCATGTTGACGAGATAACAAAATCAATGATGACCATGTCCTGAGTCTGTTGGTGGCATGAAATGTATTAGGCCCACTATAGCCAACACGCCCTTCGATATAATAAAAGGGATCTGACTTGAAACCCAGATCATGTTATTATATAGGTCCATCTTATGGCGCTTTACCTGACTTTATTTTTCAATTTACTGAGAAACACTGATCAAACGTTATTAGGCAAATCAAATACTAATATTATTAGGATTTCAATTCTGCAAGTTTAAGTGAGAAAAAAAGAAAAAAGTAGGCAGCAGGAGTTTGACTTGGACATCAAACACCTCCAGAATAAGTGGTTCATTCTCAGTGTATCAAATAGGAAATATCTCATTGAAACTCATTCGGTTATAAGAGGCACTATATCCTATGTGAGTGCATGATTAGATAGAATGAAAAAAAAAAGTAAAAATTAATAGATTTTTTCAAAGAAAAGCGTATGTTACTTCATTCAGCATACACTGTTTAAATCTTAGATAGGAGATACCTACCCAATCTGAAATGGGTACGAGCAAAAAACGGGCAACACTCAGGACACTCTCGCCTCACACTTGCAAGTTTCTAAAAAATCACAGACGGGTGCATTGGTTGTTGAACAAATGAGCCACCAAAGTTTATTCTCAGCACACAGGGCGATCCATAATTACAATATCAATGTGAAAACCATGTTGCGTCGTATTGTGGGTAATAATATTGTTATTCCGATATATGTATTCATGCTATATATATATCAAGGCAACAACCTTTTGAAACGTTTGTTCAGCGAAATGAAAAATGTTATCGAAAAAAATCAGAACTGCGATGGACAAAAAAAAAAAAAAAACATTTCAAATCCCGCCCACATGATTTTTGTTTACTCCCAAATTTTTTATTTCTTTCGCACTCTCTTTCTTTCATTTCTTCTTTCACCATTCAACTACTATGGGGTTGTGGTGATATCATATTAGTATTAGGACTAGTTTAGAAGGGGTTTCAGCTCAGGGATTATAAGATGCATGGAGAAACCCCTTCCATTTTGGATCTAGGATTTAGAACCACCATTAGATCAGTTGGCTTTCTGGAACCTGCATTAGCTTAGCTTAGTGTTAGTTTGACCATAGTTTGTGTGTGTGTATGAATAAAATATGTCTCTTTTAACATTCCTCAATTAAAAAATTTTCAGTAGTCTCTCTAATGTCTTGTGCAATAAATTTGTTAATGCTACCACCACTCGGTTTGATTAGTGTTGACATCACTGTGCCTCAATAACAGTATCCCGTTCAATCTTCTACTTACCTTGTCTGCTTCTTAAATTGTATTAAAAGTTTTTTTCTAATAATATATTCAGATTAGTGTTAACCATCCTTTAGAATTCCTAGTAGTCTCCCTCATGCTACCTTCATTAGATCCCTTGGTACAACGAGGCCTGCGCTCTTAGTTTAGCATATACCGTATTCTTTCTAATAAAATATGCCTTTTTCTTAATCACTCTCTGACCCGTTAGAAAGTGAAACGAGAGTAAGATGGGGGTTTTTTTTTGTGAATGTCCTACCAAACACTAGATTTCTAGCTTACTCATATCTCCAATGAAGTTTAGAGACTTGACAGTATGGTATAAGGATAAAAAAACGTAAAAACTCAAACAAATGTCAGGTGTGCGCCGATGGACTGTTCATGGAGGTGTGAAATGGCGCAGGAGTCAACATATATCCCAGAGGGGGGGGGGTATACAAGCACAAAAGAGTTGATCAAAAAACGTTGAGCGTGACAGATATACTCCAAGCGTTCGCTCACTAAAGTACAAAACGATGAAGAGAGACTCCTAACCCATTCATTCGACATTTTGGCCCTGCAACGTTCTTTTTTTTTTTTTTTTTTTTTTTTTTTGTGAATTTGGGTGTTCTGAGCTTCTTTACCCAACCCCAAAAACCAGAAAAGAAAAAAAAAACACCTGGGAGCGCAATCCCAAAACATTCAGGCTCGGGATTTTGTGACGGATAAAAGATATACGTCCATTATATACATAGTCTTTAACCTGAGTCAGAGATGATATGAGTGGAAAATGATAGATGATCTGCTGCTACATGTCGACCCAAACATTATTTGGGTGAAAACCGGACACTACGCGGTTAGACGAGTCAATTTACAATATCACAAACATCCTATGTCCTCAAAATATCAGTGATATGGTGCGATTCAACAGAAACGTAATGGAAAACTTGGTTATATTAATTTTTTTATTTCAATTTCAAAGAATCTCCTACACTCCTTAAAAAATTGATCTACTGGGCGTTGAGGAAAGTTTATTGATGAGTGGTTCTTTGATGAATTAAATAACCCTTCCCGCCATTTTCCCTTTAGAGGCAGTCGTTTGGATTCAACTGGCTTTGGTTTTAGGATTCAATTTATTCATTATTATTATCCCACTTCCAATAAATCAATGGAAAATAGTAAGCTAGATACAGACAACATGTTGATTATGACAGAGGTTATGCTGACGGCTCGGCCTAAGTTGACTGGTACGGATCGTGGAAAGGAGGCACTGATAAGCAAGAAAGGTATTAAGCGCGTTCTCTAGGCGAGGCTATGCGCCCAGGATGCGCTATACTCATTTACATGATTGGACGAGCCTGGATATGGCTGTCTTAATAGTAAATGGTCTAAGACGGTAAACCAGTATCTGGGCCTGCAGTGGAAAAAGTGGTCATACTGGGTGAACCAGAAAGCCAAATTTAAATAAGTTACTCACAAAACAGCTACAATAACAACATTGTTTTTTTTTTTTTATTGGGTCTGAGGATGGTTAATAAAGGGGAATACTTTATTTGAAGTAATACGATAGATATTAAACTAAACCGGGGTTCATTGTAACAAGGGACCTGAAGGAGGTAGCGAGAGCGAAACCATTAAGAGATATAATGGGTAGTCGACGCTAATTGAAAGGTACAATTTTAAAAAGGATTCAATATTTTATACAATAAAAGGCATTATAAACACTAAGTGATATCTTTATTGGATTATAGCAGCTTGTCAATACTAATCTAAAGTGGAGGGTGGTAGTAAAAAAAGGGATCTATTGCACGACATTAGAGAGACTACTGAAAATTTTTTAATTGAGGAATGTTAAAAGAGACATATTTCATTCATATACACACACAAACTATGGTCAGACTAACACTAAGCTAAGCTAATGCAGGTTCCAGAAAGCCAACATATCTAATGGTGGTTCTAAATCCTAGATCCAAAATGGAAGGGGTTTCTCCATGCATCTTATAATCCCTGAGCTGAAACCCCTTCTAAACTAGTCCTAATACTAATATTATATCACCACAACCCCATAGTAGTTGAATGGTGAAAGAAAAAATGGAGGGAAAAAAAGAAATGAAAGAAAGAGAGTGCGAAAGAAATAAAAAATTTGGGAGTAAATAAAAATCATGTGGGCGGGATTTGAAACATTTTTTTTGGTTTCTTTACTGACCTACATACAGGTGATGATCTTTTTTTAATCTCGCTGAAAAAAATAAAAATAAAACGAGATTTCAGAAGGCTGCTTGCTGCCTTGTCATAGACATCGCGGAATAAAGATATTACCTGTAATAACGATGCAATTTTGTTTTCCCGTTAATATCACTATCGTGGCTCTGTTCTGCAAAAAAAAAAAAAAAACACCAAAAAACCATAATGGTAGCGTTTTCCGTGAGATCTGGATTCTTTCCCTTTCTTCCTGCATCATATATAGCAAGCATATCTTGTCAGTAGTTTCATAAAAAAAAATTGAATAATATTTCAATGTGGGTTTTATTATAAAAAGTAAACAGTAATATAAAAAGGAATATGAATGGATACTACATTAACAACTATCTAAACTAAAGTACGCGCCATTTTTTGCCGAAGTAAGTGAGTAGAGTACAATAGGCAAACATACCAATAAGAATCCAGAAAAACCAGCTGGTGTTTAGGTAATCCTTTCCTGGGACCTATTATTGATATTTATATATAAGAGAAAAGAATGATAAATACTTGATTTTGTTTCTATTGTCATCAACTCTGGTTACAAATTTACCTTGACATTCATTCCCCAAAGTGTAGCAATAAAAATAATAGGGATAAAAATGGTTCCCAAGAAAGTCAAACGGTTCATCACCATATTTGTAGTCCGATATGTCATCGATAAATCCACATTAACTTGAGCAAGGTAGTTGGTATGAGCACGAGATAGTATCCTATTGTAATGGCTCATGTTTTGCATCATTGTCACCAAATGATCTATCAAATAAACTTTGAGTGAAAAAAGCTGACTTTTTTTTTTTTTTTTTTTTTTGATAATACCTTGAATATCACCAAGATATAATAAAACTTCATTCAGTGTTTTTAATGCAATAACTTCATCAGGAGAAGTAGTCGAGTATTCATCTTGGATCAGTGCACCATATCCTCCAGCACGTTGCCATTTTTCCTCATAGCGTTTCATCAAACTTTTCATGACATCCACTTTGGCGGCCAAAAGGCGTGATAATTGAGTTGCACGTTTACGACACCGGCTGATCCGTTTCAACATATCAGAGCGTTCCGACTTGTGTAACACTAAAGAGAGTTCATCAATCGAGACACTTTCCATTTCGATTTGGGTAATAATGGGAGCAAATGCGTCAGTGATATCATCAATAAGAGCATAATGGATCCAATCGGGCACGATCAGCATATGGTGTTTGATTTGATCTAAGCGATGGCGGACACGAGACGGATGAGGAGAAGGTTTGAAGTGGAAGGTGAGCAGCCCATTTTTGAAGATGAGGTTGTAAAAATTGTACGGCCAGATTTGATTCGTTTCTTGGTCTATATCGAAACTTCGAAAGGAGACAAAGGTGTAGTTCGGGAATAGTTCGATCTTCTCCACAGGTTCTTTGGCTAGGATATCTTCTACAGTCAAGGGATGGATCCGGAATAGTTTGGCGAGTACGTGCATTTCTTCATCAGTGGGACTCAGACAATCAACCCACCATCCTGTTGTTTCCAATATTGTTTCCAATCCATGTCGTCCATCTGTAGAGAGCAGATGCTGTATAGGTACCGTATTCCCGTTCTCCTGTGATGAGTAAACATAGTATCGCACCGTTTCAGACAAAAAAACATCACCGTTCTAAAATAGCGTATATTAATATCGAATCATGGGCGTAAATAAATGATCCTATTATGTATAATATGTACAAAAACGTCTTACCTGTACATGTTCACCATAAAGTAAGCTTTGTTTGCTCATTGTTCTTGATAGACGAGATCCATTGGACATTTTTCGTTTCATTTCAGCCATACCATTGTCAAAAACATCTATGCTTGGCGAATGTGTGATGGTCGTCTTGTCATCTTGGTATCCATATTGAGGGTATAAAACATCAGTTTCAACATTGCTATCCGTCAGATCATCTTCTCCAGCAGAATAATGGCGTTCTTTCCTTTGGCGCATCGAGGGTGTTTCTTTAAACGACGATTGAGAATGAAATGAGTAAGCCATGGACTTTTTGCGGTTGTAAAGCGAGTTATGAGAAGTTGACATTGCTTTTCATAATATAGATATGATCGTAAATAAAAATAAAAAAGGCCAAAAAAAATAAAAATAAAAAAAAAACCAATCAAAAGATAATTTTTATTTGAAACGCCGCGATCAACCAAGGAATGAATATCATCGACCTACCTATTCTGCATTGGGCAGTTGGATCACTTGATCTTTTAATTTTTGATCGTATACCAGGAACACATACGTTATTTACACAGACTAAATCCTCGATAATTTTGACAAGTAAACTACCTATAAAAAGGGCATGGAGACATACTCCATAGTACAGATATTTCCTTTTTGCCGCTGTCAAGTTATCGATTTGTGTTTCCCTTCGCAAATTCCATCCATGCTGGTGGTACGATGTCATATCGATGGTATGAAATAAATATTCCTTATAGAATTGGTTTCAAAGACTGTAGTAAATCATGATAAAATAGCAAAGTCGTTTATTTAAAGGAGTACAAGGAATAAAATAATATGATGATGAAGGTACAATAATAACGGGAAAAAAAGGGTTCAAAGGCACTGTAACTGGTTTACTAAAGGGGGGGTATTATTAATATGATAAACTAAGGGGAGAGGAGTATTATTAATAATATAATAAATAAAGTTATTCTAAAAAGTAGACCAATGCCAGTCAACTGGAACAGATAAAGATACGGTATTAAAAGTACCTAATGTACAATGTACAATATCAGTTTAATATACAAAAATCAACATCACTCTTTTGTAATTACCTTCCACTTTTTTTGACCCAATGTCCATGCCATTGCTTTTTATTTCAACATGTTGTACAATATCTATGATGATAATATAAAAAAAGAAGTGAGTCATTACATGTTGCAGGTTTGCCTTTTTTTTCGGGGGAGGAGAAAGGACTGGCCTTACCATCACGACCAAGTTCAAGAACACCTTCCAAGGCATGTGGTTGAAAGGTCGTCATAATGCCAGCGTGTCGATTTGGATTCTCTTTTCCTTTTGGCTGTTGTTCTTCTACCGAATTATCATCCGATGAATCAGCTGAAAAAGCAGAGCCTGTTGTCAAAGAAGAATACCGCCACTTGTCGGCACATTGATCACACCCACGCGAAAGGAAGCCCCGAGGATGAAACTCCGAGTCTTGATTCAATCGAAGGTAGTTTGAGCAATGACGATAACAGAATATATTGCCACACTATGTGAAAATATATACCTTCTATAAGCATCCCTTTTCTTCCCGTTAAATCTCTCTCTCTCTGTGTGCATGTGTGCGTGTGTGTGCGTTTTTTTTTTTTTTTTTTTTTTTTGTTACCTTCCTGCAATGATGTCGCCTTTTAAAAACACTGAAGAGATTTGAACAACCAGGGTGAGTGCAGCCAGCTGCGTCTTTATCAAGCTTGTGTCATAAAAAAAGGGAAAAAGGGTTAGACTTTATATTTGCTTCATTAATATTTTTGGGGAGAACGTATACATACTTTCCAGTGCTCCTTTGTTGGTGGGCCGGTTGACGTTATAATATAGTGTCCAGAGTGGTTTGATTCGGTTGTAGTTGATGAGAACGATCGAGCAGATGAGGTCTTTGCCATAGTCAGTCGGGACGGTCTTCGTTTTTGAGTCAAAGCGTATATATCCATATCTGACTTGATTTCCACTATTTCTTTTACCCTTGGGTTATGGAAAGAAAATTATAGAAAGGAAATATCGTCTTTTATCAGCAAATTGAAAAAATTCAAAAAAAGGGGAATCAGAAAATCCTCAGTCTTTAAAATATAATCCCCGCTTAATTTCGAGATTGATTTTTTTTTTTTTTTTTTTTTTTTTTTTTTTTACTTTTCTTTTTATGAAACTCTTTGTTACAGTTGGCTCCACAGGCTTTGACGACTTGGTGGAAGCTGCCACTTCAATCAGCTTCGTGTCTAATCTCTCCACTTTGGGCTTCAGCTCTCTTTTGATACAATATGGCGCATCCAAAGATATCTTCCTTAGAAATACGAAGGACTTGAGAGAATGTGATATTGAAATTCAAGGATATGATTATAAAACGACGATCGAACACGACATAGCAATGGCAGATCTGGTGATAAGTCATTCTGGTAATTCATTCCCTTTTATTATGCGTTCTTTCTTCCGGAGGGATATTTTCAACCAATTTTTGAATATTATCTTCAATAGGGTCAGGAACCATCCTGCAGGCCTTGCGATTGCATAAAAAGTTGGTGGTGATAGTGAATGAATCATTGTTGGGCAATCATCAAACCGAATTGGCGCAAGCCATGGCAACCAAAAATTATGTGGTCTACGGTGACATCAGGTATTATAAGAATGGCATGTATCTTGGTGATTGATTACTGATGTTATTTTTGTGTTAGCAACCTGGTAGATACAGTATTCAAAGCGTCCAAGCATCACCTAGAACCGTTCCCAGAACCCAATGTAGCTTTATTCGCCGCTGCTTTGGATAAGCAAATGGGATTTACGTTAAATTAATGTGATCAGTGTGTGGCATTATCAATCAAGGCACTCTCGTCAGTTCACATTCACCCCCTTTCCTTTTAGAATACATATTCTCTCATATTCCCACTTGCATATATATTCGTCCCTTTTCCCTCTATTATACATATACAACTTGTGCCTCTAGTATGCTAGCCAATCCCCTTCTGTCCCCCACCATATTTGATATAATAAAAAAGCATTTGTTTATAAACATAATATATTTGATTTTATTTGTTTTTGATAGTTTTGAATATACTAATGAAGTCTACAAAGAATCCCATGCGTAAAAAAAAAGGAAGAGCAGTGATTAAATTATGTAACAGTGGATGGAAAAGTGAGTGCGTGTGAGTGAGAGGGGGGAGAGGGAAAGGAGGGGAATTTGTCAGGTTTAGATTTGAAGAATTAAAAAAGAAGAATAAAACTAGTCTAATATCTAATTGTTGTCCGCAGGAGCCTTGTAAGTATAGTCCCATCCTTGGGAGGAAGGTGTTTCGGTTGGGATTTTCGCTTGTTTTGGATATGTAACGTGGCGACTCTTGACCATAGCACCCTTAAATAACCGATCGCTCGTCTTTTCCAGTTCAGACATGGCTTGATGAATCGACCGGAATTGTTTTTCTAAAGTGCGTTGTTTTCGTTCACGTTCACGCATAGTATGTAATTTCCAGGCTCTTTCAATGGTTTCATGTTGTTCTAAAGCTTCGCCTTCCAAGGGGGCAATCGAAGGTCGTTGTGGTGATTCAAAGAGAACTCGGCGAATGGTTTCGATACGGGTGTCTCCAGTATTTTGACTGCTACTGCTACCCGAGCTGGAAGTTTGTGTGCTGACAAGACGGATAGTTTGTTTGTTGTGAAGGAGTCGAGTAGATTGTTGTCGAAAAAGAGAGAGCATGGCGTCGTGTGATGAATTGGGTTTTTCTAAACGTCAAAAAAAAAAAGAGAGAGTTAAAGAAAAATCCGCCCACACACCCCCTTCGCTGTTTTGTATAAAAAATCCCCAAGCCACAAAATAAGTCAACACAAAATATACCATTCAAGTCCAGCCTGGTGTCAAAAGATTTTATTTAAAAGAAGGGGGATAATAAATAGTACAATTTAGTAAATAAGAAATAGTAAAAAAAAAAAGATGTGATACAATGAATATAAGAGTAAATAAATAACTAAAGCTAAAAGAGATGATTCATCAACGTTGGTAAGTAGGAGGGGAGGAAGTGGCGGGCGAAACATATTCCATTTCTCGTCGGGGTTCAGGAATATAAGAGGAGCCATTGTACTCAGGCGGAAGAGGATAACTCAAGGAAGGTTGTTGTTGATGTGTATGGTCACTTAGATCTTGTTGCTCGATAGGATGTTGTTCAGTTCGATCCAAAGGACCAATATCCAATACCACATCTTCGACAGCAGCGTAGTAAGACGGCAATACCATATCCACTTCATTGGCCATTTGATGTATATCTTCCGGGTCAATTTGTATCACTTCTATTACCAGTACCACTTGCCATTGAGATATAGGACCGATCAAACCAAGTGATTCGACAGTGTCATCTTCCCGTAATCGTCGGTATTGCCATTTTATATGTAGAGTTGTATCCGCCGAATTGAATTCCTTTAAGCATTTTTGTAATAGGTCATTGAACTACAGTAAAATGGTATAAAAAAGGAAAAAATATATGTATAAGAAACCCAGACCATGTGATGATTCAGTTTATTGTACAATGGTAATAAAATCATTATCATCGTTGAGTATTGTTGATTTCAGGTCCACTTACGTTTTTCAGTCTTTCATAATGAGTTGCCCTTCGCCTTGAAGTCCAAAACGCAATAAAAACCGGAGCAATAAGAATAAGTAAAGGATACCAAAGTTTATCTCGTTGACTTGCAGTAGCTTGTAAACCGATAGCAAAAGCAGCAGCAAATAGCACAAAAAAGATCGCCAAGAAGAAGAGATAAGTATCAATCCAAATTTGAGGGTATGTATTTCGTATTAAAGTGCTGATAGTACTTAGACGAGAGTCCAACACATCTGATGATATCTATTTAACAAGAAAGGTGATGAGAATGCTTAAGAATAATCAGCCAAACCCAACCCAACTTAACCCAACCTTCGTTTTAAAAAAGACGTACGTATTCTAGAAGACTCGGATATTCATTTGTTGTCTTATGAAGAAGGGTAGCAGGTTTCCATTTTCTAGATATAAGGGCAAACTCTGCCAACCCCATAATGTGTTCAGCCCCTTAAAATAAAAATAAAAAGGTAAAAAGTGTAAAAAGAAGAATCGAGTTGCCTTTTTTTTTTTTTTTACTCATTGAGAGGTATAATTTGAAACCCCGCAGACCGACCATCTTTCTTTTGTGAGATAGTAATAACCAAATCAGCACCTAATCTCTCTTTTTTTAATAATTTCTCTTTCTCTCTCTTCTTCTCCATTTGCAACAAGAAACTCTGGTAATTCTACCGGAAATACAATGATGCATATTTATATAATACTACATCGAATTTCGGCTCCTTTTTTTTCCTCTAAGACCAGCAATTAGATTGGCTAAAAATGTCGAAGTCATGATCTAAAAAAAAAACAAAAAAAAAACCGTGGCTCACATGGATTATGTGCTGGAGTACTGGGCTCAAGATTAGCTATGTTTTTATTTGATTATTTAATACTAGTGGAGATGGTGGGTTTTTTTATTATCATTGTAGTTTAGGGTATTTTTATCTATAATGAAACAATAAAATCATCTTTTTATACTATCTCCGTTTGAAAAATATTTTTTTGGGCTGATTTTATGTCAGTGGTAGGGGTTGAATTTCTTTAAGGAAATGTCATTTTCATTTTACTCATTGTATTGATGTAGTTGTATTGATTGAATGATCAAGAATGGATCTTGAGGACGGGAACGCGTAAGTAACCACAGAAAAAGATTCCTACGAACTTAATGTCCGCTTAATTAACATATCCGATGTTAATGTTCACTAAAGATTTGCTACTGATTGGTTTCTAGGTTTCAACTTGTATAGCTCAGTCTCAAGAAATAAGTTGTGGTACAATACTCTATTTCTGAAATCAAATCATCCCCCAGCTTTGTATTTTATAAACTGTAGAACTAATTTGTAGTATCGAAATAAAACAAAAAAAAAAAAAAGGCATATTTTATATTATTGATGAACTTGATGGTACATGATTTGGATCGTCCGTTTTTCAATTGCCTAAAAAGGATTATTGTACATGCGGGGTCAAACACTAATAACCACTTTTCAAAGAAAACAAAGAGAAACAAGACTACTATACTAAGAGGAATAATAGGAGAGCCATCATTGACAAAAAAAAAAAAAAAAAAAAAAAAAAAAAAAAAAAAAAACTCGACCATCCTGTACATCTTTATGTGCGCCTTTGGACCCACTCCTCTTCTCCTCTTCGTCCTTGTCTCCTTTGTATACATATTTCCTCCGCTTCCTTTCACAGTTTAGCTCTATTTCAGCACCCCCTTTTCACATAAATTGTAAGGGAAGAAAATTGAGAATATTTCCTCTCCTTTCAATTTCTTCGATTCTTCATTTTTTATTACTCCCTTGCTTTTTCCATTATTTGAGTTCACCAATACGACTTGATTAAGAGTGATGATAAACCAAAAAGGATTCTCTTCCTTCCCCTTGTATTTCCCTCTTTCTTTTGTATACGATTCTATCTCCTGCTCAGTCATCATTTGATAGTTTAGCTTTTTAGTTTTACCCCTGATTTTCTTTCTTTTTTCATTTTCTCGTTCTATTGCTTTTTCCGCCTTTTTTTTTTTCCCGTCTCTTATCATTCACACTTGCTATCACTAGTAGTTCCCATTCATTCCTTCATCCAACACTTCCATATCATCCTTGGAATCCCTACTACATATTACGGCTACGAATAGGTCATATACATAAAAAGGTAAACACCATTTTATTCAATGGAATTGTCAAAGCAAATAATAATAATAGTAATAATACTAAAATGGATCTACATAAACCAATAGGGATAATATAAACAGCTAATCTAAAACTACTTGTGTATCACTATATCTTCCAACTTAATCCATAATGCCAGCGCTTCCATTGTGGAGTGTAATTGTCGTTGTACTAAGTGTTGCATCCATCATAATCGGTCTGCTCTTCTGTTTGTTTCGATGTCGTCGTTTTCCTCGGTCCACTGTCGATCCTGCAGAATATTCAGATAAAAAACAAGGATTCCATCCCGTAGTTAGCGAAGCCATCAGCAACTCCACCCAAGAAAAGACAATTTGTCCGACTACCACCACCAGTAATAGCCGCCCATTCACACCAACGACCGCTACTACATCATCTTCATCATCCCCATCTTCACCATCATCACCATCATCCCCATCATCAACGTCTTGCAGTATATTACCTTCATCTGCACATGCATATTCTGATAAGCCATTGTCGGAAAAGCATCACGAGTTTGATGACCCCAAGGAAGCGGCCCCTACCAACCATCATCAGGAGGATCAAAAAAATGACGACTTCCATATATCCTTGCCGTTACCACCACCATCCACCTCGTTTTTTGCCCACAAAATGGAATTGAATTCAGATGAGGCCACTCGTATGTTTGAATCGTATATGTCCAGTTCCAATAAGCAAGACCATTCCAATCAAGGAGACTTTGTTTCCATCAATTTGACAAGCACCAACCATCCGGAAGACCATAAAGCTGCATTCTATGATAGCATTAACCACCTCCAACATAAAGCCACATCCACCATCAAAAGCACCCTTCGTCAATCCCTGCATCGGCAAAAATCATCCGCAAAAAAGACAACTGTTCATCAACTCTTTGATTCCGCTATTGCTTCCGCCGATGGTGATAAAGATACATTCGCTGACAATCATCTATCGTCGTCGTCTCCAGCACTTGATCCAAAGATATTGACCGATGTATTACCAGAATCGCCATCACGCAACTTCAAAGGCAATGATAGTAGTGACTCGTCATCATCCATTCAGGAAGACAAACTCGGTATCACACTTTCATCGTCTCCATTCCACCAATTGGACGAAGAAGCTGATCACCAAAATTCAAGTAATCGGACATCATTGACCACACCAAGAGTGAGCGCCGAGGTGTCATTTGGTGTCGATTCAACCAGGTCTTCCAAAGGTCGCCATTTGTTTGATTATAATCTTGATACCATGTTTGCTTGGCCATCCGGTGATAGTGAAGAAGATGATGTTGATGATGAAAGCGATGATTACAAGAGGGATGCTGATAATGACCATCGTATTTCCATTGATTCAGTTCTTTACACCGACAACAATGACAAGATATCCATAACGTCAGGGTCCGTCCACCGCTTGGTCCGAGATAGTACAGTGCTTGACACCGATCATCGATCTTTGGCAGCTCGATCCATTTCAAACAGTGTCCGCCCAAGTCTTCATGAGATGGCTAGTTGGTGGTCCAATGACAATGATAATGAATCCATTGATCAACACAGTGTATGCAATATAAATCAGGAAAAAGTTCAAAATCCACAGGTACAATCCGATAGCTTTCTGGTTCAAGATCCGCCACAGAATTCGCCGATCACCACCACCACTGCCGCCGCCGCAAATAGCAGCAAAGATAACCATCAAGTAACCTCCATTTCTAAAGCAATGGCATCCTATTCTTCGGCGTCGCCAACGTCCACCTTCAGTCGTGCCACCTTGAATAAATTCCGGGCTGCGCTTGCCAATGAAGAATCAGAATCAGACGAAGAACAGGATGACAACGACGAATCCGACAAACTTCAGCAACCAGTAACGCCAGAGCCACAGAAAATCGTAGAGGAATCGTCCATCAAATATGCAGTACCAGATAATGAGCTTTCACCGATCACCATTCCAACATTCACAGAAGCCAAAGCAGAATTGCCGCCATCCATATCACCGTCAGCATCACCATCTTCTTCATCCTCGTCTACACCTTCACCGTCACCATCGCCGTCATCATCCCCTTGTACAAACACATACGAAAGCGATAGTGCCAAATCATCCATCAAGTCGAGGCCAGTATCAATCAGCAACACAATATCATCCCAATACCAATGTGAAGTCATACCATCCTCACCAGTAGTGGCTGTCGCATCCATCCGATCCAATGTAAGAAACAGTGCCATTCTTGCCGGCAGTTGTAGTAGTAGCGGTGGCAATAACAACAACAATGTCGATAGTGTCCGTCGTGTATTACAAGGCACATGGAATACGCACCGTTTTTCAGACCAAGGATCCATCGCCGGCAGCACTCGATCGAATTTGTCACAAGGCATGTCACCTCCAGGTAGTGTCAATCCGCGTCAATTGAATCAGCATCTTGCTTCGCTTTCGTTACAGCCCAATGGCGGTCGACACCATATTCGACCTGGTTTACCTACCGGATTCATGAATGAAGATTTGTTAGTACCTGGACCTGGTGGAACTATGATGGGCCCCCAACCAACTGTATCCTTTTCGTCATCCACCGTACGTACCATGATTCCAGAAAACGAACCCATAGAACGCCATGTTGGTCAGAAGAAAACAACAGTACAGCAACAACAACAACAAAAGCAAAAACAAAGGGTAGCACCAAAGCAAAAGCAAAAGAAAGAACCAACAGCCAAAACAACAACACCACCTACAGAAGTAACAGTCAAAGATCAAAAGCAGCAGAATTTTGGAACCATGAGGACAGGTCGACAGCAAAGAGGCACTATGCCATGGAATGCTGATGCTTCTGCAAAATCCAAACCAGGTGATAAGACACCAGCGCAACGTGAACGTGATCGGTATTTGCAATCATTAAAAGGATGATTAAATAATAAAGTAGAAAAAAGAAAAGACCAAAAAAAAAAAAAAAGGAAAGCGTGTAGCGGATTTTAAAACTAGCAAAAAGGCACTTTTTGTGCGTATTTTATTTATACATATTCTATATAAGAGTGACTTCAATAAACAGTGCGCCATCTTTTTTTTAAAAAATAACTATCCTATCATCAAACTAAGGGAGGAAAGGACACTTTCCACCAGTGGAGGTTGTCTTTTCGGTTGCTTCACCATCCTTGTTCTTGTTCTTTGACAGTTGAATCATCAAATCATTGGGATCATAGAAAGTTTCAAGCTTCATACAAATATACCACAAATGGTAAAAAAAATATCAGTACGTGATATGTTACACTAGATAGAATGTTACCTTTTCCACTTGGAATTTATCATTGACATGAGCAACAGTAATACCAAATGATTCGACCACTTCATTGGTGGCGGGTGCTTCCAATTTTTTGCCATTGCCAAGGTTGACACTCAAGTCACCTACCATCAGACCCCAATGACTGTTGTCAAAAATTTTTTAATCAAATGTCCGTTCTGTTTGTCTAGACTATGCGGTGTCAGCTTTTTTTTTTTTTTTTTTTTTGGTTTTAAACTTACCGCCATTTGAAAGCAACCACAGGAGGACCTGAATAAACTTCCAAGACTTCCCAAGAAAAGGTTCGAAGAGCACGTTTAAACAATTTATGGGAATCGCTGAAATTGCTTTCACTAGCTTTGTAAAGTTCAGTATCACCAATAAGAGCATTATAAGTTCCGATCTAAGAGACAAAAAAAAAAAAAAGGACGTGAATATCGGCCCATTTTCTTTTGAAACACCGACATTGATACTTGCCTTTAACATTTCGTCAACAGTATGAAATTCATGGCCATTCACAGAGAATTCGTACTTTTCAGGGTTGATAGTACGGATTTGATCAGCACGAAGCTTATATGACATTTCCTTTTCCCAGTTCTATATTGGAAACAGTCCAAGTTAATACAAATTTTGCCTTTTTTTTTTTGTAAACACATATCATACATACTTTGACAAGATTAGAAACCAACCAGCCAAGGGATCCTTCTTCGTGAGTCACAGTTTTTTCTGAATACCGAGGCACGGCAATAATAAAATAAAATTAGAGCCTGTTTGTGGACCAAAAAAAATAAAATAGGATCATCGACCCTGTTATTTTTTTCTCAAGACTTACCAAGGTCATATGTTTCATTGACTTTCTTGTAATCAGGAACACGGCCATAACGCCATTCATGCTCAGTATCATTCAATACAGCATTAGGGTTGGTCATAAAGTCAGGAAGGTTAGCCATTTTTTTCTAATATAAGATAATGTAAGAAGCTTATAGGAAGGATAAAGAAGAAAAAGAGGAAAAGAGCGAAAAACCGAGGATAAGTGCTTATTTTTATAAATAAAATAGACAGAGAAGCGGGTATAAAATCGTCTCCTATCCGGATTGTAAAACCGTAACTGTGATACAAGGTATTCCCCGACATTGATGAAGATTAGTGTAACATGATTTTCAGAGTAGTGCTTTTTTTTTTTTTTTCAAGAATCCCGCCAATTTCATTCACAGTAATCAAATACCAAGTAATATAAATAGACAGCTTTTATTGTAAGACTATAATATCAAAGGAAAATATGTAATGTATGTAAAAGGAGGGGAGGGAAGGAAAGGGGGAGATAAAAGTGAATAAATTATGTAAAAACTATGAAAAGGAAGCGAGGGGATTGATGGGAAGGGAGTAAAAAATTAAACTATAGCATTAGGGTGATTATGTAGTGGAAGGTGATGATTTCGTTGAGGTGATTGTGCCTGTGATGACGGTAATGCCGTGGAGGAGGAGGACGACTTTTTGACATAATGATCAAGGTAGTACCCCAATATTTCTGAAGCCAATTCTAAAATAAAACGAATTAAAATGTCAAGTCATAACATTTTTTCCACACAAACAGATATCGTATAATTATACTTACCATGAATAATAAAACCATCAAGCCTCACAATATTCCACCAACCCTCTTCTAAAGGTTCCGAGGATAAATGACTCGCTAATAATAAAACCGCGCCAGCAAGAATATTGGGTTGATGAAGTATACAAAGTGGAGCACCACAACTAATAATACATGAATCAAAAACAAAAAGTTTATCGCTTTTTTTGACACTGTCACTTATTGAGTATCCAAGACTTACCACTGATATAAGAGCATCCACGCCTTCCTTACCATTGATCCAGGAACTACATATACAAAATCGGTCATGCACAAAACATAGTGTATCAATGTTGTTATCTTTTGTACTTACTATTCAACTGAGTTTCCATTCCCAGTAAGCATGTGTGCGGGTGCTCTACTGCCAAGTCAAAGCATAAAGTTTCCAATAAAATCACTTCATTCCGTAACATAGTTTCCTTCCATCTGACAAAATCCTAAATAAAAGAATTGCGATTAGCATTATTCTTCCCCCTTCCCATTATCAGCAATATCGCATAATAATCCAGTTTACCTTTGATCCTTCATCCAATATAAGCTTGTCATTCTTCGAAGCTTTTTGTGCACATGCATTGACGAAATCCTTGATTCTGCGAGTATTTTCTTCCACTTTTGTTGCCACAAATAGGCTCGTAGCAGCCATATCCTATAAAATGCAAAATGAAAGGTGTGATAAATCAGCAGCTGCTAGTATAAAAATCCATCAGAATTCCGGTTGAAAAGGTGAAGCGGGGGGAGAGGGAGGGGTTGTTATCTGCTTACATAAATGTGGAATCGTTTCATAGACTGACGCATGAAGAATCGGTGAAAGAAGGTGGTTGCCGTAGCCACTACAAGCTGTGATCTATGCCGAAGAAGAACAAGTTTTAAGTAAGCGATAAAAATGGCCATTTGAATTTACTACTGAACTTACAAATTGAGTCGCGCTGCCACTGCCAAAAGATAGTGACATCCTTTTGTACGATCCATTTGCTCCTGTTCAAAGGTAATCCCATCAGCGATGCTTGGAGTGTCAAAAAGTTCGTCTTTGGAATAGAGCCACTTCAGTTAAGCAAGTAAGTAGCGTAGATATATAATGACAATGAATAAAAAATAAAATACAATAATACATATCATAAATAGTAAAAACGTAAAGTTAAAAGAGCAAGTGCTAAATACATGTCGCTGTTTTCACATACCTGATCAAAAATCATGGCATCGAAATCAAGGGATCCTATATTCCAAAGTAAAGAAAGAAAAAGAAGCCAGCAGTTTTTTTTTTTTTTTTGTACGTCATTGGTGACAAAAAATAAAAATAAAAAAGAGAGACGGTGTTTAAATTTTCCATAATTTTTTCTGCAACTTGCATTTTTTTTTTTTCCTTGTCTCTTCCCTTTCTTTGACATTCTCTTTTACTCACAGAAAGGAACTTTATATATAGCTATATATATATGCAATATATACACACAAAAACACATACTTGTTGACATTGCATACAACTTACATTTATTCATTCAATACGATCGACACTATCTGAACACTTTACAATTGCCGCCAACGACTATGCAGGCAGTAGAAGTTTATACCAAGGGAACTAGAGCATGGTTTACTGACGAAGAACAGGCTTGGGTGTCCGCCACTTGTACTCTAAAAGAACAATCCAATGATTTTGTAAAGCTTGTATTTGAAGGGGACACCAACCAAAAGGTAATGGAAAAGAAAAAACGAACACCACTAATGGGTTTCGGCTGTATGTTTTACTTTGACCAAGGAAAAAACATATTACAACTTGATTAACTTATACTGAAATTCGACTCAAAAAAAATATTAGGAATATGTATTTGAATGTACTGTTGGTGATATCCAAAAGACAAATGGTGACAACTTGCCCCCTTTACGAAATCCTCCTAAACTGGAATCCAATGATGATCTGACTGATCTAAGTTACTTGAATGAACCTGGAGGTAAAAAAAAAAAAAAAGATCAGAAATCTCTCCATTAAGAATAATTTATCATTTACAAAAAGTGAACTGACAACATTGATATTTTATCTAGTTCTCAACACCATCCGAACACGATACATGCAACGATTGATCTACACATATTCTGGTATTGTCTTGATCGCCATGAATCCATTTGATCGTGTCGCTTTGTATGACCCCGACATCGTGCAACAATACTCTGGAAAGCGACGCGGCGAACTAGATCCCCATTTGTTTGCTATTGCTGAAGATGCTTATCGGTGTATGATCAGAGAACAATCTAATCAAACCATTGTGGTCTCTGGTGAAAGGTAATCGAAAAAGAAATGACAAAATCTTTATACTCATTCTTTTCTTTTTCTTGTCCTAGTGGAGCTGGAAAAACCGTCAGTGCCAAATATATTATGCGTTATTTTGCAACTGCCGATGATCAAGAATCTATGGGAAAACAAAAAAAACAGGATGGATCAATGACTGAAGTGGAAGAACAAATATTAGGTAAGCGATTTGGAAATATAAGGGAAATGATATTCAGGCACTGACGATCTACATTGATATAGCAACAAACCCTATTATGGAAGCTTTTGGGAACGCAAAAACGACACGGAATGACAACAGTTCTCGATTTGGGAAATATATTGAAATCCAATTTGATGATGGTGCCAACATCATAGGTGCCAAAATTAGAACTTACCTTTTGGAACGGTCTCGACTAATCTTTCAACCGGAAACAGAGCGAAATTATCATATCTTCTATCAGGTAAGAAATGCATCTCCATTTTTTGTTTTTTTAACATCAAGCGGAAGGTACTAATATTCTAGTTTATATAGTTGTGCGCCGGAGCTCCCTCATCCGAAAAAAAGAAGTTTGAACTTGGCCCATACAATGAATTCCATTACCTGAACCAAAGTGGAACTGGTGTTATACCTGATATCAACGATGAAGATGAATTTGAAATTACTCAACATGCCTTATCAACGGTCGGCTTATCTGTGGAATTACAATGGAACATTTTCCAAGTATTGTCTGCTTTATTGCATGTGGGGAACATTCAAATCACTGGTCGTGGGGATGCCATGGTGTTGGATACGGATTCTGCTTTATTGACTGCCTCTCGTCTGCTTGGAATCAAATCCGCTGAATTTCGAAAATGGATTGTCCGAAAGCAAATTATTACACGATCTGAAAAAATTGTCACAAATCTCAATCCTGCTCAAGCTACTGTGGTGAAGGATTCAGTGGCGAAATATGTCTATTCAAATCTATTTGATTGGTTGGTAGGGGTCATCAATGATAGTTTATCCTGTGGTGATCCGAACATGGTGGCTACTTTTATTGGTGTACTTGATATCTATGGTTTTGAGCACTTCAAGAAGAACTCTTTTGAACAATTCTGCATCAATTACGCCAATGAAAAACTTCAACAGCAGGTAACCCAACCATGTGACAAAGGCTTTATTTTATACGGTAACTTATATTATCTCTCTATCCTGTTTTTTTTTTTTTTTTTTTTTTTTTTTTTGTGTGTGTTTAGTTCAATCAACATGTCTTTAAATTGGAACAAGAGGAATATATACGGGAAGAAATCAATTGGACGTTTATTGAATTCAGCGACAATCAGAAATGCATTGAATTGATTGAAGGAAAACTTGGTATTTTATCGCTATTGGACGAGGTAAGTAACATAAAAACGAAAAAACAAGAACAAAATATAATAAAAGATATAGCTAATCATCTTACTTTTATGTTTTACTATTAAAATATAGGAATCACGTTTACCGGCTGGCTCCGATCAAGCCTTCATTCAAAAGTTATACAACAACTTTGACAAACAGGAATTCGAAAGCCACTTCAAGAAACCACGGTTCTCGAATGATGCCTTTACTATATCACATTATGCGCATGATGTACAATATGAAACCGAAAACTTCCTGGACAAGAACAAAGACTCGGTCCCTGAAGAGCATTTGGCAGTACTGAAATCTACAGAATTTGGCTTTTTGAAGGAAGTTTTAGAGAAGGCGACAAGTGACAATCCGGTGCAATTGGTAAGGGTGTATTTTGGACTGACCAAATCAATTACGTCTTACTGACTTTTTGTTGGTTTACTCTGTAAATAGTCTCAACCTAATAAACGTGCGAGTGCGATGGCGAAAAAACCAACTCTGGGATCGATTTTCAAGGTAAAATTACTCTACCAAAAAAGGAAGAAAGGGGAAGAAATCAATAATTTTGGTGCTATGGGAAGCTCACATAGGCTCTTTTACCAATTTTATCTTTAGCTATCTCTGATCAACCTCATGGATACTATTGGCAACACCAACGTACACTATATCCGATGTATCAAACCGAACGAAACTAAAACTGCGTGGGAATTTGAGCCGAACATGGTGTTATCTCAACTACGGGCCTGTGGTGTATTGGAAACAATTCGTATTAGTTGTGCTGGCTATCCTTCCAGGTGGACATTCGATGAATTTGCTGAACGCTATTATGCTTTGGTGCCGTCCAAGAACTGGGATCCCAAATCGTTATCTTTAGGTGTCAACCTTCTTTGCTCAACTATTTTGGATCAATATATTCAAGAAAAGGACAAATATCAAATTGGTAGAACAAAAATCTTTTTCCGTGCTGGTCAGGTAATACATATATTCGTGGATAAATTATTTTAGCATAAAACTAGACATTAAAAAGGGATTAACACGATTTTTTATTTATTTATAGCTGGCATACCTCGAAAAATTGCGCTCTGATAGATATGACGAATGTGCTACTTTACTTCAAAAGAACATCCGGCGCTTTGTTTATCGGACACGGTATGTGCGTATTCGTTATTTAACTCTTCGCCTTCAATGCGTTGCTCGCACCAAATTGGCAAAGACTCGTCTCAGAATCCTTCAAGAAGAACGTGCTGCTATCACAATACAAGCATCATGGCGACGTTATGTGGCAAGGAAGCAATTTGTGGATCAAATGTGCTTTATACACAAGTTACAAACAGGTAATAATCTTTAGATGGGATGTGTACAAATGACAACAGTGTTAAATTTTCATTTCTTTTATAGTTATTCGTGGACGTATTTCTCGGCGCAAATTTGTTGATTACAAGGAAACCTCCGCTGCAATTCAAATACAACGTGTTACCCGAGGATGGTAATATTTTGAAATCTCTTCCCCTGAAAAAAATTGATCCATTTACTAACTGTTGAATTTTATGATTTATATGCGCTAGGATCGCACGCCGCTATGTTAAAATTCAGCTGGGACACATCACGTATTTGCAATCCTACATCAGAAGGCGTCTGGCTCAAAAACAAATGGTTGCCCTTCGAGCAGAGGCGAGATCTGTTAGTCATTTTAAAGAAGCCTCTTACAAGTTGGAAAGCAAGGTGGTGGAATTGACTCAAACAGTGACTGGATTGAATAAGGAAAAGAAGGCTTTGGACAAGTTGATCAAGCAATTGGAATCTCAAGTCAAGTCCTGGACGGAAAAATGTGACACACTGGAAATGAAGAACAAGGACCTCGAAACGAAGTTACGACAACCAGCAGTACCTCAAAAGGAATGGGAAACCCTTCAAGGCGAACATGAAACTCTCACTCTGGAATCACAATCAAATCTTGCCAAGTATGATGCTCAAGAACGTGAACTGGAAAAATTAGGGGCTGCCTTGATCACTGAGAAGGAAACCAACAAGCAACTACAATTCGCCCTTGATGAATCACAAAAAATGGGTGCCGGTGCAGGGGATGGATTGGGCGTGGCGGACCTAAAACACCAAATTGCTGAATTGAAGGCTCAATTAGCTCAAGTGATGAATGCACCTCGTAGGCAACAGTACGGCAATCACCATGATTTCTCGAATGGACATCGAAATTTATCCACCTCACCTATGAAGCTACTTGATACGAAGGAACACATTGGCCGTCAGCATAGTAGACCTCCTCATGGAAGCATCAATAGGAATGTGCGTCGCAGTAGTACTACTCATGTGGATGATCATATCCGACCAAAAACATCTATCGACGACATGCAAAAGGCAGAACAACTAACCAGGAATCTTCGCCCAACCTCCTTGGCATTTTTTGGATCTTTACTCGGCAATAAAGCTGACGCTGCTTTGGAAGGGATTGGTGACAACCCAGAAGAGACGGTAAGATATATATATATATATATATTATGGATATTTGACTGATCGATATTTTATTTTTTGCTGTTTAGATTCACAATATGCTACGGGATGAAGACAGCTTACATAATGAAATATTGGAAGGTTTGGTCAAAACACTCAAGATACCGCTACCAAACATGCAAAGCCCGCCTTCCGAGAAAGAAATCATTTTCCCGGCGCATATCATTGGAACAATTATATTGAAAATGTGGAAACTTGGTTATATGGAGGAGTCAGAACATCTACTCTACTCAGTTATGGACGCGATTCAAAAGCAATGTCAGGTAAGTGTCAAAACGTTTTATTAGCATTTGCGTTGTTCATTATAGTAAATAACGATCCATTATGCCGCTTTTCTATTTTTCATATAGGGATTTGCTGGTGAAGAAGCTATCGTGCCTTGTGCTTTTTGGCTGACGAATATTCATGAACTATTCTCTTTAATCTGCCATGCGGAGCAAAATTGGGAACACGAATTTCAGGGTCTCTCGGGATGGCGAGAATTTGAACACCTGGTGACAGCAATCAAGTATGAAATACAATGCCTTGAAGATAATATATTTCATGTGTGGATGAAGGAGGCCAAGAAAAGACTCTCCAAGATGGTTGTCCCTGCTGTAATTGAAAATCAATCACTGCCTGGATTTGTTACGGCTGATTCGGGGCGATTCTTCAACAAATTTTTATCTGGATCAACACAACCAAGCTTTTCGATGGATGAACTCTTACACTTCTTGAACAAAATCTACAGGACGATGAAGTGCTATTATTTGGAACCATCTATCGCAACACAAATTTTGACGGAAATTCTCAAGATGATTGGTATATCTGCTTTCAATGATTTGTTAATGCGAAAAAACTTTGCATCCTGGAAAAGAGGTAAGATGAATATCATTTTTTCTATGACAGGTGGAAACAGATACTGATTTTTTTTTTTTTTTGAAAAATGAAATACTTAATAGCAATGCAGATACAATATAACATTACTCGAATTGAAGAATGGTGCAAAAGTCATGATATCCCTGAAGGTACTCTACAGTTGGAACACTTGATGCAATCAACAAAGCTACTACAATTTAAAAAGGTAAGGGAAAAAATTGAAAGTCCAGCGAACTGATCGAATTTTCTGACCAGATTATCTCTCTCGTTCTCTCCTCTTTTTTTTTTTTTTTTTTTTTAAAAATAGAACACGTTAGAAGACATTGACAACATATTTGATGTTTGCTGGATCCTCTCACCGACCCAGATCCAAAAGCTGATCTCAAACTACCATGTTGCTGATTATGAAGTAAGTAATAGATCTTTAGCAAACCAATTAAAAGTAACCAATATTATTTTCTACACCTTTTATAGAATCCGCTCAGTCCTGATATATTAAAAGCCGTTGCTGATCATATTGTCAGTGGTGACCAAAGCGACGTGCTATTACTTGATTCGGTGACCATAGACGATATGACGAACCCGTTCGAAATACCAATTCCTCGTAATACGAAACCTCAAAACTACTTACCAGCTTGGCTCAACTTGCAACGACTTCGACAATTAATGACACTACTGGACAAAGAAGCACAAGAACAGCAGGATTCGACTTAAAACAGCTTGCCAATTTAAAATATACTGTAGATATTGTATCATATACTCTCTCCTTTATCGTACGGATGTCTAGTATATATAGTTTACATAGTATTATATATATTTAACTTCCTTTTATATTTGCTCTTTATATGTTTTTTTATTATTGTACGAAATAAAACTTATTGTTTACAGTTTATTAACTTCGGATTTCTCTCCCCTTATCATATGTATGTTTAGTATAGATAGTCTACATAGTATTATATATAATTGTCTTCCTTTTATATAAATGTACTCTCTATTTTTTCTACTATTGTACAAAATAGAATTTATTTATTACAGTTTATTAACTTTGAATCACCTAGGGTGAAATAATTATAAACCTTACATTAATAATGAGAGAGTATGAATCCACAGCATTCATGACCGCTACTGGTATAGGCGGACGGAAAAAAGACAGGCACATGCTGCTGGTGAGAATGGGGGAAAGCATAGCATGGTACTGCGGGTTTACAGGCCAGAGGTTTTTCATGGTGCAATCCAAACATTGAACCTAGTAGCACGTGCGTACCAGAGGCAGGGAAGAGAAGGGGAAGGCGGAAAGAGAGCATATTTCATGGCAAAGGGGCAACAACACAACAGGCATCTATCATTTGGCTTTTTACTTGGACCACATGATTTGAAATCACCTAAATACGTGACAGCTAATGTAAAATATCCAGGGTGGGGTTGCAGTTGTCCATTCCATTTTTTTTTTCCAAAATTTTTAACAGGTGTCTCAAAGAGAATATGTAGTTCGCCTTCATTTTTAGAGAAAAAAGCACTTTGTCTCAATTGAAACCTAAAATATTGTATGCATTTTTACTTTTTTAGACTCAATTCTTTTTGATTTTGTGCCACGATGACGTTTGATGAAAAAATTTCAACATGCGCCTTTGAAATGATGTTGGCATTTTTATAATTATGTCCCTCTCTTTTACTTTTTTTTTCTACCTTTTCTTTTCTTTTTTCTTTTTTTTTACTACATACATTAATATCCTTTATCATTTTTTTTTTATTTTTTTTTTTTTTTGATACTTATTGCTCTTACAAAAAATGAGTCTCGGACAGCTACCAGCGGCAACGGACTTCAATGCCACATGGAATTATTTGGAAGAAGGTCTTGATCAAATTATGAATCGCTTTGATGAAGGTCTGACTAGTGTTCGCTATACGCTTCTTTATAGGTAAAGCTCTCGACGATCATGATGATATTTCTATTGTAATAGATTCCTGTATTTACTCACTTTTAATTGTTTTATCATAGTGCTGTCCACAACTTTTGTGCTAGAAGTCATAACGCCATGACATCATCTTCCATTGGCTCTTCCAATCCACATCGAGGTAAGGAGAGATAATCCCAATCGTTTTACTTTTTTCTTTTCAAAGACTTATTCTTCTTGCTTGTGTTTTTAGCTTCAGCCAACTTGATTGGGGCAGAACTATACAACAGTTTAACTCAATATCTGGAAGCTCACTTGAAGAATATCCGCCAGGTAAACTTACTAAAACTACGAATATGAATAGGTGATATTGCAAGTATGTTAATATACGCCCAATGGATTTATGTGTAGGAATCTGAACGGCACATGGATGAAGATTTGTTACAATATTACACCAAACAATGGATACGATACACTACTGCTGCTCGTTTGATCAACAACATCTTTATGTATATTAATCGCTACTGGGTGAAACGCGAAATCGACGAAGATAAAAAACATGACGTGTATGATATCTTTACGGTAAGCGCCATTAAAACAACACAAAACAATATCAATTATATTGCTATGCAAATAACGAAGCCTTGCAACTCACATTCTTTTCTTTTTCTTCTTCTCCAAGTTGACCTTGGTCACCTGGAAGCGAATCCTCTTCCAATATGTACACCACAATGTCATATCTGCTGTCCTCAAACTTATTGAACGTCAACGCAATGGCGAGTCTATCGAAACTGGTCTGATCAAGAGTGTCGTTGAATCTTTTGGTAAGGAAAAGGGAAACCGCTGGAATGAAACTGGTGATGCTGCTGCTGGTGCTGATGATGATGATGATGATGATGATGATGATGATGTGTTCTATTTACTGATATGATTTTTATATCGAGTAGTCGCACTTGGTCTCGATTCCAAGGACACAACAAAATCTAATTTCTCAGTTTACAAGGAATTTTTTGAAACTCCCTTCATCGATGCCACGGAAGTTTATTACAAGACCGAATCCGAAAAATTCATCAGCGAAAATAGTGTTCCTGATTACATGAAAAAGGTAAAAAGAAACAAATGATGGAAAGGTAAGAAAGACTGTTGGTATTAACTGGGTTTTACTGTATAGGCAGAATCACGTCTTGCTGAAGAAGAAAATCGAGTGGAAATGTACTTGCATGAATCTACTCACAGAACTGTAAGTTATATACTGAGATAGTACATCCATCTTACAATAGATGCTAATCATCGTTTATTCCATTCCTTTGATTTTAGCTTATCGCCAAATGCGAAACTGTACTGGTCAAAAATCACTCTGAAGTTATTTCTGATGGTTTCCAACAACTACTGAACTTGGACAAACAAGATGGTAAGTCCAAATCAATGTTTTGTACTACTACCAAATAGAATGATAAATACAGACTAACGGTTCTATTTTCTACCATAAATTAGATCTTCACCGAATGTATTCTCTCCTAGCTCGTATTCCTGATGGTCTAGAGCCCCTCCGTGTCAAATTCGAAAGTCATGTACGAAAGGCTGGACTTGGTGCAGTTGAACGTATTGGACAACATGAGAAGGAAGCTGTTGTAAGTCAAACAATATGATACTTTATAAATACATGTATAATGTATGTCTGATTTTGATTTAAAATTTTATGATAGGACCCCAAAACATATGTGGAAGCACTTTTGGAAATTCACAAACAATACAATGATCTGGTGCAAACGGCATTTAATGGTGAAGCTGGATTTGTGGCATCTTTGGACAAAGCTTGTGGTGAATTTGTCAACAGAAACAAGGTCTGCAAAACATCAACCTCAAAATCACCTGAACTACTCGCTAGATTCTGTGATTCATTGCTGAAGAAAAGTGCCAAAAATCCTGAAGAAAATGAACTCGAAGATGTTTTGAACAGTGTGGTAATGAAAAACAAGAAAGAATGTTCGAGGCGAAAAACTGTACTCATTTTGTGGTATATTATATTTTATATATATTACTTAGATGACAGTATTCAAGTACGTGGAAGACAAAGACGTTTTCCAGAAGTTTTATTCCAAGATGTTGGCAAAGCGATTAGTGAACGGTACCTCAGCATCAGATGACGCGGAAGGCAGCATGATATCCAAATTGAAGGAAGCTTGTGGGTTTGAATACACGTCGAAATTACAACGCATGCTCACAGATATGTCATTAAGCAAGGAACTCAATGATCAATTCAAAGACGTGCAACAACATCACGAATCTACTGGAAACAATGGTAAATAGATAAAGAAAAGTACTTGGTTGAAATAGATGGATCGGTATATAGTTTGCTTACACTCCTTTCTTTCTTTATCCTAGCTGATTTCAACGTGCTTGTTCTTGGTGCAGGTTCATGGCCATTGAGTGCTCCTTCTACCAGCTTTAATATTCCTGATGATGTAAGAAATACCAAGGGGACTAGTTTACTGGATCGAAATCTCACTCTTTTTTCAATCTAGGTGGTGAAAATATATGATCGATTTCAAAAATTTTACCAAAACAAACATTCTGGACGCAAACTGAACTGGCTGTTCCAATTATCGAAAGCTGAACTCAAAACAAATTATCTCAAAGGAAGCAAGACTGGATATACCCTACAGGTAACAAGTGGAAAAAGGATATATAAAGAAGCGAAAATGGTGCTTACGGTTGACTTGATTTAATATAGGTGTCTGCATATCAAATGGGTGTGTTATTGCAATACAACAATGCCACCAGCTATACTTATGAAGAACTCCAAACTAATACTAGCTTGTCTCCTGATGCTATCAATCCTGCTCTTGGTATACTTTTGAAAGCCCGTGTCCTTCTCTTGACAAGCGGTGAAAAAGTTGGTGATCCAAAGTCTCGCTATGAACTCAACTTTGACTTCAAAAAGTAAGTGAGAAATAGAGCCCAATTGTGGTGGATATGTTGGATATCACAAAATGGATTACTAACAAAGTCATCATTATAGCAAAAAGATAAGGATCAACTTGAATATCAACTTGAAGACGGAACAAAAGATTGAAACAGATGAAACTCACAAGACTATTGAAGAAGATCGGAAGTTTTTGATGCAGGTAAACCAAAATACACACGCACCTACACACATACAAAGGAAGCATGAAGTATTATTAACACTTGATATGATTAGGCCGCCATTGTTAGAATTATGAAGACACGAAAAGTGATGAAGCATGTTGCCCTTATTGAAGAAGTGATTACCCAATTACAATCAAGGTTCAAACCCAAGGTGCAAGACATCAAAAAATGCATTGATATTTTACTGGTGAGTCAAAAATATGAAAGATGATATGTAGACACATCGTATTGACTGTTTATTCATGTTCACATCACATAGGAAAAAGAATTTATTGAACGGGCTGATGGTCAGAAGGACATGTATAGTTATGTTGCCTAGGCTGTGTTTGCGTGGCAAATTAGTTGTTTCTCTATTTTTGAATTTTTATTTTGACTTATGCTTATTATTTTATCCACAATAAAATATTTTATTTATATACTCTTCCTATATCACTTATATCGATTTGATGACCTTCTACACTCACCCTATCTCTCTATCATGCACAATGTTTAACCTCCGATCACCCCATTGATGTTAAAAACTCATAAAGATTCTTTTTCTTTTTAATCTACACCACTCTGCGCAACGACCATTTTCAATTTTATCGGATTCAGCACAGGTACTACAATTAAATAAATTATGTTACTGTCAGTATATATATTTGTGCTTTAGGTACTGATGATTCCATTATCACAACAGACTCATGGATGACTTTACTGCTTTCTCTCAACAGTCTTTAGCAATCCCGAGTGGTTTATTTTTCAACACTAGGTAAGGTACAAACAGGTGGACACTGACAATAAATCCAAGTATATTTATTCACTTTTTTATTTTTTCTTCTTTTGATCAAGATCCTCGTTTATTATGGGATTAGCTTCTCTCATTAGTACGATGCACAAGAGTTCGGTTGTCCTGGATAGCAGTTCAAGAACGTAAGTCCAATACCACAACATTCTACATAGTTTCTCTCATGATACTGACGACCAGCGGGGCTTTTTCTGTCAATATAGTATATGATATCAAGTTATTATGAAGGTTATTGAAGGTAACTGATGACAGCCTATCTGTTTCACGAACCGATACGACTAAACAACATCGACAGTGACATTTATGAAAGAACCTTTTAATAATGGATACAGACACACCAATCTACAGCAATAACTTAATAGTTTAGCATGACAAACTATTATTGGGTAGTTGACACTCCAACATCTACTAGCAACAAAACCAAATCAAAGGTAAAACTGGCCACAAGGCAACTCATAAACAAGCCAAATATTTAAAATATTAACCTCGTATATTGTATCCTATAGGAAAATCAACATTTAAACTGGTATTTTGCGTACTGATATCCGCCATCGACGTCATCTAATCTGCTAAAGGCAACCGTCATCATCGTCACTAGCCTTTACGTTGCCGCCGCTTTGACTATCAACACCATCGCCGGTATCCTTAGCTTTGCTATTCTCTTCACTATTGCTTCATAACAAACCTATGCATCTCTCACACCATCTGCGACACTCCATAGAGCGAATGAAATGGGACAACAACTGGATTTCCTCTTGCGTTGTAGTTGACCACTGTATCGATAGAGATGGTTTAATTTCATTTGACGATACACTGTATATGGTAAGACAAAAAAAATGGAGAATAGTATCGATTGCTCATATTCTTCGACAATTGAGAAATAGGTTTGTACCAGGAACTAGCACCAAATTGATCATGCAGGTTATACTGTAGTCATACGACGGACGGTATCTTGACTGGTTCAACTTTAGCAGTATTCGTAAGAAGATTCAGAAGAAGAAGAAAAGATTCTAGACAAACAGTGACTAGATGGGTTGGAAGATTAATTGTAACTGAATCCATCTTTATTTGGCAGGACACATGATACCATTTTGCTTTTAGCACAAAAACAAAATTCACACTAGCTGGCCTACTTTGTTATTTGGAAATCATATCAACATTTGACATGTTTGAAATCTGCTCTGGATAGTACAAAAAGAATCACGAAAAATCGACCTTTGTTAATGCGATGGGTATTAGAATTGGACCTCAGCAAAATAGCAGCGGCCGATCCATCACCACAAATTCATTAATGTCAATTTGTCTGGATTCATGGAGGCCATATTACTTCGGGTTTTCCTTTTAGTTTATTAATTAATTAGTATACTATACCCCCCGTCCTTCCTCTGCCTTTATTATCATAGCCATATTTTTGCTTACACACTAATTTTCGTTAGTTTCCTCATTCTTCATTATTATCATTATGTTGCACTTACCCCCTTACCTTAGTCTAGTATGAAATAAAAAATAGTGTTTGATTTTGTTGTTATTTTTATGCCTTTTAGTCTCCAAATTTTACTGAGTTAGTGTTTCGGTCGGAATATGAAATTTTGCATTTTAGCTCTTGGTCTAAATCAAACATGCTTGATATTTGTTCTCGTTCATCTTGGTTTTAGTTCTATTAGATTGTGGTAGTATCGATGATAATGACTTCACTTGGGATGAATCTAATTGGGTTGTTCTTTTTTTGGGGGATGAACAAGCCAAGCCAAGAGTGAAATTTAGAACGAAACACACACATTACTTGACAATTTTAGTTTCGAAGATCTACTCTTATGACATCAATGATCTTCGCTTCTTCTATGAATATAAAAGAAGGGTATTTTTGTGTGATTTTTTTTTCGATATCTTCTCAATTCTATACAAATCCACAACAAAACAAACTTATTAAATCATCATGAAATTCCAAAGTGCTACTCTTCTCTGTCTCGCTTTCTTCTTATTGGTGACCTTTGCCCAAGCTCAATCATCTGATGCCTCTTCTTCTGGTGGCTCAAGCTCCGGTGGATCTTCTGACGCCTCTGGCAGTGGTGCTTCTGCTTCTGGTAGTGACTCTGCTAGCGCCTCAGGCAGCGGTTCTGGCGCTGATGCTTCCTCTTCTACTTCTGCTGGTAACATGGTTCAAGTGCCTGCTATCCTCGGTGCCTTCGCTGCGGGTTCTGCATTTGTCTTGGCTTAAATAAATTTAGTTACTCTATTATACACCTTCAATAAACTATGACATGTATTTTTTTTTCTAGTGTTGAAAAAAACCATGTATTTTTATTACAGTTCTTTTTTCTTTTTCTTTTTTTTTGAATAAAGACCATTTTATTATCACTTCTACATATACATTTTCTTTTGTTTGATTTTGATTTTTCTTCCTTTGCAGGATAAAGAACGGCACTCTGGAATACTGTTTATGTTGGTCAACGCAGCCAATTTTTATCTTTACTACCAAAAAAATGCTCTCACCAAAAAGCGGGATTTCAATTGAATTTTTAAATGTCGTGTGTTTTCCAACTTTTTTGTTTCTTTTCTTTCCTTTTTTCCACATTGATGTCCTCCAAGGATCTGGTGATCATGGAGTGGGATTTTTTTGTCAGATTTAGAAGGTTTTGAAAAAGGGTATGACAAAGGACAGTGGGAAACCCTTTCATTTTGGATGTAGGAATTAGTTAACGTGTTTCTGGCGTGAAATGGGGACCTCAAGGGCATACAGCGATGCTGGGACGGACTGGGCGACTCGCCGGTGGAATCTAGGTTGCTGGACAAAGTGGTTATAGCTTTGTAATGGGTGGCTTTCTTTTTGCTAGGCGATATTCTATTTACCTATGCGTTCAAATAACTTGCTGGTTTGGCTCAGTATGGCGTATATAGTATACCATAGAGATAGCATACTCACAATATATTGAATATATAGCAGTGATAGTTTTTACTAGTATGTAGAATAGCTATTATATTGAAATAAAATGTTATTTTTTTACAGTACAACTTCACTTTCTGTCTCCGTACAGTTTATTGGTTTTTATGGGGTGCATGCGAACCCTGCCACTACTTTTTATTACTCTAGTAAAAGGAATTGGAAGTTGAAATAAGTGCTAGTCCTGGGTTCCCAAAAAAGAGAGTAGTCGCTATGATTGGTTGTAAAAGACACAGCCTGAAAAAAGGAATCATCTAAATTGAGAGATTTGAACGTTGAAAAGTGTTGACCACAGTGGTGATCGAAACGTGGCTATAATGGACGCTGAAAGGCGTTCGTTGTAATGGACGGTGAAAAGAGGTAGGTTTGGCGGGCGCAAAAAAGGAATTCCGCGGGATTTAGTATACGGGTGCATTTGCAAAAAATCGATCGTTGGAGGAGATTGAAAAGAATTCATGTTGTTATTCTCCCTAAAAATTTCCTCTCTCTTTTACAAACCCATTCCCGCTATGTACTCATCGCCATGATCTCAATATCTCTGCCACTTGTAATCACACAAATTCGCAATTCTATCAATGACTTGACACCAATTGGAAGTTTCTTTATCAATTCTAAAGAATATCGAAAACGTCAAAAAGTGAAAACGGATACAATGCAGTCGCAACGCACCATATATAGACCGAATAGCCAACACCGTCCTTCCAAGTCTTTGGTCACCTATTCAAGCATATGTGATTCAACAGAGAAAAGTAACACTTTTACAACACCATCCAGAAAAACAATCATTACCACACAACATTCTCCCCTATCGACATCACAACATCAGCATCTTTCTGGTCTAAATATGCCTGTGACTTCTCACTATGTAGCTCCTCGTGCACCTATTGCTCTCTGTCATGGACTTTACGGCTTCGACAAATGGGGACCTGACGCCTTTCCTTTCCTTCAAGTTCGTTATTGGGGTGGTATTGAACAAGCCTTGGCCAAATTGGGTGCAAAAGTCATTGTTACCAGGGTGCCTCCAACTGGTAGTATTTGGGAACGTGCTCAGGTGCTGCATGCATTCATGGGCACTGTACTCAAAGATCAAAACGTCAACTTCGTTGCTCATTCTATGGTAAGTCGAAATGTTTTTCTCTTTACACAAAAGTATATACACAGTTGCTCACACTCGTATTACTTTTTAGGGTGGATTGGATTGCCGCTATTTGCTATCACATATTCAACAACGGTCTTATAATCCGGTATCATTGACAACAGTATCAACTCCTCATCGTGGATCACCAGTGATGGATTGGTTTCGGGATAATATAGGGGTTGGAGTCACAGATGCAATCAAGACGGTGGTAGCTGAAAAAATAGAAGAAAACGAACGACTTGAACGTGGTAACGGTAGAACAGAAGCCAAAAGTCCATCATCAAACGGAAATCGTGATCAACAACAGCCACAATCCTACTTGAATTGGTCTTTGATGGATATTGCCAAAATGCCAGTTAGTTTATTGGACCCTGTGGTCCAGCGGGTGGTACAACTCCTGGATACTCCTGCATATGCGAATCTGACCACGGAATACTGCCAAAATTACTTCAATCCAAATACCCCAGATGACCCCCGGGTGACCTATTACTCATATGGTGCTTCAACAACCCTTCCAGTATGGTCTTTTCTTGGTCTACCCAATCAATGGATTCGTGAAAAGGAAGGTGACAACGATGGTTTGGTCAGCGTGAAAAGCGCAAAATGGGGTCAATATGTCAAAACTCTGAACACAGATCATTGGAGTCTGAATGGCCAACGGTATATCAAATGGCGATCTTCTATTGCTCCTGATCCAAAATTAGACAAATTTGATACTTCGGAATTTTACATGGAACTAGCTACGTATCTGTATCATCAAGGCCATTGAATCACTATGTAGTACAATAGTATCATACTTTTTTCCCCGCCTTTTATCCTTCTCTACCGTTAGTTACTTTACTTTTATGGTCATACAGTGCGAGAGTTTTGCTTAGCAAAGCACTCAGCGTGTATTACTATACATTTGTATTTTATATTCGCTCCCTTTTATTCATTTATATCTCGCCTCTTTTCCCCTTTTTATTATTTGCCAATTTTTTTTTTTTTTTTGAAACACCAAAATCTTTATCATATTGACTGATCTGTTGACAGCTTGTATATTATACCATTGATACCAATATGTGTACTCCTACCGTGGCTCTTGGCAAGGATCTCCCCTCCTCCTCCTCCTCCTCCTCCTCTCCCTCTCCCTACGTGCCTGAAGAAGATGTTGGTTATGACCATTGCATTCAACTCATTCAACAAATATACAGAACCAAAATTAAACCACTGGAGGAAACGTACAACTATGAAGGTAATTTATTCTACTTTATCCCATTGGAATACCTAAACTGTTTGACTGATTCTTTGTTTTTTGGTAGGGTTCCACTCACCGCTGTTGACACCTTCTGAAATTTCTGCCAAGCCCATGGTCTTACTCATTGGTCAATATTCGACGGTATGCCCAAAAGAATGGAACTGAAAACAAGTGTATTTGATACTAATATGACACCTTTTGTTTTTTGTTTTATTTTGTTTTGTAGGGTAAAACAACATTGATAAGGTACTTGCTTGGCAAATCGTACCCCGGCGAACATATTGGTGTAGAGCCGACAACAGACAGATTTATAGCGGTGATGAATGACCAACAAAACCGGGTAATTCCAGGAAATGCTGCCGCTGTGAATCAAGAACTCCCTTTTGGTGGCCTGAATCAATTTGGCCAAGCATTTCTTTCAAAATTTCAAGTCTCACAAACTCCGTCACCAGTCTTGGAAAACATGACCCTCATAGACACACCAGGGATTCTTGCTGGGGACAAACAGCGTGTGGAGCGTGGCTATGATCATACACAAGTGATCGACTGGTTTGCACAACGGGCGGATCTTATTCTATTGATGTTTGATTCTCACAAGCTGGATATCTCAAACGAATTCCAAAAGTCCATCCAATGTTTACGAGGATTAGAAGAAAAGGTGCGGGTAGTGCTGAACAAAAGCGACATGGTGAATCCTCAGCAACTCATGCGTGTGTACGGTGCAATGATGTGGTCTCTGGGTAAAGTGGTACAAACGCCTGAAGTAATACGTGTCTACCTGGGTACTTTTTGGTCGGAACGTCCTCCCAATTGTTTTGAGGATTGCCGTTATTTGATTGAAGCCGAATCAAGAGACTTGTTGAAGGATCTCCAGAACTTGAAACGCCAAGCCATCATGCGAAAAATTAATGAAATTATCAAGAGGGCACGAAATGCTAGGGTAAAAAAAAAAAAAAAAAAAAAAAAAAAAAACACAGATTATTAATTAATATGATCTTGTTGACAGGTACATGCATTGATCATCAGTCACTTGAAGAGCGAAATGCCTTTGATTGGAAAACAATGGAAACAGGAATGTCTACTGTCTGAATTGGATCAGGTATTCTCAAAGTTGCAACAACGGCACAAAATTCCAGCGGGTGACTTACCGAACGTGGACATATTCCGGACAACCCTATCAGCGTACAATATGGATAAGTTCAAACCCATGAGGGAGATTTTATTCAAGAATGTGGATGAGGTAAGAAAGAACATGAACACAAAAGTTATTCATTGATCACTGAAAGGGCATGATTGATACTATAGGCTTTGAATTATGATTTGCCACGACTAGTCTCAAGCATACCTTCTATCTACACGGCTCTCGAAGAAACGGATACAATCAACCTACAATACGCATCACCCAATCCAACAACAGTAGCAGAAATATCATTACCATCGTATTGGCTGATACCGACAACGGACAGAGCCAAATACCAGAATTTGTTTGCAAGTACGATTGCGGCTGAAGGCATTGATAATAACATGCTCCCAGGTGAAATCGCCAAGAGTATCTTGACAGAAAGCGGCCTCTCAAACGACCTCTTGGCACAAATTTGGAGACTTAGTGATATGTCATCTGACGGATTCCTGGATGTAGACGAATTTGTGATTGCCATGCACTTGATCAAAGTGGCACAAGATGGTGTGGTTCTTCCAGAAAAATTGCCCCTTAGTTTAGTACCCTCCTAGTTTATATATATATTTATTTATTTATCATCCATTTTAGAGATCGTTATTGGTCTTTTTTTTTTTAACTTAATTTTTTTAAGTATAATAAACGCTGTGATGCTCACGCTGGAGCTTTTGGAAATCTATCAATTTACAAGGTGTCAGAGTTTTTTTTTTTATTGTGTGGATTTTGATGGATGGGACTAGTTTAGGCCCATCGTGAAAAAAATAAAAAAAAGATGACTGAATATTTGTACTCCGCCTTCCGTAATTATATTTTTCTCTGCGTCAGCTTTTGTTTCCTCTTTCTTTCGTTTCCCTTCTTTTTTTCAGAACATCAACTGCCATTTTGTATTTAGTGATCTTGGATTAGTGGTTAGAACTTGAATCAGGGGCATTTTGAAAAATGCAATACAAACATGCATGGGGAGACCCTTTCATTTTGGTTTTATAGGTTAGGACCGTCATTAGATCATCGTTTTTGGATAGTGTTATTAACTTAGCTTAGTGTTAGCTGTCATATGTTATACTGTAACATGTATCTGAATTAAATAAACATTGCCTTCTATACAATATATATCTTTGATGTGTTTAGTTGATCATGTTGAAAGGGTATTGTGTGCGCAAAAGGAAAGTTAGGGATTGAGGTAACGATGCCCTACTATTAGTCTAAAAAAAAAGGACATTGGACCAGGTGTAGGCTCCATTTCGCGTGAATTGGGAATTTTACAACGTCTACTTACTCCAAGTGATTTCTTTTTATTACATTGACTCAAAACTTTCTGTTTCATGCTTACATTCTGTGTGATTATGTTTTTTATTTCCAGACTTTTCGGCATTTTTTTCCAAGTAGGGGGGTATGTGATGATGACCTGAAGTGCGACGGTGTTTCAAACCGCCACTGAAGAAAAAGGATCAAAAGTATTGGTAATGAATGATGGTGAAGGAGTTTCTCCATAAAAAGCCGAATACCGTCATACCCTATACATTCATTTTCTATATTGAAATATAATACCGCCCTTTGTATGAGGCGAGGACGCACTCTTCTTACAAGATGGCATATTACAGACGGACTAAACTTACAAAAAGGATCTTGCCCCGCCGAGAATTCTATATAAGCTCTTTTGTCCTTTTTTTTTCTCACTCCGCATCATGACCAAAAAAGTACAAATCGCATGAATCGTCGTCCCCCCCTGTATCATATAAATACAGTCTATCATCCATTAACGCTCTTCACTTTTTAATTTTTTTTTTTATTTATTCATTTCTTGTATTATGATCATAAAGCATGTACGTTTTCAAATGCATCCAAAAGTCAATCACTATTATCATGAAACTTCGGACTGTGAAGACCCAATGAAGCAAAGAAAAATATCTCCAGCTCCTCCATTTTGTGAAAACCAACACCCATCGTCGTCATCAAAGCTACCGTTAAAAAATTCGTCGTCTAATCCACCTGTTTTATCAAAACGTCCTGCTATACCTCCATTGGATTTCAGCCACCTTCGTGATCACGCCCTTAAACCCCATACTACGAATACAAATGTCAAGACCATTTCCGTTTCACGTCCACTTTCACCGCCTGTTCTTTCCATAGACACATTGCATCATACCCCACGTTATTATACTGCTCTATCTACCTCTTATTTCCAAAATACATAAAATAAAACATGATTCCATATGATACCCATTTTTTGAAGAATATATGTGTACCAATTTTGGTAGATTTTTTTTTTATTTACAAACAAAGCAGGAAGACTATACTATAACAAGGACTAATCGTTATAATTTTTTTTTTTTTTTCGCTAACATATGATATAGGTGTGGAAGTAAAAGATATGCAACAAATGGGTAAAAAAAGAAAAAAAAAAAAAAAAAAAAAAAGAGTAAAGTATAATAAAAAAAGAAGAAGAATAAAACATATACGACTACAGATGTGAAGGTGGAGAAGCAGATGATTTAATCATTCTTGCATCCATTCAAGTTCCGTCAACCCTTGTTCTCTGGCGTCCTTCAAAACTGACCAAACATATTCACGCATGGTTTGATTTGTGATATACACCGTATTGTTTTGATTCGAGGAAGATGAGGCTGCTAAAAATTCCCGATAAACACGAGAGCGGATGGTTGATGCAGTGGTGAAATGGTTGGCGGTAAAAGTAGGCACAGGTGGTAAAGGTACATTGGCTGTTGTTTGTAATGGTGGTGCTGGTTGTCGGTTTCGAAAAGGTGGATGATGATCGCCACCCAAGTCCCGTGCGTCGTGTTGTCCTCCAATAACATTGTCCAAGAGAGCTTGATCATCATTCATATAAATTGTCATTAGAAATCGGCCGACGTTGGGCGGTAAAAGCCCGTGTCGATGATGGTGCCGATGGAAGAATGGGTGATGATGGTGATGATGATGATGATGATGATGATGTGATTGATATTGTCGCTGAAGGTGATCATCATTTCCTACAAATGATAAATGAGCAAGTCAAACAGAGTATGTGAGTCTTGTTTGCATTTTTATTCGTGGTTTTATTTTTTACTTACCTATAGGCCCTTCTTCATTGACATCCATCTGAGCTGTAAAGGGCGCTTCTGGTAATTCGCGTTGTATTGATTCAGGTGCAGGAACATTGGTAGAAGTTGATGGAGACGTAAACGCAGAAGTAGACGTAGAAGCAGACGCAGAAGTAGATGAACGGGTGCCGTTTTCTGCGGTGGTCCATTGATTTGGGGAGGTAAATGAGTGTGACGATGAGGAGGATGACGATAATGAAGACGACGAGGAAGAAGAAGAAGACGGTTGTTGCAAAGGAGCTTGTGATGATGACGAGGAGGATGATGATGAGGAAGAGGGAGATAGCGAAGTAGAGGTTTGCCGTTGAGGCTGCATGTTTTGTTGATACTGTGCATGATGTTGCGGTAGTTCCCGTACTTGTAAAATGTTGGTGGTAAAGCGTTTGACGGAGCATTTTGAAGAGCGGCGAGCGTCCATATATGTAAGGTTGGGGCATGACACTGTCCATAGCCAAATCACACGAGCACAGACCCATCCACAGCACTGAATTTTCAATTGTTGAAGTTGGGTACAATGTTGTCCAATGGCGTTAATGGCACTTTCGATAGGTACCTTGACGTGGGTGAGACCAGGTGGAATGGCATAATGCTGTAAGGTTGATATATAATCCCCAGTTTCCTCTACGATGCTGTCAGAAAACATGTGAGTAAAGGATAGATCAATGGAGACTAGATTTGGACAAGCCTGCGCCAGTTTGATAAGAGACGAAGAAGATACAACTAATGAGGGTGAGGAGTGGTATGACATATATTGATCATCTTCAGATAGCATATCAAAAAAATCATGTACATGTTCGACGGTGCCAGTGTTGGTGCCATCCTCCAAATCATCGTCCGCTGCTTCATTATCAGGGTAATTGTCTTCGTCATTCATGGTAAAAGTTGTTGTGGTAGTAATGGTCGTTGTGTTGTCATGAGATGCTGTTGAGGAAGTGGTGACTAGAGGTTGTGCAGATGATGACGATGAATTTGCGTTTATGGAAGCCAACCTTGAGCTACGAGTGAAGTCATGATATTTTAATTTCAAGACATCTAAATAAACAAAAAAGAAAAAAAAAAGACAAGAATGGGATGGGTTAGAGTGCTTAAAGGGGAGGGATAGTTTTTTCGTACATCCGTACCTTTTGTTTTGTCACGACAAGACAAGTCAATAGAGTGTACTAAGGGGCCATAATTGAATAAACGTTTGTCGCGATTCAGAGAAAGAAGAAAGGTAGCCCAGCGATAGGTATTGTGAATTCTGGGATGCTTGTAAAGAATGGGGGTTGCACAAAGAAACCATTGTCGACAAACGAGTGAAACTTGATATAAAGTGCCTTGATGACTGGTAAGATAGCCCAAGATTTCCAATAAAAGCTCAGGAGGCAAACACCAAACACTATGAAAGGCTGAAGTTGTCGTTGTTGCTTTTGTTGAAGAGGAGGTGGTTGATGTGGTGACTGTAGTACCAAGTAATCGTCGACTGTCTCGAAGTTGTCTGCACCAACGTTGATATTGTGCACGAGGAATGGATATTATATCGTTCTGCATGTAATAAGTGGATAGTGAGAGGAAAGAAGAGAAAAAGAGAAAAGGAGGGAAAAAAAAATCGAGAGAAAAGAAAAAAAAGAAAGAAACTTTAGTCCGCCTTCTGTACATTTTTTAACGCCTTCCTCTCCCCCCCCCGATCTATGGTCGTATTGGGTCAGCTACTTCTTTTGACTTGATTCTTATTCAAAATATTTCATTTCTTGTCTTGCGAGTATTAATTATAAAGATAAAGCATTCCTCGTGCATGTATTGCAAAAAAAAAAAGAAAAAAAGAATCATTTAAATGCTCAGAATTATATTATGCAGCCTTTCCATCGTCTTTCCTTGCTCTGGACTATTCGCCATTTTTTTTTCTCATTCTTCGATTTTACAGCTCCGCTCATTTTGACCAATACACTGCTACAAACACTGAGTTCTTATCATCTAACGTTGTAAAATCAACCCATCATGAAATCAATTCATATAGTATAATGGATACATTGGACGAGCCAATATCTACTATTGTAGTAATTTAAACGGTCAAATTGTTCAGTTATCGTATTTTTTTCTATCTAACCCTACTTTTTTTTGTACATATCTAGCATCGTGATCTAAATTCGATCGGACAAAAGGTCCGGCAGGTACTTCATCCAAAACAGATGCCAAAATATTTTGCGTGACTGTAACGAAGAAGAGATTAAGTTTTTTTTTTATATCCTTTTGACAGGGGATTTCTGATGTCCTATACTTTTACGTTCAACGTTGGCAGTTTCATTGTCCGCACTTGGTCAGGGCGAAACAATCTGTTTTTTATTTTTACAATTGTTTGGATCGGAGTTGCCATTGTCACTATTAATGCCAAATTGTCCAAGTGGTACAGTGTAAATGGCACTATGGCATTATGATATATAAGAGATGCTTGGTGACTTATGTTACTATAATTCTGATTTCTTTTCTTCCAAACAACCTGTACTCTTTGTTATTGCCTTTTCCTATTGGTCATCACTTCAGTAATGGGTCTCATTTTTACAAAAATCCGACCTTCGCTGGCCGTTGTCTTTTGTTAGTTTCCTTTGGTCTACTTTCGGTGAATCATTACTCCGCTAGCATGAATTAAACTGGCCCTTCTTGGAAATCTCCTCTACGATTACCACGCAAAGTGTATCTAGCCGACTTGGGTCATTAGCGGAATATGTCATCCCTATCTTTAAATACTTCGGTGTTGCAAACAATATCCATTACAGTAAAGCAACTATGGAATGCCCTGAGAGACTCCCAACGTAAATGGAAAACAATTTGATTCTTTTTACTAACGGAGATTTAAAATAAAAACAAGCAAAAGTTATTGGGAGACAGAGTATCCTATAGAATGCAAGGCATATGGGTGGCAGCATTGAGCTGGCACTTCTACGCTACGATGAATATAAAATAAGGGCCGATATCATAAGAGACTTCTCTTTTTCTTCTCTTCTTTGACCTATGATTTCGAATTCAAATCATGTCAGAAAGCGGGAGAACGTGTATTTGATATTTGATAAATAGAGGATTGACTTGACCAGAAATATAATAACTTGTGCTTGAACATAAATATATACAGTGGCTTGCAGAGGAGTTTGCAAGATATGGTTGATAAAGTAATGGATGAAATGCCCGCCTGAAATGTGTCTTTTTTACCCTTGTTTTTTGGATAAAGATCATTTTATTACCACTCGTACATATACTTTGCCTTTGTTCGGTTTCGATTTTCTTCCCCTGAAAAATGAAGAGGTAGTCTGAAATACTGTTAATGTTGGCCAACCAGCCTATTTTTATCTCACTGCCAAAAAATGCTCTGGCCAAAAAGCGGGATTTCAATTGGATTTTTAAAGATCGGGCACTTCCTAATTTTTTCTCCTTTTTTTCCACTTTGATGTCCTCCAAGAGTCTGATGATCATGGAGTGGGATTTTTTGTTAGATTCAAGGGGTTTTGAAAAAGGGCATGGCAAAGGGCATGGGGAGACCCTTTTATTTTTGATGTAGGATTTAGTACATATCCAAGTTGTTTTGAAATGAATAGTAAGGTGTGCTTGGCGGTCTGGATTTATTTAGAGGTAAACTGCTCGTTGGCAACATGTTTTTGATGTGGAATGGTAAGTGACAGTGGGCACAGGTTGTCATTCAGTAATTATGTATTTAGAGTGGATAACTTGACGTTATTATAGCTATACGTGCAAAAACATGCCGGTTTGGTTCAAGATGGCTTATATGACATTTCATAGAAATACTATATATCAGTAGATTAGATATAGTAATGATCGTTTTATTATATAGAATAGCTGTTATATTAAAATAAAATCGTTTGTTTACTACTTTTTACTTTTTGTCTCCATGTAATTTATTAGTTTTAATGCGGTGCATGCGGGGTGGTTACTATCAGAAACCAGCTTAGCTATGAATCACATAACTGATTCAAAGTTAACAGCCACGATTGATCCAACTTCTCTTCATCTTTGATTAGATCTATTCATCCTCTTGCCCTCTTTTTTTCTTTGACTATTGATCTTTGGTGGCTTTTTATTTCACTGGGAGATACTCGACGATTGATATCAATAGAAAGTAATCTAGTTCTGAAGCGCACGTTTTTTTTTTTTTTTGCAACCATCTTCTCTGTTTCTAAACATCACCCACTTTTCTCTTAGGGCCACCTTCTCTTTACCTTACCGGTGCCGTCTTTTTTTTTTTAACCACTCGCTTTATCTCACCAACCCACCTGAATTTCCCTCCTCATTCGTCTCATCCCAACCGTGCGACTTGAGATCTATCGTTTTGTGTACGCAGATCGCACCTTCAAACGCCGGATCCCTCTTCTTTTTGTTATAGCTTACAGTAGAATAGTCTGTAGAATATACCAACACAATCGAATAGCTTTGTCACTCATTGTTCATTGCAAAATAATAATAAAAAAGTTTTTATTGAATAATGACAGTCAACACTATACTAAAAGGAAGGAATTGTGAATACAGGTCAATAGTAGTCGAAAGTGGTGCTAGTCTAGAAAATTAGTGTAAGAGCAAAAGCATGAAGAAGGACGATGTATAAAATAAGTGCAATCACATCACAATTGCAAAATCCTGGAATCATTGTTTTGGGTTCACCAATACTCCGAGCTTCATCGTTGAATTACGACGGTCCATTCTAAGCGCTAACATCCGATCCAAAAACAAAGGGGGGGATTGGCAAGAGAGAGATCTAAAAGGGATCTGCAAAACTAACCTCTTCTAATGAACCCTTTTTATCAAAGCAAGCACACATTTTAATAAAGCAAGTCATATTTTATTGACGCAAAGACAGGTTTTATTGAAGCAAAGATACGTTTTATTGTAGAAAAGAGACAAACTACCATAATCAAGACACCCGCCCCCAGATCCTGGAATCAAAATGAAAGGATTCCCCATGCATCTTGTAAGCGCTTTTCTGAAAACCCTTCTAAACTAGTCCTGACACTATTCCAAGTCCATCATAACACAATTGTGAAAAATTAAAGAAGAAAAAAAAAAGAAAGAGAACGAAGTAAGTAAAACATTCACGTGGGCGGAATGTGAAATATATCTAATTTTTTTTGGTGGATAAGGGAATCGCAGATGAAGCAAGTATCCTCATTCATCGTGCTGATGGCACCGCATATTTCTAACTTTTAATCACAATACTATTTTTTTCCATTTTCACACCACAATTTCCATAACATCAGCCATTTAAACCAGTGACAAGTTACGTGGTAGATAATTAATATGATATATTTTTATTGTATAAACAGTGTGAAAAGTAAGTAAACCACTAAAACTAATAACTACTATAAGCTAAAGACTAATCCTTGATAATAAACTATAATATATACATCCGTGTCAAGATCATTGGTCAAAGAGAATAGTGATGTCGCCGTGGCTAGTCGTCACTTTGAGAGATCCACCCCCTTTTTTAAACCGATATCCGTCCCTTGATGATGCTTTCTTGTCCTGACTAATAACTACACCGTTCTGAGGGTCATCCAATATCACCGCTTTTGATTGAGAGGTCGTCAATTTGAATTCTCCCGAATAGTCGGCAGGCTATAAAAACAAATCCCCAAAAAAAGAAATAAGATTCAGATCACCAGACATCATCACCTTTTTTTTTTTGTTTAAAAAAAAAAAAAACAAAAAGCAAAAAAACTTACCATATGAATCGTAACAGGAGCATTGCTGGTAACCACTTCGACGTTGATCTTGGGAGATGATTTCGATTTCGGACGAGACTTGATGGATTTGACATAGAGGATGACTCTGGCATTGCTTGTCTTGCAGTAGAGTGAGCGTTTGACCCGAGCATAACGCATGCGAATTTCAGCATTGCTTGTGACGGCCGAGATATCCTTAGCCATCAGGGTGGTTTTATCAAAGACCAGCTGAGCATTGGTTGACTTCATTTTGATCGCTTGTTTGGCTTCCAGTGTGTCTCCCATCAATTCCACCTTGGCATTGGTTGTCCGAATATCCGCTTCCTTGCATAGTATCGAGTCCCCTATCCAATGGATCACTGCATTTGTTGTGTTAAAGTGGAGGAATTTTGCATCCAACGTGCCATGGATGTTCAGTTTTGCATTCGTGGTTTTCAAAGAGAAGTTCTTGCCATACCAGTGAGGCCGATCCCAATCCAGTTTCTTGTTCGATTCTTTCCAATCCACCGAGCTTTTTCGATTGTCAAACTTGATTGGTTCCTTTCCATCTTCACACGCTTCTTGCTTTGTTGTTGATGATTTGCTGGAGGATGAAGATGATGAAGATGATGACGAGGAGGATAATGAGGATGAAGAAGGTCGACGTTTTGATTCTTTCCATTGTTCGTTGCTATTGTGCTGTTTTCGCGGTGAATGACAACCATATGTAGACGATGAAACATAGCAGGAGGAAGAGCCAGCCACAGGAGATCGAGGGCTTGAATAGGTTTGCCTACAAGAACCAGAAGCGGAATAGCTTGTTCGTCCCACTTCTGGCCTGGACGTAGCATCCTTCTGAGGAAGAGGTGGTGCACCGGGATATTGAAGAGAGGAAGGAGAGAATAGTTGTGGACTTGGTGGTAAATGCGGTGGTGAGAATGATTGACGAGGTGAAATTAGTGATGGAACACCAGGCACCATGTAAGGTGAGTTGTATACGATCTTGGCGTCTCCAGTATTGTACGACAACGGGGCACTTGGCACTGATCGTTGAGAAGGATGAGAGCTACTTTCTCCAATAGGGGAGCCAGGTTGACTATCGTTTTTATTTTGGTCGATTTCAGAATAAGGAGGAGGTCTGTCCATGATGTTGACTTATAAAGAGGGTATTTTGTTTGAAGAAAAATGATAATAAAAAAAAAGGACCAAGAGAATCGAAAATATAAATTTTATGTGTGCCCTCTTTTTTTTTTTTGCCAAGAAGGTTTTCATGCTCAGCAGCGGTAGTTAAATCCATTCATTTGTTTTCCAAATGTTGCTTCATTGTCACTGTATCAAAATAGTGGGTTCAGGTACAATTTATAAGTCACAACCCACGAAAAAATTTTAAATACATATAGTACGCAACAAAATGTATTCATTGAAATAAATTAAATAAGGTACTTGAGACCATGAAAGAAAACCACCGGGGCTATTCTAAGGATTTCCCGGGTAAAAATCAATAACTCAGGGTTAAAAACCAACAACAACAGCAAAAGTTAGGCTCGAGATCCGTTGTGAAGGCATTTCTTGGCAACGACTATTGGTATAACATGTATTGTCACACATTATCTTTAAATCTTCATGCACCCAGGATCAATGTCAATCTTAAAATCATTGCCACCAGTGCTACCGTTTATTTTTATCACAAATCACTATGACACAGGGTTCGATGTTTAAAAAAAAAAAATCCGCCTACTTGATCTATTATCCGATAATTGTAAGCGGCGAGTTTGTACAGAATGTACTGCATCGGGTGTACGGCAACTTTCACTAGGTTTCTGAAATATTTGAGACAACCTGCATTGAATTTCAGTAACATATTTTGGACTTTATTTTATTTTTATTTTTTCGAATGTTGATAATACACCGCCCCCTGTCAAGTCGAAAATCTATCCGCATCGATGATGGGTCCTTAGTCTTATGATAATTTATTAAAAAATGACACTCAGAATTATTTTTCGGGCCTATTTCTATGATGTTGAGTGCGTCCCGTCAACCAGGTTTATCATCAGTAAATACTGTTCTTAAATGAATGTGGAAAACATTTCCCTAGCACTCTATGGCAATAACATAACCCCGCTTGCGTGCACTTTCAGTTTCACCACCAGAGGTCCTTTTTGTCTCATTCTAACAAGCAGAGCTCATTTCCATTCCCACCTTGTTCTTTTTTTTTCAGACCACACAGGAGTATTTTGGACACATGCAAGTCCATTTAGGGAAACAAAATAATCTGTGTTTTCTACTTAAATCAACAGTCATTGACTCGCCCCCCCATAGGAAAGTGTCTCGATATGTATATATTTCTTTTACCTCCGACTTCCCCACATCTATCCACGATTTAACGTCGTCCAATAAAGAATGTTGCTCTGGTAGATTTTGTTCTTGCTATTATTCAAAGGTAGTACAACTTGCACAATTGTATAACACTACAATTGAATATCCTTTTACTTCTACCTCGCATATTGTTTTACCAGATATTGTAATGATTTTTCTGTGGTGATAATAAAGTCAAGATGAATGAACTAGAAAGCAAGTGATTGGTAAGACGCTCACAAACAGCTACACTGATAACATCTTTTTACTATTCGATGGATCATGTTTTTGGTTAATAAAAAGACACATTTTATTGAAGTATATTGGCAGATACTAAAACTAAACATGAAGTGACGACGCGTGTTCATTGTAACAAGGAATCAACGGAAGGACTAACGAAGGCAGCTGGGGGGGGAAGACTTATATCAGACTTAAAGATTGGGCTGAATAAATCTAAAGAAAAAGTTTCAAAATGGGAGCTAGTATACTGCACGAGTCGTGAGAATAACTAAATACATATCTATTATTGACTCACTACAATGGGCAACATAGATCAAAAGAGGGATGTAATAATGGAATCTATTGCACAATACATGAGAGAGATTAATGCGCCATCGTTCATTGAAGCAAAAAGAAAGTAATATATTTTATTCAAATGTAAATACAGATTATGGACAAACTAAGACTAAAGTAAACTAATGAAGACTTCAAAAAGCTAATCAATGGTGTCTTCAGATCCTAGATCCAAAATGAAAGGGTTTCCCCATGCATCTTGTAATCCCTGAGCTGAAAACCCTTCTAAACTAGTCCTGAAACTATTCTAAGATCGCTATAACTTCAAAGCAGCCCAATGGTGACGAAAAAGAAGAAAAAAAAAATTAAAATGAAAGAAAGGGCGAACCCCCCCCCCCACGTGGGCGGAATTTAAAATATTTGTTGTCGAGTCTTGTGAGGCAATTCTTTTGTGAATACTGAAAAGGGAACACCCATTTCTATTTCTTACAACAATCAAGACCATATGGCAACGCCAGTATTATGGTTTGGTTTATATAGCATTGAGCACTACATTAAATATCGACGGCATGGTTGCTCTCCTCTCTTAATACCCCTGCTTCACCGTAGAAGGGTTTGTTACTTATCATAGAATAGCTACCCAATTTAAACACATCAGTTTATCTAACAGCATATTTGTTCTACAATAAGATATTCTATCCTCACATACCCCACACTCGCCCATAATTGCCCAGTATTTAGATAAATGTCATAGTATTATCATTAGCCAGTCTCTACTGATTTATATTGACTTCTGAATAATATATGCCTTGTATTTTTGTTATCTACGTCCCTTATATACTTGGTTTATCTTGTCGCATGGGTATGCCCATACTGTAGAGTGCATGTGAGTGTAGGAAAAAAAAAAGGTTGATGTCTGTGTACAAAGAAAAAGGTTAGATAGGCAACATCGATCAGTTAGTATCTGCCTAATGCACTGGGTTTTTAAATATGGGGGGTGAGAGGGGATATCTTGAATAGTTTAGAAACCGCCATGATGGACGTATGAAAAATGATAGTGAAAAATACATTGAGAAAAATCTGCGATTAGGCATGGTTGAGTCGCCCTGGAGTATATTCCATTTATCGGTGTATATATATTGATAAAGACAAAAACACACCAACTAGTCACGTACATTACAGTACTGTACTATACGTTATCTCTTTTACGTTCTTGCTGACTGCACCATATCTCTAATTCAACATTGCTTAAACACATACCCTATTGATTTTCAATATGTAGATATAATATAATTTTATTCGAAGTCATTAAACATCAATATAGTAGTAACAATAATATGATAGTAATAATGATAATAAAAAAATAAAGAGAGAGAGAGAGAGAGATGACAAAAAAAGGGGGGGTAATATAGCTAGTTTGGGTAGAATATCAACCAATATTTGATCAAAGCCTTGATTTGCTGTTTCCATTGAAGTTTGTGTTGTACGTAATAACCGTTGCGTCTTGCTGTACTTGATTGCTGGCAAATCCAATCAATTGCTGAACGATTCGTAATGTAAGGCCCCATAGAACAATTGGTTCATCATCAACTTCATTCCCTGCTGTTGTAACCTCTGGAGTTGGTAATATAACTGACGGTACTTGTACTACGCCAGATTGTGGGTATTTCAAAAGACGTTGTGTATCAGGTATACTTGCGCCAAACGGATCATATTTCAATATTGGTGTTGAGACAAGATAATGCAGACCAACCCCTATATTGTCAACAAGGAGAAGATATATATTTATTTGATTCATGCTACAGACCTTCACATATTCAACCGCATATATATTTGATTCAAATTACTTACAATGGACGGCAGCCACTTCTTCTGGTTGGATGGTCAGTGGTGGTGTATTCGAAGTAACTTGTAAAAATACTACAAATTATGTATATATAAAAGGTGAGGAAGTGTGGTGCATCAAAAGTAAAGTTATACGTACCAAAAGGGACCATGATCATCATAAAGTTGTTTTCCACGGATGTAATTGTTTTGTCATCGAGTTTGCCCAAAAGTAGAAACTCAGGCCCACTCAAGTCTAAGCCAATTTCTTCCTCGACTTCACGCATGGCAGTATTCAAATCGGATTCATTTTCTTCGTTCTTCCCACCAGGAAAAGCAACCTACAAACATAAAAAAAAAAAAAATTAAGAAAAGCCAAGGCAAGAAACAAGCACTTTTCATATTGTCATAGAAAGAGAGTATAATATTACATGTCCGGACCACACATCACCCGCTCGTTTGGCACGCTGAATGAAGAGGAGCTCCAGTTCACCAGGAATGGATTGTATTATGTTCATAAACTCAGTCAACGCCAAAGAAGAATCTTGCTTGGATGTGCCAAATGAAGGGGTTTTTGGATCCAGTAAGTTCGGCAACTGATCATCATTACATTTCCAACGTAAAATAGCAGCTACAGCCGCACGTCTTGGTTGAGAGGCTGGTGAAGTTTTGTTGATAATGGGGGCTGTGCTGAGCTTTTCGCAAAGGGAGTGTAAATCTATAAAATAGGACAAAACGTTAAATATATAGCGACATGAAGCTACTTCTTTTACAAAAAAAAAGGGGAAAAAAACCTACGCTGAACGGACGACATATGCATGTTGGATCAGGCAAAATGAAAAAAAAAAAAATGTGGGGAAAGAGAGCGCAAAAAATTCATCCTTTTCGTCTGAAATTACAAACTCCGGAGGGAGGGTCTGAAAAATCCGTTGGCCTGTTTATTTTCGCTTTTATTTTTTTTTTATTTTTTTTTTCATTTTCCAGTGGACTAAATTATCATGTCATTTTTAAAACTTTGCTCAAGTCGTATTGCTCGGACTGCTTGTGCCAATATGTACAAATCATTATACCAAAGAATGTCATATACGACTGTCAGCGCTGTCAACAAACATATAACGTCGTTTCCTATGAAGCAAGTTTATCAACAACAACAAGGATCCTTCTTCCACACCTCTTCTCTCTCGATGAATGCTTTTCAAATCAGGTACATAGAAACCCGCCCATCAACATAGCTGTCAACTTCATTATGATATTTGCTTATAATACTCATGATCTTATATTTTGGAAACAGTGAACTGACAGACGACAACTACCACCGTATTTCTGATAACACATTCAATCAAATGGTCGATATTCTGGAAGCTATTGGTGATGAAACTGATCTTGAAGGTTTCGATCTCGAATACTCGGTAAGTTCCAGGCAGCGAAAGCTTATATGTAAAATGATATGACAAGAATCTTCTATTAATATTTTCCTTATATTAGCAAGGTGTGATGACTTTAAATCTTGGTGAACATGGCACTTACGTGATCAACAAACAACCACCCAATAAACAGATATGGTTATCGTCACCAAAAAGGTAGGCACTTCTAATGACATGATGACTATATACTGTGGATTGCTAATCTTTCATATATTTATATTTGCCATGGATGTAGCGGACCCAAGCGATACGACTATGATGCTACGCAGCAAAAATGGTTTTACGGCCGTGATAATCATACTCTTGATGAATTGTTGAACAAGGAACTAAGTGATATCTTGGGTGAAGTGGATGTTTTGGAAGGATTGGAACACCATTAGAATAGTGTATAATAAATGCCCTCCCCTTAGTTGATGGTTATTAGGATTAGTGTAGGCTGCGATAGTTGGTTCAAATAATAGAAATAGTACCCTATCCTTAAAAACACATTTTTTTTGGCATATATTTTGCACATTAAAAATCTTATTACAAATAAAGCTATCAAGAACTATTTTTTGTATTACTGTGTATTGCATTATTGTCATTGCCAATTATAGCGACATGCCTCTACTACCACCTACATACCATAATCCATGCATTGCAGAAAACCAAGACTATCATTACGATGATCTTTCAAGTAGAGCAAACTCTGTGACAACAAACACACCAACGCATCCGAACAAACTTGGTCATACATACTCTGAACTGCCTGCTTTAGTTTACTGCCTTTTATCAATCTTAGCATAGCATCTTTATAATTTAGACCTACTACTTTTTTTTTCAGTAAACTACTATTTTGCTATCTTATCCCTCAAATTCGTCATTATGTTAAATGGCATATAGTACAGTAGGAACCCTCAATAACGGCACCAACACTTTTGGTTATCGCAAAAAAAAAAAAAAAATCAGACCTGTTGTTCAGAGGGATGCCACAGAAGCATTTCAAATCCCGTCCACGTGGACATTTGAGTTACTCCACGTTTGCGTACAATGATTTACACAAAAAATAGAGGATTATACAGGATTTAGACATTCCAACATTTGCAAAGAACAGAAAGAAAAAAAAAAAGGAAAAAAAGAAGTCTATTGAGTGCCAGATGAGTTATTGTGTAGGATTTGATAGAATGGGATTAGACACTCATCCTATTTTACACTTTCATGGGCGACACCTCGATTTAGGACCTTTGTGTGTGTGGGAGGGGCAGGCGAGAAATTCACTTGTAGATTATTGATACCTACGTTATTTTGCACTTTTAATGGGCATCTCCTCAGATGTTCAATAATTTTCATGGGGGTGGCTATGATATTTTCATTATTATTCCATACGTAATAAAGACAATGAACTGGCTATGATATTTTCATTATTATTCCATACGTAATAAAGACAATGAACTAATGATTATAATATGTCTAGTCAAACCATGACTGTAATATTTCATAGTAAAGATCACACTGGTGATATGATCTAGGCTCATTAATATTGGTTGATAGAGCAATAACAGCCCGTACATTTCATATTAAATGATCCAGGATTACCAACCAGTCGTTTGGGCATTGATGGGACTGACCAAAACTGGACAAGGTAAGTAAACTAGAAAACAGATGATCATTAAGGCTATAATAACAATTCTCACTGTCATATGGGCTATAGAAAGGTTAACTAAGAAAAAGACATATTTTATTAAAGAATAATGATAGGTACTAAACTAAAGACGAGAGGTTCATTGTCAAAAGAGATCTTATGGGCAGAACTAATGGAGGTAGTATGTGGGATACTAGAAGGTAAACTAATGGGGGAGTTGAGAAAAATGGCCAGCTCTAAACTAAAAAGGGCGATGGTAAACATGCATTTAATATACTGCACATGGCGTAATAAATATTGGAAAGGACATTTGTTATTGAAGCACAACAACGGTCTACACTAATCAATAAGGTGATGGTAGTAAAAAAAAAAAAAGGATCTATTGTGCACGACATTAGACAAACCTGGCAAATTGATTAGTGTAGTAAGGGTGATGGTAGTAAAAAACAAAAGATCTATTGTGCACGACATTAGAAAAACTTTGGAAGAATATTTTTGATTGAAGCATGTAAAAAAGAAGACATGTTTTATTGAGACGTTGATATACACTGTGGCACACAGCCCCAAACTAAGCTAATGACGACTCCAAAAGCCAACTAAGGGTGGTCCCCAAATCTTAGATCCAAAATGAAAGAGTTTCCCTATGCATCTTGTAATCCCTGAGCTGAAATCCCTTCTAAACTAATTCTGATACAATTCTAGGTCCATCTCAACCTCAAAATAAGTTGAATGAGAAGTTTGAAAGGAAAAAAAAAAAGGAGTAAATAAACTCCTCTCCACACGTGGGCGGGATTTTAATTATACTTATCCGTAAAAAACGTGCCCAGGGGTGGCCGCTTAATTATCAGCCCGCCTGTTGAACTCAATCGTGCTGATCTGTTTTTGTAAATATATGAGATAAAATCTGACTGTTGAAGGCATAACATCTTTATTATTATAACTGTCAAACATGTGAAAAAAAAAATAAAAAAAATAAAGAAAAACCTGGCAACAAAGTAGATTGACGGAAAAGTGTTAGAATTGAGCAGTGTCAAATAGGCAGAGAGAAATAGAAGAGAAAGAAAAAGGGAAGGCAAAAAGATGTTGTTAAAACATTAAATAAGGGAAAAACAAAATCCAGATCAGTGCCACCAAAATATCTGCACCCTTGAATTTCAATGCATAGCTTAAAAAGGTCTTTTAAAAGGCCAGTTTCCTTGTTTGCCTTTAGTCCGCTATCACTCCAAATGCCAATCCCAACTCTCTGGACTCGAAATGAAACTATATCCTGGGTCAACTCTATCTTTGATATTAATCAATCAATAATTCAAAGTGCTATCTCTCAACTACATAAAGGAAAATTCACCCAGATTTGACTTTATTTTCACCCACTGGTCCCCCGTCGAAAATGAATGATGTCTAGGAAGTCCAAAAAAAAAAGAGAAAAAAAAACAACCTCCTATTCCAGGTATTGTTAATGTTTATTCCTACTGTAAATCTTTCAGATATATCTGCATGCATAACATCCATCTATATTAATTCAGAAATGTCGTTATTTAGTTATACATATATATGATACAACACATTGCAAAACTGGACCAAATAAAATCATCAAATACTAATAAAAAGGCTTTTATTTTATTCTATATTGTATTCACGTATTGATTCAAATAATATAATAAGTACAAAGAGGGGAAATGGGGGAGCGGATGATAAAAAGGTAATATAAAGTGAAAGTGGAGGGACGAATGTGTTGATGATTGAATATTAAATAGAGTAAAAGGCAAAAGAAGAATGGGAGGGTGACAGAAAGATGGTAGAAAAAAGTGCAGGGAAGAATGGGTGCGTGACTGAGAGTACACTAAACTGAACTAAACTATACTAATATCTGAAGACGCCACGGTCATCATTTGCTTCTATTGCTGCTTCCAGAGGCATATTGACGCTTGTTGAGATCAAAAGGAATATATCGATATTTTACCATATGTTTAATTTGGCGACGCATAGTGATGGCAAAAAGGACGCAAAAGTACACCAGTAAAATGGGCCAGTATACAGGAATATCAAAGATCCTGAAGAAGCTACAAAACAAGGCAATTACAGTGGCTTTGGTGACAGCATACCTATTGCGTGCAAAAAGACAGTGACATTGTTAAGTGTTTGAACGGATGCTTACCCCGATTATGGCAATTTATCCCAGTCCCCCCCCCAGTCACCCATATTTTTCCCCTAGGGTGTGAACTTACCAAAATTTGAATTCAGGAAGACGTCTAATAAAGGGCTTAAATTCTTCATCGTTCTTGACTGGAAGAGAGGGTCCTTCCTCCATTTCATTCTCTTCTGTATCCATTTCCATTGATGGGTCAAATTTTGGTGTCAAAAAGGCCAAAAACAAGTTCAACATATAAATCCCGAGCGCATACCTATAGTAAAAAGACAAAACCAAGAAGGCATGCTCAGCATAATATTGTAGCCAAGGAGATTTCTTTTACCCAACTATAACCCATATGCCAACTTACGTGACTATATACCAGCCTTCAGCAAGGATGATACGCAGCATGAATAAAACAAGGAGAACAGCTGTGGCAATCCATCGGTATTGTGCAAAAGGTGTGACTTCATCCAAAAAGTGTTGAAATCTCTACGTAAAGTAAAAGAAAAGGTGTGGTTAATACGGCAAGCTGTTAAAGGAAAAGATCTAAAAGCAAAAACCAATTGTTTCATAAATTATTTGTTTCCATAGGTAAAAAAGAAAGAAAGAGATGAAGATCCTTCCCGTAGCTCTTACACAAGTAATTTAAACCGTACCATTGTTCTTTTTTTTTGTTTTGTTTTTTTTACAAAAACTTACTCTTTCTAATAAAGTCTTTTGTTGTAATATGTTATTGCTTGTGCCTTCGTTTTCCCCAGTAATATCGTTCATGATAATCTGTATAAAAAGTAAAAATAAAGAAAGAGAAATAAATTTCTTCTGATCAAAAAAAAAAAAAGGAAAAATCTCGACCCCTGAGTTTCAAATATAAAAAACATGCACTTGATCATCATAAAATTCGGCAAATTTTATTATTATATATCATCAAATCTAAACTATGAAGTAATAAAAAAAAAAACAATAAGGCTACAATATATGAGAGTGTAAAAGGATAAAGGGAGGGAAGGAATTAAAGACGATAAAAAAAGTGACCTAGTAGGGCAATTGAAAAGGGGAAATAAGATAATGAAGAATGATCAATACAAGTAAAAATACAATAAAGTGAAAAAAAAAGAAATACAATAGTGAATATAAAATATCAAAACAAGACAATAAAAGCACAAGATAAACTAATACAATGAGGAGTAATAATAATAATGATAATAATAATAATAAAAAAGAGGATGGGAGGGTGTTAGCCAGAAGAAATTTGCCTGTTTTCCATTTTGATATCAAAGGTAGGATCCATGTCATCCTCTTCAGCATTGCTATTGCCACCATTTTCTTTACGTTTGAGAACCAACTCAATCTCACGCACAACGTCGTTATCGTAAGGATAGTATTGGTGGAGGTAGTGACTGACTACAATCCGAGGTATAAACGCTGCCACAACAGTGAGAATCATAACCAGCCAATAGAGTCCCGTGCCAAATAATCGGACATGTCCCGCAAAAATGAATGTATTGAATTGCGAATATACCCCGATAAAAGCATAATAGACCAGAATGGACAACGATATAATCAGAACCTGGATCCACGTGTGACTATACAAGGAGAAGGCGACGTAAAAGTTGGCCACACACACAGCAATTCCAGAAACAATAGTACCAATTTCGTAAACACCATTGGCGTCATGTCCGGTAGGATCAACACCACCTGCCACTAGGAGCATATAAGGGAAAAAGAAGCACACCACGGACTGATATATTGAGTCTGCAACGGCACCCCAAAAGTGCCAAGTCTTGAATTTGTCATTTCGAAGACCCATGCGATACAATTCAGGATATCGTAAAGTTGTCTTGCTATCCAGATCCTGATCCCAAATCCCCAAGAAGGCAATCGGCAGTGAAGTGAAAATCAAATTGTACAAAGTGACCAGTGAATAATCAAACATCATTGTACCATTGAACCTACAATGACAATGAATACGTTAGCCCTTTTTTTTTTGTATATGTATTGTGTCCTCTCTCATTTTTCATTATACTTACTGACAAAAGATTTGATACCAAAACAAGACAAAAGTCCATACAATGTTCTTGAAGAAAAAGCCCATAATCATTTCAGCAGTACGGATATAAGACCAGCGGCCATGGACCAGTAGTAGTTTTCGCAAGAAACGGAACTGAGCAATAGCATAATCGGACGCCATGACTGCTTGTCGACCTTCCACACCAGAGATACCAACGCCAACATTTGCTTCCTGGATCATAGATACATCATTGGCCCCATCACCAATAGCAAGAGTCATCACCTTCAAGCCCTTCTTGACCAGACGGACCACCTGCGCCTTTTGCTTGGGACTGACACGACAACAAATCACACTTTTGCAGAGCATACCTAGCGATAAAACCATATCTTTTGTTGCTGCTTCCAATCCATATTTGAGTGTCGTACCATCGATGACAAGCGCCAAGTTATTTTTGCCTTCGTCGCTGCTTGCTGAGGTTGCTTGTTTTAAGGCGGCGACAAGTTGTTCCTTGGTTTCTTCACGATTGCTTGCCTTGAGCACAATCAATTCCATATCCGTCGTCAATAAATTGCACGCAAATCCAATGTTGATTGCAGTTTCAGTCTTGTCACCCGTCAACACCCAGAGTTTGATGCCAGATTTCGCCAGTTCAGCAATGGTTTCAGGAACCCCATCTTGTAATCGATCTTCAATAGCAGTTCCACCCATCAAAAGCATGTTCTTTTCGATATCTTCGCTAACAGCTTCCACACGTTCTTCCCGATTGACAATACTAGCACTTGCTTCTTGATATCGTCTCTGCCAGGGCAAGTAGTCGGCAGTGGCAATAAGTCGGTAGGCCAAGCAGAGAGTCCGCAGACCTTCATTCGCATAGTTTTCCAAGTGCTCCGAGCATGTTTCCCGAAGCTTCATTTGAGCATCCTTCAGATCATGTTGGTCACCAAAATCGTCACAGAGTCGTTCATAAATAATCGAATCAGCCCCTTTGCATAGTAGTACAATCTTGTCACTGTCGTGAGGTTTGATGATCACGCTCATCCGTTTGCGTGTCGAGTTGAATTCCAAGGTATTGAGGATATCGAATGATTTTCGTTCACCTTTGATTTCCGCATGCACTGTGCTACCCTCGCGTCCAAGGAAAACAAACCCAAGGTCACGCGCCGTTGCCACCAGAGCCGCTTCGTCAGGACTTTGCGCCTTGTATTCAATCAGGTCAGGGTTTTCGGGATCAGGTCGTTCAGCAATCACCGTATGACAAAGTGCCAAGGTGAGAAGGAAGTGTTGGACAGCATGGGCATGAGGGTCATTCTTGCCAAGATCTTCAAAAATTTGAGGGTCAACAAAGGTAGGGTTGGGTCCAATATGTGTGTTTTTGAATAGGCTGGCTTGCTTTTCAAACATTTCCTTTTTTGCTTCTGCCAGTTCGTCAGTGTTGTCAGCAGCATCCAAAGTCACTCCAGTTTCATGGTCTTCCAGGTCCAAATCCATTCCATCCACATTTTTCTTCAGTGGGTCTTCTGCACGTTTGGCGGCACCCATTTGAGCTTCAGTTTTGCCGAGACCATAAGAAACTCCGTCAATTGTACATTTTCGGTATTCCATCACATTTTGAGTCAAAGTGCCAGTCTTGTCGGAGAATACGTATTCAATTTGTCCAAGATCATCAGAGATGTTCCACGTTTTCGGAATGCATGGAGTGTCAGTTTCGTCATGGTAAAGGTCAATGTCCACATGAATAAAGTAAGCCTATATTTAGAAAAGAAAATGGCCAAAATGAGATGATGACGGTAATGGTGATGGTAATTTATATATACTTACAGCGACCGATTTGACAAGTTCGATTGAAATGTATAATGAAATAGGGACAATGTTTTGATACAAGATAAGAGTAACCCTGAAACACAAACAAAATCAAAACATGCATGAGATCATTGCCTTTTTTGTATTTCCGTTTTTTATTCATTTGCTTACCAGAACGTAATAAAACCAGAATAGGAACCATTGGAGCCTTCGATATTGAAGTCGAATTTCCTTGATGAGCCGCTTGCATTGAATTGGACACTATCGATAATTGAGCTGACAATACATAGAATGGCAAGGATAACAAAGTTGGCAATAATCTAAAAAGGAGATGTGAGCACATGATAGTCAATAAGATAGAGGGGGGGGACATCACATTTATAAACTTACATGAGGGTTGGTTGCTTTCGCCATTTTGCTTCGTTTGGATGGAGTTTGACCAGAGTTGAGCATGATTTTGGTATCATTCCCAGTGTAGACCACAATCCCAATCACCCATTCAGTATTCCGTAAGACACAACCTCGAAGAAGAATGTTGTTGTAGCTGATGGCATCTGATTTTTCATGAGAGACGCCAGATCGCATGGTGCCAGTATCCTTGGAGTCGATAGTCCACCGCATGACTGCGCTATATTGATAAAGGTTGACATGAGGGGGTTCACTTTCGATATAAAAGCTGGCTTGTTCACAATCGTGTTCCGTCTGAATATCTGCCGTTCCTTCCAGTCCTTGGCGCACCTTGAGATTTGTTTCACCATCCAAGTTTTGGGTTTCAATGTAGCAAAGACTGTCATCTTCGGAAGTAGAGAGCACCACCACGTCAGCAGGGACATCTTCGTCGTTTCGAATTTGCACATAGTCACCCACATGGAGATCTTGCCATTGGATATCCTTCCATTTGGTATCACAGTTGGGATGCACACAGCCGCCACCACCTGTTGGCATCCGAGTCAGATTATGATTTGAAGGTCGTCGGCCACCAAAAAGGGATTGGTCTTCAAGGTTTTCAGCCAAAGAGGTCTGTGTTGCATTTCCAGCACCTGTTTCGTTGGTCGCAGTACGATAAAGGACAGAGTGAGGGATATTTCCCGGTCGGTAAGGTTTGCTTTTGTTGGGCTTGAATATACTGGAGAGTTCAGATCGAAGCGTATCGGATCGTTGTCGCACTGTTGTTAACAATCGCTTTGGTTCCGTCACTACAGGCTGTTGTTGTAATGGACTTGGTTTTACTGGAGCTGCGGCAGGTGAGTTGTCCAATATAGTTTCGTTGCTGTCTTTGTTGATGTCGTTGCTGCTGTTGCTGATATTGTTGGATTTATCTTTTTTGGAGCCTCGTGATGTACGATAACAATGAGTGAATTTGTTTTCAGCACCAACCAAAGAGCAAAAGAAACCCAAAATGACATACAAAAAGTACCACGTACCTCTGACTTCAATAGGTATGTTGACGTTGCGCCAGTTGTGGAGAGTCCGAGTTCGAGCATGGTTCACGCGCTGGTCGCTTTGATTCCGTTTCCAGTCTTCGAAGGCATCTTTGATACCAGTAATGATGAGAATAGCAATCAAAGGAAGAGCCGACACCGCAGGTTCCGTCACACCAAATATAGGAATGCATTGAAGAATCACCAAGAATAAAAAGTAGATATTGGCGATGGCACGAAATTGTTCAAATAGATTTTTTGGCACAAAAGAGAGGATAGTATATTTGGCAGTTCGTACTCGATTACTGACATAATGGCGATCAATGGGCTGTCCTTTTTCGTCGTATTCTGAAGCAGGTAGTTCCATGTTGACATAAATGTTGCGTCGTTTTTGCATGTAAGAGGAAGTCGATTCAGTACGTTGTATTTCCTTTGGATGATCGTCGTCCTCTTCGTCGTCATTTTTGTGCTTCTTTGATGGTCGTAGTTTGTGTGGCAGTAATGCTGTTGGATTCAGAGTCATTGTGTAAGAGAAGTGAAATAAAGGGGCGTGCAGGGTTTTTGTAATAAAGGAAGGAATGTAAAAGGATAGAATAAAGAGTGTGGTAATTGTTTCAAGTTACTTGTATCAATAAGAGTGAATTCAGTAACATAAAACTAGAAGCGCGGGATAGAAAGGGAAAAGGAGTGAATAAAAGACCAAGCTGGGTCAAAAAAAAAAAAAAACAAAAACAAGAAGAAGTATAAGGAAGATAAATCTGGGCGAAAGAGGAAAGCGTGACCCACAATAAAAAATAAAAATAAAAAGTAAAAAGAAGCAGTGTAAAAAAGGGGAAAATAGAAAAAGAAAAAAGGTCAAATAAGAAAAAACTTTAAAGCCCGGGATTGGTGCCACCAAAAAAAGGTAGCCGCACGGATAATTGATTGGCCTATTTTCCCATTAAAACAGTAGAAGATTACTTTTTAGCGAAAGCAATTCATGATATACTCTCATCTTTTCATTATCATGCTATAACGGGACATTTAAAATGTTTGAAGTATGCTATCACTTATTTCTACTATTTATAATTATTATTATTAGCATTATTATTATCATTATAATTATCGTTATTTTTCTCTCTTGATTCTTTTTATTTTAGCGCCCTTTACCGAATTCAATCTTCCATAAAAAAGCAAGTACGGATAAATTAGGTATCCGCCGAAAAGCTTGTGATTGGCTGGCAAGCTTGGAAACCAGTGAGCGACGATCTTTTCTGTCAATTTGATTTATCATCAGTAGTGTTTTTCTCGCATTCGTCTCCGACCAGAAAATAATTCGGAAGGAACAAAAAAAGGGGGCATATTGGTATTGACAATACATTTATTTCCAAATGATTGGAATTATCTGGAGTTGATACAATACTAGTTCTGTTTAACAAATGATTCCACACCCTTTTACTTTGGTTACCTTGGTCTCTGGTTACATTTTTATTATTTTTTATTCTGGCCAATGAAAGAGAGTCATATTGCAGTACCGATTTAAAGACAGTAGGGCGATAACGAAGGAAGATGTTGTGACATCCACTTTTCTAAATTATCATTAGTATGGAGCATATTACCAAAATCAGATCCATATTATATGTTAGAATATCACCAAGAAAAAAAAATGCAAACGATAACTAGCTGTCCATATCAAACATGTTAACGGTAGAGGAATCATTTTCTCCAGCCACCTAATGATAAAAAAAAACCCTTAAGCGGGGTTTACAAATCCGGCGCCCAATAGCGGCGCGACATCACTCTCCACTTATTTTTGTTTTTCTTTCGTTTCTTTTCATCTTTTTATTCCCCTCCTCATCACCATCACGAACACTATGTCTGACGCGATCGCCCGCAACACCAACAAGAATCTCAAGAAGCCTGATGAAGCTGCTTTCAAAAAGGAGTTGGAAGCCATCAATGAACGCATCGATAAATTGAAGAAACAAAACGTAAGTCATTATAACGGAGAGGAAGAAATACAATCTAGCTTGTAAAGCTTATACTGATTCCCTTTGCGAATCTGGATACTGTTTATTAGGATATCGTCAAGGACAAGATTAATAAGCTTCCCGCCAAGCAAGACAATACCCGTCGTGAAGAAATCAAGGCTGAACTCGCTGATCTCCGTGAAAAGCAAGGCAACTTGAAACAAGGACGTCAAGCTGTTTATCAACAATTAGACGCCATCAATGATTCCATCAAGAAGAAGGTAAGAGGAAACGGTATTGTTGTGTTTATTCCAATTGATTTAACATCTTTATACCTATCCCCCTTTTATTTTTTCTTTGTGTGCGTAGGTTGGTCAAGTCAAATCATTCCAACAAAAGGTACCCTACAAATCAGTTGCCGAAGTGGATGATCGTATTCGGTAAAGTCAAATAGTTGCTCCATGAAACAATCTAAGACACATTCTAACCGTAGTTTTTATTTTTAAAAAAATGATATATAGGGAATTGGAGCAAAGCATTGAATCTGGTGTGCGGCTAGTGGAAGAAAAGAAGGTATATGGACACGAAAAAGAGGGTGCATGTAGGAAATATAGCGTTACTGATGATGGCGTTGTTTTTTTTTTCTCTTAATAATTAAGATGATCAATGAAATTTCTTTACTGAAGCGAAGTCGACAACAAGTGGAAGGATTGGATGAACAACAAGCGGCTATTGATAAGGAACGCACAATTCACAATGAAATCAAAAAGAACATCGATGACTCGGAAGCCAAGAAACTCAGTGAACGTTATGAAGAATTGGATGCTGAATTCAAGCTACTCTTTGGTACTGCTGCCCAAGAACGCGAAGCTCGCAACAAGTTGTATGATGAACGATCTCGCCTCAAGGGTCTTTTGGATACCGAATTCGATCAATTGCGTGCCTTACGGGATGGTCACCGCAAAGCCAATGATGAATACTATGCTGCTGTCCGACAACACAGAGAAGCCAAGCGTGAACAAGATCGATTACTCAAGATCCAACAAGAACAAGAAAAACGTCAAGAACAACTCAAGCAAGAATTGGAATTGGCGTCTTTACCTGCTTTTGAACATGAAATCAACCTCTGCGGAAACCTGTCCAACTTTTTACAAGGCTTTGTGAACCAACAAGAAGACAAGTCCGGTGCGTCTACCCCTACTCCTGTGACCCCTGCCAATGGTAGCCCTCGTCAAGTGGATGCTCTCCCTGAAGACATGGTGCTCTCCAAGAAGTCGGACGAAGATTACTTTGTAGGTGGTGGCAAGAAGAAGGGCAAGGGCGGAAAGAAACAAACTGTCAAGAAGGAAACTACTGCCGATACGTTGAAATTGCCCTTGGCGACGATGGAAGGCTTCTTCGAAATCAAGGTCACTGTCCCTACCAAGATTTCGGAAATCCCCAGCACTTTGGAAAAACTGCAGGAACGCAAACAATACTATATCGATGAACAACCCAAGCAAACGGAAGCGAACAAGAAGAAGGCGGAAGCTAAGATTGCTATTATGGTGGAAAAGGAAAAGGAAGAAGAAAGAATCAAGGCGGAACAAGAACAACAACAAGAGGAAGAAAACAAGAACAACAGCCATGCACAAGAAACTGTCGCCACCGCTACCGCTGATAATGTTGATGCTGCAGTGACCCAAGAAGAAACCAAGGCCGAATAAGTCGAGGAATTTGGATCGATTACAGTAGGAGCAACAAATTATCATCATCATCATTAACAACAACAACAACAACAACAACAACAATAACAACAACAAACAACAACATCATCATTACCATCATCGATATCATCACCCTCATAGTCAACTATACAATGATAACATGAAAAAAAACTTCCACTGGATTGTTGGTTTTTATAGTATTATTATTTATCTTAGTATTTTAGTATTTAGTTTTGTTATATAGTTTTGTAGGAAAAAAAAAGTAGGGATCAATAAAATTATAGATGAATAGTATCAATATCTGAATGTGTATATGACTAAATATGTAGTGTATGGATTTTGTGTGTATGAACATGTGTATTCTATATGTGATGTGTGGACTCTTTTTATATTATCACAAAGAGATATATTAGATTGCATAGTTTCAACAGCGTAAAAAAAAAAAAAAAAAAAAAAAAAAAAAAAAAAAAAGAAACTGGGTGAATGGAATTCTTCGACTAAAAGTATAATCGCACTGAATGAATCATCTCACTAGAATAAAACACACCATGGAAAAAAGAACCAACACTGAGGCAATAATAGACAGTAAAATAAAAGATTTTTATTGATAAGAAAAGAAGGGGGATTTGGTAAAAAGGGAATATCAAGTGGGAATACACGATAAAGAGTGAAAGGATATGCCCACAAACAAGCAAAAAAAAATGATAATAATAAAAAGATGTGTCAATAATCGGTATTGGAAGAAGAAGAAGAAGAAGAAGGGGCACCATGGGTAATGTTTTTGACCACAACGTAAGCGTCTTTGTCGTGAATATTCTTATAGTAGTCTCTTGCCAAAGCCACCTTTTGGAAGCCATGACAGTGATAAAAAGAGAGAGCAGTGGTATTGAGGACTTGGACATGAAGATAAATTCGAGTGATGGTCGGTTGTAATTGCGCCTGATCCACAATATGTTGAAGCATCAAGTGACCGAGTCGCCTTCGTCGATAGGGTTCCAATACACCCAACGTCATGATATATACACGGTATTTCCCTTCTTGTTGTAACTCTGGTTCGATGCGGCAACATATAGCTCCCACAGGAATACTATCCAGATAAGCTATCACATACACACATATCGTATGCAACAGAAGAAGAAGAAAAAGAAAGCGAAATCGTCAGTGAATGTGATTGAATACAATGACCCAAAAGATGGCCTCTTGCTTTTCATATATTCAAATACGTATAATCGTTTGTTCTTTTTTTTTTTTTTTTGGTCATTTATGTTGTTTTGCAACTTACCAACTTTTGCGAATTCGCCTACGTTTTGAACCTGTTCATAGAAAGAATCGCTATAATGCACAGGGAAGAGGGTGAGATGAAGTTTCTTCAGTGTGTCTACGTTCCATGACGATACGTTTTTCAAGTGTATCGTAGGTGAGGGAGGAATGATGGAGGGAGGTATAACGGACGGTGATGGTGAGGTAGTTGAAGGGTCTGTAAACGATTGCTGAGAGACTACCAAGTGGTGATTCATATCATTACAAATGGAAAAAAAAAAAAAGCCAAAGGGAAAAGAAGAAAAAGACTACAAACTTGCTTGAGGCGGAGTTTTTTTCAAGATAAAACAAAATAGGAAATAGGTTCAACTACAAGGAAAACGAAGACGAAAAAGTCCTACATATGATATGATAATATTGTAATTGGATGAGACAAAAAGAAAATATTTTTATTTCAGCTCAAAAAATTGATCTTGATAAAGTAAAAATAAAAAAAGTGAGGGTGATGATGATACTGCACAAGGTATTAAAAACAAAGTCAAGCTAGCATAATAATAAAAGGGGCGAATGGCACTAAATCAACAGAGTGGGGATGGAGGGGGCATGGATAAAATAAAACACGGTATTTCAGTAGGCACCAAAGTTTGAATCATAGTGAATAGGACATCCCTTTCCACGTTCTAACCAGTCACTAAGACAGTGGCGATGATAAGAGCATAAGCAGACCATCCTAGCAATCTTGTCACCCACCTCGAATTCCTCGAAACAAATCGGGCATTCATCACCTAGTTGAGTTGTTCCTTCCGTCAAAGTATATACTATCATTTGTACATAAAAGAAGATTAAATATTTTTCATTCGCTAATACAAATGGAAAGGTATTAAAAAAAAAAAAAAAAAAAAAAAGCTTACTGATATATCGGGGAGGATGTACGGTAGGGCTTCCAGCATTCAAACATTGATTCAAATGATTTTCTTGTCGTTGTTTGCCCATTCCTAGTAACCCAGTACCACAGACAGGACATTCAGTCATGAAGCTCTGTTGACTATTTGTTCGTTCCATATTCATTGGTCGAAGAAGGCGATGACCAAAGCCAATCGTTGTTGAATTGCCAGAATAATCATTGCTGCTATTGTTTTGTGACGAATATCTAGATGTGTTGGTTGGTTCAATGGCCTTGATTGGAATACGGATACAAGATTCACACACCCGCTGAGGATTCAAAGCAATCATTGGATAATGCGAAGTGGATATCAATGGATCTTCAATGATTTCTTCCACAGGGAGCCGGACACGATGAGAACTGCAGCGATCACATACAATTTGGCCACAACGTCTAATAATAATAATAATAATAATAATAATAAATAAAATAAGAATCGTCCACTACTATTTCTAACCATCCTGTTTCCTCCCCATAACCCTCAAAATTTACCTGCAGTGATGCCTTCGTACCAAAAAACTAAATCGGCGACTACAACGACGACATTCAGAAGCTTGGCGATCCGATTCCCATACATGCCGTGGACGTGGTGGTTCCGAGAGAGTGTGCTCATCTGATCCTGTAGTGTTCATTCTATTCAGTTGGTGATCGTAGGATACGTTGTGCAATGATGATGGTTCAGGTTGCCCTGTCAATGGTGTCGCCTGAGTTGCCGAGGTAGATTGTGCTGTGCTGTCGTTGCCTTCATCATGTTGCGCCAGACTACCATCTAAAATGTGTTCATTCCCATCCAGTTGCTGTTCCGATGAACCATCATTGCCTCCGCTTGTATCTGCCATGTCATTCTGATCAGGTATCCGAGGCGATGTGGTTGGTGAGAGTGATGGTGGTATAGACGATGCTTCTGAGATTGATGTTTCGATGGGGTTTGTGGTAGTTGAGTTTGAAGTACGATCGAGTCCAGTCCAGGTATTATCAGTTGAAGGATGTTGTGAATTGAGATCAGTGTGATGAGTTGGATCATGTTCCTGGTTTTCTGTTGCCGATAGCGATGATGATGATGATGTGGTTGTTGTTGTGCTATGGTTGATTGAGTTAGACGCAGACGGAGAATTGGCCCGATTGCAGGAGTGTGTATCCTCAAGGTCAACTGATTGGTTCATGATACAATTTTTGTCGTCGTCCTTGTCATCGTCTGATGTCACGTTGGTGTTGGGTTGATCTACAAAGCCATGTTGTTGTATTTCATTGTGATCCATTGGATAATCGTCATTGATTCCATCACCGTCAGTATCGCCACTATTAAAATCATCAGAATGATGAACCGCAGTTCCCAGGTTTTCGACTTCCACAGGGTGTTGTTCACTCGTCATTGCCGTCGTCGTTGTCGAAGGTGGTGGTGTTTGATCACTTGAGTCTAGTATATTAGTTATGCTGTTGGAATCCAAATCATCAATATTGCTTCCTTCGTATGGGATCGTATTATCGTTTTCACTTGATGACTGTTCATGTTGTTGAGTAATATTGTTGTCCGTAGTTATTTCCGCAGCCACCATTTTTGTTGTATCGTTCATATCAATGTCACAGCCAGCACCATCACCAGTGCCGTCAAGTCCTACTCTTGGTTCTAAAATCCCTTCATCAACTGTTTCATCAATGTCACCAGGTCCTTCGAGCAAATGTGGTTCCGATAACTGATCCACTGCCGGCGGTGGTATTACTGGATCGTCTCCATCTCCGATGGGTTCACAGGATTGGTCCAGGGTTGCCTTGTTCGTGCCAAGTTCCACCAATTGCTGACTGTTGTAAGGGTAAGATCCAGCCAGCAATGGCACTTCTAGTCCACAAGTATCCACCGTCGAATCAAGATGTATGTTTTCCAAATCGTTGGCGAAGTCCGTGCATGTCGGGGATTCCAGTTTTTTGTCATGATGAGTAGCAGTTTGTTCGGTAAGTGAAGTTTGTTGCTGTGTTTGAGTATAAGAATTGTGGTGATGCTCCATTCCTTGCAATCAATAATACGATGGTAATAAATGAGTAATAAAAATAGCAATAATAAAAATAACAAAAATTCAGTTACAAAACATGGAAATAAAAAAATAAAAATAAAAAATAGGAAAAAAAAAAAAAAAAAGAGTAGGGCTTTTTTTTTCTGCGCGGCCAATGTGACTAAAATTTTAGCCAACACGGGCTTTCAAAAATTAGCATTGCAAACACACACACATCCAGCAGGCTCAACATAATACATAAAAAACACAATATTGAATGGATTTATAAATGATGTTTCTTTATTCAAAAAGGTGCTAAGTGGGGGAATGAGTAAGGTACAATAATACAGGAAAGAATATAAGTCATTTACATACAGAATAAAGAAAATAAATAAATAGATAAAAAGGGAAGACTAGTCTAAATAATGAATACAGAAAATAAAATAGTGGATCAATTTCATGTTTGGCACCATAATGGTGTAAGTATGCTAGTAAGAGTAATATATTAAAAAAAGAGAGATAAAGAAAAAAAAAAGAGCACAAGGACTAAGAAGCAGGAGCAGATTGAAGCTTGGCATTGGCAATTTCGCGAGCCTTCTTTTCAGGATCAGAAAGAGCGTAGAAGACAATGGAGGCAATACCAATCAAAGCACAAATAATACAGGCAGCCATGGCACCCTTACCCTTGGCAGTGAAGCCATCGTAGATCAAAGTAATACCACTAGGAGCACCACTGAGATCCAATCCTTGCTTGCCAGCAGCGTTACCTTCAGCAGGGTTTCCACCAGCGGTACAGACATCCTTGAAGGCCTGAGGAAGGGTCATGCGTTGTTGAGCGACTTCAGGAGCAACGATGAAGGTGGCAGCCAAACCAGATTCCAAATGCCAGTCAATGTGACAATGGAAGAACCATGGACCCGGGTTGTCAGCGCGGAAGCGGATGACAGCATAAGTTTCAGAGTTGATCAAGATAGTATCACGGCTCATTGGGTTGCTGAACCATTCGGTTTGAGATCGATCACCAGTCCAAGTACCATTACCACGACCAACCATATAAAAGACGTGACCGTGCAAATGGACTAGATTAAAATAGAAAAAACAAACGAGAATGTTTAATACGTGATCCAGCTTTGATGTTTAAGAGGACACTTACAAGGATGGTTACCAGCATCAAAGTTGGAAACCGCGACTTCAATAAAGTCAAGATGTTTCATCATGAAAGCCATTGATTGAGGACCATAGACATCGACGTTGTTAGAGTCATTACCCATACTGAGCATCGTATTGAGTGTGGGTACCTTGGGTTGCAAGTAAGGCAGTTCATTGAACATACCACGGTTCAAACCATCAGTGGTGACATCAAAGTTGAAGGTCAAGTTGAGAGATTGGTCGGGTTCAGGAATGGAAGCATTAACAAGAGGGACCAAAAGGTAGTCATCAAATGTGGAATCCATACCAACATCTTGGCTGGGTGCAAAGTTTTCATGGTTGGTATTATAATAAATAGGGGCAGTGATATCTAAACAAAAGAAAACCGGGGTGCAGTTAGCATACTCGGTCCATCACAACAAAGTCCAAATATCATGTAGCGACTTACTAGGCATAAGATCATCAGGCATGACATCGAACATATCAATAGCCATGTCAGCATGCATGTAGTAGTTCAAATCGGTGTTGTTCTTGGCAGTAACGAGGACAGAAATACGTTGAGCAGCAGTCAAGTAAATACTATCGACGGAAGTACGTTGGGTTTCAACCTGTTATGAAGAAAAAATTAGTTCAACAAAAAGCATCTTCAAAGAATGGCAATATTTACTTACACCATCCACTTCAATGATATCCAAGGTGTGACCATCGATGCTAAGATAGAAGGTACTGAAACCAGAAATGTTGATGAATCGTAAACGGTAGGTCTTGCCAGGAGTAAATGAGAAAGTGGTGTTGGCACTGTCATTAATAATACCAGATTGAGGAACAGGTTCAGCACCAGTAGGATTTTTGATATTCAAGAAAGTATCCAAGTTTTCAGAACTTTGTTGATGATACCAATCTAAAAGCAAAAGAAAATGACATAACGCGTTAGGTAACCAAGAGCTATTACTATTTTCTAATGGTCAAACAGGCTTACCAGAGACAGTAACAATAACATCTTCATCGTAAGTGTAAGTTTCGTTAGGGTTGTGGAGAATCAGAGGACCACGTAAACCATCCATGTATTGACCCTAAAAACCCAAATGGATAAAGTAAGTAAATGGCACAACAAGATTGGTCATTTTCAATTGCTTACCATGTAATGACTGTGGATCCAGTAAGAACCGTGCTGAGTGATGTTGAATTCATAAGTCAAGTTGTAATTAGGTGGAATAGCACTACAAGTCGAAAGAAGGAAGGAAGGGATAAATGCGGAGTTCAAGGATTTGTCCAAATTTGAACAATTTAATTTTGTTTTTACCATTGAGTAACGCCAACAGGGCCATCCATCCAAGGGGTATTGTTTTGGAACATACCGTGAGAATGAAGTGCAGTGGGTACATCTAAACTGTTATGTGCATTAATCACCAACGTATCCCCAAGATTCACATGAATAGGAGGAAGACTATTTAAAGAATAACAATCATAAATCAATGTTTCAATTTTACAAGTTTTTTTAATATGAATGACACTTACGGCCATTTGCCATTGACACCAACCACTTGACGGTCAAAAAGATTATCAGGATTAGCATTCACATAAGTGATGTTCCAATCATAAACCACGCGGGCAGCTTGAGTAAATCCAGCACCTGCTGTCAAGAGCAAAGCCAAAAGACGCATTTGAAAAAAGGATTTTTTTTTAAAAAAAAAAAAAAGTGATGAATAGAAAGAAGAAAAGGAAAAATCGATGACAAAAAAAATAAAACTTGGTAAATAATAAAAGCAAATCCCCAAAAAAGCTGACTTTTTTTTTTTTTTTTTTTTTACAATATTTTTTGATTCTTTATCAGATGGGACCCGATGATAGTCATTGTTATCCCGAGTCAACTGGACTTAAACAATTGGTAATACCCTCTCATCAATTTTTTTTAGCGAAAGTAGTAAATGCCATCCCGAGTAAAAAAAAAAAAAAAGGGAAAGATTAGGAAAAACGTCAAACGACTTTATTTTTTATCACCGGAGATGAAAGGAGTACAAACCAAAGGTAGTTTATTGGTGAACCGTAAAACCCCGTATTGATCTGATAAAAAGGTGTACGAAGATTTTTTTTAATGGAATACTGAGAAGTTCTTTATTGTGGATCTTCTGGATCAGACATCATCTACAATTGACGGTCATCCGAGTAACGGAGGCAGGGGATTGACATAAAAGCATCTGATAAAAAAAAAATCTATTGTCGGAGATAGAAAATGATCTTGAAGTTAAACAATTGACTTATAGCACACATAAATAGTGTGGAAGTTTTCTGTTCCGTCAAGATAGGTATGACTTGTGTCACCGCCACAATTTATGGCATCTCTGAGCCCAAGATAACCAGAAAAAAAAAAAGACCCTCTATTAGGAGGCTTACCAATTTATCTTTGGAATAAACGTATGTTTTCTGAAAAATCATTACCCTTTGACTACACCCATCGCTATCTCTTTTTTTTTAGTGCATATGATATCATTACAACTGGCATTCTTTTAACTCAGCTATGAAGTATTGTTCACCCACTCAATCGAAATTTCCCATGTGGAAAACTTCCTCTACCCTAAAGAACGTAATCCCTTCATTTGACATACAATTATCAGCTAAATGCATTTCTTACTAAACCAATATCATTTATTCTTGTTTATCTTTTTTTTATTTGCCAATAATTTTCATCTATCATGCATCGTTGTATCATTCTTATGCCATAATACACCCAGTTTATCTGATACAGGATAATTAATACATAGCAGTCTAATCTAATCAGAGACGGTAAATTATTCTACGTTGGGGTTACAAATTATTCTGTCATATAGTGAATGCGGGGTAAACTATACTAGGCCTAGTGAAGTTTTGGTTAGTTTTGGTTTTCAACCAGTCATTGCACCAACACTTTTTTCAACTCCTTTTTAGAGGAGTAACAAACATATATATATAGTGACAGGGTTCGTATACATAGCATAGAAAGTCATAAAACTGTGTGGAGGCAAAAAGTAAAGTGTAGTAAAACAATAACATTTTATTTCAATATAGCCATTCCATATACTAATAAAACTATCACTACTATGTCTAATCCACTATGTGTATGCTATCGCCATGGACTGGGAATGTCATGTATGTCATTTTCAGGCAAACCATCACATTTTCCACACATAGATATATAGAATATTATCTAGCAAAAAGCAAGAGGCCCATTCCAAAATTCCACCGCCGTGTCGCCAATCCATTCCAGAGTAGCTGAATGGTCTCGTGACCCCACCGTCGCATATTCCACACCAAAAGCAAGTTGCCAAAGAGCCAGTGTCTATCTAAATAAACCCAGGCACCAAGCGCACCAGCCCATTCATCCACCCCGCCAAAATAAAAATTGCATGTCCTAAATCCCAACTCCAACATGAAAGGGTCTCCCCATGTCCTTTATCATGCCCTTTTTCAAAACCCCTTGAATCTAACAAAAAATCCCACTCCATGATCACCAGATCCTTGGAGGACACCAATGTGAAAAAAAGAAAAAGAGAAAAAATTAGAAAAGCACAACCTATAAAAATTCAATTGAAATCCCGCCCACAGCATTAGTTCACAGCGATCATAAACAGATTTCCAGAGCGCCTGTATATGTATAAACAACAAAAAGTTTAGTATTTACCGAAGTGTGATGAAGAGTCAATCCAATAACATTGTACATAGGAAAGATATAATAAAAACGAAAATGCAATTGAACGCAATGCAACACACAATCAAATCGAAAGTTGACGAGTACACCCCATCGCCACCAAAGAAGCCAAAAAAAAAAAAAAAAAAAGTGCGTTGTAAAAAGTTCAATGGGGATGTGGTACTGACGTTGGTTATGTGTTTTTTCAGGCGCAATGTCAGTCCTGGATGAAGCTGATACAGCTGTTCCTTCTGCTAAGCTAATCATTGCTGGTAATATAGGACGGCTTTGTCATTTTGCACTATGATGGGCAGACTCATAGAGGACCAGCTATCATCCTCTGCGATCCTTCCATGTAAGAAGAAAAATAAAAAAAGGATGGTGTCAACATTGACGTGCAGCTCACGTGGCTTTATATTTATATATTTCAATGAAGTGCTAGTGATCAGGGATAAAGCATTAGAAGTTTTAGACTAGGGCATTTGAAAAATGCAATAAAAACATTAAGGGACAACCCTTTCATTTTTGGATTTACGATTTGGTTCCCATCTTTATAGTAGCCTGATCTTAGAAAGCACTGTCATGAAACTGTCATTAAATTAGATTACATAGTATTTGTCTGTCATAACATAGTGTGTATCTACATTGGAATAAACCATGTCTAGTCTCTTTTTATCGTTGATCTCTCTGCCTTACATTTACATTTATTATATTTGTTTTTCGTTAAATAGTGTATGCGCGTAAAAAAAAAAACCCTCCCCCTGCGAAAAAAGAAATAGGAAAGCAATTACATGCATCCTCTATTTCATACAGTAGTGATCCTCCATTTCATACAATGGTGGGTTGCCTCCTTGGAACCCGGCTGTGGTGCTCAAAGCTACCTTGATTGGCACTTTTTGTGTTCACTAAAAAAAAATACAATAAACTCCGTCATCTGGTACTTTTGGTGGAGATTTACAATTTTTTCTTTTCTTTATCAGATGAGATTTCTATGATGATCAATGAAATAGCTATCCCGGGTCACCGGTAATAATGATACTCAGCTATTCTACATATTAGGGAAATTGTCGAATAAGATCAATTTTCCCGAGTCAAGAAAAAAAAAAAAAAAAAAAAAAGAACCGCTTTATCATCGGAGATCAATGGTTTTACTCCTCTCCTTTCATCAGATAATACAATGTCTTTTTGACTCAGAGTCGTATAACAATCTCAATCATTGACCGTCATCCTAGTCCCACGTCCAAAACCTTTTTTATTTGATCAATAAGTATCATCTGATAAAAACCACTGTCCCCCAAATCACCGCTATAGGCGTTGACAAGCTGGTCTGAGAAAAAAAAAAAAATTAAAGTGTCGGCTTTCTTTTATAATCGGTGTATCTCTCTCTCTTTTATTTTTCCTCTTTCTTTCTCCTTATTTTTTTTTTTTCACCGCACATCATGGCATCTGAGGACTACTTCAATGGTAAGATTTGATTGGCTTGACTAGTGTTTATGTTTATGTTTGTTTGTTTCTTTGGCACTCACACACACTTTTCTCCATTTGCTTTTATGAATGAACCTTTTTACCTCCCATCACTCCACCAGTACCGATCTTCTTCATTATCTTCAGAGAGTCTCTTGAAGCGATGATCATTTTATCTATTCTGCTTTCGTTTCTGAAGCAAACATTTGAAGTTGGGACACCAATTTACAAGCGTCTTCGCAACCAAGTTTGGATAGGTTCAGGTGTTGGGCTTGGTATTTGTCTTTGCATTGGTGCTGCCTTTATTGCTGTTTGGTACACCGTTTTGAACGATATCTGGGGTAACTCTGAAGATATCTGGGAAGGTAATAAAATAAAATAAAACCCTAGCCAAACGATGATTATGATATTAATTATTTATTATTATTATTATTATTTTGTGTATATGTGATTAGGCTGTTTCTCTCTTTTGGCTACTATTATGATTACTGTCATGGGTATTGCCATGTTGAAAACGGAAAAACTTCAAGACAAATGGAAAATCAAGTTGGCCAAAGCCATGGAAGCTGGTCAACAAGGCAAGCGTAAGACCTTCAAACTGTGGATGCAAAAGTACTCCTTCTTCTTGCTTCCTTTTATTACCGTTTTACGTGAAGGTTTGGAAGCCATTGTGTTTATCGGTGGTGTCTCTCTTGATGTTGAAGCCAAATCCATTCCTATTGCTGTCATCATGGGTCTGATTTGTGGCGCCTTGGTCAGTTATGTGATTTACAGAGGTGGCTCCATGATGAAACTCCGTTGGTTCTTTATCTTCTCCACTGCTATTTTGTATCTGATTGCTGCTGGTTTGATGTCCAAAGCTGTTGGTTATTTTGAACAATATGCCTGGAATCAAGTGATTGGTGGTGAAGCTGCGGAAGAAGGCGGCGATGTCATTGCCTACAAAGTAACAACTGTAAGTCATCAAACAACACTATTGTCATTGCATTCTTTAGACTCCGATTTTCATGCTTATTTTTTTTTTAAATAGGCTGTCTGGCACGTCTCATGGGGTGACCCTGAATTGAACGTTAGCACCAATGGTGGATGGCAAATCTTTAACGCCATTCTTGGGTGGAACAATACTGCTACTATTGGTACTATTACTAGTTACTGCTTATACTGGATCTTGGTGGCTGCTTACTTGGTCTATTTGTTTTTCAAGGAACGTAAGCATGCTATCGCCAAGGCTGAACGTGGTGAATTCTACAAAGATGATGCCAATGAAGCTCTTCAAAATGCTAGAAAATATGTCAACGATGATGGTGTAATCGTTGGTCAGGATGAAAAATTGGCAACCGATGAAGCTGTTTCCGTGGCTGAAAAGAAGGTTTAAGGATTATTTTTTTCCTTTGCCTCACCCTCCTAATTCCCTCTATTTTTTATTTTTTATTTTTTGTACTTTTTTACTATTCATTTTGTACCAATTATTTATTTCGTTGTATTGTATATATTCATACATCTCTCATCATAGTTTATTTTTTGTCATCCTTATAAGTCCCTTCTCTCTCCTCCCCCCCCCCTCTTTAACCTTTTTATAATAAAAACCATTCATTTTAGCCTGTCGATGCCAGAAACAGTTTTTATTCCCCGCTATTTTTTTTCCCTTCGTTTGTCTTTTGATCATTCATTAGTTGATCTATGTCTAACTGCTATTCTAATGACCTCTTTGGCCATACATACAATATGGAAACGTTTCTGGTACAGCACCATGTTAAGATCGGCTTGCTGATCTGTACTTATGGTTGCCGCTTGAAAGCTGCCTTATGAAAGGCACCAAGTCGCGTTGAGCCACTTTTGTCCACCACTTCTACTGCAAAGCCATATAAAAATCGACGTAAGTGTTATTTGTCTTCATTATATTAAATATTACAATCAACACAACTCCAATCTTTTTTTTTTGGTATATGTGATTCAGGCCCATATTCAACGCGTGGAAAAGTCTCTCCCTTTTTTTTTTTGTCCTCATCCCAAGTCCTTCCTTCGCGCAAACAAATCCAAAATTACCATCAGAATAAGGAATTCCAAACAAAGTAGTTACGGTAAAAACATTGAAATAGGCAGGTAGGATACTGACTAATCTTTTTTTTTCGGGTGGTGTACTTTGGGGGGGGATTTTGATTTATCTCTTAGGGATGCAGCTGAAATTGAACGGCTTCAACTGTTCTTTTTTTTTTTTTGGATGAAACAACTCAACTGTTTTTGGAATTCTCTGTGCTACTATTACTTATTACTCTTACTTGGGGACTTCACTTCATGCAATGAATGTCGACTGATTGTGCCAATGGTACCCATTGATGGGAACGCTGATGGGGCCGTCTGGAATTGGTGTGAACAGAATGAACACGAAATGATGATATTTAAAAGAATTATACAATGGCCTAGTCAATAATTGCATCGATACCTTGGTAAGGATATTTGTAGATTAGCTTAGTTTTAGTTTAGTGTAGTTAATCAAATATTCAATGCTCCTCCCCAATATGACTTTGCCATGACCATTTTCTTTCTTTGTTTCTTTTATTTCAATGTCCTCCTTCCTCCTCTTCTTATTATTTTACTATTATACTTTACTATCCCTTTTATCCATTTTTACCTCATTTAACCTATATCGTATCAATAAAATATGTATAAACATAAAATCACACATGGCTTTTCTCCGACTTCAACCGGGAAAATCATCGGGGTTAGTGGTACTTCAAATCTGATTGTCCTATCTGATCGTAGGGAAAATCGTTTTTTTTTTTTAATACTCAGTGCGTTTTGCCGTTTGACACCCTGGTTAGTTCAACCTTCTTTAATGTAGTTAACAAATCAATAGGGGGATGGTACTAATATGAAGTTGATGTAGACTGAAAGATGATAGGTAACTATTTGACAAGCGATCTACAGTAGGTTAATCTGATTCAATATCCCCACATGATCGCAGAACAATGATTATCTTTTTTTTTTCCTGGAATTCTTATAACTTTAAAAAAATCATACAAATGCGGAATGATTTTCTTTAACCTGATCTCAAAGGCAGATGACAAACTTGAACATGATTGATGAACGAAGAAGTTTTTTTTTTTTTTTTTTTTTTTTTTTTTTTCCTCATGATCACGGTATGGGTACGTGAAAATCAAAAAAAGTGGAACGATTTTTTTCTTTGATTTTCCCTTCGATCAGTATTGTAATATCATATATATATTATTGTCATATGGACTCGCTCTACCAAAAAAAAAAAAAAAAAAAAAAAAATTCTAAAGGTAAACAATTGATCCGAGAAATCGGGCTGTGTATTTTTTCATAATGAGAAAAGATTGAAAAAGAGACGACAATTTAGTAGTAAAGATGGGATATAATTTTATTGATTCCATATCCTAATGTGAGCTACAAAAGTCAAAGGAAGGATATGTACTATAACAATAAAAATGGCGGCGGAGGGAGCATGAATATATAAAAAAGGAATACCAGGGTTCTGATCCCAAATGATTGAATCAGATGAGAAAGCACACAAATATTAGAGAATGAGATTATATGATAAGAATGGCAAAAAAAAACCAAAAAAAAAGAGGGGGGGACGATATAAACCTAGATATAGTCACATCACAAGAGTTCCCAGCATCTTTTGCAAGCCTGCCATGTATATAGCTTCGACGAGAACATAAAGTAACCCTTATGTCGCAAGTATATGGTAGAACAGTCCAAGACAGCTACAATAATGGTATTTCTCACCGTTCTACTGGTCAGAGTGTGGCTAACAAAAAAGGAATACTCTTTTGAAGCGTATTGAATATATGTAAAACTGAAGGAAGAGAAGTTCATTGATCAAAGAGATTTAACGGAGAAATTTGGTCACACTAATCTAAGGGACAATCTTTTATTGAAGCACAACAACGGTCAAAACTGATTAAAACAGCGAACGATAGTAAACGAGATATAATATACATGGTATGGGAGACTCATGAGACATATTTTATTCAAATACAGATTCAAGCTGTGGGCAAACTAACACTAAATTAAGCTAATGAAGGTTCCAAAAAGCCAACTAATGGTGCCTTCAGATCCTGGATCCAAAATGAAAGGGTTTCCCCATGCATCTTGTAATCCCTGAGCTGAAAGTACTTCTAAACTAGTCCTGACACTAATCTAAGACCAACATAACCCCATAGAAGTCGAATGGTGTAGAAAAAATGAAAGAAAGAGAGAGAGAGAGAGGGAGGGAAATTGGGGAATTGATAAAATAGCACGCGTGCGGGATGTGAATTTTATTTTGGACGATTTTTTTCTTGGTGGAGCATAAAATAGGAGCGTCCCTTTTTTTTTTTTTTTAATTGTCTTCTTTTTCACTACGGTCAATATCATACAACGTTATTAACATGGTAAAACTCTTCTCAAGATACTAAAAACTACTATTTGACGTCGGCAACATGGTTATTCTCATCTTTTGTTACCTTTACAGACAAGGCAGAGCAATTCACCTTAGAACCTCATCACAGTGAACAATAGTTTTAAACGTCCATAGAATACAGTAGCTTATCTTCTTTGATTGTATTACCTTATCTGCCGCTTTATTTATTCTGAAACAAGATACCTTTAATGGCGTCACATTTAGATACGTGCGATAGTATTATCATTAGATCAATATCAAGTTTAGTAATCGTAGTTTGTATCGACATCTGAATAAAATATGTATTGTCTTTTTACTTTAATGGATGTACATCGTCTCTCATACGGTTAGTTGACATGTAAATTTGGCATGCCCGCATTATACAGTGCTTGTGCATGTAGAAGGAAAAAAAATTGATGTGTGTATACAAAAAAAGACGGACTATTTATGAAGCTCCATATTTCAATCGTAATGCTCAATCCGCGGTCTATTGTAGATACGAGAGGGGTCTGTTGAATGGTATTCGAAAATGGCAGTGATGGGCAGATGAAAAAAGAGCAGTGAAGGATGCATAGAAATACGATGTTCCAAGTGCCCTGGAAGGTATTTGGTTTACCCACAATCCGTTATTTTGATGAACACCCTGTTCTTGCAGTTCCTCAACCCTTCAGGCACAGCAAATCAACTTTTGCGCTAAAGGCGTCTTTCTTTTTTTAAAAAAAACCCCAAATAAAATACCCTAACCATGTAAAGTATCTTTGTTCCTTTTTATCTTTACTACTGTATGATACTATACATACAGTATCATATCATATTACGTGGTTAAGGGTTTTATCGTCAAGTAAGTGATTATCCGTGGCATTTTTGATGGGATCCAACACTTTTAGGGTACATTTTTGCTGAACCGAATCATATGTATGTATAGCATTGCATTGTACATACGATTATGGTATGAGAAAATAAAGAGATACAGCACTCTCAAAACAGAAATGACATGTATGTATGAATTACTGTCAATTATCATATGCATAGTGTACCATGGTGTAAAAGTAGGACTATATGTATGTTACAGTGCAGTATAGGTGCGAATGATGTATCATAGCATTAATGAAAATAGACTAAAGTCAGTATGGTCTAGTAAATGCGAGTCCAGTCAAAGGCACGTATGAAAAATTGTTGGAGGAGATCGGATATGTTCCTAATTTGGTAAACACGAGCATATGCAACCCACAACCAACTTTCAATGCAGCCTTTTTTTTTAATTTTCTTGGCTCCCTTTTTCCCATCCAGACAGACCCTCTTTTTTTTTATGATATATATAATTTTTTTTTCCTTTTTTTTTTTTTTTTTTTTGTTGCTTTTTTTGTTTTTATTCATTCTTTTACTCATGACACGTTGGTTTTCTCCTACCTCACTGCAATTCTCTTCCTCTTCTTGGAATCAATCTCGCTTTCGATCCAAAACGATCCCTTCCACAAAATATCGCCATGTCAAACACTACCGACTTCTGAAGGAAATTGCTCATGGATCAACTTGTATTGTCTATTTGGCTCTCGATACAAAATCAAGAAAACTTTATGTAAGACAGACTATACATAATAAAAAGGTACGACCAGCAGCGTATCTCATTATTCACAAAACGTTTATTTTTATTTAACAGGCCCTTAAAGAAATGAATTTAAAAAGGTTGCAGCGACAAAATCACATGGATTGGTTGCAAGCTCGACATCCTAAACACCAACAACAGCATGATGGCATCAAACGGCGACGGATTGAGCCATTTTCTCCCATTTTGGCTTCAGCAAATCAGATTGAATCTGACATTTTACATTCTTTGCATCATGATAATATTGTGGAATGGGTAGACTGTTTTGAAGACAGCAACAATTTGTATTTGGTGACAGAATGGGTGGACGGCAGCGTATTGGTGGATTTACATCACGAACAAACCAATGAAAGCGACAATCGCCAGGATTTTTCTGCCCATTCTATTTTTATTCAACTCGTGGATGTACTGGATCACTGTAAGTTACAATATGATGATGGTGTATTAGACTGAGTGATCTTTAAAACTTTCTTTTTTAACTGCTGTTAGTGCATGAACGAAATATAATCCATGGCGATATCAAGCCTGACAATGTCCTTCTGACCAAGAACAAGCAAATCAAGTTGATCGATTTCGGAAGCGCCATCAAGTTGAACGCCACAGACAACAATAGCAAAAATAACGATGACGGCATAATGAAAAAGGCATTCCACCGACGACGAACTCTGGCTTTTTTACCCCCTGAATGCATTAAAAAGGAAACAACTACTGCTCATCATGACATAGCCACCGTGATACATTATGAAACGGCTGCAGATATATGGTCTCTTGGCATGACACTCTATTGCATGGTTTATGGTAAACTTCCTTTTCACTACTCCACCAATTCTACCAACAAACAAATGGATGTGTATCATCTATTACAAAATTTCACCACTGTACCTCACAATAACTCTCCTACCATCGATCCACAGCTTTGTCACCTTATTGATCAGATGTTAAACGTCTCTCCATTGGAACGAATCACTCTGAAACAAATCAAGCGCCACCCATGGTATTTGGGAACCACAACTACTACTTGAAAGGCTATTGTATGTATGTATGCTACAGTGTGATCTCTTTGCACATATTGGCTCTGCTGATGTTGGCTACTGACTAATAACGATTATTATTCAGTGTGGTTTGATTCGTTTTGTCATATTCCATCCCCTTTGCCCTCCTTTTTTTTACACAACCCGACTATTCCTCATTTAGTATTTAGTTTGTGATGTCGATGCTGTTGATGACGATATTGATCCTCTTCCTTTCATTTCCCCTCCTCCCTCCCCCATCCAGCTCCTTAAAAAAATCCATGTATTTTATGTATTTTATGCTTTTGATTATGTTTTTCTCTCTTTATGATGATTGGTTGTTGTTGTTATTTTTTATTTTATTTTTTACAAATAAAGAAAAAAAAGGATATTACTTCAAAAAAATGTGTTGATTTGTTTGTCTATGGTATGGACATCTGCTTGTATAGGAATTTAAATATAGACTATTTCCCACCCCTTCTTTTTCGCCCACGTCACACAAACCACATATATTGAATATGATCATAGTTAAACGAAAATGCCATTTCATTATATAGTTAGCTCCGCAATTTTCTTTTTATATTCTCGACCATCCTGGAAGGATTACTCTCACATTGCACTCTGGGACGTTATCATATTTCAAAAAATAAATAAATAAAATAACTAGTTGGAAAATACACTATTTCTGGTCTTCTGGAAGATGTGCTGGTAGCAACTTTTATCACTGTACTATAGATCAGAGGATAGCTAATAGAAAGAATATATTTTATTGAAGCAGAATTGGCAGATCCTAAAACTAAGGGAGTTCATTCCAACAAGGAATTTAACCGGGAACGTTCTATTGGAGGTACTATGAGGGGAGACTAGTCTGAGGGTTTGAATAAAGAGTAATACTATTCTAAAGGAACGTAAACGAATGGGTGTAAAATGGGGCCTTGAATATTGTACAAGGGGTGACTTTTTTTATTGAAACACAACAAACGATCAAAACACTAATCAAACGGGATTGATTGCAAAGGAATCTATTGTTCAAAACATAAGAGACACAAATGAGACATATTTCATTAAAACAAGTAAAAAGAGACATGTTTTATTTAGTTATAGATACAAACTATGGACCAAGCTAACACTAAACTAAGCTAATGAAGGCGCCAAAAAGCCAACTAATGGAGCCCTCAGATCCTAGATCCAAAATGAAAGGGTTTCCCCATGCATCTTGTAATCCCTGAGCCGAAATCCTTCTAAACTAGACCTGATACAATTCTAGGTCCAAAATAACCCAATACAAGTTAAATGGTGAAGAAAAAATAAAGAGAAAAAAAAATCAAAAAGAGAGAGCAAAAAAAAATAAAAAATACGCGAGAGGAGAGAAAATAAAATATTCACGTGGGCGGGATATGAATTTCCCAAACCTCTTAGTTGGGTGTGTGTGTGTGTTTAGGCTTTGGGTTTTGGGTTTTCATTGAGGCATGTTTTTATATGATCTCTCCTTTTTCAACCTTTTCTATTAAAGCCGACCATCTTTGAATTCCGAAGGCCAATTTCTTTATAAAAATTCACAATCACGTAGCTTTGTTCTTTTCCACCTTCACTACCATACCACTCACAAAAGGTCATAGTTTTGAATTCACACAAATAAAAGGTTTATTTTTTTTAAAGCCAGCAACAACAAATACAACACATACTATTTACAAAACCGAGTATATCTAAAGATAAAGACGTCAAAGGGAGGGAGACTATTCAAATGCAATATACAAAAATAAAATAAGAATCATACCAGAAAAAAAATAGCATCCTTCATATAAACCAAACTAAACTAAATAATAACAGTAATAAAAACTATAATATTCTATAATCAGAATCATACATATAAAATACTATAATCTATGTAGTAGACTAGAAGCGGTGATTCCATCCAAGCAAATGGTTCGAAATCCGTTGAATGATCATGACACAAGTTGTATTATTGTTGACTATGAGAATGTGTGTTGTTGTCGTTTCCAGCACTTGTTGAAGAATATGAAGGAGACGATGCTGATGCCAATGATGCTGATGCTGATGCCGCCGCCGCCGCTGCTGCTGGTGATGATGATGTTGGTGGGGGTGATGATGATGCTGATGCTGATGATGATAATGATGATGATGATGATGCTGATGATGACGACGATAAAAGATGTTTCAAAATGTGATTGAATTGAGGTAATTCAGGAGATCCGTTTGCCATGGATGTCATTTGTCGTTGCTGTTGCTGAGAAGTAGCTGCTGCTGTCACAGCCGCCGCGTACATGTTGGCCATCATTGCTACTGCCTGAGGGTTTTTCATCCAGGAAACCATGTCCATAGGCACTTCGTCTTCTTTAACCGCCCGTGTGTTTGTTTCTGCTGCTGTAGTTGATGATGGTGCTAACGGTAGTGAGGAAGAAGTCGAAACAATAGGCTCTTGGCGTTCCGTTGTGTCGTTATTTGTGGTAGAGATTGCCATATTATCCGCTGTACCGACTGTGGATGGTATGGGGTCCATTTCTTCCAGTAATTTTTTGTAGTTTTGACTTTCTTGGACATTGAGCTGATTTAGTGAGGAACGGATGTGCTGTATCAGTGTTGATCGTTGATGCTGGTCGTTAACAATGTGGGGCAGTGCTAATATCTTTTGCATCAGTACCATGCCATGTGCTTGATCCCGCAAAATATCTTCCCGTATCTGAGAGTCAGCCGTTAATGCGTTCATAAAAAGATGACTTGTTTCTGGTTCTTCTTGTTGCTGGATAATCTTGAAAACAGTCATAGAGCCCAGTTTGTGAGTACAGAGTTTGTTGAGGTAAGGAAGTAGACGTGGATATAAGACACTATAACGACCAGATAGTTCAGAGGTATCTAATAACCATACCAGTAATAGTGTTCCATTGGCATTGGTTGTAAGCAATACAGCGTTCTGGACAATAGCCGCCGCACAATACACCTTTTGTTCCTTGCTGACCACGTCGTTTTCCAAGATGGAACGTACAGCCCGAGCACCAAATCGTCCTTGCGCGATTTCCCAACATTTATCAACAATAGCATCAAAGATATATTGGTTGTGTTCAGCACCCATACGAAGACAGCATTGAACTACGTAGTTTCCAAACTGGTCTAATAGAAGCAAAGGTACATACGGTGCAATATGCTGCTGAATGAGCTGAATCTAAAAGAAGATCATAATGTTAGTCTGTCGCTATGGTAACATGTGCTTCAAGTTATATATTTACCTGGCCTGGTGTGTTTGCAGAGTCAATAATCTTTTGGGCAGCCCATGTACCATTCTTGTGAACACCAATAGATGCCAGAAAAGGTCCGATATATTCCAACATGGTTTGTTTTGTTGATTCAGTACATTGTTCAAAAAGCTTTTGCACTACAGTATTTCCAATATAATCTATAAAGACAAAAAAAAAAAAAAAAGAGGAGTTAAATCAACTTCTCTAATATATACATATATACATTTCAAAATACTTACCACTGCAAAGTCCAGCAATTTCATTCATACATTCATGTGCAATCATTTCCACATCTTGTAATTCTAAACCGTTTTCCAAACGTTTCCGCATATCACGAAGTCGAAGTGGTTCCAATGTTCTCTCTGCACTTAGTTCAGGGACAGCAGGAATCACCGAACAATAGCTGACAGGTGTGCGTTCACCTTGAGGAGGCAATTGTATTGCGTCAGCCGACGGACATAGTTGTTGCATAATAAATTGTCGCTCGGTTGCAATAGCAGAGTATAAACTGGGCTGCGTTGTTGCCGATTGTTTTTCAGACGCACTCATCATCATTGTACTCATCATCATGGCTGTTGCCCATTGTGTTGCTTGATAGGTATCCGTTGAAGAGGTTCGATTCTTATTCTGATTGTTGTCATCTTTAGTTGTGGAGGAAGAGGTCCATGGAGTTGTAGACATCATACTGACAGACGTACTCTGATGAGCGGGCACACCAGAAGCAAAAGAGACACCTAATTGAGAAGGATTTGTAGTGTATGTTTGAGTTCGTTGTTGCTGTTGCTGCTGTTGTTGCTGTTGTTGCTGTTGCTGCTGCTGTTGCTGCTGTTGCTGAGAGGATGATATAGAAACGAAACCCGGATCAGCATTGTTGATATCATCCGCTGAAGGTGCCTTGGCGAAGCCAATTCTAATTGTACCAGAACCAGGGCCAAGAATTTCCTTGTTTTGTAGGTTTTTACGAGCTTTCACTGCATCTTCTTGGTGTTCAAAGTTGACAAAAGCGCAATTTTTGTGAGACAAGACACGCACCGATTCGATAGGGCCAAACGCCTGAAAAATGGCTTGTATAATAGCAATATTCATATTGACGGGAATATTACCAACCCCTATAAATATAAGAATATAAAGTGAGTGTTGTTCCCTATTTTGTAAACACACTTTCTACCTTTCAACTTACATAATGCACGAGTAGGACCCTGAGCATTAGGCCCTGCTTCGTTCGTGAGCGCCATCGCAAGAGCCACATCAGCTTTCCCAAATCCAATACGCACCGAAGTACCACCTAACATACTTCCCAATCTTGTTTCCAAATCATTTTTTGCCATCACTGCTGAATCCACATTAGCAAAATTGACAAAAGCACATTCTTTATCAGACAGGATCCTAGCACTTTCCACATGTCCATACAGAGAGAATTGCTGTAAAAGATCATTGACACTCAATGAAGGATTCACATTTCCTATCCAAAGAGCTCGAGAGGGGATTTGTGCTGGCGCTGAGGAAGGCGAGTCCAAAGATGAGGAAGAGACCGAGGGCATGGTATTGATATCCTCCTATAAGTAAATTGAACAATAATAATATTGAGTGATCCTAAGTAAATTATGTAGCAATATATAAAATAAATATATCAACTTACATGTTGTTGCCCCATGTCCTCCACCGAGATATTTTCATAAAGCCCCATTCCATCAAAACGATTGCTTGTCGATGAGATATCCATCAAATTCCCACTCGATCTTGACAGTCGCAATGACCGTTCGTTATTTGATAAAATTTGTTGCTGGTTCAGTCTTGAGGGCGAAGATTGCTGATTATAACTACATTGTTGCTGTTGGTTTGATGAGCTAGACACAGTAGATTGTAATGTGGACATATCAAAGGGTGTAAAAGACGATAATTCACCATCTTCAAAATGAGGCTCATCAGCCATTCCAAGGCTGACGGCACGTGGACGTTGCATGACACTAGATCGAGTTTGTGGTGAGAATGGAGTGAAACCCATAGGTAGTCTATCACCAAGACGATCACCAGCATTTGCAGTTGGATGGCGAGTGGATACTGTGTACGCTCTTTGGCGTTGCTGTTGCTGTTGTTGTTGCTGCTGTTGCTGCTGTTGCTGTTGCTGTTGAATAGAGTGTTGTCGCAAAGGAGAAGTGCTTGAATGAATGTAGGGGCTCGAGTTGTGAGAATCATCCAAACCAAGTGAAGCCAGAGTCCTCTGTACAGTATCCGAAGCATTTTCTTCTATAGTGTGGTAAGGCTCGAAGTCAGAGGAAAACAAAGCCCGTCCATAATCATGGAGTGATGGATTGCTTGCCGAAGAAGGAAGGAGATTGACAGAACCCGACCTACGTCGACCTGTACCACTTGAAGGAATGGCCAGATTGGAAGTTGGACCAGCGCCACCACCAACACCACCAGAAGCAGCCATATGGTATAGATCGGAGTCAGTCGCATTGGAACCATGAGCCGCCAAAGTAGACGAAAAAGGAGAATGATCGTTTGTTGCTGTTGTTGCATAAGGAAACACAGTAGTACGAGAAGGCATAGTACCCGCTCTTGGCCGTCTTACACTTGGCAATCCCGAAGCTTGCGAGGCATTATTGCTAAACGGCGTGGCATTACGTAAACGATCAAATGAAGTATCTTCCAGTCCCCTATAGATATAAAACTGTTAATAAAACGTTATTCGATTCATTATGTGTATCATAAAACAAGATCTCAAGCTTCTTCTCTTGTAAGGCAAAAAAAGAAAAAACAGTTGGCTAAATTGCAAGAGCTTTTTACCTTCTTCCCAGAGATGAGGGTTCTTGACCAGATGAATTTGGTAAATACGAGTTGCATTTTCGCGGGCCCATATCAGACACCCACCTTAAATCCATATTGGTATGATAAAAAAGAGATATATAGGAATAAAAGCCAACGAAAGAAAAAAGTCGAGTAAAAAGTGAGAAAAAGTAAAGGGAAAAATATTGTTGGCAAGGGAGCAAAAAAAAAAATCGGCGTCTTAAAATTGACTCGCTCACCGTCTCGTACGTGGGGAGAGAATAATAGGCCATCAACCCTGCTGAGTATTTCTTGGGAGACGATTTGTTGGCACATTCACTTTAAGACTAGGCAAGAAGGGATACGATCTATAATATCGTTCTCATGAAATAAAAACAAGCAATATATAACAGGTTAATCTCTTTTCGTAAGCTTTAAAAAATAGTTTTCTTTTTTGTTTTTTGTTTTTTGCGTACACAAGAATGTCGCACAGTTATCGAGTTTTTAATCCTGCAAAGAAACGAACACTTGCATTTATGCACAGTGAAAGAATACAAAATTCTTCCAAGGGGGGGGGTTTGATTTCAGGTACCTGAAAATAATAAGGACGAGGGATTGATCTTGGCAATTATGATAAATAAAAATAAAACAAATATATGGTTTGCAAATATAATGTACCATGATGATCGTAGTCTTTTCCGATGATATGGTGTTAAACTGGGGTTGATGCCAAGTTGTGCGAATGAACCGGGCATTCGTTCAATAAAGCTTTGCTAGATTCTTATTGGTCAATATTGTGCACTTGTTTCCACCCCGACATTACCGCGATTCTTTTTGGACCCCTTGTTTGAGCTCCCTCCATAACGTTTAACTTTGTAATATTTTAAATATAATTGCTACACCATTGGTTATAATCGTACTATCTGCTCCGATGAAAATAATAAAATAAAACTATTACAGACATCATGGGGCGTTATGATATCTGTAAGAGGAGTAAACCAGGGTAGTGCTAGGAGTTGAGGTGTATTGTACTGTATTAGGTTTAGTTTCTTCATTTGGTGATAATTGAGTTTTTTTTTTTTTTTTTTTTTTTTTTTTTTTTTTTTTTTTTTGCCAAGAACTCAATGATGAGTAGTCAGCTATCGAAACTGCATAAGTTGGTTCGATGGTAAAAGTTGGCCGAAAAGGGATTGCCAAGAGCGGCTGACATTAAAAAATATAGTGGATCTACCATTTGCTACCATTTCTCCTTTTTGTTCCTTCTGACTTCTTTTTTTTTTCTTCACAACGTTAGTATACCTGTGCCAAGAAGACTTTTTTTTTTATTTAATATATAAAGTCGGTGGTGTCTTTTTTTTACTTATTTTACTTTTGGCTTTCTTCTTTCGTTCTCTTCTCTATTCACAATATCAACAACATGACCAGTACCACCATTCCTTCTCCACCTTCTTCACCTAGTTGTAAACCAGCCTCGTATAAGCGAAAGCGTTTATCTATTACCTTGCCACCCATTCTAGACGTCTGCACTAAACGAACAAAAACAACTTCAACAACTTCAACACTGACAGCGCCGCCACCTCTTGACACACAACTGTTGAAAGACTATCTCCTCCGGGGTGGCTCTCTTACTTCCGAAAAACAAGGTCGATGTTTACTGTGTTGTGCCTGTCAATGTCATTCCTTGGATGCGTTACAGCTTTTAGTGTCTAGCGGATTACCTTGTCAGCATCTATGTCAGGACGATGTATCAGCTGTGCACGTGGCTGCAGCAGTCGGTTTCCTTCAAGGCCTCTCTTACTTGCTATCCTGCCAACATGATGAATCCATCCACAAGAAATATGCGCCTTCAATCACTGTCAACATCAATGGCGTCACAAAACAAGACAACCATACACCATTATATCGGGCTGTCCAGGCCAATCAACCTCTTACTGTAGCCTATCTGTTGGAAAAAGGTGCTCGAGTCGATATACCTGATCGAATGGGTCGATTTCCTCTCCATATTGCGATTATGAACCGTCATCTCGATTGCGTTTCATACCTAATGGACTACGAACGCCTCAGCAAAAACAATCCTTCTCATTCAAACATCACAGGACAACCAAAATCTTCACTATCACCACTTTTAACCTATGATCATCAATCAGCTCTTGATGATGCTGTCATGGCTGGTTATGCACCCATCTTGGAACGACTCCTGCAACAATCTCACTCAACTTCGTCACCACTTTCAAAGCAAGAACAATCTGAACTACTGGATTTGGCGGTGCAATGGAATCGTGTGGAATGTCTCAAGCTCTTACTCCATCACGGCTACGATGTCAACTATACCAAGGAAAAACGGAACAACACATCTTCTTTATTATACAAGGCGGTACAACAAAGAAAAATGGATATGGTAATGGTGCTCTGCAAAGCTGGTGCTATATCATGTCAGAACGGTCACAACCCCTGCCTTCTTTATGCTGCCAACCATGGATTCTTGGAAATGATCCCTTATCTATTGACAACTTGCACTTCGAATGATTGTATTCATCAAGCAGTGACCTTGGCTGCTCCTCTTGAAAACCGCCAGCAACTTCTATCTATCATTATACATACTTTGAAAAACATCTCCTCCACCTCCTCTGCCATATCTTCTTTTAATACTACCCCCTTGACTCCCATTTCTCCATAAAAACAACTCCCCAATACATACATATATTCTGTACATATTTTACCCGTTTATATTATTATATTATTCAATCAAATAAAAACCCAATTATTGCTATTTTATTTTGTTCTTTAGAGGCGAAATTTGGCTTGACCGCATTTAAAGCCCCGTTTTTTTTTTTTTTTTTTTTTTTTTTTTTTTTTTTTTTTGGAAATTGCAAGGCGCAGTTGCTTCTTTTTTTCTAACCCTTCGCTTTTATGACATAGATGAACTCTTCTTCAGTCAATGATCCAGTAACGACAAACACAAGCAACAATGACAACAATGTAACGACCACTACTGCCCCCTCATCGCCCTCCACTCCATTCAACACCGCCACCGCTACTACTGCTACCTCTACAACCAAACGAAAAACATTTGGCAATGCTATTTTGGTCAATCCAGCTCAACAAAAGAATCCTCTTCTGCGCTGCATTCATAACGTACCCTATGAATTCGACGACACCATCAAACCGGACTATGTAGTTGGTGCCACTACTGGTGTCTTATACCTAAGGTAATCGATCATCTTGTCAGCATATATTGGTGCCGGCGGGTGGACAAAAACTCACCCACAAGTAACACGTCCATTTTTTTTTTTTTTTTGATTCACTAGTCTTCGATATCATCGCCTGTATCCTTCCTATATATTTGAACGTATGGCGGCACTCTCAAGAATGTATGTGCTCAAAATACTTTTGGTGTTGGTAGACACGGATGATCATCATTCTGCACTTCGCGAACTGAATCACTCTTGCCTGACCTACCACTTTACATTGATGTTGAGTTGGAGCCACGACGAAACGGCACGCTACTTGGAAACTTATAAGGCGTTTGAATCCAAACCTGATGATCTTATTCGCGAAAAGGTGAATGGACCCGATGATAATGACTATTTGGCCAAAATGACAGATACCTTGACGAACGTGCGGACTGTGAACAAAACCGATGTCGTGACCTTGCTCTCAACGTTTGGCTCTTTTCAAGGTATCACCAAAGCCTCGTCGCATGAATTGGGTCTCTGTCCTGGATTTGGTGAACTCAAGGTCAAACGATTACAGCAGGCCCTCACGCAACCGTTTATAATTCACGATCAACAACAACAAAAACCATGAATGAAACTATCTCGCGCTTTTGGGAAAATTAGGATACTGGCTGGTGAATAGGATATATACATGACGTAGTTTTAGTTTTGATTTAGTTTAGTAGTCTTTTCTGTACACATTTTTTTTTCTTTTTGATATATTTGATACGATTGAAAATCTTTGGTTTGGTTTGATGATATAATAAAGATAAAGTTGATATCTGTCAACTTTGTGCTATTCATACAAAACGATGATGTATTGGGCCCAAAAAAGTGGCAACATGTGTGTGTATGTGTGTGTGTGTGTGTGTCTATGTGTGGAATTTAAGCATCAATGTAGTTGAAGGGCAGCTGAAATACTATATGTAAAATAGACTAAAAAAAATACATCATTTGAATTGTGGACATTATGGACAAAATGGGGAAGATAAAATACGTCATTTTTTATTGAATGGATGAAATAGAATGATATATATATATATAATAAGTAATAATTGTCAGTCGATTTTGATACTATTCATACAAATCTATCACATATGATACTATATATTGCAATAAAAATAGGCTGGGGGTAAATACATGTTTTCAGGTGGTAGTTGAGAGGAGGCGGGGGAAAATGCAGCTACTATACAAGAGGCAATTAGGTCAATGTAGCCAAATAAATTCGTCAGATTCATTTTGGTGAGATGGATCTGGGTGAGATGATGATGACAACGATAAAGAAGAGGAGGAGATAGTGGAATAGTGTTGATTGTATCTGTGTTGAAGCCTTGGAAATCCAAGCTGCTGGGATGGTGTTGTGGATCGGAGATTCGTGCAATAAGGCGAGCGTGAAGATGAATATGATAAAAGTTGTTCAGGCGTATTGGTGCGATGATGGTAATGGGTCGATGCTGCCGTTACTGATGTTGTAGAGGTCACAGTGGCCGTTGTAGTGATAGCCATACAGGCGGTTCCACGATACTGACGAGATATATGATCAATACCTTCATGTATCAATGAGCTATCCTCGGATGATGATGATATTGTATCCACAAGCCCCAAAACTGTTGTGTTGCCATCATTGCCGCACTGGTGATGCTGATTATTGTCTTCATTCAACAGAGAGTCCGTATCCACGCATGTGTTTTCGTTGATATATGAGTAGCCCGCAAAGGCATCCTCCAAATACTGTTGATCTTGGTCATCCTCATAATAATATTGATCCTTATATCGTGTTTTTTCCCACGCCTTGCAATCAGGGTCAAGATCATAAATGTCATCATCATCATAATCGCCAAAGTCTTCATGACGACAGGGTGCAGAAAGTCGAGGTGATAAGTTGATAAAATCAGGCGCAAAATGGCTAACGTCAGTTTCGGACTTGATGTGAGGGACAAAGGGTGCAGGAAGTCGTTTATTGTAAACGTCAGACCAATCCAAATGATAAAAGTAAGGATGCTGTCGTATATCATCTTGATCCAGAATAGATTGAGAGTCCGAACCACCCTCGTAGAATTGTGCACAGCCGAGTCTGTCTCTAGGATCGCGTTCCAGTAAGCCAAGGATCAAGTCTGCAGTATCAAGGGACATATCTTCAGGGATATCTATAGGGTCCTCTAAAACACGACGGTACAGTTCGGAATCATTGTCAGCATCAAATGGAGTGTAACCCAATACCATTTCATATAAGATGATACCAAGAGACCAGTAGTCCACAGCAAATGTGTATTCTTCAGATAGGTACATTTCCGCCGCCATATATTCCACTGTGCCACAAAATGTCCTAGTGTGATAAGGCCGCCTTGTATTTTCAGCTGATTCCAAAGAGTACAGTTGATTTTCTTCATTTTCATCGAATAGTCGTGAGAATCCAAAGTCGGTCAAAACGATATGTCCATCTGCAGCCAATAATATATTCTCGGGTTTCAAATCACTAAACCAAAAAAAAAAAAAAAAAAAAAAAAAAAAAAAAAAAAAAAAATTGAGTTGAATAAATGACCTATTCGATCAAGGTATATTTGTGAGCTTACCGGTAAAGAATACCAAGACGATGAAGTTCTTGTAATCCCAGCAAAATTTCAGCAGTATAAAATCGACAACGAGCGGCATCGAAGGAATAATGCAGTTGGAGTTGCGTGGCCAGATCGCTACCAACATGATAATCCAGGACCAGAAATAACTGATTCGCGTCTTGAAACGAATGATGAAGCTTGATCAAAAACGGATGGTGTATTTTTGAAACCTTGGACAGAATGTTGCGTTCCATAATTGTGTGATCAATTTCCCGTTGTGTTATAACCCATTCTTTGCTTATGGATTTCAGTGCATAAAGTCGAGCTGATTGATGATGACGGACCAACATAACCTATGTCAATTAAAACACATACGTAAATAAAAATGATAATGTTCAAGTATTTGTCTACAACCCCCCCCCTCCTAGCAATTGCAAGTCTTACTACTTACCTTTCCCATGCAACCTTTTCCTAGGACTTTCAAAAACTGAAGATCATCCAGAGTCATTCGAGAAGTTTGCTTGTGTTCTTTTGTTGGATCCATTTGCTGATACGTAGTCGACACCAAATGGTTGATAGAAGAAGAGGTTACTTGGGTTTCGTCTGTGTTTCCTTTTCCAAGCGATGGACGGTTGGCTTGCCTTGTTGATGACATGAGCAATGGATGATGGATAGCAATAGATGTACCGACACCAGAAGTTGACACCCAATCGTCAATAAATCCAAATGAAGATTCAGAAGGTGGTGAAGGTAATAAAGAAGCCAGCTCGTGCAATCCACTGTCACCGCCGTCATCGTCATCGTCACAATCAACAACAATCTTGCAGTCACTGTTGAAGCTTTCATCACCTTCATTACCACAGTTGCTATCAATGCTGTCGTCATCTTGATCTTTCGTTTTCGATGCTGTGCCTGAGTAAACTTCAACGGAGTCAAGATGAAGCGATATAATAGAAGATAATGTCAAAACAGGATCGTCCAAATTATAGCGGCGTATTGTCTCTGTCGGAATGGAAGGATGATATTCGTTTACGGTGGATACACTATGGATTGGTAAAGACGAATGTTGCGCCTTTTGAAGAGGTGATTGCTGTTGCTGTTGCTGGTGCTGTTGCTGTTGCTGTTGCTGTTGCACATAATAGATATGTAGCATTGTTGGTGTTTCCTTGGTTGTTGCAGGTGCTGCTGTTGACGAATGATATAAGTCTTGGTGCTGTGATGACGCTGTGCGAGTAGTTTTATTGACGACAGTATCTTGTTCGCGTTGTGGAGATAAAAATTTGTGCCATTGAGATGATCTGCTTAGTATCGGATGCATTGCACATAGTCGTAGCCAAAGTTGAAGTTTTTCTTCATTGGTTGCCCGGGATTTTGATTTGGGGAAGAGGCGACGCAGAGTAAAGTTGTGAATCACAGAGTTGGTAAGCGTAGGTGCCGCACTGGAAGTGATGGTGGTATTTGTAAAGATGGGAAGACTGGGAATGTCGTCATGGTACTTCTTGAATAGTTGCTCCAGTGCAATGACATCAGAGGCGGAACGTGATAAATGGACCTGTTTGTCGCCATGGTCTACAACGATAGAGAATAGCTATATAAAAAGAAGAACGCAAAAAAAAAAAAATGGGTTAGCGAAAAAAGCGGAATTTGAATTAATCACTGACTATGAGAGGTGTTTGTTCATGCCGAATGTTCTTTTCGTTATTTGCAATAATAGCATGTGTTGCTTCAGAGACAAATATACTTAATAAATCATAGTTTTGTGATGAAGGTGTTGATACTAATGGTGATGATGCTGGGGTTTTTTCCAGTGGTTGCTGCTGTATTGTCTGTTCTTTTTGACGCGGCTGTTCGTGTTTCCTTTTAGGGGACGGAGGCTGGTGGGCTGATGAAAATCGATGTGCCTGGCGAAGAATAGATCCTTTCAAATTCAGTGTTGATTTCTTTATTGATAAGAACGACATGATGGAATAATAATCTAAGGCATATGGGTGTAATAATAATACAGAAGAGAAGTGGAGAGTGGGGGAAGATCAAAAGAAGAAATACACCGAAATGAAGTTTTTTTTTGGCAAACTGTTGTTTTCTATGGTACAAATTTGGGAGGGACAAGGAAAAAACAAAGTTAATACCCATCTACCATATCATGCTATCGTACAACCACACTGCTACAACGCTTTACCTTTCTTTCAGTCAATCGCATTTCCTAGTTTGTCTTTTCCGAGATAGTGGTAATTTCTTCCCTCCGAAAATTCGTTTGCCAAAGGTGCCACAGAGTGATAGAATGCCAAAGTATACGCCAAAAATCTTGGTTTTTGGTGATTTTGCTTGATCACAGCGAACAAAATTTTGTGTAAAGGTGTTGTGCGACCAAAAGTGATAGATCATAACAATAAATAAAAATAAAGAAAACATGTCACTCTGTTTCATTTTGCTACCTTTTTTATTAAATCTCACTTATTACTTTTGCTCTGAGGTTAGCTTTTTTCACAAGTCAAACGCTTACATATAAATCAATGTAGAATACTATGTGAGTTTCAACTGATACTTAACTGGATTTTGTATGACATATGTACAGCTGCCCGGTAAAACGTAAAAAGATCATGTTTCGCATTATAAATAAAATTATGGATCGAATATTTTCAATTGAGGCGACTTACAGTTCAAGTATTTGACGAGAAAATGTAAAGCGTACTTTGATTAACTGGATTTGAAAACCTGTGAACGCTGATACTAGATGCTCTTGCCCGTGGCAACAGAGTCAAGATTGTGAAAGTTGATATAATCTCTCTCTGCCCAGCATTTCTTCTATTTGAATATTGGTTTGGCATCCATTGCCTTTTACTGCTATATATGAGAACACAAATTTAATTTGTGTTGTATGATACTCGATCCTTTTGGACCTGCCTTTTTTCTTGCCCAAATTTATTTTATTCTCCGCATGTAGTTGTTTACGTGAAAAGGGCTACGCACGAATTCTCCTTTTTTTTGTTGTCTTTTCTTTTATTTCATATATCTTTTTCATTTCCTTTTTTTTTTTTTTTCTCACCCGCTACCTTTATCATGAAATTCACCATTCTTACTGGGGCTTTGATGTTGGCAGGTTATGCTACGGCAGTGCCTATGATTCCCACTCAATCCTTCTCCGAGGGTTATGTATCTCCTTTATATACCAGTGCTGATGCCGATATCTTGTCCGATTCTTACATTGTTGTTCTTAAAGACAATGTTCACCAAAGCAAGCTCGATGAACATACCTCTTGGGTGAAAACCATGGCAAACGAAAACAACCCTTGGACTGAATGGTTACATCCTAGCTCATCTTCTCACGGTGTACGTCATGTGTATAACACTGCTTCTCTCAAGGGCTATTCTGGCAAGTTTGATGCTTCTACTTTGGATGCTATCCGTTCTTCTGAAGATGTAAATATTGATATGAAGTAGTGTACCTCTTTGACGGAAATATACTGACCTCATATTACGATTTGTTTTATGTATATTATTATACATATATGTCTAGGTTGCCTATATTGAAAAGGACTCAGTTGTTTATGCTAGTGAAATGCAACGTACTGCGCCATGGGGTCTCGCACGTATCTCTCACCATGATGCATTGACGTTACGTACCTTCAACAAGTATATACACAATCCTGAAGGTGGTGAAGGTGTCAAGGTGTATGTGATCGACACTGGTATCAATGTGAATCATGATGACTTTGACGGACGTGCCATTTGGGGTAAAACCATTCCTCAAGGTGATTCTGACGAAGATGGAAATGGACACGGTTCTCACGTAAGCATAGAACAGATACAAGCAATGCAAATCTATATTCATTTCTTTTTATATACTATAGTGCGCTGGTACCATTGCTGGTAAAACTTATGGTGTTGCCAAGAAAGCTCATCCTGTGGCTGTCAAGGTGCTTCGAAGCAACGGCTCTGGATCAAACTCTGACGTTTTGGCTGGTGTGAGTTGGGCTACTGAAGCTCATCTTCAAGACGCTGAAAATGCGCGCTCATCTGGTAAAGCATACAAGGGTGCTGTCGCCAATATGTCATTGGGTGGTGGCAAGTCTCCTTCGTTAGATAGAGTGGTTGACGGTGCTGTTGAAAATGGTGTCATCTTTGCCGTTGCTGCAGGTACTGCATTAATAAAAAAAAAAAAAAAAAAAAAAAAAAAAAAAAAAAAGTGGTGCATATATAACTGACCTTTATCTCTCAATAATCGCTATAGGTAACGACAACAGAGATGCATGCAATTACTCCCCTGCTCGTGCCGAAAAGGCTATCACTGTGGGAGCATCTACTTTGTTTGACGAAAAAGCTTCCTTCTCCAACTATGGCGAATGCGTTGACGGTAATATAGGAACACTTTGTATTATGTTATCTTTCTGACAAAGACCCTCATCAATTTTGGTTTTATCTTTTGTTTGTAATAGTGTTTGCTCCCGGTCAAGATATTCTTTCTATTTGGAACACCAACAAATATGCTACCAACACCATCTCAGGTACTTCGATGGCATCTCCTCATGTTGCTGGTTTGGCTGCTTATCTTCTTAGCTTGGAAGAAGGTACCAACATCACTCCTAAGCAAATCAAGGAAAAGATCATCAAGCTCAGCAACCGCGATGTACTCAGTGGCGTTCCCAAGGATACTCCCAACTTGTTGATCTTCAATGGTGCGGAAGCTCAATAAATCTGGTTTGATGGTCGGTGCATATAGTTTCAGTATTTCCTTTCCCTGCCCCCCCCCTCTCTTATCCTTTATTTTGATCCAGTTTAGTTTAGCCTTATATTATACTAGTATTTATCTGTTTTTATTTTATTTTTGTTGATGATGATGATTGATTTAATATTATAACAATAAAATTGCTCAACTGTTTTAGCCTTGTACTCTTACTGGATTGATGATGATCTGAAGAATGGGATTTGATTTTTATGCATAGTAAATTAGATGTACACCTTGGATGTTGCAACTTTTAATTAACACCCAATTTCAAAACATTCTCACACTTACAAAAAATGTGATCTACTGTGTCACGGAGAAGTTGATGAAGTGTAGTCTTTGATGTAATTACACAGGCGCCTCCTCCATTTTCCATTTCAATAGTCGACCCATTGGGGTTCAACCGACCTCAGTTTGGATATTATTTTTTTTCATTTTTATTATTACACCTCATGCAAAAATAAATACATAAAAAATAATGCGCTGGATCTATATGTTATGTCCAGTATGCAGGCGGCACAGTCGTGATTACTTTAAATGAATTGTATTAAAGGGATACGACCGCGCTTCGTAGAAAGTGACCTGGAATAATCAAAAAACACCTAAAGTGGTGACATTGTTTATCGTTCAATGAATCAGAGTATGGTTCATAAAAGACATGTTTTATTGAAGCATTTTGGTAGATACTAAAAAAGGAAAGTATTTCATTGTAACGAAATATGTTTTGGCGGAAGCATGAGGGGGTCTAATGTAACGTTTGAAGAATGGTCAACACTAAACAAAATGAGAGCTAATATATTATACAATTCATGAGAAAGACCAAAGGTATTAAGTACAATAACGTTCAATGTTAATCTTTTGCACAAGACTTGAAAGAAATTAATGAGCCATTTTTTTCATTAAATTATATAAAAAGAGACACAATTTTATTCAGTAGAATATACAAAAATTATTATACAAACTAAAACTAATACTAAATCAAGCTAATGAATGAAGGCTTCAAAAAGCCACCTTATGGAGGCCCCAAATCCTGAACTTAAAATGAAAGGGTTTCCCCATGCAACTTGTAATCCTTGAGTTGAAAACCCTTCTAAACTAGTCCTAAAACTAATCTAAGTTCGCGATGATCTCCAAATATTTGAATGATAAACAAAAAAGAAGAAGAAAAAAGAAAACAAAAGGAAAGAGAGTGAAAAAATAACAGTAGAAAATAAAATTCACGTGTGCGGAATATGAAAACAATTTTTTTTTCTCACTTGTGAGGCGACCTTTTTCTGTTGGCAGGACAAATCCTAAAAAATCGACAAAATCGACAGGCTTTTATTTTGATGATAAAATGGGACAGGGGCTGGGGGTATACATTAATGAATGAATATGTGCAAATATAGTAGGGGTTGAGCGATAGAAAATAAAATAAAATAGACACCACGATATGAAACGTGAGTGATGGATGAATAAACAATATAAAACAATGAATAAAAGGATGAGAAAGGAAGGGGTCAATAAAATACAATCAAAAAAGCTATACTATAACGGAGAAGCTACATCAGAGGTGGAGGAAAAAATGTCTTGGTCGTCAACATCATCATCACCACCATCACCACCATCACCATCGACTCGGTGTTGTTGCTGCTGTGGTTGAGGTCTTCTTGGTCTTGACGATAATTCCACTTCAGTTGTGTCCGATTGAGCTGATTGTACCTTATCCGTATACACTCTGGGTGGCATCCGATGAGGCAGCATCACGTCAATATCACTTAATCCATGATCCGCACGAGCAACCCACATCTGTCGACCTGCTTCCGTCACCGAATCAATGAATGTCGTTTCTTTTGTTGCCAATACGCTTTTCAGCATCACATTTTGTAGCTTTCTTCGGTCCGTTTCGTTGATATTCATGGTATCCTTTAGCCAGCGTTGCATCACCAGCGTTGCTTGTGGTGTCATGATTGCTTGTTGTTTGACCTTTTGGTATCGATTGGCAAGTGCAGTGATATCATCCGTAGTTGAGTCATAGCATGTCGATGTCTAGTAAAAAAAAAAAAAGATAAATAATTAATGGCTTATCAAATAAATGTCAACTTTGTGCGTTTGTGAGGCGATATTTTAGTACTTACAGCATCGTTCTGTGACCTTTTTGATTCCAAATCCTGGTAGCCGTCGATGATACTAAGTGGAAAATAGCAAAAAAATCAAGCCAGATTAATGAGAGAGTTTCGTTTTATATATTGACCAGCCGTATTTGCTTTGTTACTTACTTATGGGAAGCTTCCATTTCCTTTTTCACCAGTATACTAGCTGTTTCAAACTTGTGATTGACAGTAAATGTAAACGCCATCAAGCCATCCTTCATCTTCCGGAATATCATGGCAGCTTGAGCACCTTCTTTAGTTCCGGATTTGCAGCACTGTAAGTAGAAGTCAAATAGTTTGGTCCATCGATCTATGTATAACCATAAACGTCAGTCTTTTTTTTTTTTTTGGTATCCATGACAGCCTACAAACACTATAATAAAAGTATGAATTTTTTTACCAATATCGACACGAATACTATGAATAGGCCAAGTTGTGGGTTGAGTGATAAACAGAAAATAGAGCGCATAGATAACGCCGTATTTTGCTTTATCAATATTGACAGTGAATTTATCTAAAAGCAAAAAATTAAAAATAAAAGAGATCAGTATCGACACGTCGCACAATTGTGCCATATGACTTACCAAAGACGTCTTCATATAGTGCATTCATAAACGTATGTCGACTGTCTTTATTGAGGCAGGCGAAGTGAATATGATCAAAATTCAATTCGTTCCAAACAGCGTCGAATGCTTTGAAGGTGTGTTGTTTTTGCTGTTATATAGTACAAAAACACAAAATTGAGTCAACTACACTGAACGGGTTTTTTATTTTTTTGATCAACTTACCGCCATGAAGGTGTACAGCAGAAGTTCGATATCGCCTTTCATCAGAGAGCGGGGGATAGCCCCTCTATCTCTTGACACTTGTAGTAGGTCGGCACAGTCATACAGAGATGCAGGATTTTTCACTTGTGGCTCCTTCAGCATGATCTGTTGTGAGAAAGGAAAGCAAAAGAAGGAAAAAAAAAGGTATTTTATTGAGTTTCAAAAAAAAATTGTCGGCGCGAAATCTATGTGATCGGTGGAGGGTCGATGGGAGAAGGGGCGAGGGCGGAATATCATACATAAAAAATAATAAATATATAAAACTATCAACTAAACGATAACTAGGGGAATATATTCCTATGATGATGAAGGGGGAGGTGAGGACTGACTATCGTTGTTGGATTGTTCTTCTTGAGAGGCTTGGGTTTTCTTTAGCTCTTCAGCATGCTCCATATCGTACCGTTCCTTCGCCCGAACAATTTTCGACTGCAAGTAAAAGGATCCTCCCTTGGATACCTCGTTTGTGTTGAATAAATGCTCATAGTTCTATAAATAAAGTAAATTGAGCGGCAGTTCTTTAATACTTGATCGTTCTAGTTTCTACTACCTTACCTTTGTCAACTGTGCAAGATCAGCATCCTTCTGTATATTCAAAATTTGACAAGCTTCTTCCATAGACATGCCAGTTTTGCGAGTCAAGGCATCCACCACACCTTCTTTTCCTCCTCGAGCAGCAGCAGCAGCTCCCCCACCAGCAGCAGCGTCTAATTGACAATGACATATGTGTGAGCTTTCCTATATATATCTAATGTCCATTATACTTACTGGCAGCAGCTTGTTTATAAGCAGCAAAAAAGGCTCGACCAACCACAGTTCCGACTGACACAATAACTTGAGCAATAATACGACCGGACTAAAATAAGAATAAAAAATGTTAGCCTTTTAAAGATCAACAATTATACACAATCTCCTCCATTGACAGCTGATATGTTTAAATCTTTTACCATGTTCAATATATTCTTTAAGAATCCAACACCGAAAAAGAAAAAAGAAAATATGAGGCAGCTATAATCAATTTTTTAAACTATTCAAATCCCGGTCCCGTCTACTTTCACCCAATCATATTTCCTACACATGATAATTTTTGAAGAAAAGCATTTTTTTTTTTTTTCAAAAACAACAAGATTGCCCTATTAGTCTACCATTATTTCATTTTCAAATTCAAAGTATCAATGCCTGAGATGGCTCGGAGTAGAGGTCTAAAATACGAAATCTTAAATACAGTAGTTAGGGACCCACATCCACAATATCTGGAATAGCAATATTTTTCTTGAAAGCATTCACTGCTTGTTAATTGTGTTTTGGACCTTATGGTCCAGTTTGCCTGTGGGGTGATTGGGTGAGTGTTGGAAACAGATTTGAGTGCACAGCCTTCATATACGTGAGAGATAGAGGTTTAAGCTATTAACGTAAAAGATAAAGTGTAGATGGATCTAGAGGAGTATTTCAATTTGAGTACAGAGTGCTCGTAGTAGTTCGGAACGCTGAGGAAGTCATATTCTTCGCCAAAAAAATAAAATAAAAAATATAGACGAAAAATTCACATTTTGTCCAATACTGTAGTTAGGCAAGCTATGAATACTGGTAAAACATAATCAAAGCAATGTAGTCGCCTAATGAAATACACTCAGGCGTAACTCACACTCAGCGACACATCAAAAAAACACTGCAAAGGATTTATTGAGGTAGCATGAGGAAGAGTAGTGAGAGATCTAAAAAATAATCAACACTAATCTAAATGGACAGACACACTATATATGAGAAAGACTATAAATGAATATATTTTATTGAAGCATAACTGTCAACACTAATTTGAAGGAGCGATGGTAAAAAAGGATCTATTACACAATACATGAGAAGGGCTACTGGGACATTTTTCATTGAAGCTGTAAAAATAGATATATTTTATTCGGATGTAGATACAAACTACGGAAAACTAACACTAAACTAAGCTAATGAAGGCTTAAAAAGTTAACTGATGGTGGTTCTAAATCCTGAATCCAAAATGAAAGGGTTTCCCCATGCATCTTGTAACCGCTGAGCTGAAACCCCTTCTAAACTAATCCTGGTACTAATCTAAGTCCAACATAATCCCATAGAAGTTGAATGGCGAAGAAAAATAAAATGGTCAAAAAGAAAGAGAGCCGAAAAAATAAAAAAGGCGGGGGAGAGAAAATAAATATTTCACGTGTGCGGGATTTGAAATACTTCCTGTGAGCTCTCGCTGAACTGTATCTGATTTTTTTTGATGAAAATGACACCAAAGACGGTTCCACAAGGCTATCATCATGCTAGATATAACAAGGTTACATACATTTTGAATAGTAAGGATATTACCCACAAGACCGATTCAGTTTCGCTTTCCCGTTGAGATAGCTATTGTGGGTTCCTACTAGTAGACTGCATACGGAGGAAGGGGAGGCAAGTCGTCAAATCATACCGCTTCAGAGCATTAACATAAGATTATGTGTTTTTCTTAGGTAACCTGCATTTCTTTCTAGAAAACTCTAATTTGAGTATATATGGTTGATTGGATACATATACAGAGAGAGACGAAAAACAGGAAAAAGCGGAGGTTAGCCCTGGAATGCATAGGTGATTTGAGATTAAAAAATGATCTACAACGCAGCTAGGAAATATCAATGCGATCCAGTGGACTACAGGCACTTTTCGACTTGAGCATAAAGCAATATAGGTTATCTTTTTCCTGGTCTTTACGTATAGCAATTGTGATGGCAAAACGTTCCCAAACGAGGATTTACAGTAATTTGTCCTTTCCTTGGTTCGGTTAAGTCAATTTATTTCGGTCCGTTTTATCCTGGGATCTGGATCAATGATACTTTCTTTTTCGGGGATGTGGTTTTTATGGCTCGTCATCAGGCTTGAGCATGTCTCCTATTAATGAGGCAGATAATAGGATGCTATGACCACAGTTGGAAAATTTGGGTGCGGTTTGGAAAAAAAAGGACAATGCATTCTCGGACTTCTCCTATTGAACAGACCAACTGCCATTTCCTTTTTTTTTTTTTTTTTTTTTTTTTTGGTCATTGCATATGCTCACCCCTTTAGTGGTGACCGAGCGCCATTAAAAGATACAAGATCCGTGCCGACAGCATTTTTGGAATGATGGAATCATAGGTTAAAACGCCACACTTTAAAAATTAAACACTTTGGACGAATCTTATCCCCTTCCCCCGATCTTTTGCATTGGCTCCTAGTTTCCCATTACGGAATTGATTCTCTTGGCAATCAAGTTGTTGCTTTTCTTTTACATACCAGTGTAATTCTGAGGCACGGGTGGAATGACCAAGTCTATATTGAAAAAAAAGGTCCCGATACATAAAAAAGGATAGACTCCGCATGATTCTTTGTCAGTTAAACTTGATTTTTTTTAAGGAGACATACTCTACGGTTTCAAACGATAAAGTCACCATCCGCAATCTATTTATTTATTGACATTTAAGATAACATGAAGTATTAAAACCAGAAAGACACGTTTTATTTAATCTTTACTAGTAAATAAAAGACGTATAACATAGTAAAGATAGGCAATTTTTTTCTTTCATTGATTGATTTTTATTGAAAAATGAATATGAATAATAAAGATAAAGTAAATAATAGTAAGAATAAAAAAAAAATGTGTAAACTAAACTAGAATGAAAGTAAAAAGAAACATGAGAGATAGAGTGGGTGTGGTGAATACACTAAAAAAAAAAGTGAAAGAAAGGATAGGAGAATATATAATGTAAATAATAATAGAATAATAATAATAAAATAGGGCGATCATAAGGTAGTAAAGAGAATAATACAAATAGATAAAATGATAATAGAAAAAAGGGCTAAACTAAACTAGCCAAAAGTATGATCGCAACTAAGCACCCAGTAAAGACTAGATGAATTCAACATAAGACTCGGGAATAAGACCAGTATCATCATCCACATCAGCAATTAACCAACCGGCGCATTGACGATATTGAATCCAAATCGTTTGTCCACTTTTCATTCCAATTTCGTGATCAGTTTCCGGTGTAAAATCATACAGAGCTTTGGCTTGACATCCATTGAATCGAGAAGATGATAGCGATATCTGTGATTCATTTCCAAACGAGTCTGATTGAAAGGGTTGTTGTCCATAATGCAAAGGGGACGATTCAGGATATGCAAAGTCACGCACGGTCGTTCCATTATCAGTACTGTATTCTTCTTCAGGATCATTGTTGATAGAGAGTGTGGTGATTGTTGTTGTTGTTGTCGTTGGCAAATTATCATTCATCGTCGGTTCAGAGTGGTGTTCGGCAGCATCGTCATCATTATCATTATCATCATCATCCTATATACAAAAAAGGAAAAAGACATTGAATACAACATGCAAGCCAATATTAGTATCAATCATCATTACCTTTTCCAAAACTATGGTTGTCGTCACTAAAGAGTCGATTCTGCTGCCATTCTTTATGTTTATTGCAACGTCTTTCGTATTTATTTGATGTTTTTCATCTTCAATACTAGAACATGTGCTAACGGAAGCCAAGTCCTGGTCATGAGAAGTGATAGTTGTTGTATGGTGGTGGTAAGATCTTGATCGTTGTTTCTTTGTAGTGATTTTCCTACGGAGGGAACTTTTTCGAGCAATCTAAAAGGTCAATAATAGTTAGTGTACAATACATTGTATAGGAGTATTTTATTGGTGTTATAATACCTTTTGATCAAAACGGTAAAATTGGATATGGAAGATAAAGTCATGACAAAGGAGTAAGAGAATGTGTGTAAAAGGAAAGGAATGGGGAAGAATAAAGATATCTTCAGAAAAAGTAAAAGGAATAGAATGAAATAAAAAGGAAGAAAAGAAGAGAAAAGAGATCAGATCCCCAAAATTTTTCTTCTTTATATTCCTTTACAAAGAAATAACAAAGAGAGAGAGAATAAAGAAACAAGGAGGCGAAAAAAAAAAAATCGTTTTAATAAAAAAAAGGAGGGGGAGAATCAAAAAAATCCTCTGCTGAGTTTTGTTTCAAAATGATTATTTGGGAGGGGTGAAGAGCGCGAATTAAGTCTATACCGGATAATATGCACTTCCTACTGTTCGGTTTGGACATATCTATACAATAAATGAGTTAACATATCCATGAATATCTTTAGTGATAATTGCCGTTTTCTATCCGAATACCTACAAATCCAACAATTCGTGTAACTTGAATTTTGGTTTTAATAAAGAGGATTGGTGCAATGTGATATTTGTCCTATAAAAGCAGACGTTGTTGAGTTTACCCGATTTCCATAAACCCCACACACACACAATTCCAAAGGGAGAGTTTTTACCTCTAGTCAATTTGTTTCATGCGTCATTCTCAGGTCTGCATATACCAATAATTTGGACATAGGGGCTGCATATACTTGATCTTGCATTGACCATCATTTGACAGATATTCCAACCAGTATTTGTGTAATCCAAAGGCATGAATAATATATCATCTCCTGAGCATATAAAAGAATTCCATCTTCAGTTTTTTCCTACGAGATGATATAGAATAGTTAGTATAACCTGCATCCATCTTTACCTCTTAATAACATTTGCCGCCAAGTATGCAATGATTAGTTGATACCTAAGCCTTCCAACTAAGACATTGGATATGATGTTGTAGCTTGCGTATGGTATTTCATTCACGATATGACCCAATTCGGATGTTTTTCAGAGGCCGATTATCAAAGCCTGGCGTGACTGCAGTACTAGGATTCATATATGTTGATTCTACCTAGAAAATAAAGGGACCCAAAATAAAAAGGTTGGGCAACGAACACCATTTTCTTGTCTGGTTTCTCGTTTTCTTTTTTTTTTCAACACTTGCTTGGGAATGTTCGCCTTTACATATACATGCTGTCACCGTACGGACTGATCAAGTCATTGATCCCAAATATCGACTGCGATGAGGTATCAAAAAATAGACGAAAAATACTGGTATACGTTAAAAAAAATTCTATGTAGTCATTCATCATCCAAGTTTACCTTTGTAAGTTGGATCAGTTTTCATAATGTGTTAAAATATTTGAAAATAAAAGGGACCAACAAAAAAAAAAAAGTCGAAACCGAAAAAATATGCCTGAGTGTTAATATCTGTCCAATGAATGACAAGTATTGTTTTTTTACAAACAAAACGTGCGGTGTGTAACCCCATATGCCAATCAACGCAGTACCGGCAAATTGATGACCGAATATCCGGAAAATAATAATGGCCCTTCTTCTTTAAAGGTGAAAGGGTCGAGCCACATCAAAAAGTTTCCCCTGTAATCTATAAACCAGGGGTTTCTTTTGGAGAGATTAAATCACCGCAAATGACAATAGTGGAAAAAAAAATAGTAGAAGGGTCTGGTTTCCCAAATAAACTGACACCATCTATAGCATGTTCTACTGTATTTCATTTGAATCGGCGACATTGGAATACAATAAATTATACCGATAAAAAAAAGTCGTTAAAAAAAGTAAGGTGATGAAAAAAAAAAAAAAAAAAAGGGAAAGCGAGGATCAACGGATAGGATGACAGCAAAAAGAAGAAGGTACTTCCTATTTAAACATGTCAGGTGGTAATTTTAAGGTGACACATGTAGCAAACGGGTATTATTTAGTGACCATGACCGTCGAATAGTGTAAACACAATCTTTTTGCTACATAGACAAGAAAAGGTACCAAATCGCAAAAAAAACGAGGGCACATATAGGAGGATGGGAAGACACTGATTTGTTTTGCACTACATGACATTGTGCCATGTTAAAGGTCCGCAATGCCCTCGGATCTTTGGTTTTCCGGTGAAAGCTTTTTTTTTATATTTATTTCTTTTTCTTTCTTCTTTTCTTTTTTTGAAAAAAAAAAACCTTACTTTTACCATTTACTTGGTGGCGACTTCCATTAGCTTGTATTCTTCTTCCCGTTTTACGCTGCTCGGATCTCACAACGCTTACATTCAATCAAAAAAGCCATTGCTATTTTGTTTGTGAATCTCAAATCTCATCTCTGGATTCCGTATATATTTAAATCTCAATATGGCCTCGTCAAGGTAAAAAAAATAAAAATAAACGACGTGTATGAAGTTATATATTTTGTATGGATAGGCACCAATATTTCCGCAACGACTGACTGTTAAAAAAAATATGTATATCTTAATATAGTATTCTTGATCCTCGTACTATCGAGTCGACTAAAAACACCATTGCTGCCTTTATCAAGACCATGTTCTCACAAAAGCCTTCTGTGTCTACTACCGCAGTTGTATGTTCTGCCGTTGTTGGACTATTTGCCTATGAACAATATGTCTATTTGAACAAGAAGAAATCTTTGCCTGGTCCTCAATTCAAGATTCCTGTCATTGGTGCTTTTATGGATTCTCTCTATCCTACATTCGAAGGTTATATGAATAAATGGAAAAGTGGTGATTTGTCATGCGTTGGTGTTTTTGACAGGTACAGTATTTATTGGATCAAAAAAACAAAAGCAAGAAAAACAGATGATCAAACAAGGAAAGAGGGGGGGAGTGGAATCATTAAAACAAATAGGAGAAGATAAAAAAAGGGGGGTGGGAGAATACAATACTAATTCATTAGTATTTTTTGACTCTTAGATTTGTGGTGATTGCTTCTACTTGTGATCTTAGTCGTAAAATCTTGAACTCACCTGCTTATGCTGAACCTGCAGTAGTGGCTTCCATGAAACATATTCTTTGTGATGACAATTGGGTATTCCTTAGTGGCAAATCTCATGTGGATTATCGACGGGGATTGAATGTTTTGTTTACTCGAAAGGCGCTCGGCATGTATATTCCTATTCAGGAAGGTGTCTACCAAAAGCACTTTGACAAATGGTTATCCTTCAAGGGTGAAAAACAACAATTTCAATGGCATTTCCGTGAACTCAATATGGAGTCTTCTCTTCGTGTCTTTTTGGGTTTCCATATGTCTGACGAAGTAGCTGAAAAAATCTCGGAAGAATACTTCAATATTACTGCTGCTCTTGAATTGGTTAACTTCCCTATTCCTCTTCCCGGCACCAAGGTTTACAAGGCTATTCAATCTCGCAAGTATATTGTGCACCATTTCATCGAGGCTATCAAGGATTGTCGTGTGCGTATGGATAATGGTGGTGAAGTCAAATCTATGATGGATGCTTGGGTCAGCTCTCTGAAGGAAACTGAACTTGAATGTGAACGTGAAGGCAAACCTGCTCCTCGCAAATTTGATGACCGTGAAACTGCATTGACCTTATTGACCTTTTTGTTTGCCTCTCAAGACGCCACTTCTTCTGCCATGACATGGGCTTTCCAACTACTGGCTGATCATCCTGACGTTTTGGAAAAGGTGCGCCAAGAACAAATCAAGGTACGCAATGGAAAATTGGACACCGAACTGTCTTTGGAATTGATGGAAGAATCCGTCTACTTGCGCCAAGTCACCAAAGAAATTTTGCGTCTTCGACCTCCCGTCTTAATGGTGCCTTATCAAACTGTACGGGAATGGCCTTTGACCTCTTCTTATACTGTCCCTAAGGGTGCCATGTTGATCCCTACCACCTACCCTGCTCTTCATGATGCTGCTGTTTACCCCAACCCTGATTCTTTTGATCCTGATCGATGGGGCCCTACTGGTAATGCTGAAAAACACCCAAAAAATTTCATGGTCTTTGGTAATGGCCCCCATCATTGTCTTGGCAAGGAATATGCTATCATGCATTTGATGGCTACCATGGCCCAAGCTTCTCTTCAATTGGACTGGACTCATTATCGCACTGACAAGAGTGATGATATTTCGTAAGTTCGATAGAAAAAAAATATCAATGGATTTGATCAATAATGTATTTTATTTTAATCACATATTCTCCTTTTTTTCCCCTATAGTATTTTCGCCACGATTTATCCTCAAGATGGCTGTATTATGAGTTTCCATCCTCGTGAAACTACCGCCTGAACTCCATTCACCCCTTCAACTCCTCCATCTTAGTATTATTTTTCCCCGTTCATTTTTTTTTATATACACCCATCCTTGCACATTTTTTATTTATCAAATCGTTCGAAACGATCTACTTTACTTTTTTTAATTTATTTGCCTCTTCTCTTTTAACCCTTATATATTTGATTGTTGTTCTATCTTTCCCTCTATTATTTACTTATTTGAATAAACAAACCTATTTTAATATCAACCTTTTTTTGTATGTCGTTAATGTTTTGCGAATGTAAACATAGTAGAATGATACTTTTTTTTTCTCTCACTCTACTCTACTCTACTCTACAAAACGAAGATTGATCCTGTATAAATATGAATAAAGATTATGATAAAAACAATGATATCAATGGTACTAATATGGATATAAAGGTTGTGCGATGAACCTCCCCACTTCCCACAGGAATGGTATGTATAAAAATTAGGATGGATCAAAAACAGAAGTAATGAATAATACGGCATATATATGTAGGCATAACAATTGTTCAACCTTTATTTGATGATATAAAAAAAATATGCACACATATTCTACTATTCTACTAGTGTGGGAATATATGACTAATAATTGAATGGAAGAGAGTAGGAGAGCATAGATAAGTATTATCATACAGCAAGAGGTGCATTCAGTAATATGTCTATTTCTTTTCCTCGGCTTCCTTTTTCTTTTGGGCTTCTTGTAAGGCCTTGAGCTTGGCAGCTTCCTATAAACACCAAATATATTGAATACTTGTTATTGGTTTTGTGTATTTCGTCCTTTTTTTTTTTTTGACTTACTTGCTGGCGGATGTATTGGTTTTCGGCAGCGGATCCGCGATCAGCAAGAGGGTTTCCTGGGTTCATTATTGTTGTTGTTGTGTAAAAAAAAAAAAAAAAACGACATCTTGGCAATCCTCTCCAGCTTATTTAAATTTGCTTTGAATTGCCGACTTCGACATGACATCAGTAGCACGTGTTCATGGATGGGAGGACAGGAGCCAGTTCGATGTTGTCGATCCATAGCTTACGACTCCAATTTCTGCCGCATTATGGTCAACCAGTAATCTGTTATTTAACGCATACATTAGTATAAAGAAAAAAGACTATGACAATGAAAAGCTCATCAGATATATCATTTCTTTTTTATTGAATAAAGTGATAACAATATGTAAAACGAACTACAACTATGGTTGGCAGTTGGAATAGTCAGTATCTAAACCTAGTTCAAGTGTAGAAATCTGCTATAATAATAATAATAAAAGAAGAAACCCATCTTCTTGATGATGTTGCAAAATGCTGATACTGTTAACAATACTCTTTGTCTGTTGTCTTAATCCTTTGCTCCCCCCCCACACACACAAAAAACATTCAAATCCCGCCCACGTGAAATTATTTATTTTCTCTCTCTCGCCTTTTGTTATTTTTTCGGCTCTCTTTTTGGTTATTTTTTTCCTTCCATTTTTTCCTCGTCATTCAACTTGAATGGGATTATATTGGACTTAGAATAGTGTCAGTACTAGTTTAGAAGCGTTTTCAGCTCAGGGGTTACAAGATGCATGGGGAAACCCTTTCATTTTGGATTCAGGATTTTGGACCTCCATTAGGAGCCTTCATTAGCTTAGTTTAGTGTTAGCTTGTCCATAGTTTGTATCCATATCTGAATAAAATATGTCTCTTTTTACTTCCTTCAATGAAAAATGTCCTATTAGTCTTTCTCATATCTTGTGTAATAAATCCATTTTTTATTACCATCATCACATCCAGTCCCATCCCAGCGCAACCCACACGTAAAGAAAAATAGTTATTGAGAAGTTCCCAATTTTATGTCTCTAGCTCTTGAATAACGATTAAAGTTCACATTGTCTTTGAGTTAGAGTGTAAGCATATACTCTGCAGACATTCTAGAGTGACAAGTTGAAGTTATTTCTCTTCAAAAATGACGGAATAAAATTTTTCAAAAAGGCGACACGATAATAGGGTGCGTAGCTGATAGTAATGTACAGTACAGTACAATGCAGTCCAGTAGGGAGCAGGAATCAGCAGTGAAGAAAAGGGGGCTTTATAAAACAAAGATCGGTTAAATTATAACCGAGCATAGCAAACAAATACTGACTTTGAAAATAGAAATGAGCAAAAAGGAGGAAAATTCGACCTGTGCTGAAATGTCATTCTTCTATTCACGATTCTGACCAATGACAAGATCTTCTTCGTACGATATATAAGAGGCTAAACAATTTCTTTCAATATCAAAATAAATCATCAAACAAATGGTGACTTCTTCTCCTTCAAAAATAGTGTTTGATAGTGCCGACATTGCATTCCAGCTCAAAAATGGTAGAAAATTGGTGGATGACATGTCAGTGGCGTATATTTTACCAAGCGATTCAACAGAAGTGGAGCGTCTTCGTTTAAACCATGATCTTTGGAAGTAAGAATAAGACAATGACATAAGAAATAAAATCAATTTTTTTTTATTGAGCTAATTGTTGTTGTATTTTTTTTTAAAAAAAAATAAGGATGGTGCTTGAGGGACTTTTCAAATCCCCTTTGCATGAATCATTGAAAAAGGGAATAACTGTGTTGGATGTCGGGTGTGGCCCTGGGTTTTGGACAAAGGTAAAGTAAGATTACTTAACTAAAATGGAGACGAGGATAAAAGATAAACTAAACTAATTTTATCCATTTAATAGGACATGGCCATCCTGTATCCCAATTCCAAATTTATTGGCATCGATATGGCGGATGTATTTGTCAGAGAAGATCTTCCACCCAATGCAGAATTCCATATCGTCAATGCTGCTAATGGTCTGCCCTTTCATGATGAGTCATTTGATTTCGTCTTTCAAAGATTTTTGGTGATGGGGTTTCCGACTGATAAGTACATTCAATCGATAAAAGAGATAAAGCGAGTTTTGAAGACCGACGGCGCAATAGAAATACTTGAATTAGTAAACGACTATATTGATCCGTCGCCCGCCTTGGCTAAAATATCGTCGTGGAGTAAGCTTTAAAAAAAAGTGAAAGGGGGTGAATTCATGTAGAGCACCAATATTCTTTTTCGATTATTATTATTATTAGTTGATAAAGCATTATCAGCAAGAAACATGGATTCCTACATCGGTGATAAAATATCGACGTTCTTGCAAGATGCTGGTTTTCAAGACATAAGAGATATCAAGTACAATGTTCCTATTGGTAAAGCATAAACTAGAGTGTGACATGATTTAAAGTGCAGCATAACTAACAAACACTCACTTTATATTTTGACCAGGTTGGGGAGGAGTGGCAGGTGAGCTATATCTTTCTATTCAGCAATTGGCGCTTCCAGCTGTTGGGGTAATGGTAACGCAGTTAACATCAGTGAAGGATGAAGAGTATGAAGAAACAACAAAAGAAGCTTTGGCTGGTGCAAAAGTATTCAAATCCACTACTCGCTTTCGACTGATTTACGCAAAAAAATAATCATTTAAAACACCGCGAAAATTTACGCAAATAAAAAAAATATGCCTTTTCAAATTTTGCCCATTTTTTTTTTTTTTATTTTATTTGAGATGGATGATAGCGAAGAAGGAAAAACCGAATACGTGAAACTCATTAGCAGTGATGGTTTTGAATTCATTATTCATCGTGAAGCTGCTATGCGATCTGGCACCATCAAAAATATGCTCAGTGGACCAGGTAGGAATGATTAAAGAATCGTAACATTTTGACTGAAACTTGGTATATACTGAATAACTTGGGGCTTTTTTTGTAGTACAATTTCGGGAATCTGTGGAAAACGAAATACCGTTCCGTGATATAAAGTAAGGCAGTAGAAAAGAGGAGATATAGGATAGAGCATAGGGTCGTGCGTAACTCAATGTGGTGTTTTTTTTTTGTTCTTTTTTTGGCGTTGTTGCTTCTTCTTCTTTAGGGCGGTTATTCTTGAAATTGTATGTCGATATCTTTATTACAAGTGGCAGTACGAAGGCTCAACTACGGAAATCCCTGAATTCAAGATTGACCCAGAAGTTGTACTCGAAACACTCATGACGGCTGATTTCCTTGAATGTTGATTTTTTTAGTTTAACTTTTTAGTATTTTTGTAATCCATCACCCTTCCCTCCTTCTATTTATCCAGCTTTCTTACTTTTTTTCGATTTCATATTCATTGAATAAAAAATATATTTTTATTATGACCACAATTATGCAATGATCAATCTCACGCTGTCTCTTTGGCGTCATTCATACGTTGAAGGCGGACTTTACACGACTAGCTGGGCCCAAAGCCACTCCTAAAACGGAAAGCTCGCGTACTTGTATTTTCTTCCGCGTCGCCCTTTTTTTCCCTTTTTTTTTTTTTTTCTCTCCCCTCTTTTATTATTGTATATTTCCATCCTTTTATTATATAGACCTCTTCCAAACTCTTCCCTTCATTTTTTTTATTGGAACTTTGCTCTATATAAATTTCCTTCTATTTTTTTCTACTCTGATTTATTATCATATATCTATTTCCTCTCAACAATCAACATAGCTCTACATGGTCAAACCTAAACCTACAGTGTATACGGCGACCTACTCTGGAATACAAGTCTTTGAAATGTCCGTTGACGAGTGTACCATGATGCGGCGAAGAAGTGACTCTTATCTGAATGCTACACAAATATTGAAGCTGGGTGGTCTCGACAAAGGGAAAAGGACCAAAGTACTGGAACGTGAAGTCATATCCCAAACACATGAAAAAATACAAGGTGGCTATGGAAAATACCAGGGGACTTGGTAAGTAATATCAACCCAACGCAAGTGTTTGTCATTGCAAGGGAACACTCACTGTTTTTCTTCTTTTTACTAGGGTACCACTCGACATTGGGCGTGAACTTGCCGAACGATACCATGTGTTGGACTTGTTGCTTCCTCTTGTGGATTTTGATCCTTCGACTTGGAGTGAACTACCTGAAAAAGAACAAATGCCACCTCGAGCGTCACGGACACGAACCACCTTTGGTAATCCTATTCAACATCAAACCTCGCCATTGCCAGCTTACACTTCTCAACAAGATTCTCTCTCAACTACCAGCAATTTCAAGAGGAAATCCGCGCCCTTCGAAAACGACGAAAGTGAACCACCAAATATTGATCACTTATCATCATCACCATCATTACATGTACCTTTAGCACTACCTTCAACTACTATTAGTACTAACGCCACAAAGAAGAAGCCTCGAATACAAGCCCAAACAAAGCAGAAACAGCATCCAAATGATAATGTCAATGACAGCAAAGGCACCAAAAGCAACAAGGGCAACAGCAATAACAACGGCAGTAATCTATTAGCATCACCAGCACGATCAACTATTATCAGCAAAAAGGAAGACGGAAACGACATCGATACTGAACAGCATAGAAACACTTTGTTATCGTTATTCACATCAGACGACGAAGACATCATACCTTCCTTTTTCCATGGCGCAGGCGCAACAACAGGTATTGATTGGGATTTATCAATTGATGAACAAGGACATACAGCGCTACATTGGTCGGTGGCACTTGGTCGGATGCACACAGTGGAATGGCTCATTTCAAAAGGTGCGAATGCTATGATGGTCAATTCTGCCGGTGAAACTCCTCTTATGCGTGGTGTTATGACTACTTCAATCTATGATCATGATTGTTTCCCTCATATGCTGGACATTCTTCGGGATTCTTTGTCACTGGTGGACTATACTGGTCGAACTGTATTACACCATATATTATTATCAACTCTGGAAAGCAAATCAACTACAAAATTGGATGTCACTGGAGTACCTTCAGCATCTTCATCATCGAACACACGTCTTTCTACTACGTCTTCAGCACTCATTCATTCGTCATCTTCTCCAATGCCAGAATCATCTGCACCTTTACCGTCATCGCAATCGTCACAATCTACATCATCTTCATCTTCATCATTAGCACAACCTGGAAATCGACTTTTAGCAGCAAAATCTTACATGACCCAAGTTTTGAAAACGATTGTCCAACATAGCGAACATTTGCATATCCTAAACCAGCCTGACATTACCGGTGAAACACCTTATGCCTTGGCCCGTCGGTTAAACTGTGCTGACCTGTGCTATTTGATGGAACAATCGGGGTGCTCCCTCCCAGCTGATGATATCCAACTCGGAAACAGTGTCTCTTCCTTTTTGGCTCTACCACCTCCGGTAAAATGAACCACTATTCTCCTAGATGAAAACTCCTTTACTAACTGTCTTTTAAATATATTCACTAGATCTCTCAAAAACACATTGAGCAACCATCAAAACGAGCAAGAAAGAAAATAGACAAAAAGCATGGCAAACTGGAGTCTCGAACTGACGACTCAACAACTACAAAAGGTCGGGAATTAGCGTCCAGTAAGTGATCGACATGAAAAGAAAAAGAGTGATCAGAGAGTTTAGACGTAGAACATGCATATTGACCACCGTTTTTTGTTTTTGTGTTCTTTTTTTTTTTTTTTTTGACTAGCTGTACAGCGATTTGTGGATTCAATGGACATGGAATTTAGCAGGAAACTACAAGCAAAGGAAGCGGATGTATCACGAATGCAACAGGAAATAAAGGTCTTGACCCGACAGCTTGACGACATACATAAGCAACAAGACGAATCGAGGAAAGCCGAAACGGAACAACTTGAACAAGCGCATACAAAAATCAAGCAACTAGAAGACATACTGGGGAAATCGGGCATCAGAGATTTGGAAATCGGAACAGTGGAGGCAACAAGCGACAAAGCAAAACAAATACCATCTGCATCATTCTCGTCATCCTCATCATTATCATCATCAACAACAGCAACGACGACTTGCGATAATGAGGGATGGTCGGATCGTGAAAAGCAACAGGAACAACACATTATTCACTTACAAGCACAACTCAAGAAAACAAGAGACAATGCTCAGAATACCGAACTACTGGCCCAAACGCATGAGAAGACGCTGGAATCACTGGTAGCATGCAAGCGCCTGATAGCCGCCTGTTGTAATCTACCGTTGGAAAAGGTCGACGACTTTATTGGACCGCTGACAATGGCTATTGAAAATGATCCTCCTGATTTGGACTTCGCTCGTGTCATTGGATTCATGGAAAAACTTCGACAGCATCAACAGTGAAATGTTGACGCCATCTTTCCCTCCCCCCACTCCCTCTCTACGCTTTCCCTTTTGTACTTCCTATTACTTTTATCTTTATTTTACGTAGTTATTATTACCTTGTACCTATTTATTAGTTTATAGTACATTTATTATTTTTGTGACTGATTTCTCATTCTCGACTCTTTTTTTTTCTTCCTAGTCAATTTTTATTCAATAAAACTGTTTGTACAATTTGATACCATTTATATAAATATATGATTATCTTGAAAAGTGTTAGAATATGTGTGTTCACGATGATGTACTTACTTTGGATGACGTGAATTAAAAATCATGCAAAAGGATGAATGTATGAGGCCAGTTGCTAAAAAATAAAAATTCAATAATACTTTATGAATATTTAGTTTGCGACACACTCATTTACTGGTGTTTTTTTTTTTTATCTTTTTTATGATGCCAGTGCATTTTCTGTTCACTCATTGCTCGTTGAATAAAATACATATGATACTATTAGCCATCATACATGAAACAGGGCAGGACACTTACACGTCACATTCCTCCCAAAGTAGATTTTGCAGTATTTAAGCATTCTCATATTACATATCAAAATTGAAAAAAGGGGGGGGCGGTGGTAAGGGTGGGAGAAGTTGAAATGTCTATTTTGATATGACGGGCTTTAGAGAGCCCCGCCATTGTGCAATTCGGAGGGCAGCCCATGGGAGTGGCTGATTTTCATTTATTGTTTTATGGGTTTTATTATACCATGTACAATAAGGATAATAACTGAATATGTCGTCTATCAAATCTATGGGGTATTATATTATTTTATATAGAATGGCTACGATTGCAACAGATGTTGGTTGATTGACAGGTATAGGCAAGCAAAATACCATTTTCATATTAATTGAGCCAGATCTACCAAACAAGTCATTAAGAAAAATTTATGGCAACGACTATGCTGACTGGGCTCACTATCCCCTTTTTTTTATTGCACACACACACACACACACATCAGATTTTTCATTTTCTATACACACAAACACTGTATTATACAGTGTGACGATACATATGTATTTGACAAAACAAAGTAAGCGTATGAGAGACAATGTAAAAGGAAAAGGCAAAATATGTTTTATTCAGATTCTGGCAACTAAACTAAACCGGTATAATAATACAATAATGATATAATATATAATACCTAAATGTAAGGCGATTATGATAGGAGTCTATTGAGGAAAGAGGAGGAGAGAGTGACAAACCATTCTACATATGATAGAAAAGTATAGTGAAGGGGTACTGAAACTAAGCCAAATTACTCTATTTTGTCAGATAAGGCATCAAGAGAATAGAACATCCTCGCGGCCACTATTAAATTATTTCAACATTTCCATGTGAAATAAACTAGTGATTTAATTATGTTGTATGGTGTTGATTGTTGTAAAAAATAGATAAAGGATGCTTCCGATTTGTAAGCACCAAAATAATTTGCAAATTGAAGATATTTCAAATGCCGCCCACGTGGATTTTATTCTTTCTCCATTGTTTATTTTTTCTCACCCTCTCTTTCTTCCTTTTTTTTTTTTTTGTTTCTTTTCTTTTTTTTTTTCCCACCATCATTCAACTTCTTTGGGGTTATGGTGTACTTGGATTAGTGTTAGGACTAGTTTAGAATGGGTTTCAGCTCAGGGATTACAAGATACATGGGAATACTCTTTCATTTTGAATTCAGGATTTGGGACCATCATGAGTTGGTACTTTCTTTAGCTTAGTTCAGTGTTAGCTAGTCTATAATTTGTATCGGAAACTGAATAAACTATGTATCTTTTTACTTCATTGAAAACTGCTCCATCAGTCCCTCTCATGTTTTGTGCAATAGATCGCTTTTTTACTACCTTCACCCCATTTATCGCCTTTCTTATGTATTGTACAGTATATTAGATCTCGTTTGACATTTGACTCTTTAGAATAGTACCGACCATCCTTTGAAATTCACATTAGCCCCCCCCCGGCGCCCACCAATAAAGTCTTCCATTAAATTCCCTATTGCAATGAACTCCTCTTCTTTTATTTTAGTGCCCCCCAGCATACTTCCATAAAATATGCCTTTTCAGTGACTATCTTTTGATCCATTACGTAGTAAAAAAAAAAAAAAAAAAAAAACGCTACTGTTGCTGTTTGTTAGTGCCTGCCAAACACTTGCTCTGCGCATGATGATTTATTGGTCAATATCATAGAATAATGTAGATGAGAAAATGTGTTAAGTGCGAGTATGTTGAGACAATATAATAAAATAAAATTGTATCTATGATGGTCCAACGGATGATGTTAAAATAGTATATTTTATTGAGGAGTAGATGATAAAACAAACATATAAAATTCTTTCTAATACTAATAAATGACATAATCCTAAAAGCTAGTATGATCTAATTACTTGCTAAAAGTTTTCTTGAAGCCAAAATCTTCATCAGCAGCATCTGCAATCATTTCACCAATAGCTAGAGATGCTGTTGCTGCCGGACTTGGTGCATTGCGAACATTCAGAATAGATCCTCCCATAACGTTGCGTTCAATAATGAAGTCTTGTGCCGCAATTCCCCCATTCTAGTAACCAATAAAAACAAAGTCAATTATTACAGTTTCCCTGTCTCACCCGCCCCCTTTCTACCTCATCCTCCCCACCAGATGTTGATTTGCCCATTTCATATACTTACTTCGAAGACCTGCGACATGACGCCTGCAAAGCTAAGCTCCACCATATCCGATCGAAGTCCAGGCATGATCTTGTTGGCACTTTGTAAAAAGGCACGTTTGTTGATATCACGGTACAGCTCGTTGAAAGAGAGACCGATATTCTTGAAAGCGAAGGCCCAGAATTGGAAGTTTGTCAAATTGTCCCATACATCACGCAAGTTGAAGTCGAAGAATCGGTATCCCTCTCTTGACATGGTAAAACAAGCACCAGGACCAATAATCAGCTGATGACCACGGCGAACATCGACGGTAGGTGTGAAATGGACGCCAACAGGAATACCACCACCAGATGGGACAGGGTAGACATTTCGACTGACAAGAGCTTTATGTTCTGCTTTGATTTGATAATATTGACCACGGAAAGCCACCACACGATGAACCTTTGCATTGCCACCTGTTTTCCCTGCCAGTCGATCGGAGTAAAGTCCACCGCATGTAATCACATTCTTGGCAAATACCTCCAACACTGGCCCATTCATAATGTTTTCGCTCCCGGAAACCTACATCATATAAGTATCAGTCTAGTTTTTCAGGTCTTTCTATTTTGTATTCCTCCCCGCCCCCACACCCTTCCATTTGGAATTTACCCTAACAAGACCATCTTCCGTTTTTTCAAATTTCTTGGCTTCAAAGGAGCATTTCACATCACCGCGACTGATAAAAAAAAAAAAAAAAAAAGTGAGTAGCCCAAGTCAAATATTTGACACCCTTTTTTTTTTTCTATGCGTGATCATTACCCAGAGCTTCGAATTTCTTTTAAAAGGCATTGACTAACAAGCCAATAGTTGATGATACCGGTGTTAGGAGAATGCAACGCACTGTAGCCATCAACGTTGGGTTCCATTTTCTTGATCTATTTATCAAAAAGCAGTCTTGATTGTTAGTACACCTAACATTGCATCGCTTTAAATATTGTATCGAACTTTTCGTTTCATTACCTGATCCCTGTAGACTATTTCGAGATCCTTGACACCATTGGCAACACCTTGACGGTACAGTTTTTCCACTTCGGCATGCTCAGCTTTCGTGGCAGCCACAACCAATTTCCCACATCGTTGGACTGGTAATTGATGTTTTTCTGCATATTTATACATGAGGTCAGCACCATGGACGCAGGTATGAGCCATTTGTGTACCAGGTTGGTAGTAGATACCAGCATGGATCTATAGCGTAAAAAAAAAAAAAAAAAAAAAAAAAAAAAAAAAAAAAAAAAAAAAAAAAAAAAAAAAAAAAAAAAAAAAAAAAAACTAATATCAGTTAATCCTATCATTAAAGGGGTAGTATTATTGCATATACTATAAATAACTTACGACACCCGAATTATGACCGGTTTGATGATGGGCCACTTCAGCTTCTTTTTCGAGGACACACACCTTCATACCAGGATATCGGGTTAGGAGTTCGCGAGCAGTAGCCAATCCTACAATTCCCCCACCAACTATCCATATATATAAAATCAGTAAGTTATTTTTTTTTTTTTTTTACCAATAAATATATATGTCCCATTTACTTTCCAGTGTTCATGACCAGTGACTTACCAATACAGACGTCAAAAGTTTCTTTTCCAGTATGAGTCGCCAGATGACCGGAACGAAAGTTTTCTTCACGTACAGCACCCATAATACCTTCAAGCCCCTTATTCACTTCTTTGGACTTCTCACCGGGAAGATGATCATAATAATACATGGCATGACGTCGCGTTGAATGAAGTGAGCGGGTCAATGTAATGACGGGTTTCTGTTGGGTTGCAATGCCTACGCGGAAGTTGAATTTGTCCAGTCTTGTTGTACGAAGTCCCGTTCGAAGCATGATTGATAAAGGATACCGACTTGAGGATCAAGTTGTAAAGAGATGGGTGTCAGGGAAGAAAAGAAAAGAAAAAAAAGAAAAATTAAAAAGACGGAAAAAAGAAAGAAATAAAAATCATCCAAATGTATACCGCTTTTTCCGTGTTTGTGCGGAGTTTCAACAAAAAAGAACATGAAACCATTTTTTATGCGTTTACATTCAAATTGAAGGGGTCTGGAAATGAATGCACCCTGATGCCCAGATCAAACACATGTACACAGCGGCCTAAACTATTACCCATATATCTATCATTCACTTGCCAATTCACCTCAATGTAATATCGTGATAAGTATAAAATGGTAATCATTTTTATTTATGCGAATAATGGGAGCGGGCAGTAACAATACAACTAGGGTACTGATGACAGTGGGTAAAGTAATATGCAAGCAACACTGGTGCTTAATATGAAAGGACGTGAGAGAGAGGCGGGGGAATAAAGTACTAAACTAATCAGTAGTGGTTTAGGACTTCGACTGGGGCTTCTGCTTGGTGGTCCCCGAACTAAGACTAAGCGGAGACGACTTCTTGAGTAACGTCGTCGATTTCTACCATGGTTGGGAGGAAGAACTAAATGGTCTTGAACTTTAGCGGTATTCAAGGGCTGTCCGTTGTAAAAATGAAGAGATGCTAAGAAGAAAAGAAATCGGGATGTTTCCATTTCCTTCAACCATCAAGGGAATAGAGAGACTGATATGAAACTGAATTCCCGCTTCAGTTTATTATTTAGTGAACTGCATTCCCTCTTTTTTTTTTTTTTTTTCTCAAAACCCACTACATCCCAACTTTTCCCTCTCCCTCTTCTTTTATATCCTTTTTCCGTTAATATACGTTATGTGCAGCTTATTAGTTTTGTATATATTTTATTGTTTTTTTTTAAATAAAGGTATTAACGCTATTTTTAGGCAGATCAAGACCACAAATATATTTCAATTCCCGCCCACGTGGATTTTTATTTTTCCTTCTAATTTTTATCCCGCTCTCTTCCTTTTTTTTTTCTTTTCTTTTTTCTTTTTTTCTTCATCATTCAACCTCTTGAGGCTATTAGGATCTTAGATTAGTGCCAGGACTAGTTTAAAAGCGTTTTTACTTCAGGGATTACAAGATGCATAGGGAAACCCTTCCATTTTAGATCTAGGATTTTGGACCCACCATTAGTTAGTTGGCTTTTTAAAGTCTTCATTATCCTAGTTTAGTGTTAATTTATCATAGTTTGCATCTTCATCTGAATAAAACATATCTCGTTTTACTCCTTTCAATGAAAAATGTCTCAATGGTTTCTCTCATATCCGGTACTGTATTGTCGACCCCTTTTACCATAACCACTTTAGATTAATACGGACAGTTGATATTCTTCAATCAGAGACATTCCATGATAGTCATTCTCATGCCTTGTCTGCCATGTACAATGTACTAGTTCCTTTTTCCATAGTTCCTCTAAATTAGTGTTAGCCCATCAGCCTCCCCTATGCTTTCTCCAATACATCCTTTGTTACATTAAACCCCTCACTTATAGTTTAGAATTTACCAACTATGCTTAATAAATTATGTCCTTTTATTAACATATACTATGTCTCATCATATACTAAACAAAATCATTAATATAACTAGTTTGTGAGTTTCCTACCAAACACTTGTTATTTTTTGCTCACATACTATGGATATCCACACCCTCACCCTAATACCGACGTGGTTGGCTGACCATTGTTTAGATGTAAACTGGAAAGCTAGTAAGGCTGAGCGAGATGAGATTCTATCACCGCTGGAAATCTCAACCCGTTGTCTAGAAGTTTATTACATATGATGGCATCAAACATAATTAATATATTCAAAACAATGGCTGTACACAAAACATTTGGATAATACAATCAGTCGCCGTACGAACATTGGCACTGAAGATATGAATAACAAATAAAAATAAAAAACAAGATAGTACAAAGAAAGCTTACGGTGCTTTTTTTTTTTCAAATGTATGATATATAATGTGAATAAATAATTTTATTGGAGAATGACTATTTACAAAGAGGATGAAGAGGAATATGAAGAGGTAGAGGAGGAGGAAGAGGAGGGAAAGGGGGAGGAGGAAGGGGAGGGAAGGGGATGAATTTGGGAATCAGATAAAAATGGATGCTTCAGTGCATCTTCGGCAGTAATACGTTTTCTATAATCTAAAGCAAGCATTTTCCCCACCAGATCAATAGCATTTTGGACGTTTTGTTTGTCATCTTCAGCCCATAACTTGAATTTTTCAGTGTTCAAAACTTGGCACAATTTAGAGAGCGATTTTCGCGAAGGTGGAATCGTTTCAATGTTGGTTTCAAATGTCCGATCTGTATCATAAAAAAGAAAAAGAAAGGTTTGAGATCAAGATAATTCACTAGATGATATAAAACTTACTATGTAAAGCGGCACAGTCCTTCATTTCTGTCATTCCAAATATACTAGCTATTTCAATCAAAGAGTCCCCTTCGTCATGTGCAATAAAAAATGGGTATCGGCCAGAGAGTAATGATAGTAGAATGACACCAACAGACCAGATATCGATTGCTATTAATAACAATGAAAAAAAAAAAATGAGTACCGATCTGTGTTTGAAGTCATCACCAATATTCTTTATTTTACCAACAGTTTGATGAGTAACTCGTAGGAGTACTTCGGGGGCTCTAAACCCTCTTGTACCTGCCCTATTTGCCCGAATTGCTTTCCTATATAATAAAGATTGAGTGAGTTATTGCTGACCATCCGAGGCTCCCGTCCTTCATCCCTCTTACCTTGGGTCATGTTTGATATAACCTGGTTTTCGGAGTTTGTCTTCCTCTAGATTGTTTATTAGTTTGCCTGTCGATGACTTCAAAGATTTGGTAGCTGAGACGGGTGACATTGGTACTGACGTTGGTAATGGCTGGCTGTTGGAAGAGGCCAATGCTGCAGGTGTTGACGGAGTTTGTTTTTGCTTGAATGTTGATGATGATGTTGACCTTGCTGGTTTTCTGATCATGTTAAGTCTTATTGGAGAGTTGGATTTTGGTGGTTCAGGTGGTTTTGTTTCTTCTTCCCTCTATGTAATAAGTGATAGTAATAATAATAATAATATAAAGTAATGGTGGTAAGAACAAGGATGAAGGAGAGGCATCGTTCTTTTTTTTCGTACCTGAGCAAGTCCAAAATCAATAAGCATGCCTGTCTTCATTTCAATATTGTAGAGAAAATTGTTTGGCTTGATATCACGATGCAGGATTCGATGAGAATGTAGGTGTTTCAAAGCGGTGAGTAATGATTTGAGGTAATATTTGGTGTCTAGCATGGTCATACTCCGATAACAATCCTAAAAGAAGTACAAAAGCCTGTTAGTAATCACATCAGACACAACTACCTCCTTTTGATGTATTACCTTGAATTCATCGTGTCGGAAGTAAGGCATTACTAGGAAAACATATTCGTGTTGCCGGAATGCTGTGATAAGCTGGGATACACAAGGAGCACCCCTAATAAGATAAAATGATTGAGTCAACGTTTTTTTTTTTTTTTTTTTTTTTCAAAAGAATGAACTGGGGGTGGATGATTACCTTAAATGTTGAAGGATCTTGATCTCTTGGGCCATACGCTTTGGACTGCTTGTTGCATAAATCTGCTTGAGGGCGACAAATCGTTCTTTCTTAGGCTTTTGAATATCAGTATCACTATTTTCGGCGGCATTTGGTGAGATCGGAAGTGCTGGTTCCCAAAAGGAGTTGTCATATACATCATGCCGGATATCCAGAGCCTTGTATACCGAGCTGAATGTGCCACAACCAATTTTATCCAATAGTTGATAGTGAGTGGTGAGAAGCTTGACAGAGTTCGTAAGCGTGTCCATTTCCTGCTGTAATTTCTGCCTTTTGGCGAGTTGCTGATCTGTCTTTGCCTTGTCCGCGTCTGCTGTAGTTGAGGTTGTTGGTACCTTTTTGTCGTTGTTTTCCACTGTCTTTTGTTGTGCTTTTTCGTTTCCTTGATTTTGTATAGGAGTCAGAGGTTGATTATGTGCGTCGCATGTCAAAGATGGATTTGGGTCAGGTAGTTGCTTATGCTGTTCGCTATGAGATTGCCGCTGTTGATGTAGCTTGTTTTCGTCCTGAGTGTTTGATGGTGGCTGTTGAGGTTCAGTTTGCTGTTGTTCGGTTCCATATTGTTGCGGGGTTTGCTGTTTATGATCATTTGTTGGTAATGGATGGTGTCCTTCATTTTGTAGGGGGCAATCTAATTGTACAGTCAATTTGTCATTATCGACAATTGTTGAAGACTTGCATTCCATTTTTGTCGGATCGTCCATTTTATTGTTGCTGTTGTCGATAGGTTGAATATCAGCTTCGGTGTCGTCGATTTTCAATTCAGATTTTGGTGATAATGGGCTAGGTCGAGATGATTTGCGTTCGGTTTCAAGGAACGGTGATTGTTCTTGGTGTTGATGATTGTGCTTACGATGTTGAATATTTGAACCAGCCGTATCAGTAGTGTGAGTAGCGGGTTGAGACAAAGGTGTAGGTAAGTGTGCTTTGGTTTGTTTCGTCTGTTGGTATCGGCTTGATTGCTGTGTTGGAGGCGTTGTTGCATATTGCTGCAGTAGTTGAGTTTCAGTCAAAGATCCAGGCCATGACATTTCTGTTGTGTTGGTTTCAAGGGCCAGGAAATCCAAAGTCCTTCGCTTTTTGGTAGTCTTGGTGTCTTTCGAGATAGGGGACTGATCAGATTTGGTTGGCAGCTCCGACACGTTGAACGGGTTGAAAGGCTGGGGTGAGTCAATAGGTCGCTTGTTTCCAGTGGAGGTTCTTGTTGGTGACAACCATGGATGTTTGTTTCTAGTTTGTCTTGCAGTATCCAGGCGTTGGAAAGGAGACCCATAAGGTGAGCGCCGTTGACGAACTTGAGTAGCTGGTGATGTTGGAGAAGCCCTTGTTGAATTCGGTATTGGTTCTGTAGAGACATCTTGCCAGGAATTTGGGGAGCTTGCGCCTTGTGGTGAACCTTGAAAGAACATACGACTGATATGGTTGAGATGGCTGCGATGGCATGCATCGGTGAAGTCGTCATGCTCATCGAGTAATGATCTATCTTGTTTGATTGGTGTGGAGATCCTGGGCCGTGCGTGATAGAGTTTGACTTCATCCATATCATTATCAACAGTGGAGCGAGATATGGGGGTATGTTGCCTCCTTCTCCGTGGTGATTGATGTGGCGATTGGGTAGGAAAAACAATAGGGACACCGCGAGCATCTAAGCGAGCTGGTGAGCGTGCTGACATTGCAAGTGGGTGTAAGCAGATCAAATAAAGGTATGATAAATGACGACAAAACAGGTATAAATAGTAAGGCAAGAATAAATACAAAATTATCAAAAAACTAGAGACCGAAATTAGTGCGAAGTCATAGAGTTTTTTTTTTATTATTCAAATCTTTCAGTCCCCGCCAGGTCGACTGAAATTTTTGTCGCGTGCCCGCGCTTCATAAAAATGAACACGCTTCGGGCTTATATTCGAACTTGAAACATAAGCCAGTAAGTAAATGTGTTCAGTTTTTGTTGCCTTTATTTAATAACTGATACTTTTTTCAAATATAGCACTATGAAATGTTGTTGCTAATGATGATGATGAATCAAAACAATACGACATTAGCAATGTTTACTGTAGGTAAGTGAGCACATGAATAAAGTAGACACATTAATTAATTGGTGGTGATAATAATGCTACTACTTCTGTGATCAATAATGTATCAACACTTACATGATCGATCCATCGTTCATGCAATTCGAACCTTTTACAGACGTGGAAAGCGGGATTTGAATTTGGGTGGCTGAAATAAATTATCTTTGCCTGCATTTCATGGTCATTTTTTTTTTTTTTCTCTCCAAAAGCCAATGCCCTTTTATTTGATCCAATTTGCTCAGGTACGTCTTCTATATGCACTCATTATGCATATTTCTCTACCCTCATTTTCTTTTGTATATATATTAGTCTCACGACGAGTTTCGTTTACCAGAATTTGAGTCCCTAGCCGTACTGGAAAACGTGCAATACAACTACTCGAAGGATAGCTACCGACTTGACGTAAGTAAGAGTACATAAATTTATCTTTATCCTAAACTATTATTCACTATATGCATTTTTTATTTGTACAATAGAACCCTTATTTCAAGGTAGAACTGGAGTCCGACGAAGATGCTCGAAAAATAGTAAAAAGGTCCATCTTGGTCAAGTAAGTTTATTCAACCGATAAAGTAGTTATATATGATTTGCTAATAGGTCAAGTTTATCTCACTATAGGAAGGTCTACGAATTATGGGGTGAGGGGAAAACATACGAGGAAGTGAATCAACAGGTCATAGCAAACAAAGCCAAATGGGCGGACTATCAACATTCATCTTTCAAGTTCAGTGTATCAGCGTTTGGGTGGACATTAACAGCAAAGGAACAGCTTGATATTATCAATTCGTTCTCTTACCTTGGATTTGAAGGCGATATTGATTTGAAGGACCCTCAAGTTAAATTCGGTGTACTGGAAGATTATGAACAACAAGGTGCATTCAGTACTCATAACGGCACTCCTCCTCCCCGTCAACATATCTATATGGGCCGACTTGTGGCAACTGGAAGTCGTGATCTGGTGCAAAAATACAATTTGAAGAAGCGACACTACCTGGGTACAACATCGATGGATGCGGAATTATCTTTGGTAATGGCCAACCAAGCTCTTGCCTCACCTGGGAAACTAGTCTATGATCCTTTTGTTGGTACAGGAAGTTTCTTATTTACTTGTGCCCACTTTGGCTCTTTTACATTGGGATCTGATATTGATGGACGGCAAATTCGGGGCAAATCGAAGGATCATGGGGTGAAATCCAACATTGAACAATATAACCTGCAGGGACGTGTTTTGGACTCTTTGGTGTTTGATGTTACGAGAAATCCATGGCGTTGCGATGATTGGTTGGACGCTATTGTCACAGGTAAAGGAAAATGTATTTATATAACATAAATGGAAAATTTGAACTAACTGAAAACTTTTACCGATGTGTCTTTTTGTCCTTAGATCGTAAGTAGTCATTAGTCGTCTCTAACCAGTGAATTGCTCTTATCTGTGAACTAATTTCATTTATATATATGTACAGCCCCATATGGTGTTCGTGCTGGCGCGAAAAAGTTAGGTCGTAAAGATGAAGATAAGAAACCGTTGCAGCTGCGATCATACGAAGGTGTTCCTATGCATTTGTAAGTTTGTACCAAAAAAAAAAAAAAAAAAAAAAAAAAATACTGAAAAGCATCAAGTAACCTTTTTTTTACTTTTTATAAAACATTTAGACGTCAAGATTATTATCCTCCAACAAAACCTTATGAAATGTCTGAAGTGTTATCAGATTTATTGGAGTTCTCTGCAAAGCATTTGCGCATTGGTGGGCGCTTGGTTTACTGGTTGCCAACTGTAGTGGATGAATACTCAAATACGGATGTACCTCAACACCCCTCTATGGCTTTGATATCCAATAGCGAACAAAATTTTGGTCAATGGTCTCGACGTTTGATTACTATGGAAAAGATCAGGTCTTGGGATTCCAAAGAACATACCACCATCACACATTCAACAGGATCGGAAGATGCGACCACAACAAAGTCGCTCGGTCACTACTTGTTTAGAGAAAAGGTAATAAATGATACTAGATGGAAACCAAACAAGTGCCTGAATCTTGCTTTTTACTTTTATTCAACAGTACTTTAGTTTTGGACGACAAGATGAAGAAGGACAAGGCCCAATGTAGCATATATATAGCTTAGATATAATTAAATGTTGGTTTAGATACAATATAGACATAGTGTAGATTTTATCTTAATTTTCTTAATAAAAACAAATTGTATTTTGCATGTATTACTGGATATTCAGAGGCGTCTCTATTTCTATCTCTTTTTTTTTATCTATTTTCAGGTCCCATTGTGTCATTGCGTGATCATGCGAAAAGTGGTACAGATGGCATTAACCGTGAAAGTGGATTCAAGAAAATATTTAGTATGGACCAATTTTGAGAATGGATTGGTCGATGACATCATATGAGATGCGTTTACACAAAACATGTGGTGTAGTTCAGACGGAACGTAAAACGAAGTAAGTCTTACGGAAAATACAGGGGGAGGGTCCTAACTTTACGTTAAAATATCCAATAACGTATCATGAAAAGTTGTTTACTTTTGAATAATAAAAAAAGAAGTCCTGAATGGGAATTAAATATGTACTTTTGAGTGTGCTTCAATCATCATGATTTTATACGCTTATCGCAGTTGCCTATTTTTATTTATTTTTTTTTGTTCTGCTTATGATACACATATACATACTGTACAATACTGTGCAGGGTAATATGGGTGTCCACAGTCGACAAGATAAACTATATGTATCAAAGACAACGTAAAAGTAAAAATACAAGACATGTTTTATTCAGAGATGGCTATAAACCATGGCAACTATACACTAAATAAACTGAATAATGATAATACTATGGTGCGGCTCACTTATAATGTCAAAATTTAGGCATGATCCCGGAATGCTGGTGGTTTTTTAAAATATAGTCACGTCAAAAAGGAAATGTATAAACAAGATAGTTCAGACCTTTGAGAACAAAACGTATGTGTGTCACATTTAAATATAAATCCAAGGAAATTAATGGTGTGTCAGGATGAGTGTGGACTGTGTGGTGGGATATAATGATAAGCTAGAACAATCAAAGAGGGTATGATAAGCTATCCAGCTGCGAGGACGAATCATTTTATTTGATTAATTAATCAAATCAAGCCGAGCAGATCCATTTTGACCACAAAAGGTATGAAACGAAGAGAACAACCATTCCGTCAATGTTAAATAATGGTAATTATTGTCATGAAAAGAGAACTCTCGTTCTGATAATGTTGCATGGTGTCGATTGGTATTGAAAAAGTAGAGATGCAAAGAAAATGGAGGGCTTCCTTTTTTGTATTCCCCCAAAAAATAGGCGTTCACCGGAGTCAAAAAAAAAACATTTCAAATCCCCCCCACGTGAATATTTATTTATTCCAATTTTTATTTATTTTTATTTTGTTGGCCTTCCTTCCTTTTTTTCCTTCACCATTTCGACTTCTTTGAGGTTTTAGTGGACTCAGATTAGTGCCAGGATTAGCTCAGAAGTGTTTTCAGATCAGGGATTATAACATGCATGGGGAAATCCTTTCAATTTGGATCTAGGATCTGAGGATGCCAATAGTTGGCTTTTTGGAGTTTACATTAGCTTAGTCTAGTGTTAGTTTGTCTATAGTTGTATCTATATTTGAATAAAATATGCCTTTTTTTTTCTTGCTTCAATGAAAAATATTCCATTAGTCTCTTTCATGTTTTGTGCAGTAGATCCCTGTTTTATTGCCATTGCCTCGTTTGATTAGTGTTGACGTTGTTGTGTTTCAATTAACAGTTGTATCTATAGCCTATACTATGACGTGTACAAGATACCAGCTCTCATTTTACAATTGTTTCTTTAGGGTAGGGTTTACCATTCTCCACATCTCACGTTACCCACTCATGCTTCCTCAATAGATCCTTCCACTAAATTCCTTGTTGTATGACACTCTCCCCGTCATTAGACTTAGTATCTACCAATATGCATCAATAAAGTGTGTCTTTTTATTAATCATCCTATGATCCATCGTATACCAAATAATGTCGCTATTCTAAGCTGTTTTATGAATGTATTGCTAAATATTTGCTCTCTATTTCGCTCACTATAACTACGTTTCAACCTAACGTCTCAGGGACTAGTAAAAAAAAAGCTGTCTTAGATCATTTATTATCGAAGATAGTCAAATTTCTATTCTAACAAATATATAAATAATTCCAAGTCATATTGTGCTCTGTGTAGCCGTCGTTCTGGAGCATTCTCTACTATTTCCTAGCTTTTCTATGAGTACTGAACCTATACCTGGAAATTGGTTTAGAGTTCTAGGTGAGTTCAAATATCTCTCCCTTGCCCGTTTCCTGCCCCTGCGATTCATATCAAGCTTCGTAAGTCGTGCAGATAGCATAATCTTTACTTTGACTTGACATATTGTATATATCCGGCCTACTATTTGTCTTTATTTTTTATGTTGAAATATGATAAAATAATCATAATCATAGTCATAATATGGCCCCAAACTGAAGTCAATTGAGCCTCATTGACGTGCCGATAAGATGGTGAAGGTGCCTCATTTTTCCAGAAACAATACGTCAATAGCATCTCCTCTAATACCCAGTAAATCAATTTTTTACAGTTGTGAAATTGGAAGTTTTATTTGTTTTCTTGTTGAACTCCACGATATAATGCAAATGTTGTAATTCGGGAAATATGTACAAACTAAACGATATGTAAAACAACACAAGACTTTTTTTTTTTTCAAGCACGTCATGTTCAATATGTAAAATGATTTTATTGAGATACCATAATAATATCTATACTAAACTAGGAGAGATACCATAACAAAAGAATACAATAAGTAAGAGACAGCTACGACTATGGAAGGGGAAATAAGGGAGAAAAATTTACATAGCTATATCTAGGTATAAGATTAAAAAGTGAAAAAAAATGGAGAGGGATCACAAATTCCTGTCTTCGGATGCTATTCTACTAGATTTTGCTAATGAAGAGGATGCAAAGGGCGGATGGTGTGGAGATGCAGATTGTTGTGCCAACGAACGTAGTAGTGCTGGCGGTCGAGAGGAATATGAACGTTGATAATCTGACATTGTGCCGTTGTTGGGATTGATGTTGTTGTTGTTATTGTTGTTGTTGCTGTTGTTGTTGTTGCTACTAGGTACATCTGGGGTTTGTGCACGTCGCTTTTTGGCACTTTCTTTGAGCTTTTCCCATCTTTCGCGGTATTTGTTCATCAAAAGTTGTTGCTTATCTATTTGGTCTTTGAGCCGTTTGTTTTCATCTTCTGTATCCTTCAGCCGAGTCACTATGAAAATAACGAGAGATTAAGACACATATTATTCTTTTCAAATCCAGCATTTTTACCTAATTCCGCCGTGCTACTTCCATTTGTAGTTTGATTCATTCCTGGATGTCTTGGATAACTATTGTGGGTGGCACCGGCATTGATTCCACTGCTTCCAAGTAGGGCCACAGAAGAAGACCGCATTGATACCGATTCATGAGTTTGCATAATTCTTTTGGCTTGTCGTTGGACATCGTTACGAAATTGTAATATACTGCTTTTGAGCATGTTGCTTTCTTCGGCTGTCTATGAGTTTTAAAATAAATCGATGTATGAGCACCAAGTTGGATTTTTTTTCTTCGCTTTTTTTTTTATTTTTTTCTTTATCATCACCTTTTCCAATGACTGAAGTCGACGGGATAGTTGTTCAACACGACGCCTTAGTTGTTCGTTTTCCGCTTGCAGTGTTTCTCTGTCTTGACCATAGAACGGGCTTGATGAAGAGGCAGTGGTATTGGAGCCAGTTGCAGGTATAGATTCGTCTTGATTGTCTGGTACGAAAAAAAAAGATTCCATCATTGTTGAAACATCCATTGTGTTGTCATTGCCAATATCACGAGGAGGATTTTCAGGTTCATCAGTAGAGAGTAACCTTTGGTGATAAGGAGTTGGGACATCACCTTCATTTAAAGGTGCTGATGCAAAGGCTACAGGGTTTGATAATTGATCTACCAAGGTTTCAACTACCTGCAAAAATTTGTTGAATGGATCAGAAGCATCATCATCGTCATCATACTAGCCCATACCATTAAAAAAAGTGGATCTATCATTAGTAAAACAGTCAATAGTTTTTTTTTTTTTTTTCCCATTACATACATTGTCAGTTGATAATAAAGCATACGATTCACCAATAGTTCCATGATGTGATAATTCATTGACTTTGTTCTTATCTATCCTTCCTCGGAAAGAGGTACTGCCACTAGTCGGAGATGTCATTCCAGGTAATGCGTTTAAAAGTCCATGCATATTGATATTGTCATTTCCCAGGGTATTCGGACTGTTTAAACCACCAGACATCAATTGTTGATTGTAGACGGTGCCAGTTGGTGATTCTGTTTGTTGATTTTGCTGCTTCTGTCCTTCTCTTTGGTCTTGTAGCTGCTGCTGCTGTTGTTGTTCCGATCTGGCCTTGGCCACCTTTCGTTCCAAGTCCTTTATCCTTCTCGTATGATTGGCCATCAATAGTCGTAGAGATTTTACAGTCTATTAAATGAAATTTAAAAAAAGGATGTTAGTATATGAAATATAGAATAGAAGGCTTGGTAGCAACTAATAACGTACTTCAGCATCTTGAGTATATTCCAAGGCTTTTCGAAATTGCTCTAAATCATACGTTTGAACAAATGATAAGCAAACTTACATAACTATGTATGCTTTCACACACACACACACACACACACACACACACACACACACACACACACACACATATGTATATATATATTACCTGCAGCATTCTGATGGGCCTCAATAGCTTTTGACCACTGTTCTTTGTCTTCATATTCTTCGGCAGCATTAGCATAGGTGTGTCCCTATTGGAATAAAAAAAGTTAAAGGTGAGTTCATATTAACAAATTTGAAAAAGCCATTCGTATTGTCCTTACTGTATTGACTGGAGCTTCTGAGTTCATTATTTGAAGTAAGGGTAGATATAATATACACAAAAGACATAGAAGACAAGAGTGAAGAAGGGGAAAATAAAAAAGTTGAGATAAAAAAAATGTAAAAAGGAAAAACAAGTCAGAAGCGGAGCTCAAATGATCACCGGCATTTTCAAAGATATGTGCAGCACATGGACTTTTTTATTGAGTATACATAATAATAAAAACCAAAAATATATCAATTAACTAATCACCGCACCACCATATCAGCTTTGACCAGATTCATTCGTAGCATAAGAGCCTTTGCCGTCTTTTCATATTCGGTGCCAAGGGCAACTGATTGGTCAAATGCTCGTTTTCGTTGATCTTGTTTTTTGGAGTACAAAAGCTAATAAAAATAAATCTGAAGTCAATATCTGTAACTATTGATATCCTTTTTAAACATTACCTTTTCATGGCTATCTATACGTGCTGAAATACGTCCTTTATGTCCAATAAGTTGTACAAGCTCAGATTCCAATTTTTCAGTAGTAGTGTTGAATGCAAAAGCCATCCTATGCATATCAATGATAGAGTATGGAATACAATATTGCACCATCGCCCTTTCCCGAATACATTGGAAAATGGTGTCGATATGTGTATTTAAGTAAAGATCCAGTTTCCAGTCATCCTTTATACAAAAAGTAAAGAAAAAAAAAAGACACAAGTTCAGTTACTAACCTTACATTCAACAACAAAGTATTCAATATGAGGTGGTTACTTACAAGATATCTTTCCATCAAAGCAAAGCAGGGAGCGTATTTTGAGGTTTGAAAGTGTTCCATAATTTCACGTACATGAGGTACCAGTTCCAGATAACCACGAAACGCCACATTGCTGTTGATGAGATCTTGTAACTGAGGTCGATCAAAAGAAGCCAAAGCGCACAGTCCTCCATAAATTGCAACGTCACTTGGGGACATGATATCGTTGATAATATTGCTTGATTCCAATGCCACATTTTGGGTCAAACAGTGAGCTATCGCTTGATATCGGTTTGGATCATTCATGAATAATGCAGAGATAGCTTGGTAACAGTTCAATCTTGACAATGTATTGATTTTGTCGGGTATTTGAGGTGTAGATTCTGCTCGTAAGACATAATTATGTGCGTGCGCATGATGATTTTCTTCTAAATGGACCTACCGTCGCGTTGTCAGCAATAGTAGTTAGTATATTGTTCGTTACTCGTCATCATTTGTTATTTTTCTTACCCTGATCATACTGAAGCACATGTCCATAATGCTTTTACTAGTGGTGCAGTATTCCCTTGCCCTTGAATAGCATTTTATCGCTTCGCTCGCATTGCCTACACTGTAATAATGATCGCCTAGTTTCATTTGAGCCACCTATTTAAGAATAATGAGAATATAGAACTTAATAATTGTACACCATCGTATCGCACTTTACAAGCACTTGTTGATATATGTGATATATTCAACTTACCCGGATGCTTTCCTTGACCATGTTGTTTTTGTAACTTTTGAGCTCCAGTTCAAGCTGTTCCAAATTGCGTTTGTTTTTCTTTGAAGTCGTTTCTACCCATTCCGTATCAGTTTCCATAGTAGGCTTCGCTTGTTGAGTCAGAGCTAGGTTCATTTTCTTGATAGATGATTCGTATAATTCAATATTATCGGTAGCATTCTTGATTTCGTTGACGGCAAAGTGATAAGCTTCGAGTTCCAAGCTGGGACAATGTGTTGCTATAAACAACGCACGTTGAAAACGTGTATGACCTATAGATAAAACAATGAGCTGTTGTCAAGTAAAACTAGTTTCTAAATTTGGTTTAATAATACCTTTGTATGAGCTTATATAGGACTCAAAGTCAAAGTTGATTAATGTGGTCATGTAAGTAAGATATACAAAGAGTGAGAGAGAAAGAGAGAGCGGCTGTAAAATCTGTGGGGCGCTCGTCAGATTTGGAAACCACAAAAAAATAAAAAATTCAACCCCAGGCGACGATGATTTCTTTTTCTTTTTTTGATTCATTTTTTTTGTCCTTTATACTGTATTTGCTCTCTTTTATCAGTCCCGACATATCTTGTTATATATTTTACTTTTTGGCCTGAAGTAGTCAAAACATTGACACCTACATATCTTTACTGATACTCCCTAAGCGTACTATACACCTTCTCAATATACTCAATACTACACATACCTAACTCCTTATTCGATCTGACATGGTGAGTAACTGATATATATCGCGACAAAAAAAAAAAAAAAAAAAAAAAAAAAAAACTATATTATTCATCTTTATCCTTTAACATGTATGGTTTTATAGGGAAATAATTTTTATCAACAAGTAAAAATATCCTGCCAGAGCTCATGGACCTCTCAACAAGACGCTGATGGCAACACCTTACGCAGTTGGAAAGTGAGTTTAGTGGCGGTTGACGACGGGAAGGAAGTACCTGGAAAATTACAAGCCATGCTGGATCATGTCGAATATATTTTACATCCCACTTTTTTTAACCCACGACGAGGTAAGAACCTTCCTCCAGTCTGCCCTTTCTCGACATGCATTTTGAACCATACGACTTTTATACTGATTCTGCGTCTGGTATTTCATACTAGAGGTCAAGGATGAACCTTATCTACTCAAGGAAGAAGGCTGGGGGGAATTTGATCTAAGAATTATATTGCACTTTGCCGATGATTTTGCACCAAGAGAAATCATTGTATTTGATCTCAACTTCAGGGAACCTAAATACTCGAAAACGCATGCTGTCGTAAGTAGCCAGAAAACTTTATTTGATCATTTACGATGCATCCACTTAATTTACTCTTTTATATATATATTATGAAATTTAGACGTTTAGTGATGTCTCAGCGGAAGTGGCGTCATATTTGGAATCTCTCAAGAACATTGCAAAGGAATCATCTCACCGAAACGCAAAAAAGAAGCTACCAACTTTACAAAGTTACCATGGCAATAATAATCACCACCGCAATTATAGCGACGATGACCTCTCATTACCAGCAACATTTTCATCTCCGTTATCACCAGCGCCACCGGCATTGTCACCAACCAGTGATCGTTTAACACCACAGCAGGACTTCGACCAAATATCGCCATTATCAGAATTACATAACATGAATGGAATAGTGGATATTGAGGAGAATCAGTATAGTGGTCGCCGACATCGACAGTATTTGGATAGGGATGAGGATGACGATAATGTGGAAGACAAGGTATTGACAACAAACGACATTGAAAATTTGAACCCGATACATTATCGACATCATGATGGTGCAACTTGTCGAGCTTGGGGTATACCGGAACAATTCAATATGGTGGAACTGGCGAGACGACTATCTCTATTATCTGACACCCAAGCTGACAAGGTATATGATATCGTTCAAAAACACCAAACACTTTCAATGACTGTGGATCAAAGAAATGGTAGTATAAAAAAGCGATCAAGGCATACTTATACTTTATGTGAGTTTTCACTCATCCTTCTATTTTTTTTTATTTTTTTCAGATCAACTGACGATAGATTTGTATTCATTGGGTGTGCCACTTTTGACGCATATATGGAAATTTACAGAAAAAATACATGGGAATGAAACGGACGAAGACTGAACATAGTATAGCAATATTATTAGAAATAATTAGTACTTTTCATTTGGGTCATTTATTACTTCAATAAAATACTGCCTTTTATAATTCCTTCTTATTACATCATTTACATATATCTGATATTTCTGTATACAAATACGTGCCAATATTTGCACTTTTGGTTTTTTCCAAAAACAATCACTTTTATTACATATCACGCAAAGCTGCAAATTTTTATAGTCTATGATATGACATAGATCAATCGTCGTGCTCAGTCCTCCTTCTACTACACTGGGATTTTAAATATGAAGTATGAGTCGTGTTGCTTGCATGATTTTAGAAACTGATCATAATAGACGAATAAAAGAACGACAGTGTAGTACACATAAAAATATGATGATTGAGGCGCATGAGAAGACATTTAGTCTACCCGTATAACATTCTTTTTCATATGTTTTTCTTTTTTGAACGTCGATGCACAGTCCTACGTTTTATATCACTATCAATCTTCCATGCCTGCTCATTGTACACAAGCGTGATATATACCGATTGTAAATCATATTCATTCCCACGTTGGCAGTTGACATTAATCTATTCACAAGCAATTAAACATATTATACATCAAATGTATTTCAAATTGAAGTTAAGTGTTTTATTAGTATATAAGTAGTAAGAATGTATGTAAGTAGTATATTGAAGATATAATAGCTAGAGTAAAGATCGGGTATATGGAGAATAATGAGATGATAATAAACTAAGGACTACTGACTAGAAAGATGAAGAGATACAACTAGATGTCAAATATATGGTAGGTGGCAAGTCATCCACACATGGTCAAACGCGGTCAAGCGTTGTTGAGTGGGCCTCCTCGACCAACTGGATCAGTATTCTTCGAGGAATTGGTTTCTACAACAATTTTAATAGGGAGCAATAGAACGTTAGTAAAAGAAGATTATCTGGTCCATCAAACAACAGTGTATTTTTTCTCTGAACTTACACTGAGTCGTCAAGATCATCCAGCTATAAAAATCAATATTAAAAGAAACTCAGTAACTACCATATAGATACGCAGTACATCGTCAACAATAACTAAACACAGCGTCTTACCTTTCCAATCAGCTTTTTCAGCGCCTTGCCCTTTTTGTTGAAGTTGGTGACATTTAGCTGACATTCGTTGAAGGTACTACCATCCATAGCCTGATGAGTTTGACTATTAAAAAAAAACCATGTCATTAACTGGGAATCCCCATTCCAACCCCAGTCCACAAGCACTTGTACATGGATCACTTATTTTGTGATTGTTACTTGCGTGATATCCCCGAGCGTTTCCAAAGTAATATGATCAGAGGCCAGTTCAATTTGTTTTCGTCGTATTTCATCTAGATCCTTAAACACCTTCTCCGTATCACTGCCTAAGTATCATGAGTAAGTGGAATATATATTGGTGGTTAGTACGTGCCCTATCCTTTTTTCCATTCTTCGTTAATACACAACATACGAAAAGCCCTCATTTCAAATCTAGCATCATGCTTCTTGAATTCAAAGTCCAGTCCCTGTTGTATATCACTGTGAGTTTGATGGTGCATAAAGGCAAAAAAAAAAATAAAAAGAAAAAATAAAAAGGAAAAGAAAAAAAATTACAGACGGAACTTCAAAATTATCTACAAGTATGTATTTTATTCTTTTGGAAATCCATTTGGTATAAGAGTAAACTATTCCACAATTAACAACACCATTAGTTTAAAAAGAATATGAATTCAAAAAGAAGAAATAACCATTAAGAATCAAATGAGGTGGAGATTCAATCTAGTAAAAGATAGGCAATTTTTGAGCATTCACCACAGGATCATTGAATCGTAAGCCCATATCCAATTGGTTGATTGATTGCACATCTTCTTCATCCATTTGCCAGTTGATAGCTTCCAAGTTCATCTTCATACGATCAGGGTTCAAACTCTTGGGCACAACAGCAATGTTACGTTCAAGAGACCAGCGAAGAGCGACTTCAGAGGGTTGACGTTGGTATTTAGCAGCAACATCTTTGATCACAGGGTTTTCAAACAGAGGTTCGACCGCCTTCGCGCGCTTGGATCCAGTAGAGACAAAGGAAGTAGGACCAAAAGATGAGTAGGCAGTGATAGCAATACCTTGAGCTTGGACCCAATCACACAGATGAGATTGTTGCAAATAGGGATGTAATTCCACTTGTAATAACGAAGGCTTAATTTTGGCATAAGAAAGCATATCCATCAAAAGTTGCACGTTAAAGTTGGAAACACCAATGTCTTTGACGAGTCCAGATTCTTTCAATTTTTCCATCTCCGCCCAGCATTCATGCATTGGCGCCCGGTCAAAAGTAATTTTGTCTTCACCAGGTTGGTACCATCCAGGGGGATATTTTTCTTCAATAGGTACATACTTCAATGGAAGAGGGACTTTTTTTAAAAAAAAGAAAAAGAAAAAAATATTAGAATGGTACCATTGTAAAAAAAAAAAAAAAAAAAATTACTTACAATGTACCAGGAACATATCAACATAATCAAGACCCAATTGTTCCAGTTGTTTTTCACATGCCTTGCGGACATGCTCTTTCTTGTGGTAGGTTGACCATAACTTTGTAGTGATAAAAAGCTCTTCCCGCTTTACAATACCTTCTTTAATGGCCATATTGATACCTTTACCAATAGCTTCTTCATTTTTGTAGTTGCTAGCGCTATCAATCAATCGATATCCGACCTTGATGGCATTGTAGATAGTTTCAGGGGCATCTTTAGGATCAACTTTCCAGCACCCAAAACCAATGAGAGGCATCTTGTTACCAGAGTTGAGGGTAGTGTATTCGATAGTCATGTTTAATAAAAGTTTTGTTGTTGAATATGTATTAAAATAAGGGAAAGCTTGTTAATAGTAAAGGTAGAATTTTGGAATTTTGTTTGCTTTTTATACTTTTTTTTTTTTTTTTTTTTTTTTTTTTTTTTTTTTTTTTGGCTCTTGTTCCTTATGATTCTATATCTGTCAATCGATAATGATAATGTGGAGGGGGAAAAGGAGAGGGGCATGATCGTAAAATTGTCGTCATTGCTTCACCGATATTTCAAGCAATCGCCTTCAGTGTGCATTGTGGTATTGAAATCATCATTGCTCTGATAAGGAAAAAAAAAAAAAAAATAGGCATGAATAAAATTTGCCCCATTCCCTAATAAGTCTTAGTTGTTATGATTGCATCTTCTTTCCTTTTCTGACATTGTCCTAAACTTTATCATATTTTCACTGCAATCTATGTATTTTGTTGTTTTTATCGATAGCGTTTACTTTTAATAAAATCAATAACTAGTAAGTAACCCCCTTTTTCATTTTCCTCATGCTGGATTTGAATTGTTTTTTAAAATGCTGAAATGACCAAGATAATTATTTTATTTTAACTTGGCATCTTGCTTTAATTTAAAGCATAGGATAATGAAATAAACGTGTATGGTACGCTATAAGGCAGAGGGAATAAAAAAGAATCGATAAAATTCCATTTTTATAATACAAAACCTTAAATCTACAGACTGTGTCATTGAAGGTTATAAGTAATTTTTCTAAATTGTATGGATAAGAGAGAAAAATCTGGGTATTATCATGAATGCCAACAGGTACGTATAACGCAATTTTCTGTCTGGTATTCCCCTTTCAAGTAGATTTTCAGGGGAAGCCAATGACATAAACGTAAATTAAAATCCCGCCATTTTTAGTTTAATCTTGCAACATCAGCAACACTGGCCATCCACATCATATCTAAACCCATCACAATCGATATCACCTATGATATAATATCCACGTACATATATTTTCCCCACGCTGAGATTTTATTTTTTAGATTCCTCTAGAGAAATATCATGTAAAATACTTCTTCTGTCATTATGTGAATGGGAGAAGTATCCGATTCAAAGAACAATCAAACTTATAATTTAGAAGGTGGTCAGTGACCAAGATATTGTATTTTTTATATATGTGTAAAAAGAAAGTTTGACACCGATGTATTTAAACCAAATACCCCTGATTTGAACTATTTGGACAATATATGAACACAAATGCTAGACGGTATTTCCATGAGAATTGTAGGGATTTTTTTTTTTTACAAATGAAGTACGTTGTGGGAAAATAAAAAGCAAAAAGAAAAGTTTACCAACAATTACCGAAAATGGCAGCCAGAAACTTGTGCCAAAAAAAAAAAAAAAAAAAAAAAAAAAAAAAAAAAAAAAAAAAAGAATGGGAGACAGTAATGATGATGATAAAAAAGACGAATATTATTAGCCACACACTATCCCATCATATTTTTTATGACTGAAAATGATAAGGTTAAGATACTGTGCACTTTCACCATTTTAGTCTTTTTCTTCTATCATTCCTCTTTTGCCACAAATAAAAATCATCGGACAATCTAGTATCTTGGTGCCTATCTTGGTAATATTGTCTTTTTTTTTTTTTTTTTTTTTTTTTGCCTGCCTGCCTCATACAGGAGACAGGAAATAATCTCGTGGTACGATATGATAATATATAATAACTATCGATAACGTATGAATATATTCCAAATTGGAGGCAATGCAGCCTATCGTTCACCCCTGCTGGCATGATGTCATGACTTTCTACAACGTATAGCACACTTCATACACACAATCCAGACCCAAATATCATACCATAGCAATAATATACTTTGTTGAGTGATATTTTATTATGGTAAAAATGATAATTGGCTAACTAATGATATAAAAAAATATAGACTAAATGAAGAGGAAGTATAAAAAGTACTAAATAATGGAAGTGGAGAGCGACGCCAGAAGTGCCGTGGATTACTTTCAAATACCACCCTTCACCATCAACGCATCAATCACAGCCATAATGGTCCATTTCCGGTTTTCAGCTTCAGGGAATACAAGGGATCGATCGGAATAGAAGACCTATAGACAAAAAAAAAAAAGAAAGAAAAAATCAGCAAACTAGCCATATCAATACCATCGCTATATCATGATTCATACTCTTAATTCTTTCATATTCCCATTTCCAAAGTTTTTTTTTTTTTTTTTTTTTTTTTTTCTGATCTTACTTCGTCATCCACCTCTTCGGATTTGCGGGGAAGACAATGCATAAAGGACCAGTCAGGTTTGGCACCCGCTTTTTCCACCATATCCATTGTCACTTGATAACCAGTGAAATCCTTGAGACGTTTCGCTTTTTCTTCTTCTTGACCCATACTAATCCAGGTATCCGTCACAACGACATTGGCATTCTTGATGGCATCTTGAGGATTCGTCGTAAAAACAAGATCAGTGCCTGTGGCCTGGCTATCCTTTTTAGCTATATCGACTACATCTTGGTCACATTGATAACCTTGAGGACAGGCAGCAGAGAGATGCATTCCAAGTTTGGGGAAAGACACCAGCATTTCCTGTAAGATATTGTTGGCATCACCCACCCAGGCCACCTTCGTACCAGGTAATGTTTCACTAGGATGTTGGGTGTGAGCTGTGTATTGATCCTTTTTTCCATGTTGATGGTGGTGAATGTGTTCGTGAAGGGTCATGAGGTCAGCAAGAATTTGAGTAGGGTGATATTTTGCGGACAGGGCGTTGATGACAGGCACTTTGGATTCCTTGGCTAAAAGCTATTTCCAGAGAGAAGAAGGATGAATAAATAGACTCCAAACCCGTATAATAATACTATGCAAAGAGAGAGACCATATTCTAACTTACCTCAATTTCATCATGTCCACCTACACGAGCCATTATTCCATCCACCATAGAGCTCACCACACGAGAAGTGTCCAATAAGGATTCGTTAACACCAAGTTGAATATCACGCGATCCCAAAAACATGGCATGTCCACCTAATACGTCAAATAAAAAGCATTCATTTTAGTCCAAGAAAAATGAGATATTATCCATACTTTACCAAGATATGCAACAGAGGATTCAGTGGCTACACGTGTGCGGGTGGATAACTTGGAAAAGAGAAGTGCCAGCGTTTTTCCAGTCAAGGGCCGTTCACGACTCGGCTGAGGGTATTGATATTTGGATTCCACTTTTAATTGAATGGCACGATCAACAAGATTGAATAGTTGATCCGCGGAGTAGTCTGCCGTCGTAATGAAATGAGATGGTGGGGGAGTGAGTGTGGAGAATGAATGGTGCTGAGTCAAAGCTGCAGTAAAAGTAGGTGCCAACGAGCGTGTCGCCTGTTGTGCTGTTACTGACACCCGTTGAGACAATGGTTTCAAAAAAGTAGACATGTTTCTATACTGCCAAAAAAAAAAAAAGAAGACAAAGCAATAAAGAAGAGAATCATTTTTGATATAGAAAATATAAATGTGGAGAAGAAATTTAAGTACCGCGTGTGAGTCATTTGAGTCATAAAAGCAAAGAAGTGGAGCATTGATTGACAAGGAATTCCATTTTTATTTTTTTTATAAAGTACAAAATAATGATAAAATAAGAGGGAGGAATATAATAAATATAATGACTAAAGACAAAGGGAAAAGGAAGGATAAACAGGGTGTGTATATGTACGGGTAAAGAGAAAGAAGAAACATGGTTCACGCGGGAATGGATTTACCAGCCTTCGCTTCATTTCCCTCTTGTTCTTCAAATTGGTCTTGTTGTGTAATCACCCGTAGTACTGATTTCTTGCTAGTTTCCTGAAGTTCGCCAGCTATAATCAGTTCGTCCAATATAAAGTAGGCCTAACAAATTAAAAGAATTTATGATTTTAAGTACCATTTATCTACCGCTGTCACATTCCCTATATTGAAACCTTACCTTTTGGAAGTTGAAAATCAGATCCAGCTCGCAGACCTATTTTGCATATTAAGATATTTAGTACTAAAGAATTATACCCACCTCCATACCCCAACTTACGTTTCCAAAATAGCGATCTAGAATTTCAACGTAACGGTGAATCATTTCTAAGGTGATAAGTTCGTTGTCATCTTGGTTGATGCCCACTACAAAGAAGAGACTTGCATATCTATCAAAAGAGAAATAATATGAGACCTGTGTCATTTTACCATACATATAATTTCACCAAGCTGAGAAGACAATCATGTCTGCGCCTGTCTAGTACCATTATTGGTTCCTTTACGTACCTTCTATAAACTATCTTTTGATCTATAATGGATGAATAAGGTAAAGAGTCAGCCAAACCCACCTTCCTCCCCCCCCCTCTTCCGCCACACATCTTACCTTTATATTCTAAAAAGTTGCACATCTTCACCCTCCGAGCCAATACCAGCTGTGTAGCATCCTTCACAATTTTGTTCTTTTCTTTGGTAGGAATGGTCACAAACCACTTTGTCAGACGTACCTTTCCTTGACGACTCACAAGTAATAACCAATTGATCTGTGGAGAAAAAGACGAGAGTTTAGTCATGATGAAAATTTTCAAAAAGTTCGTCGTATCATCTCGAATTAAATAAAACACCTCCAAGCCGACTTACACCCATGTTATCAACTACTTTTTATTAGAATCGTATTGAATGGTGTATAAAATGTGGAAAGATGGAGTATACTGAAAAAAAGGAAAGAAAAACAGAAATCGCGAAGACAAAAATAAATGAGCATTTCAAATGCCGCAGAAAAGAAATAAACCAATATTTTTCGGGAAGAAATGGGTTTCTAAACTATTGAAAACACACCAAAGGTAACTCCAAATTTATCACTGAAGTTGTGTATCTCGGTAGAGGCATTTCAAAAAAAAAAAATTCTCGAAATATTAATATTTTATGATCTTTGGGCGGATCTTTTTGTCCTAATATAATTTTTTGGGCGGACTTCTACGGGAGATTTAACTTGACAATTAGCATGAGCAGATTCTTCAATTTTCTGGGGTATCCTGTGTGTATATTGGGATTGGAGTTTTTTTGTTCAGAGATGACAGCAAACCATATATCATAGCTACTTCCAGTTAATATTATATTGAATGATTTATCTTATAGTCTAAGGACGTACTTTGAAGTAAATGCTTTGATAATAAATTTATTCCTCTGGGTGGGGTATTTAGCATGATTGTATGTCTCTAAAACAGAAGAAACAGGAGAACTTGGTTGGGGACGGGATTCAACGACATTTGGTCATAACAATCAACAAGTTCACATGACATAGAAAGCAAGGTCAAGGTGGTTAAATTTCATTTGTTTGATTGATATAGTAAGAGTACGCTGCCCCTTTTAGCGGACATTGAAACACCGAAACTTACAAAAAAGAAATGTCATATGTTTCCCCACAATTTTCAAAAATACCTATTTCTTCCCTCCCTTACAATCTACACCATTAATGTATTTTTTATCATATATCGTGTATCCATTACTTGCTGCTTTTCTGGTTCTAATTGTTTTGGATCGTGCACGCCAACAGATTAAAAAAAATGCTCCTCCTTCATTTGTACAGTGGTTACTTCGTACCTTACTGATCTCTCCTAGTCCCGTGGCACGCCTTGCCATTTACGATCTCACTAAACCTTCCAACCACCAAAAGAAATGGATCAAGCGATTCGATAATCACCATTGGAAAGGTGCCATTATTGCCCATAATATCGAGAGCGACACAGCACAGACTGCCCTCAATCGTTTGAAGACAGCCGATCTTGTTATCTACGAAGTTCACGGTAAGTTGAAAATGGTTATCTCGTTACATATATATATATAAATATATAAATTGTCTATATCTGTCTCATCTATCAATTTCCTGTATTTAGGTGGGGGATTCCGTGTGGGTCACTGTAAGTAAATTATAAATCAATTGCCTCCCAAAATATGCTAGAATAACATATTCATCTCTCTTCTCTATCAAAGGTGTAATGTATATGGAAGCATTTATATCATGGCTTACGGTATTAAAACGAAATCACGGTATCAATGCTGTCATTATGTCTATAGAATATGGTAAGCAGTTATTCTCCCCAACAATTATAAAGTAAACGTGATGGTAAGAAGTATTTTCTCTTCGATATTTAGGACTCGCACCGCGAGTAAGTTACCCTGGTCCCGTGATAGAATGTATCAATAGTTATCGGTATCTTACCTCTGATTTGGGCGTTTCTCCATCAAAGATTATTGTCTCTGGTGACTCGGCCGGGTAAGTATTAAAAAAGATATAATCATCACTTGTGATCATCATTTTATGTAGTACTTTACTGAATTTTTTTTTTTTTTTTTTTTGACAGCGGAATTATATCCTTGGAGATGTTGTGTCACATCTATGCTCCCGGTTTACTGTCCAACCCTTATGCTCAGCGTACGAACTTTGATATGGAATTACCTGTTGGGATTTTATTATCATCACCAGTGGTTTCTGTTGATCAAACATCTGAATCATGGAAGAAATATGCGGAATCTGATATTGTCTCTCACAAACTCTTTGAACTGGTCATCAAGGAGTATCTCGCCCTGAAGAAAAACAAGTTTGAAATGCTGGCCATGCTCAATATCTACAACAATCTATCAAAAGGAGGTATGGATCATATTTGCCAAGGCGGCGTCCTCTTTTTTGTAGGCGAAAAGGAGGTCTTCAGCGACGACATCTTTGCTTTTGCCGATATCATCAAGAATACTACTTCCAACCTCACCATCAATGTATGCAAGGCGCCCTATGCACATGATTGGTATCTTATCCGTGAAATTGTCCGTCACAAAGATGCTCCAATGGTGAAACAATCTGATGACATAATGGCCGAATGGTGCAATCGTGCTTTACATCGACAACTCGTCTTGGACATACAATCATACCGCTCTCGAGGTGATCAACAGCTTGGCGAAAAAAAAGTATTGTTGCCTTCTATTAATGGTCCTTACTCTTCTGCCACCACCGATGGAAAAAGGTCTCATATTTATTATGGACCAGGAACCTACAACCCTATCCCTCTCTTAGTTTAGCTAATTATCATATATTCTCCGCTTCTAGTTACCAATATCATTGTATGTCTCTTTACCATTAAATTATTATTCCTTCATTTCTCAATGCCACTGTGTGTGCAAATCTCCCCATCTTATATCCTATCTCCTTCCTTTTTTTAGTCGCCTTTAATAAAATAAACTATTTTGAATTTTTTTCTAATCAACCATTTGTTTATATAATGCCTTCCGTTTTGTGAACATGTGTGAGTGTGTGTGTTGTGGGAAAAGTACATGTGATTTTAGTTGAAGAATATATGGTGCAGTTCAGCAGTAATATAAACAAATTCAGGTTCCCAGAAAGTGCTCTGGATGTTTTTGCTTGACAGTAAAGGTGAAAAGATGCAAGACACATGGTCCAAATGATTTTGACTTCACGAAAAAAAAAAGAAAAAAAAAAACGCCTTAGCTATTTGAAGTTGGTCAGTTTTACCTAAGGGATTGAGAAATTGCAACACCAAGTCGCTTACCAATAAAATAAAGGTCTTGTGTGGCGTACCTAAATACCTTCCAATACGCTTCAATCATCCTATTTTTATGCTTTCAACAGCTGCTTTTTCTTTTTTTTTTTTTTTTTTTTTTTTTTTTTTTGCAAACACACTCATCAACCTTTTTTTCCTACAAGCTCAATACTTATACAGAGTAGGCATGTTCATTCGACAAGACCAACTAAACATATAAGAGATGATGGAAATACAAAATCACAAAATATATTTTATTGTACAGTAAAAATATAAACAATGATAACCAAACAAAACTGTTTAATAATAATTCTATGACTTTATCTAAATGTGTGGTATGGTAAGTGTGTAGTGTGTATGATGGAGATGTTCTGTTGTAGAATAAACTTAACGTCAGATAAGCTCGTCCATTCAAAGAGGCCAACCTACAGTATTCCATAGTAAGTGATACGCTATTCTGAAGTGAAAGGTTGACTAAGCTAGGTCGGATTGCTCCATATTTTCTTCAAAAGCATCAATAGAAATGAGAAACAATATTGCTAATGTTGAATGGTGTTTGTTATCATTATGTGAAGAGGACAACCATGCCGATGATATTGTACGATAATAAAAAGAATCTACCAAAAAAAAAACAAAGGAACGCTCACAAAAGACAAAAAGTATCATTTTAAAGCCCGTTCACATGATTTATTATTTACTCCCAATTTTTAATTTTTCGCTCTCTCTCTCTCTCTCTCTCTCTCTTTCATTTTCTTTTTTTTTTCTTTTTTTGTTTTTCTTCACCATTCAACATCTTTGAGGTTGCAGTGGCTTCAGATTAGTGGCAGGACTAGTTTAGAAGGGTTTTTAGCTCAGCGATTACAAGATGCATGGGGAACTGATATAGAGTGAAGATTTGTTGTGTAAAAAGAACCTAATTTATTAAAAGTTGGTATTTAGCACCCACATCATATTTACATAAAAGAGAAATAAAGGGCGAATAAAATAACACTTACCGACTATGGCCGGTTCAATAAAGTATGTTAAAAAGTAGAGTGGTTTGAGATAAAAAAATAAGAGGAAGAAGAGAAAGAATGGAAAGTGTAAAAAATATAAACTAAAAAGGGGTAAAAAAAACTAAACCCGAAATGTCAAAATCATAAATAAAGCTAAATCACATCAGTCTCCCCAACTTAATCAGAAGTTATCTGGTTAACCTCTTCATCGGGTTGTCGATATAACTTCAAGTTTTTGGCGTTGACCTTATGTTTGAATTTTGTTCCATCTTCTTCCATCAACTCGTACGAGTTATGAAATCCTTTGATGATACGATAGATGATTGGGAAGTATTTGGGATCAAGTTTGCTTTGTCCCCTACGCTTGGAATTGACCATTATAACTTTGTCGCCAGTCTTGAATAGAGGTTTTCCTTTTGCTTGCTTCGATTTTGCTTCTAATTCCACAGCATTGGTTTCGAGTGTTTTCCTTAAGCCCCACAATCTGACCAATCTTTCATAGCCAATGACCTTGCCAATCTTAAACAGAACGTCCTCCATAGGGAAAACAGGGCTTTGTCCATATAATGCTTCGAATGGGGAAATTTTCAATCTAGAATGACATTTGATACGATAAGCATATAACGCAGCAGGTAATAGTAGGTCCCAATTTTCTTGTTGTTCTTGAGCGATTTTTTTGAGACTTCCAATGATGACACCATTAATTCTTTCGACCATTCCATTACATTCAGGATAATAGATAGAGGTGAGTTTGTGATTTGTTTTTATGATTTCCAAAAATTGCTTGACAGTATGATTTAAAAAATGTACCCCATTATCCGACAAGAGATGAGTGGGAGGGCCGAAATTACAAAACAATTCAGAATACATGAATCTAGCAGCAGTAATGGCATCGTTATCCTTAGTAGCGAGGGCAATTGGCCATCTGGAAAAGTTTTCCACCGCCAGGACGATGAATTTACTTCCTCTTGACGTGACAGGAAAGGGTCCAATAAAATCAATGCTGAATTGTTCAAAGAGTCTTGTACCAACCACATGGTGAGAGTAATGTGCTTCAATGCCACTTGAGAACATTTGGCAGTCGTGACATGATTGTAGAAAATGCTTGAGATCCTTATAGGCAGAAGGCCACCAATAATGAAGGTATAAAATTGACCAAGAAGATTGCGATCCGAAGTGACCATGTCCATCGTGTATCATTTTTATGATACTTTGTCGTTCCGGAATGAAAGGGACAACCACTGACCGTTCGCCGACACGTTTGTTTAATTTTCCATTGTGAATAAAGTAAAATCGAGCTTGTTGTTTAACTTTGGAATTGAAGCGTTGAGACCAGGGATGTTGTAAGAATTTGAAGATCAAGGCAAGTTCAGATTCGTAAAAAGCATCCATTAATAAAAGACCATGATACAGAAATTCGATGTCGTCTTGTCCATTTGATATGGGTTCATGCGTTGGAGGAAATCTTGACAGTGTGTCGGCTACCACATTCTGTTTACCAGGGAGATGTTTTACAATGAATGAGTATTCCAGGCAACAAAGGGTCCATCTTTGTAAACGTTGTGAGGCATCTTGCTTGACAAACAGATAGGTCACAGCTGAATTATCTGTGAAAAGGAAAAATTCCTTATCCAAGAGAAACTTGCGAAATTGCTTGAAAGCGTAGACAACGGCTAACAATTCTTTTTCCACGGTGGGATACTTGATTTCAGCAGCTTGCAATTTTCTTGATATAAAAGCGATCGGCACATATTCATTTTCATCTTTGTGACATAGGGCGGCACCTATACCGATGTCAGAAGCGTCCGTGAACAGATAAAAGGGCTTGTTTGGATCAGGGTAAACCAGTAAACATTTCTGAGACAACAACGATTTCGCTTGTTGGAAACACTTTTCCATCTGTTCAGTCCAGGTAAAGTATGCGTCTTTTTTGAGAAGAAGAGTCAAAGGAGCCGTTTGATCCGCAAACGATTGTACATGTCGACGGTAAAATCCAATAATGCCTAAGAAGGCTCTGACATCCCTTTGGCACAATGGTCTGGGGAATGTCTGAATAACTTCCACCCTTTTAGGATCAGGATAATACCCAAATTCGTTGGCAATAAACCCCACAAAGAAGACCGACCGATCAAAGAACGAGCATTTATTGGCATTAAGAACCATATTGGCGTTTTTGATACACGCAAAGAATTCTTCCAGGTCAAGGAGATGTTTGTTTGGAGAAGGGGAGTGTACAATGATATCGTCGATATAGGCCACCACAGACTTGTTTAATAATTCATTTAAAGCAAGGTAGATAGCTCTACAGAAGGTAGAGGGACCATTTTGTATACCAAAAGGCATTACCACATAAGAATAGTTCCCAAAAGGAGTAGCGATGGTGAGTTTATTTATGGAAGAATCTTGTACCTTGATTTGATGGAATCCCTTAAGAAGATCCATGGAAGAGAATAAAGTTGATCCCCCAATTGTTCCAATAATTCAATCATAATGGGCAACGGCCATGTATCTCTGACCGTAACTTTGTTCAAATCCATAAAATTTGTGACCAAACGTTTATCACCAGTTTTCTTCTGGATAAGCCGACAAGGGAATGACCATCCCGAAGCTTTGGAATTAGAAGGAAGATAAGTAGTAGGAATAATGATACCATTATCAACCATGGCAGTGAGTTCTTGTTTCAAAAATTCCTTTTCCTTGAAAGAGAGATTTCCATAAGGTCTATGGTAGATAGGGAGAGCATCCCCGGTTTCGACATGTAGAGTGGTAACATCCGTTTGTCTGAGATGTTGATAATCAGTTCCAAAACAATCAACATTTCTTTGAATACAGCCAGTGACTTCATCTACCATATTCAAATCTTGAATGACCCTGTTGGATTGTATACGACTAACAAGGTTACCAAGGCGAGGATCCACATCATCATTTTCTGAAGTATTTGAATCAGCGAGACCAGCAAATGCCACAAGATAGGCAGGGGATTGATCCTGTTCGGTAGGTGATGAGATAATGGATTCAGACGAAACTTGAGAAGAGGTATCGCTGTCACTATCTTCAATAGATTCAGGGCTAGATTGGGGAGGGAAATTTCCAGTGAGCCTGGTGTGGCGATAGGAAACCTTCAATGGCGATTTATTTCCTTTAGTATCCATGACAGTCCAAGAGTGTGTTTTCCAATCAGTGTCTATACCCAGAGCATGGAATGCCAACCTTCCAACCAAGAAGTCATAATCATCCACATCCAGACAGACGGCTTCAACCGAAACATCATTGGATTTACCAACAGAGATGAGTAAATTCTTTAATAGACCGAGAGGAGTCACAGTTTTCCCACTAGCCATCATTAATAGAGTATCCGTAGCATCAAGTTCATGGATTCCGAGATACAAAGCAAGGTTTTTGCTTATAATACATTGGGTAGCACCACCATCCAAAATCATAGGGCAGTGACATCCTGCAACCATACCTTGTGTGTGAGGTGCAGAATTTCCTTCAGGCAGAGCAAATTCAACTGATTGAGAGTCAGGTACTAGTTTCAGGGCTGTTCCTTTCTTGACATGATGCTTGGTGAGACCATTTTTCAATGTTGTTCTTATGCTTGGACTAAGATCAGCTAATTGAGAGAGTGAGACTGAGAAGACAGGTTCATTGAGGAGTTGAATGGCATCCAAAGGATTATCAGTGAGAGGGGTAACATCAGAAGAAGAATTGATTTTAACCTTCAACCGTTTGTTTGGAGTAGCTGTTTGTAGATCTGCTTCCTTCGCCTTCCTGGTAATGGCCATGGCATCCGTAACCTTCAGGACTTCGGGTAAACATAGTTTTGAATCAACAGCAGGCGTGGTTTTTTTATGTTGTTCACAATCATAAAACCTATGGTCACCTTCACAGTATTTACAAGGCCTCTTGCATTTGCTAGGACCATGACCTTTTTCATTGCAATTTGTACAAGGATAGTGGGAGCGTGGAATAGACTGTGTACTTTGAGCCTTTGAAGATGACGCCGAATCTGAATTCACATCCACAATATTTTTCGACATGAGGACCACCGTCAGCTTCTTCACTGATTCAACTAATTCCTCCACGTTGGTACTGTTAGGAAGGATGGTAGGTTGACTGATGATTCCAGGCTTGGTTACCAGCTTGGATGAGATAGAGTCTTGAGAGGATTTAGAGGAACTTGAATGATCAGAATCTAATGACGAGTCCGATTCGTCTTCAGAGCCAGAGAGGTCATTTACATCCCGGAAACCCTGGATGAAGCTTGCAACAGTGACATAACCTTGCATCCTCAAAGCACAGCGAAGAGATTTGGATTTCAGGCCCTTGATGATGTTTTTGATTACAAGCAATTCAAAGGAAGGAATGGGTTCACCAGAATCATTGGCAATAGCTTTATAAGAGGTCCACAATTTGTCTACACGATGGATGAATTTACGATTGCTTTCTCCACGTTTTTGCTTGATGGAAGTGAGCTTTGAGTAGTAAGTAAAGACGTTTTCCTTTTTCATGTATCTATCCTTGAAGTCCTTGACAAAAGATTTCCATGAGGTGTGTGATGATCGGATAGCCCAAGATTGGGCCGAGCCAGTCAGAGACATGACGGCCCTGGTTAGCTTTTCATCTTCAGGCCATTCGTTAAATGAAGCAATCCTTTCAAAGACGGTGAGCCATTCACCGTAACGCTTGTCTAGAAGTTTCGGGGCTTTCATTGACATTTTGGTTTGTTTAGTTGGTTGTTGATTCGATTGATTTGGTTGATTTAGTTGATTTGGTTGATTTGTTTGGTTGTTTTTGTTGATTTTGTTGCTTTTGTTGTTTTTGTTGTTTTTGTTGATTTTGTTGGATTTGGTAATTTTGAAGTGTTTGAATAGACAAAGTGTTTCAAAAATATAAATATTTTGAGGAAAGGTTTCGAAGGTGAGATTCGTTACTATTGTTGAGAAAGACGAGTATACGATAATCTCCCCTGTAGTGAGCACCAATTTGATATAGAGTGAAGATTTGTTGTGTAAAAAGAACCTAATTTATTAAAAGTTGGTATTTAGCACCCACATCATATTTACATAAAAGAGAAATAAAGGGCGAATAAAATAACACTTACCGACTATGGCCGGTTCAATAAAGTATGTTAAAAAGTAGAGTGGTTTGAGATAAAAAAATAAGAGGAAGAAGAGAAAGAATGGAAAGTGTAAAAAATATAAACTAAAAAGGGGTAAAAAAAACTAAACCCGAAATGTCAAAATCATAAATAAAGCTAAATCACATCAGGAACCCTTTCATTTTGGATTCAGGATTTAGGACCATCCATTAGCTGGTTTCTTGGAACCTTCATTGGTATAGTTTAGTTTATTTTATTTTGTATCTAAATCGAAATAAATTATGTCTCTTTTACTTACGTCAATGAAAAATGTTCATTAGTCTTTTTCATGTCGTGTACAAACGATCAGCGTTTTACCATGGCTCCCCTCTAGATTAGTATTGACAATTGCTATACTTCAATAAAGAGATCCTTTTAGCTTTTCTCGTACCTGGTACTTTATAATATATTTGATTTGTTTTTATAATCACTGACTTGTATCATTGCTGATTATTCTACAAGTCTCACATATCAGTTTGCCTCATGCTTCCCCCCAATAGATCGTTCCGTTAACTCCCTGGTTATAATGCACCCCTCACTTTTAATTTTACTATCTGTCAATATGCTTCATTAAAATGCTTAATTATTGTTAGACATCCTCTGATCAACTAAATGGTGGACGAAACCGCTATTGTAGGTGTTGGAGAGTTTGCAATTGGACACCTGGTTTACACATCCCCCACTCCCTAGAGCCCGAGTGACGACCTTAAAGTTTTCAAGTCTCCTTATATGAAGCGTAGCTCTATTTCATATTTCCACTCTACTATTCATATTAGTTAGCTTATATCGTACCACCAACGTAGCTTTTCCTATAAAATATTATAACCTTCAGTAGCATAGACACTATTATCCATATCAGTCCATTATTTTCATTATGTATCGTCCTATGAACAGTGCAACAAATAAAATCACAAACAGTATCCATTTGAGCCTCAAGGTAAAGCCCATTACATTTCGAAATGACTAAGGCTTCTGATTCCAAGCCAACAAAACCCATACTGTAGCAAGTCCCTCTACTTGATGCTCAGTAGATCTTGTTTTTTTTCAATATGGACATGTTTATAGACAACATCCCGGTGAGGGCTTTTGTTTGCTAGAGGGGGGAAGCGGCAGCGAAAAATTTAGTGTGTGTATTGATAGCTTTGTCATTTCACATTTTGATGGCAGCTTCTCAGAGATTTACTGATATTTGTTTGGGGTTTTATGGGGGGAAGATTTATTATCATTATTATGCCGTATGTAATAAAAACAATGAATTAAGGTATACAGTAAGCCTACACAAGCGAAATATTTTATAGTGAAAATTAAACTGATGACATGGCCTAGGTTCATTAAATGTTGGTTGGTAGAATAACAATACCCATATATTTTATATTAAATGATCCTGGACTGTCAACCAGTTGTTCGGGCTTCAACGGGGGGGGGGTGAGAGAAAGTGAAAAAGTAAGAGAACTAAAAGGCAGGTACTTGCTAACGCACTCACAAGGGATCGACAACGACAGTGACGATATCTTCCATTATCATATGAATCATAGAATGGTTAACAAATAAAAAGGAATATTTTATTGAAGTCTATTAATAGGTATTAAACTAAAAACGAGAGGTTCAATGTCGCAATAGATCTAGTGGAAGGATCTAGTGGAGGTAGTATGTGGGAGACTAGCAATGAGACTAATGGGAGTTCAAAGGAATGGCCAGCTAACTCTAGTATAAAAGCACAATTTCAAAAATGTATCCAATATAATGCTCAAGGCGTAATAAAGACTAGAGGGTCATTTATTATTGAAACACAACAACTGTCCGCTCTAATCAAAAAGGGTCATGGTAGTAATAAATGGAATCTATTGTGCAAAGCATGAGAGAGGCTAATGGGACATAATTCATTGAATCATGTAAAAAGAAATATATTTATTCAGTTGTTGATACAAGCAATGACACACGAGCACTAAACTAAGCTAATGAACGGTCCAAAAAGCCACCTCATGGTGGCTGTATATCCTAGATCCAAAATGAAAGGGTTTACCCATGCATCTTGTAATCCCTAAGCTGAAACTCCTTCTAAACTAGTCCTAACACTATTCTAAGTTCAACATAGCCCCATAAAAGTTGAATGGTGAAAAAAAAAAAAAAAAAAAAAAAAAAAAAAAAAAAAAACGAAAAAAAGAAAAAGAGCCAAAAAAATAAAAAAAGGCAGGAGAGAGAAAATAAACATTTCACGTGGGCGGGAATTGAAATATTTTTTGTGGTGAATTTTTAAGCAACAGTTTTGGTGAATGAATAAGAAAAGAAGAGCATTGCAAAATAGGCAGCGATGGGAGCATAAAAATGTGATAGTTGATGCGTTTTAAAACGTTTTGATGAGATGGTACTTGCTCAATCCCAATCGGTCTAGACCAAGTTTTCTCTCACACATTTCATATGCTTGAAATTAAGAAGTCATTCTCTTGTTCAAATCTATGACCGAAAAAAATAAAGCCAAAATTCGATGGACGGCGGGTTCTGTGTCAAGTTGGATCAAGTAACAAGAAGGTAAACGTATGAGATGATGAAGACAATATGTATATCATAAAGTGAGAAAGTATATACATTAACATACGTTTCATAACAAGAGGCAAGTGAAAGCGAATAGAAGGTGGCTACAGTACCTTATCAATTCGAAAGGGTCATACTGTCTATCATCTAACTAATAATTCAGATTAATCCCGCATTTTTTTTTTTTTTTTTTTTTTTTTGGAATTTGGGAGTGCGAAGTGGGGAGTGTCCCGACTTTTGCCCAGTAGAAGTATCCCCAATATTGCTCCCACAATGCCCAATTGCAATTCTATATAGTTGTATTCCAACCAAAAAAAGAAAAAAAAAAAAAGTACCTCACACCAATGGAGCCTAGAAATACATTTAGCTCGTAGTTGTGATCCATTTTCGATGGTTTCATCGTCTGTAAAAACAGTCCACCTATAAAACGGGGCTTAAACTATCTGGTCATATCATGACAGGAAACAAGGGAGTCTCAAAGTTGAACGAAAAGGGATTGTTTCACACATTTAGTCTTTATCGTACGACGAGAACACAGTAACACAGCGTATCCATCTAGTCCATACACACGCAAGCACCACCGAACATATTTTCTGGATCCTCCTTTTCTTCGATGACATTCTTTTTCTTTCTTTTCTTCACTTTTTTTTTTTCGGGGGAGGTGGAGGGCAAATGAAAAGAGGAGAAAAGGGTTTTTCGTTTTTTACTTTTCATCGCCTTCCCCTCCTCCATCTCTTCTTAAATGCAAGAGATGAAGAAAGCGGTCATGTCAAAATAGTAACGTCGATTTCCTAAAAAGATAAAAGAAGACAACATATGCAGCTACTTTACTATCATGACTAATGTTTAAAATTTTTTTTTGCATTACTTTTTTGCTTTATTTATGTAGGCGTCGAGATGGATGACCACAGCCAGTGATATTCTGGTAAGTTCATAATTTAAAAATGTTTTATTATTTATTTCATCTATTCTTTAACTTTTTTTTTTTACCCCCGTCTTGTAACCATCATCAATATATATATTGAAAAAAAAAGGTGTGTCATCTAAGGCGCTGGGCTTTTTTTTCCCACTCCGGAGATTGCAAACTTGTCTGGAGTACTTGATATTGATGCTCGATACTGATATATAAAAATCAATGTACTTATTATCAGGTACATTATGATACAAAGGAAAATATGTCATCTTCATATTGTTGCCGGAGATTTTCTCTGAAAAGGATAAATCGTCTTTCTGTATGGTTGGGGAAAAGGGACAAACCTATTCCAACTCCGCTGAACACGGCGGTGGTAGGTAAGTAATATTCTATTCTATTGCCAACTCTACTGACCATCATCGTTTTGGCTTCTGTATATCATCATAGCGAGTTACCTGCCACTCGCTGTGTTTTTCCTTTCCCATTAGTTTTGATTTGATTTGTGATCTCTAGGTGGGGAGGCATATATATATCCAATCTGGATGATTGATCTCAGCGTCTCCGTCATTGATCCAGATAAATATCACCCTAAAACAAAACTTTATCACATCACCATATCCCATCCTACAGTAGCATGATATTCCACCATAACACAACATATATTCCAAGTTCTATATCCCATCGCCATATCGTATCCCATTCTATCATAACATAAATACTTGATTTCCTTCTCCATTTAATAAAATTTGTAACAATCATAATAAAATAGCATGTGTTTTGATTTTGTTTATTGTAATTTTTGTAAAAATAATGGAGGTGCACAAAACCATTGGTATCACAATCATGGTAAAAAAAAGAAAAAAGAAAAAGCGGTCCTAAACTAGAGAAGAATAACCCCATGTCTAACTAAAAAAAGCTATCTACACTAATTGTAATCCTGTATCAATCATTATTCGCCAGCAGCCCAAATCAGCGAAGGATCAATACCGTCAGTTGTAGAGGAAGATGCTTGATCATGACTTTTTTTCGATTCATTTGAGGCACCAGACTGCTGAGATTTGTTGTCCTTGTAAAAGTTTTGATCACCAGATGACGGAGGAGAAGATAATACAGTTGTACTTTGTACTATGCTGCTAGAAGAAGATCTGGTAAATGGTCCGGGAGGCGATGGCAGTCGACTGTTCTGTTGCTGTTGTTGCTGTTGCTGCTGGGATATGGTGGAGTTGTCAAGTTGAGTCGATTTTTCAATAATCGAAGATGAGATACTTGCGAGTCCAATATCATTTTGACGATGGTTCGCACCGTGGGTAGATGGTAATGTGTAACGTCGTTGATAATTCACAGTACTGTCGCTAATGTTGATATCTGATGCGGTTACTGATGAAGATGATGAATTTGATGGACTTGATTTTGCATGTTTTGATTTCCTGTGATGATGCTTTGGACGTCCGTTACGCCAATTTTCCACCTCTAATTGATAAAATACTGCCTTGTCGGGTAGCCCATAAGGATTGGTCGACGAATCCTAGAAACAAAAATATAAGTGGCTCATCATGATATATTTGCAATATCATCTGCTTATTGAAGTAAAACGGTAATTACCTGTGCGTTCACCAAGCATTCAGTAATGGATGTAATACGTGCCACAATCCATTCGCGCGAGCTCATTTGACTTGATACAGTCTCAGATGGTTTCAAAAAATAGTGAGGTGCGTTCACATTAAATGCTGCCCATGGTTTGCGGGTTGAATTGCGAGTTGGGAGGAAAAGAGCCACATCGCCTGTCTTAAAGCTGAATATAAAGAGTAAATAAAATTCATATGTTAATATATATCCTACGAATATTTTGGGAGTTCGTACTTTCTAAATGCGATCTTTTCGTGAGCCGATGTTGTCAATTTTGTGTATTTTTCTGTTATTATAATGAATCGGAACGAGAATTAGTATACATGCTACAAAGCCAATTACCCCCAACTGAGTGTGCCTGTTTTTTTATTTTTTATTTTTTTGTCATTACCTTTTAATTCCTTGTATTCCTTTTGCCATCGCCGAGTAAGTTCATGCGCATTTTTGACCTTCTTGAAGACACGCGAGACAAATTTGCCACTATCAATCACATTCATAGCCGTCAGGATGTCATGGAAGACGGAGACATCATGTTGAGTTGCTGGGTCCATAATCGATATTTTCCTTGTCATGGCGCCTACTTCGTTTTCATCCACCGGCAGTTGCAGCTGATTGATCACCTCAAAAAATACATTTTTCCGAATATCATCCAATTTGTGAGCCATATGTACAGACGTTGAATGCCATTCGAATTTTTCTTCTTCCATGACTTCAATGTGTTGGCACGCTTCTTTGTAGTTGTTTTCCAAGGTAAATAATTTCTTCATCACGAACCGAAAAGTGCAAAAAAAGAAAAAGAAAAAAGAAAAAAGAAAAAAAATCAATATAATTCATAATAATTTTTGCCTATTTTCTTATTACCTCTATTGTGTTTTTTGTATCCATTGTAACAGCATTCAATTCTTGACTCAAGATGCCAAGTAAGCCAAGCATATCGCCATCATCTTGTTTGTAAAAAGATTGAGTCAAATCACCATTGACCTTTGTCACCAGCCCCACAAGAATGCTGCACGACTTGTCATGTAATTTCTTCAGCTAAAAGCAGAAATAATAGTAAAGGATTTAGGTGACTGAGGCATGACATTTCACTTTTTTTTTTTTGGTACCTTTTCCAACGCCTCCTGCTTCTCCATCCAGTCATTTTCAGCACGTGACACCATATCTCGCGCCTATATGATATAGAATTTTCATTGTGAGCAACATCACTAACGTACTTGAAGATTAGATCTTTACCTGAGCCAATCGTTGCTTGATTTCATTGCGAGCTTCTTCACTATTGTTCATTTCAGATACCAGCTCATTCAATTTGTCATCAGCTTCTTTCTTGGATACGGATGTTTGTTTGCGATATTCCATATATTCAGATCGAATTTCTTCCAGAGCTTGGTTGAGCAGTGACTTTTCGTTGTTGTGTGAGATTTCCAATTGAGCTTTAGATTTTGCCAGTTCCTTCTCATGCCGTTCTTGCATTTCCAATAGTTCTTGACGATGTCTAGCTTCCATATCAGACTTGCTTTGTTTTTCCGTGGACAAGGCTTCTGTCAACTGCATGACCTGTATTATAATGAATATTCAATGTAAGTTGTAAAGTTGTATATGTTTTTCAATAGATGAAGCCTATCATAGTTTTTCTTTTAATTTACCTTAGTTTTCCAATCAGATTCAATATCGGCAATTCGGATGTCGGCCAAATTGTCCTTGATTTGTGCCTCCTTCAAAAACTTTTTTTTTGGATCAAAAAAAAAAAAAAAAAAAAAAAAAAGAAACAATGTTAACCACTAATTTTACAAAACAATATTCCAATTTTTGTAAACATGACTTACACTTTTCCTGTTGTCCTCGTATGTTTGTCGTTCCTCTTCCAGTAATTGTTCATATTCTTGAATTTGAAGGAACATATCTTCTTTGTCGTGTTCAGCTTGGTCACGGTAGTCTTGATTCTAAAAAAACAAGAAAGGGGCGAGACGAATCAATCATCATTCGCAAGTTTCCGACCCAGACTATTTTTGCATAACTTACAATTTGTTGTTCCTGTAACAACTGCTCATGCATCTTGCTGATAAATGCTTCTCTTTGTTGGATGGTTTCTTTGAGGTCATTTATTTCCCGTTCCGCCGTGTTTTGGTGTTGATGTTCCTTTCCGAGGGTTCGTTCTGCATCGTCGGTCAAGTTTCCATTGTTTTTTATCTTTTTGTTCGCAAAAGGATCGTCCATGTCATTGTCATTCAACACCGAATATGCAGATGATACAGATGATGAGCCAATTGCTGAGGGTGAAGTCTTGTATATGGCGAGATTGTCTTCCCGGTTCATAGCGGTGTGTCGAAGGGTTTCAAAATGAGAGGATGACAGTGCTGTTTGATATTGCTGTAATGTTTTCTCCAAAGATGCAATGCGTTCTTCGTATTTCTTTAAATATGACTAGCATTAGTTTTATATTTAAATATATGTTTTCTAATTATTGTTTTACCTTCACTTTATCTTCAGCCAATTGTAAGGATTTTTCAGAGGTAATTCTTGATGTTGATACTATTGTACCCACCAAAAGGAGTGTTATTTAGTTTAATGTACAGGATATTGCGCATTTTTGTTTTTCTATGTTTGCTTACCGACGTTTTCCACTCTGTGAGATGCCGTTCCTATGTCTATCTTTGGGTTCCCAGAGTCTAACAAAACTATTTCAAAAACCATAAGGTGAGTATCCATCTAAGCACTACTTTCCAGAATAAACAAATAATTATCGATATTTACAGGTAGTTTCAATCATTTTCAAGAATTCCATATTTAGTCCATCAAGTTGCTTGTTCATGTTGTTGAGAAGATTCAGAAGATTTTGACCATAGCTGTCATTGGTAATTGCCATTTGCGTTCTACTTCTATCAAACAACAGTTGAATTTGTATATACGTGAGTACCTATATTTTTTATTCTGATGTCAGTCTCTTTCCACTTACGAGGTAAATGTTCCATTCTTTCGTTCTGTATCCCGAAACGATGCTTTTCCAACATTGGACTGGCCATGTTTACCAACTGCTTCAGAGTACGAGCGATCTAGTAAGGCCACAAAATCTAATCAAACGAATCATGGTTATGTCAATAAATATGCAACGTATTTTTGTTAGTTGCTCTCCTGTATTTGATTTTAAATATCTGATACCTATTATATCTTTTCTTGTGATAAGGGGGCCAGTGTCTCCACGTTTGCTTGTTGAAATTTCAATCTGTGGTGCAGCATCGTTGATATCTATAATATCGGATAAGCAAAAATAGACACATAGTTAGCTGCCATCATGTACACATATTTGATCCGATTCCTTCGATTCCTTTTACATACTAAGTATGTTGAATGGTAAAGCTTTCAGGATATCACGACGGAAAAAGTTTCGACGATCCTGTTCCTGTTCACGAAATCTACCAAAGAGATCAGCAATCAAGTTCGCATTTTCTATGAGAATCTTTGGAATAGTGAAGAATAAAGGTTAATTAATATGTCCTTATCACTGATATTACCTATGAAAAAAATGCTTACTTACCAAAGCGTATTCCTTCCGCCGTAGCACTTCGATCATCAATGCACCCTATATAGCAATAAAACAAATTGACCATCAGCTTTTTGACATAAATGACCATGTTTTTCGGGAGCTTTTTTTTTTTATTGATGTCAACTTACATAGGCAAAGAGCATGTCTCTACTTGTTTCCAGATAACTTGATCCATATTTGTCCTTGAAGTCTAATAAAGATTTGTTTGCCAAGTCCAGTTGCGGTGAAGTAGCGGCGATATCACTTTGTAATCGGGAGATGGTGGTCATGTTCTTTAAGAATTTCTGAATAGATTGTCGTTTCAATTGAGTAAGTTTGGTGATGAGCTGTCGTATGGTTGATTCATAAGAGGTGAGTTTCGGCAGATAATCATTGACATGGATTTCGGCTAGGTGGTAAAATGCTTCCAATGTTTTCTTCGTTTGCGATGGGAATGCTGAAGCTGTGTCTTGTGATGCTGGTGAAGATGAATTTCGTCGAATCAAGGTGGAGTATGGCTTCGGCTCTGATTGGTCAGCTAAAACCTGGGGTGGTGTTGATGTAGCAGAGGAGGACGGAGGTATGTGTTGAAGTGATGCTGCTGGAGTATTTGAAGTTGAAGTTGACGTAGACGTAGTAGATGCATCCAATGATAAGCTAGAAAATAATGACGATAGAGGTACTTGAAGTAAATCGGCGATTTTGCTGTATATTCGATTGAGATCTCGTTTGATTTTGTCACGCAAGAATTGAGCTTTGTCACGAGTGTCTTGAATATCCATCAACATTGTATCCAAAGTGTGTAGGTTGTGGTCGCTTGAAATTTGATGGCGCAATTCTTCTTCATAATTTTTCAATTCCCCAACTACCGACCGCAAGAAGTGAATATCATGCGTCAAATGCTGGCAAAGATCTTCGGTATCCTGGCGTGCTGTTTGTAATTGATCCATATCCACATAATCCTTCAATGATTGTTGTTTGTCCAATTCTGAAGTTGTATCTACATCAATATTGTTGCTGTTGTTCGTTCGGTAAGAGATGAATGCTGGATGTATTTGAATATCACGCAAAATGTTCAGGTCAATGTCCGCTGTGTTCAGTAATGCCGATTGCTTGTGAAGTTCCTTTTCCGCCAAGTTGTAAAAATCTTGCACGCCACGATTGGTTATTTCACTGTGAGTTTCCAGATTAGTGAGAGCAACATTCAGCGCCATGCTTTGTGATTTCTGTTCTTCCACTAAAGTCTTTGCAAGAATAGTATGAGAGACCATAGTCTTCATTAAGATCTGAAGTATAAAAGCATCAATCAGTCAGCAAAAACAATAAACGATAGACTGACAAGGGACTTACTTGACTGAAAGAATCAAACTTGGCAAAGAGAGACAAATATAATTCACAGTGCTGAGATAATGCTGTTGTCTTCGATGTTGTTTTCATGGTCTTCAATAAAGTGTTTGCTATAATAATAATAATAATTATAATAATTATAAAAGATTAGTACAGTCAAACAGCCTGTCAAGTCTATTCTTATTGTTACCAGCAATGGGTGAGACAGCAGGTTCCAAGGTTGGCATTTCCACATCAAGTAGGGTTGCAATCTCTTCCGATGAGGCACCCAGGTAGTATCGATCATAACAAAATACGATGTATTCATCCTAATATCTCAAGTTCAGATAAGCTTTTTACATATTGGAAGTTGAGGAAATATAAACGCAATTACGTTACCTTGCCAGTAGCTTCCAAGACTTGTCTGAGTTGATCTTGTTTGACTTGAGTACCAAAGCTTGTCATAAGAATTTGATTGACAGCAGGAACACCGGTGCATTGTTCTAATTCTTGCTTGAAGTCATCTAATCTATATATACGTTTTTTTAGAAAAAGCTTGTGAGATTGATTGTTGGCAACAAAATTAACTGCGGCATCATACATACGTTTTGATTTGTTGTGTCAAGTTGCGAGACCAATGAATATGCTGTCCCGTTTCAGCACGATATACTTTCATAACTTGTAAGAAAAGATATGCTAAGGAAGGGTAAATTAAAATAAACAGGTATAGAGATAAAATAAAATAGAAAAAAAAGTGGAGAAAGCGGAAGAGAAACAACCACGCGCTCGCTTAAAAAAAATTGGGTCATGCTTTCCTAAATATCCCAATTTGGTATTTCCCTTGGTTACGTATGTTATTCATTCACTCTATTGAGATACATCCAAGATCTTTACACTCATAATTTGTTCATGCCATTTGATAGAATTGAATGTACTGTACGTACATACCATATCTTATTGATAACGATGTACTAGAAATTGGGCCCTATACTTGAAATCATATATAAACTCTCCCTCATATCATATGAATTTCGCCCTGAATCTCCTTGGATGTATACCATCGTCAAATTTAAGTGGAAAGTTTAGGGGACATCCTTATACTATGATGAAGTGTCGTTAAAGCTGACAGTAACAATCTTGAGTGATGAGAGTGGTATATTTCAAAACCCGCTTAAAGATACAATGGCAAATAATGAAGATCAACAATGATGTCATTGACGATCGTGAATGATAGGTTTTATGGATTACTGTTCTACGCATAGTTAAACTAAATTGGACTAGTGCGATCAATTGAACCAATTAACATTACCATTGACAGCCATTCAGCTATTTCTGTAGCCCCCCCCCCTCCAAGTTACAAAACCGGGGGTTCAAAAATAAGTATAGGTAGAGAATAAAAGCAGCTTTTCTCTGTTTTCTTCCATTTGATTTCCTTTCTTTTCCTCATTCATTCCTTTGACTTAACCCATCTCCCTCCCCCCGTATCTCTCTCGCTAAACTTATGTCTATTTTTATACTCCTCACTGTATTATTCAGTTTGGTACTGGTTTTGGTAAAAGCTCAAATAAGTCCTGTCATTATAGTCCCGAAAATAATGCTACAGCCGCTGCTGGCAAATCTCTCTAGATGGAATGACTACTCGTACCCTAATCTCAGTCCTGGTGCTTATACGGTTGATGTCAATTTGTGGAAAGATGCTTCTGCTTTCGAATCAAAGCAAAACTTTGTTACCGGATTCTGTGGTCCTACGGTACCAACTTCAATTTAACACAAGCGCCACCATCTCTGTCGATATGCCTTCCAATTTGATGGACACCTTTTACCTAGCCCTTCACCAGCACGTTCAAATACAAAGTGGAAATGCACCAACTGTACGATCAGCGCCTTTTAATGCTTCACAGCCTGCGATGACCCATTTACCTCAGCTTTTATCTGTTCTTTTAGTTATTGTTTTGGGCGCTTTTGGTTTCTCTTTGCTGATGTAAAGCAAGCTTTGATCCACTTCATATATGATTCCCCTGTGTGGTTTTAGAGAACCCAATAGTTTAGTTTTTTTTAGAACAATGTATTTATTATCTGATCATTGATCTTAATTAATAAAAAAAAAATGTGTCCCTGAATTTGCCTTGTTATACGTGGGGTATGTTGATTATGTTTGTGGCGTGCGCGGTGGTTGCAGAAAAAGGCGGGCGGAAGTAAGCTGGGTTGTAAAAAAGAGGGTATAGATCAGCCATACAAAGGAAAACCAAGCGTGTATGATAGAGAAACGAAGTGACACTTCCATTCTTAGTTTATATTCTCACCAAACACCCGCTTTTATTTATTTTTATTCACGAACTAAAAATATTTTTTTTTAATATTTCTTTTTTACTTCCCCTTCCGTTAATATTTTTGTTTTATTCTTGTGCCCACACAATGACTAAAAAAAAAAAAAAAAAAAAAAAAACGCTGCTCAACGTCGTAAACAAAAGACCGCCACCGCGACAAAGAAGGTTACCCAACAAGACGTCGCCACTCCTTCAATTGATTAACCTACTATCTCTACAGAATCTGAAATTAAACTGTTGTCCCTATTACGGAGGAGAAAATTGACACCAAGGCAAATGAAGCTACTCTAGTAAGTCAAGTAAAGCTTGAAGAAACTCCTAAGGCTGAAGAAACTTCGATGGTTGGAGGAACCTCCAAGGCTGAAGAAACTCTCAAGGCTAAAGTTACCCCTGAGGTTAAAGAAACTCCCAAGGCTGAAGAAAGTCCGAAGACTGAAGAAGGTGCGATGGAAAAACTCAATATTAATGAAACGCAAAAAAAAAAAAAAAATAGAAAACAAGGATGATACATTGAAATCAATTGAAAATACAGCAGGTGTGGATGGTGTAGCAACTGTTAATGGCGGCAAGAAGGGCAAACTAATCAAGAACAGGACATCATTGGGAAAACCAAAATCAGTGTTTGGTATTTTCAAAAAAGATAAGGTAAAGAATGCGGGGAAAAAAAAAAAGACGGACGGGGCGGATTCAAGCGACTAACAGCTTGGCTGATTGATTATTATTTTATTATTTTGTGACAATAGATCAAATCCCCGGTGGCATTAAAGTCAAATGAAAAAACTGCTGACAAGGAAATCAGTGAGAAAAATGATAAAAAGGAAAGCGAGGTGGCTCCCAATGAAATCAAGAAGACTGATGAAAAGGTGGCGTCCAAGGAAATCAAGAAGACCGATGAAAAGGAAGAAGCAAACTTGCGTCCAAGAAAATCAAAAATATCGATGTCAAAAAGAAAAACAAGCGCAAGACATGGCAATTCTGGAAATAATCAATGTCAATTATCTTTATCTTCCTTTTTGCATTTTATCTTATATTATTTAGCACCCTTCATTTTATTCACTTCACCCATCTCACCTTTATTTGTACATCCCATTACTATTCTTATTTTATTACTATTGTTGAAAAAAAACTCACCCAAACATTAGCTTACATTTGGCCTAATATTATTCTATTATTTATTTCTGTTTTCCGCTTCACCTTCATTCACAAATGTCAACTAAAAGTTCATATATTCTTTACTCGTTACTGAACGACCACACAGCGGCGATTGAATTTTACTTTTTTTTTTCGCCCTTTACCCCTCAACAATAAAAAACACCTCCTTCTCTTTCGATTTATTCATTTTCACCAAATGCTAACGTCCATACAAGTACGGTTGCTCACTACCTGTAATATCAGGCATCGCTCTTTTACCAGCATTAGTCGGACTACTGTGGTGTCCATCCATCAAATTCTTCCTACCTCCTCCATGCTTTCTACAGCACGGTAAAGCCAAATGTTGTAAAAAAAAAAAAAGATCAATTCTTAAACTGACTGACTTGTTTATAGGAATTGCCTTCGCCGAAAACCACTTCTCTCTACTCAATGGCGCGCCCAATATCAAAAAGCACTTGTTTTCTATAACACTTCCAACAGACCATCAGACGAATCACCTGCTAACAAACTGAAGCAAAAGACCGAAAATGCAAAGGTTGTTATTAACAAGGTAATGAAGTCAAACATTGTATGATAGTAACATATTTCTATGCAATATAAAACACTAACCCCCCCCCACTCTTCTTTTTTACTTGACATGTTTATGCTTAGCTCAAGGATGTCATACCCACACACGAAAACATCTACACCATTCCCAACTTTTTGACGTTTTCCAGACTTCTCTCGGCGCCCTTTATTGGTTATTTGATAACACAGCACAATTACGACGTTGCTTTAGGGGTCTTCGCCTTGGCTGGATTCACTGACATGGTAAGCACTTCCCCCTGATAAAAAAAAATGATGGTATAGATGATGTATGTAGAGATTTTCTTATGGTGTTGTAATGTTATTGTTGTAGCTCGACGGATATATTGCTCGGCGTTACAATTTGAAAACTGTTGTTGGAAGTATTATTGATCCTGCGGCTGACAAGACGTTGATGACGGTGATGACAATCTCTTTGGCAATGGAAGGCGTACTACCACGTAGGTTTATTTTCTAAATATTTATCCTTGGTTATTTTCGCCATAACCTCATCACCTCTTTTTGTACATGGGTTTGTCTATTGTAGTACCATTGGCTGGTGTCATTTTAGGTCGAGATGTTGGTCTTGTGATTGCCGCCTTTTATTATCGGTATATTTCTCTTCCAGCACCGGTAAGCCCATCTTGTTTGTATTTTATTCACCTTGTTGATGTGTTCGCTGACTGACTGACTGACTGACTGACTTTCCGTTTTTTTTTTGTTCGTTATAGAAAACATTTGCCCGATACTGGGATTTTTCGATACCATCAGCTGAAGTACGACCAACAACAATCAGCAAAGTAAATACCGCACTTCAACTTCTTTTGATGGGATCTTCGTTGACCACAATGAGTATGGGAGTCCCTTCAGCAGAAATAATGACGGCTATGCAGTAAGTGTCCTCACCAATGGTAATGAATATATTGTAAACTTACTTTTTTTTTTTGGCACTCGCTTTATTTTAGCTGGATTGTAGGTACTACGACCGTCTGGTCTGGCGCTAGTTACATTTATTCAAAGGACGCCGTCCGCATTCTTAGTCAAGCAAAATAGGTCATAGCCCTCTCCCTTCCTTTCCCATCTTCCTCTTACCTCTTGCTTTGTGTATTATATCATAGTACTCCTACCACCCTTTAGTTTTAGACCTCATTATTTTATTCTTATTTACCAAATGCATTCTTGAAATAAAACACAGAAATCTATCAATCATTTTTTACGGTATCAATTTGAAAATATATATAGTGGTGACTGGGAACGTGTGTGAGGAAACTATGGTGTTATTGGTGCATATGAAGGTTGTAATGGAATTCATGTTGTCGAAAAGGACCTGAATTTTATATCATAAGGAACGAAAAACGTCAAACATATTATGTCAAAGGGCAGCTAGAGTTAGCGATTATGCATACATACAAACATACAGAGTGCACTATCTATTAGCAACAAAATAATATCTGCATATACTTTTTTTTTGTGGCATGTATTTAGGATTCATTTCGTTTGAGGCGTTATAAAGTTAAATAGTAAAAGACGAGTTTTCTGTCACCAGGAGGAGGTGTCGAAGGGGTAGGATTTTGGACCTTATAAGTACGAGGGTATGACAGGCAGATATACAGGACCAAACTGTCTTCGAAAAGGAAGTTTTTTTTGGATCACTTAAAAAAACTATATGATACATTATAAATCATTAAAAGTATTCATTGAAGCATAAAAAGTTTTTTATTGTAGAATAATATATCATAAGGTAAACTAAGAGGGTAGGTAATTATACGATGATAAAATTGCTCGATAGCGAAGGGAGGGGGGGTAAAATATTCAACGGTGTGGACTTCACACATTGTTCTACGTAAAGAGGAAGGGAGTGCAAAGGCATCATGACAGTTGTGACATGAGAAAGTAACGTCCGTGCTGCCTCGGCAAAGTTTGGTGTACGCCATGGTAAAAAATAAAAGGAAGTGAACGAGAATGCCAATCTGCCAAGTGGAGCCATTTTAAGTAAGAAAAAAACAAAAAATCAATTGTGCATAGGTGTGTCACAGTTGAGTGGTCAGGGTTTGTTATGATAAAAGATAACTACCATGTTGTCATTGTTGTATGGTGTTGACTGTTGTAAAAAAAAAAAAAAAAAAAGGAACCACAAAAATATTTCAAATACCGTCCACGTGGAATTTTTACTTTCTCACGATTTTCTTTTTTTTTTTTTTTTTGGGAGGGAGGTGACGCGGCTCTTTGTTTCGTTTTCATTTTCTGTTTTCCTTAGAGGTCATGGTGGACTTGGATTAGTATCAGTACTAGAATAGAAATATTTTCAGCTCAGGGATTACAAGATGCAAGAGGAAACCTTTCATTTTGGATCCAGGATCCGAAGGCACCATTAGGTGGCTTTTGGGGGTCTTCATTGGATTAGTTTAGTGTTAGCTTATCCATAGTTTGCATCTCTATTTGAATAAAATATGTTTCTTTTTACTTGTTTTAATAGAATATGTTCCATTAACTTGTGCCATGTGTTATTCATTTACATCACCTTGCTACAATGAACCACTCCACTTTAGCTTTAATATCTAGTTAGTATCCTTCAATAAAATAAGCCTTTTTATTCCCTATTATACAGTGAGTAAAGCAGTCATTGCTTCTATTTGGTGAGGGTCATACCAATCACCTGCTTTATAGCTCACTTTTTATGACTCTTCCTCCAGAGCCCCAGCGACCAGTTGGCAGTCTTATGTCACTTGGTATGAAATGTAAATCGTATTCCAGCTCTTCCTTTTATATTAACCAAACCACACAGTACTTCCAGCATAGTCTTTCCTGCTTTATAATATATTTTTTCTTATTACTTTATAATAAAGATTACGCCTGGAAATATTGCATATATTCAATCTATTGTTTTTATCGCGTATGGTATGATAAAAAATAGAGGGACTGACAATAAAGAGCGAAATGGTAGATACGTCAAATCCCAGTCTATCAAAATACATATTTCAACCTCTCTCCTACCCTTATATCCCATAGAACATTTTTTGAAAGAGTGAGAATGTGTTTAACAACCCGCAAAAATAGATTGGGTGCGAGAAATGGGAATGTCCTGCGCTTTGCCCGATCGCAAGACAAAAACAGTCTAGGCTTAAAAAATTATTTTGGTCGTCAGGGCAATTGGGTAGAATAAGCTCCAGCAAGTAAATATAATTTGTATAATCCTTGGAATTTTTTACACCGTAGTATTATATATTGATAAATATTAAATAAATGACACAAAATCATATTTTATTTCTATATATATGGAAGAAATTTTCTGCGGTGGTAGCCTTGGCATAATAAAGCAGTGAGCACACATACACACATACACACATACACACATACACACATACACACATACAAAAAAAAAATTGACCAAAACATAGTTTTTATTCAACTAAACAAAGCAAGATAAAATCAAAGGGGAAAAAACTAGAATAGCGAAGAAGATAAGCGGGGAAGGGGAGCGGTGGAGATGACTAACTAATAAAAAAAAAGATTAGGTAGCGTTCACCTAAGCAGTGACGGCAGTTTTCTGCTTGCCTTGATGGAATTTGGACAAGACGATTTGAGCACTTGATAACCTTGCGCAAGTCAGGGCCGTTCTCCTTGGTTGGCCCATACGGTCAAAGAATGTCAGATCGGAGCCACGTTCAACGGCATCGACAGGGACCATGAATTCTTCGGAGGAACGTAATCAGAAATAGATTGGTTGGACAGGACACAGGTGATTGAACTGTATATTCCGTTTGATTTCATCACAAAGACGTTGTATAAGTGAGTAGGTACAATCACGTTGGGAGGATTGCCAATGGCTTGGTATTTCACATAAAACTTGCCGTGAGATTCCTTGTACGACAAACACAGAGAACCAGTAATCACATATACGTTGTTCAATTGGTTTAATCAATGAGCGACAGTGATTTTTCTACATGAGCCCAATCTATAGTAAACAAAAAGAAAATGGCAGTGAGAATTGATTATAAAAGTATAGAGAGCTGGTAGACTCACGTACAATCACGGATTAAATCCATCGCCGGCCCTAGGGGCAATGTTAGTCGAGCAGAAACTTTCGTCCGTTTTGAGTTGACTATTCTTGACATGAGAGGCAGGTACCATGTGACCACGATCGAATCCACTTTTGTAATAGTCATTAAGGAGCGTAGGAATTGAGGGAGGATGGTGTCGTCTTCCTTGAAGCAGCATTTGTCACGATCTGCATCGTCTGTCTTTCTGAGTGAGTCGGCGATGAAGTGTTCAGCGATCCAATTGTGATTGCGTTCTCGACAATTATATGAGGTGACATAAGCATTACGGTAAACCATATCATTGGAGGAGTAGGTATACCAGAGGGAAGAATGCTTTTAGCATTGAGTCTGGTGTCTATGGATTGTTCAGAAGGTAAAGTAGAGTGTGGGACGTGGAGGTGGTCGGTTGATGTTGACAGGCACCATAGCTGCTGGATGGGGTTTGGGTTGGTAAAGCGTTTGATATGCAGCGAAGGAAGGTGCACCCAATGATTCGCCACCTACAATAAGAGAGTCAGTTCCGGATTAGCCACGATATATCAAATAGATATAAAATGAAGCACAAAAAAAAAAAAAAAAAAAAAAATTGGAATATGTTTATACTCCGCCCAGGTACTTATTGTATGGCATATTTTGATAAATGAGTTTTATTGAGTATGATAATGAGGACGAGTGATGGGAAATATAATGAACGAGGAAAAGAGTAAAGGGTAAAAAAAAAACCATAAATAAAATTATATGAGTAAGACTATGTGATGATAAAGATGAAGATAATACTAATGGAAAACTTGATAAACTATTTTGAGGTGTTGTATCGTTTGCTGCCGTTGCTGCTGCTATCGCTTTGTGGTTTCTTGAGTCCGTCTCGTTGTCGTTTGTTACCAGTGTTTTTCTTGTCGTTCTTGAAGAAGTATTCACCACTTTCCAGTTGCTTATCGATTTTGGATGGTTCTTGAGGAGCAGGGAAGGGAGTGTACTCTTTCTTCTTGATTTTAGATGTATCGACCTTCTTGGATTTGACGTTCCGTTTCTTGAATTGTGGTAAAAAGCGATCCCAGGATTCCTCTACCAATTTTGGATCCTTTGCAAGTTCCCGCTTGATCATCAGTTCCTATATATGAAAAAAAGAGCCTTCTTTAAATACCGTTACCATTTCTTTATGCCTCTATTGACTTTTACTTACCTTGATATGATAAATAGGATGAATGTTTTTCATACAATCGAGGACAATTCGTCGAAGATCTTTCAGTCCTTTATATGGCCCCATGGCTGATACTGTGTTTCCTTGCACCATCATATAACAACCCGTTAACAATTCAATAGCCTTCAATGTCGATCCACTAGGTCCAATCAATCGTTGTCGACGTTTTACAAATCGTTCCTTGTTTCGAAGCAAATTACCCACCTTGATAATATCACATGCAACACCATCATTCATCACCTTGACCGCCTAACGATAACAATAGCCACAATTCATTAGAATATGACCGTATATTATACATATTTTTTCAAAGATGATTTACCTGAGGAAAAGGCACACTTCGAGCAAGCAATTTGATCAAGTCACGAGCTTTCAAAATGGCATAAGGGTCATATGTTTTGCGAGTCGTTTTCACTGTCATGCTACCTTCCACTAAATCCAATACACACGCAATACCCTATAAATATTATAATGATAAATATAAAAGTAAGTCTATCACTCAAGGTAAAAGTCTTCTAAAGTGCCTTTCGAGATCTTACGTGTTTGTCAAGAGCCTTTGTGCAATGGGGCCAGATTTCCCTCAAATAATTCTCCCTGTATTTGGGGAACAGAGTGGCGAAAGAGGACTCTTCTGTAAATGGTTTTGTGGTTTCTTCAGCTTTGTATTCGTCGATCTTCCAGTGGTCAATGTCATCGGTATCCCAAGCTATTTATCATAATGATGTAAGGACAAAGACGTGAGCTCAGGTCCAAGACTAATAGCAAGTGCACCATACTTACGTTTATCTTTTCTAAATCGCTTGTTGTTTTTGGTTTGTTCAACGGCTACTTCAGTATCGGACGACATTATATATTAGTGAAAAGGACAAGAAAAAATAAAAAGATTAAAATCATTCAGTGTCCTGCGAAATAAAAAAACAGCAGCAGCGAGGAGTGGCTTGGATTTTTCAGCCAAAACGGGATTTAAATTCCGTTGATGAAAAAAAAATTGTCAATGCAGAAAAAGAAAAGAAAACCATGGCAAGCAATTGTACTTCTTAATATATGGATCTATCGAAATGAATGACGGAAATAATTTCAAAAGAAGGTATCATACAGGAAATGATACGAAAATAAGTGAAACCGTCAGAAATTTTAGTGAGGGATTATTTAAAACGGTTAGTTAGTTCGTTATTTTTGGTATCATCGGACATGAATGATATCACCCGTGTTTTGTTTGAAGTCAAGTCTTCATTTCCATTTAAACGTACAGTGATATGCAGTGTTGCGATATAAAAATTTATCGCTATCATCGCATCTGATAAGAACTCGGAATGGGAAGATCGACTTTTTCAAAACCCGCTTTCCCTGCCATCCACTGTTCTCAGTATGCCCAGCCTCAGGAACCCCGCTGTTAGTTAGTGTGCTACGAATTGTTTATATTTTTGGCTTGGTGTAAATGACAAAATTATTAAGACCCGAGTCCATTTTCCGTAGTACCTTTGTTAAAACTGATTTTACTCGATGTATTTTTTGTCAAACAAAAAGAAAAAAAAAAGGAGTAAGGAAACAAGTATTTTCATAAGGACTTACTTGTATGTGGGAAGTATTGTTAGCTTGGATGGGTTAATATGACACTTGGTTGATGATTTCCGCACAAACAAATAAACATGAGTTATGATAACAAAGAAAATATGTTAAAGGAACAAATGAGATAATTGGAATAATATAATCAAACGTTACAGCGGATTTAGCATTGATTACGGAGCAACGGTCTAACATATACTGACTGTATTGTCCTGTTTGGTACTGTTTGGTGCAGTTTGATACTGTTTGGTACTGTTTGGTTATCAAAAGGAAATGCACGAGGATCAGTATTAGAAGGAGACTTGTATGCACGGCGTCTGTGCTGATCTGCATTGGACCACGTACAGTACACAATATATTATGATAGCATGCGATTATTCGTTGTATTCTTGTTGTTTGATTGTGATTTCCTAAGTGCTTAGATCGTAATAAGATTGATGGATAAAGGACGATAAAATGATGTCAAAAGAACGGAAAACGAAAAGTAACAGTAACTGCCAAAGCAAAATTAAAGGTTCACGCATCCCCTCTAACATTCCCCTTCCAAAACTCTCCTTTCAGCCAATAGCACTCCTTTTTTATTGGACTATTCCTATTTTGGAAAACATATCCCCCCAATAAATTTAAAATCCCCTCCCCCCTTAATTTTTTTGAAACTCTTTTTTCTCTCTCTTTTTTTCTTTTCTTTCTTTATCTTTCATTCATTGCATGAATCTCTCATTATTGCAATATTAAATTTATTCTTGTCTACATTTTTTCTGCTAACGAATATTTATTCCACAAAACTCTGACATGGCTACCCCTCTCTCATGCTCTTCCTCATCTTCAGATATGGTGCAAACCGAAGATTTTTTAGCCAAGAACACTTCTTCAACGCCAACAAATGCAATCACAACTGATGACACTTGCCCTCACGCAACAGAAACACGTTATTTTACTAAAGAAACAATGGATCAACAGCACATTCATCACCAACAATCAGTATCGGAAATACCATCCATGCCTTTTTTACCTGAATTGATACTGTCTACTTGGCTTCAGTCAGAGGTAAGAAAGACAAATAAAAAATATAAAAAAAAGAAGCGTGGGCATGACTTGTGACACTAACATGAACTTTGTATCGTCTCCGCTTATATTGTTTTATCTCTTTTACACCAACCATCACCACTGACCTTTATTTCTAGTGCAACCTAACTCAATCACCTATCATTATTCAACCTATTCACCATACTTTGGAAAATGCAACTATCACTTATGATACTCTAGTCGAACAACAAAAGGAATTGGTCAAGGATGTCTTTTTCTCTCCTGCCATGCAGGCTACCAATACCACAACTATTTCCTCTTCGTTATCGTCGACTTCATCGTCGGATTCACTGGGAACATTAGCAACAACAGCCACCTCAGCCTCAGCCACTGCTTCATTTTCACCACCAACTGCATCATATACATCAACGCCCTCTTCTTGTTCCGATGATGAAGCTGCCACCTTGTGTGGGTCTCAAACTGATGGGGAATCAACACAATCCCGGGATGACGATTTCAGTCCCTCCGATTTGCTATTGGAACAGGATGATTCTTTTCTTTTCTTTGGTGCCTTGGACTTTGATCTGGATAATCAACAGCAACAGGAACAACAGCACAAGGAGCTCAAACAAAAACAAAAACCCACCACTGCTCTCACCAACTCTTGTGTTGAATCAACTGTAGCTTTATCACGTCAATCCTCTGCTTTGAAACGAAAACGAAATGGCGCTGTCGCATCTACCAGTAAGAACGATCATTCTTTCCTTGCCGTTTTCTCTCCAAAATCTACTCCACCAATGTCCCCAAATGAACACCAATGGGATTATTTTGACGCTTCTGGAGAAGATTCTTCATCTGATGATGACGGCAGCGATGATGCTGGTTCTACAAGGTAAATATATATGCTTTTGTTGTTATTTTTGTTGTTGTCGTTTTAACGCGTGAATTGAGTTTTACTGACTTTTTTTTTTGTTTGTTCCAATCTAGTCTTGATTATCGAATGATGAAAACGGACTTCCAATACATCTCCGTACAAGACGATTTTTTGGATTCAGACGACGACTCTATCTCTTCATGGGAAAATCGACGTGCCAACATGTTTGATGATGCCGATGTCAATGATATCAAAGCCAAAACAAAACAAACACTTATTTTGAAGAACACCAAACCCAACAAGAAAAAAATAAGCACCAAACATGCAGTCCCTACCAGCAACAACAACAACACCGCCGCCACCATCTCCACGGCTAAAAAGCAAAAACAACAACCCAAAAAGGTAAAAGTAGCTTCATCAACAGCGCCACCTGTATTTGCTTATCCTGAAAGCCATGAGCATTTGGAAAAAATTGACCCTCGCCCGACATGCCATCCCACTCTTTATCAAAAACTCACCAAGAAAAACGTGGATTGGTGCCGCTACTGTGGAACAACTGAAGGCGTGAATTGGCGTCCTGGACCCTGGGGGAAGCGGACTTTATGCAAGTAAGTAGGCAAAAAAAAAAAAAAAAAAAGGTGAAGATGGATGCATGAATCAAGGAGAGGCGTGGGCACATAAAACAAAAAGAGGAATGAAAGGTATGTGATCAATATTGTATGCTAAGACAACTTATTTTATTATTATTATTATTATTATTATTATTATTAGTAAACATGGTTGTGATTATAAAGGTTATGGATTTGCATGCAAATTGCCTAGATTGAATTTGACTGACTATGTCAATGAAACTATACATGATCGTGACCGACCTGTACTTCAATTCTACTGTGCCACTTGTCATCGAATGGAATCTTGGGCAACCAATGTCTTGGTACGATGTGAAGGGTGCTACAAATCATATCATCAAAAGTGCTATCAAGGGGAAGAACAACCACTGACAGATGCCTTTGTGTCTGGGGATCAACCTTGGTATTGCGATAAAACCTGTCGTGACAATGTGGCATGTGGCAGGGTAGTGGTAGAAATCTCTCGCAAACGATTGCCTTTGATGTGTGCGCCTACAAAAAGTCAAGTCCAAGCCAGTTTGATCGGCAGCAGCAGCAGCAGCAGCAGCACTAGCAACGGATCAACCAGCAATCACCGATATACCTCTACCTCAACGGATCGTGCTACTCGAAATGCTTGTGCTAGTCAAGTATCAAAATAGATAGATTATCCTCCCCCTTTTCCTCTCTCTCTCTCTCTCTCCCATTTCTCTTATTATATTTTATTTTATATGTACATTCATTTCTTTCCTCTATATATTTCCCATCCATTATTTTTTTTGCCATATACATACATTTATACTTTATTTATTCTCCCTCCTCTTCATGTTATTATCCATTTATTATTCGCCCCCATTATCTTTTTGTATATATCAATGAACAGCAATGTATCAAAAAAGAAAACACAATTATTTTTGTCCAATAAAAAAAATCGCAAAATTATTATCTTCTCTAATCTTGACTGTGTTTTCATGCCCTCACCAATGTTTATTTTTGCTATGCATCTCACAAAACCACTTTTTCAAAGAAATGTCTCTTGCCCTGATCTTTTTTTTTACACTCATACATCGGCTATATTCCTTTACTATAATTTTAAAGTGTAGATGTTAGGAGATGTGTGTGTGTGTGTGTGTGTGTGTGTGCGTGTATGTTGTAGACAAAGAATCGAAAACCAATTCCTCCCCAAGAGACAAAAGGCAATACATTTCAAATCCCGCCCACGTGAATATATATCTACTCGCAATTTTTGTTTTTCTCGTTCTCTCTTTCTTTTTTCCCTTCATCATTCAACTTCTTTGAAGTTATATAGGACTGGGATTAGTGACAGGACTAATTTAGAAGAGTTTTCAGCTCAGTGATTACAAGATGCAAGGGGAATCCCTTTCATTTTGGATTCATGATTTAAAGCCACCATTACTTGGCTTTTTCGAACCTTCATTAGCTTAGTTTAGTGTTAGTTTATCAATAATTTGTATCTATATCCAAATAAATTATGTTTCTTTTTACGTGCTTCAAATGAGTATGTATTTTTTTACATGCTTCAATATAATATGTCCCATTAGTCTCTCTCATGTTTTGCATAGTAGATTCCGTTTTTTTACTAGCAATCAATCCCGTTTGAATAGTGTTGACTGTTGTTGTGTCTCAATAAAATATATCCCTTTACCCGTTTTTATGTCTTGTACAATACAATAGATACTTTTTTACAACAGTTTCTATGGATTAGGACCGAACAACTCTAAGATCCCTAATAACCTCACCCATGCTCCCTCTAATAGATCTTTCCACTATATCCCTTCATACAATGAACCTTTCACCTTTAGTTTTAGTATCAACTAGTGTGGTTCAATAAAATATACATTTTATTTTTACTATTCTCTGACCCATTTAATAGTAGACAATGTTGTTATTTTATATGTTTTGTGATTTTCCATCAAACAATCGCTCTGTATTAAATCGCCTACTATCACTGCTTCCCTCCTGTGTTTCAGAAACTGGTTTGTAATCGTAGATCACTCACTATCAAAGATAGTCATGTTCTTGCTCAACCAATCATAGAAGGAAATATATTTTGTACTGCTAGTTGCCATTCTAAGCATTTTGCACCGCTTTCTAGCTTTTTCTATGACTACGCCTATCCCCCCTCCCTTTTGACGCTCAGTAGATCATGGTTTGGAAAAGTGAGAATGTCTATATCCGAAACAATGTCCTTTTGTGACCTGAGCCTTGCCCTCCACGACGGTTGAGAATAAGCGAAAAAAAAAGGCAAGCGTTCCTAAGGAACTGCGCTACAAACAAATTGAGTTATAACATTGGACATTTTTCAACAACAACAAAAGGAAGATATTTTTCTTTTTATTGTGGGTAAAGGATCCCGCATAGAATAGTACAAAATAAATAATAAACTACATAAAATAAGCTAAAACTAAACAGAGTAACTAAATAATCAAATAATTTGACGACGTAGTCCATGGTGATGAGGGTGATGATGGTGTTGATGGTTTCGTCTGTGTTGATTGCGCTCGTCCAAAATAGCTTCAAACTGTTGTTGCACGCTTGCATCGTAGGTTTTTGGCAAAAGAGAGGTTATATTTGATGCCGTGGTAGAGCTACGGTTTTGTTGCTGAAGATGAGAGGTGCTGCTGCTGTTGTGTTGTTGTTGTTGTTGTTGCTGTTGTTGCAGAGGGCCTTTTCGCATCATGATAGGGAGATGGTGACATATTACTTCGACTTTTTCCCATGCTTCTGCTGCCGTGGATGGGTGATGCGCCTTTGGACTTTGATCTATCAATGCACCACTGAAGAGTAATTGAATTTCTTCAAATGTTTTCCCCTAGTCAAAAGAAAAAGATAAATGCCGCTGGTATGTGAGTGTGTGTATGTGCTTATTTGTTTTTTCAGATCTACTAACCTTTGTTTCCGGGTAGTATCCACGTACAATAAAAACCATCAGAGCACAAAGACAAGAAAATAAAGCATACGTTCTCCATCCAAGATACCTGAAGAGTAATGGTGCCACCTGCGACAATAAGATACTAAAAGCAAACATAGATCCAGTAGCTACCCCTAGTGCCTTCGCCCGGATCAACTGACTGAATATTTCCGCAGTATAAATCCAACCCATGGATCCCCAGGACAAAGCAAAACACATCAAAAAAAGACAAAGCACCACTAGGATACATAACGTGGCGTTTTCATTGGCGATATAGACAGAGACTTCCAAACTGGATCCAGGATATAACGGCCGGTTGCTTGCCACTGTGTGGTCGTTGTAAATACCTAATATTGTAGCTATCACCGCCATACACACGCTCATGCTAATAGCCCCGATCATAAGAATGCGTCGTCTATCCCACCTATCAATCTAGTCGGCATGTAGTTTTTTTTTAAAAAAAAAAAAAAAACAAAAAACAAAAAACAGGTATGAGTGGTTTGTCTGAAACATAGAAAATCATGTATTATTTACGTAAAAGAAAACCGGAATGGTGGCCAACATATTGACCATCCCACTGACACCATTACCTACAAATTTCAATAAATAACCAGCTATTAAGTATACAAAGAGCAAAATAAACGAGTGGTTCACGTAAAAAAAAAAAAAAAACAGATTTTTACCAAACAAAACCGAGCTGAATTGAGCCAACCCCATGGATTCCAGTATGTGTGGCAAGTAAAATCTAAAATAGCAATAAAAAAAAAACCATGTAAATAACATTTCCTTGGTAGATGTATTATTACTTTTTACTTGTAAATCACTTACAATATTACATTAATTCCAGTGAATTGAGTCATGATATGAAGACCCATTCCGAGCAGCAACCGTTTTCGGTAATTGTCAATTCCTTTGGTCAGTAAAGCAGAGTATGATTTTGATGCACATTGCCTTTCAAAAGTTACGTCTTGTATGATGCCCAGGTATTCCATTTCCAGAGTTTCTGCTGATTCGTATCCGTTGTCGATGCTGCGTCTATATTCAACGGCGGAAGAAGATAGTTTTGATGATGGTAATAACGTCAATGGAATGGATGATGAAATTGGTGAATTTTCAATGTCGTAACCGGTGTCTTTATCATCTCTATTGCTGATGTCACTGTCCATTTTTTGATGCTGATTATGATGCTGAATGTGAGTTGATGACGACGATGAGGATGATTCCGTAGCTGAGCTTCTAACAGTACTACTACTTTGATGCATGAGCTTGTGCCGTTGTCGCTGTTGTTGCTGTTGCTGTTGTTGACGTTGTTGTTGTTGTTCATGATGCTGCTGTTGTTGTTGTTGCTGTTGTTGATCATGCTGATGATGGTGACGTTGACTGTGGTTGGTATCATTAGTATGGCCTTTCATTCGTAAGCTCGACAAAATAACATCCGCTTCCTCCTGTCGGCCACGATATATCAGCCACCGAGGACTTTCTGGAACGCACCAACGATGGCAAAGAAGCATAATCACCGCCGGTCCTATCTGGAAACCAAGGGGAATTTGCCATGGTAAATGCCGAGGAAGTTCAAACGTCGCGTATCCAATCCAAAAGGCCACGCAAAACCCGAGCGTCACTCCGAACTGATAGAGCGTAATGAGCCGGCCACGGTGTTCAGGCTTTGCCATTTCACTTTGATCTATATAAAATTGGATCTTGTTGTCAGTCGTATAACCCCGTCACCGTATACTTTTTTTTTTCTTTCTCTCTCTCTTTCTAAATGACTTACACAAAGGCACCAAAAAGCTGAATATCCTATATAAAAATACGAAGAAAAATCAGAAACGCCAATTGAGAGATGAGTCCGTTTTAATGTATTAAACTCACCCAACGGAAGTGGCAGCAATTATTCGACCGATCATTAAAGTCACGATGTCCCGACCGACTAGTTGAATGATGGTGCCTATGAGGTGAAGACCGGCGCCAACCAAAAAGAAACGCTGTCGTCCAATGGTGTCAGCAACAGGACCGGATAACTAGAATAAAAAGGAAATTGTCAGTCATCATCATATGGTGTAAGGCTAAGCTATTACTCGTGCTGTTGTCATTCACTTACAATAGCAGCAATACAAGAAGCCGCCATAGGGACCGAGACAATAGCAGCTGATTTTCTCGGGTCATCCAAAGCGAACGTTGCTTGAAAATCGCCCATGATCAAGCAAGCCGATATCGTACCGTTGTCATAACTAGAAAAAACAAAAAACATAGGTACACCCCCCCATAATCATATACGCACGTAAAAAATAAAGGGAAGGAGAAAACATTTGAGTGTTCATGGTCATTAAAGTTTCGTTTGTTTTAGTTGCTGCCACTTTACCCGTACTTTCAACCAAAGAGTTAAAGGAGTAATGAAGTACTAGGTCAGTATATTTCACATAAATTTTGCGTTTTTGTAAACTACTTACCAAGAAACCACCAATTGCCACAAAACTACAAAAAGTGGAAAAGTGAGAATACATCGCGATTGTAAAAAGAGTACTTTTTTTTTCCAAGTACCTGCAGATTGCATATAGTTTCCAGTAAGGTGGGAGTGGAATTTGGCGCATCTAGTTCTAGCTCATCGGATACACAACAGCAGGCAGGTAGAAAAGCAATTGTTTTTGAAAAAGGTGTAAAAAGGAAAGAAGAAAGAGAAAGAGAACAAAAAATCGATTTCAGACACTTATCGGTGAGCGCGGAGTTTATGTTCCAACCAAATATTCCCCCCTCAAAAAAAAAAAAAACGCTACACACGATTGAGCCATCATAAATCAAAAATATCGTATTTGTTTATCTTTGCTATATAAAGTCAGTAGAAAAATATAAAGGGAATACCTGAAAACTGTGAAGAACGCAAATAACGTGAAAAAGGATGTTAATAATATATTGAATGGAGCTTTGGTGGTCTGTGCAGTACCTGATTGGGTAACAATGCTTTTTTGTACATTCATTTAAAAAGGCGGGCATGTTGTTTTTGGCTGTGCTCGGTGACAAAATGAAAAAAGAAACAGCGGTCTTTCAATTCAATGACCCCTGAGAGTCATTGATCTAAATATAGAGACTGTCAAGATTAAAAGGCTTGAAATATCAGACTGCATTTTACTGTTACATCAAAAGGGCTTTGATAAATGCTTAGACTGACGGAAGTAAACGTGAAGATATTTTATTTTTTTTATTTGTAAAATTGTCTTTTTGTTGACCAATGAGCGACCTTTATATGAACAAAAGTTTATTTTTAATAAATTTATGTTTTTGGAAAACACAAAAACAACGATGGCTGTTGTTTTTATTGTATGGCAACAAAAGATAGAATCGAGGGATTCTTCTTTTATAAAAATAAAAGGAAAAAAAAAAAAAAAAGATGGAAAATAAGATTCGGACCAAGGAAATCAAAGATGTATGAAAAGGGAATTCGGAAGATGGAGGGGGAAAGAATATAGAAATGTCAAGATATGATATACACTAGATAAAAGGAATGGAAATATACAGTAATGAATGAATTTAAATATAAACAACAACAGAGACGTGAGGCGAGAACGAGTGCAGCTAACTTTTTTCGGTCCAACGGATAGGCTGAACGCGTTTGCTAGTGACAGAAGGTTTCGTTATCGTTGTTTTTCGTGTGCCAGGAGGTTTCGGGTGGTAGGCTGTTTCAGGTTTCGATAATGGAGTCGGCGGCTCCATTTTATTGTATTCAGAGGGCAACATCATACCTGGTGGCCTTGTCTTCTTTTCTATATCGGTTTCTTGATCTTGATGAACATGAATCAAATGCGTACCTTGACCTTTTGGTACTCGACGAGCAATTCCTCGTTCGTCAAACACAACTTCGTGAATGGTAACCTATGAAAAAAAAGAAGATGAACACACGACTTATTTATGATATTCTAAGCAATCAACGTCAACCTAAGAGACTTCTTACTTCTTCCGTTGAAACACAACAACCCATTGAAATTTAATGGAGGATAATTTTTTAAATAAAGAAAAAAAGAAGTAAACAAAATTGAAGAAGAAGAAAAATAAAATGGGGTTGTCTACCTTGCCAAGCCCACTATATATATATACAGTAAGCTCCATTGTTTGTTCAAGAAATCGAAAATAAACACTGGATACCCAAAACTGGATTTTCGTTCCCCGAGAAGTGCATGATTGTTCTATTTTTAGAGTTTTTGACACTAGTGGTGTTTTTTTCTCGCCGACTACACAGTTCTTGGACACACACACACACACACACACACACACACACACAAATGGTTCGGCCACGATATTACTGGTACAGACAATACTACTGTGTATAAGCAATGGGTTTTTTTTACAAAAAGATTATGTACTGTATTTACTTCATTACATTGCACTCGTTTTTGTTCCAAAATAATGTTTCCAGCGCACATTATATAAGCATCACTTCAGGTGCCATAGTCTTAGTCCTGTAACTTCAATGAAATATATCATATCAAATATTCTCATTTGAAAAAAGCTATCTTTATAACAAGCGCACTTCAAAACGCAGGTGGTTTACCTCCTCTGAAAAAAAAGTTAAGCAAAATGCTGACGGGGTTTTAAAACACGAATTCCAACCAGTCAATGGTCAGCAACAAACGGCTTTTTCTTGCACTTTTTCTTTTTCCCCCTTTTCATTAATCTAAGCGATTTACATTCTGATCAAGAATTTTGTATGAACAAAACAAACCATTATTTGTCTTAAATTGTCGATAAATGCAAGCTCATATTATTATCTTCCATTATTGATATGTAGGCTCATCTGTTGTCCAAATGCCACTTCGTCATCTTGTGCAAAAAGCAGCCATCTTTGATGCATTTCCCAAGGTAGAGGCGGATAATCAACAACGAAGCGAAAAGGGTGGTCTGCTAACTATAATTCTAGTGTGCTTCTTGGTCTTCTTTACTTATGGCGAATTTACAGAGTGGGAGATAAAAATTTGATTTACTCCGTTTGAAAACTAGTTTCTTGCTCACTATCTCTTTCTTTGGTTATAGATATCGAAGGCTACAGACAAAGTATGATTTTAAGGTGGATAACACAATAGATCAATCTTTGCAAATCAACATGGACTTTACTGTCGCTATGCCATGCCCTTGTAAGCACCATTTTCATATCATCTCAACACGCATCTGTTCTTGGTTGACAAACTCTTTTTTCCTAATAGTATTGATGGTCCATGTGTATGATGACTCTGGACAACGAATGCATTTGACAGAAGCCTTGAAACTAGTTCCTGTAAGTAAGACTTTTCTGTGCTTTCACTTCTCCCCAATTGTTACTGAACCTTTATGCTCTTTAGGCTGAATTCTCTGTTGGCACTGCATCAAAATATGGGTAAACTTTTATTACCACCACAGTCAACACAAAATGTCTCATTCACTCTATTATTCATGCACTTAGTTCTGCCACGAATCCAAAATATATTCACGAAATAATTATGGCTGCGAGTGGAAAACCATACGATACACAAATTGCGAATGATATGGGGGCTTGTAGAATTTATGGATCGATTCAAGCAAACAAAGTGGCCGCAAATTTGCATGTAACTTCTTTAGGACATGGATATCGTAAGTCCTATATATATATGTATACTATTGAGGGCGAACATGATGGAATAATCTGATATATGATTACTTGTTTTACTTACTTCAATAGATAGCCACGAACACACGGACCATTCATGTAAGAAAAGAAAACGATGAAAAAGTGAAGACGATGCCTGTTCAAATATGAACTAATTACTTCGTTTCTGCTTGATTTTGTAGTGATGAATTTCACGCATCGAATTGATGAATTCTCATTTGGTGAATATTACCCTAGTCTGGTCAATCCATTGGACAATAGTGTTGAAATATCAAACTCTCGTAAGTCACCATTGCCAGTCGATAGGTGGAAGATGAAGAAAATAAGATTACCTGTGTAGGGAAAAAAAAGAGAACACTAACTATGTAGTTATCTATGTAGACTTTGAAGCATTCCAATACTTGATATCAGTAGTACCAACAACATACATCGATGTCGACGGGAACGTTTTATTGACAAATCAATACGCAGTGACCGATTCCAGCAAAACCTTTACGGAACATGAAGCGCCACGGGCGGTACCTGGGATCTTTTTTAAGTACGATATTGAATCCATTTCGGTGGTGGTCCGCGAATACCATGCTTCCTTTTTTGATTTCTTAGTCAGACTTTGTGGAATTATTGGTGGCTCTGTGGTTACTATGGGGTTTATTTATAGGACGATCAAGTTTTGTTGGACGGGTGGAAAAGAAGATCCAAACCTCTATGCTCCTGTACACAATCTCATGCGCAGGGTTTAATGTTAATAGATAGTATTGATGCTTAGTTTAGATATTATTTATAGTTGCTAGTTATTTACAAGGGGATTGCGGGTTTTTTTAATAAAGTTTTATTTATCAATTTTTATTTGTATGAATGATCGTATGAATGATTGAAGAAAAGTAAATTTGTACAAGATTCAGACTAGAGCGACAATGGAACACAATAAAAAACTCAACATGATTTGGTGTGATTTGTAGTCATGATTAAGAAGTACTGTAGATCTTTATTTGATTTTTTTTTTTAAAAAAAAATAAAATGTTATCATATTTATCAGATCAAAATATTTGACATGTTAGTCAACATAGACAATGGATTCAAATTGTGTTTTTTTATTGAAGAGGTCATCAGTTTAATAGCTAAATGGTATGTGGATGCGTAATGCGGTAAAGAAACAAAAAAAAGGTTGATAGAAAGTTGCAATAGTAAAGTCAAGAGACAATAAAAAATGAATATATATATATACTAGTAAAAGGAAATTCTATACTATACAATAACAATAAAAAATAATGTAAACCATCCTAGTAGAAACAATTGATAAAACTATATGGCTTCAAGTAACGACGTGAGACCAACCAGAAGGACACCGAGGAAGAAGAAGAGGACAACATAGTTATGATGAATATCGACTTTGATGGCTTGTGGTAGCATACTCTATATTGGGACAAAAGGGGAAAAAAATGAACACTGAATCCAAATATCATGTTTTAAAATCAATTTACCTGAATTGTAATAAAAGACATCATCCCACTGATGATACCAAAAGTGACACCAAAAAGTATATCCTCTTGATCTTTTGTTACTGACCTAAATGCATACAAGCCAATTAGTGCACCCAACGGCTGTGAGAGACCACCCATCAAAGAAGCATATAAAAAGGCCTTCATTCTTGATCCAGTTGCATAATAGATAGGAAGCGCCATCATGAAGCCTTCGGTCAAGTTATGAATGGACATAGCTGCAGCGACGCTGATCCCCAAAGAAGAAGATGCCTGGCTCGATATAAACATAATCAATCCTTCTATTTAAATCAAACACAAAAAAAAAAAAAAAAGAATATGTTAGTATGAAGAGTATATACATGTATTGTAGGCTGGAGGAGGAACAGGTGAGGGAGACTTGCCTGGTAATTTGTGAAAAGAAATCGCAATAGCTGTTTGAATTCCAATGCTCCAAAAATGTTGTTTGTCTTGTTCCAAATTGACGTTTTCGTTTGGTTCACTTCCGCTATCACTATTATCATGGCAGCTACTACTACTACTACCACTACTGCTGCTGCTGCTGCTATTGTTGTTGTGGTTGTCGTTGTTGTTGCGGCTGCTGTCCCTGCCGTGACAGTGATGATGGTGTTTGTGAGTATTATCTAAATGCTGAGCCTGTTCCTCAAGATCGTGTAACGACCGGTGCTGTTGAGAGTGATCATGAAACCTAAAATGTGCATTTGGGAGTACCGTCGATCCATAATCCATTGTTGACGGAGTCTCTGATGTAATCAATTTCCGTTGCTCCTCATCCACCGGATGAGCTTTCTGGTGCCCAATACGTTGTTGTTTCTGTTTATGTGTATGCGGCGCTTGGTCTGTTGAGGGAGAACGTTCTTGGTGAGAGTTATGAATCGTAGTAGGTGAGGGGGATACTAAGACCGAAGACGATCTATCATGTTGTTGTTGGTGGTGATCGTGATGATGATGGTGACCGTGTTTCGTGGGAGAATCGGAACCACAAGCGTGAATAGCATTTGGAGTACACCAATGAATAATACGAGCCAAGCAAAGAGTCAACAGGGCACCAGTAAGAAAGTAGCCGTAAGCCTCGGGTGTTGACTTTAATCGAGTTTGTGACTCCGGTAATAAAACAGCAAGTGAGGATACTAAAAGTACGCCGGATGCCAATGCCATTGATGATGCAAGAAAAGCTCTACTTGATAAGATGGAGCCTTGCTGTCTTGACCAGACTTTGTCAATGAATACAATGGAAGCTATATATATATTTAAGTAAGAGTCAGATCTGTTTTTGAAAGAATGTTTTTCTATTAAAAATAGACTTACCTCCAACAATACAAGCAGTACTTGAGATGAACACCATAAGCCAACCTTCAGTATTCCCTTTGCCAACAGTAGAAATCATCATGTTATAAGTAAGCAATGGAATATAGAAGAGAGAAGGAAAGGTGAATCAAGTTGAGATCGGAGCAGTTGGCGAATAAATAATAATAATAATAATAGAGAGTGCTGCCAACGAAAAAGAAAAGCTGGAAAATTGAAAAATGGAAAATAGAAAAGAAATGAAATCAAAATCAGACGGAGGAGTTGGAATATATATTTTATTATGCTGAACACCACTTCCTTAAGGGAAGGGTGCATCCGTTCCAAAATTAAAAACGTCACAAAATTTTTGAAAATTTTACATCACCTGAACTCGTATGAAGCGCATGTTACAAGGTTGAATGTTATTCAGGAGCATTTGCTAATTTGACAAAGAATGAGGAGTGATAATTAACAAATTCATCCCCTCATCGCAGTGACAAGGTTTAAAAGACAGTGTTATTATATATAAATCCCTTCGTCATTAAGCGTCCTCTGTTCCTGCATGTAACTAATCATGTAAACCAATTTCAATTTTAAGCCGGATTGATCAGAACAGTGATACAATCCAGACATCAATCTATGTTGATCACACGACTTGATGAGATCAATGGTATCATACAAAATTTTATGTTTGCCGCGAAGCGTGATGGCCAAGTAAGTAGAGCAACTTTTTTTTTTTATTTATAATCAATATTGTAAATCAATGATAAACTGAAAAAGAGAAAGCAACGTTATTATCTTAAAAAAAGAAGTGCGTGGAATGCAGAGCTGGCGGATAATTTGACCATAACGGAATTATTACGTTTGAATAAGGCTGGTGAAAATAAAAGAATGATGAGAGGATTGGATGACAAAAAAAAAAATATTGGCAGTGGATACAGTGGATACCCGTGCGCATTGTGGAACAAAGAATTGGAAAACATTAACAAGTTTTTATCCGCTGGCATTTGGTTTCTTTCATATACAAACATGGAGTTTGTGCCCACGCCGTGGGTGACAGTAAACGGTGTATATTGCCCCTAGTGATCTAATGTTACAGAAGAGACAAAAAAAGCATGCGTGATAAGGAACAAAAATGAAATAAATTAAAACGATATATATATATATCTTAAAAAGGATGGCAGTATGTGCCGTTTTTTATTTTAAAATAATATAAACAAAGTCTAATAAAATACAGTAGTACAAAAATTATAAAACAAAGCTATCACCAACTAACCCAAAATAAATGAAGAATATCAACCTCTACTTCATTATCTAAGTTTTGTCGCCATCCAAGCAATAATCTTATCCGCAATAGCCTTATTTTCTTCATTGATCAATCCAGGGATTTCCATACTAATCTTGTCAATAGCGTCTTGCGCAGCCTGTTCGGAGTAGCGACATCCTTTCAGAGCGATGGATAATGCAGATACCACAGTGACTTCATGGGCACTGACAGAGTCTGTTGTCATTTCCGATTCGGTGATCAACCCATGTCTTGACCGAAGAAAGACATTCTACCCCTCCCCAAACCAAGGGTGGTGTTAGATCGAATAAAGGAAGCACTTCTACTGGTTCATTTTTTGTTCTTACCACATGACCCCATTCGAATTCATTGTCCATAGTGTGAGTAAATTCAGGGGTTTGGCCAAACATCCATTCCCAGGTACAAAGTTCTTGTCGAGTCTTTTCCACTTGTTCAGGTAGTTCTTGAATATTGGCTTCATCAATGACCATTGGGTTGACACTCACGCCATTGTTGTATTCTCTTTCGAATTCTTTCAATACTGACTCGCAAAATTGTTGATGATCTATAGTGTATGAGTATTCCCGTAAATTGGTGACAGGAGAAGGAACAGATTCCACCCCTTTTGATTGCATCCCTGACTATTGAAGGAAGAAGAAGAATACTGCAAGTCATTATCGCCATTATTCTCTCTATACTTCACCCTTTCTTTTATTTGTTCTTACCTTGTCCATGTATTTCTTTGACAGGCATCCTTTCAAATTGGCAGTGTTGGCATCCACAAGCATAGTGCCATGGTGATAGGCTCTTGCACTGATAATTTTGTAAGCGCTTCCAGATACTTTATGATTATCCACCACGATATCATGTCGTTCATTGACCTCGGCAGGAATGTCCAAATGTAATAACGCCTTCGACACCAATTCTGCGTTCGCTTTTCGAGAGAAAGCTTCCCTTGGCATAAAAATAGTGTAAATAGAGTTCCCCATATCCTATAGTACAACAAAAGTGAGTCATCGAAATGGCCATTTATGCGTGATTCAGATATGACTTTTTTTTGGGGGACGCAAGGGAATTATTACGTGATAGACTGCTCCGCCTCCAGATCGCCTTCGTACCAAAGGAATATTGTTGTTTCTCATAAAGTGTAAATTGCATTCTTGAAAAGGGTTTTGATTTCGTCCCACAACCACACAATTTCGATTTCGCCACAAAAAGAGAATATATCGCTTGGGGTCAGTGCTTCGAAGTAACCATTCTTCTATTGCCAGGTTGGTGTATGGATCGTGGATGTTGGAGATGTAGCAATCAACGCTGTTAGGTACAAGTGGAATGGATGCTGTTGAGTTCAGTGTGTGTATAGAAGAGGTATGCTTAAAGGAAGGCCCAAACACCCGCTTAACCATCATCGGAAAAAGCAAAGGTCTATGTAGCCCCATGGTGAAGGATCAATAAAAAAGGAAAGAAATAAAGAAACTGATTTTTTTTTTTCGTCGGACAAGGAATACATATTTGTATACAATTTCCAGGCATGCCATTTTTTTTTTTTTTTAACTTACTCTTTTTCAGAGTTTCAATAATATAAAGTCTAGAAATATCATGAAGAAAGAACTCTATGGGATAAAGGGCAACGATGAAAGATGAGGGTTAATGAAAATTTCTCACCACAGACAGGGTCGATCCAGGCGATGTTTGGTAGCTGGAATTCTAATCATTAGCATCTTCTGTCGGATTCAATATCCAAATTGATTAATTCACTGCAAAAAAAAAACACTCCTATGAACAGAAATAAAATAGTATGTTCAGTCTTTGATTTAAATTCATTCTGAATGAATTTTTATGCTAGTTACTAATCACGGAGTCATAATGATATAAGTATATCCCATATTTAAGGATAGCATAAAATATCATTCCATCCCGCTATGCCAAAGCTCTATCACTGCCAACGACCTGACCCGATCATCCCACTGCTTCTGAAATAGAATTTTAAGAACCCATCCCATCCCGATACCCATCCTGAAATGGTTGACTCATCCGTCAAACTGCAACAGTAAGCTAAACTTTATGACTTGAAAGAGCATTGCATCATAATCTAATAATGTACCTGAAACGGTGTTTATTTTTTACCCTCGAGTCGGCGATTGAATTTCCTAATATTTTTTTTCTGTAAAAAAAAAAAAAAAAAAAAGCAGAGGAATCCTTCTTCTCTTGCTCTATAATGCCTCCAAAGGAATCATTCGTCCCGCGTTCACAATGGCCGTTTGAGGAGGTCTTGTCCGATGAATATACGCGAACCCTGGAAGTCACTCAAGTGTACGTGACGAATGTGGAACCAAGATACACAAATCAACTACTCAAGTAATGCCTCACAACTACCGATTATCTTACCTGATAGATCTTGTTACTCAATTCAGCTCTTTATATCCAATAGATTCACTCAAAAACACCTGCCTCCTTTACAGAACCTTGAACATTGTAAAAGAATCAAGAGGTCAAAGTTACCCGAATCAGGTAAGTCGGCAGATCACAAATTATATTGCACCCAGATTGACTTTTTTTGTTTTGTTTTTTGTTTTGTTTAGGTGAGCTTGTCCTGACCTCGATTCTATGTGCCTGTGACCATATGGATATAACGACTTTGAAAGAGTTAGCAACGAAACACGAAATTATACTTGATCCTCGACCTGTAGGTGTACCACGATATGCACCCAAGAATAAAAAACAATTTGAGGAATGGAATCCGGTGTGGCCTGTTACCTATAGAGAAGATCCTCGACAAGACCCTAAATGGACTCAACTTGATTTGGATACTGTGGAATCACACATGCGGCAACTGATGACACTCTCTATGAAAACGAATAATGATAACGATAATGACGATGACGACGTGGATAACAGCAACGTCAAGGCAGTGGACGGCAGTCTTGAAGTGTACGCTAAGATAGTGGATCCAAAAACAAACACTGTATTGGCAGAAGCAAAAGATACCCGTCATCTTGGACACCCCTTACACCATGCGATTATGAACTGCGTTGATATCATTGCTAGCAGAGAACGACAAAATAAGCAACAACAACAACAACAACAACAGGTTGAAGGACCCAAAAGAAAACACGATGATGACGATGATGATTCCCCTGGATCCTATTTATGTAGTGGTTATGACGTTTATGTGACCCATGAACCATGTGCAATGTAAGTTACTGTAAAAAAAAAGCGGGAGGAGGAGCTATATACAGCCTTACTCAATTTTTTTTTTTTTTTGGTATATTTATATAGGTGTGCAATGGCTCTTGTGCATTCCAGAATATCTAGAGTATTTTATAGTATACCTACCGAAACAGGCTGCCTTGGCACCATTTACAAAATCCATTCTCACTCAAGTCTTAACCACCATTACAAGGCATTCAAGAACGTGTTGCTCAATGATCCTGTCAGAACACCTTATTTAGAATTCCCTGATCCTTTAGATGCATAGATTTTATATTACTCCCAATTATTTAGTACATAGTTTTATTATTTTCCCTCTTACATATTATCTTCCCTTGTTCTCTCCATTCTCTTATGGAATTATACAAGTCCCTTCTTTCGCCTTTTTTTTTTTATTTGGTTTTGATTTACCCAATAAATTTGAATAAATGATTTACTTGGAAACAAACTAGTCTGATCTTTAGATGAATTCGCTTTCGATTTGGCTTGTCATAGTTTGAAATATACATTAGATTCAGATTGCGGTTCCTATTTTAGCATTGGCAATTGTTTGTTGGTATCAGATGATTGCTTTAGATGACTGTAGTATATTAGTTTCAAAGAGGTGATACTGTCATGCGCTCATGGTTGTGTTATGAAGTAGAATAGTGGGAAAGTTTTCTGGGCCTGAGAGGATGAGGAGGCGGGGTTATGTCCGTGGGCGTAAAAAATAAGAGAGTATAATAGCTGAGTATACCAAGTTTTGAAAAGGGATCCCTTTATATCACTAAAAAATTTCAATATAATATATTAAGGCATCTAATTGGAGTCATATAAATATTTTTTTATTGTGGAGTAAAAAAATTCTACGGTGTGCTAGGGGTGGGATCACTATTTTACAGTGGAGGAGGGGCGGGCTATTCTACGGTGTGTGACAAACTACCATATTTCACAGTCTGTATAGGATGAGTGCAGTGGCAGTTAATACAGTCGTTGTAATAAGAAGGAAGAACTGCGGCTCTGCCCAGGTAGAACTGTGTTCGCTGATGCCAAAAAAAAAAAAAAAAAAGTCAATCGATATGGAGTTGTGTGAAGTTGAATCAAAATAGTATGAATGCAAACAGTAAGATGAAGATAATATTGTTATCTTAGGGGAAGAATAAATACAATAACATACATTTCATAAGATGATACAAGCAAAGATAAAAAAAAAAAAGGCAACTACAACTTTTTATCTCATCAATTTGAATTTGAAAGGGTCGGGTTTTGGGGGGGGGAGTTGCGAGTGACCATGTTATGCAACTATGCGTCGGAGATTCAAGAGAAGATAACGAAGAACCAGTTTCAAGATTCTCTATCTCGTATCATCAAACATTGGTTCGCTGGTACAATAGATTGATAGTACTACAATAAAATACCTTATTTTAATTTGAAAGATAATTTACATCACAAAAAGTGAGCGTGCCTTTATGTGTCGTAGTGGCTCTAAATTATGTGCTATCGCTTATATTTTAAGGGGTTAGGGATAAATAATTTAAGTTTATAAAAAGCAGCAAACTTTTTTTCGCCTCGTCTACCTCTTTTTTTTTTTTTTTTTTTCTCACAAGCATCTCGGTTAACTTGAATACAGCAATGACTTTGAATACCCCAAGTACTATATTGTAAGTAGTTACTAAAAGACGTTTATCTTTACCTATACATTTTCTTTTACTGATGTGGGCTTTATTTTATCTCAAAAATAGAAAAGACACTGGCAGAGTGGTAGATATCCACACACATGTTTATGTGCCAAGCTATCTTCAGCTACTTCGTGAACGTCTCCAAGTACCCCGAATTTTACCTCCATTGGATCCTGATGATGAAGCGTCTTTAGAACGACTAGTGATTCTGCCTGGGGAAGACAATGATGTGACAACAGCAAACGGACGACCAGTAACAAATGGGTTTTCGGACGTAGGGGAAAAACTGCGTTTTATGGATCAGCACGGTATTGACATTTCGGTTATCAGTCTGGCAAATCCTTGGCTGGACTTTCTACCCGACACAGAAGCGACCTACACCACTGCCCGGAACATCAACTGCGAGATACAGCTCATGTGCGACCAATCTCCCGAGCGACTGTATTCATTTGGTGTGCTTCCTTTGGTCAACATTCAGGCATCTATCAAGGAAGTCGAAAATATCTCTCGTTTGGGATCGATGCGTGGTGTGATTATGGGAACGCATGGGTGTGAAGGTCGCGGGTTAGACGATCCTGCATTAGTCCCTCTGTTTCAAGCGATCGCAGACAACAATCAAATTATTTTCTTACATCCTCATTATGGCATTCCCATCAACAGTGGATCAGCATTAGACACCTCTGGAAATGAAAAGGGACATGCGTTGCAGTTAGCTCTTGGTTTTCCGATGGAAACGACGATCGCCGTTACTCGTCTCGTTCTTTCTGGCATCTTTGACAAAGTACCTCACTTGAAGCTGATGTTGGCTCATTCTGGTGGCACTCTGCCTTTTTTGGCCGGCCGGATTGATTCCTGCGTGGCTCACGATGGTACGATTGCTGATTCTCTCCAACATCCTCCATCGTGGTATCTCAAGAAAATGTATTACGACGCGGTGATCTATCATGATGTTGGCATACTTGCAACTGCTCGCTTTGTGGACCCGAAGCATATCATGTTTGGCACAGACCATCCGTTTTTTCCTCCGCCTGGTGACGATACAGCAAAGCCAAAACGGTGGTTATCGGTGGATAGCAATTTGGAAGCGTTAGATCATGCTGCATTGGATCATGAAACAAAACGGGGAATCCTAGGTGAAAATGCTTGTCGCTTGTTGAATTTATGAATAGCCTCTTTTGAATTGTATTTTACCTGGCAATTAACTCTTAGTTTAGTGGTTAGCATTGTTTTTTCAATAAAACTTATTCATGTTGAATGTTGATATTTGTATGATGGCTGTTTCCTTTATGTATTTATTATTGGCCGAACCACACTGTCCCATTCCGGTGGCATTTCGGTAACGCAGCCCTTCAAACCTACATTGCTCGGTGTGCCGTCGCCCCAAAGAAACAGGCTCAAATAAAATCCCTCACAATCATCTGAGAAAAGGACTTGTTACACTTTGTAGTTATAGAACACCCATGATCATATGCAAAAGAACTTATTTTAGTGAGTTAGAGATTATTATAATACCAACTTCCTTTTTTGAAAAATAAAGACCATTTATTACCACTCATACATATACTTTTGCCGTTGTTTGTTTTGACTGTCTTCTTTGGAGGATGAAGGATGGCACTCTGGAGTACCGTTTATGTTGCTCAGCGAGTCAAATCTTTATCTCCCTGCCAAAAAATGGGCTGACCAGAAGGCGGGGGTTCAATTGATTTTTTTTTTTTTGTTATGTGCGTTTATTGAGTAACGACTTGGACTCACGTCAAAAGAGCGGTGGGCAATAACATTTTATAAAGTTGCGTACTTCCTAATTTTTTTCTTTTTTCCTTTCTTCCCTTTTTTGCACATTGATGTTCTCCGAGGGTTTGATGTTCATGGAGTGGGATTTTTTAGAGGGGTTTGAAAAAGGGCATGACAAAGGACATGGGGAACCCCTTTATTTTGGATCTAGGATTTAGTTAACATGCTTCTGGCATGGAACGATGGCATGCTGCTATTCTCAAATGGTCATACAGCAATTCTGGAATGGATTGAGTGACTCGCTGGTGGAATCTACATTGCTAAGTAAAGCGATTATGGCTTTGCAAAGGGTAGCTCTCTTTTTGCTCGGTGATATCCTATATACTTATGCTTCAAACAATTTGTTGGTTTGACTCAATATGTCATATATGGCATCCCATAGAAATATCATATACACTTTTTTTTGGGGGGGGTGGAAAAAGGCCAACCGGTGGAAATCGCAAATAGCATATACACAGTATATTAGATATAGTAGTGATAGTTTTATTAGGATATAGAATAGCTATTGTATTGAAATAAAATGTTATTGTTTTACAGTATTACTTTACTTTTGTCTTCACGCACTTTATTAGTTTTTAGCTATTCCATCTATCATCTCTTTTAGAAAAGTCTCAATTCTCTAAATCCCTGATATTTCCTTTTTCGATCCCGTAAAAGCCAACCATAGTCGACGTATTTCAGCTTTCATCATAACCAACACTTTCCGGCAAACATTAGGGTCCACAGTTTTCAGCAAATATCTTAATTTAGGTGATCCTCTCTTTCGCGTCCTTTCTTTTCCAACCCGTCAGAGCAGCAGTTCTCTCTTTAGGAACCACAGTCAGCCCTTTTTTCAACGTCTCCTTTTTATTTTAGAAAGGTAACAAAAAAAAAAAAAAAAGGTGATAGGGTTCGCATTACAGTGCATAGACAGATAGATACATGGGGTAAATTTGTAGATTGTGAAAAAAAGGATTGATATGAAGGGTCTATATACATTTTGTGGGGAATTTTATCTTGGGTAGAAAACAAAAAATGGAAGAGTAACATGGTGCGTGTGCGTTTTATGATACATATATATTGTGGGTTGGTTCCATCTTGTGCAAAAAAAAAAAAAAAAAAAAAAAAAAAAAAAGTACGATTAGGGATATGCGATAGTGGACTATGGAAAGAAGTGGCAATGTAAAATTTCTAATAGTATCATTATGATATTGAAGGCAGTATATATGGATCAAGACAAACATGTTTTTATTTTGAAGATAAAAGAGATATATAATATTATACTAAAGCTAAATACACTATATACTAAAGGAAAGATAAGGGATCAAGAGTGAATGGCATCGTAGGTGTATTCTGGAGGTCCAATAAATGCCACCAAGGACAAGACGATAGCCAGAAAAATGCTAAGACACCAGCTGATGATACAGAGAATGAAGGACACATTGTAGCGAGTGCCGATGTAGAAACTTGAGCTTGAGTTGTACAAATAAGCAACAATAGCCATAGACAAGACTTGTGGAAGAGCTAAACATAAAAATGAAAAAAATGAGTAATATTATACATAGATGTTAGCAATGATTACCGTATAAAATAAAGAGTCTAGTTTTGAAAAAAGAAGGTATGTAAGTCTATGCATTCAATCATCCTTTCTATATATTCGCCTAGTATTTTATTACCCTGCTAATGTGACCCAAGCACCAGATCGTTTGCGTCGTCCACTACACATTGTTCCCAATAAAGCAAGCATCACAAAGGCACCTAGAATAACTGATAGTACCATCCCTGCCGCTGCTCCACGCCTATAAATTGAAACAAAACAAAACAAAACAAAGGGTCAGTATAGTTCAGATCCCAGACGCACTTCCTCATCAGTGTTTCCAAGTCCCACAAGTGAATCGGCCCTACCACATTTCACAAAAGCCGTCTACATAGTATGAAAATGACTAGTCAATCCTATTGTATTTTCCAGGAACTTCTTTTAAAGTATTTACCTTCGCCACAGTCGCCATCAATACCGGAAGGAAATGCACGGCATTCTGCAAAACTAAGGTATACAAAAAAAAAAAGGAGTTTAGTGAGTATGAAACATTCCAAGTCAAGGGGGGGGTGATGAAGAGGTAAGAGACACACATACGCAATTCACACACACCCTCTATAACAAAATTATATCCATATAGATATATATATATTTACCTTCTACAGATTTGGAAGAGACCATAGTTCGTTTCAGTATAGAAAGGCACTGGTGTAATGAAAGTCAACCTATAGCATAAACCCAAACCAAAGAATATAAGTATTCTAAACAGAGCCATTTATTTTTCAATAAAATTTTGTATGTACCATTTTGGAAGAGCAAGAGCAAGAATGGTCAGTATATAGCTTGAGGTAAATACGAAAAAAGTAACGACATAGGCTAACAAAGATACGGCCATAGTTCGTATGGTATAAGGGGGAGGGGGGAAAAGAAAGAAAAAGTGATTTTTTTCAATACCCGAAAAAAAAAGAATTGAAATATATTTCATTGGCTGGTCCAATTCTCAGCTTTGCTTTGTTTTTTCTTTCTCATTATTTGTATTATTTATTAATTGGCATAGAACATTTCAACAAACTTAATGAACTATACGAAAAAGCTACAATTCAGGTAATTTATTATAAAAATTCAATCCACATTATATTGATGGTATGACTCGTTTGACGTGTTATTAACGACATCTTCCTTCTATGCTGATAACCGTTACCTCCGACTACAAAACTGAAAAGGATAGGTGCTTGAAACACCCTACATGATAAATCTTGCTGAATTGATTTCTATTATTGACTACTTTACGTTATACTTTGTCAGCTTAGCTCAATATTAATCTTCTTGCAGGGTACTACGAAGAGGTATGCGACTGGTGTGTCAGGGCGTAGTGACAAAAACATAAAAGATCTATTCTTACATACTATATTTGAATATCAGGACACTGAAACAATACCAATCATGTCTATATTAAGGCACGTTTGACTTTTGCACGTCGGAACCATGCACCGGAATGGAGAACAAAGAGATCAGGTAAGATCAGACTGTCATACCATTGATTCTTCTCATGACATGATTTTTTATAGGTAGGTTTCCATTTATGACGATGCAAAGATAATGACAAATCTCTGACTTATACGATACGTAAGTGAACTGGGAAAGAAAAAAACTCATCATCGAATTCGATTCGAGGCTAACCATTTTATTTTATTTCAGTTGTTAGAAACTCCATCGGTTCTAGCAACTATAGTATACAACATTGCAATGGAATAATTTTTACAGTGACCTTTTTGACAGCAGCAACAACGAAGATCGACGACGGCACAGTCATCCAAATATATTTTCATGTGAAACCCGGTAATATCAATTTCTGTTTGTTAGTATTACGCGATTTTCGATTACATTATATTACATTCTACATCTTCTTACTATTGCATTGGGAAATGAACAAGCAAGGATATCGGAATATCGGTACCGAAGGCAAGAATCTTGGCAGTCGGAAAATGGCAAAACGGCACATCTTCACACTTTTACCATAGTTTCGATTTTACAATAGACATACTTCTACTTTAGTTTCGGTTATTATTGACTATTACCCCGTTTTATCCACTACCCTCATCCTCTCTTGCACTTAATTTTCTCCTCATACTTACATCAATAAAAATCATTTTTATCATGTTTTATTTAAGGAAATTCATTACTTATACCGTATGTTGCAGTTGTGTGTGCATTGTATGTTAGAGTCGGAATTGATAAGGACGATGTATAGCGATAGAAACCCACGTTTTTGGGTCACTGTCACACAGTGAAAAGGGACAGTTCAATGATAAAAGAATACTTGGTGGTGAGATTCATTCATTGTTTATTATTAAGGCATTATGGTATAACAAAAATTCGGGATTGTGACGAAAACGGAGACATGACCTAACAGCGCAGAAATTTAGGGAAAAAAAAAGTATCGTTCGCCACTTAGAATAGAATTCATGATATCAATAGCATACTATCTATGCACCATTTATTTTTGGGGCACTTTTATGAACTTATTCAACTTTAATCGCTGACATAATTACAATGGTGTACATGTCACAACAACCAGTGTTGCGTATCGCTACCATAGCAACATAATAGCATTAGCTCAACATACAAAACTAAAACAATCAATGATGAAGTATATAGGCTTAAAATCAGCATTCACTATCTTTTATATGTTTCTGTAGATAGATTCTCTAATCAGGTACTCGATATTTCACTTTTTTATTATTTGTTAGCATCACATGTCAATATTTGCTGCAAAAAAAGACGCGCAAATAGTACAAATCCTATTTATCTATATTTGGTGCACATTATTCTTCATTTAAACCAATACCTGGATATCATGAGTCTCTGGGTGTATGAACAGGAGGAAAAAAGTTGGTGAATAAATTAAATCTCAGTTAGTGCACCTGGACGGAAAAGTGGACAATGAATTTGAATTTTGCGCCTGGACCCTTTCTGGTTGTCAATATTTTCACACGAGTGCCTTTACTTTCTTTTAAGTATAGACTGAGCAGGTGTGTATACTTGATACAAAAAAAAAACAAGCTAGATACTCTAATATCGCCTCATTAGTTAAATAACGAGCCATGTGATCTCTACATTTTTTTATCCTTAATCATTTATTGTAGAAAATCATCATCGCACGAAGATCAAGGAAAATCACATTTTCGTGACTTTTTTTGGTGGCGGGACTCCAATGTTAAAAAAATCGACATTTGTGTAGCTCTACAGATGATCCCATTTTGATAATATCCTCCGTTTGACTACAATCATGAAATTTACATATAAGGCAAAATATTTATCCTTGCCTTTCTTCAGTGTAACTCAATCTAAAGAAAAAGAAATTCTGTCAGTGCGTGATTTTTTAATGAATCAAAACAAATGTCTTGATTTGTGAAGGTGAAAGGATTTGTTATTGTTCTTGTTGATTTATCACAAGAATAGTATCTCGACTACATTTGGTTGAATATAAACAATAAAATCAAAATTCAAATATGTATCCTACGAAGTTTTATAAAAATTGCTCCTGAAATTAAAACAAATGGAATATATAAGTAAAGAAAAAGGCTGGCGCGTATTTCAGGCACCTCACCATTTTCTTCAGAAAAAGGACATTCAGTAAAGTTTATGTGTCAATGTGTAGCGATGGCGATAGATCATGGGTGCAAATGAAATAGATACATCATTTTTGGATTGTACAAGGTGCCAGAGGCGGTACGGCAATTCGACCAATCACCGTCCTTTTTTTGAGTTTGCATATCATATAAATGATTTTTTTTTCCTGTCTCCCGACTATTTATTATTTTTTCTTTCTTTCTTTTTTTTCTTTGTGTACCTTTTTTATTTTATTTTTTTATGTTGTATTTTTAGTACCTCTTTTTTTTATAGCTACTTAAATCTTTTACTCAATTCAAATGTATTCCCCCTCCGTTAACAATGTCATGGCACAAAAAGACACCTTTTCTTTTTTAAACGTTGATCCCTTCCCTTTCACAAACGCAAATCTCGACGATCCTCTCAATATGCCTTCCATTGACGATGAAGATGGTTATGATTCAAGCCCACCATTTGCAAAAAAGTAAGTCATGAAACGCGTGTGGAATACAGTGCACTGCTTGTGTATTAACTGTCATCTTATATACGGGTATAGAACCTTGAGCAAAGCTGAAAGAAGAGCTGAACACAATGCAATCGAACGAGCTAGGCGTGAAAGTCTCAACAACAAATTCCAGCAATTGGCGCAGGCGCTTCCGAACTTGATGAATTATCGACGACCTTCAAAAAGTCAAATTGTGGAAAAAGCACTGGATTGGGTAAAGAAGAGCATCTCACGAGAAGAAAGGTATCGTTACCAGGTCATTCAATTGCAAAAGGAAAACAAGAAATTATTGGCTCAGCTCACTACGGCAAATCCTACTTCAGACACGATCACTTCACCTACACCATCCCCGTCTGCATCTATTTCAACACCAACGCCAAGTGATAATCGACATCAACAACACCGTCATACATATGATCCTCATGTCTTTCAACAACATCAACAATACTACCAGCAACAACACCATCGAAATCATTACCATCATCAAAATACCCCTCATCCTTCTGTTTCTGCTACCACTGAATCATCATCTTCTTCATCTTCTGTCCAACATCATCTATCCGACTTTACTACTTCCTCTGCAACAACAACCGCACAAACAGCTGTCTCATCTGCTGCTGACTTTCATCATCCATTCCTTTATGACTTACCTGCTCCTTCTTCTTGGTTACCTCCTCATCAAAACACCCCTTCCTCACTGTCATCTCATACTTATGGCTCTATGGATGACCTTAATCATTCTTATGACAAGAAAGATATCGATCCTGGTAATGAAAAAAAAAAAAAAGGATTCAGGCACTCTAAAAATAAAACAATGGACCCTAAATAATCCTTCCTTTTTTTCATGTAGCTGTCTTCCAATCACCGCCATCAACCGATTTTTATTGTATGTTTTACATATGTAAAAAGTCATATGAATGACATGGTCTCATCTTCTTTTTTATTTTTATTTTTATATATAGTAGATACCATGATGATGCCTGGACAAAACAGTAATAGATTGCCACCTTCTCCAGGATTCATTCAGCCAACAGCATCCCGTTCCACTCCCGCATTTTCATCTTCAAGGCGTAGATAGTTTATCTCAACCCCATCCCACACCACTCTTTCTTTCTCTCTCCATCAATTACCTCCCCCTTCCTCCTTACCCCTAATCACCGATTTCTAGTTTGCTCGCTTTATTACCATCCCTCACCTTTTGTTTTAGTTTTTCAATTGAAATAAAAAAGCTATGGATATCTATCCAATTTATTTATTTACTGAAATGCTAGTCTATCGTCTTCGGTTTTTTTTTTTTTTTTTTTTTTTTTCAGCGGAACATCAATCGTTGTTTCAGAACAATACTGGTATGTGTGTAAAGGAAAAACGATAGTGTAACGTTAACCTGGAACTAAAAAAAAAAAAAAAAAAGTCTTGGTAAAAAGAAGTTACCTTTGAAGTCAGGCATTTTTGGTAAGTGGTCTTAGAAGTATATGGTTACAATGCATGTGCCCCATCAAATTTACAAATTCCATCAGTGAATGACTGACATAGTCATCAATCCAATTTAGTGTAGTTGTCCATAACCTAGAAGAATTGATGTCCTCCTCGGTAAAAAAAAAAAAATTAACCAGACTCCACTCCCATCCCTTTCATTGTTATCATCGTTGTCATTTCACTATCATCATCCCAAGTCATAAAATCGATATCATCGTCATATTGATTGGCAAAAATTGACGCGCGGTCTTTATTTCAAAAAAAAAAAAAGAGGACCAAGTACAATGACAAAACCATAAAAAGATAAAAATAAATATGCAGAAAGTGATAGTAATATTTCCCATTGGCTTTTTTTTTTTCCAACCCTTCCCTCCATCTCCTCCCACATCCATCCCCATTATACCGCGTACACCGCAAAATGATAGACATAAAATATAACACTTTCGTAATAGAATGACAATAAAAAACAATAATTCTATAATCATAAAAAACGCAAAGGGAAATTGAGAATGAAGCATACAAAGAGATACTAACAAATAAGTATACAAAAAATGACTATCTATACTATGACCATGAACACTAATCAAACATTTCTATAATAAACAGACGAGAGATCACTTGTAGACGGTCGAACGTTGTCGGAGCATGCCCAGGGTTTTCTTGCGTGGTGTAATTGACAAGACACTTGAAGATTTGGTGATCGTATTGGTGAGTTGCAGACTGTTATGATGGCGTTGGTGTTCACGACTCAGCATCGAGGCAATGGATGGTGCTGATTGAGTTGATACTAGGGAAGAGGCGTTTTTGGGTTTTGATAATCCAGGAATACGACGACGTGGTGGCCTGCACTTGAGTCGATCAGGACTGGGTGGTAGTGATGATAATGATGTTGGTGATGGACTAGACTTCTTCCCATTGCCAGTTTGTTTTTGCTGCTCCTGATGAGTCAATGAATCCGATAAAAAGGAGAGAGACGATTGTGCTTGCGGTGGTATTGACAAAGGATGTTTTCGTGATGCTGGTAGCCATCGTTCTTCCTCCTTTGGTGATTGCGTTGAGCGTTTTTTGGCCTTTGCCATACGTAGTTGATCCAATGATGATGTCGTCGGATTTTTGTGTGGAGGAGAGCTTGATAGTACTAATGGTTGGGCAGCAGCAAATGGGGGCGTGCTATCATCGGTATCATAGAATGACTTGGCGGTTGATAACGAGCTAGTTGCCGATAGTTGTGAATAGAATACTTCAAGAAGGGTCTGCTGGAGTTTTTGCTGTGAGTGATTGTTGCCATTGTTCGTATCTGCTCCAAAAAAAAAAAAAAGTTTAGTGCATTTACTTTTCCCGTTTAAGCGGAGCCGCCATAATCTATGATTTTCCTTCCCTTTTCCCAATTTACTTACCTTCACTGATAGTTTCCAGTTTCGTAGTTGAAGACGTGATAGCCGTTGGTAAATTATGTTGTTCCGGGTCGTGGGATTGATGGCGTGATTCGTTGCTGCTGTCGTGAAACGTGGGATTCATATCATCAGAGTCAGTTGGGCCATTTGGTTGAGGTTGTGGTGGTGATCTAGAGTTTGTGGAATCTACCATGTTTGTCATGCAATCATTGTTGCTATCATATCCATCTTCAATGTTGTAGAAGCTTTCCGGTTGGCTGTCCAATACGTAATAATCACCATCAAAAGTAGAATCACTTGCAGTAGTGTCAATTTTTGCCAATTCATTCAAGCCAACGTGGTGAGAAGGTTGTTCAAAGCCGTTGTCGTCGACTGAGTGATCATCGTCATTCGAGGTGATGTTTGCCGATTTGATAGTCGTATTATTCAGTGAATGGCTAACATTACAATCTTCGTAGAAGGGAGATCCATCACAACTGCTATTATCATTGTCGCTGTCATGTTCAAAAGCAAAGCCGAATCCGTCGAAACCATTCATGTCGTAAATAGATCTTGTGTTACTCTCATTGTCCACGCCAAATCCACCAAGGTCGTCCACATTGTACAACGCCGTTGAGCCGCTGTCATCACCTTCGCAATCCAGTGCCACATGCGATTCATAACTATCCTCATCATACGGTACAGTTGTTGAGCCTTTAATATCATTGTGTATCACAGATCCAGCAGGTTCACCAACATCATAGGGCAATGTCGCTGTGCTTTTGTCGTCGTCATCCACCACAGATCCAGCAGGTTCACCAACATCATAGGGCAATGTCGCTGTGCTTTTGTCGTCATCGTCCACCACATATCCAGCAGGTTCGCCAACATCATAGGGTAATGTCGCTGTGCTTTTATCATCGTCGTCCATCACAAACCCAGCTGGTTCACCAACGTCATAGGTATCGCCCTTCACAGTAGTTGACGTCACTTGAAGAAGAGAGTTGTGTTCCAGCTGTTGTTGATAGTATCTCTGTATAAAGTTCAAAGGAGGTCGAGTGTTTTCAGTCAATGAAGAGGAGGATGATATTGAGCCGGGCGTGTCACATGAGTAAGATTCATCTTGATCGGATATTCGTGGTGAATCTGGAAAAGAAGATTGCTGTTGTGGTTCGTAAGAGGATAGTTGTGATTGGTCGAGAACAAAGCTGTATATGTCAATGGTATGATTGTTGTTAATGTCGCGATTCGTCATTTCCAAGCTAGCACTGTCCTCTTCAATATAGCTATTTGGCATGTATAATAAATGTTGTTGTTCACTGGATTGTGTTTGTTCCAGAGAAGGAGACCATGTGTTGAGAGAATAACGATGTGGTGATGAGAGTGTTGTGTAGAGCGCGTCAGTACTGTTTGTAAGTGGTGAAGAATTCCCGTATTCATCTGTTGTTGGTATGGGACTGCTGTTCTCGCTATTTTGGTTGCCACCAGACCAGATATTGTCAGAGTATTGCGCTAGTGAATTCACGTTGCATACAGAACCCAGTTGATCAGAGGTATAGGGGCGTTTTTGGGGTATATTGGGTGTGACGTTGTTGCATTTCGTGTGTGATGCCGTAGACTATAATTACAAAACAAAGAGCAAGATTGGATCAGTATTGAATATCAAATCTTCATCCTATTTACTACTTACTGTTGAACCAAAAGATCGTTCAGGTTCTATACGAATAAATTCGCGTGTTTGGATAGAAGTGGTTGTCAATGAGAATTCAAAGTTACTGTCTAGAGAGGATGATTTTCTTTGATTACCGTCTACAAGATACGATTGCGTATCAGCAAATGTGTCCACCATATTAAAATATGTTCATAAACAAGAATAGTATATCGAAGAATGTAAAATCGCCAGCAGGATAACAATGAATAATAAAAAGACAAGGACAAAAAAAAAAAAAAAAAATATTAAAAAATAATAAATAGCACAGGGTCGGACATTAAACCTAAACACCCTGTTCCGGGACTCTCAAAAAAGACAAATGCTCTTTTAAAACAAAAAGGTCTAGTCAACATCACCATCTTTCAATGACGATTCTATTTATGAGTGAGCAAGGATTTGACGATCTTGATATGAAAAAGTCGAAATAATATTTTTAATTCAGTTGGCCAGGAAAAGAAAAAAGAAATACAACTAGTCTTTAATGACATATATATGGGGTGGGTGCGCAGATCCCGGGAACACTGGTACAAGAGACTTTGATCGGTATATGCCAAGTCAAAGTGACAACCAATAATGATACACTGTCGAAAATGGAATATTCCGGAAGATATCGCACGCCACTTCTCTGTTCACAAGCCAAAAATAAGCGACACAGCAAAAATAAAAATAAAAAAAATTTCTTCGAGTCGGAAGTTTACATATCAATCTTATATAATGACCATGTAGAAGTGCCTTCGATTAGTCGTGGGTCATATTAAGGTCGAACAATCTATGACGGAAATTGTCTAGACAAAATGACATTCACCACAATCAAGGATCAATGGAAATCGGGCGTATGTTTAAACACTTCATTAATATTACTGGTTCAAGATGGACCTTCTTACATAGACATCACTAGGTGTAATTGATAAAGGGCTGTATTGCTTGCCGAATTCCAGAAAAGGGATAGAATGAAATAAAAATCTGATTGATCGGAGGTGATGTTAGAAAGATGCGTAAGGGGCTCTTTCTTTTTCCACATACTCATCATTCTTCGTCAAGATTTTTTTATTATCTATTTTTTATTTTTATACTTTGGATAATAAAAGGTTAACGTTTGACGTCACTTGGCATACTGCATTGGTTTAATAAAGGAAGTACTCATTTTTAAGCTATTGTAATATTAATTTTGATGCACTTAGTAACTCTGGTTTTTTTTTATTTGATACATCGTTCGTTATACAGCCATGCGAAAAACCCGTCTGAGTATGGGTATGATTGAAACACCGATAGTAACCAAAAAGATCACCGTACCTTGTAGGCAGGCACACATTTTTGCCGCGTGTATGATGTATGGGTGTCTATTTCGTTTATTTGTGTAGCTGCAATTGTCTATTTTATCAACAGTAGCCCCTTATTGTTTATTGTGTCCCAATTGTTATCGTGTGAGTAAAAACAAAAAAATGATGCCCAAAGCCTGTCACCGATTTTGATTCCTTGCTTTAATTAATTGCGCCCTTTTATTTCTCCTTTCCGTTTTTCTTTTCTTTTCTTTTCTTTCTTTTTTTTTTCTTTTTTCTTTGGCTTTGACTTTGACAAGAAACTGTTACTTGGTTAATCTTCGTCTCTCTTCCTTTCTCTCTTCGTCTGCTTCACTAATCTCTGCCATCACCTGAAGCACTTACACTAATTTGGAACATGAAGGTGCCAAGGTAAAAAATAGAAAAATAAAAAGGGCGATCAAACACCAGGAATGATTACTCTATTGTCCGACGATAGCCACTGATGTTAACGACTGAAAATTTTATCTTTATTACATAGAAATACTCGCCTCAATGAAGAACGACTGTCATCGATAAAGAACAAGCCTGTATTCAAGGTTGCTCCTGCACTGTCGAAACGCACACTCTCTTTGCTTCAATCTTCATCTTCGACATGTCCACCATCTGCCATCACTGCATCATCCTCATCACATGTGCCATCTAACATACAGTCTATTTCCAACACCATGAAAATACGAATGAAAGCTGCGGTGAATACAATGGTATGGAACGTCAATAACCGCGAACTTATGTCTTCCTTGCTTTCACCAACCATCAACGCAGTTAGTCCTTCCTTGGGTCTACAGCAGCAACAAGATGAAAAACAATTGGCCATTCTCTCATCCCCTTTGGCAAACCATACTCTACTGAAGCAACTGAAACAATATGTCTCCTTTGTACAAGAAGAAACCGGTGCCCTTATGGAAATAGAACCAACTTCAACTTCAACTTTAACAACGAATTCTCTTCCTATGCCATCCCTTGGTCATCAACCGCACCCCCTAGCGGTTTCTGGCGCCACTTTGATTGAATCTTTGGTGTATGACCCCATGCTGAAGATGACAGAGTTGTACAAACAAAACGGTAATAACCCTTTTTATGTTTATTTGCCTCCAGAAGCCTTGTGAACAAAGCATATCCTTACTGAGTTTCAACTTTTTATTTTTTGTAGACACTCTCCAAAAACGACCAACAAGCCGATCTTCTTCTGACGGTCGTGACACTTCAAAAATGGAAAATGATGAACTCAAGACAGATTCGCTTCAACAAACTAAAAAGTCGAAACGATTAAGACTAAAACAGCAACAGCGACTACAACAATGTCAACGAAGCTCTACAACAGATTCGACAGCAACTCCAATCGTGGATGATAGAAAGGCAACAGCAACAGCAACCGCAGGTGAAATTCGATGCATATGTGATGATCCTCACGAAGAATTTGGCTCCATGGTACAATGCGATGATTGCTCATACTGGCTACACCTAAATTGCTTGGCGTTGGATGAAGCTAGTCTGGATAATACTTATCGCTGTCCTGCTTGTTACGTTACTTTGGGTCCAGGGGAACATTCTGCAAATAGTGCTGTTACTTGGCGATTGGCAGCTCAATTGAAATCGAAAAAATTAGCTTCTCGTCATGGTAGTTCCAGGGACCATCATGGCGTTCGTAAGGGACTTGGATTCAAACGCAGAAACCCGACATTGAAGCAACGTAGAGAGCAGCTTCGACAGAAACAGCAACGACGAATTCAATATCAATCAATTTATACAGCATATGATGGCGATTCCTATTCCTCTTCTTCTGACAACGGCAATGACGATGTTTTGGATGTTCGGCAGCTGCAAACGTGGATGATTCCGAAAATGATCATTGACCCATCGATCAAAACCAAAATGACAACACCTACCGGCAATGTACTTGTACAAATACTTGGTGACAAATCCGCCCTCAATTTACAACAAGATAACAGTACTACGGTTGAAGAAAACCTGTTCGATTCGGACACAACGGAATCTGACTGTGAATTTGGTGACGATTATCAACTCGATCTATCACAACAATACCCTCAGGGCAATGATTACCAAGGTTCAATATCTTCTTCCTCCTCTTCCTCCTCAGTGGCTACCGTACCTTCTTTGGTTTCATCCCCAAGTCATGCAAGTAGTGATATGGACAGTACATCTGATGAACCCAATGGCAGTGATGACCTTTATGCGCTAGGCACCACCAAATGTGATTTATCTATACTCTCCACCACAGCGACTTCCGCTTGCTTGAATCAAGAAAACTTACTCTGGCTTTCTCGGTTGGCCTATTTGGAATCGCTACAATCTTCTTCAAAACAACAATGCTTTACACCTCATGCTTCGGATGTCTTTCTGTGTGACGACCAACAACAACGGTCATTGCTTCAAACAGATTCCCATACGGTGAAAACAGCTCCTGATGAAACCTGCCATTATGCTCAACTTGCAACACCGACCATTATCTCTTCTCGATCTGAACCTCCTTCAACCATCTGCTCTCATGATTTATCACAATTCTCGTTTGACATCGGTCCATTTTGGTGTCCCACACAACACCAAATCGTCGATACTTGTTTATTTTTTTAGTGTACATATTATTATTATCCTCATCGTCATTATGTTTATCTACTTTTCCCCCACCCTTTTTTTTTAATATACTTATCATCATATTGTATTATATCCAACCTTCTATTCAAGAAAAAAGCCCTACAAAAAAGTATTTGCTATCCTGTTATCATATTTTGCAGTACCTCTCTATGCACAGGTACTTTATTCTCTTATCCCATATTTTTACATATATTTTATATACAAATTGTCTTTTGAAATCAATAAAATAAAGCATGCCTTTTTTTGTTTTTCCTCGTCAAGTCTTCCATATTCGGAAAGATTTTTTTTGTGGATCTCCGCACGTGAAAATCAGTCAAATGAATTATAATTTTCCTTTTTTCTTTTCCTTACCTTTCTTTCTCCGTCCACCCACATTTTTTTTTATCTCTCTTTACTACATTAATCCCTCCCCTTTCACTCTAGCCTCACTTTACTTTATAGGTTGTCTCCAATGTCCTCCTCTACCGAAAAAGAACAACAGCAACAACAACAGCAACAACCAATCAAGGAATCCTTTAATCCTTTGGCCATTGCAAAATACTTGGGTCCTTCTACCCCTAAACTTGACCACCTACTTCGCTTTCTCAATTCTGTCCGGGGAACTGACAAGGTGTTGATGGTAAGTGAATGGCGAAAAACACTTACACACACGCACACATACATACACAGACATACCATATGAACCATAATAAACTTTTCTCTTTTTCCTTTTCGTTTCATAGTTCATTCAATACTGGTCCAAAATTGTGATATTCTTCTTGCAACGACGCCTGCGATCGCAAGGATTGATTAAGCACATCCAAAACTTTGCAGGCCCTGTCAGCGATTTTCGAGTATTATTGCGGTACTATGGTCTTCTCCCTATGGTGCAATACATGGCCTACATTGAACATCATGAACCTCCTAGCGCCTGGCATCAAACGATCGAACGACTCCAAAACTGGGCCAATGTCATTTACTATCCTTTGGAACACATTTACTGGTTAGGTGCTCACCAAGTCATCCCACTCTCTCAAGCCAAGACGGACCGTATTGGCATCTGGTCGTGCAGATTCTGGGCAACCTATGTCGTACTGGAATTTGTACGGTTGTTGGAACAATATCGACTACTTCGTAAACGGGAAACGGCTTTGGTAAAACGGATCAAGGCGGGTGACGTCCATAGTGATGAAGACCCCGAGATGGAAATGGCCTTGATAAAAAAGGAACGCACTGCTATGCTGGTCAACACCTGTATCAACTCTGGGTAAAGTATTTGGGAGGGAGCGAGCCAGCGACTGTCGGCACTCAGAGACATCTTTTCTCGCGCATTCTCAATCATCCTTACTCATCTTTTTTGAATTTCCCACTCTTTTTTTTTAGGTACTTCCCTCTGACCGTTCATTGGTCCCTGGAACAATCTTCCTTCCCCGACGTTTTGGTGGGTGTTTGTGGTGGGTTTGCTGCTATCTTCCAAGTCTATGCTGCCTGGCGCGATACTGCTTAGATTATATATATATTATTTAGTGTAGTTTACTCTCTTTTTATTGTTTTAATTACACACATACACACACATACACAACTTTATATATACATATATATATATACATATATTAGATCTCCTTTTTATTACCCTCAATGCACTTTTATATAGTTTATCTATACAATTCAAAACAATAAAAAATCATTATCATTTCTTTTCAGAATATCTATGTCTACAGTTATCTAATAAACTATCCATTGTCCCGAATGCTTATTATCGTTAACTCCACACACTCTCAGATCGTACATATCATACATTCACCTCAAAAGTCCATTTTATGTTCCATCCACGCATAAAATTCAATCCAATAGCACACATATCCAACTCAATAGGACACATACCCCATTCCACTCAAGTCAAATAGTACACATATCCATTCACGCCACCCAGAACTAAATTAAAAATACATATACCCATTCAATAGTACATACCCACACATAAAATATACACAAAGTTCATTTTATTTTTGAACACATATAAATAAAACTGGATCTTTATCTACTAAGAATGATGTCTAGTGTAAAATTATACTATATGGGGATGGGAAGGGAGGCAAATGGTGATGGTGGGGGGGATTGTTTATCTACTTGTTCAATTGCACAACAAGCCACCAAGGGTGATGTTTGAATGCCAATGTCACCTCTATATCTTTAGAATTATCCAGTTGTGACAGTTGCTGGATAGCAATATTGTTGGTCACGCATGTTTTCATCATGGACAATAAAACCTAAGAGAAAGATATAAACGTTACCATCATTATATGCATTCCATCCCCTCCTTTTTTTTTCCATTAGATTTACCTTTTGGGAAGCATCATGGCATAATTCAGTTGCAGAGACATTAATAGGTTCCCGGACAAGAAGCTTCAACACTTTGCTGGCAGCCAAGAAATCGTCAGCAGCATCTGTGATAACATAGTCAGTGGTTGTGGTATTCTTGAACCAATCAAAACCAGGGAATGGTGGCAAGGACAAGTGGACAAAAGGTTTGAGTCGATGGTTGAAGCGTGTTTGTGGATCATCAAATCGAAGTTGTTGTTGTTTCCACCATCCATTTTTTTTCACCGCCAACAATAACTTGAACGTTCCCATCGCCATGGATTTCTTGGCATTATTCAGGCATTGTGTGTAATGAGCTTGAGCTTGACGATTTTCAAGAGTAGCCTCGTCCACCCCGTCGTTAATTCTGCTTTTGCTGCTGTTGATACCATAGCCTCCACCGTCATTGTGTTCTTCATCTTGATGTAGTTGGTCAAACACCGATTGCAAATACCAATAATACCGATAGATCGCCGTATATTCACCTTCACCGTACAAATCAAGTTCAAAGCCTAGCAGTAAGATTTGCTCCATCATCTTCATTTTCATGCTGTAAACCCATAGCGAGAAATGTCTCATGTTTTGCACCTAGTGAAAATGACGAGGGTAAGTACAGGGAGGGCCTTTGTCAGTATCTATTTTACTTACTTCGACATCTTGAAATTTCTTGTCAATATAGAGAGCCTAGTGTGAGAAAAATGAGTATTATTATTCCATCCACTTAATTCTATAATAATAATAATAATAATACTTACCTCGTCTTGAATAATTTCCCAATCACCAAGTACTTTGCATAAAATCCGTCGCTGTCTTGCCCGATTGTGGCATTGGATCTTGAAGAAATCTACAAATGGCTGTAACAACATAGGAGCAGATAAATAAGAGATAAATAACAAAACATATTTAAGAGCCCTTACCAATGCAACAGTCTGTTCCAAGAATTTATGAAGTGAAGATTTCGCTTCGGCAAGAAGTCCAGAATCGTCTGGATTAACGGGCTGGAACCATGAGAGAGGAGGTTGCACATGATCAAATATGGAGTGCTTCACTAGATCAATGACAAGATGGGTCCCGAAGATACAGCCATCTGAATAGAATAATGACTAGATTGTCAAAAGTATATAACATTTAAGCAAATCATTCATCACTAGACTAACATTTCATTTGACTTACGTTTAATTTGGACCTTGAGAACGCGTCTGCGTAGGGTTGGGCAGTAGCAAAACTTGCAAAATAATTCTATCAGCAACAAAATGGGTCAGTACAAAGGATCAAGTTATTTATCCTCCCCCCTCCTTATCTACTTTTGATTTCCTAGCTCTTACCATAAGTGATGCCACAGATGGAAATTTGGTGATGCTGCAAATAGATTCAAGACGTTTGGCAATCAATGAGAAATCTTGGTAGGATTGTTGATGGGTTTGTAACGAGATCGATCTTGGTGGAGCTTGTGATGTAAGTTTTCGATGGATGTTGGGATCAAATGCACCTTCCACTTCTTGGGCTAGTTCCAATGAGCTGAATATTGTTGTGGTATCCTTTGTAGTCGAATCATCCAGTAATTGACAGATTTTTGATAGTGTAGCTTGTGCGCTGTTGATATGGGTGCATTGAGGCTGATTGAGGTATAAGAGACTTTGGAGGAATAATTGCCGTAATAAGAGTCGTTGATGCAATGCCGACAGTACTAGAATATATATAGTAGAAAGAGAAGGATGATTAAACCATAGTCTGTTACTCTTTTTTTTTTTTTTTTTTTTTTTTTTTTTTTTTTTTTTTTTTTAGCTTACCTTCTGATTTATTCGAATCCATATACCGTTCCAGCATTCGCAATGCCACTAGAATGTCATTCAGAACATCAATATCCATAATATCTTCATGCAATGATAATCCAAAAAGATTAGTTGTAAAATCTTCTTCCTAGTTGAATGATAATAGTAAGTAAGCAGTATACACTTTATCTTTATGCGCTTCCCCCCTTTTCTTACTTTTTCTCTTTATCACTACCAATTTTTTAAAGCAAACGTACTTCAAATATATTGCCTGATACCATTTCGTTCCATATATGATAACAGCACTTGACGGAGCCCAAAATGTATGCCTTGAGCACCACCTGCATGATTTGATGTATACTTTCTGATTCAAAAGATGTGGGTGGAGGTTGATTTTGAAGGTCACGTACATGGTGGAAATAAATACAAGTATATACTGTTTGTGCCAATGAGTGTCCTGATAACCAAGTCATCTAATAATTAAAAAAATAATTGACTATTACCGATCGCTACACATTTATTGATTCTCTACTTACTTCGCAAGCCAAGAGACGATCCATTATCCAAATAACCTGAGAAGGACTTAACGCTTGCTGGATTTCGTAAGGAGATCTCTTTGGTTCACTGTCTTCTATCACCATGCCAGTATCCATCCGAGGATCCATAATTTCTATTGCACCCATAGCATCGAATAGTGTAAATGACTGCAAGTGTATCAGTTCACCCTCTTCCATTTCTAAAAAGTCCCAAAAAAAAAGAATAACCCGCTTGTACATCAGTTTGACGTGTCCCACCCATAGTACATACTATTATAACTATTTTATTTTAGTCGTATACTATACCTTCAGTTGCTTGATCTAAAAAGGTCGTAATATCTTTCCAAGGAGCCATTAAAAATGAGGGGTCGTTTATGTTAACGGTATCATCGTTGTTACTGTTCGTAATAGTCAGGCCGGAGATGGCGCCTGTCAAGCAGTCAAAAAAAAAAAAAAAAAAAAGAAGAAGCATACCAGGCCCAGCGTTAGTATAGCTTACCAAGTATCTCCATTATAAGTCCCCCCCCCTCCTTACTTACTTTGGATATCTTGTGAAGATGATTGACTCATTCTGTAGTCAACCGTATTTTAGCAAGAGAGTAAAGAAAAAAGAAGAGAAAAAAGCACTCCTTCTGTTGGCTCGTGACTCTCAATAGTGAATGACGGAGTATCAATTACTTTTTTTTTTTTTTGACCTCCAATTTGTCATTTTTCTTCCTCTTTCTATTTTATTTATATTTTTACTATCAAACATATGGACAACTTGCTAGAAAATCAAAGACTGTAAGTAAAAGAAGAAGAAAAAAAATAACGTTAAGAGTGTGATAAATTCAAAACGAAATAGTACAGTCTGGTCATAGAGAAGCCTAACCATTTTTTTTATATTTACATATGTACGTAGTGCACACGAAGTCATCGAACGTTTGGAAGAGGCCTGTGTCCAACAATTTATGACTGATTCAAAAACATATCGTGGACGTCTTCAAAGTGAACATACTATTGATAAATATTTGACTCGACTCGATAAGGAAAGCCAAAAACTAATGGAACTTTACGAAGATAAGAATGGGTAATCAAAGGGAAACCACCTTCTTTACGAAAGCGAATGAGCATTCGATGAGTACCGAACTGATCTTTTTTATTTTTATTTCCTTGTAGACAACGCCAGAAAGAAGTAGATGGACTCAACAACCCTTCTGTCAATATGGATGAATTCTACCGTCAACTCGACCAGATCAAAGACCACCATCAAAAACACCCAAACGAACCCATCGAAGCGCCAGAATTTGAATTTATGCGAACAATGGATCAAGAAGACAATGAAGAAGAAGAGGAACAAGAAGAAGATGGTAAGTTTATCGAAACAGTCTGGAGAGGGGAGGGGAGGGGAGAAGGGATCAACAACTATACTAACATACCACACTTTATATTTAGTATTGGAAACCATGTTCTCTGGTGAAGAAAATGTCGGGCGCTATCTAGACTTGAATGCATTACATGGTGACTACCTAAACTTGAAAGGCGTAGAAAGATTAGACTACATTCCGTATTTGGATCAATTCGACCAATTCACTGAACCCAAGGTGTATCCTACCACCATGAAAAGCAGCCACGATTACCGCGTTTATTTGGACCACTTGCATAACTACCTACACAGCTTTTTCCGTCGTGCCAAACCACTTGAAGACATTGCATCATTGGAAAACAACGCCAAAGTCGATTTTGAACACACATGGAACGAAAATGGCGGGAACGATCAAACAATGGCTGAAGACCAGAGTGGACTCTTTTGTCAAGCTTGTCAAAAACTCTTCACCAAACAAACAGTGTATGACGCACATCTCAAAGGAAAAAAACACATCAAGGCACAAGAGAAGCTGAATCAAGAACAAAGCAACACCTCAACTACAAATGCTACTGCTGATGAATCAACACTTCAGAATGGACCCAAAATGGATAGACGAAAGGCAACTGCGTTGAAGGAAGCACTGATATTGGCGTATATGAAGGTATTGGACAGTGTTAGAACAGAAACCAAGGCAAATGTGGAACGAAAGCAAGCATTGACTGACCGGGAACGAACGGTAAGAATGATAATAATAATAATAAAAGAGAGCTGGGGCGATCATGCTAATAATTAACGCGCAATTTATATTTATATCCATATAGCTTGAACAAGAACAGGAAGATATTGAAATTCAAGATGAATCCGACGAAGATGATGACGAAGATCGCATTTACAACCCATTGAAATTACCACTCGGTTGGGATGGCAAACCTATTCCATACTGGCTGTACAAATTACATGGCTTAGGGGTTGAATATCCATGTGAAATCTGCGGCAACTATGTATACATGGGACGAAAGGCTTTTGACAAGCATTTCCAAGAATGGCGTCACGCTCATGGTATGCGTTGCCTTGGTTTACCGAATAGTCGACAATTCCATGAAATCACGAAAATTGACGACGCTTATGCTTGTAAGTCGGTTGGAAAAAAATCGGGGTTAGAATTTCCACTAACGATTATTATTGTTCTTCATTTATGTGTATAGTGAATGAAAAACTCAAGAAACAAAATGTCAGAACGGATACCAAAGCCGAAAACATGGAAGAATATGAAGACGATGAAGGCAACGTGTTTAACAAAAAGACCTATGAAGATTTGAAACGACAGGGAATCATTTAGAATAGTCATTATTATCTTTATATATATTTATACAATTTGATATTTTGAAATAAAGCAATCATTTTTATCATTATTATTACTAGTTTTTTTTTATCTGATGTTACATAATGATTTGGTAGATAAGGGGGGAGGGTGGCAGAAGACTTACGTCAAATTTGTGTCAATTATTTGTCGAAATAAGGTAAAGTACTTGGGTGGGGGCTTATCGTCTTGGGCGAAAATCAAGGATAGAAAAATAAATATTCTGAATACGTTCCGGATGATTTATGTATACATTATATCGCCTAGTGTTTTTCTCATGTACAAGTTCAATGTACAACTGAATACAATGGCCTCAGTGACAAAAATTTGTCCTTAAATTTTATATTTTCCGCTTCTAGCTCATCAACATCATATTCTTAGTTTAGTATGACTTAGTATCACATTTGTATCCAGTATAGACACATCTTTTATGTTTTTGACGTGATACTTTCTGGCATACCGTGAAGAGCTTTGCTTGATTGATATTTACCACTGTCCTCGCTTCAAAAAAAAAAAAAAAAAAAAAAAGGGAGAGTTACCCAGCTATACATATACTAGACTCCATTTGATGTAGTTAAGCAAGTGCGTGAATTCAATGGTAATTGATGCAATTTCAAATTAACCTACTTTGTTTCAGGACTGGTGTTGTTGAAGTGTTGTTTTTAATGAAATCAGACACTCCTCTTCGTTATTTTGCATCTTGATCAATCGGATTCTTGGAGATGAAGTAGCTTCGGTTTGGATGTTTTATTACTATTATTATCATCATTAGTTTATTATTATTATCATTATGCTACTAGCAGAAGCGAAAAAAAAGAGATAACAAGCTGGATATATATAACATATCCAGACCTACGGATGTTACGTTGGCGTCGCAACCAGTGCTGACAAATATGAATGGGATGGGGGAATACAGTAACGTTTCATATAAAATGATCTGGAACTGGTAACCAACATCGTGGGATGGAGCAATTAGTCGTAAATTGTTTAGAAAGCAGTGCAAAGTTCTCTACAGCCGAGGCAACTGACACAGCGCGACCTATATTTACTTATGTCATTGGCTGAGCAAGAGTAAGACTTTCTCTGAGAGTAAGTAATAGCCCAAGATTCCCAGCTAGTTTCTGAGGATGGAAAAGTCATTTGTGGATGAACTAGAACGCAGGCGCCTAATATGACACTCACAAAGCAGCTACAATAAAAACTTTTTTTTTTAATTTTTCTCGTGGGACAAGGATGGTGAACAAAAATGACATATTTTATTTAAGCATGGTGGTAGACCGTAAAATCAAAGGGGAGGGGTTCATTGTAACAAAGGATTTTCATAAAAGGAGCTATTCAAGGAAAAATGAGGAAGACTAACTGGAGATCTGTAGAATGTTCAATGCTAATCTATAGGTATAATTGTGAAAAGGGATCCAATATACGAAGCATGAGAAAGATGGAAGGGTCATCAGATATTGAATCACAACAGCGATCAATACTAATCAAGGAGAATGATGGCAGTAAAAAAGAGATCCAGTTCACAAGATATCAAAGAGACTAATGGGTCATTTTTTCATGAAAGCTGGCAAAAAGGACTTATTTTATTCGCATATAAACACAAACCGTAAGCAAACTAACATTAAACTTAAGCTAATGAGGGCTCCAAAAAGCCAACTAATGATTGTTCTAAATCCTGGATCCAAAATCAAAAGGGTTCCCCATGCATATTGTAATCCCTTTTCTAGAAACCCTTCTAAACTAGTCCTGACACTAATATAAGGTCACCATAGCCTGAAAGAAGTTGAATGATGAAGAAAAAAAAAAAAGAAAAAGAAAAAAGAAAAGAAAAAAATTGGGAGTAAAATAAATATCCACGTGGGCGGGATATGAAATCCGGGCTATTGCTATTGAACACAATTGGGCTCAAGGAAATAAATAAAGGCTACGTCTCAATTTATTTTACACCACCTTGAAAATTCCAATAGATGTCTCTAAAACTATATTAATTTTCAGCTCCCATCGTTCCAAGAAAAAAAATTGCCTTTGTGTCTCAATTGAAACTTAAAACACTGTAGGCAATGGCGTTTGTTTTTATATGAGCTTCAAAAATTTTTCATTACGCTCTTACATTCGGTTCCGAATTTCCGATCAGTAGTATGCCAAGTTTGGTAATGTTCCTGTCCCTTGGCCATCATCGTCTGCTTGCATTTTTGTGTCATGAATAAAAAACCAGCTTTTCCTTTTTCCTTTTTTTTTTTGAACTGCTTATATGCACGATAAATACATAACAAATTTCAGATAGACCTAATTCCGTTGATGGTAAGCTGTCTTTCGTATCATACGTATGTATGATATGTACAGTACAATCGAAATGATTTTATTTTATGTACAGTATCATATGTGTGGTGCTTAACATGAATTCGTAATACCGTATCATATCCATAGAAAAATACCATCCGCAGGAATCTAAAGGATAAATTTGAGTGTGCTATGGTATCATGTCATAGAAACGATTTGCAGATACATTATCATACAATAATCATTAATATGAGATTAAAGATATATCAATAAAGAGGAAGGAGGACTGCTGCAAGGCTTGAGTATGTAATAATAATAATAATAAATGTCAAGATGCTTTTCAGCAAACTGGTCTATGCATGGTTGGACCGTGTGCTTCCACCCGTCAACTATTTGCTAAATGAGATGAGACACATACATGGTTGATCGACATAAAAAACTTGATCTTGTCCTCCATCATCACATTTTTTTCCATATGATATGCACATCGCCACCCCCTTCTTCTTCGATCTAGTCTCACATCAATCATAGTTGTCAAACTTTGATGCGCCTATTGTACCACCTCCGTTTTTGCACACCCTTCTTTTTCCACTAACAATTATTGCACTCGTTTTCTTTGCAAAGCAATAAATAATATCGGGGAATTTGGAGTTGAATTTTAGTTTTTATTAATATAAAGTATATAAAGTGTCACATAAAGAATATATATATATATCAAATAGGGAGGGGAGGAAATAGATAATATCTAATCTATTTTGTGGTGAGGGAGAATTGAAATAGAAAGTGGAAGCCGGTTGGAGAGGGAAGACAAAAAGCAAAGCGTATAGTAATGAGGGGCGATAAATATATAGCTATATATAAATGTAGTATGACCAAATAATAATAAAGTAAAATAAAATATAGTGATAACAAGTAAACTAAATGAAAAAAGGAAGGATATCAACTAAACTACAACCTCAACTACTTGGTATGCGTCGAGGATCGTCCGAGCATCTTCTTGATGGAACGTTTCTTCCAGGTGTTGGTATGAGAATGGTGCTGCTGCACCGGTGACGTTGAAGAAATAGAAGAAGGATCCATATTTGGTTGGTAATCAGAATGGATGGAGAACCGATCGTCATCATGAGGGAATGACAAGTCGCCCAGAGCTAATTCTAATTGCTGAGATGGTGTTGCCCCTACAGTCGACCGTCGTTTCGATGTTTTTGCTGATGGTACTGCTGGAATTAATTCCTGTGTTGTTGTAGTTGAGGCTGTCGTAACGTTGGGTGATGATGATGATGCAATGACACTAGTGGAATGTTGTTGTTGAATTTGATGGTGCGAAGAATGAGTATCTGCATCTTTCTTTTTCTTCGTAGATGCAGTAGTGGTAGGGAGTGCAGATGTAGTATTGGCTTTATCTGAAGGATCATCAGCAGTAGTATTGTTTGGAAGAGTGAATGCAGGATTTTGGAAAAAGGAAGTATTTGATGGTGTAGGTGATTGTGGCGGAGAATAGGTGTCTACATGTTGTTGCTGTTGCTGTTGCTGTTGTTGTGTAGGTACTGCTTGTGTCATGCTCTCTCGTCTTGAATCTAGAGGCAAACTTGAGATAGATGAGAGTCGATCGGAATGTAAAGATTGAGAAGGCGCTGCTGAAAAGGTGCCATGTTCGCTATAATCTTCATCCAGTATGTTGGGCTGAGGAGGTTGTTGGTGCAATGTAGTCACTAGCGGAGGATAGCCCCCATTGTTGCCACTGTTGGTCACGCCCATCATGACGCCTGTCGTTAATCCCGTCGTCATTGCAGCTGATGTAGTTGTTGGCATTGCTGTATGATGATGATGATGTTGTTGTTGCTGCTGCTGCTGCTGCTGCTGCTGCTGCTGCCCAAATACATGCGTAGTCCATTCACGTTGTTTTCGCCGAGCTTCTTCGAAAATAGCGAACCAATTGATAGGCACTTCAACGCGTAGATAGCGAGTCCATAGATGCACAGGAGGATTTCCAGCTTCGTCAAATGCATCATAAGCATCATAATCACCAGGAAGATATCTTGCTTGGGACCATCGCATAGGTATATTTTCTGATCCTGTAGATGAAATAAATAAAAGAAGATCAGCTTGCGCTTTTACATCATTACTGGCATCGTTTGTGGAAAATCAGCACGTGTCTAAGAAATATTGTACACAGAATCAAAATAAATAAAAAACAGGTTCACTTACGGAGAACAGCAAAGCAGCACATATCATCATTCCAACCTAAAATACAACAACAAGTAATAAAAGTTAGAATACTAGTAGCAATTTTCTTCTGTATAAATATAGTATCATTATTACCTTGAAATAAACCAACAGAGACGTGATGAATCTTGATAATATACAAGGCGCCTTGTTTCAAGTCTTCGTGATCCAGTGGTTGAAGTGTTCCTTCCCATAAGGCTGCTGATCCTTTTCGGTCGTGTACTGTATTTGATTGGGAAGGATGCCAGCGTGCTAGTTTTTGAAGGGTCATTCGACTTTTGTCCACCATACTTCTAGTAAATATCAGAATTTGTAATACGTAATAAAGAGAGGCGCAAAATAAATTAATAAATAATATAAATAAGGTAAAAAAAAAGTATAAAAAGGAATGGAGTGGAGGAATGAATAAGAAGGAAGAATACGAGAGAAGGAATTAAAAAAAAAAAAAAAAAAAAAAAAGAGAAAAAAAAGGTAAGAAAGGGATAAAGAGTCCGTGAGTGCCGAATAAATTTTGAAAAACAGACTTCTTATTCCAAAAAAACCCAAAATCCTGGATTGTGCCACACAGGTCTTGAGTTTCTAAATATAGACGATATTTCAAACCGCCCATCACTGAATGTCCAATTTAGTAGTCCATCATATCGTCGCTATCCTTTAATGCTTGTTGTAGTAGTAGGTAACATCGTGTAAATAAGCCGAGAGCGCCGGTCGCCGGTTTTTTTCGTCATGCTTCTTTGTTTAGTTGATCCAACCACCATTATTCGTACATAGTAGAATGTTGCACTTCCAGTTTTCATATACACATGAGCATCATATCACGATCAGACCAACATTATTATCCATTCCAGCATTAAGAGTGGTACAGTACCATAAAGAAGAGCAAATAAGTAGCAGCACAAGATTCATATAAATTTCAAGGTTGATCAAAGACGTAAGAGCCATATGCAAAGACCAATAGGAAGGCATATCCGATTCCAGTGGACTTAATTCACGACCTTTTAAAGTTCGATGTATTCCAGGCAACTATTCAATAAAATAAGAAAGCAGTTAGCAACATTGTTTTTAATGAAATTTTTGAGCTTTTTCATAGTGTCTTGCCTAAAATGTATTCCACCACGCTTCTGTTCCTGAAAATCGGTCGGTCTTTTATTTGTCGAATAAGCTTGCTTCCCAGTTGTTGGTTTCCAGTAAGGAGGCCATTTCATATCAGAGATATTTTCCTTCGCTAACTGCTGAATTCCAAGTGCCACCCATAAAATAGTATTCTTCGAATAAAGTGACCAAAAAATGTCGCATACGCCCTGTGCAATCAATTATAGTCATATAACATCAGTAAAAGTCCAATAAAGTTGATACACCAGCCATCAAATCATCAATCGCATTTGGTGAAGGATCCTTACCCAAAAATAAAAAGTTGCCAGAAGTTAAGGAAAGAGAGTCAGGGTGTCAAATTGTCACGTGGGATAGATCGATGTAGCACAGCATCATTCAGGACGCACCAACACTTGTTGAAATCCAAAAGCTTTATCGCATATATTACACCGCTAGAACCCACCTATGCTTTGATAATGTCCGTTGTTGCGAAAAATTATTAGAATCGCCGCACTTTGATGGGGATGCGAGGATCTTGTTTTTTATTTTTCCAAATCAAGGTAGTATACACATTTATTATACGCTGCTTAACAGGGTCATATTACTACAAAGGAAAACCAACACAGCCAAGTGCCTACTCTCAACTTCAATTTTTTTTTTTTTTTTTTTTTTTTTTTTTTTTTTTTTTTTTTTTTTTTTTTTTTTTTTTTTACCTATGTAAGCAATAAAATAATAAAATACATCTGCCGATACCGTCACTTTCTCTGATCTATCATATATTAAATAATAATAAAAACAGAATTGAAACATACTGGCATAAATATCGCTATCGACATTGAAAAATTACCTAATATTGTGCCCATCTAACCATTGAATAGTTTCCAAAATAATCAAATTAACTATACGCAGAAAGGCAAGTCCAATAAAAAAAAATAAAAGAAAAACAAATCCGTACCTTTTTTTTTTTCCGCGACTGTATAGCCCAGAGAAGATCATCCCCCCACATCCATCCCCAGTCCCAGTATCATCACACCCTGTCGCACGCAAACCAAACCAAATCACATAAAGACATCATCATATATGACAAAATGAATATACAAAGTAATCATCTTTATTTTTTTTAGTTTTGGAAGACATATAAAAATAAATAACCTAAGCAGAAGCAGACTTTTGCATAGAAGAAGTACGACGGCGTTCCAACTTCTTTTCCTTGGTTTCCTTGACACGCTTGGCGAGCAATTGCTTGTATTCGGCTTCGGCTTCCTTGGAGGCTTCGGCACGTCTGCGCTTGATGGCAACACGGTGACGCTTGCGTTGAAGAGTGGCAGGAGTGACCAAACGTTGGATCTTGGGAGCCTTGGTGTAAGCCTTCTTTTCAGGGTTCTTGGGTTGGATTTCACGACGGATCACATACTTGCGGACATCATCAGCATGAGACAAGTTGAAGAACTTGCGGATCTTGGAGGCACGCTTGGGACCGAGACGCTTGGGGACAGCAGTGTCAGTCAAACCGGGAATGTCTTGTTCACCTTGTTTAACCACTACCAAAGAGAGGACAGACAAATCAGAGGAGACGATACAGCCACGAACGGACTTTCTCTTGCGTTCACCAGTACGGCGGGGACGGTAACAGCTGTGGCCCTTGGACAACAACAAACGCACACGGTGAGGCAACAAAACACCTTGCTTCATGGGGAAACCTTGCTTGTCGTTACCACCAGAGATACGGAAAACGTAGCCCTTGAATTCATCACCGAGAGCATCACCGGATACTTCTTGGGACATACGCTTGTCATAGAATCCACGACTAGGTGAAATAAAATACATAAAGTGTCAGATACAAGAAGTCCATAATCGTGTGCATAATAATTGTATAGTTGTAATAGCCTTTTCCGATTTTTTTTTGTAAAAAATACGCACACAAATTACGCATAAATATGAATATCAAGAATAATAGTACTTACAGACGGCGTTCGTCATCGATTTCGATTAACTTTTGGCAGCCAGTGGCTGGATTAGCAATGTTCAACTAATATTCAAAAAGAAAAACAAAATCAATCGTCAGTACAAAGTGGCATCCATCCATCTATCCATCCATCCATCCATTTTAATATCGTATCGTAATAATTGGGAGGATAGCGATAATTCGTATTGTGATTTTCTTTTTGATGATACACACCTTCATGGTGTTAACCGCTGCTAGGAAGAAAGGAAAGAAACTACGAAGAACTTTGGTCACTGTGGGTTATTACCATCCGTCAAACTCCGCCACATTAACAAAAAACAAAAGCGGGGGTTGAATAAAAATGATAAAATATAAAGCAAGCGAGGGAAGTAATAATAGAGTTTAATCAGCTTCCATATGGCAGTGTCGGGAAGATCATACATTAAAGAAAAATTACGATAGAAGTAAGTATATAATACACAAAGTCAGTAATATTCTTTTTAACTCACTTTCTTTGCGAACAGCCTGCCAATTAACGATCTCACACAAGCTGGTGGGTGGCCGTTCATCAAATATTTAATCCGACCGGCTACGGATAGCCATTCCACCATATGAGCAAAAGGAGAATAAGGTGTGAGAAAGCAAACATTGGGAATTATTTATAAAGAATGTCAGCCGATATATTTCTAACATCCTGTTCGACCAGGAAGGACAACATAGACTCGCGCTTTGTACTCACAGATGCCAAAAAAAAGGCGTGCATGATTCAAACATTCTCAGAAAAAGGGACTCATGTAAAATAATACGCATGTATATTTTACTGGAAAATAAAATGTTTTACCAAGTCATACAGCACGAGCCCACAAAACGATATCAACAGGAAAACAAAATTCCACCGTTATTGCGGGTAACATCGTTACTCTCAAGTGTATATCCGCGATATATCTATTAATACAGCGGTCCTTATAGAACCTTCTTTTTTTTTCATTGAAATGAAAAGGGTTGTCGAAAAAAAATCAGAACTCCAGTTTACCAGAACGCCACAGAAATATTTTAAATCCCGCCCACGTGAAATATTTATTTTCTCTCTCCCTCTTTTTATTTTTTCAGCTCTCTTTCTTTTTTTTTTTTTTTTGACCCCTTCGTTTTCTCTTCACCATTCAATTTCTATGGACATATGTTGACCTTAGAATAGTATTAGGACTAGTTAGAAGGGGGTTCAGCTCAGGGATTACAAGATGCATGGGGAAACCCTTTCATTTTGGATCTAGGATTTTAGAACTACCATTAGTTGACTTTCTGGAGCCTCCCTTAGCTATGTTTAGTGTTAGCTTGCCCATAGTTTGTATCTATATCTAAATAAATTGTGTCTCTTTTTACTAGCTTCAATGAAAAAAATGTCTCGTTAGCGTCTCTCATGTCTTGTGTAATAGATCCCGTTTATATTACGGCCATCACTTTTCAATAGCGTTGAGCATTGTTATACTTCAATAAAAGATATACTCTAGTCGCTTTTGACCACGTACAGTGCATTATGTACTATTTTGCAATAGTTCCTTTAGATTAATATTGTCCATTTTTCAGAACCCTCATTAGTCTAACTCATGCTCCCTCCAGTAGGTCCATCCCTTGTTACATTGAACAACTCATCTTTAACTTTAGTATCTATCAATATCCTTCAATAAAGTACAATCCACTAATTATACTCTGACCTATGTGACAGCAAAAAATGTCGCTATTTAATTGTTCTGAGCGTGTCCTACCAAACACTTCCGTTCTAAATCACCCACTATGACTTTCCCTTACGCCCCAGCGACTTATTAATTGTTCTATATTTCTTTATATCAAGTATACCCTCTTTTAGCTTAATAATTCGTATTAATGAATTTGGGTTGTACCGTGAGCATAGCCGATGCTATAGAGCATTTTCCCACTTGCTCCATGATAATTTTTCTCCAATAATCCAGCAACTGGTTTACGAGTATAGGTCACTTGATATAAAACGTGGTTCTATGCCTATTCTACCATTGAGACTATTTAATGTAGGACGTATAGTGAGCGCAGTCTTTTCTGTAAGACATTACGGCCTCCACTAGACTTAACATACTTTATATGCCCAGCTCACTTATTTTCATTGTGCATGGTACAATAAAAAAAACAACAAAATAAAAATTCAAACCGATGTCAGTTGGACACTGAACAATCAACCATAAAAATGAGAAATGCGGGGAAGCGTGAATACCCATCCTGTTTTTTTTTTCCCACACACAAATATATCTACCAACGGAACGCTGAGCATGAACGTTGCTTCGCGAGGGGAGCCCGCTTTAGTACAAACGAAGGGAGAGCTCTATTCCAATCCTATTGACATACACACTTCAATCACCCCTGACATATAGCTGATCATTTTTTGTGGAAATTTGAGAATGCTTTTATCTGGTAACTTTTTGCGAATTCAGCTGTGTAAAGTGAGAGTCTCTTCCACCTTGCACGTCGAATCCATCTTCATCGGAGTGCGAAATATGATGTGCTGCCTTCTCCTGAGAAGAATGCCCATCTTTCAAATTCTAGCACAGGACCAGTTTCTTGGTGGTTAAAAATCCAATTATTATGAAAATTTTGGGATTTGAATTAGACTTCTTTTTTTTTTTCGCAAAAGGACACGTTACTAGGAGGAAAAGACGAAAGTTCTCATATATGCCTTGACACTAATTTACATGTAAGAAGTGATGATAAAGCAAGTGTTAGTGAAGCTATGCTAAGAGTCATATATATGAATTGAAAGCATGCACAATAACAATATGCAAAAGAAAAAAAAAGGGGGAAGTTGACCATTACACCAATAAAGAATTCGGTACCTGAAAAACTTTCGAGACTGCGTTTCTTTTTTAGGGTTCAAAAAAAAAAAAGAGCCCACAATATTTTCGGACCCTTTTCCCCTTTTCTTATTCCAACTTTTCTATCTAATATTTTAACATGGCCCAAATAGACAACGAATGGCATAATATTACCCAAGACAATCACAAAAGTATCGTTCCAGTACCTGAAGGTCTTGATCTTACTGTGACACATCCTTTACAAAACGCCTGGACCTTTTATTACGATAATCCTGTACTCAACAACAATGCTCAATCATGGGCAGAGAACTTGAAGGAACTTGTTACTGTTGATACAGTGGAAGACTTTTGGGGGTAAGTACATAGTAGTATCAGCTCTTATTATGTATGTTTCACACTACGATTTATATTTATACAGTGCTTTCAACAACTTGACCAAGGTGGATCAACTTGAACCCAGCTCCAATTACCATCTCTTCAAGAAAGGTATCCGACCTGAATGGGAAGATCCCGCCAATGCTAATGGTGGCAAGTTTGTGATTCAATTTCCTCGGGCTCGAAGCGGAAACACTATCAACCTCTTTTGGTTGAACATGGTAAGAGAAAGGGACAGCTATATAGTTGTGCAAGACACATCAATAGGATGAGGGCAGGCTGTGTGGAATGACTGAATTATGCATATCGACATAATATATATATATATATATATATATGTATATATATATTGATTTTTTGTATATATAGGTGCTTGCTGTGATTGGTGAACAATTTGTGAACGATGAAGCATGTGGTACTGTGATTGCTATCCGTAGAAACTACTTCCGTATTGCGTTGTGGACAAAGTCATCTCAACGAAATGAATCCTTGGAATCGATCGGGTAAATTTTAAAGAACGTATTTGTGATGATGATGATGATATTTTGGCTAACTCTTTCTTTAAAATTTTAGGCACAACATCCGGGAATTGTTGAATTTGCCTATGCATCTCACTATGGATTTCATACCCCACGAATCTGCTCAAATACATGAAAAATTCACTCTTTAGATTAGCCCCGTTCTCTCTCCCGCTTTTTTTTTTTAGCAACATTACATAGTACATTTTCCTCATTCGTTATTATTTATTGCAAAGAACGAAATCAAACATTCAATAAAAAAATATGTATTTCATATGATCACATAAATAGTGGAAATGGTGGACTTTTATGACAGGTGGTGTGGGGTTGGATGGTCTGTTGCTGTGGCGAAGGGGCAAAGGCGGACTTTGAATACATATTGATGGTCCTTTTTTTTGAATGTCAAATCGAAACTCGATTTGCTCTTTCTTTTTACTGTGGTTAACCTTTGTAGGTATCATACTTTCAAGAAGTATATATAGAAGAAAATAGAACAGATGGGTGGTTTAGTGAAAGGATGATGTATTAAATGGGAGTGGATGGATGGATGGATGGATGGGCATATAGATGGATGATTATTTTACTGAACTTTTTTTTTTCCTTGTTGTCTTTTGATATTGCAGAAACGACAATGTCCTCAAAGATCGTTAAAATTGCTGGCGCCAAGCCCATCGATGAATTCGAAATTACTATCGGTCAAGCTATCGTTGATCTCGAAAACTCTGTCCCTGAATTGAAGAAGGAATTGCGTCCTCTCAACATCACCGGTGCCAAGGAAGTAAGTTGTCATGGCCCATGTAAGACTGTAACAACGACATGGTCTCACCTTTTTTCTTTTTTTTTTTTTCTTTTTTGACAGGTCGAACTCGGTGCTGGCAAGAAGGCTATCATCATCTTTGTGCCCGTCCCTCAACAAAAGGCCTTCCATAAGATCCAACAACGGTAAGGGATATATTTATTATATTTGTCAAGAGGACGTACCGGAAACTCTAACACTTTATTCTACTCTCTCTATAGTTTGACCCGTGAATTGGAAAAGAAGTTCTCTGACCGTCATGTTGTCTTCGTTGCTCAACGCCGTATCCTCAAGAAGCCCAGCCGTCACGAAAACCCCAAGCAACCCCGTCCTCGTTCTCGTACTTTGACCGCTGTGCACGATGCTGTTCTCGAAGATCTTGTCTACCCCACCGAAATCATTGGTAAGCGTACCCGTGTCAAGGTTGACGGTTCCAAGACCATCAAGTGCTTTTTGGACACCAAGGATGCCACCTCTTTGGAATACAAGCTCGACACTTTCTCCTCTGTCTACAGAAAGTTGACTGGCAAGGATGTTGTCTTTGAATTCCCCGCCAACGCTGAATTGTTCTAAATATTAGTTTAGGTTTTTATAGTACTTTGAAATAATGAATAAAGTATGTTAGTTATTGACTTTTATTATGATCTTTTGAAATGTGTATGTGTATGTGTTTTATCTTTTTATTTGCAGTGTCTTCATCGACTGCGTGAATCAACCGCGAGGGAACAAAACCTAGAGCTATTATTTTATGTGGATACGGCGATGCTGGTAAGCTCATGGAAAGAGTGGACTCTCGTCAGGCATGACAGAAAACTGCTACTGGTACATTATAAGATAGGCGCATCTACCCAAGAATCACGGCCAGTAGCCAGTGTTCTCAGACAACGTTTGCCTAGCTGTAGTGAAATCAACAAAAGCATTGTCCAAAAGTATGCATTTATGTCCCAATTGAAACTTGAAAATACTCAAGTCAGGTGAATGAACTATCTGAGCCACGCACCCGGACCAGTCTGGATGGCGGGGTTTACAAAAAATACAATGACCCACACACCGTTTTCGTTCCTTTTTTCAATTTCTTTCCCTCCACTAACGTCCCTTCATGCCACCTGCAAATCCAACTCGTTTATTAGCCTCAAGTCCTGAATACAAAGGCATTGCTCAACTGAATATTATCTACGAAGCAGGTAGGAAAAAAAAGGAAACAATAATAACACGTTGTCTTAATTTTTTTTAATACATAGGCCTCGATAGTGAAAGCCGTCCAATCTTGATACTCTGTGCCAACAATCTCCCCAACCCTGCTACTATCGACTACGATTTGATATTGACGTAAGTACAGATGCGCGATACCTCATTGTCATAGCTAATTATATTTGCTGTCCTTATTTTTTCTTGTAGATTTATTTTATCTCGTTTGTAAGTTTCTATCTATTCCCTTCTTATCATCCACTTTATATCGTATTCACTGTATGTCGTTTGGTAGGGATGAATTTGTTGAAAATGACTATGTTTTGGTCTTCTTCTCCTCTCCTGCAAAATATCGTCCTTCCTGGCTATGGCTACTCAAGGCGTATCGTGAACTTGATCGTCGGTACAAAAAGAACCTGAAAGCTCTCTATGCTGTCCACCTCGGTCGCAGTTACCGGATGATATTTGATTTGGCTAACAAAATTACAAGGTATCATGGCATATTATATTTACTTTACTTATTGGGTCTATATACTAGAGTACTCACTTTAACTTGTGTGTTTTTTTTGGGGGGGGCATGAAATCATTCAGTCCAAAATTTGCCCGCAAGTTACGATACCTTCAGCGTCTAGATGAACTGAAGCAATTGATACAAGTTCCCGAAAATATGATTCCCAAGGCCGTCATCGATTATGATATGGATCTACCTATATTGCCTACTACATTCAAACTCAATAGTGTCACGCCAATGCCAACTGTATCTCTTGCTTTCGGTCGGTCTCTTCAAGATTTGGCTTCATTGGAAGGGTGGTCTTTGGACTCGAATCCACCTATACCTCATGTGGTTCGACAACTGGTTGATCATTTACGGGGAAGGGGTAAGTTATCAAAGTTAACGATGTAACCAGTAGATGACCTATGTCTCATTTTATTACAATCGTATTTTAGGCATTGATAAGGAAGGCATATTTAGAAAATCACCAGCAAGTGAAGAACTTCGAATGGTCAAAGCTAAATTTAACTACGGCGACCCAGTGGATTTGAATGCACATGATGTAGATGTATCAGCAGCTCTTCTCAAAGTGTTCCTACGTGAACTACCTACATCTCTCATATCAGTCGAACAAAGTGCTGAACTTGGGAAGCTGTTGCTAAATTCATCGACTTCAACGGTATCACAAGGTAAAAAAAAAAAAAAAAAAAAAAAAGTAAAGGCAGGTTGTACGATATCTCATATGGGATTTTCTTTGGAATTGTAGAACAAAAGTCACGGGACTCTCAGATACAGCAACAGGTACAGACGATCTTTGCCCACAAACCATACGCCTTGGCATTGTTACGCTACTTGATGGTGTTTTTATTTGATGTTGTGCAACATTCAAATATCAACAAAATGACAGCTCACAATCTGGCTGTGGTGTTTACTCCCAATTTAATCCGTATTGACGACCCAGTCAACAACAATCAAGATTATGCTGCTATCCCATCTACTCAAGAAGGTGCCATGGCCACTGCTGCTCTTTATTTGAAACAAATGAATCAAGGCATTAGTCTAGTCGAAATGCTGATTACCAGCCATTGTATTCTATTATAGTATTAGTTTGGTATACATTTTGCCTTTTTTACTTGGTCTCAGATGTCTCAGTTTAAATACTTTATGGTGGGTTTTAAAATCATCACTTGAATAAAAAATGAAATCAAAACATTAATCTCTTTCTCGTTTGTCTTTTTTTTTTTTCTTTTTCATTTTTGCTTTCCAACTAGTCGATGGAGGAAATTCCTACTTTGGACTCAACTATGTACAAGGACGGTGGAAGATTGGTGAAGGAAAAATCTCACCCCAATGCTAAGGTCCATCATAGTTTTGATGATAAATTGTCTCCTGAAGGAAGGTGCACTCAGGTGGCGGCTGATGCTGATGGTGGATCTGTAGCCCCGGGTATTATTGATGATATTGATGGTCTCCCACGAAGCATAGGAAGCAATGGTACGTCGAAAATTGTTGAAGACAAGGATGCCAATCTCAAAGTGAACAATGGCGCGAACAACGATGCCTCACCATCATCGGGAAGTAGGTTTGCACCTGGTGGATTCTCGCCCAATAATGATACACGGTGTGGATGGACCGATTTCTCGACTTTACCCAATCCTGGGCAAGATCATTTGATGGCTGCCCTGAATGAATCCTTGTCAGCTGAAGAAATTGCTACCATTTACGCTGGCTCCCGATTGGACGACTATGTTCCGGATGATAGTGTTTTGGGTCAACTTCTCAGCGATACTTATTATGGAAAATGGTTCCATAATGCTGGCGTTCTCTTCGTATCAGTGATGTTAACGTATGTATTGACGAGACTGGGGGCTGGCCTTTTTGTCTGCTTAACTATCGGCGCGTTTCTAGGTAAAAAAAAAAAAAAAAAAAACAATGCGGAATTTGAATCATACGTTACATAAACTTACTTTTTTAGTTGTGCCCATTTTTACTGATCTTCTTATTTTTCTCTATGAATACACTTGAATGTAGCTACCTATTATCAAACATCCATTAGACGACTTCGACAAAACATACGCGACGATGTACAACGGGAAATGACCATGCGACAGCTGGAATCGGATAACGAATCCGTCAATTGGATGAACCACTTTTTGAGTCGTTTTTGGCTGATTTATGAACCTGTGTTGTCTGCTCAAATCATTGGCACTGCTGACGCGATTCTTAGTGACAATTGCCCTTCTTTCTTGGATTCCATTCGACTGACTACTTTTACACTTGGTACAAAAGCACCCTTTATCGAATTTGTCAAGACATATCCTCGAACTGAACCCAATGTCGTGGTAAGAAAAATTCTGCCATATCATTGTATCACCAATATGTATGATACTTACCCTCCTTTTTAACCATCTACAATATAGTGCATGGATTGGAAGGTATCCTTTACCCCCACAGATACGACTGATATTACGATTCGTGATTTGCAGTCCCATGTTGATCCCAAAATTGTGTTATCCATCCGCCTTGGTAAAAAAATGATTGGTGCTGGCATGCCTGTGCTTTTGGAAGGAATTGCTTTTACTGGTCATATGCGTCTTCGAATCAAGATGTTTAACGAATTTCCTCACATCCAGTCGGTGGAGGCTTGCTTTTTGGAAAAACCTTTGTTTGATTATATCCTCAAGCCTATTGGTGGCGAACACTTGGGATTTGATATCAACAACGTAAGTGATTATCAGTGTATTTGGTATTGACAGAATTTGGTGCTTTGATATCATACGACCTTGTTTCTAACTTCTTTTTTTTTAGATACCTGGATTACAATCTTTTGTGCAAGATCAAGTTCACTCCAACCTTGGACCAATGATGTATGCCCCAAATGTATTTACACTTGATGTTGCGGCTATGCTCGCTGGTGCAGATTTAGGTAAGTCCTTGGTCATCATTTCAATAGATTTCTTTTTCCGTATGCCATAACTTACTCATTTTCTACAACAGATTCTGCCAATGGTGTACTGGCTTTAACTATCCATTCTGCTGCTGGTCTCAAAATTACTGACTTCTTTGGCTCTCTTGATCCCTACTTATCGGTTCATGTGGGAAGTGAAAAGAACCCTGAACTTGGCCGCACTCAATGTATAGAAGACAACAATAACCCTCGATATAATGAAACTTTGTTTATCTTATTGAATGGTCCAAAGGATACTCTTTATCTTAATGTCAAAGATCGCAATACTGGAAGAAAGGATGGTGACGTGGGCTTTGCTTCCTTTGATCTTAAGGAGCTTGATGAAAATGACAATACTCTGGATGGATTGTAAGTGTTAACAATGGCAGAGCAGTTGGCGAAATTTTAATTAAGCTGACAACTCATATTTTTTATTTGGTTTAGGTCACTATCTGTACTCCATGGTGGCAAACCTGCTGGTGAAATCAAATGCGATATGCAATACTTCCCCGCATCTGCTGAAGAAAAACAAGAAGATGGTACTATTATTCCTGCTGCTGAATCAGGTAAAATTTGACTAAGAAACAATATTAGAGGGAATCATCTAGGAACTCACAGAAAATTGTTGTAGATACAGGAATTGTACAATTTATGGTTTATGAGTGCAAAGATCTTGGCAGTGGTCGAAAGGTGGATGCCTATGCTGTTATCACCATAGATGGCCAGGAAAAAGCGACAACGTCAACATTCAAACGAAGCGCCAATCCTCGCTGGGACAAAAAATCGGAGGCATTTGTGACCGATAAGGCAAAGACCAGGCTTAGGGTAACTATCAAGGAAAGCCAACTCCACGGTGACTCTATCCTGGGAACTTGGCAATCGACGGTGTCCGAACTTGAAAAATCACTAGAAAACAGCATTGAATGGTTCAGCTTGAAGGGTATTCAGGGAAAGCTACACTTGGGCATGAAATGGAAACCTACGGTGATGACTGGATTTGCAGGCGGACTTGGCCACGGTACTTATCGACCACCGATCGGTGTGGTACGTGTCCACTTTTACGGTGCTAAAGATCTGAAAAATGTGGAAGCTTTGACTGGCGGCAAATCGGATCCATATGTTCGTATTCTGACGGGTATGCATGTACGTGATCAAACTGACTATGTCTTGGATAACTTGGATCCTGAATGGGAAACGGCTCTCTATGTACCGGTGCACTCTTTACGGGAAGACCTTATATTTGAAGTGATGGACTACAACGATACTTCAAATGATAAATCTCTCGGTTTGGCGGATTTCAAGCTCAAGCAAATCATCAAGGAAACAGTCAGCAGCGAAACAAATCAAAAAATATATGAAGCAATGGAACCAGTGGATCGGTGGGTGAATTTGACGAATGCTCGGCGCAAATCAGGCAAAGGTAGAATTCATTACAAGGTATCATTCCATCCAACTCTCGACCAAGCGAAATCAGCAGAAGAAATCGACAATCTCAGTGTTATGGAACAAAACGCACCTACATATGACAATGCCAGCGAAAAAAATACCGATGAATGCAACAACACGGGTGATTCTCAAACTCGTTCGCCCAATGCAACCTCTTCTGGTGAACGTCAATCAAAGGATGTACATGGTGAACCTATCCTCTACACCGCCTCTGACACCGATATCATCGATCTCGAAAAGTACAATGCTGGTGTCCTCTCCGTCAAAATACATCAAGCTAACATTCCTGGAAACACAAGCAAGGTGGTGGCAGAATTATTGGTGAATAGCAATGAAGCTCAATACAAGACGCTCCCTCAAAAAGGCTCTACCGTTGAATTCAATGAAACTGGTGATGCATTTGTCAAGGAACTGGATTTTGCAAATGTGACTGTGCAGTTGGTCAGATACACACAAAAGAAGGATCAGGTCAGCATTGGTCATTGGACTCTTCCTGTCAAAAAGGTGCTCGAATCGGTGATGAAACGGCAACAAGAAAGAACATCGGCATTAAACAACAATGACTTAACGAACGGTGATGATGGCAACAATGGCAAAGAATTGGATGATGGCGAAGAATTCAAGTTACTCAACACGAATGGCGGAACAATCCGACTCAGCTTCAACTATCTTCCTGTAGTACAGTATACCTTACCCCCTGAAGAAAGCATGGAAAATCAAGGAAATCTCACGATCAGCCCCATCTCTGCCAGTAATCTCAAGTCAGCCGATCGAAATGGTAAAAGTGATCCGTATATCGTATTTACTCTCGATGGCGAAAAAATGTACAAGACTGATGTTTATAAGAAAACGCTCAACCCGGAATTCAACACGAAAAAGGAAACTTTTGTTCTCCCTGTGGTAAATTTGACATATATGATATATACTGATTTGCATCGTCTCTTATACTGATTTTTGTTTTGTTTTACTCTAATCATGATAGCAACGCCGCATTGGCGCAAAATTGGAAGCAATCATCTATGACTGGGATCAACTTGGCAATAATGAAGAATTAGCTCGTGGCTATATCACCTTCACTGGCGAAGTTTTGGAAAGTTTTGAAGCCAAAGAAATGGAAATCCCTTTGACTTGTGGCTCAACGCTGAAAGTTCGATTATTATGGCACCCTCAACTACTGAAACGTGAACGTCAAGGCACTTCCCTATTAAATTCAACGACAAGAGCATTTACTTCCGTCCCTGGTCATGCATTGGGCGCTGGTGTATCCCTTGCAGGTGATGCTGTAGGATTGGGTGGCAAAGTACTAGGAACAGGGGGTAAGGCTGTGTTTGGCGGTGTTGGAAAATTTGGTAATGGCATTCGCGGGATTGGCAGCAAACTTGGTCCTCGTAGTACGTTGGTGGATAATGAAACACTTGCGGGAAGTGTAGCTGTTGGTGGTGCTCCTGTTGATATTACTACTGCTGATGATCGTGCTCCTCCATCCAATGATATTGCCCAATCCATAGCGTCGAATACTCTTCCTCCAAGACGTAGTGTCGAAACTGTGCAATCAACATCCAATATATCAACGATCCGACCCAACGATGCAGTCAAGGTATCTATCATCAGTGCTCGTGGCTTGAAGGATTCATTGGACTATTATGTCCGCGTCAAGAATAATAGCAAACGAGCTTTATACAAGACAAATCATATAAAGAAAAATGGGACACCGGAATGGTAAAAAAAAAAAAAAAAAAAAAACATTACACTACATTTCCTCATTCGTACTGACTACTACATTTTTGTATATCTTTAGGAATGAAAGCTTTATGACCAACATCAAACCTAATGACAAGTCCTTGGAATTCAAGATACGCTCGCGGGGTGCATTGACAGATCATGACGTTGGAACCGCTACCATGGATGTGACTCAACCGTTTGCAGGATGGCTTCCCTTAGCTGATGGGACTGGTGAGATTAATATTTGTGTGGAGATTCCCCAAAAGCAATAATTTTGTTGTAGTTTTAGCATTGTGCTCCTATTTTAGATTTAGATTTAGTTTTTTTTTTGTTTTTTTTTTTAGTATCATCACTTCGTTATTTTTGATTTTTTAAACATATTTACTTTATACAATAAAAAGGACATATATATCCAAATATTTTTATAGCACATTTGTTTATACCGAATTATTGGGCTTTATTCATATTAAACCAATGACTATATATCAGAGTGGTGTGTGAACAACAATGATGAAAAGATATAGATAGAAAAGGGACTATGACTCAGTAGCATGGTGAGTAACATGGCACTGTAGTTTATCATATTAGTGTAAAATGAAAAAAAAGAATGAGTATCAAGGAAGCCAAGTATGACACCCCCCTCCTTTTTTTATCATAAATTCAGAAGAATATGGTGCTTGAATGTTATTTGTGATTCACCAGAAAAAAAAATGTTTCTCGCTACCATCATCCTTTTCTTGTGAAACAAAATGGACACCTACCAACGGGTTGTCCGATAAACATGTACAATGTACTGCTTGTATAGAGGACTTCATTGGTATATATATATATATATATTTTTTTTTTGGCGGATGGATTCTGATTTTGTCAAAGCACGGAGATTGAATTTTCAATAATTTTTGTTGCTCTTCGATTTTTTTATTTTTTTATCCTATCTTCCAATTCTCACTCGCTCTACGCTTGGGATTATGAGTAGCAAACAGCAATCAATACTCAGCTCATTTTTCAAAAAGAAGAAACATGAAAACACAAATGATTCGGTAGCAAATGAGGAAACAAACGCTCTGAAATCAGCATCCTGCGCAACACAACCGACCATTCCACCACCCACGCCTACTCCTTTGGCACTTCATAATCAGTTTCGACATGGGGGCACATATCAAACCACTGCTGATACCAGCGATGCTACTGACGATGCGGAACAACAATTAGCGCGGGAAAAACAAAAACGACACGAAGCCTTCGTCAAAACATTTGGCGATCTTGAAGAAACTCGCGCCTTAAAACGCCAACGATTGGAACAACACGAAACATCGGTCTTTGGTGCTACTACTGATAATGACATGGCTAATGTAGACATGGATCAAGAAAGCGAACCGAAGGATAAACTATCACTACCGGGATCTTCTACCTCATTGTTTGATACGTTTGCCAACAAGAGTGCACCCAACAAAACCCAGCAACAGCGTCAACAACCAAAATCAACTCCACCTCCTATGAAATATACCCCTCTAGAACAACAAGTGGTCGATCTCAAACAAAAACACCCAGGTGTCCTTCTTGTGATTGAAGTCGGTTACAAATTTCGATTTTTTGGTGAGGACGCCCAGGTAAAATCACACACGTTCAAATCCCATTCTATCATGATTTATTTACCATGCATCTTCCTTCATAGACCGCTTCCAAGGTACTGAATATTGCACATTTTATTGATCGAAATTTTTATGTTGCAAGTATTCCGGTTCATCGCTTAAATGTACATGTAAGAAGGTAAGAAATACTGAAAACCATCAAATAATCAAACACACTGGTTTTAATCATCATTTGCGCTATCTCCCTAGACTGGTCCACGCCGGTTACAAAGTAGGCGTGGTTCGGCAAATGGAAACCGCTGCACTCAAGGCTGTCGGATCAAATCGTGGCGCCCCTTTTGAACGCAAGTTACAACAACTCTATACAAAAGGCACGTATGTGGATGAAATGTTTACTACCGATATGGCGGCTGATGGCGGCGTTGAAACTACGTCAAGCAATTATCTTTTATGCGTGATGGAACAAAATCGTGGTGGATCTGGTAGCGATGAATTTGTCAAAACTGGGATCGTTGTAAGGGAAAAGAAAACTTATGCTTCAACATGATACTTGTCTCATATCTCACATCTCTTTTTTTTTTTTTTTCTGTTCTTCTTTGGTAATTGTAGGCTGTACAACCTTCTTCTGGGGATATCATTTATGATGTCTTTGATGATGGCTACATGCGAAGTGAGTTGGAGACCCGACTGTTGCATATCGAACCTTGCGAAGTATTGTTACCGTTATCACTTAGCAAACCTACGGAGAAACTAGCAAATCATCTCATGAATCAAAGGTACAAATAAAATGGGAATAGAGACAGGGTCGGATTCTCAGACGGGCTGGCTTTTTTTTTATTAGGACAACTTCTTGGGGTGACGCGATCCGTGTAGAGCGATTAAACTCTGATGATGAATTCTGCAGTGATTACAATCATGCGCTGGCATATATCACTGATTTTTATGCTGAGCAAAAATCGGATGAAAAAGGTAAACCTCATTATATGATGGAAGTGGTCTGTTGACAACCTGTTTACAAACGACTAATCTTGACTTCAAAAAAACTTAGGTCAGCTTCTCAGCGACATCCTCAAACTTCCTGACATTGTCATGTATGTGCCTTGCTATAAAAAAGAAAAAATTCTGACTACTGACTATCTATATTTTATTATATCGTAGTAAAGCTTTGGCTGTTACCATACGATATCTGAAGGAATTCGGGCTTGAACATGCGTTCCAACTTACAAAATATTTTACTCATTTCTCCTCCCGTGGTCACATGGTTATCAATGGGAACACAATGGTCAATTTGGAAATATACCGGAACTCTACAACATTATCGGAACAGGGATCACTTTTCTCGGTATTAAACCATACATGCACAAACTTTGGAAGGCGATTATTAAAAAAGTGGGTTGGCCGTCCTTTGATTGACATCAGGTATACTTGACTCTGAAGGCGTATTATCGTGTGTGTAGGTGTGTGTGCGTGTGTATGCCTTATTACTCACTCTTTTCCATCTTCACCATTGACAGTCTGTTAAACCAACGAACAAAAGCTGTAGAAGAGCTTATTGCTACAAACAATCCGAAAAGGGACCAAGGTCAAGAACTATTGAAAAGCCTACCTGATTTGGAAAAAGGACTTTGTCGTATCAATTATGGCTCGGTAAGAATGCATATTTTTGAAGAAAATAAATATACTGGTTATATACTAACCAGCTGATTTTTTTTTTTTTTTTTTTTTGCTAGTCATCCCCTTCAGAACTGATTAACGTGCTGGATGCCTTTTTGAAAGTCTCCAAAACATTTGAATGGTGCCAACATTCTCAAGAACACCGATTTCACTCAGACCTCCTCAACACTATATTCGACACTTTACCAACAACACACGACGTAGCACTCCAATTCAAGAATAAAATTAATCAGCATGCGCTTGGTACTCCAAATGGCAACACCGAACTACTTCGATCCGACAGTAATCAGTGGCCTGAACTACGGCGCGAAAAACAGGTACATGCAAGTTAGATTATGGAGATGTAAATAACAATCATGAAACTTATTGTTATTCTATTATACATTAGAATATCGCTTTTGTGGAGACGGAACTACAAGACGAAATGGTCGAAATGAAAAAGGCTTTGGACTTCCCAATGGAATATAAGAATGTGGCTGGAATTGAAGTAAGAAAAAAAAAAAGTGAATATATAGGTACAAAATATGAATTATTAAGCCATTGAAAACAGTATTTGATAGAAGTTAAGAACTCAATGGTGAAAAAGGTGCCAAAGCAATGGGTCAAGATCAATGGAACGAAGGCAGTATCAAGATTCCATTCGCCATTTATCGTCGAAAAGCTAAAAGAACGAGAGCGTCACCGGGAGCAACTTATCTTGGACTCACATGCCGCCTATAAAGGATTTTTGAGGTAAATGGAATTAAAAAGCACTGCTGATTGCTAATCATATATGTTCTTATCACAGATCTATTGCCGAACGCTATGGCCTGTTTCGTGATGTGATTCAATGTTTGGCACAACTAGATTGTCTTTTATCGTTATCTTTGGTCGCGGGTCAAGCCAATTATGTCAAGCCGATATTTACGACAGATACTAAACTCAATATTGTGAAGGGTCGACATCCAATGGTGGAACGAATACTAGGCGCGAACGCTTATGTTGCCAATGATGTGCACTTTGATGTAAGCTCGTCGCGTTTGGCGTCATGTTCACTCTGTTATGAAACACTCATTGGTTCTTACTATTTATTTTTACTGTTTACATAGTCGGACGATATACGAACTCTAATTTTGACTGGTCCCAATATGGGTGGGAAAAGCTCTTACATTCGTCAAGTTGCATTGATATCGATGATGGCTCAAATTGGCTCCTTTGTTCCTGCTGAATCTGCTGAAATTGGGATCTTGGATGCAATATTTACAAGGTTAGCAACTCCGTCCTCCCCCGAAAAAAGGCATGAATACTGAACATTATTTTGGAATTATAGAATGGGGGCTTCAGACAATATGATGACAGGTGAAAGTACGTTTATGGTGGAATTGCATGAAACAGCGGATATTATGAGGCAAGCTACCAGCAAATCATTGGTGATCCTAGATGAACTGGGCCGAGGCACGAGTACCCATGATGGAATGGCTATTGCTTATGCGGTACTGGAACACTTCATCACAAAGGTAAATATTCGAAAAAGCCATCATTACCAATATTCTCACGTATGTCTCTTTCACTTCTTCGTTGTAGATCCATGCAATCACTTTGTTTGTCACTCATTATCCTGCCCTGGGTATCCTTGCTAATAAATACTCAACATCAACGGTGAATGGCCATATGGGGTTTATAGAAGATGATCAACATGGTAATGAAAACCAAACTTGATCTACTTTTCATGCTGAAAACAACGTTTATATATTTAAAACACCACTGACTACCCTTTTTTTCCATTAGAAATTCCCAAGGTGATATTTTTATACAAATTGGCAAAAGGGATTGCTACAAAAAGCTACGGGTAACGAAAACCAAAATGAATCATTTATTATTGATATGATGGAAGGCTTACTATTTTACCTATATAGATTAAATGTTGCGCATTTAGCTGGGCTACCTCCTGGTGTCTTGGAAAAAGCGAAGAAGAAATCCGAGGAAATGGAACTAGCACAACAAAAAAGAACAAAGAATCGGAGGCAACACATCGCTAATGAATTATTCCGCTGTATGATGAAAGAGGATATGGATGGCTTCAAGGCTCTCTATTCTAATTTGGATTTGACTAGTATATAGTTTTACGATGGGCTAGTTTAGTTTAGTTTAGTTTACCTGTATCGACCGTCAGGGATACGATTCATACTTTTGATTTTCTCTTTTTTTTTGGATTGTATTCAACTGTACCAATGCCATTTACAATGTCTTCTTTGTATATATTAATAAAAACTCATCATTATTTAGCCTTTATGAATTATTTTAAATTTGAAAGGGGCTCATGCCGTGAACTTCACCAAACGATTTATACTATTTTGCGCTTCACACTCCCTACTTTTTTTTTTTTTTTTTTTTTTTTACCCCTGCTCTTTTTTCAATATTCAAAAAATAAAAAATAAAAAAAACTGTATCATAATGGTACAGGAAATGCCTCTGGACATAAAATAAATGCAGCCTTTCGGATTAGAGTATAGTGCACCGCCATGACACCTGAGTCCAAAGAATTCAGTTTTTGCTGATATGATACCGTATGTATTATAGACTGCATATAGATCATTACAATCCGGATCTTTGTCAGTCCAACTACTGGTTCCTTAAAATTTTGCCTTTTCCTAATTTTAGGATAATCCAATTTTGTATAAATATCGCACTTTTTATTTTGTTATGTCTATCATTTCAGTACCGTTTCCTTTCTTTACACATCACTGAATACAGTACACATACATATCGTATCATACACTAGCCACACATGGACGAAGAGAAACCTAGATGCTCATTGCAAGTCTGTTATCCCATTTCCAAAGACGACCAAAACTATTATAAAATATATGAATATAATTCAATAAAAAAGGATCCACAGGTAGAAAAAAGACTTCTGCGAAAACTAGACTTTTGGTAAGATTTTTATGAACATGACAATTGACTTTCCATATTTAGTAACGATCTTTTTCTTTTCTATCTCCTACTGCATAATCATTTCAAAATTTTCTCTAAGCTTGATGCCATTTGTCGCTATTTTATATCTTTTTGCGTCTTTGGATAGGGTAAGAAAAAGATTCAAATATTATGTATACATCAATGTTGAGATACATAATGATAGGCCTGAAAATATACTTATGATATCCTATGTCTGTAGAGTAATATTGGAAACGCTAGATTGGGTTCATTTGAAATGGATTTACATTTGCAAGGGAACGATTTTTACAATGCTTTGATGATTTTCTTTATCGGTAATGTGTATTTTTTTCTAATCACATGAAATGGAAAATATGCTTTTTATTATTCTAATCTTTTGATGCAATAATCCAGGTTACATGCTATGTCAAATCCCGTCAAATCTGGCTTTAAAATTGTAGGTTCGCTGGACTATAAATGGCTTTGAGCAAAATTATTCATCCTCTTTTTTCGTCCATCTTAAAAGAGTCACTCCATCGTTATGGATAGGATTAACTGCAATCATCTGGGTAAGAAAACATGAACAAAAAAAAAAAAAAAGATAGTAACAAACAATATTAACGTACATCTATTCGTCATTTACTCGTCTAGGGTGTCTCCTCTACCAGGTAAGGTTGAACAGATAAAAATGTTGTCAACGCGAGATTCACTGATAGATATTCTTTCCCCATATATTTATATAGTATTGCGGCAACATATAACCTTACAGGTTTGATGATAGGTACTTATAAAAGAGCAATCACTTTTTCAAGATCCCAAAAATACTAAATCCATCTTCTCTCCTTGTCATCACAAAAGCTAGACTTGTACTTGGTTGTGCTGAAGCCGGCCTTGGGCCTTGTGTGCCGCTCTTACTTAGTTTTTGGTATCAACGCCACGAAATGGCCTCAAGAGTAAGTCAGAAATACATAAATGAAAAGAATATTGTTTAGACATAATTGTATCACGTTACTCATTCTCACAAAGGTATCTGTATTCTTGGCAGCCTCGACAATAGCAGGTTCATTTGCAGGTATCTGGGCATATCTTATTATGGAAAATTTGGATTATTTCCTTGGCCTTGCGTCGTGGAGATGGTAAGAGAAAGTACTCAGGGTAGAATTTGTGATACAGGACAGGAAAGTATGCTCTGTAGTGAATTCAATCGTCTTTACTTTACCAAATAGGATGTTCATTATTGAAGGCGCTCCTACTATTTTACTTGGTATACTGTGTCTCTTCTTTTTACCAAACTAGTAAGTACAGGCGCAATACTAAACAAAACCAAAAGCAACACTACTTATTTTTTTTATCCACTCCATATTATGCATCTTTATAGTCCAGAAACAGCAAGCAAATATTGGTTAACTTCTGATGAAAAGGAGCTGGCCATTCAACGCGCAATTTCGGAGGGTAAAAGCAAAAAGGATGATACGGTGAACTCTCAAGAAATTACTGGAGCACTTTTGGATTACAAGACTTGGATAGTGGCTGTCATCAATGGTGGTATGATTATGTGCCATTCTTCTTTCAGTATATTTCTTCCAACGATTGTCAAGGCCATGGGGTTCCATGCTCTTCAAGCACAATTACTATCAGTGCCTCCTTATGTGGTTGGATGCTTCACACTTTTGGTAAGGCATTAAACTCAATATTCAAGGAGAATTTTGTTACTGATGATAAAATGGGATTGGGGGGGGGTTTGCGCTTCTTTTATGGCTAGGGTGTATGTAGATTGTCGGATCGACTTTGCCAACGTGGGTTTCCTATTATCGTATGTTCTATTGTGACTGTAGTAGGTTATGCTCTCTTATTGATTGGAAACAACATTCCTCTGCAATACACTGGTATCGTTCTTGTGTCGTGTGGTATTAATCCAACCATCTCTTTGGTAAGTTAAAAATAATGACATAGACAGGTGTATCGCCTTATACTGATTTTTAGTCTATTGACTAGGGAATATCATGGTTATCAAACAATCAGCTTGGACATACTCGGCGAGGTGTTAGTCTCTCTGCTGCCAACATGCTTTCTCAGGTAAAATAAAAGGAAAAGCAACTGGCATACTACTTACTTGCTAACATGTTGATATTTATCTCTTCAATTGGATAAAGGTGTTTGGACTTGTTGGGACTCAAGTATGGATCATGCATGTCTGTTTATTTGTATGGTGAATAACCTGAATTTTTGTTTCATGTGGTGTGTGTATACTTAGATTTACCGAGATGCTGATTCGCCTAATTATCGCCTTGGCCATACTGTCTGTTTGGTATTTACACTTTTGACTATTCTTTTGGCATGTTTGTTACGGTATCTTTTGGTGCGTGAAAATAGGCGGCGAGATAGTATGTATGGACCACTCAAAAAGAGGGACTGGACTCTATCTGATGCTGATGGAAGCCTGGATGATTTGACTCTATTCCGATATATGCTTTGATCTATGGACTCCCCAATCTGAGCCATGGTTTCTGGTGCGAACTATTGGTATTAGTTTTATTATAGTCTTCGTTTAGTTTACACATTAATGATTGTGATTGATTGAAGTGATTGTGTTATATCTTTTTTTTTTTTTATTGAATAAAAATTGTATTTAAAACAAATGAACGTATCAATACTGACCAAAAACAGTTACACCAATGATGATTTTCCATTTGAAATTCTTCCTACACGAACATGATTGACTCTGCGTTTAAACTTGCCCACAGTACAGTACTGTACTGTATAGTACTGTAGAATTTAACCCTTCTGCATAAAAATATAAAAAGAATATAAAAAGTCAAATACTTGTTCTGTGTTGTCAGTCTTATATTCATTCGTTGAAGTGTGTCTTCATATCAACGTTATCCCCACAACATCTATCTGCTTTAGTACATCGCCTGTCCGCCTTCTTTGACGCCCATTATGACGGTATTTTTCTGCCATATAGGTCTTCCCTACCATGATTATATGAATTGTACCAGTCGAAATTTCCCTGTGTGACTCTCCAACTCATTTTTTCAACCGGTGTTTCAAATTAGGAAAAAAATGAAAAATAAAAAATCTTTCGCTCGTTTTTTTATTTTTCTTCTTTTCACTTGTGTAGCTTTCTTGATACTCTTTGGTTATTATCGCAATATCTGTATTTTGTCGATCTTATACTTGGTAAGCTTCTGAATTAATGATTTGAAATATATATATTGTGTATTAATTCATTGTGCTTTCTCTCTCTCTCTGTGTGTGCGTGTTAGAATCAACCCATCTTATCCTCATCTTTTTACCATCCTCCCCTTATTATATTTATAATTAGTTTATTACATTCCCTTTTATCCTACACTAGTTTAGTCTCTTTTATCTCTTATATATAAACATATTTACATTATGAATGGCTTTGATCAACCAATGTCAACTTCAATGTCATCCGTCCCATCACAGCAACAACAACAACAACAGCAGCAACAATCACAACAACAACAACAACAACAACAACAACAACAACAACAACAACAACAACCTCAATCACAACAACAGCAACAACAGCAACAACTTCAGAAAACAGGGGATCCTGAAGTGGAGAACGCTAGAATTTCATATAGGGATTCATTGGCAGACTTGACTTTTAACAGCAAACCCATCATCACCGGACTTACCATCAAAGCTCAAGAAAACCAGTTTGCAGCGATGTTTATTGTGCAGGAAATTGAACGACAAATTCGGACAGTAAGTGACAATGGTTTATAGATAATTTAGTGGGAGTTTGGGGTTTTTGATAGGTGGTGTGTGTGTGTGTGTGCATGGTGGAAGGGAATGGTTTGGTTTGGTTTTATATACTGGGTTGATTAGTTGGCTTGATCATGCGCTCTATTCTTCCCCTCTTTTTTTTCCCCTTATTATTATTATGCCTTTTGATATGATGAATAAAACAGTTGGAGAAAAAAAAAAAAAGAACACAAAAGAAAAGAAAAAGATGGTTATGGATTGGTTATTTTTCCGTTTGATGCATCATTATCATCAGTGATTTGATTCTTATTTAGTTGGATCCTATTTTATGGATTCAGTTATTTTCATATGGTTTTCTTATGCATTTTTTTTTTCTTTTTTTTTCTTTTTTTTTTTGTGTAGAATGCGCCTGGTCAGAAGCTCCCAGTCCTATACCTGATTGACTCTATTTGCAAGAATGTGGGCGGACTTTACATCACTTATTTTGCTCGAAACATTGTATCGCTTTTTATGGACACTTACACTTTGGTAGATCTTCCTACAAGAAAAAGTTTTGAACGACTTCTACAAACCTGGAAAAATGGTATGCCCAATGGTAGCCCTGTTTTTGCTCGTCACCTCACTGAAGCGATTGAACGGGCCGTTAACTTTATTCAGCAATCCCAGTCTCATTCCCCTCATCAACTTCCACAGCAAGCCAATGTTTCTCCTGTTGTTCCAATGAATATAAAGGTAAACTGATAAAAATTGATCATTCATCACATGCTGATTAATATTTCCTCTTTTCGTATTTAGTCACGGGATCCCAGAAATCGGGCAAAGTTGAATCCAAATGGGCCACAAATAACCACCCCTTCCCCTCCTCCCAATAATGGGCGTGGCACACCTCCAAACACCTCAATGGATCCTCTCAAACAACTATTGAATCAGGTAAGAAAATCATGGACCTCGGACAAGGAATTAAAAAACAGGGGAGCTTTAGCATATATTGACAGGTTAAGTACTTACTACATAATTTTCTTTGCATAAACAAAAATAGCTTACTCCCAGCAACCCAATTCAACCCGGTCCATCATACACTTATCAACAGCAGTCATTATCACATTCACCTCCAGCAGCAACATCATCAGGACAAAATCATTCCCAACGTTTGTCTCATCCTCCTATGACACCACCACCAATGCCTTTAGCATCTGTTACCCCAACACCAATAGCAACTTCTGTTAACACTACGGATCTTTTGAAGAATCTATTATCTCAAGGGATTCTCCATCCATCTCTTACTAATTCTGCTAATACTGTCACGACTGCTTCTGCCACACCAATGGCTGGATCTACACCTACACCACCACTTGCCAACGATGTACTTCCATCTGTTGCCTCAAGTTCATTACCATTGTCCACTGATACCCCTTGTCTAGATAGCAAAGACTTGCAAAGGTAACTATATATACAATTATTTTTATTGATTTTTTGCATTTCACTAAAATATTTTTTTAGGGAACGACGTGGTGCAGTGGAAGCCTTGTATACACGATTGCCTTTGAAATGTAAACAATGCGGTATTCGTTATCCGGATACCAAGGAAGGGAAAGAAAAGATGGATGGGCATTTGGATTCTCATTTTCGACAAAACCGGCGTATGAAGGAACGGGCGAAACGCGGGCTCTCTCGTTCTTGGTTTGTCTCTGAAAACGACTGGATTCATGGTGCTGAAGGTGAATTGACGAGCCATCAAATGCCAACCTTTATGACCGACAAGCAGCAACGGCGCTATGGTGATGAGGACAGTCCTTCTTTACAACAAAATGTGGATGATCCAAGGAATCTCGGTGATATGAAAAGTATGGACAATCATCCGTCGTCGGTACAAGAAAAGAAGGAAAGGTTGAATAGGGCACATAAGCAATTGGAAGACACAATGGTGATTATGCCTCATGATGATGGTGAACGCAAACCGTGCGCGATCTGTGGTGAATCGTTTACGGATGTATGGAATGACGACGAAGAAGAGTGGATGTATAAAAATGCCATTTTTGTAGATAACAAGGTAGGAAAATAGTAGACAAAATTATAGAACATGCCCAGTAAGTAACCTGTTTGATTTTAAAATATTAGATTTATCATGCTACCTGTCATGCGGATGCTGTGAAAAGTAGAACATTGACACAAAACATGGATGTGGATAGTGATAAAATAGATTATGATATGGGGCAAAAACGAAAGGTAATACTTTGATGCATAGAGAAAATATGAATTGATGATAAGCCAGAGTTAACTGTTTTTCCTAATATAGTTGGAAGACGTCTTGGACCAAGAATCAAAAATACCTCGGATGGATCACTTATAAATTGGACACCAAAAGTATTCCATCATCCCTAGATAATGTAGTTTTACTTAGTTTTTATTCTTTCTCCCCTTCCCCAATAAAGTATTCAATCGAACAATCCATTTTTTATCCCAACCTCCCTACAATTCAACGAATAAAGATATTATTATTTTTGTATTTATTGGTCATAAATGACGATAAATTGGGGCCGAATGGCGCGAAAAAAAGAGTCATAGGGAAAAAGGATGAATGATATGTATGGGTGTGGATTACCTACATTGTTTGCATGGGTGCGACTGATATTGATTTGATTGCATGACAATTATTTTCTTTTGGAAAACTAAACTTGAATGAAATATCGCAAAAAACGTAAAAAATATTGAATCACACGAAAAATTTAAATGATATCTTTTTACATAGCAGTAAAATTGTAACCTCAAAGAAAGTCTTAACCATTTGATGCTGTTTGCAGGTTTTGGCAGAGGGGTTAAGGAACTCCACGTTTGTGGGAAGAAGACCAATTCAAATCCAGCACACGTGAAAAATTTTATTTACCCTCACTTTTTTTTCTCTCTTATCGCGCTCTTTCTTTTCAATTACTTTTTCTTCTTCATCATTCAACTCTATGGGGCTATGTTGGACTTAGAATAGTTTCAGGATTAGTTCAGAAAGAGATTCGGCTCAGGGATTACAAAACACATGGGGAAACCCTTTCATTTTGGATTCGGGTTTTAGAGCCACCATTAGCTGGCATTTTGGAGCCTTCATTAACTTAGTTAGTATTAGTTTATCCGCAGTTTGCCTCTAAATTTGAATAAAATATGTCTCTTCTTACTTGCTTTAATGAAAAATGTCCCATTACTCTTTCTCCTATCTTGTACAATAGATTCCTTTTTTACTACCATTACCCCTTTTGATTAGTGTTGACCAATGTTACACCTCAATGAACAATATGATGTAAGTCATTCTCATACCTTTCACGGTATATCAGATCCCATTTTACAACTGTACTTTTAGTTTATTTTTGCCCAATCTTCAGATATCACTTTAGTCTCCTTCATCTTTTGTTATAACATATTCTAGCACTTCAAATCTGCTGTCTAGAAGTATACTTTAATAAAATGTGTCTCTGTTAATCATCTTCCGATAAATTAGATAGTAAACAATGTTGATGTTGTACCTATTTTGTGAATGATTTACCCTAGACTTCCTTCTTGCCCACTCACTAGAACTACTTTCGAGGCCCAGCGGACTGATCGGCAGTCCTAGGTCACTTTGTATTAAACATAGCCTCTTGCAATCGAATGATCAGATTAAGGAGCCCAGGTTGTTCCATAAATGTAGTCGCTTGCTATACAATATGTAATGCTATGTAATATCATGTTTTCTGGCAAGCGCACCTTCATTTTTAAAAAAAAGAACTCGCTTTTATTGGTCACTCTATCATGCATATGATACTGATGCTCCAGGAGGCTCTTGCTGACGCTATACACCATTCTACTCTCTGAGTAACTGACTTGAAGTTTCAGGTCACTTGATATGAAGCGTGGTATTATTGCTACTCTACTCTTTATATCTGTCATTAAAGTCCGTGTTGCCACAAATAGTCTCCATCACACTGACATACTGTATGAGTCCCGCTCTTTTTTTTTTTTTTTTTTTAAATATTGAGGGTGTCCTGATCTATGGCACCCAGGACAATTGAGAATGTAAAAATATAGCAACAATAATATTTTATTTTACGCTCTTGCATATTTCGACAATGGAATAACATGAGACATGATCTGGCAAGGTTGAGGTAAGACCAGAACATTAAGTTCCCAGAGAAAAATCGGGGATTGAAACATGACAGCTGACAAACAAAGAAAATCAATGCTGTGAATAATCGAGCTTATGTTCCCTGTTCTCCAAGATTAACAACTAAGAATAATGGTGTGGCTGACAGTAATAAATAAGCACTGGTAGAATGCGCGTGTATGCGACACAAGTCAGTAAGTTTAGTCGTGGTGGGATGAATTCCGATCATATGCTAAGTATTTTCGGGAAACGTACCTCGTTATGTTTAGGGAAATCACATAGAAAATTAAACTTTTTTGAGATCCACTATTTCCATTTATTGTGATACAAAAAAATACCTTTTAATAAAATGCAGCACACTAAAAAAAAAGGCTATGTTGTTTATATAAATTGGTGTTTTTCTGGTGTGGGCTTGTGAACAAAAGATTATTAAGATTGGTAAAGAATGCAAATGTTGTTTAAAATAAAACAATAATGTTTTCATGCTGCCATGTATTAACAAAATATTATGCAAATGATTGTTTTCCAATGTCATTTGAGACCTGAACACGACTTTTTATTTGAAACTGCCCTTGTCCAAACTATGGTAGAAAAAATTCATGTTGAGGTCTTTCAATCACCGCTGTATTTTGTTCCTGGGGGATGAAATTTTTAAATTTAAGCGTTTACTTTCAAAAATAGATATACAGTACATATATAATAAAAATTGAAGGGGTTACTTCTTTGTATAAGAATAAAACAAAACAAAATAGTATTGTATCAAGAACGAATGAATGTATGGTTAAAGGAGACTAAGAAAGGAGTATGTAGAAAATTGAAGATCATTTTGGGTGTAGACCTTGTACAACCTTGGAACTCCGACAATCACTCTTGTAAAATTAAAAAAATTCATTTTTCATTCTTCTTTCTATTTATTGCTTTTTCTTTCTTTTTATTTTTCTTTCTTGTAAAGTACCCTATCACTTTCCTTTTACATTGACTTTTCCTTTTTTATATATATTCATAAAAGAGAAAAAGCTATTAGTCATTACATTCCTTTTGCCGTCCATGTCACTCAAACTTCGTTTTTTATTCCTTGTCACAATCTTTTCCCTTGTCATTCTTTCACATTCCATTCAAGTGGATGCTGGTAAGTAAATCAAAACATGTTGAACAATGAATTCCACTAGTGGCTAATTATTTTTCTTCTTATTATAGTATACCTCAAAGAAGCCACACTCCCTGACCGGCTAGTGAAACGTGCACCACCGTCGATGGACAATTCTGGTAAGACCGATCACCGCGTCTACAAAGGCATAGTTAGTAGAATATTTTACTTACCAAGATGTTTATTCTTGTTACATATATGGTATAGAAGGAAATCAACAGGACAGCAGCCAAGTAGACCACTCAACATCAAATGGGAATCAAGAAACTTCAGGTGGCGATGATACAATTCAGTCAAATGAACAGGGCGCACAACCGGACTCCTCCAAACCCGGGCAATCTGAATCTGGGCATTCGCAATCTGATCAATCTGGAACTGACAGCTCTGGGCCTGACCATTCTCAACCTGATCATTCTGGGCCGGATAACTCTGAATCTGACCACTCTCAATCTGATCAATCTCGGCCTGATAACTCTGAATCTGACCAATCTCAACACGATCAATCTCGGACTGATAACTCTGAATCTGACCAATCTCAACACGATCAATCTGGGTCTGACAACTCTGGTTCTGACCATTCTCAACATGATCAATCTGGACCTGACAACTCTGGATCTGGCCCCTCCCAATCTGATCAATCAGGTTCTGATCCTTCTGAATCAAATGATACTGGACCAAATCACTCTGGCCCTGAACATTCTATACACGATAGCCAAGATGTGGACCATACTCTCGGACCCAATGGCGATGGCGATCCTACTGCTACTGATGATTCGATAAAATCACCAACACCGACGGATAATGACATTTCGCCTACGGACACCTATCAACCTTCTGACGATTCTTCTCCAACAGGCTTTCCACATCACACCACCGAGTCAAATACAGACATACCAACAGAGTCACAGACATATGTCCAAACGCATACAGAAATGACAGATGAAGATACGGCAACACCCACCGACTCATCAACAGCAACGGCCACTGACGAAACTACCGATACTGCATTTACCGACTCGACCAGCTCTCCCACCGATGATTATACTATGATGACCTCGTATTCAGAAACAATGACAGCTACCGACAGCTTTACGATTAGCAGTACATTTGACGCTTCATCCTCGTCTTCATACTCTGATTATACGATGATGTCTTCTTCGGAGTACACGACAGCCTCCGACAGTCTATCAGCCAGCAGCACATACACGGACTCATCATTTGATTCATCATATACACCAATGCCCACAACAGCTACCGAATCTGATTCTAGTAGCTTTTATTCCACCGCGACTTCGACAGACGCTTCCACATCCCTATCGGAAACAGAAACAAGCAGCTCACTATCAACAGATAATGTCACAACGGAATCTTCTTCATCAACACCAACAGAAACAGCAACGGAGCCTTCCTCTGAATCAATAGCAGCAGCTCCAACCATATCTAGTAAAAGTAGTGATACAGATTCTACCACGACCACCAGTGACGAGCAGAAATCGACAAAGGCAACTGAAACACCGACAAGGACAACATCAACAAATGACGAACCCTCTTTCTCATCAACGGTGACCTCAACACGCAGTTTTTCGATTACATCATCCACCGCCACACCATCGCTTGTCCTTGGCTCCAATGAATGTGGTAGCGATCCACGCGCTTCCAATGGCCAGTGTCAAGATAACTATTTCTGCAATGCGGCGCTCAAGACATGCGTTCCTCTCAAGAACAATGGCGAGCAATGTTATGAAGATTTCCAATGTCTTTCTTCTTACTGTGGCTCTGGAAATGTGTGTACTGCCCCTCCTCAATCCTCCTCTGGAACGAACCTCTCTGGTGGTCAAATCGCTGGTATCACGCTTGGATGTATTGCCGGTGCTGTACTTCTGTTTTTGGCTCTTATCCGATGGCAACGGCGGTCACGTCAAATGAATATGCGTGCAGCAAGGTTTAGGGAATTCGATGATGAGCAATACAACAACCATGGTAGTGGGGCTCTTTCTGGCGGTGCTTTGGCTGCTGGCGCTGGCGCTTCTCATAATAAACAATCGGCAAGACTCTCCAAATTCAACTTTTTGACCCAAGTTCTACATGGCAATGGTACTGACGGCTCCTCGCAAGGGGGCAGCAACAGGGAAATGGCTGAACGATCTGCAGGCATGACGATGTACAATAACGGCGCTCCTATTTCCACCATCAATGAAGACCACCACCACCACCATCAGCAGAGCAGCAGCAACAGCAACATTGACGATGCCCAATTCCAATATGACAATAACAATATCGATGATTCTCAATTTTACGGAAATATTGCACTCGCTAATACTCCGACGCCACCACCACCATCCACATCGCCATTACCTCCTAGCAACGACTCGCCACATCATCCACATTATAGCGTTATTTCAAGCACATCAACACAAGAACCTTTTGCACCCGTCCTTTCACCTCAAGTGTATGGTAGCGGTTCATCCCATGACTCAGACCCTTCTATACATGCACCTTTATTCCGAAACGACAAGACTTCTTCGACATACCAGCCGCAATTTGCCTCAGATCACTCTAATGCTGTACCCTCCGATGCTCTGGCTGCTGGTGGAAATGACTACAATCCTTTTAGAACGGCAGACAACCCCTCTCCTACTCACAATGATGGTGCAAGTCAAGTCTCATCCAATGGTAGTGCTCACAAGAAGAATTATGGTTACTTTTAATGATAGCTTCATTTAGTATTAGTAGTATTTGTAGTATTTGTAGAATTTGATGACTTTTTTGTTTGTCTATATGCATGTGATTTGTATTTTTATAATAAAGTCAACGAGTTTTTTTATGCCTGCATACAAATTTAGTGACAGTAAAGGGGTGTGGGATGGTGATTTTTCTGGTTGGGTAGTTTATATGTGTGACAAGGTTGATTTACGGGAAAATCGAATGTGATTCTCTGGCCTTTTTTATTATATTAGTGTACAGACACATTTTACCATGAAAAATGACCTTCCTTATGGACTGCTATGCTCAATTTTTGTTGGCCAGGAATTGATATTCAGTCATTGTTCAGTGTGTAAATCCTTGGCATTCATTTTTTCACTTATTAACGATGAGGGTGGGGTTGAGTTTTGAAGGTTTACTGTTTGTATCGAGACACCACTATCTTAATAATTAATTTAATAATTTTTGTTGATTATACTATTGATGATGGGTACGATATTGATTGGTAGTGCAGATAATGGATGATACGAAACATCGTCACTCGTTTTTTATTTTTTTACTAGTTTTCTGATCTGAGGTTTGACCTCAGAATGATGTTGATTGGGTATCCATTTTCGGAAAGTGTCACAATTTCTCAATGTTAGAGCCAAAAGTGGACAAGAGAAAAAAAATGAACAGAAAAAAATCCTAAAAATAGGAGTCAGCTTTTTTTTTTTTTCGCTCGCTTTCTTTTTTTTTTCTCTTCACTTACTTCTTGTAAACTATCCCCTCTTTAGAAGGAAAAGAAAAAGAACAATCCTCTTATTATTTAAGGACGAAGTCTCTTTTTTTTTTTTTTCTCTATTCTTTTGTTATTTCCATCTCAACTCATCGATACGGCTCGATCCTTCGGCGTTAGCGACCATACAACACATACAGCTGCAGTTGTCTCTTGAAAACAATATTCTATCAAAATGTCAGGAATGGAGTCAACATTACCGGTTTCGCCTGAAACACTAGACACACATGGGGCTCTTTACAAAAGCATAGGTGTTACGCTAGCGGTCGCAAGTGGTAAGTAGGAAAATAAAATATAAAGGACCCGGTGATGATGATGAATCATACGATCGGTATGGGAAAGGGAAAGGAAAACGCAAAGCAAGACAGTGACACATCGATAACCATCAACAACTTCACCCTTACAACAGCATATTACAAGAAAAAGAGAGGTTTTGTGCGGGGGGGGTGGAGGGTATATGAAAATCCAAGTGAATATACTGATGATAATGACAAAGTATTTACCAAAATCTTGTTTGTTTTGAACTAGGCGTCTTTATTGGTAGTAGTTTTGTCTTCAAGAAAAAAGGCCTTTTGGATTCGAACGCACGCTCAGGTAAGATTTCAATATCTTCTTCAAACCGTCTTGTATACAAAACTCCGATATCCACACAATACTCATTAATCAATCTATAGGAAACGCCGCCGGTGAAGGTTATGGCTATTTAAAATCTGCAATGTGGTGGACTGGAATGATTCTTAGTAAGTAAATCGGTGGGAATCGATGGAAATCGGTGGATTTGGACTGGGCAGTGATTGATCAATTACTCTTATTTTTATAAATAGTGGTGGTTGGTGAAGCCTGTAATTTTGTGGCCTATGCTTTTGCTCCTGCTATTCTTGTCACTCCTCTTGGAGCGCTCAGTGTGGTATTGAGGTACTATCAAAAAGAGGAAGTGTGGAATTCTAGTTAGACTCACGGCAATTTTCTTATTATAATAGTGCTGTGCTATCATCTATCTTCTTGAAGGAAGGATTGACTTTCCAAGGTATCATTGGGTGCATACAATGTGTTCTAGGGGCTATTATCATCGTACTGCATGCGCCTGAAGAAGGTGCTGCTGACAATTCTATTGCTACTTTTAGAACTTTGATGTTATCCACCGGTAAGTATTTGAAAAAAAAACTGTTGTTAGGTTTGAGAAACGGTTCGCTTTACTGATTTACAAATTTCGGGGAACTGTTTATAGGTTTCATGACATACTCTGTTTTTGCTGTTGGCTTATCTCTCTTCCTTGTTTTTTATTGCGGTCCACGTTGGGGCAACAAAAACATGCTCGTCTATATAACAGTATGCTCATTGATTGGGTCACTCTCTGTTGTATTCACTCAAGGCATTGGCGGAACAATTGTCCATTCACTTGCGGTAGAAAATCAATTTGATGACTGGTTTGTTTATCTAGTGCTGGCACTAACTATCGTGACACTGATGGTGGAAATCATTTATCTTAACAAGGCCCTCAACATCTTCAATACTGCTTTGGTGACACCTACCTACTACGTTATCTTTACCACGCTTACCATCGTTAGCGCAACAGTTTTGTATCGTGGATTTGAAGCGTCAGGCACCGACGTCGCCAGCTGTGTCTTTGGTTTCTTGATCATCTGCTCCGGCGTGGCTCTTCTACATCACTCTCGTAGTCAACCTCAGCATCATCAACCTCTCGGTGACGGTAGCGATGAGAGCAGTATGGAAAGTGGAAACGCGATACATATGAACGGCAATATCATTGGCGGAGGCAACAACAACGATCGACGTAACAGTCTACTACATCTCTTCGACAACGAAAAGTACATGAATTCAGACGACGATGACCATGAACACGATGAATACGATCATATGTTACCTCAAAATGGCATGGACCAGCCTGGGCCAGCTGATTTGTTCCCGAAACCTTTGGTTGGTGCCGGACGGTATGCTTCTACATCGCGCAAATCTCTGACGCTTTCAAGACGGTCAAAGACTTCCATGGATGATTACAATGGTATTGAATTGGTGCCAGCATCTCATCAACAATATACGGAAACTTTCAGTATGGATAAGGTGCCTTCAAAGAAATCACAAAGCAAAAAACCTGGTAAGACAATATATATATATATAGTGGGTGGGTAGGATGGAATTGGACACCAAAATTGATGATCCACTTCCCCGTTTATATATTTTTTTTTTTTTAATTAGATTTACTGATCCGAGACTCGATCTCAGATGAACCTCAACAAGAACCGTTTTTATTAGATCCACCACTAAACAATGACACCAAGGATGGGGTCCGACCTATCAACAGCTCAGCAGCACGATCAACACAATCCCAACAAGACTATGTAGATCCACTGACCTCATATAGAAATGGAATAAAAAAATCAAAGAGAAATAGCTCAGGACTGATCGAGGGCTGGGACCATGAAGATTAGATTTTAGTACCTTATTTAATTATTTATTATTGTTATTTTGTTATTATTGTTATTATTGTTATTATTAGTATTATTATTATTATTATTATTATTATCACGTATATGACCTTCACTCACTCATTCTACCGTCTTCTTCAGATACTTTGTACAATATTGTTTTTTTATTGTTTATACCTTTTTTTTTTTTTTTTTTTTTTTTTTTTTACCAATAAAGCTAAAATAAAAAAATGATATTTATTGTATATTGGAAAACCTTTGAGTCTTTTTATTTATTTGATTCTTGTTTATGTGAAACTGGTGAATCAGTGACATTGGGTAACGGCATAAAGTTACTGTTAGATATATATTGTGGTTTCCTTTTTCTTTTTCTATGGTACAGATCAACAAGATGGCAAAAAAAAAAAAAAAAAATAGGCTTTGGAAAATGTCAACGATATTTTTTTTTTGACTTGACAATAATCCATTTAACCACGTAGTATGACAAAGGTGATAAGGAACAAAGCTACATGGTTCGTTGTTTTTTCGTTTTTATTGGACATTTGAACCTGGTCAGTTTTGGTTGAGGAATCGAGGACTTGCAACAAGACGTGTACCAGTCCCCTAATTCACATCCCGCCCACGTGAATTTTTTTTTCTTTTTTTTCTTTTTTTCTTTTTTCTTCATCATTCAACTTCTTTGGGGCTATATTGAAATTAGATTAGTGTCAGGACTAATTTAAAAGTGTTTTCAAGACAGCGGTTACAACATGCATGGGGAAACCCTTTCATTTTGGATCTAGGATTTGGGCTTTGTCGAGCCTTCATTGGTTTAGTCTAGTGTTATTTTGCTGTTATTTTGCCCATAGTCTGAATTTCTATTCGAATAAAAATATCTCTATTTACATGCTTCAATGAAAATGTTCCATTAGTTTCTTTCATGTTGTCTACAATAGATCCCTTTTACCTCAGCTCACTTTGATTAATATTGATCATTGTTGCATGCTTCAATAAAAGCCATTCCTTTATTCTTTCTCATACATTGTACTATACAGTGTATTAGCTCCCATTTTTCAGTCATTCCTTTAGGTTACTGATGACCATTCTTTAGATCTCGTTTTAATTCTCCCTCATGCTTCCTCCAGTACATTCAATCATTAACTCCTTTATTATATTGGACCCATCGTTTTTGATTTTAATATCTACTAATACTTCAATAAAATGTGTCTTTGTACTAATCTATATCTGACCCATTGTATAATGAACAATGTTAGTATTGTAGCTATTTTGTGGATGTCCTATTAAACATTGCCTTGCTAATTTCTGCACTATGACTGCCCTCCCCCCCCCAGTAGCCCCGGAATTAGTTGACTGCTTTATATCACTTATTATCAAAGATAACCGTATTTGTACTCAGTCAATGATATAAATAAATTTTGATCGTATTGTTCATCTAGCCGCAGTTATAGAGTATTTCGCAGTGCCATTTTTATTTTATTTTGTATGCGGTGTAAAAAAACACTCCCCAAATTGAAACTAGTTGAGTTAGTGGGATGAAATGGTAGGAAGTTCTACATTCATTGAAAACCACGTCAATTTTTTTCCTGCAAATGTGAGAATATTTCGAAATTGAATATAAAGACTTGTTGAACTGCACCATATCGTATAGACCAGTAAATAATTTGACGAGAAAGATATGTAACTAATAGAAGAGACAGTATGATCTAAATATATAGAAAATATATTTTGTGCATATGTACAACCTTTTATAAATATCGGTATAATGCACTTGTGTAAGAGGAATGTCATATAAGTCAAGAGGATAGATATTGTCAAAAGTTTATTCAAATAATAATAATAATAAAAAAGGTAATACTAAAGTAAACAGAATAATATATAATATTGGAGGTGGATCATAAATAATCATAAACAAATGTATTTAGGGGATACTAAAACTAAATTACCTAAACCTATAGAAAGGGAGGGGGATACTAAGACAACTAGCCAGAGGACAGTAAAGAGACAAAAAATATAATTATTTGGATTGAATGACAGTTTGCAAAGCAGTGAATATAGTGGTCGCGTCCTGCTGGTGGTCGGCAAAAATTTGATAAGCACCACCATCCTTCATATCGAGCATAAAAGCATTAGGTACAAAGGTATCGATTTCCATATCGGCCCATCGAAGGGTGCTCACAGATTTCAAATCAATGATGGTGATTGGTGTAGGTGTCTAGTTACAAAAACAAAGAATGGAAGCTCTGAGTTTATTGCTCAAAATAGCCCCCTTCTCCCCATCCCATTGTCACTTACATCGTGATCCCGGTACAATGCTAGACTTTTCCCCCGGACTATAAAGTATCGTCGGCGCCAAAACTGCAGGATAAAAACAAAGACAGTGTGAATATGTAAATGCAATATTCGTTTTTTTTTTTTTTTTTTTTTTTTTTTTTTTTTTTTTTTTACTTACTGGACTAGTGCTAGTTTGGATGTTTGAAAATCCTTGGATGATCACCTAAAAGTACCCCCCCCTCCCGGGTTGGTTAGATATCAGACGACAGAAACAATTTTGCTTTTGACTTACATCCTTCGTTTTTTCGGCTTGTTGAAGTTGCTTTTGCAAAAGACGTTGTTTTTCTTCCCTTTCCTTTTCCAATGCAAGTCGTCGCTGTTCTTCTTTTTCTTTGGCTTGTTTTTCCGCTTGTTCCTCTTGTATACGACGTTGCTCTTCCGCGGCACGTTGTTCAGCAGCTTGTTTTTCAATGGAAAGCCGTTGTTGTTCTTCTTCATCAATACGGCGTTGCTTTTCTTTTTCATCTAATTGTTTTTGTTCCGCTAATCGCTTTTGTTCTTCCTGTTGTTGTTCTGCAAGTCGAAGCTGTTGTTCATCTTCCAATTTCTGGCGCTGTTGCTTGTCGGTTTGTTCGTCGTCCTGAGATTGGCGTTCCACAATTGATGACTGATCACGATCGTTACCGTTATTATCCTGGTATTCATTAGCATCCACAGTGCTAGTCGATGTTGGTGTGACGTCAGAGAGCGATGCTGGTGTTGGGGTGGTATCCAAAGAAGGCGTTGAAAAATCTTCCCGGGCTTCTTCAAAGGTATCAGGTTCGGCAGTGTATGAGCTTGTGGTTGGAGATGATGGAAGAGATGGGCGGTCTGACGATGGCGGTTGTTGTTGTTGGGATTTACGGCGAGCTTGCAGAGAGGAGCGTTTGCGTTCAGATAATGAATTGGGACGAGATCGGTTGGGAACTTGATTTTCACCTAACTTCAAGCGGGTGCGGATATTTGCATCACTAAGATCGTTCAATGAGGACGCAGTTAATTGTGCATGGTGAACTTGAAATAAACTAGCCACCGATCTGCTGTGAACTAGTGTTCTAGCTATTAAAAAATTGTTTTATGTGTCAATATTTTCATGAGTGTTAATGCGTTGATGATTCTGTGCGTTTACCTCTTCTGACTCCACTAAAAAGGTTATGCAAATTTACAGAGTATACAAAAAAGTGATACGTTAGTATCATTGAGAAACACCACCCCAATTTCTATCATTACCTGACTTGATCTGGCACGTAAGAGATGAGAATAAAGCGATCTTCCACGCGTACAAATCCAAATAGAATTTCTTCCTGTAGTTGGCTTCGGAATTCACTATAGGGCACAAAAAAAGGAATTTGTTCAGGGGTCAGAGTGATATAACAAAAATGCTTATTTTCGCACTTAACTTACCTTAGACCGTTGGTACCTTGAGAGTAGAGCGATATCACATCGCGAGTGTCATTGTAGCCTAGCAACAGCCTACGATGATTGGGTGAATGAAAGCAAGGAAAAACAAACAATATGAGCAAACAATAACCTAGTATATCATCTATTCATATGGAACTTACCAGTCAGTAGGTTCGCCTTCAATAATCGCTTGATAAGTTTGCGTTATTCTAGGATCAGATAAATCACACATTGCTTTTATATAAAATGTAAAAAAGAAAAGAAAAAGCAGATGAGGAAAAGCGAATGAGAAGTTATTTTTTTTTCTTATGTTGCACCGAATATTGCCAAAATGAAATTTCTATCTCGTTTTCTTGATTTCTGAATCTCCGCTTCCGATTCAAATTCTAGGGGAGGCAGCCAGAAAAAAAAAAAAAAAAAAAAGCTCTCCCTTTTATATATATATATATAAATATATATATATATTTCTCACTATTTCCTTCATCTTGAATTTGACACAAGTATTACCAGTTGTCATTGACACTCTGACAGAGTCATATTGGGTATCGTAGATATAGGAACCATCATTTTATTTGTTAAACAACAATTGGCTCATACACTGTTCGATACCTCTCAACCTGCCATCCGTTATCATGCCATTAACTGCTCAAGCCCCAAAATGGAAAGCAACTTTTCTACAGTTATACAACAGCTGGTAAATAATTCCCAGCAAATTATTGCTTCTTTATCATAGTATCTCTATAATGATAGTATCTCTATAATGGAGACACACGATAATACTACATATCAACGGCAAAGCGATATTATATCGCTATTGCAGCTAACAGCATTATTCTGCCGTATGTAACCATGCTAGATCTACCAATAAGGTGGTAATTTGGATCCAGCTTCTGTGGTTTTTTATATAAATGAAAGATGTTCACGTAAAAGTATCAAGCTGCAGTTCAGCGAGAGAGCACAGAAAACATTTCGCATTCCGCACACGTGATTTTAAGTCCTATACAGGCAAGGCTCGGAACACTCCCACTTGGTCCTCAAAAAATAAGTGGGAATTAAACATTCTCATTCTTAAAGTGAAAGGATTTTGGTCGTCGAGAACCAAATGACATACCCAAATTTATAGTATTGAGCTATGGAATATATCCACACTGTATACACCATTTAGGAGGCATATTTATATGAAACAAATGGAAGAGTATTATCAATTGAACAGGTGTTTTTGCTACGAAGTGCTGAGATCAGGGTCTTTGAGCTCAAATTGTACCCTTGGGACTTCTTCGACCGAATCAAATGAAGTAGAAACTAAGTATCAGTACTTTTCTTTTTTGTGACGTTTTGTAGACTTCATTTTCTTCGTGGCATGATATTATGAAGTTGAGTAGTCAGGGCGGAGTTTTCTGGACCTGAGAAGAGGTGAGGATGAAGTAGAATTTAGGACCTGAGGAATAACAGTTTATCATGGGCTATCATACCAATCCATCTTCGGAAATAAATTTCTTCTTACCACCTAAAAGCACTACACAACACATAATAACAATCAAAGACATTCATTAATTGTCTCTAAATAATTTTTTTATTGTAGAATAAATATAACGTATGATAAAATAAGAGAGCAGGCAATACTACAGCGCATGACAAACTATTCTGCAATGAGAGGGAGAGCTATTCTACGGTGAATGGCAGACTATTCCAAGGTGAAAGGGGAATGCAAAGACATAAAAACAGTTTTGAACTATAATATAAGTAATATATCAATAATTTTGCGCTGTATTGATGTTGTAAAAAAAGAAGGGAGTTAAAAAAATGCGGATGGTGAGGGTTGCTTTTTTGTAACGGACAAAAGCAAATCGCAAAGAACAACCACAGAACATATTTCAAATGCCGCCCATGTGAAATGTTTATTTTCTCTCTCCCACCTTTTTTATTTTTTCGGCTCTCTTTCTTTTTAATTATTTTTTTCCTTTCGTGTTTTCTTCACCATTCAACATCTATGGATTTACTCTGAACTTAGAATAGTATCAGGACTAGTTTAGAAGGGGCTTCAGCTTAGGGATTACAACATGCATGGGAAAATTCTTTCATTTTGGATCTAGGATCTGGAAGCACCATTAGTCGACTTTTTGAACCATTCATTAGCAAGTTTAGTGTTAGTTTGTCCATAATTTGTATCTATATCTGAATAAAACATGTCTCTTGATACCTGTTTCAATGAAAAATGGTCCATTAGTTTTTCATGTGCTATGCAAGTAATTCTTTTTTCATTACCATCAGTACTTTAGATTAGCGTTGGCTGTTGTTGTGTTTCAATAAAAAATATCCATTTGGTTTTTGTCCTGTCTTGTACTATGATATATATATATATATATATATATATATATATATACATATATTACAGTTGTCCATTCAAATTAGTGTTGGCCATTCTATGGATCTCCCAGTCGCCTCCCTTGACCTATTTCCATTATATTACTTATTGCAAGGAACCCTGCACTTTTACGTTAGCATTTATCCTGTATACTTTATTCTTCAATAAAAATTTTCTTTTCCTTAATTGTCCTCTAAATTATCACGCAGTAAACAATGTCACTATTGTTGTTGTTTTGTGGTGTTTTACCAAATACTGCTCTCTTGTCACACACCATGACTACTTATCCCTCAGAGCGCCCTTCCCCGTGACTAGTTTGCAGTGTTATACCATTTGTTGTGAAATGTGGATGCTATTCGTATTCTGCCATTCATATTAACCAATTCAGGTTGCGTCGACAGTGTAGCTTTTCCTATAAAATATTATAGCCCTCATTAGGCTGGGCATATTGTTTATATCCAATTTATTATTTTCATTATGCGTGGTATATATAGATATATAAAAGAACTTCAAGCCCCCAAACCAAAGTCGGTTAGGTTCCAAGGGGCTGCCTACCATAGTGCGAATTGACGGAGACATCAATACCTACCTACTTGATTATTTTATCCTAAAAAACTGATTCGCACAACGGGTAAAACTTACGAGCTTCAAAATGACAGCGACAGCTAATTCTTATATAACATTAAATCCCACGTTTGAATGTTTAAATTTCACGAACTTTTTTTAGGGTAAGGTGAAAGTGCGCTGAACCTTTTCCGTTATATACACAATGTGATATGAGAACACTTATGGTTTTGTTCTGCGTTCTGTTCGTCCCCGTAACCTTTAACCAAACAGGATGTAAACACATTTAACTTTTTCAATTATTATCGTTTTCAAATGAGCTCGTTCGCTTTCATTTACGAGAAATGAGCCGAAATTTGAGATGACAAAATGAAAAAGGTTTCTACCGCCATCAAACTAAATCCAGATTACCCTCAATGACCTGAATGACAGAAACTCCCTCATAATAATCATGATTTAATGAGCTCACGTTTTTTAAAAAAATATGGAGATGATTATAATATTTGGACGAACTGAATTGAAAGAATCCCGACTGAAAAAAAAAAAAAAAAAAAAAAACGCTGTCCTCACATCTAATTACAAAGGATAGAAAGATCTATTGCAAAAGACATGATAAAAACTAATAGGAACATTATTTCTTGAGGTAAACAAAAAGAGAGATATTTTATACAGATATAGATACAATCTATGAGCAAACTAATACTAAACTAAGCTAATGGAGGTTTCCAAAATCCATGTAATGGTCGGTTCCAGATCTTGAATCCAAAATGAAAGAATTTTCCCATGCATGTTGTAATCCCTGATCGGAAAACCCTTCTAAGCTGATCCTGACACTAATCTAAGATTACCATAACCTTAACGAGGCTCCAATGATGAAGGAAAAAAGAAGAAAAGAAGAAAAGAAGGGGCCGAGGGGGGAAATTGGGAGAAAATAAAAAAATACACGTGGGCGGCATTTGAAATGTTTTCCGTGACTCCAATTAATACGTACAGCATCGATCCTCTTTTAAGATATTTCGCAGAGCCCTACTGACAGAATTAGGGAATTACACCCTTTTCAATTAGCTGTACAGTCCAGTGTTCCACCGTTAAACGTGACATCCAGTTATTCCCTCTCCTCGTGGCAATCCTTCCCACGTACTTCACAATCCCCGCCACGCACATTCATTCATTTATCACCCCAAAAACATAAAAAAAAAATAAAAATAAAAAAAAGGCATTCATATCAGACTGAAGGCAAGAGCATCATATGTGTATGACTACACTGTTGTTTATTATGTATATGTTGAAGATAGGAGTAAAATAATCATCTTTTTTTAAAAAGTAAATATATTGGGAGTATGTAGATAAAGCGTGGAATGATGTCAGAAAATGCGTATATATAAAAGATAAAGTGAAAGTTTGCTATATCTAAATGCAGCTGATGGTGACAAATGATAATGATAAAAATAAAAAAGCTAAAAAGAAAGGTCATGATATACAAATAAAACTATTGTTCATCCAATTTTAGTTTTTTGTGCCTTGATTCCTCTTCATCCAATGGACCATCCGCTGTGACGTTGTTTTCATTTTGTTCCTCTAAGGTGTTTTCTGAAGAAGCTACTGTGGTTGTTGGTTCACTTTTGATATATTCATTGGCGATAAGAGATGTTGATGTCAGAGATTTTGATGACGACGATGATGATGTTGTTGTTGTTGTGGAGTCCACATTCGTATCTAAAGATGCCGCTGACGATAGTGCCTGAGAGGGTGATTGCAAATCTGGAGAGTGTGGAATTACAACTGGTGCCTGTCGAGAAGCTTTTACTTCTGTTGTTGATGGCGTTGATGTGTTCTCTGTCGTGGTGTCGGTTGCGCTGCTGTGATTCTCCAAAGGTGATGTCATATGTGCTGATGTATTTTCTATTGATTGTTGAGGTTGAGACAAGAGAGGTAGGACTTTCATGGCGGCGGCAGCAGCGGCGGCGGCAGCGGAGGTTGACATGGCCTGAGAGTAGACAGGGTGTTGTTGATGCTGATGTTGATAAAGTCGCTCAGGTGAAAACTTGGTCTGTAGAGTCTGCAGTAAAGGTTGTGTTTCTGGTCGTTGGAATTCATGTAAAAATTCACCCCATTCCCCTGTGTTGAAGTTATGCAGAAGTTTGCGACCAGATACCTGTTTGCTGAGTAATAAAAAGCCACGTCCCAAAATCCCGCAGACTTGACAAATTCTTTCGCCAATGGTCAGTCGTCGTCGTATCGCTTCCCAGTTTGTGTTCACCAAAACCTTTTCGATATCTGCTCGGCATTGCATCATGACCGGGCGTGAGACTGCTGATGGAGAGGCGGTCGATGCATCGGTAGAAGAAGACGGTTGATGTTGCCCATGTTGCTGTTGTTGTTGTTGTTGTTGTTGAAGTGTACGTTCTATTTCCAAATCACGATAGGCCAGATACAGTTGAAAATATTCGTAGTTGTAGTAAACCCCGGCATTCTTCGGTGCAAAATCGCTATCATAGTGTGCTGCAAGATTGGCAAACGTGGCGAACCGGTGGAGGGGAGATAACAATCCGAGTTTGGTATTTCGCTCTTGTCCTTGGATAATCAACTTGACGTCACTGTCCACGGTGTTTGCCTGATGAAAGAGATCGGCCTCTGAGACTTTGAGCAAATCTTGAATGATATCATTTCCTACGAGAGAGAGAAAGAGAGGCAAGGTTCAAAATAAGAATAATAAGAATAACGATACTTAATATGTATTCAAAGAATGTCTGATGCCAAAGTACTTACGTCTGATCGCATATTCTTTATCCCGTGGACTAGGTTTTTTGGATCGTTTTTCTGCGTTTCCACGTCGTTTTACGCCACCGGTGGTATTTGATGCTGTTTGAGGAACCACGGCGTTGTGTACGGCTGGGGCACCAGTACCATGCGTTCCGACCGAGGACAAAGCCGCTTGTATAAGATGTTGAGATTGATCGGATACTGAGAAGAAGTTAGCAGCTGCCGCCGCTGCTGCTGCAAGCGTGTTGGGTGTCGCATGGTTGTTGCAGTTGGCGTTTTGAGGTTGTTGCTGATGATGATCATGGTGATAAGGTGAAGCTGCTGCCGAGTTATCCGTTGCCGAGGTTGTGGTCGTGAGATTATCAGAGGATGGAGTCATTTGAGGAAGAAAAATAGAAGAAGAATGTGGTGTTAGTTGTCCAGATAAAGTTGTGCTGATGGTGGTATCCATGTTTACGTTGGGTGATTGTTGTTGCTGTTGATTCGTATCATTGAAGGATTGAGTAGAAGAAGTTCCAGCCACATTTACAGCAAATATTTGTTCTTCCTGACGAAACATAATCTTGTTCATATTGGGTACCTTGAGGAAAGAGACAGAATCGCCAAGAGCATGGCAGAGTGCAAAAAACATGGCGCTAGTTTGTTGTGGCGACTGCTGAAGCTTGATATCTTTCACACATTGATAAAACCGAAGAATACGATCGTCGCTGAGAATATCTGCCAAAGTAGGAGAAACAATGTTGCATTCCGTCTGCCCTAGACCCGCTGATGGTATTGGGTGTGTATCGTTTTGTGCGGGTTGAGGTGGAGACTGAGTTCGCTGTCCAGCAGGTGAAGGTGATACAGATGTCAATACGGGTGTACTGGAAGTTTGTGAAACAAGTGTTTGAGCGTCATCATATTGTTGCTGACAACTGTTTGATTCCAGTGGAGCTGGTTGTAAGGGTGAAGACGACTGTGGTTGTTCAAGAGTGTCGTTTTTCTGGGACGAATTCGAAGGTGAAGGCGCGTGCTGAACTTGTGGTGTGTTGTTGCTTTCCATGATGAGAGTAAAAAACAAACAAGATAAATAAAATATACTATTCTATAAGCCTTACTAATATGAGTAATGAAGAATATATTTTGCTTTATAGAAATAGGAAGAAATGAAGAGGAAAAAAAAAAATTAAAGAAAGGGAAAAAAGCAAGAAAACGTGCGAGCCGCCAAAAGAAAATAGAAAAAAATCGAACGTCACCGGACATTTCAACACATGGCCTGAATCTGAGATTGAATTCTAACATTCTGAAACGCCGCTGTACCAAGGATCCACTGTATCTTGGTAAAATGTAATATGGAATCATCATCATCAATGTATAAACAATATCTGATAAATGTTTCATTCGTTTTTTCTAAAGACTAGTTAACTTGAATAGTAAATAATCTTAAATCCGAAATCATAACCGTGCTTTCGTTGTCGGCACTTCTTCATTATCATATCCCGGAGAATGATGTACGAGGGATCTTTCATCACTTGACGTCAAAATAAAATATAAAGCAAGGAGTGTATATAGGTTGTTTTTCTTTTTTCTTTTTTTTCTCTTGATGATAAGGACGCTAGTACACACAATTTCTCTAACATATACATATAAATGCTTGTATTCACCATAAAACCACCAGATACTGTAGGCACAAATAAAACATAAAGACACAACATATAATATAAACGTACACATACATATACACATTTTATAAGGTCAATTTAATTTTTATTAGAGCAATATACACTAAACTAGGTGGATAACAGTAAGCTAAATGGAATAGATAAATAGGAGGGATAATATTTACAACATCCTATCTGTCCTACAAGCCAGGAATCCGCATATCAACCAATTCCCTATATTTTCGAAAAGTCAGCTGTAAATTCAATGATCGATTTTCACATGAGCAATTTTTTTTCATACCAGTCCCCATCCAGAGCATCTTTCATCATTTCATAGCTAGCAATAGCACGAGTAAGGATATCCAGAGCATCTTGAACATTATTTACTCCATCAGTATCAGTTACACTCCATAATTGTTCAGAGAGGTATTCCTTAAGTAAGGAGCATTCTTTGTATGCGTCCTATTAAAGAACAAGAAAAAACAGTTAGTACGTCGTTTTCAATTATTTCAGTTTTTTAATACCTTTATCATTTCATTTTCGGATACTTGATTGGGTTCCAAAAGGCTCAACATGTTTTCCAATAGAGTACCAGCTGTCTTAGCATGAGACACGGCATCATCCACCGAAAGAGATAAGGAGGTGGACTGTTTGATAAAAGATGTTAGTTGCCCAATACTTTCATTATTGCTAAAGAAGTTCTTCTATCGTACCTCTTTCAACTTAAAACCAGCAACCTGGGCAATTTGACTCGTCATTGATGATTGGTATGTTTGCGTAGATAAGGAGAAGAGAAAAAGGAACGGAAAAATGAAAATGGCGGGGTTATAAAGATTTTTTCACATGAAATCTCTCTGTGCCTGTGTCCAAAAAGAATTTTATGCGGATTCAGTCAAATCGCATCGCAACAGCCAATCAAAAAATCGGGAAATGTATTTCATTGTGTTTTGACGGTTCTGGGTGAATATATTAGATACACTTAGTCCTTCTTCATATAACTAAAGTCCTTCATATATTTCCCTTTCTTTTCCTCAAAAACGTCATATCATACATCTCTAGTTGACATGAAAAAAAATAGGGGTTTCAAAATTCAAAGAATAATGAACCGCACTACATGCCAATTTCAAAAATACCTTCCAAAAAACCAGGGGATTATCAAAATTCGATTTAGCACAACGACATTTCCCAAGATTGATAACAAGGGACCGAAATAGCCAAATTTTCTACAGATAAATAAAAATCTAGAAACATATCAGCAATTCCAAATGCAAGATCAACCTGGAAGACAACTCAGTGATCAGCATGTTTATGACATCTTCTCCGATGTACGACCCCTGCTTCTCCCTTGGCAAATGTTAATGGACTCTACCAAGTCCTTTTAATATCGGCATCCAAATAGAGACCAAATATATTGTAAAAGGCCATTATTTTAGAGTAACAAGCTCTTCCTATTTTATTTTTGTTTTTTATTCTATTATCTGGTATCAGAAAATAAAACCCCGTTTACTTTCACTATGAAATTCAACTGCTTGTTTATAATTTTATCTTTCTTTTTTTTTTTTTTTTTTTTTTTTAAAAAAAAAAAAAGTATTGTGACCTTCGCATATACAGTTTTGATCGAGCAAAGTTATTTCCCCTTTTCTAAGATTTGCATTAATGCAGTTGAAATAGTGCCTGGTATGGTGAGATGCTGTCGGCGGTGTTTCAAATGCATAAGAATAATAAAAAGGTTATTTTTTTTTCTTCTCTTCTCTTCTCTTCTCTTCTCTTCTCTTTACTTTTATTTTTATTTTTATTTTTTGATATTTGTTATGGTTTTGGGTGATATTGTGTCAATAATATCATTTGCTCTTGGTGGATTCATACTTATATTCGGACTATATTCTCTAGTCATTAAGGAAAAGCTTTGTGTCTCTGAAGCGTGTAAGTGTCGATATATCATCTGTATCATAGCAATTTCTATTCTCATTTTTTGTGCTTCTCCTCCCCCTTCTTTAAATTTCTATAGTTGTGGCACTTCTTTTTGGTATTTTATTAGGACCTGTTTGTTTGAGTATCATCGACACTAATGACTGGGAACACAAGAACATATTCACTGGCCAATTTTCACGTATTGTCATAGCTATTCAGGTACGTTTAAACCAGCTACAATATAGGCCATTTATGATTTATATGATGGCTATCTACTAACTATCCATTTATATAGGTGATGGCAGCTGGTATCCAGTTACCCAAGACTTATATTTATACAGAACTTCGCTCATTGCTGCTATTCCTTGGTCCTGTCATGATTTGGATGTGGTTGATTAGCGCATTCTGCGTTAAATCCATTTTTCCATATTTGTCCTATGTAGGTATAGATGATAAGTATCACATGATTTGAACTTACCAATAGCAAATTCTCCTCGTTTTATTGTGCCACCACTGTAGGTAGAAACTTTGATCATCGCTTCTTGTTTTACACCAACTGACCCTGTGCTTTCCAACAGCATACTGCAGGGCCAATTTGCCGAGAAGCATGTACCTGTCACCATCCGAAATATTCTCTCTGCTGAAAGGTAACGTACCCTTAAAAGGTATAACTGTTATCATATTAACTTTTTTTACTTTAAAAAATTACAATAATAGTGGTGCAAATGATGGATTGGGTTACCCTTTCCTTTTTTTAGCCTTGTACTGGTGCAAGTATTCTCCGGAAATAGCCATTCAGAGATGGACACTCTCTATTATGGTATATGATATTGGATTTGCAGTTTTTCTTGGTGCTGGTTTTGGATATTCTGCAAAGTTACTGTTAAAGTCCGCCAAGAAGAAGTAAGAAGAATACTGGAATCACTCATCTCTGTACTAATACCACATACTTTTGTTTATTTATATACATAGGAATACCATTGATCAAGGGTCCTTCTTCGCCTTTACTATCACGTTTACAGTAAGTGTATGCATATAAAGCGTTTTAATGATTTCTCTTTTAACTGCGGACTTTTATTTTTTTACAGTTCTTCTTGATGGGATTGACAGCTATTTTTGGTTGTGATGATTTACTGGCATGCTTTGTAGCTGGCTGTACCCTTGTGTGGGATGACTGGTTCAAGACAGAAATTAAGGACACACATATTATGGAGGTAAGTACATGTTTGTAAGGAAAAAAAGGGGGATGTTCGGGGAACGACATAAAATTTGATAACGGACATGTTTATTTATTGCTAGGTTGTTGATCTTCTATTGAATCTTAGTATATTTGTATACATCGGTGCAACAATTGTAAGTAAGGAGTTATGTAGAAAAAAAAAAAAAAAAAAAAAAAAAGCAGAATTGAAAATACTAATTGTAGTCATATGAATTCCAGCCTTGGTCAGCCTTTACAGATGCAGACCTGGGTATGGGATGGTCCAAGCTGTTGACATTGGCCATTCTTGTAGTTATATTTAGAAGATTACCTATTGTGATTGCCTTATACCCCTACATGCCAGCAATCAAAGGCTTTCGCCAAGCACTCTTTACTGGGTTTTTTGGTCCTATAGGGATTGGAAGTGTGTTCTACTATTCGGTGGCTGTGCAGGCTATACCTTTACTCTTTGGTCAACAGTCAGACGGCGACATCAACCATCTGGTATTAGATATGATTGAACCTATTATATACTTTATGGTAATCACTTCTATTGTTGTCCATGGAAATAGCATAACTATATACCACCTCGGAACACTTGCCTGCAAACGATTGTCAAAAACCAAGGTAACTTGTGGTAGATATGTCAGTGGGCTACTGCCATTCACGGTATGTATCCGGATTGAAAACGAAATATTTGCCAACGGTGGTATACTTTACTTACTTTTATTTTGGTGTGAAATTTATCTTAGGAAACGCCTGTTAACTATGGATCGGTAAACAATTCAGATTCTTTTTCTTACGGTGACCCTGAAGCTTGATGTAGAATAGTGTCCCTCCTCCTTCCCGTTACTGCTCTTTCATTTTTTATCTCTCCTTCTATATATGAACCAATATACTAGTTCGTTTTTATTCACGCCTTTTTTTTTTTTTTTTTTACTATTATTTTGTTTAATAAAACCTATATTTATTTTATATATATTAAAATATGTTGACCCTCATATATATGATCATGATTGTTGTTTTTACTTTTGTCTACATAGCATTATAGTTGCATGAAAGGGGGCAGTTGGCTCTGGTTATCTGGATGTTTAACGCGCCGCTTTAATTGTCGAGAATGGCCAACAATAAATTTCAATTTTGGTTTGCCAACATATTTTTTGTTCTTTCTCTTTTGAATTTAATTTCACAATGTATGTATACCTTCAATCAAATCAATGATCGAGCCCATGAACGAAAAAAATACTATTGCTCTTCTTCTTCACGCTTCTCCACTGAATCAATAGATGGATAGATGGATGGATGGATGGATGGATGATGGGATTGACCTGAGGATGAGCACTTCAATGGAGTAGATTGCATACTGTCTTTTTTTTTGGTTCATGGGCTTTCAAGATTAGATTCACCTTTTTTTTTTTTTCTTTTTTGCTAACCATTGTTTCTTTTTTTTTTTTATATAGCATGTCTGCCGAAGAAGAAGTCATCATGGAAACCCAAGAAGTCGAAGTTGCTGCTGAAGCTCCCAAGGGTCAAATGTCCGTTGAAGAAGCCCTTCAAGAAGTCTTGCGTCGCGCCTTGGTCCACGATGGTCTTGCCCGTGGTTTGAAGGAAGCCGTCAAGGCTTTGGACAGGTAAGCATAAAGAAGAAGAAAACTGGGTCTAGGACTTGGCAGCAAACAGATGGTATCCCAAGATCAATGTCATTCATCGACTCTTCTTTTTTTACAGACGTCAAGCTCACTTGGCTGTTCTCTGCGAATCTTGCACTGAAGGTGAATACATCAAGTTGGTCGAAGCTTTGTGTGCTGAACACAACATCAGCTTGATCAAGGTCTCTGATGCCAAGAAGCTCGGTGAATGGGCCGGTCTCTGCAAGATTGACCGTGAAGGTAACGCTCGTAAGGTCGTTGGTTGCTCTTGTGTTGCCGTCACTGACTTCGGAGAAGAATCTGAAGCCATGAACATCTTGTTGGACTGTAAGTTGAATATACAAATATAGCATATATGGATATTAGCTGACCCATCTCTTTTTCAATAGACTTCAAGACTCAATAAACGCATCATTGTAGTTTAGTATTTATTACTAAGTGTTAATAAAAATTGATCCATTTATTTTGTCTCTTATTTTGTCTACGTTATCAAATAATTTTATATTTTGTGGAGTGGGTGGTGGAAAGGGTACAAATGATATGAAACAGGGCTTGATGGTGATCTCACTGTTACTATGGGTGTGGGGCAATTCTGTATATGTTGTGATCAATTGAAATTGTTGGAGAGGTCAGAGTTTTGTCCTGAATATAACAGCGTATATATGTGCTTTGGATAAGGACTCATATCATCTATGTGTGTATATATGTTAGTACGAGGTTGCGTGTCAGACATGATAACAATTGATCGTCTCTGTTAAGGTTGGTTGTATCTGTTTTCTTTTGAGTAATCACACACACATAGAAAAATGGCATCTAGATTAGAAATCAAAAATGACTTTAACATCACTACACACTATCTCAATAAACCATAAAAGAGACAACAAGACAAGTCTTTATTTTATTCAAATATGACAATTCCAAATATAAAAAGTAGACTAAAAACAACTATCTAAATATATAATTCATTTAGATGAAGCCAATACGGTTAGCAATATCCAAAGCATCCACATCAGCAGTCAAACGAACGTAGGCCTTCTTGCTACCATCAGGTCTAGTAAGAGAGAAGAAGAAAAAATAGGGGTCAGCACAAGATCGAGTGTAGAATATTAAATCGGTTGATGCATATATGTATGACATGATGATTTTGATTCGTTTTTACCTGATCAAAGTGTTGACCTTGAGGGCATCGACATCGTAAAGTTGCTTGACAGATTGCTTGATTTGGTTCTTGTTGGCCTTGACGTCAACGATGAAAGTCAAAGTGTTGTGGTCTTCGATTTTCTTCATGGAGGTTTCGGTGTTCAAGGGTTGACGGATAACGCGGTATTGGTCCATACGAGGAAGGTGAGGTACAGACTTGCGAGAGTACTTGGGAGTACGGGCCAACTTCAAGGTCTTGGGGATACGGAATTGAGTGGCAGTGCGGATCTTGCGGACAGTCTTGCCTTGGACACCCTTGAGGGCGGCCTTCTTGGCAGCTTGAGCTTTGTTGATAGAAGCTAATACGTCAATGGTTGAGAAATAGCAATGTCAAAAGAATAAAAAAGAAAGGCAGGGTTAGAATTTGAAAGCAGCATTTTTCAATTTGAATGAAAATGAGCTGATTCTACATTGGCTTTCACGGTTCCACATCTACAGTCAACTGCATGTCCATCCATCCATCCATCCATCCATCCACCCAGTCCCATCCCACCCATCATCCACTTTTACGTATATTCATTCATTATCCACTTAATCCAGCTCATTTCTCGTAGATATGATTGATTTTTTTTATTCGTCTTACCCTTGGGTGCCATATCGTCAATAGTGGAGAGAAGGCTGTTCAATAATTCACCTCTGTGCCACTTTTACCAGGCGAGCCACCACAACTTCCAAAGAGTTCAATCTCCGCATAATGTGCTTCACATATATATATATATAAGACATTTAAACATACTAAAAAATACTAACAATAAAAATACAAGACATGCTTTATTCATGCATATATATATAAAATGATCATTAATACTAAGATAATCCAATGACAGCACCATGGCATGAGGCTATTATGGACGGTACGGGAATTATAGTGTGTCGGTGCCCAGTTGCAAAATAAACATATAGTAAAGAGTGGTGAGGATTTATGAAAAAAGAAGACGAAGGCACAATGTCACCGATATCTCACAGTGATACTTTCTGTCATGAGAAGAGGACCGCCATGTTGGATGATGCCGCATGGTTGTTGAATATTGCAAAAAAAAAAAAAAAAAAAAAGAAGTCGACATCATTTCAGATCCCGCCCACGTGAAATATTTAATTTTGTCTGTCCTGCTTATTTTATTTTTTCAGCTCTTCTTCTTTTTTTTTTTCATTTCAATTTTTCTTCACCATTCGAATTCTATGGGGTTGTTTTGGATTTAGTATTGTATCAGGGCTAGTTTAAAAGAAGTTTCAGCTCAGGGATTACAAGATGCATGGGGAAACCCTTTCATTTTGAATCTAGGATCTGACGACACCATTAACTACCTTCTTAGAGTCTTCATTAGATTAGTTTAGTGTTAGCTTGTCTCTATATCTGAGTAAAATATGTCTCTTTTTACTTGTTTTAATGAAATATGTCTCACTAGTCTTTCTCAAGACTTTTCTGTTAAATTACCTGTTGGAATGAACCCCCTTCATTAGTTTTAGTATCTGCCAATTCTGCTTCAATAAAATATATTCTTTTTATTAACCATCCTCTGGCTATAGTATAGTGATAAAGGTCGCCATTTTAGCAATTTCTTGAATGTTTTATCAACACCTGCTGTCTATCTTTAGTAGTATTTCGTTCCCTAATGTCTACGCAATGGGCTGGTGTCGTTCCTAGCCTCCTTGCTATGAATAGGAGTTTTTCAATACAAGAACAATCTTATCAATAAACTATTCTGCACAGTGAATGATATCTCTACTTTATAGAATGTTTTACCCAAAATCGCCAAGGACTGGTGTGCAATGCTAGGTCACTTAATATGAAAAGTGATTCTATTTTTACTCATCTATTCATAATCACCATGCTTTCTTCATAAATTTCCTGATAAAAAATGTTATCGTGTCGCCTCTATTAAACTGGAAATAGTGCATATTCAATTCATTATACCCATTGCGGTAGCCCATGAAAAATGTCAATTTTTTGAAATCTTGAAATGGGTGTCATTTTTTCGCTAGAAAATAGTTGAGAATAAATTGTAGCCAGACAAACAACGCTATTTCCACTATTTACTACCATACATAATTCACCAAGTCAAATGCTTTCTACATTGGTTTTCTCACACAAATCAGGGTCTTTTTTTTTTTTTTTTTTTTTTTTTTTTGCATAAATATATACAATATACGTGAGGTTGTGAACAAAGCCTTAATAATTAACCCGTTTTAGTTTACACACACACACACATATTATTATTTTTTTGTTCTACACACATGTATATACATTCGACAAAACAAATGATGTAATGCACAGTGTGACAGAGAATAAAGATAAAATGAGACATGGAATGTTCTTATTTAAAATGTAGATATGTACAACGCATGACAAACTAACACTAATCTAAACTAATGGCGGCCCACTAACACTACTTTCTATAATAAGACTAATCTATCACGTGGGCTCAGTGCGGATCATGGCATGGTCCTTTTTCTTTTTTTTTTCCTTCTTGTGTAGATCTACCCGTTAGACTAAGCACCGAGGACGATGGTTTCGTCCGAAGAAGCTGTTCACCATAGCGCGAAATTTTAAAGTACCGTCGAATGCCCCTCCAGCTTTTTCAACATAAAATAATACCCAATCGACGATGGGTCCAAAAAGGGGCCCCCACTAAAAGTGCGCAATGGTGGGGCTGTCCAATACCATCCTATCAAACCCACACGTGACAAAAAACATCCTTCTCTCTTTGACACCCAGTAAATCGAAGATATCACAAAGCCTCTGCGGAACGCCAGAGCGTTTATTTTTATTGTGTAAAAAAAAAATTGTGAGAAGGGGTAAAATAAGACAGATAATGTACTAATGCTAAAATAAAATTGGGCGAAAGGACAAGAGACGGTAGCTAACTAATCAATAGTTCGTTTGGCTTCAGTCAGGCGTCTATTCACCATTCCCAACCAGCGTTCAATATGCGTTTCCGTAGAGCCGTCATTGAGTAAAGACATAAGACAAGCAGACCAAAATGTGCTTGATTCAGTTCCTCGGCGCCCAAGTAGATTAGCAGCATTGGCGATACAACCTGGAAGTCCGGACTGGATATAACTATTTTTAACCCGCCCGCCCCCGCGACAAATAGATCAACATACTATTTTCCCCCATTAAGCAGGTCTTTTTTTTTTTTTTGTACATACCATAAAGCTGCAAGTTCCTCTTGACCATTGGCTTGAAGTTGCTGAGCCCATTCTGTCAATAGTGTTGCCAATAATGGATCGCCCTCTGGTAGTCGAATTTTCAGCATTGCAATCGCTTCACTAAATTGAAAATTACAAATATCAATATTCTGTATACAAGTAGATATCTATATTATATATATATATATATGACTTACGTAAACATAGATGCTTCACGGTAAACATTGATGGCTTCATAAACTTTTGAGCAGGCAATAAAGCATGTCGCGGCAAGATGATGAAGCCCACTTGACGCCAACTTTTGTGCTTGTTCCTCCATCATTTTGAGCCAAGTTTCCTTTCCAGCTAGATAAAAAAATAAAAAAAAGGGATGAGCATACTTTAATTTGTTTTGGTTATGTTACTTACCCATTGGACTTAGCGCCAGCACTATCCAATCAGTAAGCATCATTCCGTCCCCAGCATGAATATAGGACCCAAATGTAAATAAATTGCTTCGCATGATGTCTAACGCCAATTTAACATCTGATCCGATAAACGTTGCAGTCGTTGGTATGTGGTTTCCTCCAGCCTCAGCAATGTCATTGTCGTTTAATAGATCAACTATGATATAACAAATGGTATGAGTATATAATATATACGAATATAAAAGAAGCCATAATAATTCAATCCTTGGTGTGACACAATAAGTATTACCTTCTACCCCAATCAACTTTCGGATATCATTCTTATTTCCAGCTATCAAATTCAAGAATTGTGTTTTGGTAGAGACTTTTTCTGAGGACGTCGGTGAGATAGTGGTGTATTTGCTGATAGATGTATCGTCCGCCGCCTTGTCGCAACGCCTCTTGACATCATCAATAAAGGACATTCCATCAACATCAGTGTCATCAGAGTAGTATAGGTCGACCGCCAATTGGAAACAGTGTTGATGAAGTTCGGTTTGATCGATGGTTTTAATCGTTGTTGTTGCGGCATCAAACAGTGTCGTTGTTTTATTGTTGCTCTTTGTGTGATTCGTCGTTTTCCGTTTTTTTGCTGAATCCGTGTCCGATGTCGTTGCTTCAGAATCCATAGCACCGAATCCATGTTTTTTGGTATTTCCAGTAATTTCCGTTTTGATAGGTTTCCGTTTTGTCATCCTCTTCTTTTCTCTAATAAAAACCGGTACATATTTCTCGAGCATTTCTAATAATGGAAAAAAATTCATAGTTAATAACATTCCTTTTCAAAAAAAACATTTGCATATCACAATCTGTTATATACATGCACTTACCCAAATCTTTAATATTCTTAGTAAAATCCTTCCAGTTCCACATATAAATGAACCGATCGTCGCCACCAGTAAGAACAATGTCAGGATCCAAGTACTGCCAGCAAACAGAATAGACACACCCTCTATGATTTTCAAAATAACTGACGATAGAAGGAGTAGGTTCCATATTCCAAATCTAAAATTACGATGAAGTGAAAAAAAGGTGAGCTGATGAACCTGCTTAATTTATTGACTTACAATTGCCAAATTATCGAATGACGTTGATGCCAATAATGTTTGATCCACATGATGACTCCATTTCAAGTCAGTAATCGCCCTTTGATGTGCCTTCAGTATTCCAAAGGGTGACGTTTCTATAGTCAAAGAATCTACAACAAAAGTGAAACAAAAGAAGTACATAAGATGTATCCGTATGCTGATGTTAATGGTTTTCTATTTTTCATTTTACCGGAAGGAGATATATCAATATCGTGGTTTATCTTGTGTACCCCAATGTCACCATCATCGCCGCCAGACGCAAGCAGTGAATGATCATCGATATCTAAAAAAAAAGGGGGGAGGAGAGGATACAATCAGTTCATTTACTATCCAATGGTATAATTGATATTTGTTTTTCTAATATGATTTACCTTTCCAATGAAGAGAAGTAATCTTTTTCCGGTGATAATTGGATGCATAAATAACTTTCAAAGTTTTCAAGCTGTAAATTTCCAAAGACCCATCACTATTTCCAAGAGCAAGGTACAAACCCGAGGGATTAGCGGATACGGATATACATCGTGATTGCTTTGTTTCTAACAAGGTATAGAATGTCGGATTGGTGTTTCGTAGAATTCCATTCAAGGATAGTGGTGCCTGTGTTGGATGGCTGGCATTTCGTATATATAAATCACCATTTTTTCCGCCACAAGTGATCAAGGTATCCGTCATGTTGTGCCCCGCCATATCCTTGTCCGCAAGTAAAGAGGTAAGATCGCCAGTCCAAGTCATACTAGGTGTACCACCTCCAGCCGCATGGTATTCTTTCAACGTCTGGCATTTGCTGTTATAAAAGTCATAGATCCCAACGTGGCCGTATTCCGTACTAAACGCCAATATTCCTTCTGATGTCGGATGCCATTGGACATTCTCCACCTGACCACGAAGCCCCCTCCAAAATGACGTTGATTCATAAAAGTTCCTCTGTTGTTGCCCTGGTTTGGTTTTCTTTTCAATTTGATTGCATTTCCACACCTTGATAACACTGTCTCCATATCCAATAGCCACTTGCTCAGGATTGTTTGATGATATATCCAAACTGTAAGGAAACCCAGTTTGTGTCTTGATAGTCATTGTCACCTTTCCATTTCGGAGATTCCATTTGATGATCTATAAAAGAAAGTAAAACGTCTCCCTCAGTAGATCAGTATCGACGTTCTGGTTTACTCTTTTTTTTTTTTTTTTTTTTAGAAAATCACCTGTCCATCTAGAGACGACGTAATGATATGGTAGGCACCAGAATAACAAAGGGTAAAAGCAATTCGAGAATGCCCTTGTTCAAAACGAGGATTCAATAGTAAAAACTTGGAACCAGAGACATTATATCGTAATATTTGCCCACTATGAATTTGCAAAAGAAAACTAGATTAGTTCAAGTTCATGATACATGTCGTTTGATCATTTTGCACTTGCATATGAGAAGTGATGTATATTTCCGTTGAGTTAGTAGGAGACCAAGCGAGATAGATCCAATTTGTACTTTTTTGTTGAGCAGTCCAATGCGATTCAGGTTTTGGTAACTTGATTGTACAGCACACAGCAGATTCCATGACTTTCCAAATCAAAACATCCTTGGTTCGTTTCCCACTTGAAGCTAAAGATGGCCACATTGTCTGATTTTCTTGCTGTGTCTGAAGTATTTGCCATGATAATGAGTTAACACCGTCATTTGTATGCAATAATTGGCGCTGTTCCTGCAGTTGAAGATTGTCGCCAATGGAGTATACCATAATCATTCCATTGAGATATCTAATAAATTTATAACCAAGTCATCAGTAGCTGTTCTAATTTTATCAAAGAATAAACGATTGTTTTCTTCTTCTTCTGGCCTTACCCTATAGCTATGTAGTCAATGTTTCCATGATTAACCAGTGCCATAGCAGTGACCTCGGATTTGACAGGTGTTACTTGATGATTTTTCATTCCCGACGTTTCTTGTATGGTAATACATCCCGACTTGTCACCTACAAAATATGTAACACGCTTGAGTCACGCTTGCTTTATAGAAATATATTAATCTTACCAGAAATAACAACTGTTCCTTCCCGTAAGCATTTAAGTATCGTCACTTCTGCCTAGAAGTAAAAAAAAAGGGGGGTGGGTTAGTTTGAGACGGGTATGGTAGGCGGTGTTTATGGTAGACCTACCTTATGAGATTGGAATGTGGCCAGCAACGATCCATCGAGCAAGTTCCAGAGTCGTATAATAGGATCCTGACCGGAGACGAAACAAAGATGACCATAGGTATCGATGGTGTTGATTTTATCCAAAGCCGCTGTAAAAGTGGATCGATAAGCCAAAGAATGGAGATGGAGGACCACAATCAAGTTTTTTGACGCGTAAACATAAAATTGATCGGTAGTGATTGCAGTGGCGGTGGAATAGCGATTTGGTCCTGGCGGAAATGCTGCTATCTTGCCGGTCCTTTTATCATCAATGCTCATTCAGAAGTGGAAAGATTTTCTTTAAAAAATAAAAGAGAGAGAAAATAGCACGCAGGACCATTGGATGTCCGGCCAAAAATGGCACAAACCAGTCATTTCGTTCCCCGCTCATTCTTTTTTTTTTTTTTTGTGGTGTTTTTCTTTTTTTTAACTTTTTTCGCTTTTACAAATCCACTCTTTTTTTTTTTTTTTTTTTTTTTGTGATCCCATACCATTCAATTCATCCAATCATGCCGCAAGTCAAGGAAGAACTACCAGAAATAGAAGAACTCAAGATTGTTCTTCCCGGTGATATTATATCAATAGATCAAGACGAAGATGAAGACAGCACATTGATTCTTGGCCCTGGTTTACGACAAGATAGCGATCAAATAGTGGCCAACAAAGCTGGGATCTTACGAAGCAATGGTAATCGTTGGTGGATCGAAAGCAATCAAAAAAGAGTAAGTGATATATTATTCAACAAAGAATGTGTGTATGGTTAGCGTACTAATTTTTAATGTTTCAATCAGTATATTGCAGCCACCGGTGAATCGGTTTTAGGAACTGTGCTAGCTCGACTCGGGGAATACTATAGAGTGGACATTGGAGCTGCACGACCTGCTATTTTACCTCACTTGGCGTTTGAAGGTGCTACGAAACGAAATAAACCCAACCTGACGGTGAAAACCCTTGTATATTGTCGTGTCAGTCTGGCAAATCCTGATATGGAACCTGAATTAGAATGTGTCAACCCTACTACTTCGCGAGCCGACGGTTTTGGTGAATTGAAAGGCGGCTTTGTATTCAAGTGCTCTCTGGGATTATGCCGAAGGTAAATATAAGAAGATCATCTCATACTTCTCTTATGATTACTTATATATATTCTTCAATTTCATTAGATTATTAAATCCTACAACGCCTATTCTTACGCTTCTTGGTGAACATATTCCTTTTGAGCTTGCTGTGGGCATGAATGGTCGTGTCTGGGTGAACGCTACTAGTTGCAAGGAAACAATCCTGATCTCGAATGCCATCCAAAACTCGGAATATCTCAGTGAAAAAGAATGTGAAGCCATGGTGCAAAGCCTACTAGGTTAGTTAGTTTAGGTTAGATTAGAAAAAAAAACCCTCCACTTATTGCAATTACCCGTCTTCATTTGCTTTTGTTTTATTTTGTTTTTTATTTATCCATTTCATTTTATTCTTACTATTGTATATACTACATTTTTTTATAGCTAATTGCTATCATCAAATAAAAAAACTCTTGATCATGCAAAATATTTATTCTGTTTATTTTATGCTACGTCCCATCCATATATAATAATGATACTGACTCCACGCCCAATCCACACATGACACTTTCTTTTACCATTCCTTATAGTTTTTCAAAAAATATCATTTCCCCTAAACTTTTTTGACTCCGTGCCTAAATCCTTTTCTCAGATAAATAGCATGTCCAATATGTCTTTATCACTCTTGATTCCCGCAAATAAAATATCATGCATGTTATGTACATGTCCCATCCACCCCTAAACCTCACTATCAACCAATACTTTTCCACTCGTCCGTACATTGTAGTGAGTTATAAAAAACAAAAAACGGTGTATCATGTATATATATATAGTTTTATTATTGGTCTTATTTGAAAGAGAGACAATAAACAATCAAACTATTTTATTTGAAGGATATAAATATGTTGAATGTATCATCAAATATACTGTTATGCTAATAAGAATAGTGACAAGCGAAGGATAAAGGGAGAGGTCAAATAAAATAAAAAAAAATAAAAAGAAGAGGAGGTACATGAAAATTATACCAACACAAATCTATAGAAATGGACACAATATATATATATATATAATCTAAAAGAGGTATGCATAAAGCCAGGACCAGCAGCTTCAGCAGCAATATTTGCACGTGCCCGGAGAGCACTTCGACGTTGTGAATGCATCGCTTCTTGTATCGGTGTATTTCCACGTTTGCCAATTGCCGCTCCTCCACCACCATTGACACTGGCAAAGAACTGTTCATCTGTAATTTCTTGTTCAGGTTGAGTATCGTGTGAAGTCCTGTTGGTCTTTAGAGGTTCACGGTCAGGTAAGATGATACCCCTTCTACCTCGCGTTTGTCGTCGTTTTCGCCTAAAAAAAAAAAATGCAATATGAGTTGGCCATAATATCTTCCCTTTCCTCTGCCTCATCACTCAAGCTATCAATATTATCACTGATTTCTTTTTTTTTCCTGTATTCCTTTTTTGTATACCTTGCTTCACGTAATCGATCCTTTTCATTTTTTTGTAACTCGGCTTCAGACAGTTCCAGAATGGCAGGAGTAAATAGATTCACCGCATCAGTATCACGGATGACCCCTTTGAGGTATGGTAAGAAACTGTGTTTGAGATCATCGTCCACCACAGGACCGTCAAATTCATGTCCCACCAGGAGCAGGGATTTGATGTAAACATGTATTTGTTCCCGGATAGAATGAGCAATGGCAGTTCTAATAAAGCGAAAAGCAATATTTAGACTTTGTATAGACTATCATTCCCGCCCCTCCCCGCTCCACAAGTACACACAAACACATATATATATATATATATATATATATATATTCATGCACATAAACACAACCTTACCTAATTCTCCACCAAGTCCTAGATCATTCGTCAGTACTTCGGCAAACTGTTCGGGCGAGTTCTCTGGACAGCTGATATCCCATTCAAATTGATCAATCAATGCCTTGTGGTCAACTGTAATATCAAGCTAGAATCATAAAGAGTACACGATCAGAGATAATAGAACCCCGATCCTTTTTCATTTTTTTCTTTTTACCTTGATCAGCATTCGTAACTCTACATTCCGGTTGGCCGTCTTTTTAACATCATGATTGGTGTCGTCTAGAGTAGGTAGTGATGGTGAGTGTTCTCTTTTGACAAGTGTTATATCGGGTGGCGTAGTGTTGTGGTGATATGATGATGGTGCTGTCGGTGACGTGAGGTTTTCTTCGGTGTCAGGCGCTTCCTTCGTCACCATACTTGATGCATGTAAATAATATACCTGGACTTGATCCTTCATCGATCGGGCGATATGTGGTATGAATGATGCTGGTGGTAGTCGTAAATCTTCACACAGTTGCTCAGCAAATTGTTCAGGTGTCACCAGTTGTTCTATGATATAATAACATAAGTAAATATTATATATTCAACCAACTTTCAGCCACGCCACTCACCATCCTTCCCCATCCCTCCTTCACCTTTTTCTTCTTACCGTTCAAATTCCAAGTAAATGTATCCCGTAATTTATACCCATCAGCTTCGAATTCCAGTCGAATTGGTACAAGATCATCTTCCTTTGTGGATTGTTCTTTCATATCGTCCAATGAGCTATACACACAATCAGGGTGTCAGTGAATATTTTTAAAAAAAAAAAAAAAAAAAAAAAAAGCATGGAATTTTTTGTCTAATGAAGAAAGATGATTATAACTTACAATTTCAATAAAGGAGTTCTTCGTAGCCGTTTCTTATCACGAGGATAAATGATGTTGCTTTGTAGTCCGGTGTTTCCATTGCCAAGACCGCGATAACCGGGGCCGAACGTCGCCATGATCCCCTTTGGTCCTTGGTGGCGTGCTTTACGTTCATATTGACTCGCTTCAATGTCCCGTTTCTTCTCTTGAGCCAAAAGTAAATGTCGTTTGTGCTGCTCGTTCAAAACATCCTGATAAGCCCGATCGCGTTGTTGATACTGTGCTATATTTTCTTTCTGGACATGCGTTTCTACAACAATGGCTTCGATAGAAATGGATGATGGTTTGGAAGGAGGAGGACGGGGTATACTACCAGAGACACCCATCATCACAGGCGGTCTCGCTGCTACCGCCGGTACCATGGCAGATCGATCAGGAAATTGTGGAGGAGGTGTTGGATGGTGATGATGTTGTTGTTGCCGTTGTTGCTGTTGCTGCTGCCATCTGGCCTGGTGCTGCTGTAACTGAATTTGCTGTTGCTGTTGCTGTTGCTGTTGCTGTTGCTGTTGCTGTTGCTGTTGCTGTTGCTGTTGCTGTTGCTGTTGCTGAAATTGCGACTGGAAATTCATCTGATGCCGTTGAAGAGGAGAAGAGAATTTGGGTGCAAGTTCTCCAAGACTTACGACTCCAGTACCCTGCGTCAACCCTGGAGGGTGCATGAACATTCCCGGCTGTTGCTGTTGCTGTTGAGGACGGAGGGTTTGGCTGAGTCTAGATGGATCATTCAACGAGGTGGTGATTGGACTAGAATATATGTTGCCTGGAGATGGTCCAAAAGATTGTGGAGATACATGGCCCTGTTGTTGCTGCTGGGGCATGGAATACGGTGCTGCTATTTGCTGTTGCTGTTGTAGAGAGGTGAGATCTTTCTGCATCATAGCTGATGGAATGGGTGGATAAATGATGGTAAGATAAAGTAATGAATGTCCGCTTGCTTTTGTGATTATGGAGAATGTGTGGAAAAAGGGGAGTCAAGGTATGCGTGTATGTGTCTTAATGAGAATGGGGATGAGGGGAGAAGGATATCAATAATGTATATGGATATATGACAATGAACGAATGTGGGCTTAAAAAAAAGGAGGGAAGGAAGATAAAGGGCACAAAGTTGATGGGATGGTTAACCTTATTAAATTGAAAGGGAAATATTTTCGACGTCACATAGTGATTCTAGAATATTTTATTTGTTTGATACAATGGCAGAAGGGTTGCGTATGTGTATATTGGGTGGGGTAAGGCTAATAATAAAACTATACATGGAGACCTGAAATAAAGGGATCTATATCTAAACTACAGGCTTTTCCTTTTTGAATTCGACACCAGGGACATGATGTGGGTGGAAGATACGCTATAACACAAAGTAAAGAAGATAGTTAATTGTCATGCTGAAGTAGTCATTTTCCAAGAATTATTACCTGAGCGTCTGCATAAGCAACACCAAAACCCCAACCAGTTGAGATAGCGATAGGCCAAGAGCGTTCTGAGAAGAAAAGGTATGTCGTTAAATAATCATAGTGCATATTATAGTTACGAAGAAATGGAGTGAGTAATAAAATATAATGCACCTACTTTTGAATAAGAGTGCAGAGGCAACAATACCAACACTTAAACCAAACCCGGTTTTGACAACAAAATTTGAAAGGACACGGTCCCACTAAGGCAAAAAGGCAAAAAAAAAAAAAAAAAAAATTCATTGAATGAGATACATATATATCTAATAGCCCATCTTGCCGTACTTTATTTGAGAGGAGTTTTTCGCTTGCAATCGCTTTGTCGTTGGCTGACATTACTGTATAAGTGTAAATGATATTATAAATTTGATGTTGGAAAAGGAACGAGAAAAAATAACGAAAAAAAACCCTTACTCATTTGCTCCCGAAATTTGGATAAACTCCGACTTTTTCTCGAAATTGAAGTAATGACCGATCATTGAGAAAGACGATCAACAACAGCAGAAAAGTACTTGATTGTTTCCAATACGTACCTTTCTTATTGTCTTTTCATTGTATCATATACATGTCAGCCTGTATAGACATGTATAATGTACCTTTTTTAGACATATATAGTAACCATCAACCTAATGCGACATCATGCAGTATCATATGTATCATACTGTAATCCCAAAGCTTATATACCAAAAAAGAAAAAACTCTATTTTATTATATATAGGCCATATGTAATAACTATTATCTACTTTTATTGAATTTCCCTACAGCTAAACATACCAGAAAAAAAATAAAGAGCAGAATAAGACGTAGAAAAAGGAAAGGAAAAAAAAATCAGAACAGTGTATCCTAAATTTCATTTAAATGAAACATCCTTTGAATTTCCAAATCAGGTACACGACAAAAAAAAAGTAATCCAAAAGAGGCACAAGAGATAAATTGCAAAAACAAGTAAAAAAGTATCAATTTATTTTTAGGCATTGACTAACGAGACAATGGTGAGAAGAGAATAACAGAAAAGGGGAATAAAACTCAATGAAGTCATGGACAATGAAAACTATGTAAAATTTTTAAAGGGAATGGGGAATATCGAAAAAACTAAGACTAATAAATGTAATTTGTTCTATTGTAATAGGGGAAGCATTTTGTGCTGAAGAATTGGGGAAGTATCCTATAAGAATGAAGATGAAAAAAAAGTGTTAATCATTACATTTTTGATAATACGATTTTTTTTTTTTGATTACCATGTGAGGAGTAATGGGTATAGAAGAGTATTTGTTCTTGGTTTTCACAGAGGGGTCCGTGGTAACATGTACACAGGTCATTAAGTCATGGCCAACAGTATCACATATTTCACAATAAGCAGGATGATCATCATCGTCATCATCGTCATCATCGTCATCTTCTTCATCGTCGTCATTATCACCAGAGAGCGACGCAGTACAAGTAGTAATTGTTTCACCACTGCCGGAAGTCCATCGAGGATCATCCATTGCCATCGTCACACCACTGTCCACAGATAAGGCGTGCTGTTGCTTTTTGGCCGTAATTTGTTTCACTGTTGTTGTTGCTACTGCTGCTGTTGTTGTCGATATATGTTTCTCACTCTTCCGTCGTCGTGGTCGTGATCGTGGTCGTGGTCGTGGTTGGGGAAGACTGTTGGTGCTGCTATTTTTTATTAGAGTGAGTTCCTGTTGCAATTGCTGATTGTGTTCCATTGCTGCCATCCAATCTTCTTCTTTGAAAAATTTTGTTTCGATCAATGATTCCAAGTTGGCAACATCACGATGTAGAGCGACAATATCACGACGTTGTTGATTCTTCAAATCCGTATCCTCCCGCGCTTTTTCCAATAGATCTTTGACTTGGCGCTGTGTTTCCTTGAGCTGATCTACAAGATCTAATCCTGGCCGTACGTCAAAAGGATCCATCAAGCTTTGACACGCCTGTTCCACGTGTCGTAATCGTGATTGCATCGAGTCCACTTGATGTCGTTTCTGCTGTAATTCCTGAATAAGCTGACTTTGTTGTTCCAGGAGTTGTGACGATTCTTTGCGGTTGGTTGCCTGAGCCTGCTCTAATGCCTTGTTGAGCTGATCCACGATTATTGTCTGTTCTCGTTGCGATGCTTCCAAATACTGTATACGTTCTTGCGATTGTTGCCATTGTTTAATTACATGATTTTGTTGGGATAGTTGTTGGTTAGATTGTTGGATCTGTTGCACCAAATGTTCACGTTCTTTTCTTAATTCGTACACCCGATGTTGTTCTCGTCCGAGTTTCACTTGATAGCTGTTAATTTCTTGTTGCTGTTGATCCATCATTGTCATAGCGTGTTGCTGTTCTGTAGAGTCATCCGTTACTTGCTTCTGCTGTTGTTGTTGTTGTTGTTGTTGCTGCTGCTGCTGCTGATAAAGTGGTTCGTAGTTTTGACTTTGTCTTGATTGATGGTGCATTCGACGCTGTCCCACGTGTTCAGATGCCACCACTGATGGTATTGGTGTGACATTGTTATTAAAGACCGTGCGTTGACTATATTTGTTCGTATAGAAAGGTTGCCTTCGAAATGCTGATGAAGGAGATGATGGAGATGGTGCAACAGGTGTTGATAAAGGCGAGGCTGATAATGATGAAGATACGGATATTGATGTCGATACTGGTCTAGATGATGCTGATGGTAAGGAGGACGACGAGGAGGATGATATGGATGTTGAAGTATTTACACGTGGACTTTTCTTTTTGGTGATGGTGGATGAAGTTCGACTAACAAGAGCAATTTTGGACGAGAGGACAAAGATGCCAGTATTGTGAGCGCATGTAAAATAATGGATACTAAAAAGAAATCATTAACGTAAGTCATTGAATCGCAAAAAAAAAAAACACCAATTCGTTTTTTTTTTTTTTTTTTTTTTTTACCCTTTCACAGAACCATCATTTTTTCCCGTGCCAGGATGGTCTAGTTCTATACCAGCCCATATTCCAGATTTGAATTCAGTAAGACCCAAAAAACGTAGAGTACCGTAAAGTTGCTTGCCATCCACAAGCACACGATCGCCTATTTGAGGGTCATCGCCTTCAATAACGTGTTCATTGATATTTGTACTGCAAGAAGAATTTGTTGAGGTCATGTTTGAAGCTGTCAAAGACACACTTTGAGTTGATCTCGACGATTTCGACGGTGAAGGGTGAATATTTCGTTTCCGTGATAAAATAGATTCAAAAGGAGGTTTCGGTAATTTCGACATGATTGAGTTCCTTATTTATATGACAAATATATGACAAGGAAACAAAGACGGATATACGCCTATCTTTATATTTCAGGGGAATACAAGTTAAAAGAGAGAGAGAGAGAGGAAAGAAAAGAAAAAGGGGGGGAGAGATGCTAAAAAAAAGGAAAAAATCAATACTTCGGGGTTTTAAAAAAGATATGCAAGAAAAGTTAATAAACTGTACAATCACTAATGTCACTTGGCATAAAACCAAGCATATACTTTTGATGGGGATGAGATGATAAGAGTTTTTATACTTTAATAACCATTTGTTAATTTTTTATAGTGTTCAGTAATAATCAGCTATGTATCGTATGTATGATACTGCACAGTACAAACTGGACAATGTACATCACAAAACTCTTCAAGGTGTGATATTGCCTCTTTAACTATAGTACCTTTTTCTTTTCACTGAAAATGATGACCGATTTTTTTTTTCTGATCGTATGATAAGTAAAAGAAAAAAAGAGATATGGGCATGAATTATCATACCTGGTTATAGTGGTGAAAAAATAGCATAATCAAACGCCCATCATCATGATACTGGCTCTTAACCTCACATATGCAAGGTTAATCATTTTATTTAAAAGAAAATCTTAAAACCAGAATCGATACAGTTGTCTTCAAAATGTTAACCCAGACTAAAATGGTATCATTGTGAGAGATGGTTGTCTGTGTTTTAAAAAAATACCAAGAAGGGCAATATCATTCATTTTTTAGTGTGGGAGCATATCTAAGAACCAAGAAACAATGACACCATTTCTTTTTTTAGGGGTGATAATGAGACCGTGGTCAATTTTTTGTTTGAAGACCGGCATTTTAAAAAAAAAGAGATGGGGATTCGGGTCAGCGAATCCTACCAATGAAATCACAGTATGTTTACAATACAATTATACTAAAAATTTTCGACTCAAAAAAACATTTTTCTGGTTTTATAACAAACCAACCCTTTTCTTTATCTTTATCAATTTTTTTTACATTATTATTTTATTTTCTTTACACACATTTTTCTTCCTTTTTCCCTTTTTCTTTTCCTTTTATCATTTATTCTTCCTCTTTTTCTTACTTTAAAAAATATAAAAAACCCCCAAAAAAATAAGTTTCTTTTTCATCATCCCCATTCTCATATAGTATTATCCATCTCATCATTATGACCACTATCACTACTTTGACGCAAAAACATATTACTTCATCTGTCACTCCTTCTACGTCCATTGTATCCGTTAGCAAACACTCCCACTCGAATAACAACAACAAGAAGACTGGTTCCAAGTCTACCATCAAAGAACCTACATCTCATTCGAAACCTGCAGCGAAACCCAAGAACAAGAAACATCACAAGGGTGACACTATTACTACCTCGGTTACTACACCAAACAACAAACAACAAGCCAAGAAAAAACAGCCTTCAAAATCAACAACAAATGTTCCCCCCACGCAGGCCATTGTCAACAAACAAACTCACCACCACCACCATCAACAACAGCAACAACAACGGCGTAATGTTTTACCAGTCAAAGTCCGTCGTGTGGAAAGAAGAAAGGATATTGTATCCATGACAGAAGCCATTCAAACCTCTCAAGTCGATCTTCTAAGCTCAAGTCCTCCTGTCTCTGCTACTGAATCCGAAGACTCTGATCCGGGACGTACAGTGGAACAACCTCAAAAACGGCGCCATAACAAGAAGAAGCCCAATCTTGAAAATGCTGCTACTTTCCCTCCATTGAATCATCAACAAGCAAAGAAAAAGTAAACAAGTGATATTCTTATGAAATTTTGTAACCGGGTTACTAACTTCATTATTTGTTATTAATGTGTTTTCTTTACAGCGGTGCTCGTCGTCAACCAAAACAACAACAACAACAGCAACAGCAACAACAAATGCATTACCACCAACATCATCACCAACAAAAAGGAAACAAGGTTGTGTATGCCGGTCCTACATTTAACAATTCCCCTGCACCGAGTGCTCTTCCTATCCCTGCTTTCAGTCATAGTGGATCACCTCAACAACATCAAGAACCGCAGCAGCAACAACAATCTTCTCCTTTGGCCAAACATGAAGATGTGTTTTATATGGAAGTTGTATCTCCATCTCCAACTCGACCAATGTATCACCATCCTGCTCACCCTCATCCTCGTCAACTTCAGCAGCAACAACCTGATTTCCAACAGCAATCAAGAGATTTGATGAATTTATTAGCACCTCGTCGTCCTCCCCCTCCAATGATGATGATGCCCACAATGACCATGCCTCAAACCGATCACACCCTGTCTCAAATTCAACGTGACCTTCGCTCCATGCTCAAGTTGGGAGCCGCCTCTTAGGAAAATCATCTCTCCCTATCTTTTTATATGGTATTAGGACCACTCTTCTCATATTTATTCTCTTCATACCCTTTTTTTTTCTTTTGTTTTACACCTTTTTTTATTATTGTTTACCACTTGACCTTTTTTTGTATATTTTGAAGCGTGTTTTAATTTTGTGAAGGTGGTTCTTTATCACACTTAGTTTGTAAAAATATCCCTTTTTTCCATTCTTTCCCTTTTCCCTTCTCCCATCCTCCTCCTCTTCATCTTCCCCTCTTCCAATCATGACTTGTATTATAGTTTCCTCTTTTTTTTTTTTAGTTTGATTTTATTTTCCCTTTATTTCATTTGTGTTTTCCCCGTGATCATCCTGTATTTTGTTTATGGATGGGGTCAACCTTTATGATCATTTCTCTTCCCTGCCCCTCCCTTTTCTTTTCCACTTCACCCCCTTCTATTCATTTTTTGATCGCTTTTTTTTTTTTTTTTGTGTATCTCGCAATCTCCCTCTCTTTTTCTCTCTTTCCACCTTTACCTTTATTTCTCTCATACATCCTTATCCCTCTTATCATCTTTTTTCGTAGTCATTATATCACACTTTTTTTTCCGACTCCCCCCCCTTTTACCACTTTCTATCCGTTAATAAAATTAAAAATAAGGCATGATTGTGAACTTCTGTTCACTACCATGTAGCAAAAAAAATCAAAAAAAAACATCTTAGCGTCTTGGGTGAATTATCAAAGGGACTGTGCAAGTGGGCGAAATTAGGATGACTTGGGTGTGTATGTGTGTGTGTGTGTGTGTGTGTGTGTGTGTGAGGCATGATATTCCCTGCCATTCAGGGCCGATATAAGTAACTCATTGATGGTATGTTGATTTATTCCAAGTCCGCCAAAAACGCAAAAGCAGCAATTACCCCAAAGTCCGATTTGCTCCTTCTCTTTACATACACTACCATGGCCGCTGTTGCTCATCAAATCTCCAAGAAGAGAAAGGTAAGAAGGTTATGCGAACACTGGATAAAGCAAAACAAAAAACCAAGTTGAATGAGATGGATGAAACGGTTGGATGGGAATATGTGATATTGGATGGATGGATGGACAGATGGATGGATAGAGGTGCTCTTTTAGAGATAACTAGCTATATGTTATGGAAATACTAATTATAATGCTTTTTTTTTTTTTCTCTCTCCTTCTTCTTTTTTGCTTCTTTCTTTCTTGATTAGTTTGTAAGTAGATCAATAAACGATTCGATATCATATGCTATATAGGGCACACACAATCATGGAATCTTACTGTTTGTTTGTTTTTGGTAGGTCGCCGATGGTGTCTTCTACGCCGAATTGAACGAATACCTCACTCGTGAATTGGCTGAAGATGGATACGCTGGTGTGGAAGTCCGTGTGACCCCTGCTCGCACTGAGTAAGTACTAGGTTAGCTCATCAGGTGAAATTAACATAAACATGGGATTATTGTATTAACCCTTCTTTCTTATTTCTAATGATAGAATCATCATCCGTGCCACTCACACCCAAAACGTGCTCGGTGAAAAGGGTCGTCGTATTCGTGAATTGACTACTTTGGTGCAAAAGCGTTTCAAGTTCTCTGAAAATGCTGTTGAATTGTATGCCGAACGTGTGCAAAACCGAGGTCTCTGTGCCATTGCTCAATGTGAATCTGTCAAGTTCAAGCTCCTCAATGGACTTGCTGTGCGCCGTGCCTGTTACGGTGTGGTCCGTTTCGTGATGGAATCTGGTGCCAAGGGCTGTGAAGTGGTTGTGTCTGGTAAGCTCCGTGCTGCTCGTGCCAAGGCCATGAAGTTCAGCGATGGTTTCATGATCCATTCTGGTCAACCTACCCGTGACTTCATCACCACTGCTGTCCGCCACGTCCTCATGCGTCAAGGTGTCCTCGGTATCAAGGTCAAGATCATGTTGGACAACGATCCCACCGGTCGCCAAGGTCCCAAGCAAACCTTGCCTGATATTGTCACCATCTTGGAACCCAAGGAAGAAGCGACTGTTGAAGTCCCCACCGCTCAAGAATTTGGTGTCCCTGCCGCTGCCCCGGCTGCTGTTGCTTCCGAACAACCCACTGAAGCCTAAGCATCATGGTCTACTCAGTTTATTGAATATTAGTATATAGTTTTGTCATTTTATTTTGATTTCTTCCTTTTTTTTGGACTATATCTTTTATTTAGTTAGCTGATCATGTGTGTGTGTGTTTGTTCGTGGTTGTGTTTAGTTGGATTTTTCTTTTTCTTTTTTTTTTTTTTGAATAAAAGCTCTTGAGGTTTTGCAGTTTTCGAAAATTACAATTGATGTTTTTGGGGAAGTATAGACTAGACCAGTGGCAGGATATAGTGTGTTGGGGTGTGAGGATCGGATCTGGTCGCGACAGAGCTATTATATTATAGGATGTTGATTTTGATTGGAGAGTGTATAGGGGATAAACTAGAAAAAAAGTGCTAGGTAGAACACTTACAAAACAGCAACACAACAACATTATATTCTATCCGATGAGTCAAATATTTCTTAATTGAATTAATAAAATGGCATATTTTATTAAAGTCTATTGGCAGATTTTAAAACTAAAGGAGGGGGTTTCAATGTAGCTAGGGATTCAATGGAAGGATCAATTGGAAGTGAGGGAGACTATTTTTGAAGAATGGTCATCGCTTAACTAAAGGTACTATTGTAAAATGGGGATTTTATACACGGCATAAGGCATGAAAGAATTCAAAGGGGTATATATTATTGAGGCACAACAACACTCGACACTAATCAAAAGAGTGATGGCAGTAAAAAGAAAGCGATCTATTGCACAAGACATGAGAGACTAATGAAACATTTTTCAGTGAGGCATGTGAGAAAAGTCATATTTTATTAAGACGTTGATACAAATTGTAGACAAATTAACACTAAGCTAAGCTAAGCTAAGCTAATGTTGACTTTTGAAAGAGCAACTAATGGTGGTTCTAAATCCTTAATCCAAATTGAAAGGGTTTCCCCATGCATCTTGTAATCCCTGATTTGGAAACCCTTATAAGCTACTCCTGGCACTAATCTATGTCCAACATAATCTCAAAAAAGGTGAATGGTGAAGGCAAAAAATGAAGGCAAAAATAAAAAGGAAGAGAGAGCGAAAAAATGGGAGAAATAGAATTTCACGTGTGCGGAATTTGAATTCCGTCCTATACAGCAACTCGGCAGACGGCCTTTTTTTGTTCTGTACAACAAATATGTGTTCCAAAAAAAATCGCACTGTATCTCAATTGGAACTTAAAACACAGTAGGAAGTGGGAATTGCAGGTGATGAAAAGAGTAATATGATGGTGGGACTAGGCATCGCTGGAATGGGGCAGGGACTGACGTTACAGATCGTCGATTTGATTGGTGTACCTGAAAAACGTACATAATCATATCCCGCTTTCAAGATGGATCACAATAGAAAAAAATAAAGACACATTATGGTAGGGTAATATGGTTGTTGTTTTTTATTTACAAAAAATCCAAACGAAAAGAATAAAACAAAGAGAGCGCCAATGTTTTAGATAAAATAAAAAAAACAAAAGATATGTTTTTGATTTTTGATAATAAAATATATGGAAACGAGAATAGACTACTGTGTATAGAATAAAGGAGGGAGTATAAGATGAGGAGAGGAGGGGAGGGGCAATAAAAGAGAAACTGATACTAATAATGGCGTGAGTAAAATAAATGGGTTAAAGAAAAAAAAAGAGGGGAAGAGGGAGGGGGATGACTAAGTAATACATCATTCTGACTAAACCAAAACTATAAGACTACATTCCATCGCGTCTTGCAGCTTCCCTCGCAGCGCGAATGAGGGGACCAAGCGAAGGAAGAGGGTCAGCGCACCTTAAGAATGGATGTTTCAGTAATTCATCAGAGGTAGGTCGGCGGTCTACATCCACTGATAAGCACCGGGCCAAGAAATCACGGAAAGTGGGTGAAAGTGCATCAGGGTCCTGTAATTTTGGTGTTCCGTTGTTGGCGATCAAATATAAGGCACGTAGTGGATTTTCATTGAGGTAGGGGGGTTCACCTTCTACCATTTCGATAGCCATGATACCTAATGACCAGATATCCACCTTAGGACCATATTCTTTTCTAGTTACCACTTCAGGTGCCATCTAGATAAATAAAACAAAATTGGAGTTAGTGTCGCGACTAGGAGATCGGCATCATTTAGTTTCATTTTACCCAATAAGGAGTTCCGACCATTGTTGTTCGTTTAGCTTGAGTGTCATTCAATTGAGCACAAAAACCAAAATCAGCTACAATAAAAGAAGATGGAAAGCCGCTTAGTCTTTGCTTTTTCTATCCCTTTCCTTCAATGAACCTTACTGAGTTTGATGTCACCATGGGAGCTGAGTAGCACGTTGTCGCTCTTGATATCTCGATGAATAACACCCTTGGAATGGAGATGCTGTAATCCTTCCAATACTTCCTTGCAAACCGCGGCAATCTGGCCTTCCATCATCATATTGTTCGTCACAACGTCAGTCAAGCTGCCACCCTCCATGTATTCCATAATCACCCAAAGGTCGCCTTTGAAGAGGTATGAGTCGATAAAATTGACAATATTTTTGTGTTGAGATTCCTTCATGACCAATATTTCGTTGATGATGAGTTCCTTCTTCGGTTGCTGTTCTAAATTCATTTGCTTGATGGCCACTGGTAAATCACTATTTGATGTGTGAGCAATAAATACACCCCCGGAAGCACTACCATAGTTTTTTAAATACAAAGTTAATTCACATTCACATACAGGGTCCATAAATCGATATTTCTTACCCTTGTCCAATTTTTGTCATATTTCGGTATACTTGGCTGGGATCGGCTTCAGTGCAAATGGATTGTAATTTAGCGATCACCTCGGAGTCCTTCATGCCAGCCTTCTTTTCCTTGGGCACCCGTTGCTTCACCGTACCAGGAGACGCAGTGAGAGTTTGCTTTGGTTGATCTTCCTTTTTGTCACGTTTCTTGGCACTGAGCTTCCGTTTGATATCATAGTCCCGAGCAGATTGCGGTGATCCTTTTTGAGTTGGTGAGGCCAAGGGAGGTTCAATACCCATTTCTGCGTAAAATCGTTCATTTCCGTGAGGCGCAGTGTCTTGTTTATTGAAGTGGAACTCTATGAAAATAATAAATGTGAGTGTCAGCGTTGTTTGCATTGACGTCTCTTATAATTCTTTTTTTGTTTCACTTGCTTTTGCTGGATGTAGGTGATGTCTATAAAAATAAAATAGAAACAGTTGATTAGTAAAGTCATGGCAACAATTGGAGAGTGATATTATAACATTCAGATTACATTTTGTTCGTAGCGAGATTTTTGGGAAGCGATGTTGTCTTTGTTTTTAGGTTGTTGCTGTTGCTGTTGTTGTTGCTGTTGCTGTTGTTGCTCCTTCTGTTGTTGCTGCTGTTGTTGTTCTTGGTATTGTTCTTCACTCCCAGATATGGAAGACGATAAGGGAGTAATCATTTCATTATCAAGATGGTCGGTATTCGGGGAAGGAGATTGTTGTTCTTGTTGCATTTGCATTGCCAATGCCTTTTCCATTTTGTGATACACTTGATCGTCATGTTCCCTTGTTTCCTGGTAAAACCCGATAGCATCCAACACCGCCTGAGGGTTTTGATATTGTTCCTTTTTTGAGATGCCACTGTATTGCAATAATATCTGCCATTCACGAGGTAATCCGGTAAATTCGCCTGTTGCTGGATCAAATCCGACATGGGTAACATGTTTGGCGTTAAAGGGTGCGCCGATTTCCATTTCCTTATCTTGCTGTTTGTTCGCATTGTCTTTTTCTTTGTTTAACAGTTCTACATCGTCGTAAAAAGGAAGAGAATGAGTTGCAAAATAAAAATATAGTACAAAATTCCTCCTAATTCATACTATAGCTAGTTTTTCTGTATTACCGTTGAAGCTGCCAACAAATTTCCCAAACACATCCTTCAGTGTATTTCTGTCACGAGCTTTGCCACTTGCGGTACTAGTATTGGTATTGTTCCCGTTGCTACCATTAGGAGGACTATGAGTGCTTGAGGAAGAATCGCCACTTCTACTACTTGATCGGTCCATGGCGATATCAGATTCAGCTTCCAAGTGTGATTCCAAGGGATCAGAGGAGGTTCGGTTGAGTAAAGGAGAGCTTGTAGAGGATGGTGGAGGTGGAGAAGGACGATTGCGACTACTGGAATTTGCACGAGCGTGTTTTGACGATAAAGTGCGTGATAAAAATGAGCCTGCTGAAGACTTGCTGATAGTGGGAGATACAGGCGTGCCATTTTGAGTACCAGTACCAGAGCCACCACCATTCACATTGCCAGTACCAGAGGAAGATACAGTTGAGGTTGTTTTGACGGAACCAGTATCAGTATCAGTAACTATCTTGCGAGGAAGAGGTGGAGACGATTTGTGAGACGGTTTTCGAAGTGATTTTTTTTCTATAGATATAAAAAAAGGGGAGTAAGCAGTCAAGTTGAATATACAGTCCAGTATTGTCGTTGCTACAATGTACGATAATGATACTTACCATCACGTTTTTCACCAACGTTTTGTGAAGAATCCTCCTTTCGTAGTTGGAGTCGTGAGAGATGACCTGATAGAGACCGATGAAGACTGGAGGATGCTTTACTAGATGAGCTCATGTGTTGCAAGATGAAGGATAGGTTTGAATAAAGAATGTAAGATTTTGCGAGTTATAGAAGGGATGATGTGAAAAGAGGGATGATGAGTTTTCCAATACAAATAAAATAAATAATAAATCCCCAATATAAAGGTATGACAAAGAAGAGAGGGAAAGGGGAAATAAACTGGGTAGGTGAAGGATAAAGTATAAAAAGATAAAAGATGAAGAAGAGAGAAAAAGAAGGATATGACCCTTTCTTATTTCGTTCTGAATAAAAAAAAATTCAAAAGATAAAAAAAAAAAAGAAAGAAAGCGGAAGAAAAAGAAGGGAAAAAGGGAAAGCCAAAAAAAAAAAAAAAAAAAAAAAAAAAAAAAAAAAAGGTTTCGATTTTAAATAGGTGCCGCCCAGTCACATAAAGTGATAGCAGACAAGGTAATTCTATGGAAACTACTCAAGACATTCTTTTGTTCATACTGTATTGTACTTGGGACTATTTAAAGTTTACAGGTTTATTCTTAGCACCCACGAGTTCATCCTATAGAAATGACTTTTGTGTATAAAGTCAGTAAAGAGCAATGTAGCGACTATCAACATTACCATAAATAAATAAGCGATCATAAAATAAAAGGCATTGTATATACTGCACTTACCTACCAAAGATGTCAAGTAGACCCATTCGAATCTCCTATTTTATTCATATAATCGTTAATGGCAAAAATCATCCCCTTTGTCTAGTTTGCTAAACAGGCGAATTTACTTGATGTATCTCCTTAATCTTTACAACTTTTATTCGTGTAACATCATTTATTGCCTCTCTTCTCAGTCGTTTTTTCCAAACAGTGCCCTTGGACCTCTCATCCAATAACGTGCTATTTGTGGTATTCCTTTTTGAATATTGCATCCTTTTTGACGGAAGTTTGCCATACAGAATCAATTCTGTTCGTATCACATCATTCCTGGGGTTGGAGTTGGTTGCCCAAGCGTTGAATTTCTTTCGAAATTTAAAGTCCCGATTTTTTATTTTTTCTTTTCTTTTGCAATTTACTTTATGTACCAAAGTTCAGCTCACATGTGAATCACTGTTATGAATTCGGTTTATACGTTCTACACGATTGTATTGATATTACAATATACTGTTTATTCTTACAAACAATACCGTTTCTCCAGCTCTCGCTCGAAAAGAATACAGCTGGAACGATCTCAAATTAAATAGCAGCTATTCACGTTTGTGTTTATGCATGGCTGTTTGATGCGTGGTGTGCAAATTTCGGTAAGAAAGCATTATGCAACACTGTGCTCAAAACATGCTCACTTTTTATTATTTTCTGTATATGAAGACCTCGACTGAATCGATTCTATGTCCACAGTTCTGTATCGTAGCTTTTTTTTCCTCCCGCACCTACTTGGCCAGCTCATACCGTTGTTGATATGTATCAAACGAACAAACCGTCATTACCATCAGCGGCCATTTTATATGATCACCATCAGCATTATTGCAACAAATTTCATATACAACGATCGCCACATATCAAAATGGAGGAAAACTCAAAATATTCACCAAAAACAAGACTAATCAAAATCAAAGTGACACGACAGTAACAAAAAAGGGACATTTCAGGTAAAATAGAACAGGGAAAAAAAAAAGTACAGGCTGTGCTTAATTCTCACTCTTTTTTTATATCTTGATTCGGTGAAAACACTAATCTGTTTTTGGAAAAGGGCTACTGCACTTATTGGATTGACGATTCAAACAGCGGAAAAACGAACATCAGCAAATTTCAATATCAACAACATCAGCAGAAGGGGAATGAAAACAAGTCAATGCGGTATACAATAGGAAGGGATGAGGATGACGGGTTTTACACGATTGATCACCAGCACCGTTTTTGTATCATCTCAACAAGAATGGATCGACGGTGGCCACAAAGCGGAATATGAAGTCATTGAAAAAGTATGGGGAATGGATAAGCACCACTTTGATGGCTCTCTCTCGTTTTTGGCACATATTGGAGATGAACTGATTGATCATTTCTTTATTTTGGATGGAAGGTAATGATAGGGCACACTCCAAAGAAGAAGAAGAAGAAAGAAGGGCGCATGCATACAGGAAACACTAAATTTTTTAGTTTATATTTGGTATTTTCTATTCATTAGGTATCATCATGGTTAAGCTGACAAGGGATCAATCATTAATATGATCCAAAAAGACTATATGACTATCGATAAGGGGTGCCAAGTTTACTGTACTGTACAGTACTGTATTGAGTTGTGGTTTAATGGAATTTGATGGATGGACTAAAGATTGAACATTGGCTTTTAACATCTACTATTTCTCAAGAAAATTGACATTTACTGTATCTCATGTATAATCATAGTTTTTAGTATAGTGTATATATTTTTAGTCTTTTAGTCTCTTTATTTGAACAACAATAAAACTCATTCTCTTTATTATGGATAATTCAAGCAATCTGCCTTTTTTACTTTTTGATGATGATGATTCTGATAGGTGGTGATCGGACATTATTAGGCCCATTGATGTTTGTGCAACATTATAACTATTTTTATTTTTACATATGGTCAACCCAATTAGTTGATGTGCACCCAGATCTGTTTGGCCTCTGACCTCCAAAAAATATTAAAAAAACCAGTCTACTTTTTTTTCATTTTTCAAACTTCTCTTTCCCTCCTTTTTTTTTTTTTTTTTTTTTTGTGCTTCCCCTTCCCCATCCTTCTTTATATCTATATTCTATAAACAACATGAAATTCTCTTTGTTTGTAGCATGTGTACTAGCTCTTATTGCCACCAGTTTTATTATGGTGCGTGCTGATGATCTTCAAGATGAAATTGACGCTGCCAAAAAGAAATTCTGTGGTGGTAAAGTCTGACTATCAATATACTAATATATGCTTGCTTACCTTCTTATCTCACACTCAATGCGTATTTTATATATTCAACAAATAGGTATCGCTGTCTCAGCTCCTGCTCAAAATGCAGCCTTCACCGATCCTTCTAAAGTTCAAGTCACTGTCAGTAAGTTGAAACTTTCAGCATATAAAATGAAAAAAATAAAAAGTGCACAGTAATACAGGCCTTTTTTTATATTTTGGTGCAACCACACTAACCCATTCCCCCTTTTTTTTCCACCTTTCTCTTTTATTAGCTCGTACACCTGACGCTCAAGCTAAGGTCGTTAACGGTGTTGATGTAAGCTTACTCTATTTTATTTTATTTCGTTTTCCCATTTTATTTAAGGGTTTGTTTCCTTTTTTTTTTATTGTTAGGTATATACCATCGACAACAAAGGAAAGGCCAAATACATCGCTACTGCCTGGAAAGGAAATTATGCTTTGAACAAAAAGGCTACTTTGACGTAAGTAAATGAATGAAGCCATCGTCATTTCACATCATATGTAAACTTTCTATTGATTTATTGTCTCTTTTTTTTCTTGTTAACAACAGTGTCAACCTCTCCAAGGTTTCTGGTCTCAAATATCCTGGTCAATTTGAATTCCGTGTGTGGGTCCACAACAATGCCGGTCCTGACTGTACATTGATGTCCAAGGTATTTAAGGTACGTAGCTCTGCCTCTCACGACAATGCTGCCGACGAAGAAGAAGCCTTTGCCAACCTCGACCAAAACATTGACCGTGGTTGTTTCGGTGTTGAAGTCACTGCTCCCGAACTTGGCGAACACCAAAAAGTCGGTACTGCCTTCCCTGTCCACATCCAACGTGACTCTGCCTCTCATCTCGAAACCATCGATTCCTTGACTTTGATGAAAATTGACCTTGACTCTCGCAAACCTACTGAAGTTCAAAAATCCTACTCTAACAAGCAAACCATCACTCAAATGCTCAACATCAAGGACACCATCAAGGAAGCTACCCCTGAAAACACTGCCTACTTCTACAAGTTGTCTGGTACCACCCAACACGAAGAAAAATGTGAATTCTACTCCCATCCCTTCTATGTGGACGCTTAAACAACACCACCACCTTTATACTTTGGATGTATTTTGCCCCTTTTGAATTGTATTCCTTTTATCTTTTACTTTTTGTATGTATGTTTGTGTTGTTTATATAGATATACTCCCCATTTTTTTTATCACTCTCCTTCCCTCACATCCGTCTTTACTCTTTGTTTATCAGATTACTATTAGTGATCTTACTCAAAAATAAAATATCCTTTACTTGTTTGTGTTTTTACAAAACCAATGCCCCAAAATAATTTATCGTTTATTGCGTAGTTGTGTCTGGATCATTTCAAGATCAAAGCGGCGTGTGAAAATAGATGTGTCTGTGTGCCTGGAGAAAAGATCGACAATTTTCAATACAGTATGCTCGCTTATTGGGCGCAGATAACCAAAGGTTATAAAAATTTAAGTATGGTCTTGTGATAAATGTACGTTTTATATTATGGAATCAAGGTCATACTACCAATAAAGAATATGTTTCTATGAACGTTGGGACGTTGATCATACTATTTTGCGTCGCTCAAACATTTACAGCTGAAAAATGCTTTGAGCGGAATTTGTTTAGTGCGCACCCAATGATAAATGTTCAGATAAAAATCTATTTGTATATGCTGCAGTTCAGTAACAACATAACGTTAACGCGACTTTTTATATTTATTTTCAAAACATTCTCATACTTGCAAAAAAAAAAAAAAAAAAAAAAAAAAAAAAAAAAAAAAAAACTACTTGTGAGATTTGGAAAACGCTGTTTGAAGTGCAGTTTTTGATGAAGTTAGAACGCCTCGTCCATTTTGCACCAAGAGATACTTCAGTTTAAGCTTCATTTTTTATAAAATTATATACACACCCAAAAAACAAAAACAAACAAAGTAGTCATAGTATTAGATAGTAAGTGCTTCGTAGCGATCTCTCAAAACAGCTACGATAAAGACATTTTCCACTATCTGATGAGCCACACAATGATTAACAAAAAGATATATTGTATTGAAGTATCGTAAAACTAAAAGACGAGCGGTTCATTGTAACAGCATGTTTAATAGAAGTAGTATGAAGGAAACTAATGTGAGATTCGAAGAATGGCGAAAGCTAATTTGAAGGACTATTGTAAAATGGGAACCGATATAATGTACAGTACAATACATGAAAATACTAAAGCGATATATGTCATTGAAGCATAACGATGGTCAACACTAATCAATAAGGGCTTGATGCAGTAAAAAAGGGATCTACTGCACAAGATGTGAGAGAGACTAATGGGACATTTTTCATTTAAGCAAGTAAAAAGAGACTTTTTTTATTCAGACATAGGTAAAATCTTTGGACAAACCAACACTACACTAAACTAAATTAATGAAGGTTCCAAAATGCCAACTAATGGTGTCTTCAGATCCTAGATCCAAAATGAAAGGGTCTCCCCATGCATCTAGTAATCCCTGAGCTGAAACCCCTTTTAAACTAGTCCTGACACTATTCCAAGTTCAATATGACCGTTAGAAGTTGAATGATGAAGAAAAAAAAAATAAAAAAGAAGGAAAAAAAAAAAAAGAATACGAAAAAAAAGACGAAGCGGCAATAAAATTAGGAGAAAATAAATTCACGTGGGCGGGATTTGAAATGATTTCGGTTTCTTCGAGTTTTTTTTTTCTAGCCTAGGCAGCCACAAAAAAGGAGCTCCCTTTTATAACAATCAACGCCTTGACAGTACGCATGTTCTATGTTTGTGAGGCCTTTTCAGTCTATGTGGAGAGAATTGGCCTGGTCTGATTTATTCCTCTTCTCTATAGAATAGTTTGTCGCTCGCCGTAGAATAGAGTGCCCTCTTTGTACAATAGTCTACTAGAAAACTCCTCCTCCACCACCACCTTCCCACACTATACGCTCACTCACACATACCCATCATGATCTCATCTTAGATATGTGCCATAGTATTATTAGTAGCCCGGTTTGGTACAGCTAGTCGTAGTTTATGTTTACATCTGAATAAAACCTACCTTGTTTTTTACTTTTACATCCTCTTCATCGTTTTAGTTTGTCTTGTCTTATGGGTTCGTCCACACTGTCCTATACTATACTTGCGCTTTTATAAATACAAATGTCTGATGTAAATGTGCGATAAAAAAGAGGACTAGGTATGATGCAACATCAAACAACTGCCATACTCAGTGTCCGGTCTACTGTGTAGGGCTTCTAAGTATACGAGTGAGTACTATTTCTTTAATGCTTTTACAAATGGCCGTGGTGAGTGTATAAAGAGAGGAGATGAAGAACGCATAAAAAAAAACACAATTAGCAATGAGCGCATGAATGAAGCTTACTGGAAGGTGTTCAGATTTCCCGCACCAACATTCCCTGTTTATGGTAATGCTTTGAACCTTCAATCAAAACCGCTCAATTTCTAGTGCGTAAGGTGTTATATATATATATATATATAAACCATCGCCAACCACGTACCTTATCACCTTTACTATCATATTAGTTTGTTAAACGTTAAACGTTTTATTATCAAATAAAATAAATATGTATCTTCAACACTTTCCGTACGACCAAAATGTTTTACGTTCATGCTGAACTGCACCATATCTAGGGCGATAATCACTTAATGGCACAAGATAAATAAAAAAATAGGATACCAGATATACAATTTTCATCCTTGAAGAAGGTTAGTATAGCTTTCCTCCAAGTCAATAATGTGAAAAAGGACGATAGTTATATATTTTGAATTTTTGAATTTTTTATTTTGATGATGATACAGTAAAATAAAATAAAAAAAAAAAAAGCAGGCGAAGGGAGAGTGAGAGGATATACTATGTGATAAGGGGATGAAAGAGATTTATGTAATAAAAGGTGGGAAAAGGAAGAAGCCTGTTTAATCTGATACTAGATGGATGTAAATCATATATGTGCAGAGATGAATTGGGGATAATAAGGGATTCTATCTACGGTGCGTGGGTGATCCAAGTTCATATGCATTGCTGTTCTCGAAGGGAGTGGAAGTACGTGGGTGTCCATCCAGTGCTTGACGAGCTTCTATGGCGTGCTCTTTGTCCAAATCAAAAGGATCGTCTTGCTGATAATGATCCGATAACAATGGTTGTTGATCTTCCATCGTGGTCTGTTTGGTTTGGGGTGACGTTATGGGTATCCTTAATTCAGTAAACGCATTCGATGATTGCGGTTGTTGTTGTTGGCGATCTTGTTGATCTATGTTATCCAGTAAATTATCCACATCTTCGTCATTATCATTGTCCCTGTGATTCAGTCGAATTTGTGTACCATCCTTATGTTTTACAATAGTGTCAATGATCCAGAATTGAAGAATATTCATGACAAGTGGAAATCTATAACATTGATTAAAAAAAAAAAAAAGTCAGTGACAAACAGCGGATTACATTGTCATATACTTACATGAGCATGACAAAAGCTACCTGTAGTTTATAATTTCCCGCCGTCCAACCTAACACCCAGAATCCAAAATCTTCAAGCCAAGGGCAAAGATGGAAGAGAAGTACAACCAATGTTTTCATCAATAATAAACTGAGGGTATAAACGGCCAACTGCTTTAGCCATGGTTTGATTTGTTGTGATAAAGGCGGGTTCCCATACACACCAGATTGAAATCCAGCCCATTGCAAAACGTGCTCTGTGACATATTTGAAGCCTCGAAGAAAGATCCATAAAATCACAACACCAATAGTACAGTCAACCAGAATATTTAAAAAGTACCTGAATATATAATACATAAAGAAAGAAAAACCTGTGAGTGGGAATGAAAACAAACACGCTATACCTTTGCTATGGTCACCTTACCATACACAGGGATTCGATTGTTGACCTTGTTCTGGTTTGACTCCAAAAAAGTAGGCAGCAATAACATTCAATGAATGGATCACAATACCGCCAACTAATTGTTTGCTGACATCTAGCGACCTAGATGACATAAAAAAAAAAAAGATGATTGTTAATATTGATATTGAGGTACTTATTTTTCCATAGCATTACCACACTCGTATAGGTCTCCGAGGATGCTCCCTTTGTCTTTTGATCAGTAGTGTAGAGAAGGCGGCAGCTGCTAAACATAGTTGAATAAAGATGCCGAAAGAATCCATCAATTTACAGCCACCTGGATCTGTTGTTCCATCATCTGGACTAGGTTCCCTTGTTGTTAGTAAGTTTGAGTATGTCATATGCAACACAGATCAGATAAATAAACGTAATAAGGGAAAGAAAATGTGAGTGGAAAAAAGACACTACGCCTTTTCAATTTTTTTTTTTTTTTTTTTTTTGGAAAAATTCCAAATGCGGGCGGTGTTCGAAACGTTTTGGACAGTTTGGAAGGAATTGCTTACCATGTCATTCACAAACAGAATAAGTATTCAAATCCCGCACACGTGCTTTTTGTTTCCGCCCATGTTTTTATTTTTCGATTTCTTTCTTTTCATTTTCCTTCTTTTTTTTCTTCACCAATTAACATCTTTGAGGTTATGATGATCTTAGATTAGTGTCAGGACTAGTTTAGAAAGGTTTTCAGCTCAGGGATTACAAGATACATGGAAAACTCCTTTCATTTTGGATTCAGGTTTTGGGATCCCCAGTTGATGGCCTTTTGAAGCCTTCATTGGCTCAGTATAGAGTTAGTTTGACCATAGTTTGTATCTATATCTGAATAAAATACGTCTTTTTTTTTTTACTTTCTTCAATGGAAAATGACCCATTTGTCACTTCAAGTCTCCTACAAGCGATTCTGGTTTTACCATCGCCTCCTCTAGATTAGTGTTAACGATCCGTTATACTTCAACAAAAGATACCCCTTCCTTCGTTTTCGTGGTTTTTGTAGTATACTAGTTTAGATCTCTCTTTCAAGTTGTACCTTTAGTCATTTTCTCCCAGTAGTCTCCATCATGCTACCTCCATTATATCAGTTTGTTATAAAGAATCTCTGTCCATAGTTTAGCGTTGCCAACAATTATACTTCAATAAACTATGTCCTTTTCATTAACCATCCTCTAACCCATTAGATTTTTTACACGGTCGACGTTATAGTGAGTGTTTTGCTAAACATCTGCTCTGTCGTCGCTCGCTATGACTGTCCTCCCCCTCAATAAGAAAACTCAGTGACTTGATATAAAATGCTGCTCGATAAATCATAGTAATGACCCTAAGATATGATGCGAGTGTAGCCATCAACGTAAGATAATTTTCACAAATTTCTGCCCTTTCCCTCTACTATTACATCCCCGTACTCCATAGCAACAAATACGTGTTTGCAGCTCTAGATCACCGTCAGCGTAGACTTTCTTATAAGATATTACTGTATAATCTCCGATAGATTAGACAATCATATTGCATATATCCAGTCTTCTATTTTCATTGCATAGGCTGCAATAAGAAAGCACATAATAATCGAAAACAGTGGGATAATACCATCCCATTGTTCCTTCCGGCCCCATCCCAAATATCATCATCCCATTGTCCCACTGATCACTCTTAGTCCCTTTTGTACATGTGCATATAATCAGCATTTTCCTCAATCTTAACAACCCTATGAAAACCAGAACATAAATCATAATTTGTAAATTGTCATGGGAGGCACTAAATCGTTTATTTGACTATAGGCAAAAAAAAAAAAAAAAAAAAAAAAAAAAAAACTGAAACTAAACTAATTCCGCCAGTTTTGATTCCGCGTCCAATACAGATTTTTTAAAAGCAACCCAAACCGGTTCATCCATGGCATCCATGGCATCAGTTTGCTCACACAATAAGCGAGAGGCATCCATTAGTCCACCTTCGAGATGGGTTGTCGTTGTTGTTGCTGTGGATGTGGTAGTCGTAGAAGTGGATGTTGTCGCCGTTGGCCCATCTAAATAGATCATCACCAGAGTATTCAATAATTCCACCTGGTCGTCGGTCAAAGATCCACTTTGCAGTTCAGCAAAATTCAGCCATCGTCCACCAACGTCAGATAAAAATTGGTCCTTGGGATCGGTTGCCTTGCTCATTACCGCTTGTGCTTGATTTGCTATTCGAATCCCATCCTGTAGTCCCCGAGTTCGGTACGCCATATTACATGCCTTGTTGTATGCTTCAATGTTGAGTTGCTAACGAAAAAAAAAGGAAAGATAGTCAGTACTGAGAAGGGGTTTTTTTTTTAAAATAATAATAATAATAATAATAATAATAATAAAAAACTACCATCAGAGATGGTGGAATAATGATTTACCTTGATACACGCCTTGCCATATTTGAGCACAATATCATCGAACCCGAGACCACCCAGTCCTCGATATTTCCACAAAAGGGTATCATTCAGCATCAGTTGCGTTCGCCAAGTACCATGTTGTTGATTTGATTTCAGGATTTGCTCGAGAGCCCCAGGAAAGTTGTTGTCTGAAAAAAGAACAAGAACCATAGTCGCAGTTTGTCCCATGGATAGGTACTGTTCATATAATTCAAACAATAAAAACAAGGTTTTGTCCTTCTGTATAGCCTGGCGAATGTCTTTCAAGGTCAATGTATCCAAAGTGTTGCTGAGTTCACCCACACTTATATGGTTTTGCACGTCGCCAATGCTGGGGTCTTTCAGGTTGAAGCCGCTTTTTTGATCGTCTTCTCCAACCTTATCTCTGTGGACACTGACTTGTTCTTGGTCCTTGATTTTGTTGATATTGCTGGTGTTGACATCGCTGCTAGTAGCCTAAAAATAAAAGATCACCACAAAGTGGAGGGGAGTAAGAAGGATGACAATCATATATGCACGGTGCGCATTTTTTTTTTCATTACCAGTAAATTTGATTCAATCAGTTGGTAATACCTAGTAAGAGTTTTCTCATCACCTGCGTGGGCCAGGAATGTATCAAATCTACAGGTAGAAAAAAAGCAATGTCTTTTAATGAAGTATCTGTTGTCGCTTTTTTTTTTTTTTTTTTTGGTTACCTTTTCATAAGACGGTAATCATCGCCACTGCAATTTCGGATACCGTCGATGCTTTCAACTGCCACTTCCACCCATTTGGAATCATCTGCTTGAGTATCCGTTGCTGGCATTTCTGTTCCAGAGTGTCGCCGTTGTTCCGATTCTAATTCGTCCATAGATGTACCGGAGAAGTTGTTTGCGTCGTCAGGCATCTTTCTGTAAGAGTCTGTTTGACGTACACCGGTGGATTTATAGTTGGGGTATTGATCGTCGTCATAATCATGCGAATAGTCGGCAGGTCTATTTTCGTTGTATCCTATTGAGTCATGATCTGTGCCCATTGATAACCGAGAAGTTGGTTGTTGGAACTCTTCACTATTACCACTGATGCTGCTATTCTCGCTGGTGATCATATCGTTCGATTTGTTGTAGATTTCATTTTCAAAGTCGGTGTTGTCGTTCTGTACAAATTGCTAATAAAAAAAAATCAGTAAAAAGACAAAGTATAGATATATAGTTGTAGTTACCATCAAATCAGGAGGTGTGATATCATCTATTTGTTGCTTGTAGACGGTAGGAATGTTTCGATCAGTATACAACAAAGCAAATGGGTCGGTGGATTCTCGCCAAACGTCCTCCTCCGTCACTTTTTCAACTCTTGCATCACAAAAACGGTGCCAGCCACCACCTTGAGCAGGGATGTCCTCCAAAAGATTGACTTCACTAGGTTCAACCCATATGTATCCCCAATAATGCCCAGTGCCGTTGAGTCCATCTGTGTGAAGTACGGCTCGTAAATCATAAGGTCGTTCGTGTAAACCCGAGTCATTGAATAAGTTCTGCAGAGAATGTTGCCTATCAACAATGAGTTGTTCCAATTCTATAAATAGATAAAAATCATATTCACTATAGTGCTCGGTTCATGCTTTCTTCAAATTACCTTTTTTCTTGTTGTCAATATCATCCCGCACTTGATATAAGGTTTGCTGCAATGTCCGCATTGAGTTGATATAGGTGAGATTTGCATCAGTAGCTTCCATCGCATCGAGTTGAGATCCCAGATACTTTGCTGTCGTTTCCAAAATTTGGCATTTGTCGAGAGAAGAATCACAGTTGGCATCATTGGTATTATTGTTGTTGTTCATATAAAGCCCATCCGGCAAAGAAGCAGAGCTGCCGTCACCTCGTAGCGCCGTTATTTCGAGTTTGGTCCTTCTAATATCCTGCTTCCATTGATCAGCCATCCGATACTTCTCCAAAACCAGTGACTTGTTTTCACTCAGATATCTGTCCAGGTATATTGTCTTCTCTACCTTGAATGAGCCATCTTTTTTCATTCTTTGCTGTTGATAATCCTGTCGATCTTCCAATGTAATCAATAGTAGCGGCGGTACTTGTAAAAATGTTGTAAGTTTGTACGGTATTGTTCCATTGAAATCATCAGAGGTACTGCTGCCAAGATCGTTGTCGTCGTCGTCGTCATTAATATCACCAAACATTGCTTCGTTAGGATAGCTTTCGTAGACCAATGGATCCAAACAATCATGAAAAGAGTGCATTGCTGTGTTGATTCCAAGATTTAAATAGTATATTTCTTCAATATCGAGATCTGATCCATTTTCAACTTCAGCTTGAAGGAAAAACATACTATTAAAGAAAAGGATCAGTCAGATAGCCTATGGTCAAACTGTCTTCAATTGCCTTTAATGAAACCTTTTTTTAAAACTTACTTTTTGAGACTTGAAGATCTGTCTTCCTTCCAATTACCATCTTGATCAATGTTGCTGGAATTTTCTGCTGCCACCATTCCACCAATGACTGAGTCCAAGAAGTCTATATAAAATCCGTTCAGTGAAAATTCATTTTTTCACTTGCCCTTTATTTTATTTTATTTATTTATTTGGTTCTATTACCTTCAATTGATTTGTCATCTACTTGCCAATCAGTTGAGGATGTCACTGTACGCGCATTGGTCGCCCTCATAAAATGAGCCACGGATCCATATAATCGTCTTGTATTTCCAAGGAATGCAAATAGTTTCTGTAGTTCGGCCAAAGCTATGTCATGCATAAAGGAAGGAGGGGAAGTCAGTTCCGTGAATGGTCAAATACTTTATAAAACATACCAACATTTTCTTTTGGCATAGGAACCAACTCATCGACTTTGGGCAAAGGAGCATGTGTTGTTTCTTGAGTAATGGTGATAAGTTCCAACGGCTCTTGTTCCTGGTCGACTTGTTGAGTTTGTTGAGCCAAATGGGAGGAGGAGTCATTTGTGAGGATGTGTTCTTCAAGTTTATCGGAGTCGTTGATTGTCAAGTCCATAAGATTGGGCATGGTGTGGGAAGTTTCGTTGTGCGATGAGGATGATGGTTGATCTTGCGTTTGATTAGTTGGAACGGAAGATGGTTGTGGAGCTGATGATGATGCTGATATCGCTGAACGACTCTGCTGACTAGGCTTGAGTTTGTATCCCGGTACAGGTTCGCCAAATCCCTTCCAGTAATTGTGTGGCGCACCCCAGGCATGAGGAGTTGGACGATACGAAAGCACTGCTTGTCGGAAAAGCGGAACATGGAAAAGAGCCTGAATAATAATAGGTGAATAAGCGAAGTTGTATGAAGGAGGACGTAGGCCAGCTGGTCTAAATAACAAGTATATAAGTGAGATGGGTAAAAATAAGACTCCTTTCCTCTAACTTACATATTAGCTATGGCAGCTCGGGCAGATGGGTCTTCAGGGTCACTCCACCATGTCAGGGAGGGTTGCGTGAATGGACGTTCAGACTTTGTATTGGGTTCTGTGGCGGTTACTGGGGGAAAAGTGTCATCCTGCATAAATAAATAATACAAGATGTGAATATACGTCATTGCCGTATTAAAATGATCATTACTTACATTTGCAGTAAATGGAACTACACTCCAGGAAGAGGGGTCGTGTGTAACATCAGTGGTATCCGTACGCTGTTTGGATATCTTTTCGTAATCCTTGACCATATAAATGGGCAGTTGTTCTATAATTGTGAATTATATATATAAGATGTTAGTCTATATAATGTCATTTGCCGGTCTTGTTCTTCGTGGAGGATGAGTGAATGGTTTTACCTTCGCTGGTGGAGCCAGTAACGGAGCTGGGTTGTTGACTTGCTGCTAGTTGTTGTTGTTGTGGTTGGGGTTGAGATTGGGGTTGGTCCGCAGTGATAGTATCAAATGAGCTTGGTTCTGCCCAGGGCCAGTCTAGCGCATTACTATTAGGTGATATCTGGTCAACAGTGCTGTTTGCTGGAAACTATAAAGAAAAGCGATAGTCAGCGATCAGGCCTCTGAGTGAGTGCTTCCTTGTCACTTACGCCGGCATCACCATCGTCAGATTCAGCGTTCCCCGAAAATACATAATCGGCAGCCCTTTCGACATTGTAATTGTAACGCTAAGTATTTGGTAAGATATCATAATATTAACGTTGCTGTTAGTATCGCGACGGAATCAATGAGCATGCTTCGAAGGTTAAGGCAGGTAAACAGCCAACACAATAACATAATGCATTAACTAAGATAAGAAGATAAACTTACACTAAGTGCCTTGATTGCTTTTTTCCGTTCAATACCCTAATGTAGATAGTAGATGAATGAGTATGTATGTTATGAGCAAGCGAAGAAACAGGAAGTCAAGGCGTGTGATGCAATCATTGGCTTGTTTCAGTGCCTCAGGAATGGAATTTCAACCTTACCAGCATTTCTAGTTGAGCAATAGCATCGTTAATATCTGTCTCAGAGTCCATAATATATATAAGTTGTGAAAAAAAAAAAAAAAAAAAAAAAAAGAACAGTGAAGGTTCAAAAATTCAACAGAAGAAAAAAAGGGCGGTATTTTAATCTCAGGTCTTGTGGGACTACAATGACTGGGATCAGACGGGCAGGGCTGTCTCCAGCAAGCTAGAGTGCCCAAAAACAAAAATTTCAGGCGAAATTTATGATTGCAAATCAAAAAACAGGCTTGTGCTTGACATCAATTTCGCTCTCATTAGTAAGACCCGGTAGCCTTGTTTAGCCCACCTATCGGGCCTTGGACTACATAGGAGAGGAAACCACCAAAGAACGCACACAGACATAATTAATATAATAAATTGGTGAATAGATGAAAGTTGCTATATAAGTCATAAAGCAAACGTATAATTGGTATGTTTCAAGACAATTTGTCAAAAAAAAAAAAAAAAAGTAGCCATTTCAAATATGCGAATATCGTACGTCATAATTTTAAAAAACCTTGCACTGCTTGCTTTTAATTTTAATTTTTTTTTTCTTTTTCTTTTCCTTTTTTTTTCAGTATTGTCGAACAACTTGAACGCTATCCATATAATGAAGAAAAAGAAGGTTAATAACAACTATATGCATACACACCTACTTCCCTTTACCTACCAATTTATATTTCTTACCTCCTCCCTCTTTTAACTTACTACAAAAAAAAAAAAAAAAAAATAGGTTTTATTGATGGGTAAAAGTGGGTCTGGAAAAACATCCATGCGATCCATCATCTTCAGCAACTATATAGCGCGCGATACACGACGACTGGGTGCAACAAGTAAGTTGATCGATCTCGCTTGAACTACGACGAACTAACATGTCTTCTTTTTTTCTCCTTGTCTACTGCAGTCGATGTGGAACATTCAAACGTTAAATTCTTAGGCAATCTTGTATTGAATCTATGGGATTGTGGCGGGTAAGAGAAAGGGTCGAGTTAGATAAAGAGCTCTTGGTGATAAAACCACTGTCTCAAAGGAACATTGTACTAATATCACTTTACATATAGTCAAGAAGCCTTTATGGAAAATTATTTTGCCTCACAAAGAGATCGTATATTCAAAAATGTGGAGGTGCTCATCTATGTATTCGATGTGGAAAGCCGGGACTGGGAAAAGGATTTACACTATTATCAATCATGTCTGGATGCTATCTTGGCCAACTCTAAGGAAGCCCGCATTTTCTGTCTTATTCACAAAATGGATCTTGTCCCAGAACAGCAACGTGATGAAGTAAGAGAGCAAAGGACACACACATATTATGCTTACTTACTTAACTTGCTTGATGTTTTACTTCCTGCAGATATTTAATGAACGATTGGCCGAATTACGCACTAGATCAGAACCTTTGCATATTGAAGGTTATTGTACATCTATTTGGGATGAAACCTTATACGCTGTAAGTGGCACTCTTTTTTTTTTTTTTTTTTTTTTTTTTTTTGTCGACTTGCTCACTCACAAAAACCTTATCATTAAAGGCATGGTCCCAAATCGTCCATTGTTTGATACCCAATATCCGTACCCTCGAATCACACCTTGATAACTTTTGCAGAATCTGTGACGCTGATGAAGTAGTGTTATTTGAGCGAACGACTTTCCTGGTGATCGCCAATGCTGCTACTATACGTCATCAAGATCATCACCGGTTTGAAAAAATCAGTAATATCATCAAACAATTCAATCTTGGCTGCAGGTAAACACACACTACTCCATGTATTCCAAATTTATGTACTATACCTTTCTCTTATTCTATGAATGCTTATCACTCTTCTAGTCGGTCACAAACTCGATTTAAAAGTATGGAAATCCGGGGTAGCTCTTTCACTGCTTTTATTGACGTCCTCACCAACAATACATATGCCATGATTGTCATGTCTGATCCTAATATTCGTAAGAACTTTATATTTATCTTTATATACATATATACATGCTGACTGGTTTTTTTTTTTATTATATAGAATCTGCTGCTACGTTACTGAATATCTCCAACGCCAAGAAGCATTTTGAAAAACTCGAAGGACCTCAATGAATATTAGGATAGCACCATAGTTTAGTTTTATTATTGAATTATCGTGTTGCTGAAATAAAGATTTGCTACTTTTTAACTTTTTTACTTTATGTGTGATGTATCGTTTTAGTGACGTGGGGGGGGCAATCATGTGTTGTATTCTATTTGAGGAGAGACTTTATCGGTGTTCACTTTGAATGACGTGACGGATGGGATTGATTCTGTGCATACACTGGGCGAAGAGCGCAAAATAGGATGATTGACGGAAAAAGGTTTATCGTACCTTTTTTTTTTTTTTTTTTTAATAAATATGAAGTCAGGAACGGATACAATAGGACTTGATATTCCCACATTTAGATAGAAAACCTTGGTAAAACCAAAGGGTATCGTCAAGAAAGGGTCAAGGTTTTTGAAATAGTGTATACGGATGTCTTTTGGACTTGGGATTGGAAATAGGTGCAAAGCATTATTTTGATTGTTATAATTGTCTACCAGTTGTAGCGCATTTTAATATTTTTTTTATACTTCTGTATTGTCATACGACCAAGTGGATAGAATAAAACTTTAAATCAAAACTTTATAAAAGTCGTTATCAGTCTTTTAAATTTGTTTTCGTCTTCTTTTTAGCTATTACTTTTCTTCACATAAATGCAAAATTCACCTTCCCTTCATCATCATCATTCTTTTTTGCAATTTCCATGTTCAATATCGAGCTCAGCTAGTTTTATGCCCCAGCAAGTCGAGCCCCCCACAACCGTTCAAACCAAATCATCCTTCTCAGAAATCGAACCAATCCATGAAATTCCACTTTATCATTTGACTTTATCTGAACCTTCGTCTTTTATATCACCATCATTACATACCTCTCGCTCTATTGAACCATTTATTAGCCCCTTAACTGAGACAAATTTGGATTATCATAAGTCTACTGTAAGTTTTTTTAACAACCTGGTGGGAAGCAGTTCATGCAGATCTTAGCGGACCTTCAAAGTGGCCCACGGAATTGTCATCTGGTCGATTTTTTTATCTGTGTTACACTGAAATGCGTGGTTTTATTTGATTTTTTTCTCACCTTTTTTTTATTATTATTATTATTTGTATTTTAACACCAGTTTTGCTCTAGCTTTGAAGCAAAGCAACATCATGTTGATTCATTTATACAAAATCAAAAGGCTTTATTGGAACAAGAGCACGAACTTCAGCGCAAGACAAAGGCGGAAATACAGTCACTGATACCACTAAACACTCGATCCTTGGATGAAGAACTCGTACTGGATGATAGTCAGCAACAGTGGACTGATCTTTTGTACTCTTCACCAGCAACAACATCACGGAAACGCTTCTCTTTCTCCTCGCTACCAACACCAACCTCGGATCGACGTGGACGCACTGCTTTGATTAACTCTTGGTTTTCGAATGTCGTCGACTACAAAGGCCACGAAACGAATGGCACTACTGGACAGCAACCACCTGTAAACGAAACCATTGATACTGAATGTGGAAGAACCCCTAGAAAGCAATGGTTGAAATCTTTGATCCAGTGGCTTCGATTTGGACAGGGCAAGAAACGTGCCAAAATTGCCGAGGGTAACGATGAAGCACATCAGCTACAACACCACGACCTTCAACGCCAATCCCCATTATCACTCGCAACAATGACAGCTACATCAATAGAAGAAGAGAAATTACGATATAAAATGACCGTGGATCCAACATTAGAAGATGATTGCCAGCATTATGACGAACGACGACATCAATCAAAAAAAGCAGCACGACACGTATCATGGTCCATGGGCACCTCCTTTGAAGAATACAGGTTAGACAAAGCTCGCAGTATGGAACATGACTTTTATGACAACAACACTCGAAACGGTTCACAACGACGTTCCAAAATACCCCATTTATTCTTTCCAACAAGAAATGCTGATGCTGCTGCTGCTGCTGCTGCATACATGGACGAACCTCCTTCTCCTTCCACTCCAACCACGCCATCTTTTTTACCTCACTCAGCACCTGCATCACCTACATCTTCAACCAATCAAAAAAAGGGATTTGGGCTCTCGTTTGTACAGCACTCTCTATCTTCGACAAAAAGATCGTTGTTACACCCGCAGAAAAATTTGACGCGGCGGCGGAAACGAAAGGTATACCATATCACTGCACAAGACACGGCGTCCGGCGGCAATAATGATATGGAAGGGAACGATGAAAACATCAATACTCAGCCATATTTTTATCGACCATCAGTATCGGAAAATAACACCACCCAAAACCGGCGGTACAGTAGTGGTCATCTCATTGAAAGTTACTCACCAAGATTATCGGCATTGAAAGAAGAAGCAGCAGTGACAGACGTGGCGATGATGGCAGCGAATAATAAGCAAAACCTGGTCGCATTCCGTTATCCCCGAATGGTACGAATGAAAAACTTGCGTGGTGCTGCAAAGCATGGTCTTCCATTGGACAAGAATAATGATGGCGTTGGCGTTGGCGTTGGCAGTGGCAGCGGTGATGATATTGGGAACGGCGATGAACGAATGGACAATGGACATGCTATTAGTAGCGGGAACTGGATCTCTAGTCAGCTTTTATATAAATATTCAAGTCAAAAAATGGGTATTCTCGATCCATATGATGACGACAAGGATGTTGTTTTTGGTGTTGAAAATGGCGGCGAGGACGACGACGATGATGACAATAGCTTGGTCAAATATTCAAGACAATACCGAAATTCTACCAAGCGACGTTCCGATCCTGGTGCTGGGTTGTCTGCTCCTCCTTTCCCTATTGGGCGGCCACTTTCCTCATTTTATGACTGATGTGTTTTGGCATTTGGTTCTTATATAGTTTGTAGTTTATAGTTGTAGTTATAGTTTCTGGTTGTAGATCTTTGATTTGTCCAATAAAATTTATTCTCTTTGTATGTATTTTTAGTTTGTAGTTATCTTTGAAATGTTTGATCTGCCCAATAAATGTTTTTATATTATCAAATTAATCATTGTTTTTATCATTTTATTAAAATGAGTATTATTTTCACGTTTTGGGATCGAGTGAAAGTTTAATTTGATCTAAGTGGTTGCACGCTATTAGTGCCATGATTTTCTACTGGTGCTCTCAGGATCCAGCGGAGTTTTTTGCTAAATTCGATTGAATGGCTGAATCTTCCTTTTTTTTTTTCTGCTCCTTTCTGTCTTCATAGTCCATCTATTTTTTTACTTATTTTTTTTGTACTCATCTATACACCTTCTCCTTGCCTTTATATCTCGGAACTCATCTCTTATCATCGAATAACATAATGTCCGTCTATCACACCCGACGGACATTCTCTAAAAGGGATCTGCTCCCAACAGCTGTGCTAAACGAAAAACACAAAGGTAAAAAAAAAAAAAAAAAAAATTAGTGTTCAACATTTGATCTTTCTTTTTACTGATCATAGTTTATCTTCTTTTGATAGTGGAACCTCTATTCTTTGGTTTAACTCGCAAACAACTCTCCCTCATCATTCTCGTGGTCCAAAACAGCACACTTGTCCTGATGATGCGCTATTCTCGTATTGTGCAAAAAGTTGGCCAACCCATGTACATTGCTTCGACGGCGGTCTTTCTTGCTGAAATTCTAAAGATCATTGCTTGTCTTGTGGTGATGAGATATCAACAACCTTCCTGGCATCATTTTGTGGATTTTGTGAAAAGGGAAATTCTAGGTCGGCCTCGTGAAACGCTCAAAATGTTGATCCCTTCTGGTCTCTATGCACTTCAGAACAATCTCTTGTATGTAGCACTTAGTAATTTGGAAGCAGCAACGTTTCAAGTCACCTATCAGATGAAGATCTTATCTACGGCAATATTCTCAGTGGTACTTCTGGGTAGATCTTTACAACGGGATAAATGGATTGCTTTGGTTTTGCTGATGATTGGTGTCACTCTGGTTCAATCTCAAAGTATGGGTTCTTCTTCTTCACCAACTAATCCTACCACCACTACAGCTGCTGCTCCACCTGGAACTTTGGAAGACCCAGAAGATTTATTAGCGGATGCATTGATCAAAGACGACGATGACCTTGGTGTTTTAATCGCTACACAATCTCCTTTTATTGGCTTGATGGCGGTGATTACAAGTTGTATCTCTTCGGGATTCGCTGGGTGTTACTTCGAAAAGATTCTCAAGACCTCGGATACTTCAATGTGGGTACGAAACATTCAACTCGGGATTTCAGGGGCCTTTTTCTCGATGGTAGGAATGCTGATGTACGATATGCAACCCATTCGTGAAGGTGGATTATTACAAGGTTATGATGGCCTGACTTGGATTGTGGTAGCAAATCAAGCATTAGGTGGTTTATTGGTGGCTATTGTTGTAAAATAGTAAGTTCCAACAGAATATTATCAGAAAAAAAAAGGACTTCTTTTTTTCTTATTATTAATGCGTGGGTTTGACCTGCTTGATTTCTTCTCTTAGTGCCGATAACATTTTGAAAGGTTTTGCAACAAGTCTATCCATCATCGTATCGGGTGTCATCAGCTTTTATCTCTTCAACTTCCAACCAACGATGACTTTCGTTATGGGTGCTTTTATTGTCATGATTTCTTCTTATCTCTATGGCGTAGATTTTATCAAGAAATTTGTCCCAGTGAAACCGCATTAAGTTACATTCTCATTTACAACTATTTATTGTCACTTTTACATACACATTTTCCCCTTTTCCTTTTAGCATATCTCCGTTTTGTTTTTCACTTGCTTTTTATTATCATTCACATATCCTTGTACTAGATTATATGCCTCTTTATTATTATTGTTATTATTATTACTATTATTTTTATTACTATTATCATCATGTACCCTTATCCGACTAATGACTGTTTTTTAATTTTTTGCATCCATGAATAAAAAAAAATAAAAATTTTGAAATTGAAAAACTAATAATATAAAAAGCACGGTGTTTGATTTTTGATTTGAAACAAGGCGAATTTATGAATTGTGATGTGTGGCATGAACGAAACGGATCACCTTATGCAAGGCTACTCTGCTCTGATTTACCGCTTTTGTGTTTTTTTCGTTCCCCGCAATGCCATGGGTTTTCGTTTAAAGGATTGATTATTTTTTACTTTTTACTATTTTATACCTCTTTCTTTGCTCCTTCCTCAAGATGGGTAAGAGTGGCAACATATGGGTGGGATAGACTGGTTAGGCACTATTAAAATAAATTGGGGGAAAGTTATGCGGTGACAAATTTGGTCTGCGGCTTTGCGGGGTTCCATATAAAAAAAAAAACCTACTCACTACTTTTTTCTTTTTTATTATTGATCCTTCACACATTTTGCCTTCCCATTTTATACAATACCAATTTACCCACACAATATCATTACACGAATCGACTTTTCGGCCTTATGAATTCATAGTTGTACGTATTACATTTAGATAAAACGGTCAAAATTCATGACTGACATATAACTTTTTTTTTTTTTACACTTCAGAATTTTACTGTAGAAGAAATTCGTGGCCTTATGGATAAGGTCACCAATGTCCGTAACATGTCAGTTATCGCTCACGTTGATCATGGCAAGTCTACGTTGTCTGATTCATTGGTGTCTAAGGCTGGTATCATCTCTGCTGGTCGCGCTGGTGAAACACGCTTCATGGATACTCGTCAAGACGAACAAGATCGTGGTATTACCATCAAGTCTACGGCTATCTCACTTTATTTCCAACTTCCTGATCCTGAAGATATCAAAGAGATCAAGGGCCAAGTGACCAATGGTAAGATTGAATAATTCGCTACCTGAATAAACAGCTCATCATCATTCTTTTCTTAGGCTCTGATTTCTTGATCAACTTGATTGACTCTCCGGGGCACGTTGATTTTTCCTCTGAAGTTACTGCTGCTCTTCGTGTCACTGACGGCGCTCTCGTTGTGGTTGATTGTATTGACGGTGTCTGTGTCCAAACTGAAACTGTGTTACGTCAAGCTCTTGGTGAACGTATCAAGCCGATCGTTGTCATCAACAAGGTCGACCGTGCTCTTCTTGAACTCCAATTGGGCAAGGAAGAATTATACAATGTAAGTAATTCAAATGGCAACAAAAGTAAACCCTCATGACTAATTGGAACCTTTACAACTATATGTATATTAGGCGTTTGCTCGTACCATTGAATCTGTGAATGTGATTATTGCTACCTACCTCGATGAAGAACTCGGTGATGTCCAAGTCCACCCTGAAAAGGGCACGGTGGCTTTCGCTTCTGCTTTACATGGCTGGGGTTTCACTCTTCGTCAATTCGCCCAGCGCTACTCGAAAAAGTTCGGTGTCGACAAGGAAAAGATGATGGTCAAATTGTGGGGTGAAAACTACTTCAATCCTAAAACCAAAAAATGGACAACAAAGCCCAACGATGCCAGTGGTCAACCTTTGGAGCGTGCTTTCAACATGTTTATCCTGGATCCCATTTACAAGATCTTCGACTCTGTTATGAATTTCAAGAAGGATCAAGTCACTACTCTATTGGAAAAATTGGACATTCAACTCAAGTCAGAAGAAAAGGATTTGGAAGGAAAAGCGTTGCTCAAGGTGGTCATGCGCAAGTTTTTGCCTTGTGGTGATGCCCTTTTGGAAATGATTTGTATCCACTTGCCATCTCCGATTACTTCTCAACGTTACCGTGTACCCAATCTGTATGAAGGCCCTGCTGATGATGAATGTGCTATAGGTATCCGCGATTGTAATCCCAAGGGACCTCTTATGCTCTATATTTCCAAGATGGTGCCCACCTCTGACAAGGGTCGTTTCTACGCCTTTGGTCGTGTCTTCTCTGGTACTGTTCGCGCTGGTATGAAAGTCCGTATTCAAGGTCCCAACTTTATCCCTGGCACCAAAACTGATCTGCATATCAAATCTGTCCAACGTACTGTCCTCATGATGGGCCGTGGTGTGGAAGCTATTGATGATTGCCCCGCTGGTAACATCATTGGTCTCGTTGGTGTTGATCAATTCTTGGTCAAGTCTGGTACCATCACTACCTCCGAAACTGCTCACAACATGAAGGTTATGAAGTTCTCTGTCTCTCCTGTCGTGCAAGTCGCTGTTGAAGTCAAGAACGCTAATGATTTGCCCAAATTGGTCGAAGGTCTCAAGCGTCTTTCAAAATCCGATCCTTGTGTTTTGACATACACTTCCGAATCTGGAGAACACATTGTGGCTGGTGCTGGTGAACTCCATCTGGAAATCTGTTTGAAAGATCTTGAAGAGGACCATGCTCAAGTGCCTTTAAAGACTGGTGATCCTGTTGTCCAATACCGTGAAACTGTTACTGCTGAATCCACCATTGACTGCTTGTCCAAGTCGCCCAACAAGCACAACCGTATCTACATGCGCGCACTTCCTTTGAATGATGAACTTTCCAATGCCATTGAAGCTGGTAAGGTGGGTCCCAAGGATGATTTCAAGGCCCGTGCTCGAATCCTCGCTGATCAATATGAATGGGACGTTACGGAAGCTCGTAAGATTTGGTGCTTTGGTCCTGATGCTACAGGTCCTAACCTGGTAAGGTTCAAAAAAAAAGGATGGAATAATAAATAATTACTGGCTGTACTCACGTTTTTTTTTTTTTTTTTTTTTTTTTCTGTAGATGGTGGATGTGACAAAGGCTGTGCAGTATCTCAACGAAATTAAGGATTCCTGTGTTGCCGCTTTCCAGTGGGCCACGAAGGAAGGACCTCTTGCGGAAGAAAATATGCGTGGATGTCGATTCAATATTTTGGATGTCACTCTTCATGCTGATGCCATTCATAGGGGCGGTGGTCAAATCATTCCTACCTGTCGACGAGTGGTCTACGCGTCCGTGCTGACTGCCTCACCGGGTATTCAAGAACCTATGTACCTTGTCGAAGTGCAATGTCCCGAATCTGCTATTGGTGGTATTTACTCTGTCCTCAATCGACGCCGTGGTATTGTCTTCTCGGAAGAACAGCGTCCTGGTACACCCATGATGAACATCAAGGCCTACTTGCCCGTTAATGAATCATTTGGCTTCAACTCTGATCTCCGTGCCGCTACTTCTGGTCAAGCGTTCCCGCAAGCTGTATTTGACCATTGGCAAGCCATGTCTGGTGATCCCTTGGAAGCAGGTAACAAGGTCTATGATATTATCCGTACAGTCCGTAAGCGCAAGGGGCTTGTGGAAGATATCCCAGGTCTTGACAGATACTATGACAAGCTTTGAAGTATCTCTCCTCTTCCTTTTTTTTTTTTTTTTTTTGCTCAATTCCTTCTGTTCACCCACCCCTATTCATTTATTACATCTCAAATATCGTCGCCATTCATTTGATAGTTTATATTTATTTTCTCCCCTCCCCTATTAGTTAGTATTTTTTTTATTGTTATGTAGTTAGTTTATTATCTATATACTAATGTATATATTTGTTGAAAAAAAAAATAAAGACTTCGTCCTGATTTTTATCACAATGATATATATGCTTCTTTGTTTTTTTTGTTTTTTTTTGCTTTCAGTGCTCTATAGCCAATATGATAATTTTAGTCATGCCCTCTTCACAGAACTAGCCATATTGTAGATTCGTTTGCTTACCTTTTTTTTTTTTTTTTCACTGTATATGTATCTCACTTGCCTTTGAATATCTATAGCGCTCTACTCTTTTTTTTTTTTTTTTTTTTAATCTCATTTCTCCATCCTCACACCTGAAATTCTCACGCATCCTTTTTGCACATTCCCCGGAATCCATTACTATGTTTCTTTTCATATCATCATTATCCTTCCCTTTTTACAAATATACATGTTATATTCTCCATCCAGTTTCAATATTCAGGGATGTATAGTTGTGATGATAGAAGTAGAGTATCATCAGCTTAACAAATGTCCCCCAAAAATTTCTTCCTTTTTTTTTTCCTCCTTTGCATTGTGGGGGGAGGAAGAGCATGACTCGAAAAAAAGAAAAAAAAAATAAGAGGGGGTGGCAAATTCCAGTAATGTACAGAAATCTAGAAGGATTTAAGAAAAAAAGAAACCTTGTGACATTCGGGATGCCGCATTTCCGTGGATAGATTAGAAAAAAAAATTTGCAAAACAAGCCGGCGCTTTGGTTCGAATATTGAGAAACAAAGAAGGATCATGATCTAAAAACATAATTATTGGTCTCTCTCAACAACAACACAACAACAACAACAACAAAAAAAAGATAATATGTGTAATAGATATATGTATAAGAGGATATTTTATTTCAATTGTAATTTAATGTATAAACAATGGGAGGAATAGACTAGTCTAATAAACAATTCATAAATAAAGCTATAGTAACTAAAATGTGTGTAAGGAGGCTATAATAATTGTGTGAGAGGGGGGAGCAGGGCGGTCTTTCACCAATGAGTAGAGAGACTGACTTCATTTAAGACTTGATGTCGGATATGTTGTGGAATTTTGGACCATTGTTGATGCCACCTTTGTTCAGACTTGCCAAAAAGAGATGACTGTTCCGGCGTACCATGTCCTTGTCGTTTCTTCCTTTCATCACGAAGTAGGCTACCTTTTTTACGTTTTCGTTCCTGATGACCCTTTTGTTGCTGCTGTTGATTCTGTTGGTGATGATATTCATGCTGTTGTCGATGTTGGTGATGATGATGATTATGATGATAATGATAATGATGATGGTGGTGGTGTTGGTGATGTTCGTTCTGCTGTTCGTCATGCTGTTTTTCCAATAGTTGCCTGATTTTTTGCCCTGCCAAGCCAAACAAACTATGGACATATTGTTGAGACCATGAGATGAATTCGTATGCCAATACCCGCTTCTTGGTTGCCACATAGAGATAACATCCGTCTTGAGACCATTGTATACCATTGATTTTCGCTAGAATCCGTAATCGCCTGTCCTTTTCCCCACGGAACGCAATCATTGTCATTTCGTGTCTTGCATCAAGATGATTGGTGTGATGAGCAGAATAGTGACAAGAGTGAGAGTTTTGATTAATTGGTAGTGGTGATGCTGGTGATGATGAGGAAGAAGCTTTTGAATCCAATGACGATGATTTTGTTTCCTTGATACAGTATGCATTACATATATGTCCCCTGTATGTTGTGGTCTGTTGATCAAATTCGAATAATGAAGGTGGTGATGGTGAGTTCTGATCCTTTTTCATTGTCCTATCGAGCACTTGATTGAGATCCACCGTATGAAAGTAGCCGTACCGATTGGTAAACGCCAAAACACCGTCAAGATAAGGATGAAACTTGATTGCATATGTATAGCCTGCGGCATCAATGGAGCACAATATATCGAGGGTCGAAGCACGCCAGACCAAAACACGATGGTGGGTATCCGAAGTATGAGCAAAATATTCCGAAGAGTGACTCCAAACAACGTGCTGAGAGGAATAGGGAGTAGCTGATGAGTACGCACCGTCACCAAGATCATCATTGCTGTTGTTGATTTTGTTGAATGAATGAGCATGCCCTTCCACTTCAGTATTTGTTGATGATGATGCCGATGGATCCGTTGTTGCTGTCGGTTCTGGTGATGGTGTTTGATGTAAAAGGCTGACGGGAATATCCAATTTCACAGGTGAGCCAAAAGAGATGGTAGAATCACCAGCATCCATATCGGTCGAAGTACCGGATTCCAACGTGTGAGATGGCGACGGTGTAGGATTTGCCGAGCGATGATAGATGTTAACCATAAAAATAAACCCGTCGTCCCCAACACAGACCATCTTGCTTCCGTCCGGGCTGACCTTGGCGTCATTGATAGGTAAATGATCAAACGATTGTAAATGTGCATAAAGCTGAGCAGTCGTTGTGGTGTTATTGGCCGATTTCATTCCAAAACTTTGTTGTTGTTTCGTAAGACATTGTTGATGTGGTGGTAGTTTGTAGACAAGGATTCCAGCCTCGTTCATGCATGCAAGCAAAAAATAGTCATAATCATCCGCTACGTCGTCTTCGTCGTTGTTGCTGCTGTCGGAAAAGGGGTTTGATGATGTGTTTCGCTTCCATCGTACGATTTGTATTGCATTCGTCATCAGCATAATGTTGTCCCGTCCCTTGAATTTGGTACCCCATATTTTGACAGGATGGTCCTTATCCATGCAGCAATACAATTCAAATTCACCTTCCAATCCACCAATAGCCATATAACCATATTTGTGTTCCAAGCAAAGAGGTTCAAATCCAAGATTGAGATAAGCATGTTGTTGTCCAGTGGGTGGTGTGAAGTCAGATCGTTTGATGTATTTGGTGTAGGGTATGAATTTGTTGATATAAGAACCAGATTTGATCGACGATGTTGTTGTTGAATCAGTCGGATCATCTTCATTTTCATTGTTTGAAGCTGTTGCCGCCATTGGTAGTAACGAAGTAGCTGAAGATGAAGATGAGCGTTTCAAAGAGATTGATATATGAGTTGAGCAAAACTTTGACCCATCTGACGACGATGACGATGAGCCCGATATATGGTGTGGTAAGGATATTGAGGACGATGTGAGGGTGTTGCTATTGTTGTTGTCAAATGAGCATGGTATCATATTCGAGTTATCGCTAGTGGCGTTAGTGGTGGTGTTGGTGGCGGTAGTGGCATCGGTTGGGTGGTGAGCATCGCTGTCTAACCATGTCGTTGAGCTTTTGTCGTTCGTAGTGAATTTCGAGACAGGTTTGATGGAAGATGGAAGAGAGGACCAAGGCCGACCACATTCGACAATTCGATCACGATATATCCCATAGAGCTGTTCCCCCAAACCATAATTCGTTGGCACCAGACAGAGCGCATTTGCAGATTGGTCATGATTGGTTGTTGTAGAAGAATAGGGCAGTTGCCTTGGCCATCCTTTCTCTTTACGCCAAAAACTTGTCTGTGAGTTCCACGGAGCAATTTTATCAGTATTCAGCAATCGACGGTGCTTGGCCTTGATAAAGTGAGTCAGTCGCATATCATTGGATTCCCATGTAAAGTCGTTGGTGCTATACGGATCTTCATCCCACATATCAAAACCAGTTGCTGCTGATGCTGAAGCTGTTGTTGAGGTTGTTCCTTCAATAAACTGTGCTGAGGTTGAGGGGGTAGTATCGTCATAAAAATTGGAAGATAGATCGGAGGCATCACTGTCAGCGTCATTGTGTTCCCGATAAACTGGATGTCGTGGCCCAAGATATTCATAATCCAAAGAATAGTCAGAATCTTCGTTGCTATCTTCATTCAATAAAGGATCCATGGTATAATAAGAATCGGTGATAATAGGTACCGCCAGTGAAGTTGGTTGTTGTGGTGGTGATGGAGATGGGGACGGTGTCGGATTCAACTGTTGAGGAAAAGAACGGAGAGGGGGTACATCAGTCTCTTGAACATGGTCGTCTAAACCTTCTTCAGTGTCCGCCTCATAGTAGTTCATGGGGGTATGCGAGTAAAAAAAAAAAAAAAAAAAAAAAAAAAAAAAAAAAAAAGGATATAAAAGAATATGTAAGAGGTATAAAAAATATAGATATATGTATATAAATAATGGAAAAAAAAAAGAGGAATAAGAAAAAGAGAAGAAAAAGAAAGAATATAAGAAGAAAAATAAAGAAGCAGGTAATAAACAGAAGAACCTTCTGATTCCTGAAAAGGAGTGGTGAAAAGAGAAAAAGAAAAAATATTCAAATCCCGCCTACAATCGTTTCGACCAGCCGATCATTCCTTTCTCCTCAATTTTTTTTTCTTTCACTAGAGAGGGGCGAGTATACTGCTTTTTTTTTTTTAGTCACCTCTTGATATATATACTGTTAGCTATATTATATAGTCAATGCCTTCATCCTCATTCTGTTGTTCATTCCATCTAGAGAAGACGCGGTAATGTTAGCGACAGCTGTGAAACCTGTCTCTTACAGTTTGGCAATGTTGAAACCCGCACAAGTTATTGGTTTTACAGATAGCTAGATTATAAGTACTGTATAGTGTGCGATATAGCCGTACTTTAGTATTTTTGTGCCATAGTTTTCATAAGGTAAGAAAAATATACGCCGGGTTTCTATATATTCATCTTTATGAATCGCTTTGCATATTTTTATAGCATAGTATAAGTTTTTGTTGATATTTGCAAAGTCTATTGACAGCTATGATGCAGGTGGATGCCTATATTGGCAGAAGATGGCTTTTTGAATTGGGTCACTCTTATTCTGGAATTTTCTTGGCAAACTACTCATCATACAGAAGGACTATTAACCAGTAAGGAAAACTTAGTTGTGATATATAAAGTGCCGTAAATTATATGATACCATGAAGATCATCATCATTACTAACTTTATATTATAGGTATTTATAAATAGGAACACTTGGGTCTGGGGTTGATTTTTACTCTGTCAGCTAGTACCACCGGCTTTGAAGCATGAATCTTCATTCCATTCCGGACTGGCAGGATACATTGGGACACGAAAATATTTCTGGCAGGACTCTGAATGGACGAATCAGGAGTAGAATTGTAGTTTTTAGATATACAATCGTCTATAGTACACAGTATGTAGTTTATTATTACTTGTTTATTGTTTGGTCATGTGTTTATAATAAACGTGAAATAAATGACTTTTATATTACAATTCCTTATGATGTTTTATACTGACTTGATGTTATTACGATGTGAATTTCGGTGTTATTATCTTTATTCGTTTATATGGTGGCCACATGTCCCAATATCAATTTGCTGGACTTCATACCCCGCTTGGATACTGTCACCTATATCTTGGATCATTTTATTTATTTCTAACACGCATTTTGTCATTTTAGCTTGCCTTATAATACCTATTTAAGAGGATTCCTGGATATATTGTTATAGCGCGTGGTTTGTTTTTTGATATGCATATGACCGAGTATTTATACTGGATCCAGCCCGTCAACCATGTTGAGATCTTTGAAGCTGCACAGTTGCCACAGAACTCCGCTGTAATGATATTTTCCATTTCAGGTTCAACAGTTGGATTTTTTAGGAAACAATTCCTTCGCATTCCTTCCACAAGACTCTCATCCCCATTCAAATGTGTAGAATTGTTCTTCTGCAGAGTTCCACCCGTAAATACTATCCTGTTAAAATTTTTAAACAGTCCGAAATGTTTCCTGATGTCAGCATTTGTTAAAGCACTTATTTTTTTCACCCCCTTTTCCATGCGTCTACAACAGCTTTTTCTTAAAAAAAAAAAAAATTGGCCTCCATCATTGCCTTTTTTGTTGAATTAATCAATATATTCCCCCTACCGTTCCCCATTCTGTTTTGGAGCCTAGTGGATATGACAGTAAGACTTAAGGAAAGCTGAGCACAGGGTGAAATACACTAGCTATCAAAAGAGATCGAGCACCCACTTTATTTTTATTTTTATTTTATTTTTATTTTTTGGCCATATACACGCGCACATATGATATCCTACATACCCATATATAGCATTAGGAGGAAAATTGATTTTTTCCTAAGCATACCGTCCACTGAATCAAAGCGAGTTTTTTTATAGTACCCTACCGATGAAATGACCCTGGGAAATGCCAGTGAACTTTTTTTTCTGTTTTTTCCTTATTTTGTATTTGAAGATTTAATTGCTATTTTCTTATTCTTCTTGGAATTAAACCAAGATCTTTTTAAAGATAAAACTCCAGAGACTTTTTTTTTTTGCATCAATAAAGTATATGGTGAGTAGCGGTTACCTTTTTTTGGTGGTGTCATGTAAGCTATCTTTTCTCTGAGATATCTTAAAAAGTAGAATAGTAAAGTTATCTGGGTATGAGTGGAGATGACGGTGTAGGTAGATTCCTGATTGTAAAAAATGAGGAAGGTAGGCAGGTATACCGAACCATATTCGGAGAAGAATTCCTTTCCATCACTTAAAAATACTTTATGGTACATTATAAACTATTGAAAACATTTATTGAAAACATATAATGGCTTTTTATTGTAGATATAACATGGCGAAAGGTAAACTAAGTGAGTAATAAATTTCATGGCGTTTGACAAAACACTAGCAGCGAAGGGAAAGGTAGGATAAACTATTCTGCTCTTCAACAAGTTATAGGCTATTCTACGTTGGAGAGGATGAACTAAACTATGCCAGGCCGGTTTATATGGAGTGCAAAGACAGAATGAGAAGACAGCCATGATGTGCCCGATGTTGGCTACTATAAAAAGGAGAGAGATCCTCATGCAGCGGTTGTTGTATAAAATATGAAACCATATTGTTGATAATGTTGCATGTTAATTACGCAGTAAACAAGAAGAGAAGGGGAGGGTTCTGTAATGGACAAATATCACTGGAAAGGAATCAGCGTGGAATTTTAACCCCCGCCCACGTGAAACGTTTATTTTCTCTCACTTGTCGTTTTTATTTTTTCTGCTTTCTTTCTTTTTGATTATTTTTTTCCCTTTATTTTTTCTTCACTATTCAATTTGTGTGAGGTTATTTTGGACCTAGAATTATATTAGGACTAGTTTAGAAGGGTTTTCATCTCAGGGATTACAAGATGGATGGGGAAACCCTTTCATTTTGGATCTAGGATCTGAAGCCACCATGAGTTGGCTTTTTGGAGACTTCATTAGCTTAGTTTAGGGTTAGCTTGTCCTTAATTTATATCTATATCTGAATAAAACATGTCTCTTTTTACTTGTTTCAATGAAATATGTCTCATTAGTGTCTTTTATGTTTTGAACAATATATTCCTTTTCTTTTCTTTTTTTTCTTTTCTTTTTTTGTTCTGTTTGCTAGCAATGAATTCCGTTTGATCAGTGTTTTGATTGCTTGTTGTGTTTCAATAAGAGAACAAAAAGGACAAATCAAGACCCATGCTACACCCATTCCTTTACGTTCCCTTAGAATATATAAACCTTTATTTAAAACCTCAGAATAGTCTCCCTCATTGTACCCCCAATAAAACCTCTCCGGTTAAATTCCTTGTTGGAATGAACCCTCTTCTTTAGTTTCAGTATCTCCCAATTCTGCATCAATAAAAAAAAAAATTTATTAACCATCCTCTGACCAATGGTATAGTGATAAAAGCCGCCATTGTACGCTCTTTTGCGCGCGACGTATCAAAGACCTGCTTTCTACCCCCCCCCATTATGGCTAATTTTTCATACCCTCTTTATTCCTTCCTGCTCTATCATTCACACCAATCAAATTTAAATTAGCAACATTTTGTAGATCAGGTCATATGCGCATATGACATTCATAATGCGACTTGTTTTTGTTTTTTTACCATGACGATAAAAAAAAATGTTTTTTGTTGCTGTCGTTTTACACTTCTTTTTCTCTTTCTCTTCGCCAAATGAAATCGGCACGTTAGTGTTCACTGTGCCATGCTTCTATGTTCTGGTAACCATAGGGTTAAGTAGCCAGAAGTGCTTCCCTCAGTTGAGCGAACATATCAGATAGGGTTTGTAGTAATTCGTGTCTCTTACTCCAGTTAAACGGGGGGGTTAAAATTATTGCAACCGTATGTTCAGAGTAAGTCGTATAATATATATAATATAACCTCCTCCTCGTCTCTCTCCTCTTTCTTGCCTACTGACTTTTTGATTTTTCTTTTTATTATATGACTGAATATAGGTAGCCCTGTTGAGTCCCATCCGTGAACGAAAAAAATGACCAAAATAGCGAGCCGGAACAATCCTTTTACTCAGGTGGGGTGAACCCCTTCTCCTCCTTTTCCCCTTCTCTCTCTCCCTTGGTTTTGGGATCAAGTCGACTTCAAAAACATAAAACTGGGAGCATTATATGACTTCCAATTTTTAAGGTCTTTTTGAAAAAAGGAAATATATAAAAAGTGCAAGTACAAGCAATTTCATTGATAGGTCGGCGATTCTCTTTTTTTATTTATTACTATAGATCAATGGTCATATATCAAGTCAGGTCGACAGGAAAATGCAACTATGGTCCGCAAAACCCACGGTGTTAAGAAACTCTTTGTATTGCTGCTATCTCCATCAAATACTCAAGTCGCTCCCTTTTTTAATATTGGTGTTATGAAATCAATCAAGACCAAGCAATACAAATCAATCAAGTCCAATCAAGTCCAAGAGATACAAAACAAAGAATCACGCAATGCAAAGCAATCAATACCAAACAATGCTGTGTCCTTCTGGTAATTATTAGTACTGGTGTTATTACCATTTAGTTATCTCAAGCTTTGCTATACTCTAATGGTACTGCCAATATTTTTAGTCTCTAATTCTTATCACCATCAATAAACAAATAAAAAAAACCACCTTTTTTTCCTTTTGCTTGACTTTCATCCTTCATCATTCATTCATTCTCAGTATAACTTTAGAATTATTATCATTGCCAAATAAAGGCTTTTGCGAAATGTTTATGCGTCATAATTATCAATGATGTTTGAAATGAGATCATGGAGGAGAGCACTACGGACGAATTACGATTTGTCATTTGGTGTGCAGGTTACGATATGGAAATGAGGGGAATTAGGCGTGAACGGAATCTGTGCGGTTCGAAGCAAATAATATTGAATTTGATGTCGGGCTTTTTCTCTGTAAATGATGTGAGCTATAACGGTAATTATACGATACGTCTATGCTCGAGAAATATTCGATGTTGAAGGGTCTTCAACATTGCGTGCATCGTTAATGCGGTAGAGCCAAAAAAAAAAAAAAAAAGTGAAATGATGCTCCAAATATTGCTATGGACCATCACACGATCTAAGTCAAAAGTGCTCAATGAGCAAACCAACCCAATAGTACTAAAAAGTAGATAAATAAGTAAAAATGCAAATGCATCATGCACAATCAGATTGCAGTATATGTTGAAGTAATCGCTTTTTTTTTTATTATTATTATTAAATTGAGGCGTAATGACATATATATATATATATATATAGGGCAAGCAAAGAGAAAACTATAGCTAATATTGGTGGGTCTAACATAGACATCATAGTGGGATGGGATTGTATGTATTGTTTTTTGAATGAATATGACATTTGTAAGACAAACTGGTAAAAGTAAAGAGGATAAGCCATTCTATTTTGAGTAACATTCTATTCTACAATGAAGGTTTGGATACGCTAAACTAGTCCCAGATACAGTAGTCCATGTTGCGTCGAAGACCATGTCGTCGATCTTGTATGAGTACCCATGATAATTGTTTTAAAAGGAAGAGGAGTTTCACAATATAGTGGTTGGTAGAATGAATGGGATGGCAGGATGGCGTAAAAGGAAGAGAGTGTGGCTGCCTTGAAAAGAAACAAAGATGATGCAACCAATGTTGAATGGTGAGGCCTGCTTTACAAAGAAGACGGAGCGACCATGGTACTATCGTCGAATTGTGAGACTTGCTATAAAAAGAGAAGGGAGACATGATGCCATCACGAGTGAATAGTGGCGGCTTCTGTTATGAGAATAGAATTACTATGTCACTCATGTTGCAAGGTGTATAGTTGCGAACAAAAAAAAAAGGCACTCAACCCCAAAACCTGAATGATAGACCGACCACCTGGAATGACAGACAGGACCCGAATGAGGGGCTAGAAATTTTCAACCCCCGCCCACTTGGAATATTATATTTTCTCTCCTCCGCGTAATTTTTATTCTTTCTGCTCTCTTCCTTTTTTTTTTTTTTTCTTTTCAATTTTTCTTCACCATTCAACTTCTGTGGAGTTATTTTGGACCTAGAATTGTATCAGGACTAGTTTAGAAGGGTTTTCAGCTCAGGGATTACAACATGCAAGGGGACACCTTTTCATTTTGGATCCAGGATTTTGAACCGCCTTTAGCTGGTTTTTTGGAACGTCCATTAGCTTAGTTTAGTGTTAGTTTATCCTTAGTTCGTATCTATATTCGAATAAAATATGTTTCTTTTACTTCCTTCAAACCCCAATGAAAAATGTCCCTTTAGTCTCCCTCATGTTTTGTGCGATAGATTCCTTTTTACCATCATCCCTCCAGACTAGAATTAATAGTTATTCTGTTTCAATAAAAGACATCCATTTACAATCTTTCTCGTGTTTGTCTGCCTTCAACAGTACAGTGCAGTATATTAGATATGTTGTTTACAATAGTCTCTTTAGCTTGAGTTGATCACTCTTCAGATCCCCTAATAGCCTTGTTCAAGTTGCTTCCAATAGAGGCCGTGCAGTGTGTTTTTGGTGCGTGTTACTCGTGACGGTAATGCCTGGAAAGTATCTTATTAGGATGTTTTATTGTTTTTACTGTGTTTGCCAGTATATATGGCTCTCTGACGATGGTAAAGGGAAAAATGGGAATTATCAGTCTATATTTTTTTAAGTGAGGAGCATGACTTGCTTGGTATTACACTAGAAAGCGGTTGTTTTTTAGCGGACTTGACATATATACAAAAGGTGTTCGCTTTTCCATTATCTTCCATTAAAAGTTGGAGTCGATCTCGCTAGTGGATGGAGAGTATTGATCATTTTTGACAAACCTTTATAAAAAAAAAAAAGAAGGGGGTGAAGGTCATTAAAGGTCGAGTTTCTTGTTTTACGCTCAATCGCAGCGCTCTGGATTCTAAATGAGATGCTTCACTGGGTTTGCTCTATATTTTATATTATAGCTCGATGCTCTATCTCTCACCTATATAAAGGGAAATACGCTCAAATTTGCACCCAACATCACATACCCCCACCTCCAAAATGAATGATGCCTAGGAGATCCAAAAAAAAAAAAAAAAAAAAAAAAAAAAAAAAGTTATTCGAATGACGATATTTCACAGTCAACTGTCAATGTTCACCGGAGAAGAATTGTGATTCCGAGGTCTACCATTATTCCAGATATCGTTAATGTGGGTCCCTACTGTAATTCACAATCGACGCATATTAATTTCTTTCGCATGCAATATATATACTTGAAAAAGGAATAGATTTTTTTATTCAAACCTATGAGTAAAAAGTGGTGTTTTACCTTGACTACTTTCAATGGGAGACAGTGAAAAGGCATTTATGCCGCGCTGGAATAAAATGAATCGTCATCAAAGTAAACTAACTGGACGATGAATATTATAAAGGCGAGGAGGAAATT